>OX578144.1:46695010-47997510 GCA_951213105.1 Amaurobius ferox | reverse complement strand
GTCATTTTCATAGATTTAGTGACATTTTTATCCAGATGGCGAGATTTTCGTTAATTTTGCAACATTTCAAAAACGGCGACGAAGTTGGCGACATTCCGTCAAATTCATCGCCAAAATCTCTCCAAGCGTTATGAACGGAGAAATAAGTTATTCTTATAGCAGATAAATGACTATTACAAGGACTATTGGCGTTCAAATACAAAAGTATTAATCAAAGTATCTTTTCTCATGAATGGAATGAGCTAGATCCACGAGAATGATGCCACCAAATTTATCGCATGATATTACATATGAAAAGCGAACATGTTTCTCAACAGTTAATATTTTTTTTAATTTATTGGATTTTTTGATAAATTTATTTGAAAAATGTGCAGTATCTCGAGAACGGTTTATGTTAGCGTCCTAACGTTTATATCAATCGTTTTCTAAGGAAAATTTACATAAGAAATGTCTATTTGCGTAACTCTATGAAAGGTTCTGATTTTTTTATGATTTTTTCAAAATTTCACTCGAAAATTTAGGGAGTTCTGAACATTCGATTACGTTTAAAAACAATAGGTTTCCAGTACTCATTGATTGTGACTTTTGTACCAAATTTCATTCAAATCGCTCCATTCGTTCGTGAGATATCGTCTCCACAGACTCACTGACACACACACACACACACATATACTTTCACACACACAACACACAGACAGACAGCACCTAAAAAATGTTTGATTCGTGATCAGGGATGCTTGAAACGTGCTCTCCCGTCAAAAACTCGAATTTGAATTTTCGACCCCGTCACAATACTTTCCTTATACATTATGTATATAAGGAAAGTAAAAATCTGAAAAACACCTGTAAAATAATTTTTATTGTATAAAAAGTACGTTATAAGAAAAACAACATTAGGAATTAGTAGTTTTCAAAGTTTTTATTTCACAACTAAATTGCATTGCCAAAGTAAAAATTCTTAACACCTGTAAAACGACGTTTATTTCGGAGACAAATGTTTTATCAAAGACGAAAATCCTATAACGTCTGTGAAACAGTTACCATTACGTGGAAAATTACGTTCTAAACATGTATTAGGATATAGTCCTCAAAGCTTTTATTTCAAAGCAAAATTTCATTATCGTATGAAAAAAATACAAAAACGACTGTAAAAAGTCTTTAATTGTATTGAAAAGTACGTTATAAGGAAACCAACATTAGCATTTAGTAGTTTTCACAGCTTTTATTTCACAGCTAAATTATTTTTATAAAAGTAAAAATTTTTAAAGCTGTAAAACAACGTTTATTTAAAAAAAAAATATTTTTTCAAAGGAGAACATCTTATAACGTCTGAAAACAGTTTTATTAGACAGAGAATTACGTTCTAAGAAAACATTACGTTTAGAAGTTTTCAAAGATTTTAATTCAAAGCAAAATCGCATTATCGTAGAAAAACTCTGAAAAACGCCTGTAAAACAGCTTTCATTGTATACAGCACGTTATAAGATAAACAAAGATAGAATTAAATAGTTTTCAAAGCTTTCATTTCACAGCTAAATTGCTTTTATCAAAGTAAAATATATTAACACCTATAAAGCAATGTTTATTTCAAAGAAAAATTGTTTTATCAAAGGAGAACATCTTATAACGTCACTAAAACAGTTTTTATTCGACAGAAAATTATGTTGTAAAAGACATTAAAATTTAGAAGTTTTCAAAAATTTTAATTCAAAGCAAAATTGCACTATCGTAGAAAACATCTGAAAAACGCATGTAAAACAAGTTTTCATTGTATACAGCACGTTATAAAAAAATCTGATGTGGGCAACACATGACTTCCCTTATATAATGCAATGAATTTACTACTTTTACAGTTAAAAAAAATGTTATTCTTATAGTAGATACTTATATTCTTTCCAAGATATTGAATTTTCTTCAATTAGTCGTCATTTTCAGTGATTTAGCGTCATTTTTATCAATTTGGCGAGATTTCTGTTAATTTGGCAGCAATTAAAAATGTCGCCAAGTTGGCGACATTCCTCCAAATTTGTCGCTAAATATCGCCAAGCGTTATGGACGGAGAAATAAGTTATTCTTACAGCATATTCTTACAGCTTTTTGATATTTTTTTTGAAAAATGTGCAATATCTCGAGAACGGTTCATGTTAGCGTTCTAAAATTTATGTCAATCGTTTTCTAATGAAAAATTTCATTAGAAATGTCTATTTCCGTAACTTTATTAGCGGTTTTGATTTTTTGACGATTTTTTCAAAATTTTACTCGAAAATTTAGGGGGGTTCTGATCATTCGATTACGTATAAAAACAATAGACTTACAGTGTTTACGGATTGTTATTTTTGTACCAAATTTCGTTCGAATCGGTCCATTCATTCGTCAGTTATCGTCTCCACAGCTCCACAGACTCACTGACACACACACACACACACACACACACACACACACACACACACACACATTCACACACACACACACACACACATTCACACACACACACATACACACACACACACAGAAATCACTTCAAAAATGTTTGATTCGTGGTCAGGGATGCTTGAAACGTGCTCTCCCGTCGAAAACTCGAATTCGAATTTTCGACCCCGTCACAATACTTTTCTTATACATTATGTATATAAGGAAAGTAATAAGCAACATTAGAATTTAATAGTTTTCAAAGCTTTTATTTCACAGCTTAATTGCTTTCATCAAAGTAAAATACCTTAACGACTGTAAAGCAACGTTTATTTTAAAGAAAAATTGCTTTATCAAAGGAGAACATCTTATAACGTCATTAAAACAGATTTTATTCGACTGAAAATTACGTTGTAAAAGACATTAGGATTTAGAAATTTTCAAAGATTTTAATTCAAAGCAAAATTGCACTATCGTAGAACAACTCTGAAAAACGCCTGTAAAACAGCTTTCATTGTATACAATACGTTATAAGATAAACAACATTCGAATTTAATAGGTTTCAAAGCTTTTATTTCACAGCTTAATTGCTTTCATCAAAGTAAAATATCTTAACGCCTGTAAAGCAACGTTTATTTTAAAGAAAAATTGCTTTATCAAAGGAGAACATCTTATAACGTCATTAAAACAGTTTTTATTCGACTGAAAATTACGTTGTAAAAGACGTAGGATTTAGAAATTTTCAAAGATTTTAATTCAAAGCAAAATTGCACTATCGTAGAACAACTCTGAAAAACGCCTGTAAAACAGCTTTCATTGTATACAATACGTTATAAGATAAACAACATTCGAATTTAATAGGTTTCAAAGCTTTTATTTCACAGCTTAATTGCTTTCATCAAAGTAAAATATCTTAACGCCTGTAAAGCAACGTTTATTTTAAAGAAAAATTGCTTTATCAAAGGAGAACATCTTATAACGTCATTAAAACAGATTTTATTCGACTGAAAATTACGTTGTAAAAGACATTAGGATTTAGAAATTTTCAAAGATTTTAATTCAAAGCAAAATTGCACTATCGTAGAACAACTCTGAAAAACGCCTGTAAAACAGCTTTCATTGTATACAGAACGTTATAAGATGAACAACATTCGAATTTAATAGGTTTCAAAGCTTTTATTTCACGGCTAAATTGCTTTCAACAAAGTGAAATATCTTAACTCCTGTAAAACAACGTTTACTTCAAAGAAAAATTGTTTTATCAAAGGAGAACATCTTGTAACGTCTGTAAAACAGTTTTTATTTGACAGAAAATTACGTTGTAAAAACATTAGGATTTAGAAATTTTCAAAGATTTTAATTCAAAGCAAAATTGCATTATCGTAGAAAAACTCCGAAAAACGCCTGTAAAACAGCTTTCATTGTATACAGCACCTTATAAGATAAATAGCATTAGAATTTAATAGTTTTTAAAGTTTTTATTTCACAACTAAATTGAGACGTACAAAAGAGTACGTTCTAGGAGAAACAACGTAAGGATTTAGCGTTTTTGGAAGATTTTATTACACAATATTGCATAATCAAAATATAATATTTTAAGTACCCAGTAAAAAAGCCTTCATTGAACGGAAAATGACGCTCTAAGTAAAACAACTTTAGGATTTAGCAGTTTTTAAAGCTGTTATTTAACAGCCAAAGTAAAAAAATAGTAAAACAAAGTAAAAAAATTTAACGCCTGTAAATCAACTTTAATTTCAAACAAACATTTGTTTTATCTTTGGAGAAAATCTTATGACGCCTGTAAAATAGCTTTCTATTGCACAGATTATGTTCTAAGATAAACGACATTAAGTTTTAGCAGTTTTGGAATCTCTTATTTCAAATATTAATGGTATTATCGAAGGAGTAAATATTAAAGCACATGTAAAACAGTTTTTATTAGGCAGAAAATTACGTTTTCAGATAACATCGATTTCGAAGTTTTCAAAGATTTTATTTCAAAGAATAATTGCATTGTCGTAGGAATATAAAAAAACTCCTGTAAAACAGCTTTAATTGTATTGAAGACTACCTTATAAGAAAAACAGCATTAGGATTTAGTGGTTTTCAAAGATTTTCAAAGAAAATCTACGAATAAAATCTACAACTTCTGCAAAACAGCTTGAATTTCACTAAAGATTATTTTCTAAGAAAAATGAAGATTTAGCAGTTTCAAAAGCGTTTATTTCAAAGATTCATAGCATTATCAAAGGAGAATATGTTAAACTATCCGTGAAACTCTTTTCATTACAAGAAAGCTTCCGTTTTAATAAAGTATTAGGATTTAGAAGTTCTCAAAGCTTTTTCTTCGCAGCAAAATTGTATTATCGTATAAGAAAATCTGAAAAATACCTGTAAAACAGCTTTCATTATACAAAAAAATACGTTATAAGAAACACTACATTAAGATTTAGCAGTTTCTAGAGCTTTTACTTCAAATCAAAAATAAATTATTGAAGTTAAAAATTTTAAAACTCCTGTAAAACATCTTTCATTGCAAAGAAGATTACATTATAAGAAAATAGGATATATAGCAATTTTCAAAGCTTTAATTTCAAAACGAAATTGCATTATCGAAGGAACAAGTTTGAAATACGTTTGTAAATCAGTTTTCATTGTACAGAAGATTCTATAAAAAACTAAAAACAACATTAAGATATAATAATTTTCACTGTATGATTAAAGGAGAAATTTTTAAAACGTCTATAAAACTGTTTCCATTGAATGGAGCATTACGTTTCAAGAAAAACAACACTACGATGTAGTAGTTTTTAAAGCTTTTGTTTCAAAGGAAAATCCCATTATCGAAGGTGGAAGCCGTAAAACCTCTGTAAAACAGCTTTTATCGTTCAGATTACAATCTACGAAAAATGCTATGGTGCAGTTTTCAAAGATATTTTGCGATCAAGATCTTATATTCCTATTTGGATAATTAGATCGAAAATAGCGATTTAATATTTTTCAAAGATAGTCTGTTACTTCAATATCCGCTTTAAAATCAAAATTAAATTTTTAAAAATCAAAAATTTATTAGATTCAGCCTTTATCAAACGTAAATTTTTCTTCTATATTTAGCTTGATTATAGAGAAAAAAATCATTATTATCCGGCTTTTTAATAGCTTATAATAGTGCAGAAAATGCATTGTATTTAAATAAAATTTCTGTTTCAAGATTTTAATGGAAATACACGTTTTGAAACACTCTAAACACGTATCGAGTAACTTCTCTATTTCCATGATATCCACGTGTATATGTGTATGTTTGATAGACGAATGAAGACATCGGTAACCAGTACTGTTTCTCAGGATAGGGTTAGAGGCCCTCACAACCACGAGGACTTTCAAAAATTTATACATAAAAGTTAAACAGATATACATTAAATTTAAACAGATATACATTAAATTTAAACAGATATACATTAAATATTTAAGCAGATATTTAAATTTTTCTGCAGTTTAAGGTTTTAATCCCCTTTTGAGACTGCAGCAAATTTTTTTTTTAAATATTTTTTTAATTCGCTAAAAAAATCTGATGTAGACAGCACATGACCTTACCTACAGACTCAAAGTCACTTTCTCTTCATTTCTTTAATAATTCATTAAATTAAGTTTCATTACACAAAATGACACGCATAATTATTTGAAATTACACTGAATTTGCACTTTTGTATCAATTTTTCTTTTCAATTGGTAACGGGACGTATTTATTCTCAAACCCGACGCAGAAAAAAAAACAAAAAAAAAAACTCGAAAACGGTTAGTTCTAGAGAAATGGAGTTGTTGATCTTATTCTTTCCATTGTCATAAATTACGTATAAAATAAGCATTTAATGGATACATTTTAGCATACGTAGTCTTTTACTTTAGATTTTGACGATTTTTGAGGGCAATTTCGTAAAAAAAAGGTAGGGTTTCTTTTCCTAATCCTACCAAAATCTAATCAACACCAGGGTAACTCACAAGTGACTTAGCTGCCAAATTTTGTGAAATTTGGTCAATTAGTTTTTTACATAGAGTAAATACATACAATGTTTGCGGGTGATTTCAGCAAACAGACGCAGGTTTTTTTTAACCGGAATCGTACCAACATCTAATCAGCACCAGGGTAACCCACAGGTGAACTATCTATAAAATGTTATGAAATTTGGTCTATTAGTTTTCGAGTTAGAATGGATACATACACTGCACAGACAGACACATACACACAGACGTCAGGCTAAAAATAGTTTTTTCGTATTCTATAAGTCCTTAAATGTGTAGATCCGTCGAATATTCAAGTTGCGATTTTCGACATGATTCTAATACTTCCCCTATACATTAAAATGTATTGTAGGGAAAGTACGAATAAAATTTAATATTTTTACTTTCCCTGCAATACATGTTAATGTGTTGGGAAAACATTGGAATCATGTCGATTTGACACCTCTAGAAAATGAAAAAAACATTTTTAGAGTGTCGTCTGTGTGTCTGTCTGCATGTCTGTCTCTGCAATGAATTTATCCACTTTAACTAAGAAACTAATTGACAGAATTTCGTAAAATTTGGTAGGTAAGTCCCTTGTGGGTGACCCTGGTGCGAAATGGCCCGCAAATTAATTGCCTCTATCCACTCTAGCAAAAAAACTAAAAGACCAAACTTTACAAAATTTGGTAGATAAGTCATTTGTGGACTACCCTGGTGCTGATTACCTTTTGATAAGATTCGGAAAAAAAACTCTGCCTTTTTTTGCGAAATGGCTCACAAAATTCGTCTAAAATAAAAGTCTAAGTATGCCAAAAAATACAAATGAAATGCTTGTTTAATACGTAATTTTTGACGATGACAAGAATCAGACTAATCCCTTTACACTAGGATTCGCCGTTCTCGAGATACTTTATTTTTTTCGCATTTTCGCTACGCTACTTTTGAAAATAAGTCCAGTTACCAAATGAGAACGAAAATTGAATTAAAAGTGCAAATTAAGTGTAACTTAAAATAATCATGGTTGTTATTTTGTGCAATTAAACTCAATTTAATGAATTATTGAAGAAATAAAGATAATGTGAACATGAGTCTGCAGGGAAATTCATGTGCTGCCCACACCAAATTTTTTACTTTCCCTGCAATACATGGTAATATTTAGGGAAAGTATTGGGATCATGTCGAAAATCGCAACTCGAGTTTTCGACGAATCCACGCGTTTCGAGACCTCTAGAATACGAAAACACTATTTTTAGCGTGACGTCTGTGTGTGTGTCTGTGTGTCTGCCTGTGCAGAGTTTGTATCCACTCTAACTAAAAAACTAATGAACCGAATTTCACAAAATTCGGTAGATACGTCCCTTGTGGGTTATCCTGGTGCTTATTAGATTTTGGTACGATTCGAAAAAAAAAAATAACCTGCCTTTCTTTGCAAAATGGCCGGAAAAAACAGTAGAAATCTAAAATAAAAAACTACGTATGCTCAAATATATTCATTAAATGCATGTTTTATACGCAATTTTTAACGATGAAAAGAATAAGACCAACTCCATTACACTAGGACTAGCCGTTCTCGAGATATTTTAGTTTTTTCGTATTTTCTCTACGCCACCTTTGAAACTAAGTCCAGTTACCAAATGAGAACGAAAATTGAATTAAAAGTGAATTAAATTTAATTAAAATAAACAGAACGTGGATATAAGTCTGCAGAGAACGTCATGTGCTGCCCACATCATATTTTTTACTTTCCCTGCAATACATGGTAATGTATAGAGAAAGTATTGGAATCATGTGAAAAATCGTAACTCTAGTTTTCGACGGATCTACACGTTTTGAGACTTCTAGAACCCGAAAAAACTATTTTTCGCATGACGTCTGTGTGTGTGTCTGTATAGGTGGCTGTCTGCCTGTGCAGATTTTGTATCCACTCTAACTGAAAAGCTAATAGACCGAATGTCATAAAATTTGGTTTGTTAAGTTTTTTGTGGGTGACTCCGGTGCTGGTTCAAATTTGGTATGCTTAAAGATAAATCTATCTATTTTTGCGAAATGGCCTGTCTAAAACTAAAAGACTACATATGCTCCTCAAATTTATCATTTAAATGCTTAATTTATGCGTAATTTTTGACGGTTAAAAGAATAAGACTAACCCTTTTACTAGGACCAGCTGTTCTCGAGATATTTTAGTTTTTTCGCATTTTCGGCACGCCACCTTTGAAAATAAGTCCAGGTACCAAATGAAAAAGAAAATTTAATTAAAAGTTCAAATTCAAAGTAATTTAAAATAAATGTGGCTGTTATTTTATGAAATTAAAGTCAATTTAATGAATTATTGAAGAAATAAAGAGTACATGAATATGAGTTTACAGGGAAAGTCATGTGCTGACCACATCAGATTTTTTGTTGAATTTTGAAATCACACATCAGATTTTTTGTTGAATGCACCTCCTTTATGGTTAGAAAGCTAATCTTATGGAAACAGATTTTTGGCAGCTCTTAATATATTTTATTAATTCCCATATTGCAAGAAATGCTTGGTGATAAGTTACGGGGTATAAATCTAAAAATCTGATGTGGGCAACACATGACTTTCCTTATATAATGTAATGAATTTACTACTTTCACAGTAAAAATAATAGGTTTTTCTTATAGTAGATACTAATATTCTTTCCAAGATATTGAATTTTCGACAATTAGTCATCATTTTCATTGATTTAGCGTCATTTTTATCCATTTGGCAAGATTTTCGTTAATTTGGCAGCATTTCAAAAGGTCGCCAAGGTAGCGACATTCCGCCAAATTTGTCGCCAAAATCTCGCCAAGCGTTATGGACGAAGAAATAAGTTGTTCTTACAGCAGATAAATGACTATTGGCGTTCAAATACAATAGTATTAATCAAAGTATCTTCTTTCATGAATGGAACGAGCTAGATCCACGGAAATGATGTCATCCAATTTATCCCATAGTATTACATATGAAAGTGAACATGTTTCTCAATAGGAAATATTTTTTTTTTCATTTTATATGACTTTTTGATAATTTTTTTGAAAAATGTGCAATATCTCGAGAACGTTTCACGTTAGCGTTCTAAAATTTAAGTCAATCGTTTTCTAATGAAACATTACACAAGAAATGTTTATTTGCGTAACTTTATTAGTGGTTTTGATTTTTTGACGATTTTTTCAAAATTTTATTCGAAATTTTAGGGGGGTTCTGAATATTCGATTACGTATAAAAACAATAGGCTTCCAGTGTTTGCGGATTGTGATTTTTGTACCAAATTTGGTTCGAATCGGTCCATTCGTTCATCAATTATCGTCTCCACAGACTCACTGATACACACACACACACAGACATCACTTCAAAAATGTTCGATTCGTGATCAGGGATGCTTGAAACGTGCTCTCCCGTCGAAATCTCGAATTCGAATTTCCGACCCCGTCACAATACTTTCCTTATACATTATGTATATAAGGAAAGTAATAAATTATTAGCTAAACAATCTGTGCTTAAGACTTATTAAGAAAACTGGAAAGTAGGGTGTGTATCCATCTGCGTTGTGTTTAAAATACGGAGTAAGAAGTGTCCCCGCCTCCTCTTCTCTTCTTTTATGCTTTCCCTACAATGCTTGGTGATGTATAGGGAAAGTATTAGAATCGTGTCGAAAATTCCAACTCGCGTTTTCGACGGATATAAAAGTTTGAGAACTCTAGAAATCGAATAATCTATTTTTAGTGTGACGTACTTTTGTGTACCTGTCTGTGCAATGTATGTATCCACTCTAGCTCAAAACTAATTGGCCAAATTTCACAAAATTTGGTAGATAGATCACGTGTAGGTTATCTTAGCACTGAATAGATTTTGGAATAATTAGGAAACAAAGAACTTAGCTTTTTTTACGAAATGGCTTGCAAAAATTGCTAAAATTGCAAAAATTGCCAAAATCTAAAATAAATGTGTGTGCTCAAATGTATCAATTATATGCTTTTTTTAACACTTTACAACATAGTTGAAAAGTGTTTATGACTTTGTTCATTCTGTCTGTCTGTCTGTCCATTAGCATGATAACTGCCGTAAAAATGACTTTATCAAAATGACTTTATCAAAATGAAATTTTAGTATGTTGTTCAGACGGTCTGTGAGACCTATGGGAATATAAATGAATAATATCACCCAATTAGTTTTGGGTTGAACCCGGGTTGAAAAAACGAAATACATTGAACCCTATGGGACCTAATTTTTCAAACATTTTTAAGCGGATTTAAAATTCACAAATTGCTTCGAAAATTTTAAGAAATATTCAAATTATCCCATAAATGAAAAAAATTTCAGCAAAATATATTCGGTTTGTTTCAAATAAAAATTAAAATAATAATGACACCCATATTATATGAGGAGATCACGTAACCCACTTCGAAACAAAATATGGCATCTCATCTTCTGTTAAAATTGCGATTTTTAAAGTTATTTTTAATTTATATTTAGTGTTGTATCCGTTCTAAAACCGTTTTATTTTCGCTTACTTTCTGTGCATCTATATTCTGAAACAACGGACAGTTACAATATATTTGAGTTTAAATGATCAGTGCCATCCATCTTGTGTCAGAATCGTGATCTTTGAAATTATTTTTAATTTATATTTAGGGTTGTATCCGCACCATTCCTTACATAAGCAGGGTGGTGCAGTGGTCAGCAGAACATGGTGCAATTCACTCGTCCCGGGTTCGATTCCCGATTCAGGCTGATTGAATTTAATTAATTAGGGCAATATGAATTTATCTGTTGTCACTGTCTCTTTAAATCTTAAGACAGCAACTTCAGGCAAATTCCTATTTTTTTTTAATGCACTGAAATGATGAGTAACATCCAAGTTGCATTTTTGAAGGATGCGTCATATATATGAGAGGTTGGCAGTTGAGTCATCCCATACGGTGTTAATGATGCGGTTCCACAGTGAAATGGAGGGTCTCTCTTACCTGTCTATGGGATTTTCCACGCACGGTTTTGTGCGGTCAAGCGTGAATCTGATTCATCTTCGTACAGAGACAATAGATTGGAACTGCTGGTTGGGGTTGATTGAGTAAGCCGCAGACTGTAGTGGAGTAGGCAAGGAGAGGGGGTGAGGTCATAACCTGCATCGGTGGAGAATTTACAGTTTTCTATAAATCCCCATTGGAAAACGAAATTCAGTATTGTAAACCCCCATTCGGTCGTACTCCCCTCCTCCTTTTCGAATTATGCCTAACCGAATTTTATTCGTCTTTCGACTCTTTATTCTATTTTTTTCATTCAGACGGTGATGCATTTTTCGCATGTGGTGTTCAAATTTAAATTTTCTTTTAAATGAAAATTTACCCGAAGCAATAAAGTCTATGCAAAATCTGTCAGGTTTTGGAAAGACAAAAAAAATTTACCAGATTTTAGATCATTGGTTCCCAATTACTAGTCTGGATCGGTGGTGAAACTTCTAATCTTGATTCTCCCCCTTGCAAGATTCTAGCTCGGGACCCCTGTCTTAAAACGTCTCATACTTTTATTCTAAAAGTTTCTTTTGGGAGTTCCCTCCTCCCCCCCCCCTCCCGCTTGCGGAGTTTCGCAATAAAGTTGCTCCACCCTGATCGAAACCTAAATATGGGTCACGAAATGGTACTCAGTCTACATAAATATACGCTAGGCTACCAGGCATATATATCCGTTTCTAATTTCTTTTTTGTCCTACATTTTTGACATAACTAATATATATATATTGTTCTAGCCATACTTTGCTTGTCATGGTTGCACTAATGAAGTGTATTTTAAGGTATTTATGTTTCCTTTATTGTTCCAATCTATATGCTTGTCGTCCATATAACACAAGTTTATAGATAAAATCTATCTTGTGTTTCAGAAACAAGCATTTTTGTGTTCATTTCGAAGGGATATATGGACCTGAAGAGAATTTTTTCGAAATGAACTTATCATAAGCCTAAAGCTCTTCCATGTGCAAGCTTTTTTGCTTGATTTTTTTGTTTTCCTATTTTCATTCCTCATTTTTGAAATTTGTTGATTGTCTTTGTCTTTATGACCTGCATTACTCTTTATTATTTCCTCTTTATGTCTTAATTTCTTTTATTTCTTTGTATTTTGTAGAAAATTTTGGAATAGTGTATTATGAGTTACTACATACATTCTAACATTGGATTTACTAATTTATATATATATATATATATATATATATATATATATATATATATATATATAAATAAAAATTGAAAGATTTTAATCGAAAATTATGCATAAACTATATATATATATATATATATATATATTAGTTTAACTTAAACTATATGCATTGTGCATTAATAAATGTTTGTGCAGTTGTAATATGTCTCTAAACGATAAATAGTTGAACTATAAAATTTTCCCGTCTTCAGATTAAATAAGAGTTTCGTTATGCCCTTGAAGGAATATAATATTAATTTTTATAAAGGGGAAACTGGACGTTGAAACCCAACTTTGTAATTTTTCATCAAATTGACATAATTTTTGTACACATACTTAATATATCATACTTTTACCAAATATGATAAAATACATTCGATATAATTAAATCTTTTGTATTAAAAACAAAAATTGACACAATAATTTTTAAAATGATCTTGCACACCAATTTTTAATTTTTTTTTCTCCCTATGCTACATTACTACATTATATTGGTTTAATAGAGTAATATGAACAAGTTTGTGCATTAATTTCTGAGTCCATCTTCAGGTTATTTAAAAATGTATACCTTTATGGAGTAGAAGTCGATTTTCATTAAAATTTTACATACACACGCACACGCCCGGCCGTCCAAACTGCTACTCATGTCCCAGGACGAGTCGGTCGGTCTGGGCTTTCGACGTTTGACACACATACACGCATATATATATAAACTTAATCAATTTCATAATAATAACTGTTCTAATTCTTATTGTGTAATATCTTTTAAGCATCCTATTTATAATTCTATAAACTTTAAGAATTTATTTAATCATTTTTATCATTTATTGCCTGTAAAGGATTTGAATGTTACTAAAACTTTTAAATACAACAAGCCTATTGGGAGAACCATTTTTAATTACAATGCAATTTCAAAATCTCTATCAGTCGACAAAGATTCCTCAACAAATGTAGATGGTGAATGTATTTGTAGTGTTGAAAATTATGCTAAATTTATAAATCCACATTTGGGGCATATAGTTACTGGAGGCTTAGACATTGTTAAAGATAAATCTTTAAGAACTTTAATGTCATTTGGTACTAAATTCAGGTTACCTTAATGTAATAATTCTAAACAAGTCTTAAAGTCAATCAATCTTGACCTTGATAAATATATTTATGGATTAGCTTCTAAATATGCTCAGCCTTTAGAGGCATTTAATATGAGGAAATTTACTATTTTAAAATCTATTAAAAATGCTATTTGTAGTATCAATTTATCTAGATCTATATATAATATGGATAATATAAAACACTCTGTTAATGATTTACATAGATCTTTTGTTATTACTTATGTTGATAAAGTCTATAATAATTATGCTATTATCTGTAAAAAATTTTATATACATTTTCTGTTAGATTATTTCAAAAATAATAGTCTTTTAAAACTTGATTTACATTCCATTAACAGTATCAAATTGAAAATTATCAATATGTATAGTGATTTAAATATTAAATATAAATTTCTTAATTTTCCATAGTTCCAAATATATAGTTCCAAAATTTCATAAAAATCCTATTAAATTTAGAGCAGTAACTAGTGGTCATAATACTTACTCTACCCTTATGTCTTTTGACACTGAATTCAGGTTACCCTCTTGTAATAATTCTTTTAAAGTTTTAAAATCAATAAATCTTGATCTTGATAAATATATATATAAATTAGCTTCTCTAAATATGCTATGCCTTTAGAGGCATTTAATATGTGTAAATTTACTTTATTAGAATCTATTAAAAATGCTATTAGTAGTATTAATTGTCTAGATCTATATATAATATTGATAATATTAAATACTCCATTAATGAGTTACAAAGATCTTTTGTTATCACCTATGTTGATAAAGCCTCTAATAATTATTCTATTATCTATAAAAAATTCTATATACATTTTCTGTTAGATTATTTCAAAAATAATAGTCTTTTTAAACTTGATTTACATTCCATTAACAGTATCAAATTGAAAATTATCAATATGTATAGTGATTTAGATATTAATAATATATTATAGAAATTTCCATATATTGTGCTTATACCTAAATTTCATAAAAATGCTATTAAATTTAGAACTGTTGCTAGTGGTCATAATTCATACTCTACTACTGCTAGTAAATTATTATTAAATTATTTAAATGTACTAAATATTAATTTACGAGATTCTAGTGATAACTACATTATTCTAAATAATAGTAAAGGATTAAAAAATAAATTAAAAACACTTGGTAAAATAATAGGATTTCAAACTTTTGATTTTAAAGATCTATTTAATAATATTAAGATTACTGATCTTTATGATGTCATTTTAGCTTTATATAATGCTTATATTACTAATAAATCTCATCTTACTAAATTTACCAATTTTCCTAAGCTTCTTCAGTTTGTTCTTTTCAATAATTATATTTTTCAAGGTAATAAATTATACTTACAAGTCTCAGGGGTTCCAGAAGGTGGCTGTAGTAGCAGTATGTTAGCTAATTTATACCTATATCAATATGAATAATTCTTTTCTTCAACAGATTATAAAATTTACAGATATGTAGATGATCTGATTTGTCTTGTATATACTGATAACTATGTCATAGATATAGATTTCTATCCGGATAATTTGGAATTAATACCTAATAAAACTTCTATTAGTAAAAATCTTAATTATTTGGATTTAAATATAATTATAGAACCTACTAATGGGATAGTTACTAATTTATATGACAAAAGAGATTTTTTAAAATTTAATATTAATAAATTATTACCATTTAATTCCTGCAACTCGATTCAATTGTTTATAAATATTATACTTAATCAACTTTTTAGAATTTATAGATTATCAGATAAAATATTTCATGCTTTGCACATTAATAACCTCGAAATTACCAGTAAATTTTATGAATATCCAGCATATTTAGTAAATGGAATAGTTAATAAGTTTCGATTAGCCTAAAATTCTCATAATCTCTCCTTAATATCTTATTTTAGCTATACTTCTACATTCTCTTGAATTTACATTATAATATATTTTCATCTTTTACTTTTGTAGCTTTAACTGTAGAATACCTCTTTTTATTGCCTTTACGCAGTACGGTTTTTATTACTCTCTTTGGCAACAGCAAATAACTTCATTTCTGCGTATGGCAACATTGGTCTAATCATATATTGCTCGTCATGGTTGAACTTTAAGAGGTGTATTTTAAGGTATTTATATTTCCTATATTTTTTTTCCAATCTTTATGCTTGTCGTCCATATAACACAAGTTTATAGATAAAATCTATCTTGTGTTTCAGAAACAAGCATTTTTGTGTTCATTTCGAAGGGATATATGGACTTGAAAAAGAATCTTTTCGAAATGAGCTCTTTCACGTGCAAGCTTTTTTGCTTGATTTTTTTGTTTTCCTATTTTCATTCCTCACCTTTGAAATTTGCTGATTATCTTTGCCTTTATGACATGCATTACGTTTTATAATTTCCTCTTTATGGTTGAATTTCCTTTATTTCATTGTATTTTGTAGGCAAATTTTAAGATAGTGTATTATGATTTACTACTTACATTCTACCATTGGATTTACAATTATATATATATATATATATATATATATATATATATATCCCCCAAAGAAATTAGATGTTCCCATTACCAAAAGGAATCCACGTAACTAAAAACTTTCACAGGATTTTCACAAGCTGCATTAATTTGCAAAGTAGAGAAGATGGATTTTGCTACATTTTATCTCTGATTTCGGGTAAATGTAGAAAATAAATAAAGAAAAATATCAAAATGAGTGAATAGGAAAAAAAAAGAAGGTGAGGTGATAGCAGAATAATGTGTAACTTAAAATCCAACGAGGTGAGAGAACTATCACACAAAAGCGCATAGGACTCCGACACCGCAGTTTGGCTCTTCCTCAAATAATTCTCCGAAAAAAAAAAAGAGAAAGAAAACGTGCAAAAAATATAAGAAAAGCGAATAGGAAAATGAAAAAAGCAGACCCCTGTGTTGTGTGTGAGCGAGAAGAAACCCCGCTCCACTTCCCCATCCTCTCTGCTCTATCCAATCCCAGACGAGAATTCGAACCTTCCTCTCTCTCTCTCTCAGTCATATTTCTACTCACTCACGCAGACGACCTACGGAGAGTGAAGAAAGCATACGCGGGTACCAAACGATCCATGCCCAGCTGAAAACACGCGTGTTGCCATCGGCTGTAAACAATACCACGCACAAAGGAGAATCCCAAGTGGAGATATATGTCGTGGATGGTGGCCGCCGCCCCCTAATTGAGGGCGGTCGGCTTCCCACCTTGAGGAATGGTCCGGCCGCATCGGAAGGCGAGGATCGCATCCCGGATATGGACGGTGGTGGTCATGGTGGTGCTGACCATGGGCTACTCGGTGGCAGGAGAAGGGGAGAATCCGGTAAGTGCTGTCATTTTATCTATAGCCAAATATGTGTACCCGTCTTACTTTCAAAATTTACGATGAGAATATATATTTACTTTCAGGCAAAATAGTTGTAATTTTTTTTTTCAATTAAAGAACACCAATATCTGTTGTCACAGAACTGTGTTTGGTCATAATCAATTTTGTTAAAAAGCTAAAAATGATTTCCACCCTGTTATCCTTCATGTCAGTGGTGTGAACAGGGAGAGTGCAAGGGTGAAAAAGGCACCTACCACTTTTAAATTTTTATGTGTTATTAATTATAAAAATTGAAATTGAAATGACATTGATCTCACAATGCTGCTGCTGAGAATGCAAATGCTTTTTATTCTTTGATAGAAGGCAGACATGAGAATTAGGTTACAATTGTTTCGAAGGCATTATGAGTCTATCTTTACCAATTCAGAAACAGCGTGTATTTTTCAAAGAGCTAGTAATTAGGACAGTTGTATTTAATATTTTTATTAATAGACACAACAGTTTCTAACCCGATAAAGAGGACTCATAAAGCCCTTGAAACAATTGTAGTTTCCTAATTTTCATATGTTTGCTTTTATCAAGTAACAAATAATTTGAATTCAATTTATCTTCAAATCCTTACTTTTCATATTATTTTCACTTTGGAGGAAATAAAACTACTGGAGTCTAGGTTATTTGTTGTTTACTTCAAGCGCGTTTATTTATTTTAAAGTGTACTCACACCTATACATATTTGCAAATAATTTCAATATGATTGAATAAATGGATTCAATCTGTATAAGCATAAACAGAATTCTCAAGAAAATAAAAAGAAACATCCCAAATAAAAAATTATAGAATTATTTAATAGAGTGCACTATTTGATTTAAATAATCGGTGTGTAAAATTAGAGCCATTTCATATAGTATCAATTAATGTCAATTAACTGCCATGACCTATATTAATTCATATTTAAATTATTAATGACTTAAGTAGTCCTGTCAAATCAGTGTTAATTAATAAAAAAAAATATAAAAAAAATATTTTATGGTATTGATACTTTTTCCTTCTGTTATCTGCTTACTTATTTCTGGACAAACCTGTGATAAGCAGATTTACAAAAGATTAGCGATGCGATACCCCTCCCCCCCCCCTCCCGATAAAAGCCCCTATTTCCCTCACGATACTAACTTTCATTTACTTCAGTAACTGGAAGTAGTAATACAAGTATAAGGAAGTAATATAAGGAATTACATAATCCAATTTCTGATTAGCTGATGGCGCAGAAATGGTTTTTAATGTATGTTGGGTGAAGTGCGACGCACACCTTTTGACGCCTTCTCAAAATCCAATTTTTGCTGCGGCATTCTGCCGATATGCTGAACCTTAGTATATTTAATGAATAGAAAATTTTTTCTATTTAACAATTACAAAAAGCTAAATAGAAATCAAGTCTTTACAACAAAGAAAATATTAAAGCTGTTTTAATTTTGGTGGTTTTCAGTTACTCAAGTATTCATATCAAAATTTCGAGATATTTGTTTATCGAAATATATAATATCAATAAAATATACTGTATTTTTTCAAATATTCTTTGCACGTTAATTAATCATATTCATTGTTTATAATATTGCTTTAAAATTTAGTCAAATTTAACATTTTCAATATAATTGTTAGCATTTACGTATATATGCGCTTAATTTAGCCTATTTTCGCAATTAGAAAGAACTTTTCTACTCAGTTGGACAACACTTTAAAAAAAAAACGTAGCTTTTGGAGCCAATAATCACATCTCGTTAGTACACATTTCTATCTTAGCAAAGTGCCAAGAATTCCAAGCTTTTGCTTTCATTCTCACTTTTAAACTGTTCGCAGTTTCTTCCTACGCTATGAGCAACTGTAATCCTGAAATACATATGAGTTTTTGTTGAATATTTTAAATCCAATACATACCTTCACTCCCCCCCCCCCACACACACACAAACACTAGGATTTGTAACATTGGACGTTTAGGATGTATCATGAGGTCGCTAAACCCAACAACTCCCCGATTCGCTGTATGCACATCAAAATTTGAAAACTAAAACCTTTTCATTCACTGAATTAACAGCAGTGGGGATTAATCTACTTAGTAATAAGCGTCTCCGTGGGATCACGATTAAAAGTACATACAGTAAAATTCCGTTTATTCGGCATCTAATGGTTCGGCACGCCTGATAGTCCGGAACGCCTTTCGAGCCGCATTCGGGTAGTACTCGGAAATGCTTGTGATTTCGCGACATTATGCAAATTTCTGTTCACTGAAGTTTGCCAATTTTAACTTAATTTAAATGTTTTTTTACATACTGTGCTGCGTAATACAGTCTGTGTAACATTTTACGTAGATGAATATCAAAATGTATTGTCAATAACTTTGTTTTAAAATTGTTTTTTTTTGCATTTTTTACCCCATTTTAGCTTGATATTCAATAATCAGGCACATTTGGTAATCCAGCCCCGCTGAAGTCCCGTTAGAAGTTCTACAACTTTACAATTGATATTTTACTTCCATATCGCTTTGTCGCCAAGTTCTTGTTCCTAACTTCTGAAATTCTCCGCCAGTGGCACTTTAACCACCTCTATTCGATCGGGCATAGTCACTTTACTACAGATTCAACTTTATTTCGACTCAGGCCGTCCTACCTACCCGAAAATGTAAGGTACTATTTGGGCGGCCGGGACAGTGACACCCAATTTATACCTGGAACCCAGTGGGGGAGGCATCCACAGGGACTGTAGTCCTTTCTTCTCCTACCACCAACTTCCTGAAAGGACTTTCGGACCGACAGATTTAACGGTCCCGTACGCGTAAATACGGAGATAGTTTGAACTGATCCGGAAATCGAACTCGTGCGCTCCGAGTGCAATCCCTGTCTTTTAACCACTGATTTGTCCCGCTTAACGATGGATACAACTAGGGTGCATACTCAGGCACATTTTCTTCTGAAGTTGTTGGGTTGCTTAAGAGTTTTCCTAGAAATTCTGCATATTAAAATGATGCTCCGACAAAGTGACGCCAATTGTTACAAAACCGTAAACAAGATTACGTTGTAAATGATCTTTTCTTTTCAAATATATTCTTAAGAGTAGATAATATAATTAGATAATGTTATTTCGCTATTTATACATAAGTATTAGGTTATTTAATTTATAAATAATTATTATTAAATAAATATCAAGTTATTTTATTAAAATCATTTTTTAAACACAAAAATACATTTTGTTATAATGTGACCTTAGGCCTCTGCGCCTTAGGCGGTTCGTCTAATAGCAGGATTAACCATGGCTTAAGGCAAGTAGTGATTCATGGCGATTCTGAGGAAGGCGATAAAAAGATCGATATATTGTTCCTTCACTTTTTGAAATATCGTCTACCGCTCACACCTGTCTTTATACACTTCTTATTAGCCCCGTCGAAACAGAGCCGTCGGCCCGATTGTGTCAATGCAGACCCAGTGACCTGGATGGCGTGGGGAAAACAACTTTACTCGAGTTGTATTCTGAGCATGGTTGTGAGCGGAGGTAGACGATGATGAAAAAGAGTGTTGAATGGATAAGACACAGATAGATAGCTAAATAGAATCCAATGTAACTTTGTGTAGTAGGATGACATGCGTGGAAGTATTTTGAAAGAGAGACTCGTGTTTGCGAAAATAATAAAAAAGCATTTATCATAGCTTTGCACGTTCAATTTAAATAATCTACACTAATAAATATAAAAATTATGGTGTGTCCAACACATAACTTTCCCGACCGTTTGAAGAATTGTGGGAAAACAGTAATACAAATCAGGGCTTTCTCATAACTCGATCTCGCTGAAAATAAAATTAATTGTTATCGATTAAAATATGCATGCCGTATTTCTTAAAATACGTCAAGCGCAGTGTCAAAAATTTGCAGGATTTTTTTTTTTTTTTAAATATACAGAGAAATCTTACAAAGATATAACGTATTTGATAATAGTGAGAATGTTTAATATTTTATGGTTTTTACATTAAAAAAAAAATAAAAAAACGAGCAATATCTTGAGAATGGCGCATGTAATGAATGCATGAACATTAAATGAAAGCATGACCATGCTTTTGTACATATATTAAACAATATTGAGGTGTGTGTATAGTATGAAAATGAATGAATTGTTTATAATATAGAAGGTGAAAAGTATAAGCCTAGGTGGGGCTTTTAAATGTAAGTGCTTAATCATTGTTCAGAACAATTAGGATGTAAAAATGGCTAGTGTAGCTCTAATGGTTAAAACATCCGCTACTTATTCATATGAGTTGGGATTTAATTCCCCCTAGTAGCTTTTCTCTTTGCTTGTTAACCTTTCAATGACTCGTCGCTCTTTCCCTTTTAAACTGAGACGGTTTCTTTTTGTATAAGTTATAGAAATGTACATAACAGAAAACGAAATGAATTATAATTTGGCATTTTAATTGAAGGGGGAAATTAATATATTTTGTTGCAACTATAATTTATTTTATCTATATCGTGATTTTATTGGGGTTCGACTTTAGTTCGATGGAGCCAAAAAAACTTCAATAGATTTATTCAATTTTTCAGACTCATTTGTTTCGTTTACAGGCTTACCAAGCACTATAAGTTAGTCGCTAACAATTCATAGCTAGCTAGCAATTTTAGTTTTCGCCCCGATTTCATCTGGATACTTCGTCCACAGACTCCACATCAAAATATCTAATTGTTTTAAACTTGCTTAGAGGTTTATAAATTAAACTTAAACAATATATCGAACGAGATTTTACATAAGTTAATCTATAAACTTGCCTGGCGGCACATAAATACGTACTTAAATATGCATATTTCTATCTATTCTGTTCAAACCTCACCAATCATTAAACAACTTTAGAATCCTCAATTGATTTTTTTTTCAAAACAAAACAAAATATGATGCTAAATTTTCTAGTACATATTTTTGCAGTTTATTATTTATATCTATCATCTATAGTTTCGAAGATATTTCGAGTGAAATTAAGAAAAAGCATTCGCTTGGACAGAGCCTTTTTCTAAGCTTTTTCGAAAGTAAAAGTTCAAAATATTAAAATATTGAAATTGTTTTTATATATTCATAATCTAAACCCTATTTCCTACAAAACAAGAAAAATTATTTGCATTTCTATCTATTTAGGGGTATAAACGGCCGAAATGTTTACATTTTTAGTAACGCTCCGTTTTCCGTAACCCCAAGCATAAATGTTATTTACATCAAAAGGAAATATTTTTAAAGAACCCAGAAAGTGGGAAAAAATGGTATTTTTTTAAAAATGCATTAGAAAAAAAAAATACACAGGGAAGCCTAGTTGTGTTCCACTGGACTAATCGTGCTGTATAGCAAAAGTTTTATTTTTGTTGAATCAGAATTTTAGGATGTGAAACATCGGGTGCGGTGGCTCGGGTTCCTTGAAAGAAATTCAACTACATAGATGAAGTGGAAGTATGTAACGGAAGTGGAAAATCATTATACTTTGAATCATCGGACTTCATTACAGGGCTCAGTATGAATTGTATCTTCTGATTTTATATACCCTTTAAGCTTATAAAAGAAAAGAATTTTGGATTAAAATATAGAAACCTTTCAATAGGTAGCTTGTGCCAAAGTCAGAGACAACATATCAACATTTCCCCATTTGAAATATGCGAAGAATGGGATATTTCACATCAATCTATAGCGAATAACCGCGTTACTAATTTGCTTAATCTGTCTTTACAATATTTATTTTAATCTGTAATTACAGTATTTATTTCAAATTAAAAATCCTCTTAGAAGATGCTATTTAACGATGATATTCTACAAAATATTTTCCAATGTTTTCACACAAAATATTTCTTTTCTGATAGGCTAAAGATTTAAAATCGTGTCAGGCAAATATGCCTTCATAAATAATACATTAATATTTTCTAGCTTTAAAATATTTACGAAAACTGACAACATATAATTAAATAAACACAAATAATGCGTGTATGCATTTGAAAACATTCTCACACACCCTGATAAGCAGAAAAGATGAATTTTCTGCTTGATACATGAGCGAAGATAACGAGAATCAAGTGCTGAGGTGCAGGGGAAGCAGGGACGATAAAAACCTCCCTCCTAACTGTAACCGGTCTATCGCTGCAGATTACCCACACGCTTGCTGTATCATCTAGTTCTCATTGTGGGGTGCACCCACTTTTGATGACGGATATTTGCCTTATATTGAGAGCAGTAGTTAAAGTAAATAATCATGTCAAGCTCAATTAATAGTAAATATACAGGGTATTAAAAAGACTAAATATCTCTTGAGCGATTGATCGTAGACCACGATTTAAAAATTCTGTAATAGAGGCAGACCAATATCGTATGCAAATTTTGATCATGTGACACCTTTTAGGGGAAAAAATACAAAATATAATTTTTTATACAGGCCCCTAGAAAAATCTTTTTAATTATAAAAATATTTTCTACAGCCCAACTAGTCAAGCAGAAAATTGTCATGCAGTCAAAATTACCCGAGATATCATTCATTAAAGTTTTCGAAGGATAATTGAAGACTGTATAAAGCTTTTGCTAGAGGTAGGTAAGCACGTAATTTTTTTGAATAGAAATTTTTGTCTAACGAAATTCAATTTTTGTACGACCCCCGAAATTTGTTTTCACCGTTTCTTTGGATCGGGTCAAAGTGGTTTAAGTTTTATAAGTTTAATAATTTTTTCACGACCAACTTTGCATATTAGAGATTCGGTTTTTTTTTCTCTTTTCAAAAGATCCTTATACGAATAAGGAACAACTTACTAATTGGAACTTCCTTTGTAGAAGGGCCATATAAAAAATTAAATTGTACTTTTTTGCTAAAACATGACACGTGAACAAAATTGTTGTAGTCTGTTTGAAGCCTTCCTTAAATTGGAACGTCTGCGATCAATCGTTCCAAAAATGTTTAGTCATGTAATTTTTTTTAAACACACTACAAGAGAAAAAGTTCATTTTAATATTCAAACATTTTAGTTGAGTGTAAAATAAAAGAAATGTATTTATGTGAAAATAAGTGGAAAAATCTTTATATTATTTGTGTAAACTTTTTCTTTTGCTGTGAATTCGAGATCTCTATTGATCAGCTACACAAAAATACAAAACATATCAAACGAAACGTAGCCTGTAGATTTGCGTGTAAATTAATTATTTCAATATGATCACGGGGGGAGGGTCATTTTAATTTTATAATAACTTGCACCTGCGTCATAAGATTTAACGTAATTTAAACCAACAATCATCTCCGCATGTGTTGCCATATAAAAATAATAACTTTTATGTTATTTAAAAAATATTTGCAGACGAACAGTATTGTTCTTTAAGAAAATAGATCAAGCTATTACTACATAAATACTATTGAAGTAATAATATCAAGATAAAATTATTTAAAGTAGGGTAGCTTTATTATTTTATGGGCGATCAAAAAATAAAGTTAATGTTTCAGCACAGTGATCGTGTGATGAATAATATATGGAAGTCGGCAAAAGTACCATATTTTGATCCCGTTTTCATCGTGTATATCTTATATCACACGTTGAATTAATTCGACGATTTTTTACGAATATGATTTTATTCTATTCTCTCAAACAGTAGCCGCTGTATTGTTGCTGAGAATTAATTTAAATCAAATTAGTCTGTTGATAAAATTATTAATACCATGATGCGAAAAAGTATGTACGGATACGCATACGTACGTCTGACATAAGCACCGAAACGAAGTTGCCAAAATATTGTCAATATAGACATTTTTGGTAAGTCCAAGAAAAGTCTAGAAAGAACTGGAAATGTCATAAATAACGTAAATTTCTAAAATATGTATAGGATAGTATAGAAGGACCGCTTTTTAGCGAAGTCATTTAAGGTAATTCCTTGCATGACGGAAGTGGTGCAGCTAGTATAATTAGGCTAGAGTAATTTGCTATAGTATAATTAGACCTAATCAAGGAGTTCCGATCGGTTACAGAGAAACACAGATCACCATATTTTTAAAAGTGGTCAAAAGGTCTTAAAATGCACTTATCTGACAAAATCTCGAATTCGAAAATTTTCGGCAAACAATATTTAGTACGATAATATGGGAAAGTAAATACTGTTTTAATTAAATATAGAAGATACACAAAATAAACTAAAAATGAATTGACTCCTGGTTCTAAAAGATCTCTGAATTCGTTGGTGCATTGCTGCAGTTCGTCCCTGAAATGCTACATCCCTAAAAGGCTTCGTATGGCAGAATTGACTTACACGACCTTTCTTCATCCTTGCATTTTTGAGTTTTTGAGGTCGACCGCAACTCAGACGCAAGCTGTTTTCAGTGGTAACCCTTGGCGGTAGGATCGTGACTGAGAATTATAAAACGTGAGCATTAACTAAATAAAAAGGTCTGGCTTTGATAGAGGCAACCTTTAAAAACTTGAATTTATGAAAATGCCTTGAAGTTAGGTTGTACGTTTAGACCAGCTGCCGATTTAAAAACTTTGAGGCTCTGAGCAAGATCATTTTTTATTATCTCGGGGCCTACATTGCTGTCGTTTATATGAATGAATCTGAAAATCCAACAGTCTGTCTGTTTGTCTCTTTATCACAGACGGCTGTACCGAATTTAATGACATTTTGATGGGTAGTTTTGATAGGGTCCCACTTTATATTTAAGCGTCTATCTGTCTTTACGTCTTTCTGTTTCCTCAGTTTGAGGAACCGCTAAACAAATGGGCCTACTTTTCTGTCGTTTATATGAATGAAACTGAAAATCCACCAGTCTGTCTGTTTCCTTATCACAGACGGCTGTACCGAATTTTATGAAATTTTGATGGGTTGTTTTGCTAGGGTCCTACTTTATATTTAAGCGTCCATCTGTCATTCTGTTTCTTCATTTTGAGCGTGATCCAACTGTTATATGAACGGCTAAACAAATGGGTCTACTTTGCAGTCGTTTATATGAATGAAACTGAAAATCCACCAGTCTGTCTGTTTGTCTCCTTATCACAGTCGGCTGTACCGAATTTTATGAAATTTTGATGGGTAGTTTTGCTAGGATCCCACTTCATATTTAAGCGTCCATCTGTCTTTACGTCTTTCTGTTTCTTCAGTTTGAGAAACCGCTAAACAAATGGGCCTACTTTGCTGTCGTTTATATGTGAATGAAACTGAAAATCCACTAGTCTGTCTGTCCCCTTATCACAGACAGCTGTACCGAATTTTATGAAATTCTGATGGGCAGTTTTGCTAGGGTTCCACTTTATATTTAAGCATCCGTCTGTCTTTACGTCATTCTGTTTCTTCATTTTGAACGTTTCCCAATTGTTACATGAACCTCTAAACAAATGGGACTCAATCGTTATTTGAGTTTCCAAATTATAACGTGACCTAATTGTTTTTTGGGTCTCTCTACAACAGATGCAATTCAAAATCTGATAACCTGATATAATCGTTGTTAGTGTCTCTGTCTCTACAATTATGTAAGCTTTATAAATTAACGAAATAAATAAAAAAAAAATTCAGAGTTTAAATATGGAAGATCTCTTTTTATATCTGCCCCTAATAAGAATTCCAGAAACGTAGATAGTAACAATCTACTATACAAGGTAGGATCAAAAGTTTGGAGACTGTGCTGATATCTCCAATCCTGATTGGAGGAGTGGGGAACTATTTTACCGTGGCGTAGAGGCACATGTGACGCGAGATGTGAAAAGGAAGACGCTTTCCCAGACAATGCGTGTCAGTGAACTGTAGTCGTTCGCGTGTTTCAATGTTTCTGTCGGCGATTTCCGCAAACGCTGGCAGAATTTGATATTCGCACGTTGTTCTTCAAACGTCATTTCCATTTTCGACGAACGCTAATGACTACAGTTCACTGACACGCATTGTCTGGAAAAGCTTCTTCCTTTTCACATCTCGCGTCACATGTGCCTCTACGCCACGGTAAAGTAGTTCTTCTCTCCTCCAATCAGGGTTGGAGATATCAGCACAGTCTCCGAACTTTTTGATCCCACCTTGTATATAGAAATAATAAAAATGTTTACAAGAAACTTCCCGGCCGTCCAAACAGTTACCTTACACCTTTCTGGTAGGTCGGACGGTCTGGGTCTCAACAACAACAACAAGAAGAAACTATCCTTTAATTGTAAAATTGTTGTTATGTATATAAACGAAAGTAAAAGTTGCGCTCCTCTTTGCCTGCTTATTTCCCCAGCACCGGAGAACTCACATCTTTCCTTTTTGAGAGAATTACTATAAAATTTCAAAAAGAAAAACGAAAAACTCCCACTTTTAAAGTTCACCACAATTTGCGAATTAAAGTTTCTTTATATTACGTATTCGGTATGAAGAACGGATGGACAGCTAGTAATTATAATACTCATAATGAATGAATTTATATTTGCTATAAAGGTAATATCACATTAATTTCACTAAAATTCTTATGTGTTTTGGCTTTCATTATTATTTTTTTAATTCATTATTTTAATTTACAAATATCCATAAAATAAAAAGATACATTGTGGAGTCCACTTCGACGATAAGAGCTTGCAATTTCGTCCCAGTAGCTCAACGGTAGAACGTCGGCTGGCCAGTTCGAAAGTGAACCTGGTGGACTAGTACGGATTCAATGGTTTCCGAAAGATTGAACGCCACTTTTAAAATTGAGAGGATAACGAACACGCAGGATACTAAACTGGGTAAAAGTAGATAATAAAAACAAAATTTATTCCTACATATATAATGTTAGTCATTATTTCAGGTGTTGCTTTAAACAATAAGGTTTACTTTGGATATGCTAATAATGGATGTGCCATATAATGATAATGTTTATGAATATGACCCTACAACGGAAAAAAAAATAGTTTTTACTACAAATGGAACAGTTACTTTTTATGGGGTAGTTTTAAACAATAAATTTTATGTGGGTTCATATGATCGGTCACTTTATGAATATGACGCTTACGACATTAATAATTTTTGATACAATTTTAATAATATATGAAATATAAGTTAATTTATAAGTTGCTGTATTTTTTATATGATTTATTTCATAAATTTCTAGTAAGTTTATTTTGAAGTTAGTATGTAGGGTTTGTTAAAAAAGAATAAAGTTCAGCTGTATATTTTGCAGAAGTATTCGAATGTCTTATTTGTGTTTTAAATACTAATCGTGATAAATTTACTTATTTTAATTATTTAAAAGTAGTTTCACATACGTAACTATTTTTGACGTAATTTAATACTGGAAGATATACTCGGCGTTGCTCGTGATTTAAAATATGCAAAAATTTTAAACGCATTTATTTTGCTTATTATTACATTTAATTCTCTTATAAAAGATAAGAAGTATAAACGCAAGAAAATCTGAAGAATGTAGCATCCTGCTCTGGTTTGTAAACCATTGTTAAAACAGCAGAGGCCACTTTAACTATAAGAGCTTGCAATTCGTCCCAGTAGCTCATGGCGTCCGGACGCCAGTGTCTGCAAAGGGGGATCGAACTGTTTGAGATAGGGTATGTCAAATACCTGTCTTTTTGAGAGGTTCTTCGTTAGGGACTGACGCTGTCCCACCCGTAAGCAAAAGGTTAAAATATATAATTATTGATCAATTATAATAGTGTTTTATTCTAAATATATTGCTATGTTTTCGTCAGACATTGTGGGATCCCTCCGAATTTTTTTCTTTTTATTTTTGGCTACGTGCCTAAGTTTATATATAAATATTGATAAGATAAATGCGCACAAAATATTTTCAGCTATAAAATTCAAGACAAACGTTCTTCACGAGCCATAACTTCAGTAAGGTTGACCGTGCCCATTTCTATGCCACTGCATTTCACGAATAGCGAGTTTAAAAAGTTACGAGCGACCAAACAATAGAGAGGCACAGCTCTGCTTGGACGCCCTCTACGTTAATGCTGCCGGATACAGCCATCAATGCTTCAGTGCTATATCTGGCATACATCATAGGGAAGGGAAAATAGCCCGAGTTCGGCTCGGGAGTTTACTCACTGAACATGCTTCCTGCCCTAAAGATTGTCTTACAGGTCAAAGAACAATGACATATATAATATGCTTTTTTATGAAATAAATCGATACTTAAGGTGCGAAACACACGCGACTCCAGTATTTTACGATGGGGGGGGGGGGGTATACAGTATTATATATTTTATCTTCGTCATTAGTGCAGTTCTTTTTACTTCCCTACATGCATCGTATGATGTATAGGGAAAGTATTGTGACAAGGTCGAAAATTCGAATTTGAGTTCTTGTTGGAAGGGTACGTTTCAAGCATCCCTAAACTCGAACCGAACTCTTTTGGGGTGATATATGTATGTGTGTGTGTCTGAGCGAGAGAGAGAAGGGGGGGGGGGGAGTCTGTGGATGTTATACAATTTCGAACGTAATTTGGTAAGATTATTAAAATTGGTAAATACTGGAACTCTGTTAATGTTAAACTTAATCGGATGTTTAGATGACGCTCAGTTTTTCGAAAGAAATTTTTAGAAAATCATTAAAAAATTATAATCTTTAATAATGTTACACAAATAATAATCTCTTATGAAATGTTTCACTAGAAATGGATGAAATAAAATTCAGAATGTTAGCATGAACTGTTCTTGAGATATTGTATGTTTTTCTAATAAATTTATAAAAAAAATTACATAAAATTAAAGAAAGTATTAACTATCGTGAAATATTTTCACTTCGCATATGCAGTATTGTGCGATAAATTTATTAACATAATTTTCGTAGATCTAGTTTGTTCCATTCACGAGAGAAGATATGTTTCGTAATAGTTTTGTATTTTGAAGTCCAATCATTCGCCAATAGTCATTTATCTCACATGATATTCATTAACAGTTAATTGCATCTTGATGAGGATTTTGCACGTGAGTATGAAGCCACCACTCTGTTCGGTCTCATGTCGAAAAGACACAGGCTGGATTTTGTATTCTATTATTTCTCTATCAAAGACGTAAAGTTGTTGTATTATATAGGAAAAGACATGCGCTGTCCACATCATATTTTTTTTATTATTATAAATAAAGAGAAGGATATTTTTTCCTCAATTCATCTTCAGTATATTATTTCAGAAACATAAATACATTACCTAAATCTATATCCAGTAAATAAAAGTTACAAAATAAAATATAAAGTACATTAATTGATTAGAAAGTTTCCCATTTCATATAAATACCTCGACCCCACCTCATATAGACAAGCATTTTACGCTCCCCTTTACTGTTGTGTACGTTCCTCAAGTGTTCCATTCGTTCCGCTCTTGAAAAAGAATAACAACTTAGTTTTTCTCTCTCATTGCATTTCCTAAGTCCCCCCATCAAGCTAATAACCTATTACATCCCCAAAATAGAAAAATAAGCTGGGCGTAGCCTCCCAATGATATTAGCTAATTGTTAATTGAGATAGCCAAATGAACTATTCCTTATCTTCGTTGTTGCTACTTTTGAAGTGCTACTTGAAAAGAATGAATGCGGAGCCTTCAGAGTTTTCCTTCCTTGAAAGAACAAGTTTTGTTTTGCGAGCCATTGGAAGTTTTTTCTAGCCAGCTTCTGGGCAGTTTTTCTTCTCTTTCGGTGAAATGGTTGATTTGCAGGATGCAGATGCCTTATCGGGCGAATCTTGATGAGATTTAATTCGGTATAATTTTGTTTTAATTCGTATAAAGATTTTTTTTCCCCGGTGAAATCGATTGAGTGTGGAATGACAAGGTAAATGGGTGTAGAGAGTCACATAGTTGTGAAATATTTTAACAGCGCTAGAGAAATGAATCGTACAAGATCTATATTTTATAAACATAGTTGCATGAAGGCTGTTATTTAATCGTAATATTTAATTGCGAATGCTGTTTCCCGAATTAAGAATAGGGGGGGGGGGGGCGAATAAAAGAATGCAAAGAAAATTATTAGATATAGAATGAGTCAAACGCATTTTTATAACGTCAAATTATTTTCAAAATTGTTTTTAAATGCGTTTATCGGCAACGAACAAAAAATATAAAGAAATACCTGTGAAATCTGTCGAATTTCTTAACATAGATATATTTGCCGAATGAAGAAAAAATAAAAAAAAAACACATAAAAAAGGGAAACTTGTAAACTGTACGAGAATAATGTCAATAGATTTTTAATTATACGATATCTTTAGAACAACGCTCACTAACTAGAGAAAAGTCTATTCTGGCGTTCTAAAATGAACACTTTTTGTTTCGTAATGATAAGTCGGGTATTAACATGAATGTTCTAATTTATTTTATGATGAAAGAAAAAATGAAAATTAGGGGGGGGGGGGTCTTCTGAATGGGAGATATAAGTTTTGATTAATAGTGCTTCAATATTCACAATTTCCAAACAATCAAATTGCATTTGAATTGCTCCATTTGATCCAGAGATATCGTTTGTGGGTTATCTCTTATAGACATGTGCGCATGTTCACAGACGTCATTTCAAAAATGTTCAATTCTCAAAAAATGATCAAATCGTATAAATCTGCCGACATTTTATCCCCATCGCTAAAATTTCTTTATGTATTGTAGGAAACAAGGGTTTCTCTGAATTTTTTTATTACTTTCGTAAACCTATTCGCCAAGTGAAACTGTCTTTCGCTAAATAGAATTTTAAATCGCAAAATTTTACTTTATTCCATATGAAACGTTCTATATAACATTCCATGTTTAAGAGATTTGTGGTCCCCGTGGAAAGTAATATTTCTAATATCTCGAGAATAGATTTATAATATCTCCAAAGCCATAACATCTCCTAAACGAATGAAGTCCATTTATTTCTGATTAAATATATTTAAAAAAGGTCACTCATAACTATATAAGAAAAGCCCCTTCCTCCGTCCTTTCTTCTATCTGTTTGGCTGTAACGCTTGGCGAAAAATTTGAGGACTCTGTCGACGCAATTGGCTATGAATATGGTGAATTTTTTAAAATGTCGCCAAATTTACGAAAATGTCATCAAATCCCCGAAAATGCCGCTAAATTCACGAAAATGACTCGTTGGTATAATAATTATATTTCGATAGTTAGTCGTATAAGATGTAATACTTGATGATTTTTTCATTTTCGATCAAAAACGGCAATGTTAACTCAGTTAACTTTCTGCAAATGATGTTTCATTTGAAGAATATCCCGTATATTCAATTTTAAATTAAATGTATGCCTAAAATCATTACTTCTGAAGTAATGTTTACATACACACACACACACATATATATATATATATATATATATTGATAATTTTGTATATACTATATTTATATGCCTTCCACTATACGTCATAAAGCCGAATATTTTCCCTTTCTGTAAATACTGCCGAGATTGGCAGTTTGCTTGATAGAAAATACCCATCGTGCCCTCTTCTACTACTCCATCTCCAAGGAACTTCGATAATACGAGCTGTGTGTATGGTCAAAGTTTCTAGCATAAAGTTCACCGTGACACCCAATAAATCAAGCGCGCTTTTCTGCACCCGCGTCCGTCCAAATTGCCGCGTTAAAGTCGTCCTAAGTTTCAACAATTTATCAGACAAGGCGATGTCAATGGCCTTCAGTAAGTATGATGGTGGGGGTGTTTGTTGGGTCAATAAATGACGTTGGGGCAACATATTTTGCGGAAGAGGAAGAGGTCTTAGTTCCGGTAGATGTTTTGCGCGATCCAGCTCTGTATAAACGATAGAACTTCCGATTCAAGGAAGTGAAGTGAAGAAATGAAAATCTTGCATCAAGAAGAATATTTTGTGAAATGTTTCTCATACGTAATTTGTCGACCCATTTTAGGTGAACACGGCTTAAGAGAGCTAGCTGATTGCATTCCCATATTATTCGGATGCCTTTCAGATATAGGAAAATTGCATTCTTTGTGTTACTTAAGAGATACAACCACATTCTTTCGTTAAAAACTACACAAGCTTAATCTTTTGGGTGTGGATTAGTTCAAATCGTGAGATCAGAGGTCTGCCGACTGAGCTAATTGTGTATAAGAGCGAACACCATTTTCACTTACATTTGAATTGAGGCCGAAACTTTTTGGTCTTAACAAATCCACCTATTAGGGCTTTACCGATTAAACTAACCATACGCAAGAGGAAATATCACATTCTCCTCTTAAATTGCAGCCGAAAAATTTTGGCCTAACTTCAACAAATCATAGTTTCAGTGTTACCGACTGAGTTAACCAAGGTTTATTAATATAAGGTTGGGCAGTTAGCACGGCAACGAATTAACAAGCTGTTAGCTCAACGTCATGGGCCTAGCATGTTGTCATTCGTGACGCCACGGGCCAGGGAATTGTAGGACTTTGAGAGTCGTTGCCAAAACACAGCAAGTTTCCACATTATTACAATTAATTTGTTAATTTTGAAGTGGCAATATCCCGGCATAAGCAACTTGCGCAGAGATTTTAAATTCGCTCTGCACACCTTCCCAAGTGACGGCCAAAGAGAGAGTGACGTCGTTGGGGTAGAAGGACAGTTGCTGTTAACAAGTCTCATCTCTGAGAAACCGAGAACAAAATGCGCAGAGCCAGGTAAAAAAAAAACCGAGATATGCGCAGAGCCAGGTAAAAAAAAATATATATATATATATATATATTAAATCAGTCATACCCGGAATGAGAACCCCGAGAGCTAACTGCAAAAAGGGACTTCATATTCTTCTCTTTCCAAATTGAAAACGAAACTCTTCTCTTGTCCACTATTTTTTTTCTTTCCCGTTCACTTCGTCACTTAATATCAATGCATCACTTTTTATCCATACTATTTTTATTTCGTTATTCAGGGTTTATGAACGACATTGCTGAGAGACGTACGCATTAGTATCAACGCAACCCATTTTACACATAATATCTTTATTTCGCCTTCAGGTTTAAGGAGCGATATTGCAGAGGGGCGTGTGCCGTAGTATCAGTGCGTCACTTTTTATCCACATTACCTTTATTTCATTTTTCTGGGTTTACGATGTTGTTCAAGAGCGCGCGTCAGCACATACTCAGCGAGGGACTCCACTCCTAACCTAGAGACCCATTCTCTACCAACTGAGCCACCCCAGTTGAGGAGGGAACCTCACATATAAAGCACTGTTTGAAAAAAAAAAAAACGAAGTGACGAAGAAAGATTTATTAGAATTAGGCAAAAGATGAGGGATGCCTTTCATGGAGGGCCTTTTTCGGAAAATTTCCATATATAAGTTATATGCTAGAGAAACAATGAGAACCTAACATGTGTAATTTCATAAGCGGAGGTTAAACTTGCGTTTGACGGTTTAAATTCCTATGATTCAGTTTCGTCGTAACTATAAAACCATAAGTCAGGTGCACAAAATGATTGAGAACTGAAAGGCATGTTTGTTAAAATAAGTTAACGCTCATGCACAGGGAAACTCAAGAATAAAAGTGAAGCACAAAAATAAATCCAAGAAACGTTGAGTGCATTAAAAAAAATCTGATGTGGGCAGCACATGACTTTCCCTGCAGACTTATATTCACTTCTATTTATCTTAATTAAATGTAATTCGCTTTTAATTCAATTTTCATTTTCATTTGGTAACTGGACTTATTTTTAAAGGTGGCGTGGAGAAAATGCGAAAAAACTAAAATATCTCGAGAACGGCTAGTCCTAGTGTAATGGGGTTGGTCTTATTCTTTTCGTCGTTAAAAATTACGTATTAAATCAGCATTTAATGGATATATTTGAGTATACCCAGTTTTTTATTTTAGATTTTGGCAATTTTTGCGGGCCATTTTGCAAAAAAAGGCAGGTTATTTTTTTCTGAATCGTACCAAAATCTAATCAGCACCAGAGTGACCTATACGTGACTCAACTACCGAATTTTGTGATATTCGGTTCGTTAGTTTTTTAGCTACAGTGGATACAAGCTTTTGCGGGCCATTTCACAAAAAAGGCGGGTTCTTTTATTCCGAATCGTACCCAAAACTAATCAGCACCAGCCCCGCCCACAAGTGACTTACCTACAAAATTTTTGTGAAATTCGGTCCATTAGTTTTTTAGTTAGAGTGGATACAAAATCTGCACAGACAGACACACAGACACACAGACATACACACAGACGTCACGCTAAAAATGGTTTTTTCGTATTCTAGAGGTCTCGAAACGTGTAGATCCGTCGAAAACTCGAGTTGCGATTTTCGGCATGATTCCAATACTTTCCCTATGCATTACCATGTATTGCAGGGAAAGTAATTAAATAGGGAAAAAATGAAATGCTTGAAGGAAAGGAATAAAAATACTCAGGAATAAAAATTAAAATAAAGGAATAAAAATACGGAAAAGAAAAAGAGATTCGAAGCGTCCACCCAATCGTTGGAATGCGCATAAAATATGAAAATATTCTTAAATAATAAAAACTGAGGCAGCAAGATCGTCAAAAAATTTCAAGGCCTCCAACGTTTACCTGCGCGTGAGAGTGGTGTGCATAATGAAGCGTCGCCTCCACATTTGTGAATCACCTTTTGTTCCGCACTGATGGAGGAATGAAAGGCGATTCTTTGTAAACGGATTATGATTGCTTTTTTGGCTGTGTCCATCTACTTAAAAACAGATCCATTATGTTTACAAACCAGTGGAATGAAACGAAAACTATCGAAATTATGATAATTCTGGAACGAAATGCACTTTGACGGTCTTATGGACTTTAGTTACATTTTCATAGGTTCACTTATATAACAAATGACAGAATTAAAAACATCTGATGCTTTGGGATTTTAGGACAAGTCATATGTTTCCCCACGATTAGAAAATGATTTGCCCTAAAAACTCAAACATTTAGTTTTCTTCCATTAACTACTGCAGCGTCCACTTCTACGATAAGAGCTTGCAATTCTGACTCAGTAGCTATCATCTAAATTCAAATTGAATGCCGTGAATAATAATTTTATACGTAATTTATTACCAGGATGTGAATAAGAACGAATTTTATTATTCTAGCATGAACCGTTCTTGAGATATTGCACGTTTTCTAAAGAGTTTTATTTTAAAAAATTCGTAAAATAAAAAAAAGTAATAAATATTGTCAAATGAGTTAATTTCCGTATTCTGTGTTATGCGACAAATCTATTAACAACATTTTTGTGGATCTAGCTCGTTCCATTCGCAAAAGAAACTCTTTCTGTAACAGTTATTGAAATCAAGTAATACGCGAATTGCAATTTATCTCACGGGTAATTATGCGAATGGCATTTTGATGTGGATTTTTACATAGTTGCTTATAGTTGTTGATATATATATCAGTCAATTTGACAATATACTCGTATAAGTTAATTTGTTACTTTAAAGTAAATTTACATGTTGTCATGAAAAAAAAAGCCCTAAATGTATAGTCCAACTCCAAAAACCTTATGTGATGGATGTTGTATGCAATTAATTCTCTATGAAACAATTAAAGTCATTGTGTTATGTAGGGAATGTTATGAGCCACCCACATCAAGTTTTCTTTCTATAAAAGAGAAAGCGCTAAGAGAGAAAACTTTTACTACTGTATCCCGCATTCAATTTGTTTCCAATCCCGCGAAAAGGAACACACCCAAATCTTCGCCCAAATCGCACATTTATTAGTATTTACTAGGTATAACCGTGATGGGAAAAATTGCTGGGACACGCACAGATTTAGTAAGAGGTAGTAAAAGAAATGTTCAGAAGTTTTTCTCTAAAATGACCTACTTATCCGAAAATAATAAAACCGCAAGTTCCCTAAAATGTTCGAAGTCTATAAAAAAAAAAAAAAAACTTTAGCGATTTCATGGTGAGATGTAGGGCACTTCGAGTAAAAAAGTGCAGACTCAGGTTGAATAGCTCATTTCACAAGATAAAAGTGCTCGGGGGACCAAGGTTCCAAGACACACTTCATGCAAAAGATATACCCCTCTCCCCTTCAGATCGTCCTTTTTTTATGTTGCAAAATGAGGGGCCTCGACACTGAAAAAACTGCGCACTAACTCCTTGTTGATCTTGCGGATGTCACAAGGTGGACTTAGTACTCTCCATCATCCTGCTTGGTGCGAAAATGAAGGGAAAAGGGAAAAACTGGCAGAAATGGCTTGGATTTTTTTCTTTGTTTATTTTTAAAGGAAAAGGCTTTTCATTATTTTTAGGCCTATATCCGAGTGGAGACTTAATTTCTTAAAATAAAACCGTCTGTGTGTGATTTCAGACGGAAGTGCAGCATGCGTATACATTACATGAATGGTTGTGAAGGTTCGTTAGAAAATAGAAGCAGAAATGAATAGGGAGTAAGGGAATGTAAGCGAGTTTAAGCAAAATAAATTACACATGTCCTCGAAATTTAAAATCATAAAAAACAATTAAAGCAATAAAATCTTTATTACGACGTATTTTTAGACATATTACAATTTATCGAAGCCTTTAGTTCTTTTGTTCGCCTTATACACCATCATCGGAATGCAAACCATTGATTTAACCATTACCGATGCATTGAACCATTAGCAGTGCATTGAACCATCACCAATATCATTACCAATGCAAACCATGCATAGCCCAAGTAGTTATACAAAAAATAAGTTAAGAATTTACAAAAAACATTACTTTATGATGAAAACTCCCCGCCAAGTACAAGAAACAAAAATTTCCAAAAATGTTATGAAATCTCAAAACAGCTTGCACCAAATCCCCATAGGACCGAAGCTGTACTGGTATACACTAGAGTATCCTGTTGAGGGATCATCACTCTTCGCCAAATTAGAGTTAAGTTTTTTTCAACAGGGTAATAATGTAGACCTGACAGTACAGCATCCGGTCTGCCGTGACTCGGCGCAAACCATTTTGAAATTTCATAACATTTTTGAAAAGGGGTTTTTGTTTCTTGTACTTGGCGAGAATTTTTTTTTTGTACCATGAAGTCATTGTTTTTCGTGAGATTTCAATATTTTTTGTAGAAATATTTATCAACATAATATTATGCAGCGGTTATTACAAATTGTAGGTACTTCGTCGCCGAGCACCATTTATTCGTGTTTTTTCAATTTTTCAAATTCTAAATTAAATTTATTTTCAAGTTTTAAAAGAAAGGTATGTACCTCCCACTAGAACACACAAAATGGGGAATTATTTATTAAAATCGGTTCAATAGATTAGGCTGTAGGTCGGACGATAATGATAAAAAGGTAAAAAAAAAAATCATATTTTTTTTTCAATTTTTAAAATTCTAAATCAAATTTTCAACTTATGAAGGAAAATGGCACTTCCGTCGCAGTAAATCAACGGTAGATCGTCGGCTGGCCAGTTCGAAAGTCCGTGGTTCGATTCCCTAGGTTGGTACAAAGATGTCGGAGGTCTGAAAGACACCCTAGTATGACTAGCACGGATTCAATAGACTCTAGTATATTGAACTCCGATTTCAAATCAGTAGGTCAACTATCACGCAGGAAGTTATCCTGGAGGATAAAAATATTAGCAGGAGGATAACCTAAGAAAAAACTAACAGTAGGTAGTCAGTCAGATTGTCAGTCACAATCTGACATTAACGTGTGGAGAATGCAAAGTCCACTTCGACGATAATATTTGTAATTCCATTCTTGTAGCCCAACTGCAGAGCGACGATTGGCCACTACGATCGATGGTTCGATTCCTGGTTGGGGCAGCAAGGTTCTTTACATGTATCTCCCACCCGAAAACCCAAAATGACCATCATTCAATAAAACTGGTTCAACAGTTAAGGCTGCCGTCAACACTGAAAAAAAAAAAGCCGGAACGACAATCATTGAAAGTGACATTTTAAAATTATTTTTTTCAGATTCTACAAAGCAAAGAAGGAGACAAACAGCCCAAGAAAGGAGAATTACGATAGTTGTAATATTTTTGATTTGTTGCTCTTGGCTTTGAGATGACTTTACAGAGAAAAAAGAGTCGTTTTTAGCTATTTTGGGGCTGAGCTACAGACCCGATTGAAATAAGGGTTTTTTCGCGTCAAGTCATTGGCGTTTGTTACGCCGCACACTTGATATGGATTCGGACTTGACAGCGGGGGGAAACATTGCCGCGTTCCAAAACTTGTATAAACCAGAACATTCAGAGTTACAAACCATGAAAGCTCTAGTTTATGAAAATGTTATGAATGTTCTGGTTTATGCAAATTTTATTTGTAATTTTAATATATATATATATATACCGTATATATATATATATATATATATATATATATATATAATAAAAAAAAATATATATATATAATAAAAATTCTTCAATATATATATATGTACTATATATATATATATATATAATTATTTATTAATTATATATATAAATAAAAATGAAAAATAATAAATTAAGTCAAAAAAAAAATTAGAAAAATCAAAAAATCGGAAAATAAGATGCATTAACATTAATGTTTTGAATTTTATTTTCACAAAAAATTGTAACATTTACCAGTATTGAAACTACGATTTGTGCGCCCTTATAATGGTGTATAGTGGTATTCTCGTTTATCCAGTTTTCCTATGAATTACTTGTTTAGTAAGAATTTTCATCTTTGATTCATGTTCATATTCAGGATTGCATATATGGGATGTTTATATTCTGAATTGCTTGTCCGGTCTCCAGCTTAGACTCACTGGACGGGTCTGGGAGTATTACTGTGAACGTTCGTACTGCCTCCCTGGTAGAATTTCGACTTGTTCATTCCGGTGCTTCTAGATAATTAAGCTGTTGAAGTTGATCGTGTATACACGTGGTGGAAGAAGAAGGGTTCATGCCGCATGGTAATACAAATTTTCTTAATGTATCCTATTTTCATTTTTTCATTTTTTGATGCCTGTAGTCTGGGTTGGAGTATTTATAGTAATGTACTATTGCTCTATCTGAAACAGGCATGTGTTTGGGTTAGTTAGAGTTAAATACTCAGACCTGAGGAGGAATTTAACTCTGACTAATCATCGAATTTGGGCTCTATTTTCTTCTCTTATCGGCATTATGGCCGTGAATTTGCTTCTATGGTGATGTTAATATTTCTTGCTTTTTTTTTTTATTATTACATATTTCTAATATATATATATATATATATATATATATATATATATATATATATATATATATATATATATATATATATATATATATATATATATATTGAAGAATTTTTATTTAACTTGTATTATATATACCTGAGATGGATTATCAATAGAAAATGTTCTGTGTAGCAAAAATGAAAGGAAGATGGACTGAAATGTAAATGTGATATCAAAAGGACTATACGACAAGCTGTTGAATATTTTAAAAAGAACATTATAAGAAAACATTATAAATAAAACAGGTACTAAATTGGTATAAAATACCTCTTTTTACATGTTCCATATATAAGTTAAAGGGAATGGAATAAGGATTGGAATAATTATATATATATATATATATATATATATATATATATACATTATTTCTGTAATACATTTTACAGTTGTGTAAACAGAAACGTAGAATCAGCATTAATAAAATATGTATGGCCCTTGATAACGTACATGGTTTCAGAAATGCTTTTCATATTCATTTTATTCCTTTTATATTCACTAGATTCCATTTATTCAATTTCCAAACTTCTTGCATAGCTCATCGTGCTACACTAGGCTTCTGATTTGCAAAAAAAAATTTTTACCTTTAACTTCAGTTTACAAGCAATTTTCTTTGGTATTTCTCGGGTATATTATATATTACAAGTAATCATAAAAATCTTCAATTATATATATATATATATATATATATATATATATATTATTCTATTTTTAATCACCTTTTTTTGAAACCCCATTTAAATGATAGTGAATCAATCAAACTCAAAAGATTTAAACGAGGAAAGGGACATTCCAATCTTAATGATCATAAATCTGAGATTATAACTCTACATAATCAATTTAATAGAACTTTTCAATGGAAATTCATAAGATCCTGGGTTTTTGCAGTAAAGAAAAAACATTTAAATAAGGTTTATGCCATTTTTTTAAAATTAAATCTTGCTAATGAACATTTTAATCATATTTTCTTTGATTTGCTTATTACAAGATCACAGTTTTTAAATTTAAAACTAAATCAGTTTCATTATAATAATACAACTACTAATTCTTATTGTGTTATCTCTTTCAAACATCCTATATATAATTCTATAAATTTTGGACATCTGTTTAACAAGTTTAAACATTTATTGCCTATTGGTGATTTATTTGTTTCAAAGACATTCAAATACAATAAGCCTATTGGTAGGTCTATATTTAATTATAATGAAGTTTCACAATCGCTCTCTATTGATCATTCTTCTCAGTCAATTGTAGATAGTGAATGTATTTGTAAATTAAATAAATTTGCTAAATTTCTAAATCCAGACTTGGGGCACATAGTTACAGGAGATTTAGACCTTGTTAGTGACAATGTGTTAAGAACCATTATGTCATTTGGCACTAAATTTAGGATACCTTCTTGTAATAATTCTTTTAAAGTCTTAAAATCAATTAATCTTGATCTTGATAAATATATATATAAATTAGCATGTAAATACGCTCTGCCATTAGAGGCATTTAATATGTGGAAATTTACTATATTAGAATCAATTAAAAATGCTATTAGAGATATTAAATTGTCTAGATCTTTATATAATATTGATAATATTAAACATTCCATTAATGATTTACAAAGATCCTTTGTTATCACCTATGTTGATAAAGCCTCTAATAATTATGCTATTATCTGTAAAAAATTTTATATTCAATTTCTGTTAGATTATTTAAAAAATAATAGTCTTTTTAAACCTGATTTACATTCCATCAATAGTATTAAATTGAAAATTATCAATATGTATAATGATTTAAATATTAAATATAAATATCTTAAATTTCCTTATATAGTGCTTATTCCAAAATTTCATAAAAATCCTATTAAATTTAGAACAGTTACTAGTGGCCATAATACTTACTCTACTACTGCGAGTAAATTATTACTAAATTCTTTAAATCTAATAAATAATAGTTTAAGCCAGACTAGCAATAACTACCATATTCTAAATAATAGTAAAGAATTAAAGAATAAATTAACATCTCTTAGAAAAATAATAGGATTTCAAACTTTTGATTTTAAAGATCTTTTTAATAATATTAAGATATCTGATCTATATGATGTAATTTTAGCTCTATATAATGCTTATATTACACCTCTTTCAAATCAAATTAAATTTATAAATTTTCCTAAACTTCTTCACTTTGTTATTTTCAATAATTATATTTTTCAAGGAAATAAATTATACTTACAAGTCTCAGGAGTTCCACAGGGTGGCTGTAGTAGCAGTATGCTAGCTAATTTATACCTTTATCATTATGAAATGTCATTTACTTCAATAGATTATACTTTTTACAGATATGTTGATGATCTGATTTGCTTAGTACATACAGAAAATTATCTCATAGATATAGATTACTATCCAGACAATTTGGAATTAATAACTAATGAAGCTACTATTAATAAAAATGTTAATTTTTTGGATTTAAATCTTTTTATTGATCCTTCTAATAGAATTGTTACAAATTTATATGATAAAAAAGACTTTTATAATTTTAATATTAATAAAATCTTACCTTTTAATTCCTGTAACTCGATTCAATTGTTTAGAAATATTATACTCAATCAGCTTTTTAGAATTTATAGATTATCTGATAAAAAATTTCATGCTATGCATATCAATAATCGCAAAATTACTAGTAATTTATATAAATATCCCAATTATTTAGTAAATAGTATTGTTAAAAAATTTAAAATAGCTGGATTTTTATAATTCTTTCCATAGTATCATATAATTCTATTCATAGTATCTTATATTAGCCAGTCATCTCCATTTTTTTTTTTTTTTTTTTTTTTTTTTCTCTTCATTCACTTCCCACTTCAGCATTACCTTTATTTGCCCCTCTTATTAGTAGCTCTTTTTGTATATTAATACTTTTTCTTTACATTTCGCTTCACAGTTTTTCAATTCTTATGAATGGCAACAGTAAATGGTTTTTTATTTTTTCTTTACGAATGGCAACACTGGTCTCTTCTATCAGTGTTCCCTCGATCCCTGTATTGAATCGACTGTACACACGCTGTGCTTTTTCCAGGTATTCATTTTTTCTTTTTTATTCCATCTTTATGTATGTCGTCCAAGTAGAAATAGTTCATAGATTTAATCTATCTATTTCTTCAGAAACATACATTTTTGAGTTTGCTTCTACAAAAAACTTGGACATGATTAGATTTTTGTAGAGGTTAACAATTCATGATTTAGGCTTAGAGCCTCATCCACGTGTAAGGCGTTTGTGCTTGATTTCGTTTGTTATACTTATTTCGATTCCATACCTTTGTATTATATTTTTCATTGACTTGTTGATTCGATATTAATTTTTTTATTTTTTCCATATGCTTGAGGATTAATTGATTTTTACATTTGTTTTGTACGCCAGTTAGATAGTTGAATTTAGTTTAAGTTTTTCTTTTTTTGTTTCCATACCTTTTAATTTGGTTGATTTTCTGTAACTTGATAGCTAGTGTTTTGTATTTTTAATCCATTTGATTGATGATTTGCTGTATTATATTTTATTCTGTGGGTGTTTTTAAAAAGTTAGGTTTATCGTGTTACATCTTCTTACTTTTCGTTCATTGGATTTTCAAACTTCTATCATTATATATATATATATATATATATGTATATATATCGTCTCTAGTTCGTTTTCTTTCACTCTCATACTGACTGTGATACATATGAACGTAAATAAAAATAATAATATAATGATACATATATATGGTCGTAAAGAACATAATAATAATCGTAATGCATGAGGAGTTCGAGTGGAAAATCACTCCACTTATTTTTAAAGTATCGTCTCTATCGTAAAATCTAAAGTTTACAAATTAAATCACATTCCGCTCTGAAGACTTTCCAGTACTACTCCCAGGTTTACCCCACAGCTTGAGAAACACTTAATCTGTCACAGTTTTTTTTTCTTTGTTTGGGGACTGAGGGTATAAGTGGATCCGTACAGGGGGCAAATTTTCCACGAAAGCTATATAATATCAACAGAACTGACTGAGTGAGTGAGTGAGGGGGGGGGGGGCGATGTATCAATATTATCTAGCACTTTCAGCATAGCTAGAATCTCTGTTTTGGTGTTATCCGATCCGTTTCAGCTTCGAGACAAAGCGAAAAACCTAAAATTTCAAAAATTCGAATTAGGGATTACAGTGAGAGGGAATTGTAGAAAAAACTCAAAACCATTTTGTCTTAATGATCGAGCACTTTCTCTCTAGCTAGAATCTTGGTTTTAGTCCCATTTGATACGTATCAGGTTCCAAGCCAATGAGAAAATCTAATATTTCAAAATTCGAATTAGGTTTAATGGTGTAAAAGAATAATTAAAAAAAAATTCAACAACCACTTTTCAAAATAACCAAGCACTTTCACTTGAGCCAGAATCTTCGTTTTGGTCTTATTTGATCTGTCTCAGCTACCAAATCAAGGAAAAAAGAAAATTTTAAATATTTAAATTAAGGGTGGCGTTATAAAAGAATTATAAAACAAGAAAGATCAATCATGCTTAAAGCATTAATTATGAAACACTTTCCAACTTCAATGCAATTTTATTTAAAAAAGTCGAAAATGCAATACATTCCTCGGTAATATTTTAAAACTTATCACGATACTACATTGATTTATTATATTTGAAAACTTAGACCTTCATTGAAAAAAATGAACTTCATTCAAAAGACGGCATTGAAATATAAATTGCGTGGTTTAAATATCTCTAAAATGCAATACATTCCACGGTAATATTTTTAAATCTATCATAATACTACGATATTTTATTATATTTGAAAACTTCATCGAAAACAACTGAAATTAATTCAAATGACGTCATAGAAAAAATAACACGCCTGGATCTCTCTATAAAAGCAGGATTTCATTCATAACTTTCTCCATTTCATTCATCACAATACTATAATAATTTATTTTATTTAAAAATTAAGACCATGGAGCTACAATTCATAAACTTTATGCTTAAAACTTCATCGAAAAATATCGTCCTTCTGTTTATAAAATCAATTAATATTTCATTCATATCAGCCATGCAGACTCCATGGACTGAATTATTTTGTGTTAAAGAAATACAGTAATTCTAATACAACTCATTCTACATATTTTGCTGTTTACATTTTACATAGGTGAAAAATAGGCTTAATTGTAGAAATAATCAAATTTGAATGAGAATTTAAACTCAAATATATTGTCATTGTGTTGTTTTAGTATGTAGATGCACAGAATTTAAGCAGAAATAAAGTAGTTTTAGGATGGATACAACACTCAATATGAATTAAAAAGAACTTTAAAAAATCACGAATTTGAAACAAGATGGATGCCATATCTCATTTTGAAGTGGGTCATGTGATCGTTTCATATCATGGTCACGTGATCGTTTCATATAAGATGTGTAATTATTATTTTAATTTTTATTTAAAAAACTACTGAATATATTTAGCTGAATTTTTTTTTATATATTTTATGGAACAATTTGACTATTACCTAAAATTTTCGAAGCAATTTGTGAATTTTAAATCTGCTTAAAAAATGTTAGAAAAATTAGGTCCTATAGGGCTCAATGTATTTCATTTTTTCAACCCGGGTTCAATCCAAAACTAATTGTGTGATATTATTCATTTATATTCCCATAGGTCCTACAGGCCGTCTGAACAACATACTAAAATTTCATTTTGATTAAGTCATTTTTACGGCAGTTATCGTGCTAACGGACAGACAGACAGACAGAATGAACAAAATCATAAACACTTTTCAACTTTGTTGTAAAGTGTTAAAAACTCAAGTTCCCCCCTTTCGGGTGTATGACTGGAAGAAACATTGCTCTGCTCTTCCTGTTATAGACTTTCCACACAGTTTTATTCCATAGAATACGGCGAAAGATTCCTAGCAATGTTCTCAGCAAGTGAAGAGTTTGTGCCAGGCGGCAAACTGTTAAGGAGGTTGAAATTAATAAATAGCTGTAACAAAGGGACGTAACCTTTCAATTTTGACTCCGGCGCTTCACTCGGATAATTCGATTCTATTCGGACAAAGGCATTCGGATATTTCACTATTCTAGACTTCCTTATTAGAGGAGCTCACATTAGAAAACTTTTATCTGGATGTCTGAGCGCTAATAAGGATATCCTTAAAGAGCCGGCATTTTCACAAAAGGATTTGGACTATTACCTGCGGACAACCTCTGTTTGGAGCTCAAGGTCAAGGGCGTCAAGGGCTAATCATTATATTTGGATATGTTATTGTAGTTATCTCAATTACTCGCCAAAATACATTCCAACACTTAAAATGATGCAACAGACAAAATCATCTCTTGGTCGGTTTCGCCTATTATGGTGCAGCAATTTTGCAATTCCATTTCTTATATGAAGTAATTTTAAAATTCTATTTCTATGTGACGCAATTTTGCAATTCTAGTCCTAAATCACTACGTATAAGAAACTCAAATGCTTGCAAACGGATATCTAAATCAACTGACAGTAAATATGAGCCTCAATATCGCGATTTTGCAATTCGATATTCTTCACGGAATTCATAATAAATGTTAATCAATATTTGTATTAAATATGTGATACATATTTACCAGCAGATAAGTCAGAATTAATTTCGTATAATGTGTCATACATTAACCAGGTGAAAAATTCATTGAAAGCATTTTAAATGCACCATTTTCAGATATAATCGTATTACAGTGTGATCTGAGTATAAGATAGCTCAGACTGAATCAGTATTTAGTGATATGCATCTTATATTTTTAAATATATTATGAAAAACACTTTTTATTCAAAGATCAGAATCAAAAGTATATTATTTTAATTACTTATTTTTCAACTAAACAAACTTCTCGCTTTTCAATGAAACAAACTTCTCATTTTTCAACTGTACATTTCTCTAAATAAAAAAATGGTTATCTGATCCACACATTTCTGCGCTTCCCAAAGTTAACAAACTGAAATAAAATACCTATTTTGTTTTTATTTATATCCCCCCCCCCCCCCACACACACACACATACACACACCTTATTTAGAAGTCTTACGCGTTCCAATCGTGGTCTCAAAATGATATTCCACCAGAGTACGATTACCTCAAGGAAGCATTGAACTTGTTTCGTTCTGCAAATTCACCCGAGCACATACTGCGATGACTTCTAAAATATATTCGCAATGAAAAGTTTTATTGCCATTTTGATTTACATATCCTACAGAACAGGGAACATTTTGTTGCCGTCATGTCACTGCATCCCTAGGAGGAACGAAGAAAACAGCGGGTGCTTGTCTGGACGCTTGATGCCTCCTCCGACTAATCAATTTGTCACTGAGCCCTGATAACTGCCCATTTGCTTTTTATGGTTGATGATGTTCTCACCCTATTCAAATGAGCATACGAGGTCAGTGTTCGTTAAAAATGTGACGGGGAAAGTAGAGAGAATAACTATCCTTAACTATATCGGATGCTTTGATGTGAAGTCCAGATTGGAAAAACTCTGAAGTCTGCAATTTTAAATACCCTGTGCGGTATGTATCTTATGGAAGGATCGCGGAGTTGACTTAAACTAGCATATGCAATCTTTCCACGTCATTCAATGGATAGAGTGTAGACGGACTAGGAGAGATACATGGTTCAAATTCACGGAGTGCACATGGTTTTTTTTTTTAAAGTTGTGTCCGAGCAGGAAATAAGCCCTGCAGGTTAAATGCAGTCGATCACTCAGGTCTCAAGAAGTGCAGTTTTAATTTTTCCAACGATTCATGTCAGTGATTTTCAATCGATGAATGCTAACAAGCTCGATTTCCAGTTAAGTCTGATTGAGAATTTTAAATGAAATGGAGTTTAATGTTTTACAATAGGCATTTGAAACAAACAAATAAAGTATGGCCTAGGTGTAGCCAGAATCTCAGAAGTGGGGAAGGACGATGATAAAATTGGAGATTAGTGTGCTATATATCGTTTAAGCAATGAATAACTGATATAAATATTCGGCCCAGTGGATAACTAATGTAAATATTCGGTCAATATGGAATCATGACTCCTTGACTCCATATGGAGTCATGACTCCTTGACTCCATATGGAGTCATGACTCCATGGCCAGTATGGAGCTATTGGTCGCGATCCGAAACTAAAGTAAAGTAGAGTATCTAGCTACATGTTTAATTACTGAGATATTTTTTTTCTCAAAGGTAGTAAAAAAACTCAAAATACTAAGTTCACAATATTATATAATTAAGGTACAAGACAAACTAATAGCTTGTGCAATCGTACAAATTATACCAAACAAATAGAAAATTGTCTGACGAGCGAATTTTTACTTTCCCTGCAATACATGGTAATGTATAGGGAAAGTATTGGAATCGTATCGAAAATTGCAAGTCGAGTTTTCGACGGATCTACACGTTTTGGGACCTCTAGAAAAAGGAAAAAACTATTTTTAGCGTGACGTCTGTGTGTGTGTGTGTTTATCTGTACAATGTATGTATCCACTCTAACTCAAACACTGATTGACCGAATTTCATAAAATTTGGTAGGTAAGTCCCTTGTGGGTAACCCTGATGCTTATTAGATTTTGGTATGATTCCGGATAAAAGAACCTGCCTTTTTTTGCAAAATGGTTCGCAAAAATTGCCTCTATTCACTTTAGCTGAAAACTAACTAATAGACCAAATTTCACAAAATTTGGTTGATAAGTCACTTGTGGGTTACCCTGTGGCTGATTAGATTTTGGTACTATTCGGGAAGAAAGGACCTGTCTGTTTTTGCAAACTGCCCTGCAAAAATTGTCAAAATCTAAAATAAAAGACTGAAATATGCTCAAATATACCAATTAAATGCTTGCTTGTTCCATACATAATTTTTGACGATGAAAAGAATAAGATTAACCTCATTACTCTCGGACTATCCGTTCTAGATATATTTTAGATTTTTGCATTTTCACTACACCACCTTTGAAAATAAGTTGAGTTACTAAATGAAATCGAAAATTGAATGAAAAGTGCAAATTCAGTGTAATTTAAAATAATTATGGGTGTTATTTTGCGGAATTAAATTAAACTTAAGGAATTATTGAAACAATAGAGAGAACGTGAATATGATTTTGCAGGGAAAGTCATCTGCCTACACCAGATTTTTTAAATTAATTTTTCTCCATAGACTAAATATTACCTGACGACATTTAACCTCAAACATCGCAGTACATACATCGAAATTTGTGATTTGAGTTTCATCATGACCTAAAGCATGATTAGTTCAAGCTATGTACAGAATTTCATTTGAATTGATTGAGTTTTACTATGTCAACTAAACTTTGGCGCAATCAGATTTGAGTCAGTGCTAAGAAAACAACGATTGGAACTCGTTTCGCTTCAAAAATATCATCAAATATTCAATCGTAGGAAGTTTTTCTGCATATTCATATGAATAAAGAATACCTATAAAGCTAAGCAAAATGCTTGTGAATTTTCTGAAATAATGTTGCAAAACACAGAAGTTGAGAAAGAACATTAAGAGAGGAAGATTATTTGATAGTTTTGAGATCAACCAAATTGACATCACTTGTTCTTAATCAAAGCTGTACCACCTGCAGCTTGAACTGGAGAGGATTCTTTTCACGTAGTATGTATATAAAATGAATCATGAGTCAAGTATTAGATTTTTACTTTCTTATACTACTACTGTAGAGAAAGAGCTGTTTTCCAGCTTTCGAAAATGTCCATTTATTCCTCTGTTTCTGTAAATGTGTGTGTACGCCCGAATATGTGTGTTTTTTGATAACGTAAATACGATAACTCAAGACACGATAGCTTATTGTAGATAGGATAACTAAAGACACGAGAGCTCATTGTAGATATGGTAACTCAAAAATTAATACAATTATCTCCAAACAAAGTGTAACCAGTAATTTTAAAAATGTACCCAGTTTATAAAAGTGTAACTGAAAAATTGTATAAAAGTGTAACTGAAAAATTGTACATTTCGTGAAGAGAGTTATACAGCTCGAAACCAGTCTGGATACAATGGGAGTACGATCTTCGTTTTTGAAACGCCCTTATCAGCTGTATTATACGAGTATGGAATATGCTATTTGGCATGTCCATTTTATCTTCAATGTTAATGTATAGATTTCTTTCACAAATAACTTTGCAGCAAGGCTTTACTAAATTTTACATTCCTAGGGTTAATTCAGGAAATCCGGGATAGCCCGGCAGAAGGATCAGGTGTGGTAATCCCATGTTCGATCCTCGAAGCCGACTCAAACTATCCCCGTGTCTGGAATATGGGTACGATAAATCAGTAGGTTTGAAAGTTTATCCACAAAGTGATTGGTTAGGAGAAGGATGGTTACGTCCCTTGTGGTTGTCCCCCAAATTGAGTAGGTCGGACGGTCTGGGTAGAAAGGAAGAAAATATTGGTTCAGGATGAATGCAGCAATAGGTCTTTGGGATTTTAAGAAGTAATGAGTTTAGAGCTTCTTTATTATGTATTTTCAAAGGCTCAAGGATTTTGGTGCAGGCATGAAATCGACTTAGTCATTCAGAACTTTTACTGGCCCTGATATACCAGTTATACAAAATATATATTAGAAAAAAAAGGCTCTGTTTTTGTACTGAGCTCGGTCATAGCACTAGGCAGTTCGCTAATGATTCTGGCCCAATAGAACTATTTATTCCTTCTATCGTTAAATCTACTGAATGAAAGACTTGTGAATAAATTTCGGAGCGTTGGGAATATGGATTTACTCAAGTAATTCCAAGATCGCAATTTCTGACATTGGGAAATAACTGCCTTATATTGACATCAGTCTATTTTATGTAGTAAACATCTGATATCTAAGGAAAAAAACACAATAAAATGTTGTTTCATTGTCCATAATGGAGGTATTATTTGTTTCTTCCCTATCCCAACCGTATCTCAAAGTCTTAATTGCCACTCGCCTTCTTCCAGAGATACAGTTTCTATGTCGAAACAGAAACCATTAGCAGAAGACTCCGCGGCCCACGTGTTTCCGATAATAGGGAGTGAATTAAGTGGAGTGAGTAAAAATGAAATAAGATTGTATAAGAGTAAGAGAGCCATATTAAAAATCAGTTTGTCACACTCGGAGCAATGAACTAAAGCAGGGACTGGTCTACGGAGCATCAGTACGTTTGTAAATTCCTCAAGGGAGAATCAGTCAGCAGTGTACGCGGGATGAAGGGGGTCATACCTGCTATTAAGACTTTCATTACTTTTCCATAGCGTCCACACTGAAAAACGAAATCCAGCGCTTTAAACCCCCATTCGATCATAATCCCCCTTTCCGATATCGTGGCTAAATCTACGGCAGAAGCACGTTGTTGAATTCTTCCAAAGAACACTAACAGTGTTATATTCTTTATAGGAATACTAAAAACATTTTTGTAGACAAGTACTTACAGTAAACTTTCTATAATCCGACGCGTTCGGGGCTCCAGCAGTTCCAGATTACCAAATTTGTCAGATTGTAGGATGTCAGACTAAAATGGGATAAAAAAAAACTCGGGAAAAATTAGTTTAAAATAAAATAATGGACAAAAAGCGCCATGTTCACCTGTCTAAAACGTTGCGCAGACTGGATTACACTGTACAGAAGTGAGAAACAGATTTAAATTAATTTGAAAATTATGTGGTTTTCAAACTTCAATGAACATAAATCTATACATAAAATCATTTAGTCTATTGTAGTAAATATACCTCAGTACTACGAAATGTCATCCGAGAGGCGTGCCTGACTGTAGCGCATGCCGAACTAACGGAATGCCGGATAACGGAAAGACGGATAACGGAGTCGGATAAATGGAAGTTCGATGTACTTAGTTTTTTTCAACGGGAATTTAAATTGATATTTGAACATTTATGATGTTTTCAATATTTTATTATAATAGACTTCAATTGCGACTAAATTAGCACTTTTAAAGATTTTAAGTGATGCAATTTAAGATTTGCTTTTTTATTAATACATTTTTATTAAGTTATGAATTCGTTTAAAAATTGTACTTTAACAGTATAGGATTGAAATATTTATGAAAATATTATGAAATTAAACTCATTCTAAATATTCACTAAGTAATACACATGGTTATATAAATACTACGGTGATGTTCACGAGCAGGAGGCTGTAAACTTCGAAACTAAAGGCTTGCACGGGCTTTGACCTAATCTTGGTTGACCAACGGGGCGCATCGGACAGATTTTATCTTGGTTACCTGAATCGGATCTAGTTCGGGATATAGGTTCAAGAAAATTCGAGCCAAGTCCAATCCATGTCCAAAAACGTTACAAATATATATTTAATAAAGTGTGATTTTTTTTATATAATTCTCATGTGCGGAGAAAGTTTTTAGTAAGCAACTTGTCTCGTCGAAGAATTTAGACCAGTAACATGATCACAGAGGCGATATTATCTGACCTATATTTAAATGAACTTTTACCTTCTCTCTCTACCGTAAATTTTGCGGACTTTCAATCTCAGTATCATTGGAGCTTTATTGAGGATTCAAACCACCGATCACCAGCTAGCCAGATGAATCTATATTCACCGAACTGCTGGAACGATTATCTTTCCTTCTATATTTGCAATGGATCCTACGTTCTCCACCGTCAGATTTCAGATCAATGGCCACTTTTGATATGTACTGATTCTTAATTCATTTGCTTTTTTTTTAAATTAGTATTGTTTCATAATTCATTTGCTTTTTTATCTTTTCAACCTAACTCTCCGCTTGAATTGAGACTACTGTCATATATTGTAAAGGAAATCTGAATTTCGTGAATACATAGACTTCATTTATTCTAACCTGCATAGTTAAGACGTAAATAATTTATGTCACAGCAAGGAATCGAATTGCGTATTTATCTGGTTTGTCATTCGCAGTTCTATCTGGCTACTGAGATGATTATTCTCCCTTCCATATATGAAGTGGTCGCTATACAAATCGCACATTTCTTTTTATAAAGATTCCTGCATTTTATTTATGGAAGAATAAGCAAGTGAAGGAACGCGAGAAAACAATATGAATACTTGTGGTAAACCTAACTTGACACTGAAGAGATGTCAGAAAATCTGTAAAAATCTATTTAGTTATATATAGTCACTGTAATCGCTGTTAATCATTAAACAATTTTTTTTGCTCTATTAAATAGTTAGTTTGGGCTCAAATCAATCGATTCTTTTAATTAAAATTCAAAATCATATTCATGTTCTTTCATATTTCAACAACAAAAGTATTCTAAATGGGATATTCAAAATGAATTATATTGCTATGGAAACCATCTAATCAATGTACGTATAATGGGCGAAATTTAAACATTAACCGATTATAACGTCCACAATATATTCGAGGATGGCCCACCCGCCAGTATCTGTACTATTAACAGTAGTTGAATTGTCGTAGTGCAATAGGAGAAAGATAATTTGAGGTTATCGCACATGGTCTTGATAAGTTATTTGGTAGAGCATAAGTCTCGAGATCAAAATATCGCCAAGCCGAGTTCAACCGTCACCTCCGAAAGCAGAGGCCGGAGCACTAATTTTTGACGTCTTGGCTTGTAGGCCCACTGCGAGTAGGTCTTTCAGATCGCGATCGAAGCTTTTGCTATTTGTTTCCCTTTTAATTCTCTGTTCGATGTAAAGGAATCATAATTTATCAGTAAATCAAATAATATTCATGAAATTTGGAAGTATTTTCGATAATGTTCATTAAAATGGGTGATTTAAAATATTAATATTGCTGTACATTTCCTTAAAATAAAATATTTATAATGACTCACTCACTGTAGGAGCAAAGATGAAAGGATTCCATTCAGTTAGTGTTTTAATAAAAGTTTGAAAAAGAACCCTGTATATTTATTGCTTAATCAGGCATTTTATTTGAATAATTCTTCAGTACATTCAGCTAAAGTATGCGTACTTACAGATAAAGTATGCAGAAACTAAAATGATTACTGAATACTATATCTTTAAATATCATAAGATAATCATTAAAAAGAAACTCAGAATTTAACTTTTAATATGCTTGCGTGTTTATTTATTTTTATTTCATTTTATTTTATTCATTTTTTGTTGTTGTTATAAATTGTAAAATGATTTAGAATTAAGATAAAATTCTAGTTGAATGTCATTCATTAACCTATGCACTATAAATTGTAGAAGTTCAGGTTTTCTAATATAGCACATCTTATATTCCCTTTTTCACTACCAGACATTAACAAATTGTAAACAATTTTGCTTAATTATAGAGTTTGAAATACCTCAGGGGCTTTGAAAATTTAATAAAGCTGTATAATAAAACTTTTTGGTATTAATATTTCATTTACAATTCCATTGAAGTGAAAATGTAAGAAAGATTAAATTAGCTTTGTATTATTAAAATAACATTAACTATAATATAATGAAATATACAATGGTAACTTGCAATTGTAAGTTAGCTACTTTGCTTTTTTCCAAGTTATTTTAACAATTTTCAATAACATAATAACTCGCTAGATAAAAAATAAAATGTGCCCAACCTAAACACAAATGACTTCCTAACCTATTCTTCTAAAATTTCAGCATGCCATAACAAATAATAAAAAATATACGTGCAATATATTAAGATACTATATCTTTTATATGCAATTACTTACTTATCAAACAGTTAAAATATGTTATTTGATGTGTGAAATATTCCATTTTACATTATTTTACTTTCATAACTTTAGTGTAGCATTTTTATTGCTACGATTTCTTACTATTGACAATATCTTAAAAAGAGAATGACATTTTTTTATCTATATAAATAAAATTGAAAATACATGTATCTGTCTGTGTGTTTATCTATCTCATCATCACGGTAGAACTGCTGCATCGAATTTCATGAACATTCTGTAGGTAGCTTTGAAATAGCCCTACTTAAAATTTAGTCAATGTTTCGAGTTTCTAGGACCAGGGATTGTCGAGATATGAATAAAAATCCCACAATTAAACCTTCCATAAAAATAGAATTATGCAGATGATATATTTTCCACAAATTTATTAAGAAAATTATATCATGATGCTTAGCAACGCAATTAAATCAAATGTGTTTATTAGGCAGACGATTATTAAATTTTTTAAGATTTAAATAATAAAGAAATCAATATAAAACAAAATTTTATAACCATTTTTATACAATTTTAGCGCTTTTATTTTAGTTTATATTGATCCAATTTCATATATATTTTATAATTTGTTTTCAAACGAGGATGTTTTATTCAGATCTGCTTGAAGATAATTTTGTATAGAAAACACAGAAAGGAGAATTAAATGAAATATTTTAATAGAATGTTTTGAGTAAGAATGTCAATTAGAATACTGCAGGAATTTGCACATATATTAAATCATGGGCAATGTCGGGTATATCTGCTATTAACAGTATACATAAAATTGTATGTTGTACATCTATCTGTCTGTTTATTATCTCAGCACGGTAGAGATCACCTATTTTCATTTCATTAGAATTATTATAAAATTTCAAAAATTGAGACTCTAAATATTAAAACTTCACATCAAATTCTGAATTTTAGGTTTCTTGTATTATATGGTCAGTATGAAGAACGGACATACTGCTAGTCTATTATAAAATATTACACAACTAACAACATTATTAAAGTAATTTTAAAATATTTGCAGGAAACTGTATAATTTATGACAACATTAAGTACACTAGGTAAATGCAATGAATGACACAAGCTAACTTGATAAAATATACATTTTAAACATTGAATGATTTTAAATACTTTACAATTACTTAGCAAAGCTTAATTTTACAAGTACCTGGGCAGTTTTCTTAATTAATATGACAACAATAAAATTTTAAAACAAACTAAGAAAACTCTAAAAGGTTTGTTGACGTTATAATTAGCAACAAAACAATTTAGAATCCAGTTAGCGTTAATTGAATAGCAATAATTTGATTGCCATATATTTAAAATTCTATGTAATTTTAAATGACATGATAATAAGCAAAAAATGGTAAGCACTTACTTCTAAATAGCATTTTCAGTTTTTCACATTACGGTAATAAGGTAATTAGTAATCCAATGTTATAAGGTATGTAGTCGAAGGTATGCTGGTCAAAATGTTTATTAAATCATGAACTAACATATAAGACATTCAAAAATACGATAAAAAGACCGTTATGCATCCACACGCGCGAGCCCACGTACTGCACTGCACATACGATACTTCTTTGTGTGGGCTACTCTACTAGGGGAGAACTTTCCAGAAAAGTTGAGACGGAGGAATTCGGATTCGAAGGCCAGAATTGGGCCTACAGCTCATACGTCACGAGGTACAGAGGGGGAAAGTAGTTCGGCCTCTTCTACCGGGGGTGACGGTTCAACTCCACTTAGAACTTCATATAATGGCATAGTTTCTAATTAAAATTCGAATAAAAATCACTTTTACTCTTGGCATAATTTATAATTGGAAATATGTGTTTAACCTTTTGTTTACGGGTGTGACAGCCTCAATCCAAAACGAAGAACTTCCCGAAAAGGCAGGTATTTGACATATCCTATCCCAAACAGTTCGATCCCCCCTTTGCAGACATTGGCGTCGTCGCCGACAGAAACATTGCACTGCAATGTTTCTGTCGGCGAAGACGCCAATGTCTGCAAAGGGGGGATCGAACTGTTTGGGATAGGATATGTCAAATACCTGCCTTTTCGGGAAGTTCTTCGTTTGGAATTGAAGCTGTCCCACCCGTAAGCAAAAGGTTAAATATGCGAAAATGAAAGAATCAGAATGATGCTGTTTAATTTAATAAATAATAATCACCAATATGTAGCTTATTTCTTTAGCTTCGCTGGGAAATACAAATGGATCTTTGTAGATATGAAATGGGATGAAAATCCGCATATATGTGACTTACTCCAAAAACTCGCTAAGTATTTCCGCCAAATTTTACCTCGAAGGCACGTCACCCTCGACCACCCGACCTCGGAGGGCACGGTGGATTCCCCCGATTACTCATCAACCTGTTTCGCTCCCTCCTCCCTCCAGGACTCACCTTCGATTTTATGAACTTTCTTTTACCGGGATACGGGTGTCCACTCTCGAAATAATTAACTATTTGAAAGCAATTTAGGTCAGAGTTGAAGAAAAAAAAAGTCAAGCATGATGAGCTCAATCAATGAGTAAAGGTGTACAAGTTCTGAGATGCAAAATGAAAATGAAATCTATTTCAAATTTCAACATTCTTCACTACATAATACGCCTTATCGGCAGGGCCAATCTTACTCATGAGCCAATGAAGCCGTGGCCCTAGCCGTCAAATTTAGAAGTCCTTAAATCTTACTATGAAATCCAGGAATTTGAAAATGTTTGTAAAACATCTATGGATATCAGCGATATGTAAGAAAATTTCGCCAAAAATATTCATTTTGGTTAAAATATTTCACTGTGATTTTAAGTTATTACTTTCCTTATATACAATAATGTATAAGGAAAGTATTGTGACGGGGTCAAAAATTCAAATTCGAATTTTCGACGGGAGAGCACGTTTCAAGCATCCCTGATCACTAATCGAACATTTTTGAAGTGATGTCTGTGTGTGCGTGTGTGTGTGTCTGTGGAGACGATAACTGACGAACGAATGGACCGATTCGAACGAAATTTGATACAAAAATTGCAATCCGTAAACACTGGAAGCCTATTATTTTTATACGCAATCGAATGTTCAGAACCCCCCTAAATTTTCGAGTGAAATTTTGAAAAAATCGTCAAAAAATCAAAACCTCAAATAAAGTTACGCAAATAGACATTTCTTATGTAATTTTTCATTAGAGAACGATTGACATAAATTTTAGAACGCTAACATGAACCATTCTCGAGATATTGCACATTTTTAGAGATATTGCACATATGCAATACCATGCGATAAATTGGGTGACATCATTCTCGTGGATCTAGCTCGTTCCATTCATGAAAAAGATACTTTGAGTAATACTTTTGTATTTGAACGCCAATCTGCTGTAAGAATAACTTATTTCTCCGTCCATAACGCTTGGCGAGATTTTGGTAACTTGGCGACTTTTTTAAATGTTGCTAAATTAACGATAAACTCGCCAAATGGATGAAAATGAAGCTAAATTAATGAAAATGACGACTCATTGACGAAAATTCAATATCTTGGAAAGAATATAAATATCTACTATAAAAATAATCTATTTTTTTACTGTGAAATTAGGAAATTCATTGCATTATATAAGGAAAGTCATGTGCTGTCCACATAAGATTTTTTACATTTTTGTGATTATATCCGTATCTAGAGTGCTGTTCCATAACAGTTTCTATTTTCTAGAAACGTTTATTTACTGTTGATGGTACATATAAATTTCAAAAAGTTTGGTAAAGGGGCTGGCTCACAAAGTTAGGTAGGCCCTGAACCCCACCTGGCCCTGCTTTTAGGAATTCCAATAAAATGCATATAACATTTCTCATTTCGTTACACATTTCTTGCTAGATAATTGTTTGCTTTTGAGAACATCTATAAATTTATTCACTAGTTCAGTATTGCTCAAACTGTGTTTATTGAGATAGATATTTCACAGTAAAGTTAAAAGATTAAAAAATGAAATAATTACTTTTTAATATAAAATGCATAATGTATGAGTACGGTTTGAGATTATTTCTTACATGATTCAATTTTAATTGAATTATTCCATCTGGTTTCAGTAAAAAGTTTCATATCTTGCATTGAATATTTGACGTTTCAATACAATAATATAAGTTTGGGATTCAATTTAAAAATTTTGCATTAAATAATTTTCGATAGAGTGCGGTGGAGGAGTATAAATACGTCTAAAAGGCCTGTTTCATATCCCCTACCCGTGATTTTTTTTATTTATACGAGACTGCAATTTTGCATTATGGAGATATGTACAAGGAAACATGTTATCATGAAGATAAACTTTCTAGAAATTTATAATATAAGTGCCTTGATTTATCTGTCTGTTTATCATCTACCTCTGGGTAACGCTTGGCGAAATTTTGATGTCGAATTTGGCGGAATATCGTCAACTTGGCGAGATTTTTTAAATGTTGCCAAATTGACGAAAATGTTTTCAAATTGTTAAAAATGTCGCTAAATTGATAAAAATGTAGCCAAATTGGTAAAAATGACGACTAATTGATGAAAATTCAATATTTTGGAAAAAATATAACAATCTACTATAAGAATAACCTATTTCTCCGTCTGTAACGCTTGGCGAAATTTTGGAGTCGAATTTTGGCGGCATATCGCCAACTTGGCAAGTCTTTGTAATGCTACTAAATTGACGAAAATGTCGCCAAATTGATAAAATTGACTCTAAATCAATAAAAAGGACAACTAATTGATAAAAGTTCAATATCTTGGAAATAACATAGCAAACGACTATATGAATAACCCATTTTTCCGCCTGTCCGTAATGCTTGGTGAAAAATTTGGCGGGATGTCGCATACTTAGCGACTTTTTTTAATACTGCCAAATTAACGGAAATGTCGCCAAATTGATGAAAATGTCGTTAAATTAATAAAAAAATAACGCTAAATAGGAGGCAATGCTTTTCAAATTTTTAATTCCGTCATATGACGGACATACCTTCTAGTGTTACTAATATTAAATAAATTTGTGATTTATGAAACGTAAATTCCATCAAAATGACACCTTCATTTTTGTCTATAATTAGATTTGTAGAAATATAATTTATGTAAAATTTGGATCTGATAATCACATTAACGTTTTCAATTCATTGCTGTACTTTTTATTTATTAATTATTAATTAATGATAATGAGCATTTATATATATTTTTTTCCGAAAATAAAGTTTGGCAGAACATATTTCCGCAAATTCTGAAATCCGAAAGTGTTCAAAAATGTTCTGTAGAAGTTTACAAATTGGATTACTGTATCGCGGGAAAAAAAAAATCGGGAACCCTTATACTAAATGATCTATCACCATATTTGCATATTAATAATTAATATTTGCTAATTTCTTTGTTGACGGTTGAAAAATAACATTCATGCAATATAAGATATATCATTAGAGCAATAGATTAATAGATCTATTAAAACATCAATAATTATATCAATAGCAGTAGCGAAAAATGGGGGGAATCTGGGGAGACACTGTCTATCCAAACAATTCACTGCCAAGTTACTTTCTTTCCAATCGTCCACCATAAGTGCATAAATTATTTCTAACAATGTATAAGAGTTGCTTTGTAGCAGGTTATTTAAGTAAATACTGTATCTTCAAATTTCCTTCAAGCTTCGTTACTGATCAATAGAAATAACACATAGAAAAATGATATAGATACATTAAGTCAATGTTATAGATATATTAAGATATATCTATATTAAGATATACCTATATTAAGATATTATAGATATATTAAGATATTACGTATAGGAATATTACGTATAGAATATTAAGATATATTATCTATAACATTAACTCAAGATATAGATATATTAAGTTAATGTTATAGATATACAATGTAAATGTTACAGATATATTAATCATAGGTATAGCCACGATCTTGAAAAGGAAGGGGGTTACATTGCTGGATTTTTTTTTTCCGATATCGAACCTATGAAGAATTAATGTAATCCTTTTTTCAGTTATGTGGATGGTTGTGATACCCTCTTTCCCCTGCCTATGCCCATGCTTTAAATATGCTGTAAAATTCAGTTTTTTTGTTATTATTTAACTGTCATCGTTAAAAAAAAAAAATACCAAGATCAATGCCTTTATCGTTCATCACGAAAATTTAAAAGCGTGAGAAATACAGAGTTCTAAGACTTTGAAGTTAGACCGAAACGGATTCTGAGCAGGCATCGGTGCTCAAGGAAGCACGCGACCGCCAGCGATAAGACTGCCGGCAACAACAGGCGAGTTCTCAAGTGTCATTGGGTGAGACACGCTCGTGCCACAGACCTTTCCAAGCTATCAGTGGAAATATTTTCATTATGAGAGGCTTAATGTTTTCATCTATTTTTAGCTGACTGTCTTGCGGAATGGATATAAATGGTGTAACTCAATATTAAAACCATAAATTTATGAAGGAGATTTCGTATGGGCGTAAATGGTTCATTTTTGACGAAACTTTGAAGCCGAGGCCCCAAGGCAACAGTCAATTTCAGGGCCGGTCATAACTTCTCTCTACCCTGTCTAGAATTTAATGCTGCATTTATATCAGTGTCACAATCTAATCTCTATCTGTAGTCAATCCTGAGAAATAAATGTTTTTAGAAAATTTTTTGAATCTTGAATGGCATTGTAAAACATTTTGCAACTTATGGTCATTTTTTTTTTCATCTACTTTGTTGATCATCTTGGCAAACTGTCGGAAAATCCGCAATTACTGGCGTTCATGAAAATTCCAGCTTCACTTATGAAATATTCAGCTAATTATCATCTGCCGAAGTGATAGTTTTGTATTTTTATATATACAAGTATATTAGCATAACTATCCTGAACCTTACTCCCCATTACGGATGACTAATTCCTCTAAAACTTTCAGTAACATTCTTGCAAATGTTTTACAGTGAGTGAACGCCTCTACCACTTCTGGAATTTGATGTTGAATTCATATCAGTCATCATTTAAGCTCTATCGATAGCCAATTTTGAGACACTTTTCTTGAACTGGATGTGGATAAAACCGAAAGTAGAAATCTTTAATAAACCACACTACTTCTTCTAGAATATGAAGCTAAATTCATCTCAGTTAACATCTAAGCTCTATATTCATCCTGAGAAATATATGTTTTAAATAAAACAAGAAAGATCAAACATCCTTATAACATTGATTATGAAACACTTTCCAACTTCAATGCAATTTTATTTAAACATGTCTAAAATGCAATACATTCCTCGGTAATATTTTAAAACTTATCACAATACTACATTAATTTATTATATTTGAAAACTTAAACCTTCATCGAAAAAAATGAACTTCATTCAAATGACGGCATTGAAATATAGATTGCCTGGTTTAAACATCTCTAAAATGTGATACATTCCTCGGTAATAATTTTAGAATCATCATAATACTACGATAATTTATTATATTTGAAAACTTCATCGAAAACAACTGAAATTCATTCAAATGACGTCATAGAAAAAATAACAAGCCTGGCTCTCTCTATAAAAGCAGCATTTCATTCATAAATAATTAACCATTCATGTCATTCAACACAATACTATAAAAATCTGATGTAGGCAACACATGACTTTCCTTATATAATGTAATGAATTTACTACTTTTACAGTAAAAAAAATAGGTTTTTCTTATAGTAGATATTAATATTCTTTCCAAGATATTGAATTTTCGACAATTAGTCCTCATTTTCATTGATTTAGCGTCATTTTTATCCATTTGGTGGTATTTTCGTTAATTTGGCAACATTTCAAAAAAGTCGCCAAGTTGGCGACATTTCGACAAATTCGTCGCCAAAATCTCGCCAAGCGTTATGCACTAAGAAATAAGTTATTCTTACAGCAGATAAATGACTATTGGCGTTCAAATACAAACGTATTATTCAAAGTATCTTTTTTCATGAATGGAACGAGCTAGATCCACGATAATGATGTCACTTAATTTATCGCATGGTTTTACATATGAAAAGTGAACATGTTTCTCAATAGGGAATATTTTTTTTTATTTTGAATGACTTTTTGATAATTTTTTTGAAAAATGTACAATATCTCGAGAACGGTTCATGTTAGCGTTCTAAAATTTATGTCAATCGTTTTCTAATGAAAAATTACATAAGAAATGTCTATTTGCGTAACTTTATTAGTGGTTTTGATTTTTTGACGATTTTTTCAAAATTTCATTCGAAAATTTAGGGGGGTTCTGAACATTCGATTGCGGATAAAAACAACAGCCTTCCAGTGTTTACGGCTCGTGATTTTTGTACCAAATTTGGTTCGAATCGGTCCATTCGTTCGTCAGTTATCGTCTCCACAGGCTCACTGACACACACACACACACACAGACATCACTTCAAAAATGTTTGATTCGTGATCAGGGATGCTTGAAACGTGCTCTCCCGTCGAAAACTCGAATTCGAATTTTCGACCCCGTCACAATACTTATACATTATGTACATAAGGAAAGTAATAATGTATTTTATTTAAAAATTAAGACCATGGAGCTACAAGTAATTAAACTCTATGTGTAAAACTTCATCGAAAAAAATCGTCCTTCTCTTTGTAAAATCAATGAATATTTCATTCATATCAGCTATGCAGACTCCATGAACTAAATGATTTTGTGTTAAAGAAATGCAGCAATTCTAATACAACTAATTCTACTTATTTTGTTGTTTACATTTTACATAGGTGAAAAATAGGCTTCGTTGTAGAAATAATCAAATTTGGATGAGCATTTAAACTCAAATATATTGTAATTGCGTTGTTTCAGTATGTAGATGCACAGAATTTATGCAAAAATAAAGTGTTTTTAGGACGGATACAACACTCAATATGAATTAAAAAGAACTTTAAAAACGATCACTATTTTGAGACAAGATGGATGCCATATATCATTTTGAAGTGGGTCACGTGGTATTTTCATATCATGGTCACGTGATCGCTTCATATAAGAGGTGTTATTAATATTTTAATTTTTATTTAAAAAACTACTGAATATATTTCGCTTAATTTTTTTTATATATTTTATTGAGCAATTTGAATATTACCTAAAATTTTCGAAGCAATTTGTGAATTTTAAATCCGCCTAAAAAATGTTTGAAAAATTAGGTCCCATAGGGCTCAATGTATTTCATTTTTTCAACCCGGGTTCAATCCAAAACTAATTGGCTGATATTATTCATTTATATTCCCATAGGTCCTACAGACCGTCTGAACAACGTACAAAAATTTCATTTTGATTAAGTCATTTTTACCGCAGTTATCGTGCTAACGGACAGGCAGACAGACAGACAGACAGAATGAACAAAGTCATTAACACTTTTCAACTTTGTTGTAAAGTGTTAATAAAAAAGATATGTGAAAAGAACCGGAAGTATAAATCGTTAGTGAACTTGCCTATCTCCCTCGGAATTTGATGCTCGACCTTTATCAGGCATTATTTAATCTCTATCTATATCAAATCCTGAAAAATAGATGTTTATAAGAAAACTTTTAGTAAAAACAATAGTATATCAACATTTTTTGTAACCAACAAGGCTTGGAAAATCAAATAACTTTTAAAATACAAAAAGAAAATATAAGATAGGTATTTCGTATTCTCTGAAATCTGGGAAAGTGTCTTAAGTAAAATAAAGAAAATACAAGAAGAAAAAAAAATTGCAGTGAAAACTCTCTAGTATAAATATCTTATATGATTTTTTAATTCAATATAAATATTTATTATTAAATGAAGTGTGCTATAAAATAAAATTTATTATGTATAATAACTTGAAAAATCTGATGTGAGCAGCACATAATTTTCCTTATATAATGCAATGAATTTACTACTTTTACATAAGAAAAAATAGGTTATTCTTATTGTAGGTACTTATATTCTTTTCAAGATATTGAATTTCTGCCAATTATTCGTCATTTTCATTTAGAGTCATTTTTATCCCTTTGGCGAGATTTTAATTAATTTGGCGACATTTAAAAAAGTCGCCAAGTTGACGACTTTCCGCCAAATTCGTCGCCAAAATCACCAAGCGTTATGGACGGAGAAATAAGTTATTCTTATAGCAGATAAATGATTATTGGCCTTCAAATACAAAAGTATTACTCAAAGTATCTTTTCTCATGAATGGAACGAGCTAAATCCTCGAGAATGATGTCACCCAATTTATCGCATGATATTACATATGAAAAGTGAACATGTTTCTCAACAGTTTTTTTAATTTATGGGACCTTTTCATACATTTATTTAGAAAATGTGCAATATCTCGAGAATGGTTCGTGCTAGGATTCTAAAGTTTATGTTAATCGTTTTCTAAGGAAAAATTACATAATAAATGTCTATTTGCGTAACTTTATTAGCGGTTTTAATTTTTTGACGATTTTTTCAAAATTTCACTCGAAAATTTAGGCGGGTTCTGAACATTCGATTACGTTTAAAAACAATAGGCTTCCAGTGTTTACAGATTCTGATTTTTGTATCAAATTTCGTTCGAATCGGTCTATTCGTTCGTCAGTTATCGTCTCCACAGACCCACTGACACACACACACAGACATCACTTCAAAAATGTTTGATTCGTGATCAGGGATGCTTGAAACGTGCTCTCCCGTCGAAAACTCGAATTCGAATTTTCGATCCCGTCACAACACTTTCCTTATACATTATATGTATATAAGGAAGGTAATAATGAAAGAATTCCGAAATTAGTTTTTCTGTAACACTGACATTAAAATCCAACTATTATAACACATAAAGCATTAATTTTACTTTCACTTCTTAGATACGCAAAGCAAACTTACGACTAGCTTCTAGTAAATTTTCATTTGTCGAACGAAAATTTATTGACCTTGTTAAAATTTTTTTAACTTATTATATATTTGGTTCTTCCTTTTGGGGCAAATTTAAGTATATTATAATATTACTTTCCTTATATACAATCTTGTATAAGGAAATTATTGTGACGAGGTCGAAAATTCGAATTCGAGTTTTCGACGGGAGAGCAGGTTTCAAGCATCCCTAATCACGAATCGAACATTTTGAGGTGATTTCTGTATGTGTGTGAAAGTATGTGTGTGTGTGTGTATGAAAGTATGTGTGTGTGTGTGTATGAAAGTATGTGTGTGTGTGTGTATCAGTGAGACTGTGGAGACGATAACTGACGAATGAATGGACTGATTCGAACGAAATTGGTACAGAAATCACAATCCGTAAACACTGGAAGCCTATTGTTTTTATACGCAATCGAATGTTCAGAACCCCCTAAATTTTCGAGTGAAATTTTGAAAATTCATTAAAAAATCAAAACCTTAAATAAAGTTACGCAAATAGACATTTCTTATGTAATTTTTCATTAGAAAACGATTGACATAAATATTAGATCGCTAGCATGAACCGTTCTCGAGATATTGCACATTTTTCAAAAAAATTATCAAAAAATCATGTAAAATAAAAAAAAAGTATTACCTATTGGGAAACATGTTCACTTTTTATATGTAATACCATGCGATAAATTTGATGACATCATTCTCGTGGATATAGCTCGTTCCATTCATGAGGAAAGATATTTTGAGGAACACTTTTGTATTTGACCGCCAATAGTCATTTATATGCTGTAAGAATAATTTATTTCTCCATCCATAACGCTTGGCAAGATTTTGGCGACGAATTTAGTGGAATGCCGTCAATTGTCGGGACTTGTTTAAATGTTGCTAAATTAACGGAAAACTCGCCAAATGGATAAAAATAGACTATATCAATGAAAATAACGACTAACTGACGAAAATTCAATATCTTGGAAAGAATATATTTACTAAAAAAATAACCTATTGTTTTTACTGTTGAAGTAGTAAATTCATTGCATTACATAAGGAAAGTCATTTGTTGCCCACATCAGATTTTTTTTTACTTTCTCATCAACAGTATTGAGGTAGTATTGTTTTCTCGAAAATTTTCGATTTCGAGATTTTGATATTAATATATGTTTTGAGATTTCCTGAACACGTTGATTATTTTTGGAGTGATGTACGTCTGTCTGTCCAATGCACGTGGTCGATTTCTTGTGTGACCGATAGCAACCACAAATTTTAATGGATTTTCACGAAACTTTATATCCAGCTTTGCTATAAAAAAAATCTAGAACTAGATTGAATTTTTTTTAAATTCGAGAGAATGAATTTTATTTGAAATTTAATATTGTTTTTAACATGACAGCATAGCTGTCAAAATTTGACATAATCTTGCATAAAAGGGTTTATTTATGGCTTAATGAGTATGTTACGTCCGCTGAGGGTACATTGTCAAATATGGTATCAATCAAAATCTTTTTATAACTTTTATTTTTTTAGCAGAAAGGAAAGTATATTGCATTTTTCATAAATTTTGATTTCAAAAGTATTCATTATATTTGTATTTTATTTAAAAAATGCATTTCCTTTCTAGACTTTATTGAAATGTCGATGAAAGTACATAATTGCGATCTTTGGCGATATTAAAAGTTGAATGATTTTATAGTTTTGAACTAATATCCGCAATCTGACATCAAGAAGGATTCTGTTTTCGCTTGGAAAAGCTTTTGATATATCAAGCAAATTTTGGTCATTAGCTCAAATGCAAAGGCATTCTGTGAAGTTCTAATTGAATTTAGTTATTGAATATGGTTCAATAACTTCAAATAATGACCCTGCAGAATTTGTTCAGAATCAGTCATATATGAACTGATATAGAACTAAGAAACAGCAGAAGGAATAATTTGAAATACGAATTCCATTCTTCGCTGGAAGCAATTGCCCAGCACATGGAGAGTTGATTTTTTTTGTTTATTCTTTGAAATAAAAAAAATCTTCTATAAAATTTCTGGTTAAAAAATTGGGATTGAAGAATAATTCGTAATTTATTACGAGTTATTTTTCAAAATACAAACGATTCTCACTCAAAGTGATGTAGAAATTAGGTAAAAGTTATGTGAAAGTTTGCAATATATGAAAATTAGGTCACATCTATTACTCGAATTCGAGTTTCCAACGGAAGAACACGCTTCGAACATCTCTGAACTCGAATCGAACGTTTTTGAGGTGATGTATGCGTGTATGTAGTGTGTGCGCGTCTAAGTATGTGTGTGCATCCGTGAGTCTGTGGAGATGATATCGCACGAACGAAGGGAGCGTTTGGAACGAAATTTGGTATAAAAATAATTACAATTAGTAAATACTAAAATACCACTGATTTTAAACGCAACCGTATGTTCGGAAGACCTCCAAATTTTTGGATGAAATTTTTGAAATTTTGAAAAAAACCATCAAAAAATCAGAGCCTTCAATTATGTTACATAAATAATCATTTCGTATGTAATTTTTCATGTTGCCATTTGGCAAACGATAATAACGTGCGTAAATAACTCGCACTGGAAATTACATTGTTTTGTGGGTTTTACGCCATTCGCATGATTTGCACACTCTCGTGAATCGTTCGGCAACGTTTAACAGTAATGTGAAATGGCTGCATATCTAACAACCTATTAAATATGACTGGTATTTATTGGCTTCTATATACGCCTTTCGTTTGCTTTTGGTGTTGATTTCTACTAATTAGACAATGATCTACTACTTTGTGACTGTCCTTTCTCACCTATCTCGACCTTCATTGATCCTGTATTGACTGCAGGACCCAACCATATATCGTGCCGAAGTTGTAAACCACCCATCTTGAAGTCTCTCAATGTACAATGAGATAGTTGACTGTTATTTAACCTTTTGCTTACGGATGGGACAGCGTCAACCCCAAACAAAGAACCTCTCAAAGAGACAGGTATTTGACATAGCCTATCCCAAACAGTTCCATCCCCCTTTGCAGACATTGGCGTCCTCGCCGACAGAAACATTGCAGTGCAATGTTTCTGTCGGTGAGGACGCCAGTGTCTGCAAAGAAGGATCGAACTGTTTGGGATAGGACATGTCAAATACCTGTCTCTTTGAGAGGTTCTTTGTTTGAAATTGACGCTGTCCCACCCGTAAGCAAAAGGTTAATAGCAAGGCAACACATCTACTTTTGTTTGAACGCATTCAATACATCAAAATTGGTTTTAACGAGCAACCCAGCAGTAAACCGCATTGACTTGAAGCATGATTTAATTAAGCGGTTATGGGCGCACCTCTCTCTTAATGGCATATATAATCAATTTCTGACCACTCCTATTACTTTGACCCCACCAATGTGTACTTACTCCTCATTATCCTCCACGAATACTCGTACGGTTCAGAGGAAGATCCATCTGATGTAAAGATGCAATGACCGGGGAGGAAAACAAAAAAGCTCTTGTGAAATATGAAGAAAAAAGGGAAATTTGGAAGAAAAAAGTAGTAAACGTTAGCAGCTCTCACTTGCGTCTAAGAACACGTCTTGGATTAATGAGCGAAAAAAACCCTGGTAAGTGGGAGGTCTGGGTGGGTGTTGAAACTGGAAGAAATTGGAGGTTTATTTTTAACGTTAATTCTTGCATAGGTCGTATTCTATGAAAATGTATTTTGCTAGCGCTTAAATCCAATATGTTCTGAATTATCAACGATTTCGTGCGTGTGAAAAGGTATTCGCTTTTGTTACATATTTTCATCATGGAGTTTAGTTTCACTTGTATCACTATCGTTATCACAATGAGAAAAAATCTGATGTGGGCAACACATAACTTTCCTTATATAATGCATTGAATTTACTACTTTTACAGTAAAAAAATAGGTTTCTCTTCTAGTAGATACTTATATTCTTTCCAAGATAGTGAATTTTCGTCGTCATTTTCACTGATTTAGCGTCATTTTTATCCATTTGGCAAGATTTTTATTAATTTGGCAACATTTTAAAAAGTCGCCAAGTTGGCGACATTCCTCCAAATTCGTCGCCAAAATCTCGCCAATCGTTATGGACGGAGAAATAAGTTATTCTTACAGCAGATAAATGACTATTGGCGTTCAAATACAAAAGTATTACTCAAAGTATCTTTTTTCATGAATGGAACGAGCTAGATCCACGAGAATGATGTCACCAAATTTATCGCATGGTATTACATATGAAGAGTGAAAATGTTTCTCAATAGAAAATATTTTTTTTATTTTATATAACTTTTTGATAATTTTTTTGAAAAATGTGCAATATCTCGAGAACGGTTCATGTTAGCGTTCTAAAATTTATATCAATCGTTTTGTAATGAAACACTACATAAGAAATGTCTATTTGCGTAACTTTAATAGAGGTTTTGATTTTTTGACGATTTTTTCAAAATTTCACTCGAATATTTAGGAGAGTTCTGAACATTCGATTGCGTATAAAAACAATAGGCTTCCAGTGTTTACGGATTGTAATTTTTGTACCAAATTTCGTTCGAATCGGTCCATTCGTCCGTTAGTTATCGTCTCCACAGACTCACTGACACACACACACACACACACACAGACATCACTTCCAAAATGTTCGATTCGTGATCAGTGATGCGAAACGTGCCCTGAAACGTGCTTTCCCGTCGAAAACTCGAATTCGAATTTTCGACCCCGTCACAATACTTTCCTTATACATTATTACTTTTATAATGTAGACATTATTAAAGTAATAATGTATAAGAAAAGTATTGTGACGGCGTCGAAAGTTCGAATTAGAGTTTTCTACGGGAAGGCACGTTTCAGGCATCCCTAATCACGAATCGAACATTTTTGAAGTGGTGTGTGTGTGTGTGTGTGTGTCAGTGAGTCTGTGAAGACGATAACTGAGGAATGAATGGACCGATTCGAACGAAATTTGGTACAAAAATTACAATCCGTAAACACTGGAAGCCTATTGTTTTTATACGCAATCGAATGTTCAGAACCCCCCCCCCCCTAAATTTTCGAGTGAAATTTTGAAAAATTCGTCAAAAAATTAAAACCTCTAATAAAGTTACGCGAATAGACATTTCTTATGTAATTTTTTAATAGAAAACGATTGACATAAATTTCAGAACGCTAACATGAACCGTTCTCGAGATACTGCACATTTTTCAAAAAAATTAGCAAAAAGTCATATAAGATAAAAAAAAATATTTCCTATTGAGAAACATGTTCACTTTTCATGTGTAATATCATGGGACAAATTTGGTGACATCATTCTCGTGGATCTAGCTCGTTCCATTCATGAAAAAAGATACTTTGAGTAATACTTTTGTATTTGAACGCCAATAGGCATTTATCTGCTGTAAGAATAACTTATTTCTCCGTCCATAACGTTTGGCGAGATTTTGGCGACGAATTTGGTGGAATGTCGCCAACTTGGCGACTTTTTTAAATGTTGCTAAATTAACGAAAAACTCGCCAAATGGATAAAAATGACGACTCATTGACGAAAATTCAATATCTTGGAAAGAATATAAATATCTACTATAAAACTAATATTTTTTTTTACTGTAAAAGTAGTAAATTCATTACATTATGTAAGGAAAGTCATGTGCTGCCCACATCAGATTTTTGTATATAAGGAAAGTAAAAATATATTTATCTCTTTGAGATTGCGTACTTATGTCATTTTTTTGAAGATATTCATAAAAAAATTCTTTAAAAGTTTCTTTTATCAGGTTGTTAATAGGTTAATGATATCGTTAATGCATTTGGCTTATCTATGTCAATATAAACTGTTTTGAAAACATTGACATATATAGCGTAGTTTATATTATCAGTTTCCTCTTTGGACTATATACTACCATTATTCTTTCTTCAATAGGAAAAAATACTATGAAAATCTTAAAATTCGAATATAACAGGATGGGTCACAATGGAACAACGGTGTACAAATAGTCAGCTTTTCTGTATATAACAGACTGAAAGTTAATATCTATACTTTTGACTCCTACATACGGTTCTGTCATGCGTACATCTTCCAAAGTTTCCAAGTCAGTTGGCCATATGCAGGCTGACATGTGACATCAAATGTAAAAGTAGACAAGTATAAAGTAAATTTCTAATAAGATATTCAACGAATTACTACAAGCAAAACTGTTGTATGAAAACTTCATGCTTCTTCCTGCCCTAAACAAAGCAAGTACAACTGTCAATATAATATATGAATGAAAATAAAATGTGTGCATATATAATGGTAATATTTTTAACATACAAATTGTACATTTGGGCATAATAGAACACCTAAGTTGGAACACAATAGATCACCTTGGTTGGGGTACAATGGAATACTGTTTTCCAATACTACGATTAAATGTAATTGATTTGCAAAATCCCCCCCCCCCCTATGACTTTTTAACAACATTAACACATTCCTGTTGCTGCGATTTATACAAATGAGTTTCATGATCAAATGAGTTTGATGAAGTGAAATTTTGTGAGATGAACTTGTGCAAAATAACGGTGGTGTGAAGCAGTGCACACATTCTTCCTTAAAAAAATGTAATGTTAGGGACACGACGACAACAACAACAACAACAACAACGGTGGTGTAATCTGTAATGATATTAAACGTGAAGATTATATTTTAATAAAATTTTGTTTGAAAATTTAAGGAATATATAAGAACATAATTTAAGATTATATATATAATCTTTGTTTTCTTAAACTTAGTTTAATGTTTCATTGTACCCGATGTGGAGTTTCACAGCATCTCGTTTTGGGCACCTCGGAACAATTTTCACAACTTTAGATTATAGTTTCTCCAACTAAGCAGTTTTTACCAATCTTAATTTAGAGTGCACATTAGTATAACCAATAAACCTGCGATTCTGAGGATATCTTCTTTTTATAACTTTAATAAACTGTATAGCCAATACATTTAACGTTTTCCTAAAAGTGTTCTATTGTACCCCACCCTCCTCTACCCTACTTCCGTCAAAAAAGAATAAAGAACAAAGTATTTACATTTTTCATTACGCACCGATTTCAGCCGAAAACCCCTACATAGGCATTACTAACATAGACATTACGTTAAAATTCTTCAAAAGTTTCCATTTTTAAGTTGACAACTGCTTCGTGATGCCAATTAATTGGATACAATTAGCTAATTTGCGTTAATATACATACTGTTGTAATACTCTCTATGTCCATAGTATAGTTCAAATTATCTCATTTTACGGCATATATTACCACCATTGTTTTGACCGCTCACACTACCACCATGGTAACCATCACTCAATGCAGGTTTGAACAGAGTATATAGTTTCAAAATTATTATTTCTTGCAAGAAAAGACAAAAAAAAAAAGCATTAAAGTAAAAGCAATGTAGAACAATTTTATTTAAAATCCCTAAAATGAAAAGATCTTTCGCACTAACCAACTGTGAAGGTTAAGCTCTAAGGCAAGAGAAAATGACTGTCATCAAACGGCGCCAAGCTTGAGGAAAAGGAAAGATACCACAGACAGATAAAACAGAACAGACTAGGAATACTACGAAATAATGACCCAGTCCCAAGGTAGAACATTTTCTTTGTGCATCTGGAGAAACAGCTTTGTTAATCATTAACGATGTTTTACGGCTCTAGCTGAAGAATTTTTTAGACTTATTTTTCCCAAAATTTACTGCGCGACGGTTATCAAAGAATCGCGTATTTTAATTATATATCTGCACATGCAGTGAATGAGGAAGAATATGGATGGTTTATCTTCTCGGTATCCAAGGTAAAATGCAAGTATAAAATCAAAACAGATAAGATTTTCGAAATGGGATAAATTACACACGGTTTTCTCTCCTCTGTAATTTATAACGATTAATATCGGATGAAAACAATTAAACAATTGTATTGCTCCAGTAGGTCTAAATCAAAGTGCTTTTTACTTTCCATACAGTACATGAAAAGGTAGGTATTGTGATGGGATCAAATATCTGACTACTCGGGTTTTGATAGTTTTGAGGATACTACGATTTACGGCAGCGGTTTCATTGTACGGTTAGTTATGGGACAAATCTTACAAATGCTTCACTGTTTCATACGCAAATTAAATCGCAGATATTCGAACTAGCCAATTGATGCTCTAACCGTTGAGCTGCTGGGACCGTCGAACTACTAGGATAAGTTTTCATATTGTCCTCGTCGAAGTTGACCTTATATCCTGTATAAAGAAGCAGTGGAGTAAGGAATCGTAGAGGTTAGAAGTTTCACTGCGATATGAAATCTGGATACACATAATATAGAAGGACATATCATTGCCTCAGTAATTTAATAGACACATCGTTGTTTACCGAAGCAGAGATTGGTGGTTTTATAACCGTATATGGACATACGTTTTTTACAAAGGTGTTATTTTGCAATGTTAATATCTTTAAATTCCCATTTTATTAGCGAGAAATCGTGTTTTGGGATCGCCGATTTTTTCCAACTGTAAAAAAGAACCTCAAACAGGTAAAATAGAAAGAAAATGATGAAAACACTTATAAAAGGCGAAATAAATTACGGAGGCCCTTATTATTCTAAAATAAATAAGATCAATACATTTACTCCCAAAGTTTGTATCTCAATATCGCCTTGGGTCAGACATCTCTGTCGCCAAATAAACAAACTCTTAATTCTTTATTACCGCGACTCTCAATTCATCTCTAAACCCCATTTTATTCCGTCGTCTTCTCAGACGGAGTTATCAGCTGTGGTATCACAGCCCCTGTATAAAACTCATTGTGGTGCCTTCCATTCATATTTGCCCTAGAAGGGCGCCGACTCAGCGCGCATCGATCGCCGTTGCGATGGTAACGGGACGCCGAACAGCCCCATGGAGACTGTGATGTCACGGATTTGTTGTGACGTTCACATTTGTATTATTTATGTTTCCCAAACTGGAGTGAATACTAAAAAAAATAATAAGTCTACCATGAAAGTATTCTTATTAATAGAAAGTTTGTGAATGGTTCGCTTTCATAAATGATCAACCGAGGAAAAGAAGACGACTCCTATGTTTAAGAGGCATGCTTCATGTTTTAAGGCCCATGTTAATCAATAAACTATAATTTTAATACCAGTATAAGGTAATTCAAGGAAATTCCTTACATGGCAGAAGTGATGTAGCTGGTAGCATACTTTAGAGTAATTCAAGAGGCCCGGGCTCGATCCCCTAATCAGGTTTATTTATTTGTTTTTTTTTTCAAATTAACTCTACTATTTGTGACCGAAACGAAATATGGTGGAAGGGTTTAAAGCCGCATCTCCTGTCTTGTTACGGGGAAGAGGAGTAAGAGAATTGCTTGAATGGCTGGAGCAGTGTAGCTGGAAGTTTGCTTGAACGCAATCTAAGAATCCGGGGTTCGATCACCTGTTCTGGTGAAAGATGAACGTTTTTCTAATACGGGCGTGGGCAAGAAGGGGGTCATAACTCTCATTTTCCAACATTTACATCAGTTCTCCATTTTCTCACCATTGACTAAACGGAATTTACGATTGTAAGCCCCACTTGGATGTATCTCCCCCTTTACAAAATCTTAGTCATATCTATGGTTTTTGAGCCCAAATTAATTTTAATTATGCCCAATTTGCGCACGATTTATAATAGGGCGTGGTTCTGATCATAAGGAATTGGAGCTAGCCGCTAGCCCCATGTCGTAAGAGGAGAATACAAGACAATTCAAGGGAATTCCTTACAGTGTTTTAGTGTTGAAGCTGTATCCTGCAAAGGTGCAATCCAACAGCAAGATCTTAGCCATGTCCATAGTTCCGAGCCCAAATTAAATTTAATGCTGTCCAATTTGCGCACGATTTAAAATAGGGCGTGGTTTAGATTATAGAGAATTGAAGTCAGCCGCTAATATGCAATCCAACAGCAGAGGGTTCGATCCCCGATTCTGGTCTAGTGCTGGTTTAAAAACTAAAATGAAGTCTAATTCGGTGTTGTTTAAATCCACTTTGAAAGGAAATTCAACGTTGTTATAAATATACGTATACAGCTTACATGTTCTACGAAAAAGAGCTGATGAACATCGATCTCGAGCATTTTTTTCAATCAGTACGAATGTTAAATAAGACGCCTCTTTACTAGTAAAACGTCTTTTTTTCCGTCCTATTATTAGGGCAAACTATTTTGGGGGGAATTCTTTATGAGTTACAGCCATCTGTTTCTTTGATAATTATTTTTTTTAATCTCTGTTCTTATTTTTTTAGAATGAAGCATTCTTGAAAGCTTACAAAAATTTTCAACGATTTTTAAATTTGACATTTCTAACGTTTCGTATTCATTTTCGAAGGATGTATACATTACTGTAAAAAGAGATTACAAATATAGTTTAACTGCTTAACCTTAATTTTATACTAAACATTTTTCTTTAATCTATATAGCATCTATAATTATTTTAAATTTATGGCTTTTACTTCAAGACTTCTTGTCAAGGAAGACCTTGCAAGAATATATTAAGTCTCGCCATCATTATAAAATAGAAAGTGTAAAACAACACCTGATTGCCATGGTTACGACACGTAGTTATTTCTATTCTTTTGTAAGCGCGATATTGTGTTGAGATTATTAGGAACAAAAAATAATCTGATGCGAGCAATATATGATTTTCCTATAAAATCAAATTAATTTTCTCTTTAATTCTTTCACAATTCATTAAAGTAAGTTTAATGGCACAAAATAACATGAATAATTATTCGAAATAACATGGAATTTACACAGGGCGTATGTTCAAGAGCAGTGGTTGAAGACCCAGACCGTCCGACTCATCCGAAGACTTGAGCAACCATTTGGCCGGCCGGACAAGAGCAGTGGTTGGAAAAACTCCTTTATCATTGTAGTGATGTACAACTACAACTAGATTATGACAAATGTAATTAACTACAACTACTTTTTTAAAAAAGTAGTGACTACAAACTACTTTTTAAATGGAGTCACTACATAACTACTTTTATAAGACGAATTTTTCCACAGCTTCAATTTTCACAAAAAGTTGAGAATATGGGTATACTGCGGTAATTTAACATACTTATTCTGAATAATTAAAATTGACTGATTCCCAAATTTACTGATCAACTTACCAATCTTTACGCTTTTACCCACTTCTGAAAACAGTAAAATAAAATAAAAGGATAAACAATCACAATGGGTGAAGGGCATTGGATGCCCGAAAGCGCTTTGGCCGTGTAATTTTTGTACGTCGAGGAAAGGAGATTTTATCAAAGGACTTTTAAATCTATTTTCGGTTGACTTTGATTTTAAAGTTTAACTAAAGTTAACGTGTATCCTTTTTGTATGTTTGCTTACTGAAGTAACGTTAAAATTAGCGTCAAAACTCAATACAGACTAGTGATGTATTGTATCGCTCTACTGGCTACACTACTTATTTTTAAAAGTAGAGTGTTACACTACAAACTACAATAAAAAGTAGTGACTACTCTAGTTTCGCTACTTCCGACCATTGTTCAAGAGACTGCTCAGCTGACTTCTAAGGTGAATTACAATGGATAAATATTTTTCTCACAAAATACAGGTTTTTTTTTCAAATCGACATCAGTAAAATATATTTAATAATCCAATTTATACTGAATAATATTATAAATTTTTAAAAATTAGAAATGTATTTACAAGTAAATTTGTTAAGACCGTCTTATAAAAAAATAACTTACCCGGCCACGGACTTACAAAGTTTGAGAAGCATCATTCTAAACCATTGAGTTATTTGGATTAGTTTCTCTCCGTATGTCATTTTATGAATACGATGGTATAAAACGCAATTCTATGTAAATCTTCACTTGACTTTCTCATAAATTTATATCCCATAATATTTAGTCCTACTTGTATCAATATCATTATCAGCATGAAAAGAAGGATTATCTTTTTCAGGCTTCATACCCAAATTATTCTTTTAAAATATTTCGCAAAAATGCTTTAAAAGTTTCTATTTTCAAGTTGGCAACAGCTTAATGACACTGATAGATACTTATGATTTTTGATACCATTAATCGATAGCATATAATTTAAAATACTTCCTGGAATAAAGCAGATATATGTCAGTTAGATGACTACAATTGTTTCGAGGGCATTTTTAGCCCCCCTTCATCAGGTCAAAAAAAGAGTATCCGCTTTAAACAACCGCTAAGCACGAACTGGGGTAGTTCACACACATACCACACACACACACACATGCATACACACAGATAGACTTTTGTTTAATTTTTTGAAATGGGTTCAGAAGATCTTAAAATTAAATAAATTCGAAAAATTTCGACAAAAATAATACTTTCGCTGTAAAATATGAGAAATCAAGGTTTTGGTAATAAAATTCAACAGCATGTAAATTTCATACTCATAAAAAATCTTACCTATCACCCATAGATTTGTGGCAAACATGGCACCTTTTCACTTCCATAATAGTTTGTTGGTATTTTCTTATAGAAAACTTACTTTTATGGGAATTATGTAATGGTTTGTTATGATCTTTTTCAGACTGATTACATGTATATTTGTCTGTAAGCAAAAATGCACGATTAACACGCATGTTCTCATTACCAAATATTTGTTAGACAAATAGAATTTTAAATGATAAATCTATATGAATAAAATTGAAAATCTGTCTGTGGGTATGTGTGTTTGCTTGTTTGTCTCTCACATCATCACGGGGGAACGACTTCACCGAATTTCATGAAATTTTGTAGGTAACCTTGGAATAGCCTCACTCAAAATTTAGTCCATATTTTGAGTTTCTAGGATCAGGAGTTGTCTAGATATTCATAAAAAATGCACAATTAAACTTTTCATAGACATAGCATTACGCAGGTGATATTTTTCCTGAAAATTTATTTGAAGTAAATGATATTATATTGCTAAACAACGGAATTAAATTGAGATTATACAGCAGACGATTTTTATTAAATATTTCCTGATTTAAATAATTAAGAAATGCATATATAAATAAATTTTATCGGAACTACGTTTTCGACTGGATAACGTCAATTACGGCTTTCAGGTTGAAAGGTTACGGGGATTATTGATATTTTCTATTCTTCAAGTCATTTGTTTTATTTTGGCAAATATTTTTCAAACCCATATATTGTGTTTATCCAATTGTTTAACAGAATAAAGATGGTACGTGTAAATCTTCCAACACCATTTTAGCGCTTTCATTCTTACATGTATTTATATAATTTCATATTTTTTGTAAATTTGTTTACAAAACGTGACTTAGATGTTTTATTCTTCAGATCTGCCTGTGAAGATACACTAGCTTCCAAAAGTTAAGCACTGACGGTTAAATCAACGAAAATGGAAAAGTAAAACTTTGATTAACTCAAAATTGTACATGAAGGTAGCAAATGTGTTTCTGCATTAAACAAAATAAGAATTATGTACAAAGATGAAAAAAAATATTTCCTTTTCGTTAGTTATATGATGACATCACATTTGGGTCATTAACAAAATGATGTTTAAAGGCAAACAAACCAAACAAAACTTACATTAATATGGTATGTGACCACCCCGGACCTTCACACAAACTTTACAACGATTTTCCATGATTTCAATGAGGTGATCAAGCATCGCAGATGCGAGCAATGACTATCCCTCCAACAGGGCAGTTTACAACTCTCTGAGACTGACTGGAGAAGAAGACAGCACGCCCGAGGGCATCCCAAAGGTTTTCAATGGGGTTAAGGCTGAGGGAATACGCCGGTCATTCCATACGAGAAATGCCCTCTCTTTCCAGGTATTCGTTAACGATGTTAGCTCGATGGGTACGGGCATTATCGTCCATAAGGAGGAAATCAGGACCAACTGCTGCAGCGTAGAGTCTCGTAATGGGGTCTAGAACTTCATCTTGATACGGCGCAGCCGTCACAGAACCGCCTTTAAAGATGCGCAGCTCTGTGCGATGTCCCATTGAAATTATAGCCCACACCATGACGCTGCCACCTCTGAATGCGTGATGTTCGATGATGTTCTTGGCCTGATTGCGCGTGCCTCGTTCTCTCCAGATCCTTACACGCTTATCATCTGATTCCAGGGCAAATCTGGACTCGTCCATGAACAGGACGTTGCACCAATCTGAGACAGTCCAATTGACATGTTGACGACACCACTTATTTTGCCCTTCTGACTTGAACGGTTAGTGGAACACAAAAACGTGGTACTCGGGCGTACAGTCCCTTCACTTGAAGCCTTCGGTGCACAGTACTGGCAGATATTGTCTTACCAAGTGCCGCTGCAACTATGGATGTAACAGTTGTGGAGGTCGGTCATCGATTCCGCTTGGCTACTATAGCAATATACCGATCATCAGAGGGGATGGTAACCCTTGGACGTCCGGGGACAGGTCTCTGGACAACTGTTTGACTTGTTTGGAATTGTTTCCATAATCGAGAAATTACCCAATGATCAACGCCAAAGAAAATAGTGACATCTTTGATTGACTGTCATGCTTCAATGCGTCCGACGCAACACGCCAGCGCATATTATCTGTCATTCGTCTTCTTTCAGCCATAGAAACACGAATATCATCAAATATAATTCTACAAAAGTTATAAACACTTCGCATCAGCATTTAAATGCACCTCCTCAAACCCTTCAGAATATTGGCATCTTCAACGACTGTCTAATTAGCATGTATCCGGACAGTCAATCCTGATTGACTGCAACATACGATATTTGCATACTGCCATCTACATCCGCAGCGATTTTCATCCACTCAGATTCAAATATGCTTTCAAAAAATGAATATTTGCATTGCGTGCTTAACGTTTGGAAGTCGGTGTAAATTTGCATAGAGAGAACAGAGGTTCTTATACTTCTTTTTGATAGAAATTAAATTAAATATTTTTATGGAATACCATAGAAATTTGCACATAATTGTGAATTTTAAGTTTCTTTATTTTATATATTAAGTACGAAGAAAGGGTATACTGCTAGTTTATATATAAAACTGAGTTTCCCGTAGATCCGACAATGAACTTAGAAAATGTGATTATTATAAGATAATTATATATATATATATATACGGGTTTGGGAGTATTTTCGTGAACGTTCGTACTGCCTCCCTGGTAGAATTTCGACTTGTTCATTCCGGTGCTTCTAGATTAAGTTGTTGAGGTTGATCGTGTATACACGTGGTAGAAGAGGAATGATTCATGCCGCATGGTAATACAATTTTCTTAATGTATCCTTTTTTTATTTTTTCATTTTTTGATGCCTGTAGTCTGAGTTTAAGCATTTATAGTAATGTACTATTGCTTAATCTGAAACAGGCATTTGTTTGGGTTAATTAGATTTAAATACTCAGACCTGAAGAGGAATTTAATTCTGATTAATCATCGAATTTGGGAAGGTTCTGTTCTTTTCTCTTATCGGCATTATGGCCGTGAATTTGCTTCTATGGTGATGTTAATATTACTTGAATTGTATTTTTATTTTTTTTATTTTTACATAATTCTTATTATTACATTTCAAATATATATATATATATATATATATATATATATATATATATATATATATTGCTTGAGCGCGAATATACAAGAAAAAGAAAATAGAAATTTAAGTATAAGAACTAGGGAAAAGTTGAAATTTTAGCTTAAAATCTTTAGGCGTATGCAGTGGTTAAAATTTCGAGGCGTAAAAAGTAATTAGATGCAGTGATTTGACGCATAATTTCGCATTTAGGTGAACTTTGCTCTTATTTATGACTCTGTTTTTATAGCATGTAATTACATTACAACAGTCAAAAGTTATGCACCTTTTGTATGGCAACCCCACCACAACTGTTAAACCATTCTTGAAAGCACAATTACTGTCTTAGCAGCTGTTCGGCATTGGAAGCTCAGAGATAATTAGGTATTTGTATTCCTGCATTGTCGTCCATCTGCTGTAGGTTGTCGTTTCAGATGTGGGAGAGAATCAGCATTGCCAGATAATGTTCAGTAAATTTTAGTTCCATGAAGGGTATTTTTGAACAAAATATGTATATTCTGTATGTTTTAACTAGTATTAAGTTTGTCAGAGACTGGGAAGCTAGAACTCTTAAAATATAAAGTTGTAACTTCTTCAAATAAATGTTATTTTGTTAAACGTTGTATGGCTTTTAGCGTTGCATATAGTTGTTTTATTAAAAAAAATAGCACAGTTATGTTCCGTGGTTGATGCTATAAGTATGCAGAGTTTCAGCCTTCTAGATTACCGAGAGGCTTCTGGAATGTTTGGAAATGTTTTTGATCCCCTTCTCCCTATTTTGTCCCCCCTGGAGCAGAATCTGAAAATCCGGCTTCGTTAGGTTCTGTCCTGTAGTCGATACCATGAGTGTACAAAAATTAAGCCTTCTAGGTAACCACGGGGCTTCCGGAGGGTCTCGAAATGTGGAAGCACGTTAGATAATTATTATATAAATAAGAACATCTGGATGATATGTATTAATGTAATAGGGAGATTTTTTATGATTCGGCTGCGAAGAAAATCATTTGTAAATATGGTTAATGGCTAGTATTTCGTTATAACTTTCACAATAAAGACACACTGTTAATATTGTGTGTGAAATTGTATATTAAAACAAGTAGGAAATACACTCTTATCAGATAACATGATCTATGGACTTATTTTCAAGATCAATTGCTATTTTGTTTTTGAAATTAAAAATGGGCAATGGAGCAGAACAAAATGGAGCTTAGGGGAGAATAGGTCAAGTCAGTCTTGTTTAAGACTGACTTGAACTTTGAAAACTCCCCTATTTCAAATAACATCATCAATAGGCTGGTTTTACTCTTATGCGTTCGTCAGCATGGGATAGCCGATATTTGCAATGGCAGCAAGAAAACAGGCTACATTCTACTATTTCGAGAACCTCTATGTAAATTGCAAACTCAATCTTTTACCACGTAGCAGGAATTGCAGCATATAGCGTTTTCTGGCTGCCATTGCAGATATTGGCTATTTTATATTCAGACGATTGTATAATACGCACGAAACCGATCCATGGACGTTATTATATGCAATGAGACTGTATTTTAAATTTTTGGGGAACACCCCGCGTAGAAAGGTTCTGTCACTATGAAAATTAAGTATAATACTAAGTAAAATTATTAAGTAAAAAATAAGTAACATTTCGAAAAAATGTGAAACCAGCTACGTTACAAGACTTCGTCTATCTGCTCCAGTAGATGCGTATAAAATTGCAGCACATAGCGAATTTTATTGCTGCCATTGCAGTTATTGGCAATCCCATGTATAAAAAGCGTGAAATCTGTCCTTGGATGTTGTTATCTACTATATGAGAGTTTTCTAAATCCCTCCTCTTACAGGCGGCTTCTGTGATTACTAGAATAAATGTTAGGGTCATTTTCGCAAAAACTAAGTGCTTTTTACTATAAAATTAGGATTTATACACTACCCGACATAGAAAATGCAACACCATGAAGCTTTGGCCGTATAATTATGCAAATGATCTGAAAAGCAAGTAGGTCACGTGATTAGAGCGCGGGATAAAAGATATGGAAACGGCAGATGAGCCGTGACAGTTGTTACTGTCTGTCGCCCATGGAAACCCGTTTTACGATCTGTTTTTGATTTCAGAAGACACGTGTTGTTAAAGCGATGAGTGTCCGACGACGCTGAAATCCGTTATAGCATTTGGACGATCGTGCGAGGAGATTCATTTTAGATCTACGTACGGTTAGGTGGTCGTACCGGCGTATTGTCGCTGAAACACGCGTAGATGCGTCCATTGTGTAAAGGATTTGGAGAAGATGGATTGAAGAAGGGCATTTGAATCGTCGCAGTGGTACAGGCCCATCCAGACGTACGTCAGCACGCGTTGATGGACGCATTCGAAGGCATGCGGTGGCGACCCCACAAACGACGACTATCGACATTCTGCAGAATTTGCAGGGTACATTGGATGTTCCAATATCAGCGAGAACAGTTTTTCGGCGATTGGTTGAAAGCGGCTTGCACTCAAACCGTCCTTTACGAAGACTGCCATTGACGACAAGACACCGACGTGAGAAATTGGAATGATGTCGGGCCCGAGCCTGTTGGACAACTGCATGGGACAGGGAAGTGTTCAGAGACGAGTTTCAGTTCTGTTTGTCGAATGACAGTCGCCGTGTGAGTGTCTGGAGGCGACGCGGAAACAGATCCAATCCTGCTGCGACTGTTGAACGCCATACTGCTCGACAACGCGGCATCATGGTTTGGGGTACCATCGGCGTCGATAGCCGGTCATCTCTGGTTCGTATCAGAGGCACAATGACGGAACGTATCAGAGGCACAATGCGGATGAGGTTCTGCGGCCAGTTGCAGTGTCCTATCTTCAGCGGTTGCAAAATGTTTTTTCCAACAAGATAACGCGAGATCGCACACGGCAACTATCAGCAGACAAGCCTTGCAAATTACCCAGGTGTTTTCTTGACCTCCGTTGTCTCTAAATCTCTCACCCATCGAACATGTATGGAACATGATTGGCCGTCGTTTGACTGCCCTCACCCGCTTCAAACAGAGGACGACCTGTGGAAGATGGTTGAAGACATATGGTCAACCATCCCTCAGGAAACTATCCGCACGCTTATTGTATCTATTCCTCTAAGGGCTGCTACTTGTATCGCCGCAAGAGGTGGTCCTACTGCCTACTACACCCTGTTTATGCCATTACTGTATTACATTATCCTTCTGGATTTAACATAACTTATTTTTATATGCTACCTCTGTCTGTATGTCCTTTATCATCATACTCTATTCAGTCTTTCATGGTGTTGTATTTTCTGTGTAGGGTAGTTGTTGTTGAAACCCAGACCGTCCGACCTACCAGAAAGGTGTAAGGTAACTGTTTGGACGGTCGGGAAGTGCCACCCAATTTAGACCGGAACCCAGTGGGGGAGGCATCCACAGGGACCGTACCCTCCTTCCCCTACCACCAACCTCTCGGAAGGACTTTCGGATCTGTGTAGGGTAGTGTATATCCGAGCAGCATGACAAGATTTTTCATATCGATAGTTTTCATTATTTTCATACAACTAAATATTTGACAGAAACAGATTTGGGACTTTGCCGTTCCTAGACATTGGTACATTTGCTAAGTCTTTGCTTTGAAATAATTTACAAAAATGAATGCACGAAATTTACATTCACGATAATACTGTCTAATACTGTTGATGATCAATGCTTCAGAGGAGTTGATAGGAGACGATTTCCCGAAAATTTGAGTTCAAACGTAATATTTCTAAACGTGAGCAATTCATATAAAAAAGTTTTGACTTGGCACTCAACTTTCATCACAGTTTTATATATATTGATGCTGTCTTAGTTTCAAAACTTCCTTCAAACCTTCGAAATTATTGAATTTTCGAATTGTTCTATTTATCAGCATTTTGTTTATGCAGTTTGTCCTATGCAATTTCTTGTTTTCAATGTTTAAATGTTTCATCATCTTTATACTCGTATTAAAAAACTGTGCATCGTAGATTTTACGATTCTATGCTTGAGATCGAAGAACCTGATAGCAAGTTGGCCCCTGAGTTAGAATCCATCCCCAATCCAGTGGAACTACCAAATTATATTTCTTACTTTCTAAAATATTTATCATCTATTTAGACAATAGAAACTTTCTTCAGAAGCCAGCTCGATTGTACATTAAAAAAAAATATTCGAAATTTTTTCGAGATTGGACATCTTTGAGCAAGGTCTTTTTGATCATAGGTAAATGCTGGAGACCGCAAAGTTTTGATAGGGGTTCCAGTGGCGGTGCGTGCATAAGCACTGCGGGAGCGACAGTGCTCTCTCTCCCTCGCAGCCTGGCGTGCAGCTTCCTATGTGCGCATGTGCACAACAATCAAACACCACTTTCACAGTTCCGGCGGCGTGGTGTTTGACTGTTGTGCGCATGCGCAAGTAGGAAGCTGCACGCCAGCCTGCGAGGAAGAGAGAGCACTGTCGCTCCAGCAGTGCCGCAGTGCCTATGCACGCACCGCCACGGGGGGGTTCCATCTTCTGTGTTCAATATGCCTTTATCTCTTACCCAAGTTTTATGGGGGCCCTAGAATGTGCTTTTGTCTAGGGTTCCCGACAAAGCCAGTCATGTGTCTGAGTCGCAAACTGTAAGGTTTGCCACAGCGAAACTGTGGTGGCACATCTTTCATGTTCTGTGAACCTTTTTCTTATACAATGTTATGTGCACTAAAAAATTTACTTTTACCTAAAGACCCCTGCAAGGATCAAATCTCCGAGTCGTAGACTTTAAGGCTTGCATAAGGCGCCAAAATTCTTGGTTGCGGTTCTGCTTCTGCGACGCAAAATCCATTTAAAGGGAGAAAAATTGAATGAGAAATTGCCAACTAAAGCTGCAAGAAGATTCTGTAAGAAATTAAGGAAGAAAAAAAAAATTCTCAAACCACATTTGTGGTGAAAAAAGTTAAAGAACGTTTCACTATTCTATCCACACACCACACCTTATCTTCTCGATGACTACTTGAAATTTTTTGAAATTCTAGAATTGAAAAAGAAATCTTAAGAAATGTACCACGGAAGTGGCGCGTGACGTAATTCGAAATGTCCGCTGTCGTGAGGTCCGTATAACACTTTGTACATTGTCGTCTGACTGCGCCATTGTTCTCGTCCAAATGTGCGTCACTTTTTAAGAACCGTGGATGAAAGAACTGAGCCAGAAAACCAAACCAAGAAAAGAATGCGACATCTCTGGCACAAAAGCTCGGGTCCGTTCCGTGCCCTGCGAAATCGGAAACTGTATTGAAAAGTGTGGGTGCCACAAGGAGAGCTTTGTCACACCATGTTCTGTGGGATTTTTTGAATTGCGAAAAAATCAAGGGTTTTTGTTATTCTGAATTGATGTATTCGGAAGTTCCCACGGAGTCTTGTCGGAAATAAAGATAGAAGGGAGAGAGGCCGGGGAGATAGTGTCCAGATAATAAGGGGAAATGTCACGGGCGATGATGTAAGTGACGGAGATAATGGGTTGAATATCCGAAATTCAGGATAAAACGAGATACATTTCATGATATTTTTTAATGAAATGGGATCTAACAATCCTTTTTGCGGATCTTGATAGGTTAACAGTATTAGTGACACTACGTTCAACATTAATCGAGGTCCCATATGATGTCATTGTTTTCATATTACATTTTGTTTATCAATTTTATGTAGTGATAACGTCATCAACTAGGTATATATTGAAACAATAATGTTTCAATATTGTTTTAATTTTGGCTTTTTTTAATTTTTAGTTATGATTTAATATATGTGTTACAAATTATCTCTAACATATCCTTGGATTTTCATAAATTATTTTTATTAATGAAATCATTTTATTTATAAACTGCAATTGCGCAATAAATAAATGTATTTAGCATTCTCTAAACTGTATTACTATATTTTTCTAACTTTTCATACCAGCTAAGTATAATTAATACTTTTAATTTGCTTTAGTTTATTTATATATATATATATATATATATATATATATATATATATATATATATATATATATATATATATATATATATATATATATATATATATATATATTGTCACTTGTTTCTGTTTAAGCAAATACTTTTCAAATTCATATATTATCTATTGTGTTCAATGGATGGTTGCAACAGGATAAAGAACGCACTGATATAATATTAACTACAGTTTTAGCATTTTCATTTGGGCACACGTTGAACATACTTTTAATTTTTTGTAAATTGGTTTACAAACGGGACCAAGATGTCTTGTTCTTCAGATTTTCCAGGGCGTAAGGGGCGTATTTTTGTGAAACAGGGTTCCTTATGCACCTATTTATAGAGGAATTAAGTTAGATATTTCAATAAAAGTTTTTGAAGAAGAATGTCATTTAGAATATTATTTCAATTTGCACATTTTAAATTCCGAGCAACATCGGATATATCTGACATTTGAAGTATAAAAGCTTTAACCCTGTTAGAAGGTTATTTATATTTCGAATTAATTCGAGTCACTAAATATCTCCTTGCCAGAAAGATCATTTGAATGACGAAAAAATTCGAATTAAACTTATTTGAAGGAAGAGAAAATTCGAATTAATCTTATTCCAATAAATAAAATTTTACTGCTGTAAAATGTCATTTACTGCTGTAAAATGTCATACTTCCTATCCAGTTGGTAGACGGTGAAGAATCAAAATTTGTAAAATAAGCAGTACTCATGCAATGTTAAACTGCTTTATACGGAAATTTTTTTGAAAAAAAAAAAAAAAAAAAAAATGGGAATTTGTGAATTCTCTGTTTGGCTAAAGACTGGAAGATCATTACCTTCATAATAAATCCGTTACTGGGATAGTAGCTGCAGCAAAATCTTGATACAGCCAGATCTTGATACTATTCCAGTAACGGATAGTAACAAAGTTTTTAAATACGAGTCCTAGGAGCTACATTAACAGTTCTTGATTACAGATCGTTTTTATAAATTGGTACGCATTTGTTGTTTGTTTTATAATCTTCGAGTGTAAAGTCAGTCTTTAATCACTGATTCTGCGTTTTGTTTATTACATGAGAAATATAATTTATGTGTTAATGCACCACAGTCTCTGTTTAAAACAAATAATTTTATCAACGAAATTTAGCCCAAACCCGACGTGGTCCGAAAATTTCGAAGAGAAATGTGACCAGACTCGGCCTAGGTCTGAGCCCGTCTAGACCTTTACCATAAAGGTCTAGATAGTCTTGAGGAATTTTCACGCTCGAAAATAAAGCAGTTTGTTTATTATTTAGAATGAAGATTTGAAAGTTTCCATTCTGTCTTGTCGGAAATGGATAAGAGATAAGAGAGATAGTGTCCAGATAATAATAGAAAATATCACTGGTGATGATGCAAGTGACAGAGATAATGGGTTAAATATCTGGAATTCAAGATAAAACGAGATTAAATTCGTCGTAAATTTATAAGGAATGGGGTCTGGAAATTGTCTTTGTGCATTGTGGATGAATAGCAGTTGAAGGAAAGTTTTAATGATTTTAAAGTATGAATTCCGAATAGTGTTTTTTAATCAGCATTAAAACTTTTTTAATTACTACATGCCTGTTCTTTTTGAAATCTGTTACGCCTAAGGGACGCAACTAAAAAGGTGAAATAAAGTAACAACGTTTTATTAAATTTAAAAAAAGAGAAGGATATGGATTCTGCAAGTTGTTACTAATTATACGAGTGGTGGATGTACTATACAACATAATGGTGGTTTTAACATGAACTTAATATTTCATTATCGTTTTTGTTTTGGAGATGTCACCAATTAACCCAACTAAGGCTTCCCAAGATGCATGCCTAACTGTGCACTAAAACTGTAGCGTTTTATTCCATGCTGGCCGGCTACATGCCTATTTTCGTATATCAAAGTACACGTGCTGGTTCCGGACTTGACATTGCTTCAGTACAAGGAGCATGGCTGTACTGCTAACGGATGGAATTCGAGTGTAAAATTAAGAGCAGAAGCACGAGCAAAAGCAAGAGCAAGAAAGTCCAAGCAAAAGTGGCAGACACAAAATACATTCGTTTAAATACAGAATTGGCAAAAATGACAGTTAACTAATAAATGGATCCTAACTGAAATGTCGCATATATGAGATTTTATTCCTGCGATATTTTTGACTACACGACATTTGCTGTCCCGCATGACCTTTGTGAACCTACATGACTGAAATCATTCCTATAGGAACGAACGTAGCAAATCTGATGGTTTCAGATTATTTTATCCACACTACTTTTGCATTTTATTTATCACAAGAATAGAGTGATTTATTAGTTAATTCCGCATCATTTTTACTTGAAAGAGTTAGTCAAAAGGCGGAGGGTGCTTGCAGATCATGAAAAGATTTTTTTGTGATTTGTGTTACGATGACTTTAAAATATTTGTATTTCCTTAGAACGTTTATTACACTACATAACGTTGGACTTTTTCTGTATTTTCTTTAAAAAAATGAAAGTATAATAAATGTACCAAGTAACAGAAAAAAAAAGGAAAAAACGCAACTCCTTCAATTTTACATTTCATGCAATTCATTTGAAACAGCGAATAAAATTACTAGAAGTTTCCTATAACATTCTTATAAAAAAAATGATCAAGACAAAGGGATAAAACATAATTAATGTTACATTTTCCATTTATTGTTTATTTTTTATTATGTCTTGAATCAACTTTTGCGGTAAGTACCATTAATTGATATAATATTTTGTTGTATTATAATATATACTATAGTATAAGTGGGAATTGATAGTTATATTGATTTAAGGATGTATACAAAAGGATTATCTAACGCACGTCTACAAAACTGGTCAGCTTTAAATTTTAATCCAAAATCTGATATTTTCTTATTTTTGAAATTTAAAAATTTTTCTTACTATATATAAAAAAAAAAAGCCCGTACAACTGTCCGCTACGCTTGGTGACACATTTGGCGCACTATCGCTAACTTGGCAATTATTGTGAAATTTCGCCAAGTTAACTGTAATCCAATCTTTCTTAACCTCCAGTTTAATTACAAAAATAATCAGCAAATGTTTCTTTCTATTTTCAAACGGAGACTACACATGGTTTGACCCAAAAAGATGCTGCGTCCGACTAGTAAGATGCCGTGATTAATCCAGGAATAAGAATCCCGTCATCTAACTTTTCTTAAGAACTCTGAATTTATTTATCACGATCTTATTTGTTAGATTGAACCACGTCGTCTATTCAAGTTTCATCCATTGAATCCTCCTTCTACCCGGTTTCTTTTGCAAACCACCAGTACACCGCAGTCAATGCCCTATTTGCTCAATCTAACGCACAGCATGGAGTTTATTCGAAACTTGGGTGTCGTCCCACCATTCGCAGTTTGAACCACTGAATGTTCTCGACGCCTGATAACAATTACTCATAAATTCTAACTCATCTCAACTAGTCCGACAATCCCATCTTTTGCATCCCTCTGTCTAGGGATTATGGGCGTTGTGTTGCTGTAGGTCTGTACGGAAACGGAAGATAATTACAAAGGCGGGCCAAGAAACGGATCAACACATGAGCCGCTTCTCTGTTGACAACTCCCAATCTACCATGGTGAATGATCTTTGTTGAGACATTTTACGGTGCGGTGGGATAAATTGAATGACGAACTAAGCGTTATGCTGATGTATTTATTTTTGAATTTAGAGTAGCTAATATTGAACCCTTGTCTCTTGCGTTATGCTGATGTTGTATTTATTTCTGTATTTAAAGTAGCTAATATTGGATCCGTGTCGTCTAATCCAGTAGCATGCTGAGATAGATGCTTTGAAGTGTGTATTGGCAATTAGAATGTTTTGAAGCGAATAGGATCTATGATTGGAGAATATAGTTATGAAAAATGCAACCATTTTGGGCGCTTATATCTTCGAATTTAATAGATAAAAAAATGTAAACAATTTTTTACTTATTTTGGCGTATAAAGATAATTTTAATATTTTGAATTTATTTTTATTTTTCGAAAAACTTTGAAGTTTTTTTTTTTAATTTTGTTTACTGTCATTTGGGACATCTTCGAAACTATAAAATATGAATATAAATAGTAAGCAACAAAAATATGTATTAGGAAATCCAGTTTCTAGATCTATAATTTGTTTTTAAAAAGCTCTTACGGTTTTCGAGTAATCGTCTTGTCAATTTGAAGAAGATTAGAAATTTTCCATTTTTCAAGTTTGTAATGCTTATATCTCAAAAACTAAAAGAGCTAGCTATGGACGATAACCAAGAGAACGATACACTCCCTGAAAGCCCCAACAAAAGTTCATATAATTTGAATTTGTATCGAGTTTTTAGTTTTTTGAAGTATAGTGGTTATAATTCCGATATTTTAGTATTTTAATCTGGGTTTTTCAATGTGTGGGAAAGCTGTAGTATTTAAAATGTCCAAAGTATTGCAGTTTAGCGTTTTTACTTACTCCTTGGCGAAATATATGCACAAGCACGAGTTATTTCGTTTTGTTTTTAAAAAATTAGGAGGTTAAATGAACTTTAGGATTTTAAAGGTGTTTAATGATTGGTGAGGTTTGAGCAGAATAGATGGAATATACGTATTTAAGTACGTATTTATATTCCGCCAGGCGAATTAATAGATTAATATGAAACTAAAATCTCGTTCGATATATTGTATAAGTTTAATTCATACACCGCAAGCAGGTTAGTAAAATAATTTATATTTTACCGTGACGTCTATGTTCGCATTATTCAGATGAAATCGGCGCAGAAACTAAATGTGCTAGCTAGCTATAAATAGTTAGCAAAACATTTGTAGAGCTTTGAAAGCCTGTGAATGAAACAGATGAGTTTAAAAAAAGTCGAATAAACTTATTAAACGTTATTGGGGTTTTACTGAACTGTATTGGAGTTTTATTTTACAAAATGTTATTCATGCAAACCATTTCGGCTCCACCGGACTGGAGCCACCACCGATTTTCTCATTTACTTTTGGAATATTAGATGGAGTTCAGTTTTACGCATTTTTAAATTTCAGTACTCTTTAAATTTTCTCTCTCACTTTTTTAAATTTCAATTTTACTCTTTCAAATTTCAGTACCATTGAATCAAACCTAAATTGTAGATTGAATGATATCGAAAGGCCAGCAGACAGTATAACTGACTTTTAATTCCTCATCTATATAATAAATGTCTAACGTATTTGTGTTTTTCCAAACCCTTCAGAAGCTCCTGGTAACTTACAAAACAGAAACTTTTCACACTTATAGTAACGTCTGCGGAACCGAACCTAAAGGAGACGTGTAGACTCTCCAAAAACATCTCTGTTGACATAGATAGATGAACTGTTGCACAATTATAGTATCCACCACGGGACAGAACCTAATGAAGTTTGATTCCCAGGGAAAGAAATCGATTCCCAGGGAAGTTCGATTCCCAGGGAAAGAAAATTGCTTTTCAAAAACATTTTTGAGACCCCTAGAAGCCCCTCGGTAACCTAGTAGGCTGAAGTTTTTCATACATATATAGTACGTGATACGGAAAAGAAGCGTATTTCTGTTTTCTTTGAGGGTGAAAAAAAGGGGGGTCTTTCCAGAAGCTTTCTAATAACCTGTAAGGCTGAAACTTTGCACATTTATGGTATCGACCACAGGACAGAATTTAAAACTGAACTAATTTTCGATTTTGTTGACTATTTTTAACGGTAGGCGCCATACAGCGTGAAACAAAATAAAACTTATTAAATAATTATTGCAACTAATTTTTTTAATTGTACTCTGACAAGCTCAAATACTACTATATAATGTATGTTTTTCAGAAACATTCGGATTCGAGATTTTAACTAAGTACGTTTTAAGACCTAAGCCCCTTTCGAACACATTTCGAATGATAACTCAAGAACAAATGGTCTTGCTGTTATTCTACGTGCTAAGAATATTGTGTTGAAGACCCAGACCGTCCGACTCGTCACCAAGGACTTGAGTATCTATTTGGACGGCCGACGAATATTGTGTGAAAAACTACAGCTAAATAGAATTTTTCATAATTTGCTTGAATAGAACTCCAATTATTCGAATTTTAATATTTTCATAGCAATGCTTCCTATGGAAACCCATGATAGGTAATTCACGTAAATGATCGTATATAGCATATGCTAATAATTTGAATTACGCCATGGATGTTAAAGGTAAAATTTTTTTTATTAACATAGCCAAATGAATCTATCTGTGTTAACTAAGTTGACTTAAATAAATCTTTAAATAATTTGTACAAAATATTTTAAAAGAATTACTTGGGTACGAAATCGGAAAAATACACACTTCATTTTCCCTGCAATACATGGTAAATGTATAGGAAAAGTATTGGAATCATGCCGACGGATCTACACGTTTTCGACGGATCTACACGTTTTGAGACCTCTAAAATACAAAAATACTATTTTTAGCGTAACGTCTGTGTGTGTGTGTCTGTTTGTCTGTCTGTGTCTCTTTGAGTCTGTGTGTCTGTCTGTACAATGTATGTATCCACTCTAACTCAAAAACTAATGGATCGAATTTCATAAAATTTAGTAGGCAAGTCACTTAGGTGTAACCCTGGTGCTGATTAGCTTTGGGGTACGATTCGGAAAAAAGAACCTGCCTTTTTCTTTTTTTTAGTAGATAAGTTACTTGTGTGATGCTCTGCTGCTGATTAGATTTTGGAATGATTCGGAAAAGAACAACCTGCCTTTTCTTACGAAATGGCCCGCAAAAATCTAGAAAAAAAGACTACGTATGTTCAAATGTATCAATTAAATGCTTGTTTTATACGTAATTTTTGACGAGGAAAAGAATAAGTGCAGCTCTATTACTCTAGGTCTGACCATTCTAGAGATATTTGAGATTTTTCGTATTTTTGTTATGCCGCCTTTGAAAAAATGTCCAATTACCAAATAGAAACAGAAATTGAATTAAAAAAGCAAATTTAGTGTTATTTTGTGAAATGAAACTCAATTTAATAAATTATTAAAGAAATAAAGAAAAAACGAATTTGAGTCTGCAGGGAAGTCATGTGCTGCTCACATCAGATTTTTTACTTTCCCTGCAATACATGGTAATGTACAGGGAAAGTATTGGAATTATGCCGAAAATCGTAACGCGAGTTTTCGATGGAGCTATACATTTTGAGAAGTCTAGAACACGAAAAAACTATTTTTAGCGTGATATCTGTGTGTGTGTGTGTGCAGTGCAATGTATGTATCCACTCTAACTGAAAAACTAATTGACTGAATTTCATAAAATTTCGTACGTAAGTCCTTTGTGGGTGACCCTGGTGCTCATTAGATTTTGGTACGATTCGGGATAAAAAAAAACCTGTCTTTTTTTGAGAAATGGCCCGCAAAAATTGCCGGTACCCACTCTAGCTAAAAAACTAATGGACCGAATTTCACAAAATTTGGTAGATAAGTTACTTGTGGATGACCTTGGTGCTGATTAGATTTTGGTACGATTCGGAAAAAAAAACCTGCTTTTCTTTTTCAAAATGGGCCTTAAAAATTGTCAACATCGGAAATAGAAGACTACGTATGCTGAAACGCATCAATTAAATGCTTGTTTTATATGTAATTTTTGACGATAAAAAGAATAAGATCAACCTCCTTACTCTAGGACTAGCCGTTCTCGAGATATTTTAGTTTTTTTTACATTTTTGCTAGATCAGTTAGGAGAATAAGTCCAGTTACCAAATGAAACCGAAAGCTAAATTAAAAGTGTAAATTTGGTGTACTTTCAATTAATTATGCGTGTTACTCAGTGCAATTAAACTCAATTTAATGAATTCTTAATGAAATAAAGAGAAAATGAATTTGAGTCTGCAGGGAAAGTCATGTGCTGCTCACATCAGTTACTGTTTCTTCTGATCATGATTATGATACAAGTGAACGAACACCAGTTTTTACCTCACTGTGTGATTGGGTAATTTTTTTTTCACTATGGAATATAAATGCACGAGAAAGTCGATTACCCAGACATACACCAGATATATTCATTAATGAAAGATACATTTAAAAATACAGACAAACATACATATTACTTGCAAATGTAAATCTATATCATACTTTAAAAGAATATGTATGTTTGCTCGTTCATTTACTTGTCTTTTGGCCGCGTAGCGGAAAATATAAGCAAACCACAGAGCTAAGAAATTCGGTACAGTGCTGGTTCAGGTCTAGTCCTAAGACATACATTGGAGTCATTTTTATAAACATTCTAATTAGGTTACTTTATATTAAAGCGCATTTCTGAGAAATTTTCCCACAAATCGGTTCCTTAGCGATTGAAAATATTATTGGTGTTTTCAAAGACTTTCGTAGGAACACTGTATAATACTGCATCAATGCTTCTTGGAAGAAGATATATACTTTGATATAACTCTATTTGCATCAAGGGCATTCATCATGTTTTAAATGATATTCATTTTTCATGGTGAATGACATCGTTTTTGAACGGAAAGGCATAATGAGAATGAACCGAAGGAGAAATGGAATTTGACTTCGTGTGGGTGGGCTATCTAGTTAGAGGATTAACCTTGCTGCTCCATCCTTTTTTTCCCTTTGAAGATGACGTGTCAGGATGTGCACTCCCCTTTCCATCCCCCCCCCCTTCTCTATTTTTAGACTTATGATAATTTACATGACAAATGAAAACCATATTAAGTGATAGTTTATATTATTTACGTTTGAGAAGTCCTAAAAGTAAAATAGAACGTTGAAATGATTTTCTTTGACTTGTAATATAAAAAGATTCTAATAAGATAATGCTCATTTGCATGGTAAATATGATAAAAAAAATATTTGATGTATTTTGCATTTCGAAAAATTCAGAAATCAGAGGACGAAGGTAATGTAACTAAATATCTTAGGTTTTGCAACAAAAACAATTAGAGTATTTGGAAAAGTTTTCACATACCATTTGATTTATAGACTATAAAGAAGAAAAAGTGCCAGTAAGCATCAACTAAAAAATCCCTTTCACATTGTCATTTTATTCTTTAAAGGAGATTTATAATTGATTAATTGTTTTGTTATAACTTTGTTCTTGTATTCAAATTGCAATTAAATATGATACAATGAACTTATAATTTTCTTTCCTTGAAAGTCTATGAAATAATTTTGCTCTTGATTTCACTCTAGTCACAGTGGTTTGCTGGTTGAAGTAGTAGTGGAGGAAAGGGGGGCGGGGGGTGGGGTATTCAACACTCTCACTAAAAATTCTGGCAATCTTTCTAAGATAACTTGTATATCAGCATTTGTAGTTAGTTTAAAACCCCAAGCCTTCAATGTTTGATTGAACTACCCCATTATTTGGTCACTATAATGAATTTCCGTCTTTGTCATTTAGTAATTTTAAGTTAGCTAAATGCAAATAACATGAACGTATAGTCTTGAATGGTATATATGTATCCCAGAATGTACGAATGTACATACGTAGATACTTTGACACACTGGAAATGCAAAAACATGCTATTTTTTCACAGCCATTACAAAAATATTTTACATTAAATAAGAAGTTTGCCATAAGAGAAAAAAAAAATTACACAACACAATTAAACACAAAAGTTGTTCATTAATTTGTGCCTAATTATGTTGTTTCAGTGTTCTCATCCTTTGCACAAAGTGTTTTAACTTATTGAAGAAGTTATCCGTTTGAGTGCGAACCATTTATTACATTATACAACCTCTGGTAGAAAAAATCCAATCACATGCATTTAATTCAGAAGGATTACAATTTAAGCACAGTATACTTAGCTGTTTTTTTCTTTCTTTAGAGGCGAGTTTCAACTATATATCTGAAAAACACACATTTAGAAAGATAGAAACAAGTTTAGTAGGATATGAAAAAATAAACATCTCATCGAAAAGTTTTAATCTAAAAATAACAAAAATTAACATAGGTAATTGGGAAAAAAATTACCCAATCACACAGTGAGGTGAAAACTAGTGTTCGTTCATGCAAATTAAATCTGTTAATACCGCCTTTGGCTCGAATTTCAGATTTTATTCGATCAAGCATCGAGTTGATCAGTTATTTACAAAATATGTGTAAGGGATATCAATCTAGTATTATTTGATGTTCTGGCGTAAATTGGTTTTATCGTTTGGCTTTTTAACAACAATTCTCTTTTTTAAAATTCTCGATTATTTACAGTCTAGAGATAGATGCATGATGTTTGAAGGTTTCGGGAAATTGTGCATCATAACCTGTAACGTCCATTTCGAGATTTACATAGACATTTTGAATATTCTTTTACTTCCTAGCATGGATGAAAGCTGGACTAACATTCCTTCCACATATCCTAAGAAGCGATTTGATGCGTGACCGAATAAAATCTGCGATTAGAGTCAAAGGTGGTATTACTAGATATTAATTTGTAGGAACGGATGTTGTTTCAAGACTTAATCGGGTAAATCTTTTTTAACTGTCTATGTTTATGTTTGTTAATTTTACATTAAAGTTTTCTGATGAGGATTTTTTTTATTTATCCTGTTGGGGGGGGGGGGGGGCGCATGTCCCCGATGGTGGGGGGTTGGTTCGAACTCTGAACCTTTAGATTGCTGCGTGTGGGGGCAGCATTGAGTCACTCACTGCTGCGAAAGACATTCCCGGTTATTCCCTCGGTTCTGGAGAATTCTTTTGGGCCTGATGGCATAGCGCGGGATCAGCAATCTAAAGGTTTCGAGTTCGAACCTATCCCCCACCATCGGGGGGCTGCGGTCCCCCACACTGTCCTACTAAATGTACAGTTTTCAAATATCTGGTTAAAATTTACATGTGTGCTAATAAAACCCACAGACACCCAACTTGCAACTCTTCTGCAGTAAATGCCTTGTTTGTGGATGAAATGCATTCAGCCATAAGTTGTACATCAGCAGTGAAACCAGAGAACAGGTATTAAATTTTGAAATCCATATTAATTACAATAAGGCTAAGGGACTGCCTTGCTAAAAGTAACTAGATAAATATATGTTGACAATCCACAGCACATCACCCTGAGCCGCGGTGCGGATTCTCAGACACGAAGTTTCTAAGATTTGGGAAGAAAACAGAAAACGTTCTTTTGGATAGAATCCAAATGGGTTCTTACCGTCGAATGAGTCGTTCACTTAAGTAAGACTTTACCCGGAATGAAAACAAATAGCGAAATTCTACGTATTTAAAAAATGCGTTTAAGGTCACTTAAAACAAATAGGATGTTGACATCACATGACTTTCCCCACAGATTCAAGTACATATTTTCCTCTTTCTCCTTCGCAAATAATGTATTAATTTGATTTTTTCTGTTGCACACAAGATGACAATTGAAATGAGAGCTCATTTGAAATGGCATTCCATTTGGAGTGTTAAAGTAATTATATTTTTTTTATTTGATAACGGGAAACATTGTAAAATAAAAATCTGATAAACCGAAATATCTAGAGAACGGTTTACTCCAGAGTCATTCAATTTGTAATAAAAAGACTACTGACAAAACGAGTTACTAATTAACATTTTTAAGCATATTTAGTCTTGAATTTCAGATTTTATTTATTTGTGTCTTTTCGAATGAAAAGATAAGTTCTGTTTATCCGAATCGTACCAAAATCTAAGCACTACCAACTGCCAAATTTTATGAAATTTCGTTGGATAATTTTTTTTAACTAGAATGGATACACATTGTATAGACAGACACAGATATGTTATGCAAAAAATAGTTTATTCGTTTACCAGAGTGCCCAAAACGTAACATCGAACAATCGAATTCCAATTCTTGATCTCATTCCCTATATACTACTATGTATATAGGGAAAGTAAAAATATCTTGAACAGAATAGGAAATATTCGGCTACTTAGATAAAACAAAATATTGTGGATAAAAGTAATAAAAATAGTAAAAATTTCCAACATAAAATGAGAGCATAAAATTATTTATTTCAAATTAAATAAAGTTGTTAAATAAAATATTAATAATAAAATGTTAATAAAATCGTTACGTTTAAAGTAGAAAGCTGGTTGTCAATCTTTTTGCATTAAAATATATGAACAATGAATGTTACTCTAAAACATCTTAAAATATATAAAGTTGTATAGTTCAATTTTAGTTAAAATTACATACAAGTTCTAAATTTTGTCTTTTGATATGTAAAATCTCTATGGCATGTTCTACAACAATCACAAACGTCCTCATAGTCCATTAACTATAATATTTACCTCATCACACATAATGTTAGAAAGTAAAAACTTTGTTAACAAGGTAGCAGGGGCGGCATTTCAGCATTTCATTTGGGAGTGCGAGATTTGTATGAAAATCCACAATATGAAATAAATAAAATGTTTGTTAACGGGGGGGGGGGGGCAGGGGGGAGAGGGATCAAAAAATTGAATTGATGTTGAGAAAAATAATTGTTGTTAACATAATTTTGTACATAATTGTGTTAACATAATTGTTGTTAACATAATTTTTCTAAATACAAATATCTATATTTATTTACCTGTTATTGAAGTTTTAAAAGCCGTTTCTTAGAGTCTGAATGAAGAGAAAATTTTATTATAATATCATCATAATCCAGTGGTATATCTTGTTCTATAGCTAATATAGCTAAAGATAAAAGTCTTCCTTGTACCATTGTACTGCGAAAATAATTTTTCAACCTCCTGAGGCGCGAAAAAGACCTTTCACAACTGGCTGAGCTGGTGGGCGCAGTCAAAGACAATTTAACTAATAATGTGATGACAGGAAACACATTTTTTAAAATCCGCTCTTTAAAATAATCCAGGCGACTTTTAAAATTGGAATGGTCTATGTTTACATTTTTCACCATTGAATAAAACAGTCGCAATTCACAGAGCAATTCCTCTTTCTGGAAGTTATATACTATGCATATGGTTGAAACTTTTTCTTTTTCTTTTCCGACAACTGATCTGGATAATACTGAACTAAGGGCAGATAAGGAAAGATATATTGTTCTCATTAAATCTTGCCTCAATTTCATTAGATACTGAATCTATAATTTCATATTGAATATTGATTCTTTGATATGATTTAACATCATCATGGGGATTTTTTTACCGAATTCGCTTGGAATTTTTTTACGCCTTTTCAGTTTTGGTCCAGAATAAGAAAAATTTGGGGGCGCGACCGCGCCCCCTCGCGCCCCCTATTTGACGCCCCTGCAAGGTAGTGCATGACACTGTTACACTTTATTATAAGCAGCACAGCACAACACTTCACTAAAAAAAGTACAGAAAGAAGGCGTCTATGACATATACCTGTCATGAAAAACATGACATTTTTAATAAATGCGACTTACACACGCTAATTTTAAAACATGCTTTTTTTTAACTAAAATGGGAAATTAGAACTTTTATTTATTTAAAATTTACTTTAGCTTTTAAACCTTTTGAATAGAGATAAAGGCAGTTGCTAGGCAAAAATAGCCATTTTCAAAAATTACTTTCTCACGCACTTTGCACATCTGCAGAAGAAGAATCTCACAGCTGCAACTAATGAGTTTGGTTCCAGAAAGCATACTTGCCCCCCCCCCCCTTTTTAGAGAACACGTGCAGATTGTACATGGCAGGACCACAACGGTCAAAAAAAAAAAAAAAAAAAATCCTTTCTTGAAGAAGGAGGCTGTTTCCTTACTCCGAAATCGGATGATACCACTACTAATTTGTTATACTCTATATTTTTAACAAAGTTATTTTCGTCACAGTTTAAGCGATTTAGTTTAAATGATCGTATTATATATTGGTAGATCTAATGAAACAGAAGAATGAAAACATTTTTACTTGTGGATAAAAAGTTACTTCTTGATAAAACAGCATAAAACAAATATGTACAGATATAAATATGCAAATAAAAATATAAAGATACAAAGTATAGGTATAAAGATACAATTATGTACAGATTTTTCAGAGGCAAAGACAGCCTTTTCTTTAAGATAAATGGGACTGGAGTGCCACTACATTTAAAGCAGGAAAATGTTTGTCACCAGAAAACTGTATGCATAACACATGACGAAAAGTATTGTCAAACCGAAAGCCATATAAAATGGAACGAAAAGTCTATTTAAGTATGAAACAGATAAAAGTAACAGCAAAAGAGTGCAACAATTCATTCAAAATACAGTGAAAAAAATAGCTATCTATAAATAAGACAATGGAATAAAATAGCATATAGCAAGAAAAAAAATCTGATGTGGACAGCACATGACTTTCCTTGCAGATTTATATCCACGTTCTCTTTATTTTAATTAAATTTAATTCACTTTTAATTCCATTTTCGTTCTCATTTGGTAAGTGGACTTATTTTCAAAGGTGGCGTAGAGAAAATACGAAAAAACTAAAATATCTCGAGAACGGCTAGTCCTAGTGTAATGGGGTTGGTCTTATTCTTTTCATCGTTAAAAATTACGTATAAAATGAGCATTTAATGGATATATTTGAGCATATTTAGTTTTTTATTTTAGATTTGCGGGCCATTTCGCAAAAAAGGCGGGTTCTTTTATCTCGAATTGTACCCAAAACTAATCAGCACTAGTTTCACCCACAAGTGACTTACTTACCAAATTGTATGAAATTCGGTCAACTTAGTTAGAGTGGATACAAAATCTGCACAGACAGACACACAGACAGACACTCACACAGATGTCAAGCTAAAAATAGTTTTTTCGTATTCTAGAGGTCTCGAAACGTGTAGATCCGTCGAAAACTCGAAATGCGATTTTCGGCATGATTCCAATACTTTCCTTATACATTACCATGTATTTCAGGGAAAGTAAAAAAGGAGAGGAATACAAGTGGTTTTGGAAACTAAATGATCTGATCGAAATCGGTTGATATGTGCACATATTTGTTTTATGATGTTTTAGTAAATAAAGATTTTTATTCATAGATATTTTAAGCAGCAATTTCAGTAAATTGTTTCATATTTCTTTTATTGCTTCTGTCAGCTCAGTTAGCATTAAAAGATTATTTAGCAAAAATTACCCCGATAAAAATATGTTGAAAAAGGCAACATCCCTGGAGTTGGAATTCTAAAATACAAGAGAGATTTTTATATTTTGTTAGGAAACAAAAATACTTCTTAGAATAGAATTCAAATTATGTATTCTCCTTATTGAGTCGTTCGCCTACTAAGACTCAAAACGGAAACCAATTACGAAAGTATTTTATACAAAAGCGTTTGTGCTCACTTTCTTTGCAATTTTACTAATTTTAGGTAAAGGTCCCTTCTGAATAAGTCACACACTACATCGAATTTTTTTAAACATTGATTTATGATGAAAACACAATCTTCTCTTTTCTTGACTAATACCTCCTAAACAGAATAGAGATGGTTCTACATATTTCAAAAGAAGAAAATATATATCTAATTAGGGGAGCAAAATAAACGAAAATAAAAATATTTTGTATAGATAGCATTATTATCATAAAATTACCAAGCTAACTAAGCTAGTTGTCTTAAAATAAGAAAAGTAACTGTATTAACATTAATTCAGACCAAGGGAAAAATCTAAAATTGTGAAAATTCGAATTTAAGGATGACGGTGTGAAGAGATAATCAAAAACATTCAAATCCGCTTTTCAAAATTATCCAGCATTTCCAGCCTTTATCTCGGTTTTGGTCTCATTCAATCCGCCTCATCTTCCAGGTCTTCGGAAAAATCTAATATTTGAAATTTTTTAATTAGGGGTGACATTGCAAAGGAATAATAATAAAAATAAAACTCAAAACCACTTGCTTAATTATCAAGCAACATCTTGGTTTGGGTCTCATTTGATCCGTCTTAGCTTCCAGATCAATAAAAAAATCTAATATTTTAAAAATTCGATTTACAGGGAGGGCGGTTTGAAGGGACAGTAAGAAAATATCACAATTATTTTAGTACTTCTCCACTATATAGAATCTTATTTTTATACTCATTCTATTCTTCTCAATTTCCAGATTAAAAAAAAAAATCGAAAATTCGAATTAAGGGTAACTATACAAAAGTATATTTTAAAAAATATACACCACTTTATCTCAGAAGATATAGATACACAATTTGATATCCTTTCACAGCCAGTCGCTTACACACACACACACACACACACACACACACACACACACACACACATATGTATATATCCTGTTTACCTTATATTAATTATGGTTGTTCTGTCTCCAATTCTCCTGTCCCAACTCCCTGGATGGGTTTCAGTGGAGGTCCCTTCAACTATTCTTTCCCTTTTGATTCCATGGTTTATTTTCTTCTCCTTCTCCCGGATGCATCTTAACTTTCTTTCATTCACTTTCAACTGTTCACTTTCATAGCACGTGTTTACAGGGTTCCTGCCTCATGATTCATGGTAATACTTGATTTCTTAATAATTTTTCAATTTTTTTTTCAATTAATGCTTGTAGTCTGTGCTATGGCATTTATAGGAACTTACTATTGCCATATCTGAAACAAGCATTTGTTTGGGTTAATTAGGATTAGATGATCAGACCTGATGAAGAATCTAGTCTAAGTAACCTCCAAATTAAGCCAGTGTTGTTCATTTTTTTTTTCGGTATGGTAGCCGTGATTCAACTGCTTTGGTAATTTTATTGTTTTAATATTTCCTAATTACTTGAATTAGTTTTTATTCCATCTTTATATTTATCCCTAATCTATCATTGGAATTTCATATATATATATATATATATATTATAAAATGTATGCCATTTTTATGCTTGAATCTTATTAGATTTTAATATTCAGAAAAATTATCAATAACTTTTATTAAATGTGCATGTGTCACATCTCATGACCGCTAGCCATTTCGAACACGCCAAGTGTGGGTGGAAATACCTAGTTATTGCACATTGTCTTGTCAGCATTCAGAAAAGTATTTATTGAAAATGATTTACATTCACAATGTTTTCTTCCTTCAAAGCACAGCGCAAAACAGAAAGAAAATAAGTTCAATGTCGCCGTCCCTAGTAATTTCCTTTTTCTCTTTTAATACGCTAAATTTAACTGACGTTTTACCTTGGAAAGCGCAACAGTAGAGACACCCCACAAAGAATTCTTCGGTTATTTCTGAAATTGCCTTGCGGATTCTACATTGTCTACCATGAAGTATAGAAGTAAGAAACTATTTAGCGAATGTTTCAAGCTGTTTGAAATAGCTGAAAAGCAAAATGCTTCCGGACATTTTTAAAGAGGAAAGCATATTTTGTTGTATTAGTTAAAAATTAATTATTAACTTTGGGGGGGGGGTGGGGGGATTAAAACATTGTATACAAAATAATGATTTGTAAAAGACCATATTTTTGCAGAATCTTAAGGGATCCAGGACAGAAATTTTTAAAAAATGAATATTTTCATTAGATTAAACAAGATGGATGCCATATATCATTTTGAAGTGGGTCATGTGATCGTTTCATATCATGTTCACGTGATCGTTTCATATAAGAGGCGTAATTATTATTTTAATTTTTATTTAAAAAACTACTGAATATATTTCGCTGAATTTTTTTTTATATATTTTATGGAACAATTTGAATATTACCTAAAATTTTCGAAGCAATTTGTGATTTATAAATCCGCTTAAAAAATGTTTGAAAAATTAGGTCCCATAGGGCTCAATGTATTTCATTTTTTCGACCCGGGTTCAATCCAAAACTAATTGGGTGATATTATTCATTTATATTCCCATAGGTTCTACAGACCGTCTGAACAACATACTAAAATTTCATTTTGATTAAGTCATTTTTACGGCAGTTATCGTGCTAACGGACAGACAGACAGACAGACAGAATGAACAAAGTCATAAACACTTTTCAACTTTGTTGTAAAGTGTTAAAAAAAGGTTCAAGTAATGTAGAATAGAATGTCATAAATAATACGTAAATTCTTTAATGTAAGATTTAAGAAGTTAAGCATTGAAAACTTGGTTCTATGATACTCACTGTATAAGACAGAACTTTAAAATCTTGTTTTCTCAAACGCTGATTTCTGGACAATTTCAATGTTTAAATTGATATAAGTCAAGAAAATTTTGAGCTAGAACAACGAAATTTAAGACATAATTTTTCTGTAATGTTACCTTAATTTGTTTTTGGCATTAGCGCATACAATTATAAATTTTAAATCTACAATTCACGGATATACAAGTCACGGATATAAAAAGATAGCTTTTTCTTTAAAACTTTAAAATAAATTATTAGTATATCAAAATATTTTGAAATGAATGCTTTTTTCCAATAAGATTTTTTTTTTATTTATAGTGTTTACTTTCATATTATATAAAATTAAAAAGTATTTTTTTTACGTTTTAACTTTTAAACACTTTCCAATATAGTTGTAAAGTGTTTATGACTTTGTTCATTCTGTCTGTCCGTTCGTACGATAACTGCCATAAAAATGACTTTATCAAAATGAATTTTAATATGTTGTTGAGACGATCTGTGGGACATATGGGAATGTAAAAGAATAATATCACCCAATTAGTTTTGGATTGAACCCGGGTTGAAAAAATGAAATACATTGAACCCTATGGGACCTAATTTTTTAAACATTTTTTAAACGGAGTTTAACACGTTTTTTAAGCGGAGTTGTTAAAACTCACAAATTACTTTGAAAATTTTAGGAAATATTCAAATTATCAAATAAAATGTGTAAAAAAAAATCATCAAAATATGTTAAGTAGTTTTTTAAATAAAAATTGAGATTATAATTAACCCATATTATACGAAGAGATCACGTGACTCATTGCAAAAGAAAATATAGCATCCATTTTTTTTTTCTTAGTGAAAATTGCGAGTTATAAGGGACGCTTATATTTTCATTTAGTAATGCATCCATTCTAAAACCGTTTCATTTATTCATATTATCCGTGTATCTAAATTCTGTGCCTACTCAACTACAGAACAATATTTTTTATTTTAAATAATCACTAAATTTTGATTATTTCTACAACGAAGCCTAATTTTGACGTATGCAGAATGTAACCAAAACAAGAGATTGTAAATGAGTTGTACAAGAATTTCTGAATTTTTTTCACGCAAAATTATATAGCTCTGAAGTCCAGAATATAAGTGATATGAATGAAATATTCATTGATTTTACATAGAGAAGCAGACGATTTTATAGCATTGCCTTTTTGGGGGAAGTTTTAAGTTTCCAAGTAAAATAAATTATTGCAGTACTGTGATAATTTAAAAAAATATCACCGTTGAATGTAGAGCATTTTAGAGATGTTTAAATAAAATTGCATTTCAGTTGGAAAGTGTTTCATGATCAATGCTTTATGCATGATTAATCTTTCTTTTTTAATATTTAAATTATATTTATATATTTTACATAGCACATTTACACCCAATAAAAGAAAAACTTTTGCAAATGTTTTAATAAATCTAGTCATAAATAAAATAAATAAATTTTTCTGTCCTGAACCCCTTTGAACTAAGCATTTTTAAACATCTGAATATAAAATTTCATTGAATAAAGTCGATAGCTTTTGAAACATTAGAGACTGAAATTGAATTTGGAGGCCACATGAGCTAACTTTGTTAAATAAAATAGTGAAAAACCAACGAAAATCCGAAAAAAGGAAGACAAACAACCGAAAAATGCAGGAGAGCAGATCGGAATGGAAAAATCATATACCATAAGGAAGAAGGGACAATGATCGTTAACAAGGGAGCTTGTTCCTTTGTTCGATCCTACAGCTCAAGATGTTGTTGTTGAGACCTAGACTGTCCGACCTACCAAAAAGGTGTAAAGTAACTGTTTGGACGGTCGTCAAGAGCCATCCAATGTAGACCAGAACTCAGTGGGGGAGGCATCCACAGGGACCGTAACTTCCTTCCCCTACCACCAACCTCTCGGAAGGACTTACGGTCCCACATGTTTAACGTGATCGTACTCCGCGTGAACACGGCGGCAGTTTTGGCAGCAGAAGGAATCGAACCCGGGCCTACCGAGTGCAATTCCCGCGCGTTAACCACTGGGCTACCGCGCCCTACAGCTTAAGATGTGTAAATTCGTTGAAAAATTATAATATAACTTCCGGCTGCTTTTTTAGTTATTTTTATTTTTTATTTTTGACGCAGTAAAAGTTTTATGAAACTTATTTTGGAAGTCTTGCAGGTGACTGAGCGATTTGCAGATAGGATGTTTGTATCACCTGTGCCAAAGCTGTTTCATTACTCGCTTTAAGAATAACAACCACGTCAGCAGCTAGGCGTTTTCGACTGCAAACGTTTTATGTTTCTCTTCGTATTTTTCATTGGCTTTTTCTGAGTAAAGAAAAAGCTGACACGCTAGGCAGAATTAAGTGTGACATCCATGTCACACACTTAAAGAGACGGTGGACGTTGAAATGAGCAAAAATCGGCTAAAAAAAGTTTTTTTTTTAATATATAACATTATTTTACACATTTAACCTTTTGCTTACGGGTGGGACAGCGCCCATCCCAAACGAAGAACCTCCCAAAAAGACTGGCATTTAACATACCCCATCCCAAACAGTTCGATCCCCCTTTGCAGGCATTGGTGTCCATGGAAATCGCCGACAGAAACATTGCACCTGCTGCAGCAGGTGCAATGTTTCTGTCGGCGATTTTACATTTTTAAAAGGTTTAGGTTTTACATTTAAAAAAATTTTTTTTTAGGTTTTACATTTTTAAAATGCTCCATGCGTCTTAATTTTTGTTTGAGATGCATGAAATTTGGCAAGAAGACACCTTTCATATTTTTTAATGAAACTGGGTATGCATTTTATAATTGGACTTTATTAAGGTAATTAATAGTGAATGCGAACCTAATTAAGTGATGAAAATTAAGTTTTAATGCAGAAAAATATTTAAAAAAAATTAACTTTCTAAGTGATTTAAAAATGAATACCCAAATTTGTTCATAATGTATTTTTGAATGATCATAATGTAAAATTAATCAAAAATGTGAACTAATGGCACGCAAGGAGCATTTTCAAATTTTCGTTAAAAAAAAATAAATTAAAAAAAGGACAAGATTATAACAAAATTGAAAAAAATTGAATTATATTTTATATAGTAATGTTAGGAATATTTATACAAATTTTCATGTTTCGAAGTCAATAAATAAATAAAAAAAATTTCAACGTCCACCGTCCCCTTTAAAGTTCCAATTCAAAATCGCTAATGTGGGCGATAATATTGAGTGATTTCCCCCTCTTGCGATTAGTCTTTGTGTCTACTACATACCTAACGACTTAATTGTTATTACTATTGTTATTATTTTGAATATTTCACCGTTAAAATGGTATACACGATCCCATTCCAGAATTCTCACCATAGTTTTGACTATAAATAGTTTTTCTTTTGTGAGGAAACACTAATTTTAATGCTTATTGTCATAAAATTGTGTGTTCATAGTAAGGAGTGTTTAGGCATGCCAATCTCACATATCAAAGCCAAATATCGAAAACATTTTTTCTTGTTTTCGACAGTAATTTTGTACTAAAATTAAAATTTACAGTAAAAAATACGAATATATTTTACTTATTTACATCTACATTAAAATTTGAGGATGAAAACATGTATGAAATATTTGAATTGTCAAGTTATAAGTTAATAAAGAATCGATAATCCTTGTGTTCAACTTCCACAATTATCTACATTATCCCTGAAGAATTCACTGTCAATTTAAATGGAACATTTGAAGTATTTATCCACAACGGAACATTTGAATTATTTGTAAAAAAATTAAAGTTATTGGCGATTTCGAAATTTCCCCCAGAAATATGTATCGCATCTGTTTATTATCTAAAATTTCCGATTTTGAATTTCTTCCGTTTATTCCCACTCCTTTGATAATTTATACTTTCATTTTATATTAAAAAAAATCTGATGTGGGCAACACATGACTTTCCTTATATAATGTAATGAATTTACAACTTCTACATTGAAAAAAAAAGGTTTTTCTTATAGTAGATACTTATATTCTTTCCAAGATATTGAATTTTCGACAATTAGTCGTCATTTTCATTGATTTAGCGTCATTTTTATCCATTTGGCGAGATTTTCGTTAATTTGGCAACATCTTAAAAAGTCGCCAAGTTGGCGACATTCCGCCAAAATCGTCGTCAAAAACTCGCCAAGCGTTATGGACGAAGAAATAAGTTATACTTACAGCAGATAAATGACTATTGGCGATCAAATACAAAAGTACTTCACAAAGTATCTTTTTTCATGAATGGAACGAGCTAGATCCACGTGAATGATGTCACCCAATTTATCGCATGGTATTACAGATGAAAAGTGAACATATTTCTCAATAGGAAATATTTTTTTTTTATTTTATATGACTTTTTGATAGTTTTTTTTAAAAATAAGGAATATCTCGAGAACGGTTCATGTTAGCGGTCTAAAATTTATGTCAATCGTTTTCTAATGAAAAATTACATAAGAAATGTCTATTTGCGTAACTTTATTAGCGGTTTTGATTTTTTGACGATTTTTCAAAATTTCACTCCAAAATTTAGGGGGGTTCTGACCATTCGATTGCGTATAAAAACAATAGGCTTCCAGTGTTTACGGATTGTGATTTTTGTACCAAATTTTGTTTGAATCGGTCCATTCGTTCGTTAGTTATCGTCTCCACAGACTCACTGACACACATACACACACATACTTTCACACACACACACACACACACACACACACACACACATACTTTCACACACACACACACAGACATCACTTCAAAAATGTTCGATTCGTGATCAAGGATGCTTGAAACGTGCTCTCCCGTCGAAAACTCGAATTCGAATTTTCGACCCCGTCACAATACTTTCCTTATACATTATGTATATAAGGAAAGTAATAAACTGATTTGAGACAATTAAATAAAGGGGATCATGGTTGTCCAATAATTATTAGTACAACTTGCATAGAGAATATTGAAGTTAAGGTTGCTATAAATATATTGATATTATTTTACAATATAGTTTTATTATCGATTACTCCCTATTCGCTTAACCTTCGCGTGCATAGAAGCTATCATAACGTTTCAACCCAGCCAGTCTTAAATTATAAATATTTTTTTAAGATTCTTTTCATCATTATTCAGTATAGGCGTAGCCAAAATCTCGGAGAGCCAGAGCTCGTAACCAGAGTCGGCGATAGAGAGGGAGGTTTGCAGTGGTAGATGTCGTTTCAGTCAACGGGTAGTAATTAAGGGGGGAAGGCGTATAGTCTCTGACTTTGCTACTGTTATTCAGAAATGTTTTTAATAACTGCATCCATTAGCAAACAGCATTTCTAACATGTTACCATTATCTTTCAGAAAACAAACTCAGATTTGGTCAAATACTGGTCGCCTGTACAGAATTATCTGAATCAGTACGGTTACCTGACGTCGTCTCCAGACGGTGCTGATAACCTTCGGACCGAAGATAAGCTCCGGGATGCTATCCGGACGATGCAGAGGTTTGGCGGGGTTCCTGCAACTGGCGTTCTAGATGGATCTACCCTTGCACTGCTGGAGCGCAAGCGGTGCGGGATGCCGGACTTGTCACCGGGTGAAAGAGTCAGGAGGTACGCCATACAGGGGCAGAGCTGGCCTAAAAAAGAACTCACATGGAGGTAAGGATTTTTCAATTTTTTACTTTCCGTGCATTGTATATATGTCTAAGAAATGAATCGCACGAAGTCGAAAATCTGAATTCAATTTACACGTTTCAGAAACCCTGGAACACGAATCAACGATTCTTAGCATGACGTGTATGCGCAATGCACGTGCGTCTGTGGGCACGTCTGTTTGCAAAGCATATGTCGTTTCCAGTTAAAAATTGATCCGTCCGATTTCCATGAAATTCAGTAGTCAGGTGACTTATACGTTATTTTGATGCTAATTATATTTTAATTAAAAAAAAATGGCCAACAGAAATTGGGTAAAATAAATCAAAAAATGAAAACCGAGAAAGAAAGGGTAGAAAAATGTGATTTGAAGTTGTATATAAATCCGCGTTATTTTATAATACTGTATGCAGTCATGACTGATTAAGAACTTAAATCGAACTCCTGTAACTCGAAATCAGTGCTCTACGGACGCAGCTACCCGGATCGCAGAGAGAACCACACAACTTTTACAATTTCAGACTCATGAAAGTTGACAAAGAAAATGTTTTGTTTAACCACTCATCCTTCTAATTTGTTCCATTCCTCTGACACACACACTACAGTTTCTTATTAATATATTAGTGAGTAAGAACCATGCCAAAAAATAACTATACAGCAAAACTCGTGATAGAAACCCCAATTTTCACAGCTACGGGTCACAGATTATCACCAAGGACGAATATTTTTCTGACGCACCCTTAACCTTTTGCTTACGGGTGGGGCAGCGTCCAGCCCAAACGAAGAACCTCTCAAAAAGACAGGTATTTGACATACCCTATTCCAAACAGTTCGATCCCTCTTTGCAGGCATTGGCGTCTAGCAGTTCGATCCTCCTTTGCAGGCATTGGCTTCCATGGACGCCATGGACGCCAATGCCTGCAAAGGAGGATCGAACTGTTTGGGATAGGGTATGTCAAATACCTGTCTTTTTGAGAGGATCTTCGTTTGGGATGGACGCTGCCCCACCCGTAAGCAAAAGGTTAAGGTTGTGAGAAAGTGTATGGAATGTTGCTCATAACTCGTCACCATACCACCTCAACTCTTCTTGCTAGATACCTGGATTTTTACAAAAATGTTCTTTAAGCATAGACCCAGCAACTGTAGGGTTAAGATCAGGTGTTTTTCAGAGTTCTGTCCTCATTTACGAGCTTGCTATTGTTTTGAGAAATCTGCCTTTCAAGTTCTTACAACAGCAAGACAGCTCATACCGCCTAAAGAATGGAAACTCAGCTAGCATACCGTAATTCTTTTATCATTAAATATCTAAATTAAGCAGATAGCATTGAGTTAAATTATCAGAATGTCTTCTGCAGATATAAGATTGTAAAATCTATCGTATCTGCAATCCATCTGAGAAAAGATCTCTGAATAATCGTAAATAATTGGCGTATTCTGTATAGCGTGACTTCTTGCATAAAAACTGATATACAAATATATCGCTTAAATTTACTATAAACAAGAAAGATCAATCATGCTTAAAGCATTGATTATGAAACACTTTCCAAATTCAATGCAATTTTATTTTAAAAAGTTGAAAATGCAATACATTCCTCGGTAATATTTTAAAACTTATCACAATACTACATTGATTTATGATATTTGAAAACTTAAACCTTCATTGAAAAAAATGAACTTCATTCAAATGAGGGCATTGAAATATAAATTGCCTGGTTTAAATATCTCTAAAATGCAATACATTCCACGGTAATATTTTTAAAACTATCATAATACTACGATAATTTATTATATTTGAAAACTTCATCGAAAACAACTGAAATAAATTCAAATGACGTTATAGAAAAAATAACACGCCTGGATCTCTCTATAAAAGCAGGATTTCATTCATAACTTTCTCCCATTCATTTCATTCATCACAATACTATAATAATTTATTTTATTTAAAAATTAAGACCTTGGAGCTACAATTCATAAACTCTATGCTTAAAACTTCATCGAAAAAAATCGTCCTCCTGTTTATAAAATCAATTAATATTTCATTCATATCAGCCATGCAGACTCCATGGACTGAATTATTTTGTGTTAAAAAAATACAGGAATTCTAATACAACTCATTCTACATATTTTGCTGTCAGGGACGTAAGTGGGCAATCTTGTCTGGGGGGGTGTGAAGGAAAATTTTCCGACTAATATTGAAAATTTCCGACTTTACAAACAAGTGAGTTAACTTTTGTTTTTGAGCGAGTGCATTGCTGATCTAGTGACCTTTATGCAGTTCAAAGTCTACACAGCAATTATTTGTTTTAATTTTCGAATGTTTGGTGTATATGTCCAAATCATACCCCAATTTAAAAAAAGAAAAAGTTTCAAAACCAAATTTTTGGTTTTGAGGGTTTTGTTTTATAAATAATTGTACATTTGTTTAATTATCGGATGTGTTATGCAAATGCCCAGATCTTTAGCTACCAGTTGAAACAAAGCAAGTTTCTAGGGCAAAAATTAGTAGAATTTTAAATATATTTGAAAAAGTATTAAATTTTGTACATTTTGGGATTTTTCTTCGAATGCACTTGACACATTCCCAGATGATTGCCTAGTACTTAAAAACCCGTGAATTTCTATGCCAATAATTGGTTGTGTAAATTTCGGAACATGCATCTTTCTTTTGATAAAATTGGGTCTTTTGTTAGGTTTTTATAAATTATTAAAATTTTATTACTTTTTTCTAATTTCCGAATGCACTTTGCACATTTCCATATAATTTCCCCAAAAAAGAAGAAAAAACGCGTTTCTAGGCCAAAAATTAGCTTTGTAAAACACGGGATGTGTATAATAGCATGCATATATACACTGTTCAAAGGAAATTAATATAACATGATTTGCAGTGCTCATAAGGGGTTGCCGTTGTTTCATTTCCTCGATATTTGTTTTCAATAAATTGTCCAGACACGGACGTAAAAAAAAAAAATTCCAAATGGTCCGCCAGAAAACTTACCTACATGTGGCTATACACATATTCTTAAATACATTGAAATTACATTTTTTTAGGTTATCTGATACTTATTTCGCCGCATCTAAAACAGGAAGTTTATCTTAATTCTACAGTTTGAATTCTACATAAAGTTGTATTTATTTTCGCATTCTAACATTTTTTTTTTAATTACTACATTTTTTTTAAGAAAACGCATCAAAGCAACACATGCATCGCCCTTAATGAGATGCGTAGGACTGCGGTTTCTCCCCGGTAGATTGCACATGCCTGAACACTCTCCTAGAGAAAGGAACCCGTGCGTTATGTTACGAGTTGGTATAATATATATGTTTTTATAGAGATATTATCCTATAAGAGATAATAATATTGAATAGGGAGGTGTATGACTCGTTTGTGACTGTGGATATTAGGAGCGGGTGGGAGAATCGGTGACAGTTGATGTCTGCCGGTTCCTGTTTCTGATGTATGGCCGTGGTGTACTTAGCCGAGTTTAGCGCCCGAAGTGCGCAGAACTTTGCTGGTTTATAAAAAAATGTTAACTTCGATCAAAGTCTTTGAGATATAAATAATTCGAAAGAACGTAAGATTAAATAAACCAATTGCAGAGATGGGAAGTCCACAAAATATAAAAACATTTTTTTTAATTGAACACCAAAATTTTTAGTATAAGTAAATTATTACTGGAAACGAGTGCATATTAAGTGGCGCAAACAGAATCAGAAATGAATGAAGTAATATAAAGCATAGCATCACCATATTTTATGGACAGCTGACTTTCAAAAGCAAAAAATTATGTTATTAATTATTTTGATCTATTTTACTGACTTCTTCATCGATATTTAATATGCAAGATCATTTCATTACTTTTTTGTTTCCTACTTATAGTGGCAGCTCTAGTAGAAAGGTTGTGACTATTAAAATACCAAATAATGACCACAAAATATCTGAATACAATATTTCGCAACTATCAACTTTGGTTTATTATTTTGAAATAACTATGTTTAATTTAAAATGATATTTTGGGGAATTTTTATTTGAACAAGAAAGAAATATTTTAATTTAAAAATAAAATAATAGTAATTATAAATAAATTAATTATTATTTATTAATAAAAATATAATATATAAAATGTGTCTACAAAATGTACAGCAGTAAAATTATAACTAATGGAAATTTTTATTTATTGGACGCTCAACTATTTAACATATTTTTTCGATTAATAAAAGGTTTATAAAAAAATTTAGACATTGTTACCATTTTAGTGTAACATTCTAATTTATACACAATTTAATATCGAACGGTCGAGTAAATGTTGCATTATTATTATTTAGTATTTTTCAAAAAGATGTCTGTTTCTATGTGTGTGTAACGCGTAGCAGAAAATTCAAGCTTTCAACAGTTTTGAAGATCTGTATAGAGTTAGTTGGCATCTTAGCTTATGCAAATATGCACCTCGCCGGGATTATTTTTCTTTTAAATTTCAATTAGTTTAAAGTTTATGAATATTTAAAATCGAAATTTCGTTGCTTCTAAATCCATTCCTTTAAATATTCAGAACATAAAGTTGCCAACAGATTATTGTTTGAGGAATAGCAAATGTTTATAGACAATAAGCGCTACACAATATGGGTAATAAACTAAAAAATTCTAAGTTCCAGAATTTTACAGATATCATTTTGATTTTTTTAAATGAGCAATTATTTTATTTTTATAAGAATTCGCTCGATAAATATCTTCTATAGCACGAAAATATTCAGAGATAGTATTTAATTATCTAATTATACTTTTCGGCATTTATTTCACCAATGTGCAGCAGACGAAAGACATTAAGTGATTTAAATTGAGAAGTTTTCTTATTTCTTGAATTTTAAAGATATTATTTATATTTTTCAAAATACAATTATTTGCCATTAAAAGCATTGTGAAAAAAATCATTTAAACGGGATAACTACAATCATAATCCCGATTTTTACCTCCTTGCTTTTTGTTCAATCCTAAAGGTGTCGCAGCGCAACGAGAAAAAGCGTGTTTAAGCGCTTATTTAAGGCGTGCGGTTTGTACATGCAGATTAAATGCGCTCCCACATATGCAAACCGACATCGCAATGAATCGTTTAGGCGTTTATAAAGGGCATATTACGCCCGTGTAGCATGTGCGGCCGACTATCACTGTTATTTGCAATAGAAGCTGAATTCTATTTTCGTCTAGATTAGTCTCACTATAATGGAATTATCAAACAATAGTCTCGGCTACCAATAAGAAAACCAATAAATTGGTTGCTTTTACAGTATAGAAGAACGCATTTTAAAGAAAAACTTGCATAACTTAATGTTCCATATCACTAAAACCGTTTATGTTTGCTAGTTCAATTTTGTTACAATATATTTTGGTGCTAGTCATTATAGTATTATAAGACAAGCATGTAACCTAAAATGTTATCTATTTTCTTTTAGAAATTTCTCTGGAAAGGCATTTTTCCTGAGAGCTTATCTGACATAATTCTGTTTTTTCTTTTACTTATTGTATTTGAAAACTCTTGAAATTAACTTTAAATTTCTTAACTTTCTAGTAAAAATTTGTAGAATGTAATAGATTTTAAATCGTATATTTAATAAAAGAAACTTAAAAAAAAAATACAAAGCACAAGTGCTCTTTCTGTGGTGATATTGACGGGAGAAAATTTTCTAATATGATAATTATTGTTCTAAAAAGGTTTAATTTCAGTAATTTAAGAAAGGGAAACACCTTAACTTTAAAAATTAAGGAAATTTATTAATTTTGAAAAAATGCATTGAAATTTAAATACGGTAGAAATAAAACCTGTAAAATAATACTTTCTTTCGGAATTAAACATTTTTATAAATAAATTTCATCGCAATTTGTACTACAATAGATTACTTAAAAAGATTATAAAGAACATTTTGGGGGGAAGGAGATGAAAAAGATTTTATAAGGCAAAGATAGCATAACAGAGTCCTGCTGCTAAGAGAAAGTTATCTTTCGTGAAGGATTTTATAATGGAAATTGTACTTTATTTGTTTTACTGATCAGATAGTCAAAAAAGAACCTAATACACGCAACATGTCAAGACTATCCGAGCTGGGATAAAACTGAATTTTGATTCTCGACACTATTATAATATTTATTCAATTTTCTACATACATATTACCATGTATTTGATTTATACGACGGAATTAATAAAACATTTTTATTTCAAATCAGAAGATATAAAATTTCATACGAATGACGACCGCATTTAAATATGTAATTGTAAATACTTGAAATTCCTTAATCACAAATAGTTTAAATACAAACACGTAAATATTGTTCATTTTTTCTGGTAATATATCAACCAATTATATTCTATAAGGATTGCGTCCCCATTGAAAATCTGTAGATCGTTTTTGCACTTTTTAGTTCTCTGCAAGTAATACCTAATGCGGAATGGCAACACGAAAACTTGCTATATTCTACAAATTTGTGAACTTTTATAGAGACAGATAAATTCAGTCTTATCACGCAGTCGGCATTAAATTTCACAAAAAGTGAGGCCATACTACACAATTTATCTGTGGACTATGACCAAAACCAAGCGTTAATGGTTACAGAACCCGCCTAAATGGGACGTTCCCCAAACTAGGATAACTTTAGCATCTATGTCGGAATCTGCAATGGGACTATCCTATGTTTTGGAGCGCCTCTCTTTGGTGGTTTCTGTTAGTATTTATAACTTAAAAATTTACTGCAATTTAAGAGTAACTTTATTTAAGTTATAAAATTAATAACATTTTAAGTTAATTAATCAAACTTCCAATTTTTCAAATTTTTCCAATTTTAATTTTTGCCGCATATGCAGCCATAAGTCAAACACAATGTTATTCAATACTTATATTTGTACAAATTATTTATTGATATCATCCCTGGAATTTTTTTCTCCCGAGTTCTGCGTTTTATACATTCGTAGCATCTTTCAGGGTTACGAAGCCTAACTTTTTTATTTAATGAATTGGTTTAAATAATTAGTTCCAAATATGTATTAATATATTAAACCCGTTTTCACACTTACATATGTTTAGGCAAATTATTTTTCTTTCAATTTAAAAAAGGAAATACATCATCATAAAGAAAAACAAGCAAAAATAAAAAGCATTAAGTTTTTTCGCCCTCATCAATTTGATATATAATATTCTCCCTAAAAAAAATCACAGTATGAAAGGACAAATTGCATAGCTTTTATAGATTTTAATATGAATAACATGTATGGTTGGGGAGTCTCTGGCAGACATCCGGGCGTTACGAAAAATATAAACACTTTGGGCGCTTATATCTCCGAACCTAACAGATAAAATTATCACCAACTTTTACTTGTTTTGTTGGAAATATAGTACCTTTTATGTATATAGAGAGAGAGATAATTTCAATATTTTAGTATATTGGCATTTTTTTTCGAAAAACTAAAAAGTTTTTGTCGGAGAGAATTTTAGTCGTCTTGCTTTCACTCGAACAATTTTCTAAATTATGAAAGATAAACCATAAGCGATAAGAATGTTTAGTAGGAAATCCAAGTTCTAGCTTAGTAATGGGTTTTTATAGATCTAATGCAATTTTCGAGGAATCGTCTTATCAAGTTTAAAAAGATTGAAATTTTCCTGTTTTTTAAGTTTATAAATGCTTATTTCTCGAAAACGAAAAGTGGTAGCTATGAACAATATTAGGTAATTTGTAGCCCTTTGAAAACCATATAGTAATGTACAATTGGATTTTGGATAGGTTCTTAGTTTTTGAACTATAGTAGCAACAATTTCGATATTTTAATATTTTGTAAATGTGGTCCTAATTTCTATATTTTAATAATTTAAAAAATTTGAAAAAGTGGTTCTAATTTCGATGTCTTAATATTTTGAACCATTTTGAAAAAATGGCTCTAATTTTGCTATTTAATTATTTAAAATTATTTTAAAATTGTCAAAAAAGATATAATATCTACATAGAAAAATGTTATTCAGGCGAAATCATTTCGACTCGGGCCGTGCCGAAATTTTATAACGCTGTTTCGGGCTGGGCTCGAACTTTGCTTTTAAAAAAGGCCGAACATATTTTGAAAATTTTTCTGGGGCCGAATATATTTATTTCGCCAGGCCGAACATATTTAATTTTAAAAATTTTTCAAATGAATTTTAATTGAATACATTAAATAATTGTCTTTATTTCACCTATATATAGATAAATGTTTAAAAAAAATTACCTCAATTCTTCGTAGAAAAATTTCACTCTTTCCCGGCTGTCCAAATAGTTACTCAAGTCCTCAGGATGAGTCGGACGGTCTGGGTCTTCAACACATTCATGTTTTTAACATATATGAATATAAATTATTTCGGGCCGGATCAAGCCGAGACTCAATGGTCTTTGGGCAGGGTTTAAGCACTGGTACAGTCCTGTCAGACAGGGAAAAATCTAAATTTTCAGCCCGTTCTGACCCGTATTGGAACCACTGCTGATCTTTTTGTTAAGTTTAGTGTTTCATTCATAATTTGTGATTTTATTTTATCGTAGAAAATTTATTTAAATGACGTATGAATTGTTAAATGATACTTTTAAAAGTACAAAAATTTTATAACAAAATTTAAAAAAGGAATAAAAATAAATAATAATCATTATGAGAAACGTATATAAACAATTCTTATGCATGCCTTTAAATAATTTATAAATACTACCTTACTTTACGCAGTCCCAACCAGCTCTGTGAAAAATTGAAGCAATCTGGGCTGAATGAAGATTCCATGCTTTTCAGAATTCTACAGAAAATACATTCACATTTTCTGAGCGTCATAAATTACTTGCCCAATTAAAGACACTTTTAAGGGAATGCATACTGCGTTTGCTTTCCAAATCCCTGGACAATGTGTTTTAGTATTTTTCTCCTGCTGTTTTGCCGATTGCATAGCGAAGAAAATAGATTTTTTCCGAAGAACTCTTACCAAACCTAACTGCTCTTGCATGGTTTTGTCCCCACATATGGGTACTACAAAGCCAAGCCAAGACGCTTCGTTACGGGCTTCCATGGGACCGAAGGTCCCTTACGCCCACATCAGAAAGTATAGATGTCTGCTGGTGGTGATTTTTCTGAATAGCAATATGATAGCATAGCAATCTTCCACGTGGGGTTGCTTGGTTGAGTCCAGAGATGGCTCGTGGAGTCATCTTCGTCTTGGAGTGGCGAAGTACTTCGGCTGGTGGCACGCTGTAAGCTAGAAGGAGGTGGGCGGGGCCAAGGAAGGGGACCAATGAATAAGGTAGTAGCAGTGTGAGCGAAGATCTAATGGCTGAACAGCTTTTAGAAGTTAGCAATGTAAGTACAAATATTACAATTAAGGAAGATAAAAGGATTTATAAAGAATTTACTGTTACAAAGTAACTAAAGGGATTTACAATTTAATTTACAATTTAAGGTGACAAAAACACACTGCGCTACAGGCGCGATTACTGTTACAATCAGTTCTTCTTGTGAGCAAAAAAGGCCCTTTTCAGGGACACCGGTGTACAATTTTGAGTAAAATTTAACTAAGAGTCTGCAAATACATACGCAGAGCGCGAGACTGGGCTGGCATAGCATGAAGCAAGAATCAACGCTTAGTAAAAAGTCGAGGCCAAAAGGGAAAAGGTGGCAGAGCCAGATGAAAGTTAAGGGGCGGGCGCATCTGCGAGAGCGTTATAGCTCTCGTAGATGAACCAAACCAGGTCAATTTGCGTAGTCGCCTTACGCAGGTTGGGAAGCGCTCTTTTGAACGCTTCTAGTAGTAAATTTTTGTCTAATGTGTCTCTCATGTCAATGAGGGTCATAAAGAAGTCGGTGTAGTTGATAGCGTTGCTATCAACTGGGGTTTTAGAATTTCGGTTGGCGACGGCTGGGACCGACGGTTTAGTAATTTGTCCGGTAATTTTAGAATTAGTATTATTAGCACTATCCAAAGGCAGATCAGCAGGCTCCTGAGATCCAGAAGCAACTTTGGCATAGTTGGCGGTGGGGCTAATGCCAGCAGGTCGGAATGAACGACTTTTGTTCCCAGGGTCTAATCCTGGGGGGGGGGGGGGTGCACTATGGTTGATTTTGGAATTGTACTGGGGTTTGTCCCTGACTCTCTTAGTCACAGGCGAGTTGCCCGGGTATTTCGGGCAGCCCCGCCAGCTGGCAGCATGTGCGCCCCCGCAGTTGCAGCACAGCTTGAATTCAGCTTTACATTCAGAGGCGGTGTGGGGTCCTGCACATTTGACGCAGCGCCGTGGTAGCCTACATGCCAAACTGCTATGGTAAAAACCATTGCACGAGTGGCACTGGCTAGCAAAGCCCTTGCGCCCCATGTAGGGCTCCACAATCACTCCTGTGCCTAAGAGCACAGATATTTTAAAAAGGTCATCCGGGTTAGTCCCGGGGGCTAACTGAAGGTAGTAAAGAGGGAGGGGCTCTCTGGTTCCTCTTTTAGAGAGTCTGACTACGCTAAGTACTTGAAATTCAAGTGCTTCCATACTGCGTTTGATGAAATTTATGTCAGTGATAATGGGGAGTCCTCTAATTACACATTTAACTGGGAGGTCCTCTTTGAGAGAGAAGGTTTTAAAGTAAGCACCAGTCCTAGTCAGGTAGTTTACACAGTTTCGGTATTCTTCATCGTTTTTGACAATTATCCTGAAAAATTGTCGGTCCAAGACCGGAACAATATCAGGGGCAAATCTTTTTAGGTTGAAAATAATAGACGGCCATTCAGGGTTTGAAGCACTAACAAGAATGGGCGGCGTGGCCGGGGGTTTTGGCAAGTTTGCCGCGTGGTCGTTCATTCCATTTCCAGTCGCGCTTTGATTGGTTGGCTCAGAATCCGAGGAAAGCGTGCGCTTTCTATTAATTTTTGGAGTCTTGTGGATAAATCCATCTGCATCCTTGAAAGTACGTGGGTTATTTACTTTATTAGAATTATTTACATTGGTATTTAGGTCGGGGTTTTCATTAGTGCCGGCATTTACTTCGGCGGAGTCAGTTTCCATACTATTAGGATAATTAGTAGTTTGTTTGTTTGCTTCCGAGCAAGAATTAGAGTTTGAGTTGCTATTCGAATTTAAATTTGGAATAGAGTCACTGCGAGTAGTAGTTTTAGAAGTAGTATTATTAGCAAATTTAGAATTATCAGTTTCCTGAGTTGCATTTGCAGAGTCGGTGGCTTTATGAGCTTTAGTTTTAGGGTGAGGGGGGAGGGGGGTGGTAGTTAAGACATGCTTACCATCCGAGTACTCCGCCATCTTGTCAGGGTTCGTCGTCTCTTTGCTAGTAGAGTCCTTGTTGTTTCCAGATAAGGCCGCTCTTTTTGCAGAAACACGTCTTTCCAGATCGGCAATTTGTTGCTCTAAGTAAGAGCAGTTTACGTCGTTGGTATTGGAGTCGAAACTCATTTCAATATCAAAGTCAATATCGTTCGAAGGATCGTCACTCTTGTTGGATGAAGTCGCCTTCTTCTTCCCCATGTCGGGAGCTTGATCGAACACAACCTACACACACGGAGTCCAAGCTCCGAATCCCAGGAACAGAAAATCTATGGGTACTACAAATGATCTGCACCCTCCGGGTGCAAGGTCTGCTTCTCCGAATTTCCTTAAGTAAAAGGCCGAAAAAGATTGGGGACGTCCTGCCCTCGTTGTCATCGCCCTTCCAGGTGACTCAAATGTATTTAAATGAGATTTATGACACCGCAAAGAAACCATTTGCCCGACGTTCATCAGATGGCTTTACTTCAACATGGACTTCAAGGATTTTGTTTCACAAGAGAATCGGTGATTTTGTAGTGAACATTTAGAAAATTAAAGTAAAATATAAGTTACTGAAGTGAAATTTATGGTGAACAAAACTCACACTTATTCCGATTTCTTTTCCGAGTGATTGCCAAATTTTCCGACTTTTTTGAGTCAGGGGGGGTGTGACACCCCCCCACACCCCCCCCGGTACTTACGTCCCTGTTTGCTGTTTACATTTTACATAGGTAGAAAATAGGCTTAATTGTAGAAATAATCAAATTTGAATGAGAATTTAAACTCAAATATATTGTCATTGTGTTGTTTTAATATGTAGATGCACAGAATTTAAGCAAAAATAAAGTAGTTTTAGGACGGATACAACACTCAATATGAATTAAAAAGAACTTTAAAAAATCACGATTTTGAAACAAGATGGATGCCATATATCATTTTGAAGTGGGTCATGTGATCGTTTCATATCATGGTCACGTGATCGTTTCATATAAGATGTGTAATTATTATTATAATTTTTATTTGAAAGACTACTGAATATATTTCGCTGAATTTTTTTTATATATTTTATGGAACAATTTGACTATTACCTAAAATTTTCGAAGCAATTTGTGAATTTTAAATCCGCTTAAAAAATGTTTGAAAAATTAGGTCCCATAGGGCTCAATGTATTTCATTTTTTCAACCCGGGTTCAATCCAAAACTAATTGGGTGATATTATTCATTTATATTCCCATAGGTCCTACAGACCGTCTGAACAACATACTAAAATTTCATTTTGATTAAGTCATTTTTACGGCAGTTATCGTGCTAACGGACAGACAAACAGAATGAACAAAGTCATAAACACTTTTCAACTTTGTTGTAAAGTGTTAAAAACAACTGTCAGATAAATATATCGTTTAAATCTACTATAAAATAAAGAACATCGTTTCTTTATTTCCAAATGTTTTAACCTGGCATATATTATTCGAAGAAATTGGGTTGACGTAAATTTTTAGTAATTGGCTGTTAGTCAACGTTTACATCCTGTTAAGATAAGGCACTTATCCTGTCTTGGGATATCATTTTCAGAAATCGGGTTTATTACCAACAACACGCCTTATGCACTCTGGGCTGGATTAGAATTATAACATTGATTTATTGAAAATTCGGTGGTTACGAAATAAAAAGATTATTAATGTCGGATCTCGATGTACTTTGGCTTCTCGGTGGGATTTCAAAAGCCTCACCCTCACCCCTTTCTTTACCAAACCAGTAAAAGGCATACGAAATATAAAATTGCTGTTTGTGAGAATAACACAATTAGTACTTCGTTAAAAAATTTCAGACACATGCAAATTACGTGACTTTGTTTGACAATTGTGTCAAGTAAGTTTTGATCCCTCTTTATCAGCCCAAAACAGTGTCTTTAATTAACAAAACGCCTTTACTTGACAGTTCTTGCTCGGCGTTTGTAAAGTAAAGACACGGTTTTGATCTGATGAAGAGGGATCAAAACAATTCTTAAGAAAAAATCACGTAATGTGCATATGACCGCATTTTTAAGGAAGTATTAATTGTGTTAGTACACTCGTCAAAAGTGAAATTGCAGCATTAACAAATAAAGATATACAAAAGAAGCCTGCTTATTTAATAAAGAATGTAACCCCCGCGGGCAGTTATACAGGCCTCTAATGGACGAGGCATACTATAAATGAGGCTATTAATGGTTGCCTGAGGTAATTCTTGCCAAGCAGCGTCCATTGCGGCACGCAGTTCGTTTACTACGGTATGTACCAGTGGTCCCCGGTGCACCTGACGTCCGATGAGGGCTCACACGTGTTCAATGGGATAGAGATCCGGCGAGGCTTCTAGCCAGGAAAGGATGCGAATTTTATCCAGGCTGTTGAGAGTTCCCTGTGCGATGTGGAATTGTCTTTCTAGAACACTGTGACGGAGACGGCCTGCACTAGTGGCCCAACTACAGGCATCACAACTTGTGTGACGTACCGATCCGCTGTCAGATTACCTGCAATGTGCATCAGAGCTGTCCGCTGATCAAACATGCCAGACGTGCATCCCTGTGTCGAGCGCTTAATGGCATCCCAGTGGCTGGCCGGCGTGCGCGCAACTGTACTTCATGCAATCTGTTGCGAATGGTTTGGGTGCACGCAGGTGCAACCGTTGATGGTGGCAGGCTATTTCGGGTGTCACTTGCCGTTCTGAACGGGTCTCGACGAATTCGGTGAATCTGCCGTTCTGTGCGCTCTGTCGTGCGCCTGTTCGACCCACTCCCTCTTCGGCGTGTTCTCTGATGTCCTTGTGTCTATCGTGTCACACATTGCTGGATGGTATTCACGTTGTGCTCAACACGCGTAGTAATTGCACGCATCGACAAATCCACGTCACGCAATTCCAGGATACGGTCTCGTTCCCCAGCCGTTATCTGCTGGTATACAGCTCGCTAACGTCTTCGAGGCATCGCTTCTTCACTTTTTCGAAAGCTTCGTTGCTGCAAATCGTCGCTGATAGCATTTACGGGACGAGCCGTCTGCTGGTCTTTATGACCTGAAACTGGGTGTCACGTGACCTGAAATGTACGAAAACTTAATCATTTGCATATGACTCTCTCTTCTACAGGTACTGTGATTTGCATATGGCTACGTTCATTCCTTCATGGTGTTGCAATTTCTTTCACGTTTGACAAGTGTAAAAACAAACTGTTTTTAACACTTTACAACAAAGTTGAAAAGTGTTTATGACTTTGTTCATTCTGTCTGTCTGTCTGTCCGTTAGCACGATAACTTTCGTAAAAATGACTTAATCAAAATGAAATTTTAGTATGTTGTTCAGACGGTCTGTAGGACCTATGGGAATATAAATGAATAATATCATCCAATTAGTTTTGGATTGAACCCGGGTTGAAAAAATGAAATACATTGAGCCCTATGGGACCTAATTTTTCAAACATTTTTTAAGCGGATTTAAAATTCACAAATTGCTTCGAAAATTTTAGGTAATATTCAAATTGTTCCATAAAATATATAAAAAAAAATTCAGCGAAATATATTCAATAGTTTTTAAATAAAAATTAAAATAATAATAACACCTCTTAAATGAAGCGATCACGTGACCATGATATGAAAAGATCACGTGACCCACTTCAAAATGATATATGGCATCCATCTTGTCTCAAAATCGTGATTTTTAAAGTTCTTTTTCATTCATATTGAGTGTTGTATCCGTCCTAAAACCATTTTATTTTTGCCTAAATTCTGTGCATCTACATACTGAAACAACGCAATTACAATATATTTGAGTTTAAATGCTTATTCAAATTTGATTATTTCTACAACGAAGCCTATTTTTCACCTATGTAAAATGTAAACAGAAAAATATGTAGAATGAGTTGTATTAGAATTGCTGTATTTCTTTAACACAAAATCATTTAGTTCATGATGTCTGCATAGCTGATATGAATGAAATATTCATTGATTTTACGAAGAGAAGGACGATTTTCTTCAATGAAATTTTACGCATAGAGTTTAATTACTTGTAGCTCCATGGTCTTAATTTTTAAATAAAATAAATTATTATAGTATATTGTGAGATGAATGACATGAATAGGAAATTATTTATGAATGAAATGCTGCTTTTATAGAGAGAGAGACAGGCGTGTTATTTTTTCTATGACGTCATTTGAATGAATTTCAGTTGTTTTCGATGAAGTTTTCAAATATAATAAATTTTCATAGTAGTATGATAATTCTAAAATTATTATCGAGGAATGTATCACATTTTAGAAATGTTTAAACCAGGCAATTTATATTTCAATGCCGTCATTTGAATGAAGTTCATTTTTTTCGATGAAGGTTTAAGTTTTCAAATATAATAAATTAATGTAGTATTGTGATAAGTTTTAAAATATTACCGAGGAATGTATTTTGCATTTTAGACATGTTTAAATAAAATTGCATTGAAGTTGGAAAGTGTTTCATAATCAATGCTTTAAGCATGATTGATCTTTCTTGTTTCTTTCTGTTATTCGTATATTTATTTTCTCATATTCTTCTATAAAGTATTGTTTAATTGCCAACAAACTTAAATTCCATTGAAAAAAAAATTGAAAAATGTAATTTTGAGATCTTTTCGTGAAATTAGATAGAAATAGAGTCTCGGACAGAAAGAAGAAAGTAGTAGAATATCGGACAGACAGGAAGAAAAACAGTCTTTAAAGAAAAATTAAAATGAACTACACTAAATACAAATTATTTAATTTTAAAATGCATAAGTAAAGTAGTCACTAAGAAATGCTTGAATAAATTTATCAAATATGCAACTCATGCACGAGTAAAGCGAAATTCTGTGAAAAAATATAAAAAGGAATCATGACGTCATACGCCATGAGCGTTCTAATTGGTCAGTTGTAGTCAAGAAATTGTATAATCTTTGCAGTTGCAAAGGTTCATTCAAGAAGCTGTAAGCAAGAAATTGTATTGTTCAACTTCCATTTTACACGTTGCAAGTTCGCACAATAAGTTAGCAGTTCAAGTTATTGATTCTACTTCTTTCATGGTGTACAGGGGCCTTTAGATGAACTTTGTTGGTTGATAAGATTTTATAATTTCTGTTGTCCGTTATCGCGAGAAACGTCGATCAATGCTTATGGAAGAACAGCCGTACGCAATTCATTTTGTAATCCGACGTCATGTCTAACCATTCATTATTCAGCGGTTCTACTTTGCACCACCTGTTTCACCTGAACAAATGTTCCTTTTGTTGGAACTATTCCGCACTGGATGAGATTTTGCTGATTAAATAAATGCACATCTAAAATAGATATCAGCTGATTCTGGGTATTAAATTTATGCGATGTTATTCAGAAACACTTTAATACATTTTTAAATGAAATGTTTTACACAGGTGGGACTGTTTACGAAAATAGTTTTTAAAAAAACTGAGAATAAAAAAAGAAATTGTTAATATTTTAATATGCGACGATATTTACATGACAGCGATCTTCGCTACTCCCCTCTGATTTATGGGGAATTTTAGTATGTTACTAGTATACAAGTCTGTCAAAGAGGGAGGCGCACGTTTAAAAAATAAGTTTGTAACTTTTTTTAATAAGTTTTATTTTGCATAACAATGTATGTCGCTGAGCGTTAAAAGTGTCGTCTTAATCGAAAATTGTTTCAATTAGGTATTGCCCCGTTATCAACATAATAAGTGTGTAAAGAGCCAGCCTTCTAGGTCACTCAAAGATTTCTGGGGAGTCTGAAAGAACTTTTCGAATCTTTCCTCCCTTACATTTTCTCCACTTTCGAAGGGAGGGATATCCGACACCGTTAGTCTATGTTCACTAGTTGATACTGTAAGTGTACAAAGATTTAGTCTTTTTATTTGACCCAGACCGTCTGACCTACCCGAAGATGTAAGGTATCTGCTTCTAGGATCGGGACGTGGCATTCAATTTAGACCAGAACCCAGTGGGGGTGGAATCCACAAGGACCATACCCGCCCTCCTTCCACTACCACCAACCTCTCAGAAGGACTTAAAGACCCACATGTTTAACATGCCTGTACTTCGCTTGAACACGTGGATAGCGTGGGCAGAGCCGCAAATTGAACTCGGGTCGCCCGAGTGCAATTCCCGCGCGTTAACCACTGGGCTGTCCCACCTCACAAAAAATATTTGATCTTGTAAGTCACCGGGAGTTTCTGGAGGATTCAGAAAGACACAAACCTGTTAGACATGCATTATATAGATTTAGGACGATGATGCATGCCAAAAATAAATGTTCTCGAAAATAGTTCCACTAAATAAGCCAATTTTCCTACGTTCTATGATTTAGTCCTGTTTTCGTTATCCGTTTTATGTTATTCTGAACTGAAACGTCTTTGAATATGTAAATCGTATTCGAAGTGTTCCAAGCGTTCAAAGTTCTGAGTGGTAGAATGTCCTTTGCGTCCGATTGTTTAGCTTGCGATGAGGATTATGCAAAACACTGGCGAGTTTTGAATTATACGAAGATTATTTCTCACTTCTATGGTATGAGTAAACTTTCGAGGTTCTTCTTTAGTGCGCCATTTCTTTTTAGAACACTAACCTCGCAACTTCCATTTTATTATATTTGAATAGAACACTCGACAAAAAGCCAACTGTAATTAAACATCCGCATTTAACACAAACCACATTTATTTAGACGAAAGCACATAACATAACAACACTTAAACATTTAATTCACTGGTTAACTCTTTAAAATGTTCACGACGCAGGATGCGCCTTGCTTTCCGCCTTCACCACTATATCTATCTTCTCGCTCTCCTCGGCTCTCGCTCTGTTGCTCTGGCAACCCTTAAAATGCTTGCCGGCAGAGTCTTCATCGCTGATTTGGCGATGTGGAAAAAAAATAACTTGTTGGAGTCTTACTACTCCCCCCTTAAAAAAAAAACACATTTGTCTCTTTAAAGACAATGTTGTTGAAAATAGAGTTCTATGGACATATACACATTGAAAATACAGTCCTAACAACTTAAAAAGTGTATACTGATACATTAAATTTTACGTCTATGAGCATACTGATTTAACAACACAATATTACAGTATATTTCAAAACACCTAATATTTTCAAAAAAAAATCTAATAGCTTAGTAATATTTCCTACCATGTTACAATAAGAAATGTTATAACTTAAAGAATAGTCACATATATATATCAAAACACAATAACAGTAAAACATTAATAACTCTTTTCACAGCCTTTCAGTCCTCGATTTCTGCAATTCAAGTGATAGTCTTACTGCAAATGAAGAATGAATGTTCTTCCACCCTACCTAATTAGTCAGTCATGGGAATTCTAGACATATAGCGTCCGCGTTTCCGTGTAACGCTCCCTTTCGATAACTGATTGTAATATTGTATCGCTGGAGGGCTAAGGCCCACCGAGCCAACTTTGCACTTTGCGGCACTGTATGGGTTAAATAGGTCAGCGGATTATGATCCGAGATAATTTGTACTTCTGACCCGAAGATCCAAGTCTCATATTTCTTAAGAGCAGCGATGACGCTATATGCTTCCCTTTCAATCGTAGACCAACGAGTCTGACAGGGGGTGAGCTTCTTACTGTAGAAGGCGATAGGTTTTTCCTTCTTGGAATCATCTTCTTGCGCCAAACAAGCTCCTACCGCGGTACCGGACGCGTCGGTATAAAGCTGAAAGGGTTTGTTAAGTTCTGGGGTGTAAAGAACCGCCATTTCAGTTAAACATTGCTTCAACTTTGTAAATGCATCTTCTTCCTTTCTACTCCATGGTATCTTGTTTGGTATTCTTTTCTTGGTTAGATCAGTTAAGGGTATCACTACTGAAGCGAAATTTGGGATATAATCTCGGTAATAGTTAGCTAGTCCTAAAATACCCCTTAATTCCCTCTTATCAATAGGCCGTGCTAATTTTTTCATCGTTTCAACCTTATCTGGGTCAGGAGAATGTCGTCCCGATCCTATAATATGGCCCAAAAATTTCACTTCATTTTTTCCGAAATCACATTTGTTTAGATTTACAGTTAGTCCAACTCCACGCAATGTTTTGAATACAGCATTTATGTGGGACAAATGATCGAGCCACGTTTTTGAAAATATAGCAACATCATCAATGTAAGACCGACAATACTCCTGGTGAGATGCCAACACGTGGTCCATTGATTTCTGAAATGTGCTTCCTGCATTCTTCAGACCGAAAGGTAACACTCTCCACTGAAAATGTCCGGCATGGGTCACAAATGCTGTGTAGGGTTTGTCATCCTCTTTCATAGGGATTTGCCAGTACCCCTTGGTCATATCTAGAACTGTGATATATTGAGAGTCTCCTATGAGCATTTTGAGTTCATCAGCAACTTTCATTGGATAAGCATTGGGCACTGTAAAACTGTTCAGCAATCTAAAATCGACGCAAAGTCTGACGCTACCATCCTTTTTTGCTACACATACAAGGGGATGCGCCCAATCGCTGTCGCTTGGTTCAATCAATTTTAGATTCAGTAATTCTTGTATTTGACGATCCACTTCTTTCTGCAATGACATAGGAATACGATATGGATGTAACTTTTTAGGGCTACATTCTGAGGTAACCTTGATGGAATGCCCTTCCACCTTCGCCCGTCCAGGGATAGTGCTAAAAACGTCATGATAATTGCATAGTAAAGAACTTAGTTGTAGGCTTTGTTCTGTTTCCAAGGTCGCTGTTTTCCCCTCAATATACTTTCTTACTTCCTTTCGCGTAATGTTAACTCGGTTTGTAGGCACACAATGCAGTTCTCCAAATTCTTTGTCTTCGTCGAAAATAAGTCCGATTTGTTCGATACGATTGATGTAGGGTCTCAATTTGTTTACATGTAATTCTCTTCGAGTTCCGTCATCGTATTCGACAACAGCCGAATTTGGCCTTGTAAGCTGAATAACCGTCACTGGACCCATCCAAGTGTTTTGTAACTTATGGCTGGATGAGGGCAATAAAATTAAAACCTTATCCCCGATCTTAAAATGTTTTTCTTTTGATCTCAAATTGTATCTAGAAGCGTAATTTCCCTGAGTTACTTCGGATTTCTCAGTTGCGATCTCATGTCCTTTTTTCAATTTCTCTATTAGATCATGTAGATATTCCTCCACATTTCGGGATGCCCTGGTGGGAATTTTCCTTTCTCCTATCCATACATCTTTTAGTAGAGCAAGTGGTCCTGGGGGTAGACGTCCATATACTAGCTGAAACGGTGATACACCTGTTGTACTATGGGGAACTTCTCTATATGCAACCAGAAGGTAGGGAAGGTGTATATCCCAATTCCGCCCATATTCCTGAATATTTTTGTTCATCATATTTTTCAAATTTCTATTCCATCTCTCCACAGCACCCATGCTTTCGGGATGTCCAGGTGTAGAAAATCTGGGAGATATCCCTAATATACCTAAAAATGCTTCAGTTAATTTTGCTGTAAAATTTGTTCCTTGATCAGTGCAGATCAATTTTGGAAACCCGGTCTGAGTAAAAATTTTCATCAATGCATTGCATGTTGTTTTTGCACCGATTTCTTTAACCGGAATGGCTTCAGCCCATCTTGTACACAGATCTATCGCACATATAATATACTTATGTCCTCGCCCAGAAGGAGGTTCTAACGGGCCAATGCAATCTAAACTCCAAACTTCGAAAGGCGTTTCTGGTCTCGCTATCGGTTGTATGGGAATTCTGTCCCTGTATGTAACAACTCGTCTCATCTGACAAATCTTGCAGCTTTCACAAAATTTGGCCACATCTTGTTTTAGGGTAGGCCAAAAGAATGAAAATTTAATTCTCTGTCTAGTCTTTTGTTCTCCCAAATGGCCAGCTAATGGAATCTCGTGAGCCATTCTAAGAACATCTTGGCGTTTGCAGATCGGCAAAACTACTTGTTTGACTGTCTCACCCGTAATCCATTCAGAATGGACCAAGACTTCGTCAATTATCTCGTATGCATTTTGTCCCTTTCTTGCATAGTCCCAGACTTTTCTCAACGTCTCATCTTCATGTTGCAATTGAATAAACGAGCTCTTTACTTCGTTATCCTTACTCGACTTCTGCTCTTGTTTCCCATCACTCTCGACCTGAGTAGCGTTCACAGTACCATGGTCACTGCACGTATGTTCTTCTTGACCATTTTCATTCATTACTTCCTGGTCAGACCCTACTTCCTCCTCCTTTTCACCAAGATAGGTAGCATCATCGATCATGATATTCTGATCCAATTCATGCAAATGTATATTCTCCCGCAACGACTCATAAGCTGTAGAGCACACTAACATATCACTTGTTAGTTTTTTAGAAACTGCACATATTATGGGGACTATTCCATGTAATTTGTCATCAATTTTCATCGAAATCATCTTCAAAGGAGCGATCTCACCTTCTCCAAAAGCTGAGACAATTTTGATTCTGCCCTCTCCTTCACTATGAACGTCCATTACTAAATCTTCACGTATCACTGAGATTTGTGCCCCCGAATCTACTATGCCTACAAGTGAAGTTTCTCCACATTTTATATGTATGGTATGCAGGGTATCCACATTATTCTTGGTATTATCCTGCACTGACACCGGTACGGTAATTCGTGCTGTCAGAACTTGAGAGTTATTTTCATCCTTAGACTGTATAGTTCGAACATGATTGCTTTGAGCATTAGTGTTGGGTGATATTCTCTGATTATTCCTTAACGTACAAAATTTTCCAATATGACCCTCAGCTCCACATGAAAAACAAATAGGTTTATAGTTGATTTTAGAAGTGTCATTTCTCCAATTGTAACCTGGTTGGCTCTTGTAACTTTGATGTCCCCTTCCTGGAACATTTCCATTTTTCCAAATTTTTTCGCCAACCCCTCTGATGTTTGGTGGTGCTCCAAATTTTTCCTTTTCCCTAAATTCACTTTGGTGATACTCAACCTTCTCTTTCCGGACTATACCTGTTGATTTCGTATAGTTTACACGTATACTTTCATATTCATCTAACTTGTCTGCCAACATATTGGGTGCTACAATTTTTAACCATTCATCTAAGAAATGTTCTCGTACCTCCCCAGGTACCCTTTTCTTTAGTTGATCAGTAATCATCAATTTTTTTAGGCTATCAAAATCTCTAATTTCGAGACCATCAATCCACTCTTCAAAGTACTTGGTTAATTCAAATACGAAATCACGCCACGATTTCTCGGGAACTTTCTGTAGCTGCACGAACTTTTTTCGGAAACTTTCTGCATTCATCTTGAATCTCTTTAATAGAATACCCTTAACGTATTCATAATCTTCAAACTTTTCCTCTGACTCCCGTGTGATGAGTTGTATGATCTCAGAAGGCAAAAGTGGCAACAGACTTGACACCCAATCTGTCATGTCTACGTGGGCTCTTTTAGCTTGTCTCTCAAAAAGCGTGAGATATAACATAATGTCATCATTCTTCAAGTCAAATTTTGGCATCAATTTTATCAATTCGAAACTGCTTTTTGATCTTTCACTACTCCCTAAATTTAAGGACGTAGAATCTTGAGTAACACCCCTTTCGATTCTGAGTTTTTCTAACTCAAATTCTATTTGATCTTTTCTTTCTTTTTCCTCCTTTTCTATTTGATCTTTTCTTTCTTTTTCCTCCTTTTCTATTTGATCTTTTCTTTCTTTTTCCTCCTTTTCTATTTGATCTTTTCTTTCTTTAATAATAGTAAAGAGGAGTTCTTTCGTAAATTCTTCGTCGTAATCTTCACTTCCAAGAATTTCTCTACGCAAATCCAAAATTTTAAATTCAGGTTTAGTAATTATCCCCAATTCTTCCGCCAAAACCATCAAATCCTCTTTTCTACCTTTCGCAAGAAATGCCATACCTGAACACGAGGGAAGTTAACTGATTTATCTCTAAATTGTTTAAATTTACTAAAAGAAACAGTATTACCAGAAAACTACTTTATCACGAACACTGGCGTATTCAATTATCAAATAACAATATTAACAGAAAACAACTTTATCATGAACACTGGCGTATTCAATTATCAAATAACAGCATTAACAGAAAACCACTTTATCGTGAACACTGGCGTATTCAATTATCAAATAACAGTATTAACAGAAAAACACTTTATCGTGAACACTGGCGTATTCAATTATCAATTAAATTAACAGAAAATCACTTTATCATGAACGCTGACGTATTCAATTATCAAATAACAGTATTAACAGGAAACCACTTTATCGTGAACACTGGCGTATTCAATTATCAAATAACAGTATTAACAGAAAAACACTTTATCGTGAACACTGGCGTATTCAATAGCACTGACGTACTAATTTCTTGTTTTGTAACAAATACACTCAAAATTGACGTATCATATCCACTCGTACTATAATGCTGGTGCATTAATTAATTGATACCGGACGTATCTTCATCGTACAATAGACATGAAAATTATAAGCAACATATGTTATGATATTATAACAACATAATTTTTCAAAAATCAATATCGTATCCACTCGTATTATAATGCTGGTGCATTAATTACTTGATACCGGACGTATCTTCATCTATTCCCCATAAACATACAAATTGTTTTTCATTCCAGGAACGATTATTACTTCCGTAATAAACAAATCCTGCCGCGACTACGCCAGTAAACTTTCGAGGTTCTTCTTTAGTGCGCCATTTCTTTTTAGAACACTAACCTCGCAACTTCCATTTTATTATATTTGAATAGAACACTCGACAAAAAGCCAACTGTAATTAAACATCCGCATTTAACACAAACCACATTTATTTAGACGAAAGCACATAACATAACAACACTTAAACATTTAATTCACTGGTTAACTCTTTAAAATGTTCACGACGCAGGATGCGCCTTGCTTTCCGCCTTCACCACTATATCTATCTTCTCGCTCTCCTCGGCTCTCGCTCTGTTGCTCTGGCAACCCTTAAAATGCTTGCCGGCAGAGTCTTCATCGCTGATTTGGCGATGTGGAAAAAAAATAACTTGTTGGAGTCTTACTGTATGATTCTGATTCGAGTTTGATGATTAAATCAGTATACGCGATTGTTTCAGATTACAGTTAGTTATCGCATCATTTGGGAGTTAGTAGATAGTTAATGTATGGTATTAACTTATTCGTTCTGCCATCTCAGTAAAATGATTAAGTTATTTTGCACAGTTCGGCATTTTGAAGACAATGAAGTAGTTACCATGATTGCACTTCACCATTGCAGGCAGCAGTATTCATGACCTTCGTGTTGCGTGCAACTGTATTTTTACTTTCCCTGCAATACATGGTAATGTATAGGGAAAGTATTGGAATCATACCGAAAATCACAACTCGAGTTTTCGACGGATCTACACGTTTCGAGACCTCTAGAATACGAAAAAACCATTTTTAGCGTGACGTCTGTGCGTGTGTCTGTCTGTCTGTCTGTGTGTCTGTCTGTCTGTATGTCTGTGTGTCTGTCTGTCTGTGCAGATTTTGTATCCACTGTAACTAAAAAACTAATGGACCGAATTTCACAAAATTTGGTAGGTAAGTCACTTGTGGGCGGGGCTGGTGCTGATTAGTTTTGGGTACGATTCGGAATAAAAGAACCCGCCTTTTTTTGCGAAATGGCCCGCAAAAGCTTGTATCCACTCTAGCTGAAGAACTAATGGACCGAATTTCACAAAACTCGGTAGATGACTCACGTATAGGTCACTCTGGTGCTGATTAGATTTTGGTACGATTCGGAAAAAAATAACCTGCCTTTTTTTGCAAAACGGCCCGCAAAAATCTTCAAAATCTAAACTAAAGAGCTAGGTATACTCAGATATATCCATTAAATGCCCGATTAATACGTAATGTTTAACGACGAAAAGAATAAGACCAACCCCATTACACTAGGAATAGCCGTTCTCGAGATATTTTAGTTTTTCGTACTTTCCCTACGCCACCTTTGAAAATAAGCCCGGTTACCGAATGAGAACGAAAATTGAATAAAAGTGAAATAAATTTAATTAAAATAAAGAGAACGTGGATATAAGTCTGCAGGGAAAGTCATGTGCTGCCCACATCAGATTTTTCTTTATAGTGACTTATCAGTTAATTGTGAAGTTAGTATCCCTAAACTTTTGAGTTGAAATTATGAAGTAGGTTCGAGTACTTTAATATTCAGAGAAATGTACAAGTTATGAAACTTAGTTCTCTGCAAAGTATTTTTTTTTTTTAAATTAATTCTTAAATGGCTTTCGTTATACCTCCCAGAGATGAACTTGCGTCTTTGGTTCTTCTAAACACATATAAAAACCATCCCTGGACATCGATAAATTATATCAAGTGTACGTTATATTATATCAAGTTTACACGTACACAAATGTACACATTAGGTTTATCTATGATAAAGTGAATATGCCCAATCGAAAGAAAGTGATTGGAATGCCCCTAGAAGAGAATTTAAAACGTAGGAAATGACAAAGCGAGATAGACGAAAATAACCAATTGCAAAGTTGTAGATCATTATCTAATAAGTAAGAAGCGGCAATAAAATTATTACATAAAACATTTATTTGCCACAATAGGATTATTGAAGACTGGCTGTCCTATTCAGAAATGAACTAAAAGTACTAATTATGAACAGTTTGCGAGTCATTTGTAGCCCCTTTGAAATCCCTACATGGATATATATTGGATTTCGGTACAGTTTCTTAGTTTTAAAAATATAGTGATTGTAATTTCGGTATTTTAATATTTTGAACAGTTTTGAAAATGTCTAAAGAAGACAAACCACCTTCAAAGGTGTTGTGTTATTGACGTAAAACCATTTCGGCTCCATCGGACTGGGGCCACTGCCGATTTTTTTACAGTGCTAGTATATTCCTTGTGCCTATTCTGAAAATGATGTTAAAGAGTTGCAAGAAACTGTAAACTACATATTTCACGTGAAGATTACGTCTTCCCTGTTGAAATTTTATCTTGCACAGTTAAGAGCAATTACCTGGCACCGGGCCACCCATGAGATCAACCACTTTCTCAACGTGTACTCTCGTTTGTCGAACCTTGAGAACGTAATTTACTACTCACATTATATGGAGATTAGAGACTTAATACTTGACACACAAATTAACTAATAAAAAAATACGGATAAGAAAAACTTGAGCAGCGTATAAAAGCATAATTAACACAGTGCAGCATACAGCTGTTTCGAAGATACACTAGATCCCCTTCATCAGTGCAAGAGAACCAACAAACCCGAAGTCCAAAATAGGATTCCTCGCTTGGACATTTGTTCTAATAATACTTATTAAATAATATATCTAACCGTTTCAGAGTTCATTTTGACGATAAGAGCTTACAGTTGCGTCCCAGTTGCTCAAAGGTAGAATGTCGGCTGGCCAGTATGAAGATTCGTGGTTCGATTCCCAGTTGGGACAGCAAGGTTATTTATAATAGCGCCCAAACAAATCAACCCTGTAGGTTAGTGCAAAGATGTCCGGGGTCTGAAAGTGACCCTAGTACAACTAGTAGGGATTTAGTGGACTCTGGTATAGGGAGCGCCGATTTCAAATCGGGAGAGGGAAAACCAGGTAGGAAGCTAGCCTGGAGGATAAAAATAGCAGTAGAAGGCTAGCCTGGTGTAAAAATAGCAGGAAGTAGTCAGTCAGATTCTCAGTTGTACGTCAATATGGCATTAAAGGGTGGAGAATGTAGAGTCCACTTCGATAAGAACTTACAATTCTGTCCCAAAATCTCAAGGGTAGAGCGGCGGTTAACCAATGTGGTTCGATTCCCGCTTGGGACAGCAAGGTTCTTTACACAGTTTATTTTATTATTTTTCTTTTTTTTTTTGAAGATATAAATTAATGATCGATAATGCTAAGGTAAAAAATAAAAACGCAACATTTAATGAATTATAACCATATAGTACAACATTTTCCTCTTTCGAATGATTTCCTTAAAATCTAACAATTCCAAGCGATTGTTATATCTTTTAAAGTCTATATATGACACAAAGATGCTATAATAATTCCTTGCATGAAAATTACTTCCTCCAATTCCGAAAAAAATTCTCCAAGGCGATTTTGTTCCTTAGTAGAATCCATTTCCTGGAATTGGTTCCGTGAAATTGCAATAATCATAATTCAATTCTCTCACCCAGCAAGTACTGCAATGAGTCACATGAATATATATTGACCAACAAACTTTCTCGACCTTCTGAACTAATTATAACTTTTAAATGCTGTCATTTTGTCTTGTGACTTATGAATATTTCTTAATAGTGCCATCTTCATCTTAATGGTCGCTGTCTTAATAACCGCTATCTTAATGACCTATCAACACAAGACACCATAAATTGTTTCACACCATTTGAGTTGCGACATTAACTGTCGTTTTAACGGGGTTCACGGCAATCAGCCGAGACTACCAGACACCGCAACCCCATGAGTTGTACTCGGAACAGTTTCCGGTGTAGGCCCCTCTTGGTTCATTCCGGGAGACAATGACTAAGCTACACGGGGTGGATGAGGGAACACAAACTTTTTTTCTCTCTCTTCAGAACGAAGCAGAACGACAGAAAAGTTGCGCCAAAGGGGACACGAATAAATAGCACGAAGGGAAATAGGGTGAAGGTAAAATGCGTGAAAATAATGATTTAAAAAAATTAACGCATTCAAGATTAGATTAATCATTGTAGACTCTATGAAAATTTGGATAAATGCAAAAATATATAAACGTTTAAGCTTATTTATTGTTACAATATGAAAGTTTCTACTGGTATTTACATTGATTTTATAGTGTTAGTTATTTATAAATATGAAATTAAAAGTCTGTTTATTATTGTTTCGTTGCCTGTTCCAGATACAAATCTACAGTTTTTTAAGATTTTTTCTTTTTTTTTTTTCAAATTTGGTGTAACTATTTTATTACGGGTAATTCTATTCATGCTTCCAGTGTTTAGTTCCAGGGGTTGTCGAGATATTAATAAAATCACTTAATTAAAATTTCCAGAGAAATAGCATTATGCAGACGATTTTTTTTTCTCGAAAATTTACTTGATAATTATATCATGTTGCTTAGCAGTAGAATTTAGCCAAATTTGTTTTTACGGCATATGATTTTTATTCGATTTATTCGATTTAAATAATAAAAAAATTGATGTAAAAATAAATGTTATAAATGAACGGTATTGCATTTTTGATTAGAGATTTTATCCTTAGATATTTATTTTTAATTGGATTTTGTTCTTTTTATTTACGGCTTTGAGATATAAGATTACGGGAATAATTGATATTTTCAATTTCGAGTCATCTGCTGTAGTTTGGTAAAGATTTTTCCAACTTATATATTTTCCATTGTGTTTAACCAATTATTGAAAGAGGATAAAAATGGACAACTCTCATTTTAGCGTTTATATTGACCTAAATTTATACTCTTTGATAAATTTGTTTATAAAAGAAGCAGGATATTACTTTCCTTATATACATAATGTATAAGGAAAGTATTGTGACGGGGTCGAAAATTCGAATTCGAGTTTTCGACGGGAGAGCACGTTTCAAGCATCCCTGATCACGAATCAAACATTTTTGAAGTGATGTCTGTGTGTGTGTATGTGTGTGTGTGTGTGTGTGTGTGAAAGTATGTGTGTGTGTCAGTGGGTCTGTGGAGACGATAACTGACGAACGAATGGACCGATTCGAACCAAATTTGGTACAAAAATCACAATCTGTAAACACTGGAAGCCTATTGTTTTTATACGCAATCGAATGTTCAGAACCCCCCTGAATTTTCGAATGAAATTTTGAAAAAATCGTCAAAAAATCAAAACCAATAATAAATTTACGTAAATAGACATTTCTTATGTAATTTTTCATTAGAAAACGATTGACATAAATTTTAGAACGCTAACATGAACTGTTCTCGAGATATTGCACATTTTTCAAAAAAATTATCAAAAAGTCATATAAAATAGAAAAAAAAAATTTCCTATTGAGAAACATGTTCAGTTTTCATATATAATATCATGCGATAAATTGGGTGACATCATTCTCGCGGATCTAGCTCGTTCCATTCATGAAAAAAGATACTTTGAGTAATACTTTTGCATTTGAACGCCAATTTATCTGCTGTAAGAATAACTTATTTCTTCGTCCATAACGCTTGGCGAAATTTTGGCGACGAAATTGGCGGAATGTCGCCAACTTGGCGACTTGGAAGGGATATTAGTATATATCCTTTCCAAGTCGCCAAGTTGGCGACATTCCGCCAATTTGGCGATATTAGTATATCTTGGAAAGGATATTAGTATCTACTAGAAGAAAAACCTATTTATTTTACTGTAAAAGTAGTAAATTCATTTCATTATATAAGGAAAGTCATGTGTTGCCCACATCAGATTTTTTTATTGTTCAATCTGCGTATGAAAATACTTTTGTATAGCGCGAACAGAAATTCTTATTATATCTTTTCAAGGAAGTTAAACTAGACAGTTTTATATAATTTTATGAAGAATAGTATCATTTAGAGTAAGGAAAACTTGAGCAACGTATTTCTATTAACATAAACAATTTTTATACCATTAGCATACATAGGGTAGTTCAAATTAAGAATTTTCCCCTTGTATTCTAATATATAGCATTGTTTAGGTAATTATCATTTTTTTTCATGTGAAATAATACTACAAAAAGTAATTCAAATCATTCGAGTTCTAATCATGAGAGTTATAAAAATTTCTTTTTTGTATTCTGTTTCTACACATAACATTTTATAGTGGTAGGAATATTCGTGCTTGAGTTATCGTGAACATAACTCGCACATAAACACACATACAGACGGACATTTTTTTTCCTGAAAGGGTTCAAAATGGTTTCAGGAGGTGCTTATTTATGTGTTTACTTAAAATGTGCTTATTTGTCAAAATCTTGAATTCGAAAAATTTCAGGAAAATAATACATTATGCAATAGTATCAGAAAACAAAAATGTATTAGTTAAAAATAAATAAAACAATAATAAATCTAAAATAACTTCGTTAACACCAGCATACAACATAAAATTATTAACGTCAACTGGTTTCTTATCTTTAAAACCAGTCGATACTATTAATTTTGTGTTGCTTTTAACGAATTTATTTTAGTTAGCAGCAGTTTGAGCTGTATGTATAAAAATAATTGGGTTTATAAGTTTAAATATTATTTTATATTCTTTGTGTTAATATTTTTAGAATTTTTATTATTTCCAAAGTAACACAGAAAAATAATATTAGTTTCATTTTTTTTTCCGTGAAATTTCGTTATTCTGCCTCCTCAAATGCGACTGAAAATCGAGGAAAATGTAAGGGGTTTGGGGAATTTTCTGCTAAAAGAAACAAGCAGAATTTCGTCGATCTGTATTTTCACATGTGACGGAAAAGTATATGGGGGGAAAGCAGGATTACTAGGAGGATTAAAGGACGATTTTAAGCTAAAATAAACAACATTTCTATTAATAAATTTATTTTATTTGAGGACGAATTTTTCCGAATCTTTTCGATGTTTAGGTTGGGGGGGGGGGGGGGGGGGGCGTTTCACGGAATTTTTCAAAATTTCAATTTGAGATCAAAGAAGGGGGGGGGGATTCTTGCCTGGTGAAGGCGGATAGATGAAATTTTAAGGTAAATATAATTTTAGTTTTCTCAATTTCATAATTTTATTTTTTATTTCAAGACGTGGCTTATAAAACTGATAATTTAAATTACTAAAATATGTATATCATATGCAAAAAGGCACCAAGAATATATCCATTGATTGTAAAATTATTAATCCACCATTGTATACGCTTGTTGTGAAATCTCCCAAAAGAAAAGGGAGTTTCTCAATGTTCATAACATGCATGACAGTGACGTGCACTGAGGGCATGGCAGTGGCGCAGGCAGAAAATTTAGAGGGGGGGCCACAACCATTTTGTATAGACCGGGTTCAGCCAATTATCAGTATTAATTTTGGTTAAAACTTTCATAATATAGATTTCGATATACTCGTATTTCAACTAGTGTAGTATATTTTTATTATATATTAAAATTTCCTGTGAATTTCACGCTATGAATGAGCAAAAAAGAACCTTTTCACATAACTCACTAAAAAAATTGTGTGTAAGCACGTGCATTTTTATTTTTAATCGTTTATTCATTTTTTACTGTTGGTCTATTATGTTTTTCCAATAATGGGAGTGTTCAATAAAGTTTTTAACCAAGGTTCGCCTGTTTGATTGCAGTGTAACTCTTACTCATATTTACAATCTGTGTTACGAGTATATATTTAATAAACTCAAAGTGAAAGCTTTGTTGTTTTTTACCCTTCCGTTCCTTAAAAAGCTCGTTGACTCTGTGTGCCGTTAACAGATGTTAGCTTGGAGTTATTTTTTGGCAGATTTTTCCCCTGCACTTGGCTGTGTGTAAGAACAGAAGTGTAGGCTCCATTCATTTCTTCTCAAGAAAAACTTTCAGATAACTCTTAAAGACGACTTCTGAAACAGATGTAGCTTCTACGATAAATGTGTGTGTGTGTGTGAAAAGGATTACGTCAATGAGATTATATCAGTAGAGGACCCATATGGAGTGTAAGCGGTACAAATTTACCCCCCGCCCCTTAAATATTTTAAATTAATACAAACTACTGCTACGATAATGTCGGTACAAATTATCTAAAAAGTTGATGCATTTTTTTTTTATTATTTCATTTTAGTTTGACCAGTTGAACATTTAGTAAAATATTTTTATTATCAACCATACGTCAGTATAATTATTATTTTCCATTCGGGTGAATTTTTGAAGTACAGTTGACATGCTTACCTCATAGTGTACATGGATGAAAATGATATTAAATCAGTATAGTTTTTTGCTCCATTAGCAAATACGCAAGTCTGGCAGTCATCCCAAGTGGCAGCCTAGATGTCAAATGGGCCCAAAACGGTCTACAAATCAATCAACTTATTACCTCATCAAGTATATGAATAAAACATATGTCATTCGTTAAATTTTTACGAGACGAATTCCAATTTACAAGTCTGGTCTACGCCTGTGGTAGCTTATTTATTCATAAACAGACGACCAAAAATAGAAATTTTAAAACTGGAAGTACTATAGTTGAACAAAATTCGATTTTGTGAGAAAATAATAGCACAATGAGAGTGTTTTGAAAATAAATCGCTCTAGAAGACAGTAAGGTTTCTCGTCTGTTCAATAAAAGATAATAAAACAGCAGTTAAAAGAAAAGCTTAATTAATTCACAAAACAGACGATTATATCGTCAAAACACATGGCTTAATGACGTATTCATAATTCACTCGCATTGCGCCAACTCCTTCTAGCTGAACGATGATAATCTTATATAATCTCTGTGGAAATTCTTAATCAATCTACGAAATTCGAGATGCTTCCAAAAGTCGCCAAATTGACAATGTTTTATCAAATTTGTTACAAAAGTCAAGTGACCGGGACCTTCAAGTAATAAAAATGCCTGTGCACGTCGGTTTCCCTTGGTGATGTCAGCCAATATGCTGTGAAGATATTTTTGGTATTCATAACAATACGAATTTTAGAAAGATCAAATTGACTTTTTTTTATTGATTAAAGGAATCCAGATTGATTATCATGGTTAAACTAATGCAAAAACTTTATACCTATTTTATTTTTTAAAAGAAAACACTGAACAATTACGTTTTTTAAATCCTTATCATATTTGAGAAAGTAGTTTTTAGAAAGGTTATCAATGAATGGTGTAATAATTATTAAACACAAGTGGATTGAAGTATAATAGCTTCCTTTTACTACAAGCACGTATTCTAAGCACAATCACGAATGAAATGTTTCATCATCCCCATCAATCAACACTGTCAGAGCAGCTAAGTCCTTCTCAGAGAAGTTCAAGAACAGTTGTTTTAGGGAAGAAAAAGAACAAGTTATATTTTCCACTTTTTAGCCATATTCATATGACAGACGCTTAGAAGCAAAGTATATAAAATAGTGTACAGTTCATCTAGGCTATAGAAGAATGGGCTGAATAGTTCAATGGCCAGGAATTGCAATGTTAACTTTGATAGTTATATGAAGTGGATCATTCAAGTCTTGATTTTTATGCAGGACCCTACAATATAGGCCGGCGATTTCCAATTCGCGGTAATTATGACGAACGTAAGATTCTACTTTTTTTTTTTTTTTTTAAAGTCAAATAATTATTTTTTAAAAAGTCGAAATAATGAAGATTTTGTACAGATCTGTAGTTTCACTTCAATATGGAATATAAAGTAGAAGAATATAGGAAAATACTATAATCCCAGTAATTTCAATGGGAAGGTGAAGATGCATGGTTAGAATCCCACTGGAGCACGAGTTCCAAACTGTAGTACAGAATTATATTGGCACTTTCATGAAAATACATTTACGCTTTTTATAAGCATGGAGTTTGTTTCAAATGCTACTTCTTAGGCTTGTCTTATTAGATATCATGTTCTAATTGGTTAGTTAGTCGATTGGTATATTATTGAATGCCCTTCCTCAATATCGGTCCATACTATAGGGTTTACATCTTTAGAAAACTTGAAATCATTTTTAAGAAGTTTTCTTTTATTAATACCGACTTTATCGGTTTAACATTTTTTTGAGTTTAGAGTCCTTCGTCGGTTTGTCGACAAATTTCTCACGTTTCTACTGCACCAATAGACTATCCTAGTAATTGAGGGTTTCTGAATTTCTGATGCTTCTTATGAAAGTTTGACGCAAATATTGCGACCTTTTAATTTAGATCTCGAATATTTCCTTTCTGCAGGAAAATACTCATGAGTGTAAACTATATTAAAAGCAAAACATTGTTTAATTATCATATGATGCTATAAAATGAAAGCCCGAGTCCCGCATGCGGGCATGGATGTTTGTGATGTCTTATTGGGCAGAAGTCGGACTTCTACCGTAGGGGTGCCCCGGGTCTTAGACCAAACAGAAGTAGCGCAAATTTCTTTCCTTAATTAGGACACGAAAACAACAACAACAACAACAAATGAAAGCCCTTATCTCTGTCTATCAGATTTTCGGGAAATTTCGTCAAAATTTAATTTATTTTATAATCCTTTTCGCTTTGTGGGAGAGATTAATTCGCAATTCAAAGTTTAGCGAGTAGGGGTTCGCGATTCAAAAATTAACGAGCGTACTGCTAGGGGGTAGGATGGGATGGAATTTCATTTTGTAAGTAACTGAATTTTAAAGTAACTGACTTTTGTTAAGAGTTCGTATAATTCATAATAATAATATTGATCGGAAGAAGTGCGTGTGGTTCATGCGTGCCTGAGGATTTTTGGAGCGCAGGTGCTGCAGGCGAGCGGATAAAGGGGGAAGGGTTCTTTTATATAACGTTTTGAACCCAATAATATGACGAGTGTAACATCTAGTTGAGAATATTTATTGATACCCTTGATCAGTTTAGATAAAAACTCTATCTGAAACTCTTAACTGAAAAATTGATAGAACACAATTTTCTTAAAGAATAAAATAATTTTTCAAACTGCTCACTTGTCACTAATTGGGTTCTACTTTCCTTTTTATTCTTTAAAGTATAATCTATCTTGTTTATTGTGAACAAAGGATACAAATCAAGGTCGACTGGTTTTCAAACTTCTCGTGCTAAATCAATCAGTCATTTATCAAAGACAATTATCTCTCATCCAAAGAAAGGCTTACTCGTTAATTCTCATTATTATTTCTCCTACAAAACTTGAAAGTGTGTAATGAAAGTATTGGAGTGGGGTCGAAAATCTAAATTAAAGTTTTCGACTGATCTACACGTTTCGGGCATTCCAGTCTAGTAGAACACGTATACACTATTTTTAGCGGGTGTCTGTTTTTGTGTGTGTGAAATGTATGTATTCACGCTAGCTTCAACAAAATTTCGCGAACTTCGATAGGTATAGATCACTTATAGATTACACTGGTGTTCGTTAGATTTTGGTAAAATTAGAAAAAATAGAAGTATCCTTTTGTCTACGAAATGTCCAGCAAAAATTGTCTAAATCTAAAATAAAAGAAGCCATACGCTGAAATGTATTAATTAAAGGCTTATTTTATACGTAATTTTTGATGATGAAAAGAATAAGACCTACCTACCCCATTACTCTAAGATGAGCCGTTCTAGAAATATTTAAAATTTGGGGATTTTAAGAGGTTGGCGACATTCAAGTTTTTAGACGAAGAGGAAGATGTAACGACTTTTAAGATGATGACGACTTTTAAGTTGTTAGACGTCGCGTTAAGTTGTTAGACGTCGCGTTAAGTTGTTAGACGAAAAGGAGGATGTATTAAAACTGAAAATTGTTGCAATATCAAATAAGTATTTGAGTCATTTTATGCAATTAATCCCAATTTAATGGATTAAGAAAGAGACGACGAATTTGAGTCTGTAGAGAAAATTATGTGCTGCCCACAGCAAATTTTTTTTTTTCTTTTTTTTTTTTTTTCGAACTTTGAATCCTGATCGAGTGTTCCTTAAGCACAGAGTTTTATACTAGTTTACCGAAAACTTATCAGAGAAAATTTTGTATATTATCATTGTGTTAGAGAAAGGCAAACTATGTTTAGACACAGAAAGAAGAGATTGCGGAGTTTTTAACACTTACAACAAAGTTCAAAAGTGTTTATGACTTTGTTCATTCTGTCTGTCCGTTAGCACGATAACTGCCGTAAAAATGACTTTATCAAAATGAAATTTTAATATGTTGTTAAGACGGTCTGTGAGCCGACGTGGTTGTCGAGTGGTCAAGGCAAGCGTTTCTGTAGCAATCGCTCGACCGCCACGTTGTGGGTTCGAGCCCCACGTAAGGCATGGCTGTTTGTGTTGTGGGCGCAATGTGATCCGCCCCCTCTGGTGCGTAAATGGACGGCTAAATGGTTCACACTCTGGCCGCTGTAATAAAGGCGAATGACGAAGGTCAAAGTGCCTGGCCATCTGAAAAGAAAAAAAAAAGACGGCCTGTGGGACCTATGGAAATATAAATGAATAATATCACCCAATTAATTTTGGATTGAACCCGGGTTGAAAAAATGAAATACATTGAACCCTATGGGACATAATTTTTCAAACATTTTTAAGCGGATTTAAAAATTCACAAACTGCTTCGAAAATTTTAAGAAATATTCAAATTATTCCATAAAATATATAAAAAAAATTTCAGCAAATATATTCAGTAGTTTTTTAAGTAAAAAATAAAATAATAATTACACCTCGTATATGAAGCGACCACGTAACCATTAAATGAGAAGATCACGTGACCCACTTCAAAATAAAATATGGCATCCATCTTGTGTTAAAATCGTGACTTTTAAAGTTCTTTTTAATTCATATTGAGTGTTGTATCCGTCCTAAAACCGCTTTATTTTTGCTTAAATTCTGTGCATCTACATACTGAAACAACGCAATTACGATATATTTGGGTTTAAATGATCATCCAAATTTGATTATTTCTACAACAAAGCCTATTTTTCACTTATGGAAAATGTAAACAGCAAAATATGTAGAATGAGTTGTATAAGAATTGCTGCATTTCTTTAACGCAAAATTATTTAGCTCATGGAGTCTGCATAGCTGATATGAATGAAATATTCATTGATTTTACAGAGAGAAGGACGATTTTTTCGATGAAGTTTTAAGCACAAAGTTTAATCACTTGTACCTCCATGGTCTTAAGTTTTTAAATAAAATAAATTATTATAGTATTGTGATGAATGAAATGAATGGAAAAAATTTTATGAATGAAATGCTGCTTTTATAGAGAGAGCTAGGCGTGTTATATTTCGATGGCGTCATTTGAATAAATTTCAGTTGTTTACGATGAAGTTTTCAAATATAATAAATTATTGTAGTATTAAAATAATTTTAAAAACATTACCGAGGAATGTATCGCATTTTAGAGATGTTTAAATCAGGCGATTTACATTTTAATGCCGTCATTTGAATGAAGTTCATTTTTTTTCGATGAAATTTTAAGTTTTCAAATATAATAAATTAATGTAATATTGTGATAATTTTTAAAATAGTACCAAGGAATGTATCGCATTTTAGAGATGTTTAAATGAAATTGAAGTTGGAAAGTGTTTCACACATAATCAATGCGGGCCAACGGCCGTACCGTGCTGAAAACACCGGTTCTCGTTAGATCACCGAAGTCAAGCAGCATCGGGCGCGGTTAGTACTTGGTGGGTGACCACCTCGGAACACCGCGTGCTGTTGGCCATCTCGGGTGCGGTATCCCCGTGGTTTGCGCGCTAGATTTGCACGCTACCACAAATGCCGCCGTGTTCATGCGGAGTACGATCACGTTAAACATGTGGGTCCGTAAGTCCTTCCGAGAGGTTGGTGGTAGGGGAAGGAGGGTACGGTCCCTGTGGATGCCTCCCCCACTGGGTTCCGGTCTAAATTGGGTGGCACTTCCCGGCCGTCCATATAGTTACCTTACACCTTTCTGGTAGGTCGGACGGTCTGGGTCTCAACAACAACAACACATAATCAATGCGTTATGCATGATTGATCTTCCTAGTATTAATATATATCAAATTTATATATTTTTCTGTAAGGATTTATACTCTGAATGTACGATTTTTGGCTAATATTTGACGCAAAAATATAAATCACATGTCAAATTTAAGGGCGTAGCCTGTAGATTTTTTCAGTATTTTAAATAAGATCAATGGTTACTTTTTTTATAAAGTTTTGTGACCTTTTTAAAAACGTTTTGTGTTTTAGTGATAATGTTCTGACGAAAATGAAACCAAAAATCTGCATGTGTTGCCATATGAAAAAAAAAAATAAATAACTTTCACAGTACACAAACGAATCTCTTACCTTCTGCATACAGCATAATGGATTTAATGCCACTGATTAGAAGGAATAAAGAACTGGATCACAACGTAAAATACTGCGCAAGTAAAGGTAAGTAAGCAGACATACACTTCAGAAATCTTTGAATTTCCTTCTTCAGTGAAAACATGCATGGACTTAAACGTCTACATGAAAATTAGACCGTGCCAACCAAACAGAAAATGGCTGAAAAAAAAACCCCATAAAGTAGCGTCACCTAGTGTGAAGAGAGAAGTAAAACGATAATAAATAAAAAAAATGCAGGGAAAATGAACTTGAGAAACAAAAAAGAAAAATTAAATAAAATGCAAAATATTGCAAAACTGGACGTGTGGAGTAGAAAAACCGAAAAATAATTAATTCGACATTGTCATGCCAAATACCTCTTTTTGAGCACTCAGATCCATGTTTGTTCGCACTGAAGGACATCCAAAAATTTTCGAAACGGACGTCTGCTTAACTCTAACGGCGTAGCATTTTACGTCGTGATTTAGTTGATTGTGCGCAAAGTTGCGTTTTAACGATAGATAATGTTAACAGATTATGCTAAAGTAGTAAAAAAATCCAATTTACTTGCATAATCCAGATATTCCACATTTTAATACTTTGGATGCAATTAATTTCTGTGCTGAAAATGGTTGAAATTTGGGAACCCTAACAGTCCATGCCACATTTGTGGTTGAGACCAAGTGTAACGACCCAGATAGTGAGGAGATGTGGGGCTATCTTACTCTGTTTTATGTTAATTTTTTTATGTATGTGATCTTACAAGTTCAACGCTCTTCATCGAACACACACCGAGTTGAGTCATTTGCGCTAAAATGACGTAGACACTACGACAGCTGTGACTCACAAGACTGTTACGGATGCGCCGACGTAACGAGCCAGACGTAATAAAGAGAAGTTAATCGTTTTTTACTCCTGCGTTTTGTGGCGGATGAAGCGAAGCGAGGTATCTGTTATTATAGTTTCTCCTGTCGCGTGCGGCGTCAGACGTGAGAAAACAAATGTCCTCTTCTATCCCGGGAATTAAAAACAAACAGGAAACCAATTAGAGGCTTTGGCCAGTTTTGAACCCTTTCGTTTATTTAAAGGCAAACACCACCTGTCAGGAAATTGTTGGGCTGGTGATAGTAAAACATACTCCCCTCAGAGTGGGGTGCATAGAGGGGGGGGGGGGGCGTACCTAACATATTTTTAAATAATTATTGTTACCAAAACCTGCTTTCAGCACGGAATTTTACTACAGATAAAAAAAATCTTGATAATGCGAGAGATCTTTTACACTATTGGAGATTTCTTGATATTATGAGAGAACTATTTTTTGATATTGTCAGAGAATTATAAAATTAATTAGATATATTTTGATATTGTGAGAGAAATAAAACGCTATTTAGAGATTTTTTTTATATTATGAGATAACTGTAACACTAATTAAAGATTTCTTACAATTTGATCTCACAGGAAATCAATAGATTTATTTACAATAAAACAAAATTTTTAATCAAAGCAAAAACTTTAGGCAAAAGGGTTCAACCGATTTCAAAGACATAAAACCTCCTTCGTCACCATTCACCTCCTTCGTCCATTCACCTCCTTCGTCAGGACAGAGAGACAGAGGAACCACGCCAGCAAAAGGCAAAACCTCGTCGGTTCGATACCTTACCCTTTGATGGTGTGATTGCTCCTCCTCTCTGTCCTGACGAAGGAGAGAGTTTTATGACTTCGAAACCGGTTGATACCTTTAATAAACTTTCTACGTTGTTATTAATGAAGTATTTCTTACTTCAGATTAATTTCGACAGTATTTTGAATTAATTTTTGCATATTAGAATATTACTAATTTCTTAAAATTTAGTAGTTACGTCCCTTTAGGGTTATTTTGACATTCATTAGATTTTGGCATGATTCGAAAAAATATAACCGACTTTTTTTGCGAAATGGCCTGCAAAGATCGTAAAAATGTAAAATAAATGACTAAAATTGCAGAAATATGTTAATTAAGTACTTATTCTGCATGTAATTTTTGACAGCACAGCGACTAAGACCTCCATGACCCTAGGATAAACCGTTTTCAAGATATTTTTGTTTTTTCGAATTTTGAAGATTTTATAAGTTGCCAAATGAAACGTACATGCATTAAAACTGCAAATTGGATATAATATCACGTATCCATGTTATTTTCTGCAATTAAAAGAATTTAATGCATGGCAATACATGGCAATATATAGGGAAAGTATTGGAATCGTGTCGAAAATCGGAACTCGAGTTCTCGACGGATCTACGAGCTTTGAATTATCTAGAACCCCAAAAAACTATTTTTAGCGTCTCCTTTGTGCGTGTCCGTCTGTGCAATGAATGTATCCACTCTAGCAGAAAAACTAATTGGCCAAATTTTATAAAATTTGGTTGATAGGTTACCTTGGAAGTTACTCTGGTGTGGATTAGATTTTGGTATGATTCGGAAAAAAAAAAGAACCTGCCTTATTTTGTGAATGACCCGCAAAATTGCATAAGGAAAGTATTGTGACGGGGTCGAAAATTCGAATTCGAGTTTTCGACAATAGAGCACGTTTCAAGCATCCCAGATCACGAATTGAACATTTTTGAGGTAATGTCTGTGTGTGTGTGTATGTGAAAGTATGTGTGTGTGTGTGTGTGTCAGTGAGCCTGTGAAGACGATATCTCACGAACAAATGGAGTGATTCGAATGAAATTTGGTACAAAAATTACAATCCGTGAATACTGGAAGCCTATTGTTTTTAAACATAATTGAATGTTCAGAACCCCCCCCCCCCTAAATTTTCGAGTGAAATTTTGAAAAATTCATCAAAAATCAAAACCTTTAATAAAGTTACGCAAATAGACATATGTAATTTTTTCTTGGAAAACGATTGACATAAACTTTAGAACGCTAGCATGAACCGTTCTCGAGATATTGCACATTTTTCAAATAAATTTATAAAAAAATCCCATAAATTAAAAAAATATATCAACTATTGAGAAACATGTTCACATTTCATATGTAATATCATGCGATAAATTTGGTGACATCATTCTCGTGGATCCAACTCGTTCCATTCACAAGAAAATATACTTTGAGTAATACTTTTGTATTTGAACTGCAATCTGCTATAAGAATAACTATTTCTCCGCCCATAACGCTCGGCGAGATTTTGGCAACGAGTTTGGTGGAATGTCGCCAACCTGGCGACTTTTCTAAATGTTGCCAAATTAACGAAAATCTCGCCAAATGGATAAAAATGACGTTAAGTCAATAAAAATCACGACTACTTGACAAAATGTCAATATCTTGGAAAGAATATAAGTATCCACTATAAGAATAACCTATTTTCTTTTACTGTAAAAGTAGTACATTCATTGCATTATATAAGGAAAGTCATGTGCTGCCCACATCAGATTTTTTTTTACGAAATGCCCAACAAAATTGCTAAAATCTAAAATAAAAGAATATATATGCTGAAATGTAATAATTATAGGTTTTGTTTTATACGTAATTTCTGACGGAATAAGACTAACCCCATAACTCTAGGACTAATCGAGATATTTTAGCATTTTCGTATTTATGCCACGCCACCTTTGAAAATAGGTCCAGTCGCCAAATGAAAAAAAAATTGAAATAAAATTGCAAATTTAGTTTCATTTCAAATAATTAACGTGTTATCTTGTGCAATTAATTTGCATTCAATGAATCATGAAAGAAATAAAGAAAGAGAAAATGAATTTGAACATGTAGAGAAAGTCATCTGCTGCCCACATCAAATTTCCATTTTCCTATTATACAAGGTAGGATCAAAAAGTTCGAAGACTGTGCTGATATCTCCAACCCTGATTGGAGGAGAGGGGAACTATTTTACCGTGGCCTAGAGGCACATGTGACGCGAGATGTGAAAGGAAGAAGCTTTTCCAGAAAATGCGTGTCAGTGAACTGTAGTCGTTCGCGTTTGTCGAAAATGAAAATGGCGTTTGAAGAACAACAAGCTAATATCAAATTCGGGCAGTGTTTGGGGAAATCGCCGATAGAAACATTGCACCTTCAAACGCGAACGACTGCAGTTCACTGACACATATAGAGGAGCGACAGCCCAGTGGTTAGCGTGCGGAAATTGCACTCGGTCGGCCCAGGTTCGATTCTCGTCACTGCCAAAACTGCCGCCGTGTTCACGCGGAGTACGACCACGTTAAACATGTGTGTCCGTAAATTCTCCCGAGAGGCTGGTGGTAGGGGAAGGAAAGTATACGGTCCCTGTGGATGCCTCCCCCATTGGGTTCCAGTCTAAATTGGGTGGCACTTCTCGGCCGTCCAAACAGACACCTTATACCTTTCTGTGAGGTCGGACGGCCTGGGTCGAAGAAGAAGAAGTTCACTGACACGCATTGTCTGGAGAAACCCTGCACAGCGGACTTGCTTCTTCCTTTTCACATCTCGCGTTACATGTGCCTCTACGCCACGGTAAAATAGTTCCCCTCTCCTCCAATCAAGGTTAGAGATATCAGCACAGTCTCCGAACCTTTTTATCCTACCTTGTATATAGTATAATGCATACAAAAAGCACTGGAATAAGGTCGAAAATTCGATCTCAATTTTTGATGATTTTATACGTTTTATGCATACGTTTAGGATGTACAAAACGAGATATTATAGTTTCTCCTGACGCGTATAACTTCAGACGTATGAAAGCAAACGTTTTCTTCTGTTCGGGAGCTAAAGCGCACAGGAAACCAATTATCTACCCTGTTGGGGGCAATTTTTAAACGCTTTGCATTTTAGAACTAAGAACACCTGCCAGTATCACTGATGTTGGCAATAATAAAAAATTTCTGCATCCTGTCATTAGGGGTATGCTATTTCGGTTTCTTCTTTGACGTTCTACTTCATTATTCGCGCACATAAGCTAATAAATTTAATGTGGGCAGCACATGACTTTCTTCACACACCCCAATAAAGTAACTTCTGATAAATTAAAAAAAAAAAGATCATATATTTCAATATGCATTTATATTTATTTTCAAACCAGTGGCGTACTCAAGGGGTGTATCGCCCCCACCCCCCAAGAATCCATCTAAACAAAATAAAGTTCAGAGAAATAATATCTGGGGAAATGGAACACAAAATATTTGGTAACCCTCCTCCTAATATTTTTTCTGGCGATGCTACTGATATTATAATTATAACGCATTTTTTTCGAAAGATGATCGATATTATATCTAAATGTGCAATGAATTAAATAGAGATATATCTTCCTATTCTAAAATTCAATTTTTCTCTCTGAGAAAATATATACACACCCCAATAAAGTAACTTCTGATAAATTAAAAAAAAAAAAAGATCATATATTTCAATGCGTTTATATTTATTTTCAAACCAGTGGCGTACTCAAAGGGTGTATTGCACCCCCCCCCTCCCTAAGAATCCATCTAAACAAAATAAAGTTCAGAGAAATAATATTTGGGGAAATGGAAAACAAAATATTTGGTAACCCTCCTCCTAATATTTTTTTCTGGCGATGTTACTGATATTATAATTATAACGCATTTTTTTTCGAAAGATGATCGATATTATACCTAAATGTGCAATGAATTAAATAAAGATATATCTTCCTATTCTAAAATTCAATTTTTCTCTCTGAGAAAATATATATCTCTCTATATATATATAAAAAAATCTTGCTACTTTTGTACACGTCATTCCGAATAGACACCAAAACGAGCAATTCTGAAATATTACATGTAGATTACTATGAACCCGTAGATATGTACAATGAACGCCAATGCCTGCAGGGGGGGGGGGGGGGGGTCGAACTGTTTGGGACAGAGTATGTCAAATACCTGTCTTTTTGAGAGGTTCTTCGTTTGGGATAAACGCTGTCCCACCCGTAAGCAAAAGGTTCAAGGTAGAGTGTAAATTCCCCAGGTCTAAAATTTTTTTGAGGAATTGATAACAGCGGTTAACAATCCGACACCTGCAACTCCTCTTTTGCATTTGCTGCGTTTAGTGCTCATATTATAAATTCAGCGGGCGGCGGTACACTTTTTGTAAAGGTCCATGGTCAAGCCAAGTCTACTATCAATTCGACAAAATATTTATTCCGCTCCGAAAAATGAACAGATCTACATGTGTAAACGATGTTGAACAAGCAGCAGAGATGCGCTTCAACATGCAAAATCCAGAACTAATATTTGACCCCCATACATGGCAAACAAACGGCAAAATATACAATTTTGAAATTTTGCATATGGACTAATATGAACGTGAGATGTGCACGATGGACTTTAAATTTTAATTTAAGCTTTAGATAATAAGAGTTCTCCGGGGTTGAAGAGCGTAACGAGCAGGAGGTGGACCCCATTAGTAATAAAATAAAAATTCTAGATTTCATTTATTTATTTTATTGTTGTTTCATTGACAATTTGCGTCTTTTGACAACCACCTTTATTAATCAAGGTCATACACGGTCCTTTTATTTTCCCTATGTACATAATATGTAGGGAAAGTATTGTAACGGGGTCGAAACGAGCACGTTTCATCCTTGAACTCGAATCGATCGTTTTGAGGTGATGTCTATGTGTCCGTGAATCTGTGGAGACGATATCTTACGAACGAATGGAGCGTTTCGAACAAAATTTGGAACAAAAATTACAATCAGTGAATGCTAAAAGTCTATTAATTTCAAACGCAAATGAATGTTCGCCCCCCCCCCCCCAAAGTTTGAATTTAAATTTTGCAAAAATTATCAAAAAATCAAAAATGGGCAAATCGCAACCAAATTTCGCACACATACATTTCTGAGTGTGTGGTTTCGATTTCTGAAGAAAAAATAAGTTCAAATTTTATAGTCTATTTGATTGTCTATGGTTGCGATTCGCCCAGTAGTATTTCATACAGAGAGATCTGAATCTGAACAACGATCTTTAATTTGAAGAATCACGCTGTATTTTAAAACCGAGAACATATTTTTACGTTCCCTGCGCTTTTACTTCGCATTCTGCTCGTAACAGAGGATGTAAACATTCACTAAATAAAGTTGTCCTGACAGCAAGAGATGTTTATATGCGTAGGCTACTGCCAACAGACAAAGCCCCCGCTATTGTACGTGACTGCTCAAGGATGAGTTTCAACAGGGTAGAGAAGTTTCTGATTTGGATTTTAAGTATTCATATATTCATCATTAAACCTTTTTCCTGATATCTGTTTTTTTTTTCTCGAGGCTAAAAATCTTTTTGATAAAATTTTATTAATATTTGTTTCATTTATAATATTTATTGCATTTTTGTTCTTATCTAATTCTTATATCTTTATCTATATATTCCATTCATACCCAATCTTCAATTCTATCACTTAAATGCCTGGAATATACAATAAAATTACTAACTAAACAAAACAGGAATATAGTATTATTATTACTTTCCTTACACAGAATAATGTATAAGGAAAGGAAAGTAACAGCGTTAAAAATTCGAAATCGAGTTTGCAATCGATTTATATATTTTGAGTACTTCTGAACTCGAATCGAATCTATTTGAGAGGATATCTGTGCGTGGCCGTCTGTGACTGTATGGGTACGTTCTCTAAAGCGCGAATAAAGCAATTCGATTTGGAACGTTTTACTCGATCTGTAAACGCTGGAACCTGAAACATTATTGATTTTAAATGAAATCGAACATTTGAAAAAATCTCACATTTTCGAATGATTTTTGAAAAAATCATAAAATACATGTTAGTTTATCATGTTAAATAAATATTTTTACTTTCCCTGCAATATTTGGTAATAATTAATAATTTTTGGTATGTATAGGGAAAGTATTGGAATCATACCGAAAATCGCAACTCGAGTTTTCGTTCTCCACGTTTTGGGACCTCTAGAATACGAAAAAAATATTTTTAGCATGACGTCTGTGTGTGTCTGTCTGTGCAATATATGTATCAACTCTAACTCAAAAACTAATAAACCAAATTTCTTAAAATTTGATAGGTAAGTCACCTGTGGGTGACCTTGGTGCTGATTAGATTTTGGTACAATTCGGGATAAAAGAAGGAAAGTCTTTTTTTTTTGCAAAATGGCCCGCAAAAATTGTATGTATCCACTCTAGCTGAAAAACTAATAGTTCAAATTTTACAAAATTTGGTTTTTTAGAAAACAACTTCTTCTTTTGCAGGGTGTTTAAAAAAAAAAAATCTGATGTAGGCAGCACATGACTTTTCTTATATAATGCAATAAATTTACTGCTTTCACAAAACAAAGTTAAAACAAAGTGTTATTCTTATAGTAGACATATTCTTTCTAAGATATTGAATTTTCTTCAATTAGTCGTCATTTTCATTGATTTAGCTTCATTTTTATCCATTTGGGGAGATTTTCGTTAATTTGGCAACATTTAAAAAGTTACCAAGTTGGCGGCATTTCGCCAAATTCATCGCCAAAATCTCGCCAAGCGTTATGGACGGAGAAATAAGTTATTCTTATAGCAGATAAATGACTATTGGCGTTCAAATATAAAAGTATTACTCAAAGTATCTTTTCTCATGAATGGAACGAGCTAGATCCACGAGAAGGATGTCACCAAATTTATCGCATGATATTACACATAAAAAATGAACACGTTTCTCAATAGTTAATATTTTTTTTTAATATATAGTATTTTTTGTTAAATTAATTTGAAAAATGTGCAATATCTCGAGAACGGTTCATGCTAGCTACCGTTCTAAAGTTTATGTCAATCGTATTCTAAAAAAAAATTACATAAGAAATGTCTATTTGCGTAATTTTATTAAAGGTTTTGATTTTTTGACGATTTTTTCAAAATTTTACTCGAAAATTTAGGGGTTCTGAATATTCGATTGGGTTTAAAAACAATAAGCTTCCAGTATTCACGGATTGTAGTTTTTGTACCAAATTTCATTCAAATCGCCCTATTCGTTCGTGAGATATCGTCTGTATAGACTCACTGACACACACACACACACACAGACATCACTTCAAAAATGTTCGATTCGTGATTAGGGATGCTTGAAACGTGCTCTACCGTCAAAAACTCGAATTCGAATTTTCGATCCGTCACAATACTTTCCTTATACATATAATATTCCTTATATACATACTATGTATATAAGGAAAGTAAAAACTAAAGGCACTCGTTTTAGAACGTTGATAATGCACAGTATTCGAAATAATTTATGAAAAAATTACTTATAATAAATAAAATATTAAGCTATCGCTAAACAAATTAGCTTTTCATATGGAATGTTATGCGAAAAATTTATTTCCGTCGATCTAGCGCGTTCCATTTACAAGAAATACACAATCTGTAATAATAGCTTTGCATTTTGACATTAAAAAATTCCCCAAATTTCATTCATTTTACGTGATAATACATAAATTTCAATGGCATTCTGGTGTAGATTTTGCGGGTGAGTATATATGTTATTCTGTTTTAGACAATAAAGTCTCTTCAATGGAGTCTTTTAGACAAAAGCTCCAAATTTCGTTCTGGGTGATGTTATTTCAATGCCAACAACATTGTGATACTTCAATGCCCAAACATTACTAGATTTTCATGGGAATGGATAGGGGTAATTAAATATTTTGTTTTTCCATTTCTCCAGATATCAATTCTCTGAACTTCAATGGATTTCGATGGGTTCTTTGGGAGGGGGTATAACAGTCAATCTCCCCCCCCCCCCTTGGCGATACCATTGTATATGTTACTAAAAATTAAAATATCGACAGAATTCAATAAAAATTTAAGCATAAAAATATACCATATCCCGAGCCCTCTAAAATAAAATGCCATTTTAAATTATCTGTTTCCTCTTTATCTGTATTGTTTTATCAGAAATGAAAAACCTAAGAATTGCAATTAGCCAGTTTTCTAATTTAAGTTCAATGTCATGAAAAACTACAAATTATTATTTTTTATTTCTAAAGATAAATTCAATATAACAATCTCGAATTCAACCTTTATTGAATATTTTAACTAATCCTCTAAATTTTTAGTTAATTTGGTGCTTCAAAAATTCGGTGCTTTCAGAGCCACGACTTCGTAGGCCCATACGTAAATCCGGCTCTGCCAGAAACAAATACAAAAATCTGATGTAGGCAGCACATGACTTTCCCTGCAGACTTATATTCACGTTCTATTTATTTAAATTAAATTTAATTAATTTTTAATTCAATTTTCGTTCTCATTTGAAAACTGGACTTATTTTCAAAAATGGTGTAGGACAAATACGAAAAACTAAAATATTTCGAGAACGGCTAGTCCTAGTGTAATGGGGTTGGTCTTATTCTTTTCTTCGCTAAAAATTACGTATTAAACAAGCATTTAATGGCTATATTTGAGCATACGTAGCTCTTAAGTTTAGATTTTGATGATTTTTGCGGGCCATTTTGCAAAAAAAGGCAGGTTATTTTTTTTCGAATTATACCAAAATCTAATCAGCACCAGGGTGGCCTACAAGCGACTTATCTACCAAATTTTGTGAAATTCGGTCCATTAGTTTTTCAGTTAGAGTGGATACAAGCTTTTGCGGGCCATTTCGCAAAAAAAGGCGGGTTCTTTTAACCCGAGTCATACCCAAAACTAATCATCACCAGATTCGTGCACAAGTGACTTACCTATCAAATTTTATGAAATTCGGTCAATTAGTTTTTTAGTTAGAGTGGATACAAAATCTGCACAGACAGACAGACACACAGACACACACACAGACGTCACGCTAAAAATGGTTTTTTCGTATTCTAGAGGTCTCGAAACGTGTAGATCCGTCGAAAACTCGAGTTGCGATTTTCGACATGATTCCAATACTTTCCCTATACATTACCATGTATTGCAGGGAAAGTAAAAATCTGATGTGGGCAGCACATGACTTTCCCTGCAGACTTATTTTGACGTTCTCTTTATTTTAATTAAATTTATTTCACTTTTAATTCAATTTTCGTTCTCATTCGGTAACCGGACTTATTTTCCAAGGTGGGGTGGAAAAATACGAAAAAAACTAATATATCTCGAGAACGGCTAGTGCTAGTGTAATGGGATTGGTCTTATTCTTTTCTTCGTTAAAAATTACGCATTAAACAAGCATTTAATGGATATATTTGAGCATACGTAGCTTTTTAGTTTAGATTTTAGCAATTTTTGCGGGCCATTCTACAAAAAAAGGCAGGTTATTTTTTTCTGAATCGTGCCAAAATCTAATCAGCACCAGGGTGACCTATACGTGACTCATCTACCGAATTTTGTGAAATTCGGTCCATTAGTTTTTCTGCTAGAGTGGATACAAACTTTTGCGGGCCATTTCGCAAAAAAAGGCGGGTTCTTTTATTCCGAATCGTACCCAAAACTAATCAGCACCAGCCCCGCCCACAAGTGACTTACCTACAAAATTTTGTGAAATTCGGTCCATTAGTTTTTTAGTTAGAGTGGATACAAAATCTGCACAGACAGACAGACAGACAGACACACAGACACACAGACAGACAGACACACAGACAGACAGACAGACAGACACACAGACACACACACAGACGTCACGCTAAAAATTGTTTTTTCGTATTCTAGAGGTCTCGAAACGTGTAGATCCATCGAAAACTCGAGTTGCGATTTTCGGCATGATTCCAATACTTTCCCTATACATTACCATGTATTGCAGGGAAAGTAAAAAATCTGATGTGGGCAGCACATGACTTTCCCTGCAGACTTATATCCACGTTCTCTTTATTTTAATTAAATTTATTTCACTTTTATTCAATTTTCGTTCTCATTTGGTAACCGGGCTTATTTTCAAAGGTGGCGTAGGGAAAGTACGAAAAACTAAAATATCTCGAGAACGGCTAGTCCTAGTGTAATGGGGTTGGTCTTATTCTTTTCGTCGTTAAACATTACGTATTAAACGGGCATTTAATGGATATATCTGAGTATACCTAGTTCTTTAGTTTAGATTTTGAAGATTTTTGCGGGCCGTTTTGCAAAAAAAGGCAGGTTATTTTTTTCCGAATCGTACCAAAATCTAATCAGCACCAGAGTGACCTATACGTGACTCATCTACCGAATTTTGTGAAATTCGGTCCATTAGTTTTTCAGCTAGAGTGGATACAAGCTTTTGCGGGCCATTTCGCAAAAAAAGGCGGGTTCTTTTATTCCGAATCGTACCCAAAACTAATCAGCACCAGCCCCGCCCACAAGTGACTTACCTACCAAATTTTGTGAAATTCGGTCCATTAGTTTTTTAGTTACAGTGGATACAAAATCTGCACAGACAGACAGACACACAGACAGACAGACAGACAGACATACAGACAGACAGACACACAGACACACGCACAGACGTCACGCTAAAAATGGTTTTTTCGTATTCTAGAGGTCTCGAAACGTGTAGATCCGTCGAAAACTCGAGTTGTGATTTTCGGCATGATTCCAATACTTTCCCTATACATTACCATGTATTGCAGGGAAAGTAAAATTAAAAAATCTGATGTGGGCAGCACATGACTTTCCCTGCAGACTTATATCCACGTTCTCTTTATTTTAATTAAATTTATTTCACTTTTATTCAATTTTCGTTCTCATTCGGTAACCGGGCTTATTTTCAAAGGTGGCGTAGGGAAAGTACGAAAAACTAAAATATCTCGAGAACGGCTATTCCTAGTGCAATGGGGTTGGTCTTATTCTTTTCGTCGTTAAACATTACGTATTAAACGGGCATTTAATGGATATATCTGAGTATACCTAGTTCTTTAGTTTAGATTTTGAAGATTTTTGCGGGCCGTTTTGCAAAAAAAGGCAGGTTATTTTTTTCCGAATCGTACCAAAATCTAATCAGCACCAGAGTGACCTATACGTGACTCATCTACCGATTTTTGTGAAATTCGGTCCATTAGTTTTTCAGCTAGAGTGGATACAAGCTTTTGCGGGCCATTTCGCAAAAAAAAGCGGGTTCTTTTATTCCGAATCGTACCCGAAACTAATCAGCACCAGCCCCGGCCACAAGTGACTTACCTACCAAATTTTGTGAAATTCGGTCCATTAGTTTTTTAGTTACAGTGGATACAAAATCTGCACAGACAGACAGACACACAGACAGACAGACAGACAGACACACAGACAGACAGACAGACACACGCACAGACGTCACGCTAAAAATGGTTTTTTCGTATTCTAGAGGTCTCGAAACGTGTAGATCCGTCGAAAACTCGAGTTGTGATTTTCGGTATGATTCCAATACTTTCCCTATACATTACCATGTATTGCAGGGAAAGTAAAAATCTGATGTGGGTAGCACATAGCTTTTTTTATTTCTTCAATATTTCATTAAATTGCGTTTAATTGCACAAAATAACATTGAATTTGCACTTTTAATTCAATTCTTGTTTTTATTTGGAAGCTGGACATTTTTTCAGAGGCGGCATAACAAGATACGAAAAAACTATCTCGAGAACGGTTAGTCCTAGAGTAATGGGGTTGATCTTATTCTTTTCCAAGCCAAACATTGCGTATAAAACAAGTATTTAATTGATACATTTGAGCATATGTAGTCTTTAATTTAGATTTTGTCGATTTTTGCAGACCATTTCTTAAAATATCTAATGTGAGCAGCACATGACTTTCCCTGCAGATTCAAATTCATATTTTCTTTATTTCTTTAATAATTCATTAGATTGAGTTTAATTGCACCAAATAACACTAAATTTGCATTTTAAATTAAATTTTTGTTTTTATTTGGTAATTTGACATTTTCCCGATAGCGGCGTAACAAAAATGCAAGAAATCTCAAATATCTTGAGAACGGTTAGTCCTAAAGTATAATGGAGTGTGTTATATTTTTTTCTTCGTCAAAAATTGCGTATAAAATAAGAATTTAATTGATACATTTCAGCATACGCAGTCTTTTTTTTTATTAGGTTTTGGCGATTTTTGAGGATCATTTCGTAAAAAAAGGCAGGTTGTTCTTTTTCGAATCGTACCAGAATCTATTCAGCACCAGAGTGTGCCACAAGTAATTTATCTACCAAATGTTGTGAAATTTGGTCAATTAATATTTTAGCTAGGGTGGATACATGACATTTTTGTAGGCTATTTCGTAAAAAAAGGCAGGTTGTTCTTTTCCGAATCGTACCAAAATCTAATCAGCGCACCAGAGTGTCCTACAAGTAACTTATTTACCAAATTTTGTAAAATTTGGTCAATTAGTATTTTAACTAGAGTGGATACATGACATTTTTACGGACCATTTCGCAAAAAAAGGCGGGTTCTTTTATAACGAATCGTATCCAAAACTAATCAGCACCAGATTCGCCCACAAAGTAACTTACCTACCAAATTTTATGAAATTCGGTCAATTAGTTTTTTAGTTAGAGAGGATACAAAATCTACACAGACAGACAGACACACAGACAGACACACAGACAAACACTCACACAGACGTCAAGCTAAAAATAGTTTTTTCGTATTCTAGAGGTCTCGAAACGTGTAGATCCGTCGAAAACTCGAGTTGCAATTTTCGACACGATTCCAATACTTTCCCTATACATTACCATGTATTGCAGGGAAAGTAATAAATCGAAAATGAAGTAAAAGAACTAAATAAACTAGATTATTTAAACTATAAAACTGAGGAGTTTTTATTTACAATCGACTGATTGACACATTTAACATCAGAACAATCATGATAGTATAATATTATGAATAAATAAATAAATAAATAAAAACTATACTTAAAATCGTTGAACTCCGTTCAAATATAATTTACTATTGTGATTTTTAAATGAGTATTTTATTTATATACGAAAGCTGTAGTTTTAACTCCCAAATGCTCAGCTTATTAGTCATCTATTCCAAATAAATGTATAAAAGTATTTAAACTGAAGCCATGGACCCGATTTGTGCGCCCATTTCACTAAAATCGTATATTTATGCAAATTAGAGCAGAGCGTTTTGAACGCATACGAATTATGAAATGTAATATGAAACATCCACGCTTTTGATGGGAATAATAAATTTTTTACTCCAATTTCAAAGCAGACACAACTCAACTTTTTACTTTCCTTATATACATAATGTATAAGGAAAGTATTGTGACGGGGTCGAAAATTCGAATTCGAGTTTTCGACGGGAGAGCACGTTTCAAGCATCCCTGATCACGAATCAAACATTATTGAAGTGTTGTCTGTCTGTGTGTGTGTGTGTGTGTGTGTGTGTGTGTGTGTGTGTGTGTGTGTGTGTGTGTGTGTGTGTGTGTCAGTGAGTCTGTGCAGACGATAACTGGCGAACGAATGGACCGATTCGAACCAAATTTAGCACGAAAATCACAATCTGTAAACACTGGAAGCCTATTATTTTTATACGCAATCGAATGTTCAGAACCCCCCCTAAATGTTCGAATGAAATTTTGAAAAAATCGTCAAAAAATCAAAACCACTAATAAAGTTACACAAATAGACATTTCTTATGTAATTTTTCATTAGAAAACGATTGGCATAAATTTTAGAACGTTAACATAAACCGTTCTCGAGATATTGCACATTTTTCCAAAAAAATTATCAAAAAATCATATAAAATAAAAAAAAAATATTTCCTATTGAGAAACATGTTCACTTTTCATATGTAATATCATGCGATAAATTGGGTGACATCATTCTCGTGGATCTAGCTCTTTCCATTCATGAAAAAAGATACTTTGAGTAATACTTTTGTATTTGAACGCCAATAGTCATTTATCTGCTGTAAGAATAACTTATTTCTCCGTCCATAACGCTTGGCGAGATTTTGGCGGAATGTCGCCAACTTGGCGACTTTTTTAAATGTTGCCAAATTAACGAAAATCTCGCCAAATAGATAAAAATGACGCTAAATCACTGAAAATGACGACTCATTGTCGAAAATTCAATATCTTGGAAAGATTATTAGTATCTACTATAAGAAAAACCTATTTATTTTACTGCAAAAGTAGTAAATTCATTACATTATATAAGGAAAGTCATGTGTTGCCCACATCAGATTTTTTAATTTAATTTCACTTTTCTTTTTAAATCAGACGACATAAGCGTGCGGGTAATTGAACCCAGCGAAATAACAATAAGACTACGTCACCAGATTTCACCCAAAATCTGTAGTCTAAAATGTTTTTGTGCCCTCAAAATAAACTTCACTATTTAAGTTTAAAGTTCATTTAATTATAGTAACAGAAACAAAGAGATATGATTATCTATTACTTTCCCTGCAATATATGGTAATGTATAAGGAAAATAATATTGGAATCATGTCGAAAATCGCAGCATGAGTTTTCGACGGATCTTCACGTTTTGGGACCTCTGGAACACAAAAAGGCTATTTTTAGCGTGAGGTTTGTGTTTTTGTCTATCTATCTGCCTGTGTTATGTATGTATCCACTCTAAATGAAAAATTAATTGACAGAATTTCATAAAATTTTGTAGGTGACCCTAGTGCTGATTAGATTTTGGTACGATTCGAAAAAAAAGAACCTGCCTTTTTTTTTGCAAATTGGACCGCAAAAATCGTCTAAATCAAAAATAAAAGACTACGTATGCTCAAATATATCAATTAAATACTTGTTTAATAAGTAATTTTTGACGATGAAAAGAATAAGACCAGTCCCATTACTCTAGGACTAGCTGTTCTCGAGATGTTTTAGTTTTTTCGTATTTTTGATACGCCACCTTTGAAAATAAGTCCAGTTACTAAATGAAAACGAAAATTGAAATAAAAGTGCAATATCTGTGTAATTTAAAATATTTATGGGTGTTAATTTTGTGCAATTAAACTCAGTTTAATGAATTATTAAAGAAATAAAGAGAATGTGAATATGAGTCTGCAGGGAAAGTCATGTGCTGCCCACATCAGATTTTTTTTACATAACTTGCTGGAGTGCATCAAACATATATGATGCTAAAAGTTAGATTGACAAATGAATATGATTGCTAAAAGAACAAAACGCGTTTTTCCCTGAAAATCTCAATTTCGAAAATTGGTTTTGAAAGTGGAAACATTACTTTCTATGTATCATAGTATAAGAAAATAAAAATATATCTGCACGTTTTGAAATTTAGTTCGAAGTTTTCGTCTTTAAAGATAATTCGGTGGGTATAGAGCTAGAAAGTTTCTTCCTTTCCGCCTTAACCCTTTGCAAGGAATGAAAATAATACAACTACAAAGTTGTAGAAGATTGTTTAATGAGTAGGAATCGACAATAAAAATGTTACAAAAAGTATTTATTGGACACAATGTGGTTATTGGTGAATGGTTGTTAAAGATCCTGATGATACAACTTCAATTTTTGACATATATTTATTATATTCCGTATGCGTATTTCGTGCGTTCCTGGTGTTAATTCCTAATCCATAGATGCTTTACAATTTTGCAATTAGTTTTCAGATAAAGTAGATACATACGATTTTTACAGGCCATTTCGCAAGGGGGGGAAAAACTTTTCCCGAATTGTACTAAAATCTAATCAACACTAGGGTAACTCACAAATGACTTATCTACCAAATTCTATGAAATTTGGTCAATTAGCTATTGAGTTAGAGTTGATACATTGCACAACCAGCCATATATACGTAGGTGGTTCAAAAAGTAAGGTAACAAGAGCTCTCACGGGTGCACAAATTAAGCGTGCGAATTAAATTACATGTCTAGATAAGGTGTCGTGTTGTTGCACGACAATGTCCGACAGCATACGGTCTCGGTTACACGTGATTTGGTACAGCGTTTCCGTTGGAATGTACTGGAACACCCACCCTACAGCCCGGATCTCGCAGCAAGCGATTTTTATCTCTTCGGATCGTTGAAGAAGCACCTGGCAGGTCGCCATTTCAAAACCGATGCCGAAGTTCAGGAAGTCGTCATTGAGTGGTTCCGCGACCTGGACCCTAATTTCTTCTATGCCGGATTCGATAGATTGGTTTATCGATGAAATAAATGCTTCGACAACCATGGTGACTATGTGAAAAAAAAATTGATGTGGGCAGCACATGACTTCCCTTATATAATGCAATAGATTTACTACTTTTACAGTAAAAAAAAAAAATAGACTATTTTTATAATAGTTATTTATATTCTGTTCAAGATATTGAATTTTCGTCAATGAGTCGTCATTTTCCATGTCATCATCATCAATGAGTCGCCATTGATTTAGCGCCATTTTTATCCATTTGCCGAGTTTTTCGTTAATTTAGCAACATGTAAAAAAAGTCGCTAAGTTGTCGACATTTCACCAAATTCGTTGCCAAAATCTCACCAAGCGTTATGGACGAAGAAATAAGTTATTCTTACAGCAGATAAATGACTGTTGGCGTTCAAACACAAAAGCATTACTCAAAGTATCTGTTTTCATGAATGGAACGAGCTAGATCCAGGAGAATGATGTCACCCAATTTATCGCATGATATTACATATGAAAAGTGAACATGTTTCTCAATAGGAAATATTTTATTTTATTTTATACGACTTTTTGATAATTTTTTTGAAAAATGTGCAATATACCGAGAACGGTTCATGTTAGCGTTCTAAAATTTATGTCAATCGTTTTCTAAGGAAAAATTACATAAGAAATGTCTATTTGCGTAACTTTATTAGAGTTTCTGATTTTTTGACGATTTTTTCAAAATTTCACTCAAAAATTTAGGTGGGTTCTGAACATTCGATTGCGTATAAAGACAATAGGCTTCCAGTGCTTATGGATTGTAATTCTTGTACCAAATTTCGTTTGAATCGGTCCATTCGTTCGTTAGTTATCGTCTCCATGCACTCACTGACACACACACACACACTTTCACACACACACACACATACATAGACATCATTTCAAAAATGTTCGATTCGTGATCCGGGATGCTTGAAAAGTGCTCTGTCGTCGAAAACTCGAATTCGAATTTTCGACCCCGTCACAATGCTTTCCTTATACATTATTGTATATAAGGAAAGTAATAATATGTACCAGTTCCTTGCTAACTTTGTGTATCTCTTTGATTTCGTGAATAAACCTTTTCTTTCACAGGACTTGTTACCTTTCTTTTTGAACCACCCTCATACATTGTACAGCCAGCCAGGCAGAAACAAACACACACACGCAGACGTCACGCAGAAAATAATTTTTTCGTATTCTAGAATGCTTAAAACGTGTAGATCCACCGAAAACTCGAGGTGCAATTTTCGACACGATTCTAATGCTTTCCTTATACATTACTATGTATCATAGATAAAGTAAAAAGTCTTGAAACAGTATTTCTACAAAGCAATTGAATAATGTATATACACCTGTCGTTTGTTCGCAAAATGTAGGAGCTGAGTGACAATGCTATTAATCTAAACGAGGCGGACAGATAGAATGTGGCCTACGTAAATTTTCTCAAGTCCTTTCCTTGTTTGCAGTCTCAATGATACTCATTCAGACTGCATTTAATCTCATACCGATTTTCTATCAGTATTGTGATAAAGCTACATTTCATCCGCAAAAATCCACTAAATCTGACTAAATATGCTTAAATGTATTAAATGCTTGTTTTATATGTAACTTTTGATGACTAAATGAATAAAATCAATTTTATTTATCTGGAATAAACTGTTCTTGAGATATTTATTTATTTATTTATTTGCGATTTGGCTCCATTTAAAATGCATTAGATCGCCAAATAAAAAGGAAATAATATAACTGCCAATTGGTTTTGATTTCAAATAAGCATGCTATTCTGAGTGATAAAACTTAATATATTATGAAATGTAAAAGATGAATGTATGTCTGTAGGAAAAAATCATCTAATAATATTGCAAATGGAATGTGAACAAACACATGTATGATAATAACTACTTTTTTTAATGAGGTAATTATTTGATAAATGTATTTGAAAAACATGCAATATCTCCAGAATGGTTCCTGCTAGCATTCTGAAGTTTTATGCCATTCGTTTTCTAATGAAAAATTACGTATTAAATGATTATTTATTATTTTTGAAAGTACTGATTTTTAAATGATTTTTTTTTTCAAAAAATCATTGGAAAATTGAAAAGATAGGGGTGTGGATCTTCCGAAATATTCGATTGCGTTCAAAATCAACGAGATTTCAGTATTTAATGTAATCGTACTAATCATTTTTTAAACATTTTATTCATTCGTAAGCTATTGAGTTCACACACACACACACACACACATGACCACGAAAACGTTTAATTGGAGTTTAGGGAAGGTTGACACGTACTCTTCCGTCGAATTTTCGACCCTGTCACAAAACTTTCTTTATACAGTATATTATGTATGTAGGGAAAGTAATATTATAAGTTAGATAAATAATTTCCTTGGTACCTCAATGAATCTCAAATGCTGCCTGATCCAGCCAAAGGTCCATAATTCAATAAGTCAGCGATTTTTCTCTGAAACATAAGACCATGCAATAGCTCTATTTGCAGTGGCACCCAAGTAACTCAACTCGGCAAGTAAATGCAGCAGATAACCGAGATTGGAAGGCAGAATTTGGAATTTCTTCAGAATCCTACGCGATTTAGGGCTGGAATTTCAATTCATGGAGATACGTTGAACAGAATGCTATCCTGTGTGTGAAAAAGGAGGGACGTAAAGATCTGGTTAAAATACGACTTGAAATGTAATGGAGAAGGATGCAAATCTGAAACTTAATTGTCTAAGAAACTCAATAGCCAGTCGGAAATCCGTCGATTGATTGATTCCTCGCTGAGGCATGAGTTTTATACAACGTGATGATATGTGTATATTAATACGCGTCTTTTTGATATGCGTATATTAATACGCATATCAAAAAGGTTTTACAGATGCTTTACAGATCATGCCCTTCAGACATTTTAGTGGACTTACTTGTTTTATGAACAGATATATTTCACTAGCTGTGATAAATTAGTAACTACCCCTGTGAAGTTCCGCCCCTAACAGAATTTAATATTTGATAAATTTAAGAAATCTAATATTTGTTAAATTTAAGAAATCTAATATTTGATAAATTTAAGAAATCTAATATTTGATAAATTTAAGAAATCTAATATTTGATACATTTAAGAAATCTAATAGTTGATAAATTTAAGAAATCTAATATTTGATAAATTTAAGAAATATAATATTTGATAAATTTAAGAAATCTAATAGTTGATAAATTTAAGAAATCTAATAGTTGATAAATTTAAGAAATCTAATATTTGATACATTTAAGAAATATAATATTTGATAAATTTAAGAAATCTAATATTTGATAAATTTAAAAAGCGTCATTTTTCTGCGTAAAAAAAAATTCTAATGTGGGCAGCCTATATATTTCCCCTAAAAAACCGTGATTGAATATTTTGATATAAAACATTATTTTCACTCTCATTATTATCCACATTTGAGAAATTGGGCAATTAAGACAGGGCTTTTTAAATGACTTGGTTCTCCAAACAAAATCATTTATTTATACGCATGTACAAAATCAAAATATCAGTAGTATTTAATTAATATGAAATAAAATTTGACGAATTAGTTGGCGTTGAAACACAAAACTATGGAACGCACTAAATCCAGGAAAATGATGTTAAAAAACATAATGTAGGTCATGGAAATGCAACTTATTTAACGAAACTTTATTCGGCTTTAATTGTGTGTACATTTCGAAAAATATGTAATATCTAGGGAACAGTTCATACTAGCGTTTTAAAACCGTGTACCATTCGCTCGCTTCCTTATGAAAAGCTATCCATAAAATGATTGACAGTTCTAATTTAAGATTTATCCAACAAATCATTTCAAAATTTGGGGGACTTTGGAATTTTCAACCGCGTTTACAACTGATAAGTTTACTTTCTGTGATAATCAGTGCCGTCGACAGAAGGGAGGGATTGATTCATTGCATGGGGCCTCGGAAGGTTTGAGGCCCGAGCCGCATAGGTCAATAACTTGCATTTGCTGCATAGGGGTCCAAAAAATTCTGTCGACGGCGCTGGTAATAATAGTACCCAATTTCACTCGACTCGATTTCTTAATTTTTGGGATATGGTTTCCCAGAATCACACACATACATACAGACATCACCAAACTTTCCAGTTCAGGCCCAAAGATGTTCAAAATGTTCAAATAGATTGAACTAAAAGTTTTGATTCCATCCCAATTCTTTCTTTCCCTGTGCATTTTACTAAGTAGGTAGGCAATGTATATAACTCGGTCCAGGTATATAAACAAAAAAGGAAACAAATGAACAAAGAAGAAACAAACAACAAACAAAAGAGAAATACAAGGTAGGGTCAAAAAGTTTGGAGACTGTACTGATATCTCCAACCCCGATTGGGGGAAAGGAGGAGCTATTTCACAGTGACGTAGAGGCACATGTAACGCGAAATATGAAAAGGAAGAAGCAGGTCCGCAGTGCAGAGTTTTTCCAGACAATGCATGGGAGTGAACTGTAGTCATTCGCGTTCGTCGAAAACGGAAATGGCGTTTGAAGAACAACGTACGAATACCAAATTGTATCAGTGTTTGGGGAAATCGCTGACAGAAACATTGCACCTGCTGTTCTTCAAACGCCATTTCCGTTTTCGACGAACGCGAAGGACTACAATTCGCTCACACGTATTGACTAGAAAAACATCTGCTTCTTCCTTTTCACATCTCGCATCATATGTGCCTCCACGGTAAAATAGTTCCCCTCTCCTCCAATCAGGTCTCCGAACTTCTTGATCCTACCTTGTATATACAAATTACCACAGTTTGGTGTTTTAACTATATAGTCCAACATCTTTTAAAGCAATTTCCTCATAGCAGATCGGCAAGTGAAAATGAGATTTTTAAGTGAATAATTTACATCTTTAATTTGCAGTAAAAGCACAAGAGAAAACTGAAACTGTTTATAACTGAAACTGTTATTTTACCATTAGAATTTCAAAAGAAAATAGCAATAAAATATCACTGTTTTATAATTACCTATCCTTGAGTTTTCTTCCTTCTTTTGTGCGAAATTGATTAAAAATACCCTGCATAGGATTTCCTGCATTATACCCATACAGTGACTATCTCCTTTTAACCATATTTTGTTCTTATTGCAGCTTGCGTGCCTGGGCGGGAGCAAGCCATTTTCCTGGCCTTCTTAGAAAGTGACACAAGGCATTAACTATTTCCGAGCGCAGCAACGGGTCCATAAATATTTCGGAGCCATTATCTAATGCATTTCGTTGGCTGCATTTGCTGTCGTCATTGGCTCCTATTTTTACATTTCCTACAATGTAGTACATGGATCGTAATGGAATGAGATCGAAATTGAAATTCAGAATTTCAATGGATGTACACGTTTTGGGAATAGAGCATGGACACGAGCGTAAATAAACAACCCGCGTAGTAAGATGCGCAGAAACGTCAGGGCAAAAGGGCATTAATTTTTCCATAGAGAGTAATGGTAAACTGACGATGATGGCAAATAAAAATTGAAATTAAACCCATTAAACATCGACATTTACATTTGTGCTAAAAATATAGGTTATTTTGAATACTTGAGTGACAATATCTGTTTAAAGATTTCATTTACTAAAGTGCACTTAAAGTGATTTTATGTTAATGTACGCTACTACTCATTTTTACCGTAGTCACTTGCTAGCGTTCTAAAGATGCATGCATTTACTAGAAAATTCTGCAGTGTATATATGCGAGTGAGAATGGAAAGGTACATAACGAATTTTTTTTAAAAACTCGTGTATATATTTTATTGAAAGTGCATATTTTATTTTTCGGAAAATTAAAGGTTAAACGACTATAAATTTCTAAAGCAGCCCTTTTAAATGAAAATAAATGAAAATTTCTATACTACTAAGCATACACGTATTTTGTTTTGGAAACGTAAGGGCAAAATTATTCGTGTGACGTCACGTGCTCATGCTCTATATTAAAACAGAAGTTATGTAGGCAGGAGGAGAGGGGAATTACGCACGCCCTATCCGTGAAAAGAAATAGCAGTTATTCATGTAGCCCAAAGTGGGAAACGAAATCCGTAACCCTCTCTTTCGAGATCTCAGCTAAGTTTAAATGAACACAAATCCATGATTTTTTGAGTGACCTGCGTGTGTGTGTGTGTCTGTCTGTATATGTGTGTGTCGAAAACCCAGACTGTCCGATTCGTCTTAGGACATGAGCAGCCGTTTGGATGGCCGGCTGTGTATGTGTGCGTGTCGCAATGTATAAATACACTTTAGCTCAAATGCTTTCAGACGAAATTTGATGAAATTTGATTTTTAAGTCACTTATGGGTTAACCTGGCGCTGATCAGGTTTTGAAACGATTGAGAGAAATAGAACTGGCCTTTTGTTTTGAAAAGACCCGTAAAAATCGGCAATGAATAAAATCTAAAATAAAATACTAAATATGCTCAAATATATTAATTTAACGAGATCATTATGCGTATTTTTTGTGGCAACCTTATTGTATTTTAAACCTAATAGAAAAATTAGAACGTAGGTTGTGCAGAGGTAATTGCGTACTGCCTCACCAATAAGAAGCATGTCATTATTTCTTTTTTCTTTCATAACAGCATAATAATAATAATAAGGTAAAGAAGCTTACCTTTTCTGTACAAAGGGCGTAGTTTACTATTTCGATCCAATTTCCTTAAAGTCTTAAAAAATATCGTTTTATTATGTTTGGTTTTTTCTTGATGTCAGGCATCTTTGTTACACGGAATGATTGCACTTGATTGAAAAAAAAGAGATTATTTTATTAAATTCTGCATTAAAAGTTACACTTAAAAGAAACGAGCATTTTGCTCTACAGTAATACAAAAACAGAAGAACGAAGAAAAAAAAAGGAACTTAGAGTTCACGCAAGTGTACCTGTATATGTTTTTATGAAGCGCGCGCAGATCACATGATATAAACAAATTCCTTTTCTTGCAGAAAGGAGAGTGGAGGATGAAAAAAAATTTCAAAAGTGCATGAAAGTGGTATTTTTTGGATACGTTTTTCGCAGTGATAAGACATCATTCATTTCTAACAAAACCAACCCTATTGCTCCAGGATAAACTCTTTTCAAGGATAAACTTGTTTTCTGTTCTGGAGAGTCCCAAACAGAATCAGTGAAACTGATTAGCGCCGAGTGACCGGACCGCCTATTAGTAAATCCATTTTTGATGGTTATACATTTCAACCCTTTCCAACCTCTTCCTAGTTTCCACTACAGCGTAACATATTTACAATAGAAAATTTAAATTAAAAGGAAAACCATTCAGAAGATCACAATAGCAGATACATTTTAATTTTCACTGTATATTTTTGCAACATTTCTGCATGTGTCTAAAATGTCATCATATGTAAAAAAAAGGCAAAAAGTACTCAACTGTTCATCTATCACCCCCGTGGAGTATAGTTTTGCGGTCTTTGTCGCTCCTCAGCACGATGCAGGCGGCCTGAAGAGCGCAAAGATTATATGATGATCGGTTGAGCACTTTCTTGCTTTCATTCAACTATCAATTATAAGGTAGAAGTCAATTAACTGTTATAATTTTATGTATTTTTTCTACAAGGGTATATTGTTGCTGTATAATTTGTTTTTCTATTTTTTTTTTATCTCAGCGTCAAGCAATTTCCTCCTGGTCTGCACAATGGTATGGTGCGAATGGAACTTAGCAAAGCCTTCAAGGTCTGGAGCGATGTGTCTCAGCTGAACTTCCGTGAGGTGAACAGCATGGACGCGGACATCGTGGTGTCTTTCGAGCGGGGACAGCATGGAGATGGGTATGCGTTCGACGGGCGAGGGATTGTGCTGGCACACGCCTTCTTCCCCGGAGAAGGCATCGGCGGAGATGCACATTTCGATGCTGAGGAGCCCTGGATCGATGGACAACCAGCACCAGGGACTGATGGTAAGGAGATAATATTGACACAAATACAAAAACCAATAGAAACTGAAAATTGAAATTCCTCGTAATTAAAAGCAAATATTTAAAGGTATCAACCAGTTTTGAAGGCTAAAAATAAACAATGAGCAAAGCTGAGCATCAGTGGCGAAACTTTAAATTCTGCTTCCACATCAGAGCTATAGAATGTAAATGAACATGCGGGCGCTGTACGCAGATATTTCTAAATTGTCACTAATTATACATATACTTTTCTTTGCTACATGTGTAATAATAATCGCTTATTTTGTCACATTTGGAATCTACAACGCGGAAATAATTACTTGTTAATATATTATCTATTTTTATTGTTATCATACATTCCAAAAACGAGTAGCAAATTTATTGTTTTAATATTTATTTAGATTTTTTTTTTCTTATTTTTATTCTATTCTGCTTCGTGGGTTTGCAAATATTTTGTTTTTGGTGATTGCGTACGCAGATAATTTTTATTTTACATTACTCTGTTCATCCCTTCTTCACGAGATGATGTCCTGCCTCCCCTACTACTCATAATTTTCCGAAATATTTATTTTACAATTTTCTCATCAGGCCCCTCTATGAACTCTGTTTCCTCTTCCCCACATTGCAGAGTTTCACGAAATGATTGTTTCTCCACTGCAGAGCACTTATTCTAGCATTACTAAGAAAATTTTCTAATTTAGTTTGAAGAAGCGGAGTTTTTTTTTTCTTTTTTTTTTTTTTTTGTCTGCGAAAGAGGCTGGTATCTGATTTGTTTTATGTTATTTTACTAAAAAAATGCGTTTTGATTTTCAGTTTATTTGGACGATTCGAGTGAGTTATTTCATATTTTACTATTTTGCCATAAAGCCAGAAATCATTTTCCCACTGCAGCAAACAAAATTGTTGCACTGCTTCACAAAAGTTACTCATTGCATTGATGACCAGAAGCATTGCCATGTACAGTTCTTCAAGTCTATTTGAATTAGAAAATTTCTCGTACAACGCAGATGACATCAAATTTATAATACATGATCGAGCTCGAACGATAAGTGTGGTCCGATTTTTTTTTTAGATAAATTTATTTGAGAAACGTGCAATGTCTTAAGAATGGTTCATGTTCACGTTCTAAAATTAATACAATTCATTTCTATTGAAAAATTAAGTCGGAAATGATTATTTTTTTATCATTATTGAAATTCCTGATTTTTTTTTGTGATTTTTTTCTAAATTCATTCGAGTATTGGGAGCTTCTTCTGAATATTTGATTTTGTTTAAAATCAGTAGCTTTCCAGTATTTTCAGATTTATTATTATTATTATAATTATAATTATTATTGTTATTAGTTTTATTCAGACAACCAGGCTAGAGAAGTTACAAGGTACGGCAAGAAAAGCACAGAAAAAAATACACACATACATAGACATACAAAGATAATATACATATACATACATAGCCTATACACACACACACACAAAGAAAAAAAAAGGTTCAATCGTTGTGAAATAAAAGCGTCCAAAAAACACAGAAAACAAATTCATACGTTCAATTTTTAGTTTGTACGTAAGTTTGTACGTTCAATTTTTAGTTACAATTAGAAGTTATTTAATCAAAATAAAATCTAATAAAATTTTTAAGTTTAATGAAACAACGGTGTAAATTTAAGCAAGTAGCAATAGGAAATGAAAAATAAAGGGGAAGAGAATGAAGGAAAAAACATTTAAAAGAAAAGGCCTAAAACAAGAAAAATGGTAATGGAATAGGATAATAAAAGAAACAAAATAAAGGAAAAAATTTAAATATACAAAAACGAAGGAAACATTTGAAAAAGAAAAAGACCTAAAACAAGAAAAGTGGCAAACAGGATTATACAAGAAACATGGATGAAACAAAAATTTAAAAAAAAAAGGCTTAAAGGAAGAAAAGGGAGAAAAGAGGGGAACAAAAACACTTATGAAAACACATATGAATAAAAAAGAACACAATAAGGCAGAATGGAACAGTGTAGAAAGTGAAATAGTAATTCATTGGTCAGAACCACATTGAGAGCATAAGACACTCATAAACAAATTAACGAACGCTATCTGAGATACCCTTTTCAACAGAAATACAATTTTTGATCCTATCAATAGATTTTTTTTTCAGATGTTAGAAAACCATAGTGGTTGATTTACAGAGTAGTAGGCTTCGTTAAATGAAAAATTTTTGAACAAGGACAAGAAAAGTATAATGATCAACATCTTCATATTAATTGCAGATACAATTATTTGATTTTAAAATAGTGTAGATAATCAAGATAATCAAGGGCGGTAATCATTAAGAAAATAGATAAAATATTTATTAAAAATTTACAACTTGGGGTCTATAATTGGTAAATAAGATTTAATTCTTAAGGGATCATGGATGAAATAGTATAGCCATTTGAAAAAAATAAAAATAAAAAAAAAAGTTTGCCAGAGATCAATTAAGGAATTTTTACAAAATTCTGATAAACAAGAATGAGGAAAATTATTTTTTATATCAACACCAGTAGAAGCAGCAATTTTGGTGTAGTGATCTGCAGCTTCGTTGACAATTAACTCAGCATGAGATTTAATGCAAGATAAATTAATGTAAGGTTTAGAAATTAATTTTTTTTTGATAATTTTGATATAATGGGATTTCTTAGAAATTGAATTTCGAGCAGAAATTGAAGAAAGACTCTCTGTATATATATTAGCATGTAAATTATTTTTAAAAACCCAATCAGCTGCAAGGCCTGTGGCAGTTATTTCAGATTGAAAAACTGTATTCCTTGCATCCAATTTATAATGTAAGATCTACCTCTTCCAATAAATCGTGTTTAAAAATGCAAATAGCGAAACCAACCTTTTCATCCATTTTTGAATTGCTTGTATAAATTTTATAATCGGAATTAATTTTGTCATCACAGTTTGGAAACGAAACAATACGATCTGATGGTAGAATATCTTTAATAGGGCTACTGAAGTCAAACTAAGAAAGGAATGGGAAATCCGAACTAGAGAAGATTAAGATTTTTAAAAGTCCTTTATTGACACCCCCAATTATTTTCAAATGTTTTCCCAAAAATAAAACATAATTTAAAACACTTTTCATTTAGATAATAGATATGTGCGGGCTCCAGGTTAATTGATCATCAATAATTATGCCTAAAAATGTTAAAAGAGTTGACATGTTTATGGATTTGCCTCGTAATTTAAAAAGTGCGCTTCTTTTCAGCCTGGATCTGTTTTTATCAAAAATAATTGAACAACTTTAATCAATAGAAATTTCAAGATGTAACTAACAATCAGAAATTAATTTCAAGAGAGAGTTAGCTTTAAATTCCAGATGTTTGCGGATATTACCATAAGTAACCACAGCAAGGTCATCAACGAAAGCTTGCAGGTAATAGAGGTCATTAAGTAGTAAAATTTCGTTAAAATATAGATTCAATAATATTAGTGCAATAACGAATAACCCTGCGGTAATCCTTTAGAAATAAATTTAGAAAAAGTTAAAGGTCCTTCAATATACGTAATGGATTTATAATTAAGGTATGAAAAGAGAAAAACACGAAAAGGAATGGGGATATTTCATTTTTCAAACGTTAAGGGGGAAATGCTTCAGTTCAAATTATCACCGCCCCCCCCCCCCCCCCATTCGAACACTACTTTCTGATTGTTATAATCGTACCAAGTTATTTTCGAAGCGGTTCATGAGATATCACGTCACATATTAACAGACACACGCACGATCGTGCGCTCAGACATCATCTCAAAAACGTTCGATTCCAGTTCAGGGGTGCTTAAAGTGTCCCTCTTCCGTCGAAAACTTGAATTCGACATTTTAATCCCGTCACAATACTTTCCCTATACATGTATGACGTATGTACATACATGTATGACATATATGGCATATATATGTAGGGAACGTTGGCAGTAAGTTGGTTAGGCTGCTGAAATAAGCGATTTGTTTCAATATATGTGATTTAAATGCCTTTCACATGCATAACGAATTTCAAACGATCCGTTTTCTGTATGGGCTTCACTATAAATATCGTTATCGTTGTTCTGTGAATCATTATTGTTCTGCATACGAAATAACGCTATGTAAAGCTTAAAGCGATTTTTAGACAATTACCGGTCATTTCAATACTTTATTGTTATCGTACTCTTCATTAACTGTTTCATCGTTATCAATCACAAAATACATGAATGCCGTTCAACATTTTATCTGCTTTTATGAACATATTAAGTTCCACGAACGTAATTTTAACGCGCGCGGATACCTCCAGCTTAAGTTACAAAGGAAACACTTACAGCCTGTCAGTGACGGGAGCAAAAAGAAAAAAGAGCATTAACAAAGAAACCCAGCTATAACATTAATATCATTTGTGTCTACAAATTCATATAACACCATCAAATGTACAACTTCCTGGCTTATAAGACTCCGTGAAATAAGAGGGGGCCAAAATGGGGCTCATGGCAGAATGGGAAAAAAAGAAAAATGAAGCAAAAATAAAATAACACGCCTTCTCGGAGCAGACAAGATAAACGCTGTTTATAAAAAGCCTTCCAACTGTCGCAAAAACGAGGCGCTGACGGCGGTAGTCAGACACAGAACAGAGCTGAAGATTTTTGCCAGAGATGATCCAGACTGACTTTATGGAAGGAGATTTGTTTTTGCTTCGGACCTCTTGTTTTCCAATGTTTGGGGGAAAAAACCCGGCCAGATTTGCTTATTTAGTTTTCAAATGTCTTGAGTTGGTAGGTTGTAAATAAATGCTGTACAAACTATCTTTGATAGTGGCGGATTAACAGCTTTAGGGAGCCCTAAGCAAAACCTTACTCTAAACAACTAAACTTTGCCAAGTTAAACCTTACCAAGTATCCAGTCAGAAACGTTAAAATAGGTTGCCATTGGGTGATGCTTCGTTGCCAAATTACAAAAGGTTTCGTCGAATTTAGAAAAAAAAAAAAATCTTGTCAAATTTTTGTAATATTGCTGTTTTAATCATCTGTGATGATGCAAAATCTTTCATTTTCAACTAATACCGAGAAAAAATGCATTTCGTTATCTGAGTTTGCATTGATATGGGTAAATGTGACTTCAAATACGTAGATCTAAATTACTTTAAGTATAGAAAAGTGCAATGTATAAGACAAATATTTGCGATTGATTATTGTCATTACATTATTTTTATTAGAAACTAATACTTATCTATGCTCCATCCACTTCATTTCATTCACGTTTTTGTAACAGTTATCAGTGTGGAAGTGTCAACTGAAATCCCATGAAAATGACGTGCCTCGGCAACCAGTGATATCACAAGCAAACTGAAACTAGTGATATTTACTACACGGTATAAGACCCCCCCCCCCCTTGACTTGACCGTCCCTAGAGCTCCTCTACTACAGGCTGACTTATCAAGCATATTGAAGCTCATAGGGTTCCATACTGCAGTTACAGAAATTATAAAACAAGTGTTTAAAATAAATACTTTATATGAAAAAAGAAGTTTCAATTAGAATATTGTAGAATTTAGCTCGCACAAGTATTCTCCATTACCGGGTATCCAATTATTTATTAGCCATTGTTTTCTTCTTTCTTCGTTTCTAGGAAAGCGAAATAGCCCAAAACCCTTTCTAGAATGATTAGAGCAGTTCGGTGCAGAACAACCACCCATAATTATTTCAATTATACTTCCTAAATTAAAAATACGAATAGAGCTAATGCTAATGGATTGCGCATCCAGCTATGGTGGGCTTCAATATGCTTGATGAGCCAGCTCGTATATAGAGGAGCCTTAACCGTCCCTATCACGCCATACTGCATTCAGCCGTCACCTCCGAGCGAGAGTAGCTCTCAGAGGTGACGCTATCAACGAGTTAGTATATACAACGATGTATATACCTCGACGTTATTATATACCTCGATGGACGCTACAAGCCGAGACGTCAAAAGCTAGTGCTCCGGCCTCTGCTCTAGGAGGTGACGATTCAGCACGGCCAACGGATTTAGTCTTAACGATATGTAAGGCAATGATGTCAATGTCATCAATATGTTATCACCAATTTAAAAAAAGATGCATTTTTAGCGTGAATGTTCCGTACGTTTCTGCTACGCTGATATAATTATTCAATTTCCAGTATGACTTAACACGAAAAATTAATTTGCGTTCTAATACGAATTACAATTCAATTTAACTTCTTTACACAATGTATCTACACATAAAATTTCATTGCGGCGCTTACACTTGTTCCCGATTTATTAGGAGAGACTCTGTACTTTAAAGATCTGAGTACAGACTGTACTCAGATCTTCAAAAAATATTTTCCCGTCAAAGTCTAGAATTTAAAAGTTTCAGGAAAAAACAATATTTTCTACATACAATAGCATGAGAAAATACTAATTAACAAAATAGAATCCATCTTATACATACGGGAACGAAAAGTTGTACAGTCATACAGCCAAATAATTTTAACAAGACCCTTATTAAGCAATTAACTGAAAAATTATGGACAGTAAAAACTTAAAAATGTATGCTGGTTTTATATGAATGTGAGGATCTAAACGCAAAATTAGATCCAAATTTGCTCCAGAACAATTCTTTTATAAATTACCTTGACGTTTTTATACCATATTACGTGACGGAATGAAATTAGAAGTGAAACTTTTTACATGAAACCAATTTTGTGGCCCGTTCTGAATATATACTTTTTTATAAAAACTATAAAATATGGTCTATAAAACTTTACGTCTTAACCCTAGTCAAAAGGCTCAGTTGTCCCTTTTCTACTGTCAGTAAAGCTGCGTCTGTGCTTTTCTTTTTGTGAGCTATACTCCGGATTTTCAGCATCCAGCAATAATCCCAAACATATTAACGCTCCGCTGACCTTGGTACAGAGAAATCTACTAATTATTGGTTTAAATTACTGCTGATTATTGGTTTAAATTACTGCTGATTATTGATTTAAATTACTGCTGATTATTGGTTTAAATTACTACAGATTACTGCTGATTATTGGTTTAAATTACTGCAAATTACTGCTGATTATTGGTTTAAATTACTGCTGATTATTAGTTTAAATTACTGCTAATTATTGGTTTTAATTACTGCTAATTACTGCTGATTATTGGTTTAAATTACTGCTGATTATCAAATGGTATCTTTTGTTGATGAAAAGGTTTACAAATTTATAAGTTATCCGCCTATCTAAGTTAGCCAAAAAGTGCCATTGATCGTCAACTTATATAGGTTTCACTGTACCTCTTTAACCATCTAAGTAATAGCTTAATAGAAACGTTTTCCCTGTTTCTCACTTACTGTAGCTAGATTTTCTGGAGAAAAGTTCAAGTACACATTAAAAAAAGGAATTTTAAATACTTATTGAACATCTTACAGCTTTGAATTTTTCTACCATATTTTCAACAACGAGTGCATATTCAGTGTCCTTACTATTCCTAAAGAATCACACTTTTGAAGGAACTCCAACTCTTTTCTTTTCCTAGTTCAGTCATTGTAAACAGGATGTTTCTGTATCTGACAGTAGTTTTCTAATATCTGTGCTGGCAAAAATACAGTCTTTTAATTTTGCTTTTAATAGGTTAGGGAAATTTTTGCAGAGATACTTAAATATTTAATGCATTCTCCACATTTTATAATGCCTTAAAAACTGTTTCATAAAGCATAAAATTGATAGTTAAAAATAAAAATTACGAAATTATTATTTTTTGTGGCATTTTTTCTTTTATGTTTTTCACCAAACTTTCTCTCTCACTCACTCTTTTCTTTGCTGTTTATAATAATATATTCCGCACCCAAAGGTGTATTAAAAACAGCTACAACATTGAAAAGAGTTTTTCATCGCAGACCTACATTATTTAAAACATTGCAAACCATTAAACATGATTTTTCATCTTTTTCAGGAGTTCGTTTGTTTGCTGTTGCGGCACACGAATTCGGCCACTCATTGGGGTTGTCGCATTCGTCCGTAACGGGGGCTTTAATGAACCCCTTTTACCAGACGATCAAGGACAACTTTCAGCTGCCACATGATGACACTATCGGCATACAGTTGCTCTACGGTAATGAAATGTTTATTCTTAAGACTTCTTGTGAATTTTAGAATTTTAATCTTGGAAAAGTAATTGTGAATAACGATCCCCTTGCAACAATCAGCTTCGGTGGACCAGTGTTCTTCAGAACCAATAGCCGATAAAAAAGCTGGCAGAAAGAAAACTTGTCTTGTGCCGCGATCATGTGAGCCTCTGTGGTGACACGTGACAATGACATTTTTTGTCAGACCATATAGCAATAGACCATATACTGCCTATTCGGTGCTGAACACCTAAAAGCGCAAAATCATTCCATCGATACTGGTGGGTTGAACGGTGAGCAAGACTTCAAGTTCTGGGAACATCTTTTGTTGCTATGAATTGTTATGATGTTTTAAGTTTTCCTAATAACAATTGTATTCCTAACTGTGAAATACATCTTGCATTTGAAATATAATACTGTTATATTTTGTCAAATAAAGCTTAAACCATTTCAAAAAAATGAATAACTAAAAGGTTTTTTTATAAACTTTTGTAACTTTTAACTGTGTAAAACATAAATTAAATTTTGTTTAACACCAGTAAGATACTGTAATCTTCGTAGCATTTCGATACGATTCTTTATATAAAAATCTACCTTGCAGCGAAATAACGTAACGTGAAAAGAAAACTTGACAGGACAACATATATTTCTACCAAATCCTAAATTGTGCTTTCAAGACTTATATTCACTGAAATATAATGTTTCTGTCCCACTTCTCAGGAGTTTTAGGTTTTAGGAATCGTTTTTAACACTTTACAACATAGTTGTTGAACACTTTACAACATAGTTGAAAAGTACTTATGACCTTGTTCATTCTATCTGTCTGTCTGTCTGTCCGTTAGCACGATAACTGCCGTAAAAATGACTTTATCAAAATGAAATTTTAGAGTATGTTGTTCCGACGGTCTGTGGGACCTATGGGAGTATAAATCAATAATGTCACCCAATTAGTTTTGGATTGAACCCGAGTTCAAAAAATGAAATACATTAAAATTTATGGGACCTAATTTTTCAAACATTTTTCACGCGGATTTAAAATTCACAAATTGCTTCGAAAGTTTTAGGCAATATTCAAATTATCCCATAAAATATATAAAAAAAATTTCAGCAAATATATTCAGTAGCTTTTTAAATAAAATTTAAATAAGAATTAGACCTTTTATATGAAGAGATCACGTGAACATTATATGAAGAGATCACGTGACTGTTGTATGAAGAGATCACGTGACCCACATCAAAATAAAATATGGTATCCATCTTGTGTCAAAATCATGATTTTCAAAGTTCTTTTTAATTCATATTTACTGTTGTATCCGTCCTAAAACCGCTTTATTTTTGCTTAAATTCTGTGCATCTACATACTGAAACAAAGCAATTACAATTAGTTAAGTTTAAATGATCATCCAACTTTGATTATTTCTACAACCAAGCCTAATTTTCACTTATGGAAAATGTAAATACCAAAAGATGTAGAATGAGTTCTATAAGAATTGCTGCATTTCTTTAAAGCAAAATTATTTAGCTCATGGAGTCCACAATATAACTGATGTGAATGAAACATTCATGCAACAACGCAACATGACAAACATTCATGCAACATGACGCAAACGATGTTTTTCGATGAAGTTTTAAGCATAGAGTTAAATTACTTGAACCTCCATGGTTTCAAGTTTATATATAAAATAAATTATTATAGTATTGTTTGTGATGAATGAAATGAATGGAAAAAAATTATGAATGAAATGCTGCTTTTATATAGAAAGCCAGGCGCGTTATATTTCGATGACGTCATTTGAATAAATTTCATTTGTTTTCGATGACGTTTTCAAATATAATAAATTATTGTAGTATTATGATAATTTTAAAAGTATTACCGAGGAATGTATCGCATTTTAGTGATGTTTAAACCAGGCAATTTATATTTCAATGCCGTCATTTGAATGAAGTTCATTTTTTTCGATGAAGTTTTCAAATATAATAAATTAATGTAGTTTTGTGATAATTTTTAAAATATTACCGAGAAAGGTATCACAGTTGGAGATGTTTAAATAAAATTGCATTTCAGTTGGCAAGTGTTTCATAATCAATGCTTTATGCATGATTGATCTTTTTTGTTTATATATTAACTCCGGAGCATTTTTCTAAACAGTAGTAGTGAAAAAAAAATATTGAAGAAGGAAGAGAGAGAGGGTTGATAATCAAATATTTTGTTTCTCATTTCACGAAATATCCTTTCTTCAAAATTCATTGGGTTCCGATGCGTTTCCGTGGGGAAAGGAACCCCCTCTGCGACGTTACTAAAAGGAGGAAGCGTTTGCTATGTATGCACTGACAGTTTTTAATCTAAGATGGCTTGTCAAATCAATTTCTTTTTAAAATATTAGTATTTACATCCTTTCGGCGAACTTCAATCGAGTGAAATCTTTATTTCTGTTACTAACTTAAAAATATATTTGCTTATTTTGTTTTCTCATCTTATTTTACATCATATCTCTATAGGTGCTAGGCATCCTACCAATTTCGCGCCACTCTCTCCTTACATTCCTCAAACGACCCGCCGTCCGGTCGTGACCACAACTCGAAGGCCTCCGTCCGGCGCCGGGACGTACGCCCCAACGCGGCCCACTCGGCCACCCACGCCACATCACCCCATGAAACCATCAACGTGCAACACCACGTTTGATGCTATATCTGTGATCAGGAATCAACTCTTCATTTTCAAAGGAAAGGTAAGAATACTAATCAGTATTAAATACATCTTTTTTTCTACTTCCGCTCTTCCAACATCCATTTAGTATACAGATAAACAATCTAATGTAAATCCATTAAAAACTTGAATTTTTGCCTCAGTTCTTTCTCTATATGTGTATTAAGTATTGTAGGGAAAGTAAAATTAATTAATCATCCAGTAATTTATAGAAGTCTCAGCAGCAAAATGTTTACGTAATTTTGCTGTAGTGGAGTTGTTACTCAAATGGAATTTCTTTACACCTTTTTAACACTTTACAACATAGTTGAAAAGTGTTTATGACTTTGTTCATTCTGTCTGTCTGTCCGTTAGCACGATAACTGCCGTAAAAATGACTTTATCAAAATGAAATTTTAGTATGTTGTTCAGACGGTCTGTGAGACAAATGGGAATATAAATCAATAATATCACCCAATTAGTTTTGGATTGAACCCGGATTGAAAAAATGAAATACATTGAACCCTATGGGACATAATTTTTCAAACATTTCTAAAGCGGATTTAAAATTCACAAATTGCTTCGAAAGTTTTAGGAAAAATTCAAACTATCCCATAAAATATATAAACAAAATTTCAGTAAAATATATTTAGTAGTTTTTTAAATAAAAATTAAAATAATAATTACACCTTTTATACGAAGCGATCACGTGACCATTATATGACGAGATCAAGTGACCCACTTCAAAATAAAATATGGCATCCATCTTGTGTCAAAATCGTGATTTTTAAAGTTCTTTTTAATTCATATTTAGTGCTGTATCCGTCCTAAAATCGCTTTATTTTTACCTAAATTCTGAGTATTTACATACTGAAACAACGCAATTACAATATATTTGAGTTTAAATGATCATCCAACTTCGATTATTTCTACAACGAAGCCTAATTTTCACTTATGGAGAATACAAATACCAAAACATGTAGAATGAGTTGTATAAGAATTGCTGCATTTCTTTAACGCAAAATCATTTAGCTCATGGAGTCTGCAATATAGCTGATATGAATGAAATATTCATTGATCTTACACAGAGAAGCAGACGATTTTTTCGATGAAGTTTTAAACATATAGTTTAATTACTTGTACTTCCATGGTCTTAAGTTTTTAAGTAAAATAAATTATTATAGTATTGTGATGAATGAAATGCATGGAAAAAAGTTTATGAATGAAATGCAGCTTTTATAGAGAGAGCCAGACGTGTTATGTTTCGATGACGTCATTTGAATAAATTTCATTTGTTTTCGATAAAGTTTTCAAATATAATAAATTATTGTAGTATTATGATAATTTTAAAAATATTACCGAGGAATGTATCGTATTTTAGAGATGTTTAAACCAGGCAATTTATATTCCAATGCCGTCATTTTAATGAAGTTCACTTTTTTCGATGAAGTTTTACGTTTTCAAATATAATAAATTAATGTAGTAGTGTGATAATTTTAAAAATACTACCGAGGAATGTATCGCATTTTAGAGATGTTTAAATAAAATTGCATTGAAGTTGGAAAGTGTTTCATAAATAATGCTTTATGCATGATTGATCTTTCTCGTTTTATTATACTTAAATATCAATTAGTTTTACGCAATTGATTATGGTACAATTATAAGGAAAATTCTACAAGCACCAGAATTGCGATAATTCTGGACACTGGACTAACACTGGACTTATGCGACTTTTCAATTTTAAAATGTTATAATACCTCTATTATAATACCTCTATATTTAAAAAAAGTAGTTGACGCCGCAGCCGCTGTTTGACAAATTTCTCGTTTATCGAGATTGTACCGCAAAAACTATTGCATATAAAAATATGAAATTGTGGTATACTTGTAGAAAAAGCTTTGAGGAATACGCTTAAATAAACCGTTTTATGATATATATTGTCCCTCTATATTAAAAATAAGTAACTGATACCGCCGCCGCTGTTTGACAAATTTCTGGTTTCTCGAGATTCTTTGCTTCGTACCTCAAAAGCTATTGCATATAAATAAAATATGAAATTTGGTACACTTGTAGAAAAAAGCTTTGGAGCTAAACTGTTCTTTGATATATATTGTAGTTTAAGAAGTATTATAGTTTAAGAAGTATTCAATGTCAAGTCAAAGACAAAATATGTGGGCTGCGAGTTCGCGTCCTGGATAAACTAACAGTAGCATGACCACGAATTTTTGCAGGCAGGTACCTACATGGGTGAATTTTTGCAGGACGGAGCCCCTTTTTTTAATTTCGGTGTTGTTTTTGAGATATTTTACTTTTTATGCACATCTGAAGTGAACTTTTTTTTTTCGCATCGTCACGTCTAACGATTTCTCTGCCTCGTACCGTAAAAACTATAGCATACAAAAATATGAAAGTTGGTGCATTTAAAGAGAAATAATAGGGTAACATGATGAAATAAACCGTTTATGGATTTAAACTTTAGTTTGACATGAAATAGCTCGCGAAGAGAGCTCATGATCAAGGAATTCAATTTTTGGATTCTCCGGGCTAAGAAAAATCCCTGCTTTTCCCTCCTGCGAGAATGCAGGAAATGGACCGGTATAGAAAAGCGATTTTTGAAAGTAGAATTTTTAGAAAAGATAGATATGAAGCGAGCTCAGCGAGTAGGAGGCGAAGTCTACCGAAAGGGGCTCGAGCAGACGGCAGAGCCCCCTAGTACATATAAAATATCATAAACGTTTCATATTTCGATGAATTTTCAAACTTTTTTTAAAATATGAAAGAATTATCGTATGCATTCGGTTTAAAGCTCGTTGAAAACCGTTCTTTGATCCTTTCGATGGTGTCAGGGTGAAAACTCTGCGATAATATTCTTGATTGTTAACGAATCGATTTCAATGCGTTTCAACAAAAATGACGTAAATGATGTCTCAACATTTTCAGAACTGAAAAACTAATTTGAATTAAAAAAAAATTTCGATGAGGTGTTTCCTCTCCGGATTCAAGGTAATGTACCAGCTTTTATGGTCGTATGACATTCATATTTTCCGCTACAGATGACACAAACAGACATCTTGCTGTATTATTATACATTACAACGTGTTATGGAAAATTAGAGTAAATCAAACATACCTAGATGGAGCACTTCAGAAAAAAAGCGATATATTAGATTATAGAACACTTAACTGGCACTATAAAACATAATAAATTATGAACGATGAAAATAGAAAAAAAAAAAAAAAGCAGACGATATTGCTAAATTTCATCCATTTCGGAAACTAAAAACTTAGTTTAATAAACTACACATGGAGATGAAAATAAAAAAAATCTAAGAGGCTATATGTTCGTTCCGATTTTTGAAAAGCTCTGATACGATTTTGAATAGCATTTGAAACTGCTCGTTATCCGTCCAGTTTTTTTTTTTTTTTTCTAAATTCATAACAGCTTACTACGTTATTACACGTCATGAAAATATTTTGTGTCACTTTGAAACCATTATAAATACAGACAGAATGCAAATTGTGGAACCCAAAATATATATATTGTTTTTGACAACGAATTCTGATAATCCTACTCCTATCCTATTATACCTCTGAAAAAACTAATGACTTTTCGGGGTCTCGGAGCATAATTCTCTATCCGTTTTTCCGTCTGCCTCGGAGAGCTTTCTAGTCTTGAAATATAAAAGGATAGGTTTTTCTTCGCATTCAATCTCTCATCTCCCCCACCCCCCACCTTTTGCAAGTTAGAATTATAACAGAAATTTACTTTTTTAAGATAATTTTTATTTTTAGAAGTTTATAAAATGTAAATTGTATTAAAATGTTTTAAATAATACTTTAAAAATTAGTCTTTTACCCGAACATTCAAATGCTGTAATTCCCTCCTTTAATTTATGTTCGAAAATTTTTATTACAACTACTTCCACGTGCCAATGATATTTTTTTCGGGGCGTGGGGAGGGGGGGATTGTAATGGACGAACTTTTAATAGGTTTATAAAGGTTTCGCAGTGTCCCAGCCGGGATCGAACCTCGGATCTTCGAACAAGTTAGTAGATGCTCTTACAGTTGAGCTGTGACAAGATAACAACTTCTTGTTAAGATGGGCCCAATATCCTCAATCTGAACGACTACCTTCGTTAATCTCTTTTCTTTTTCTTTTCTGTTAATTCAGAACCATTCTGGGTGGTCGCGACGTTCTAACGGACGCCATAATTCACAGGGTCCACTGAGATAAATTGGATTTCGGATCAGCTTCTTAGTTTTCGAAATATAGTGGTTGTAACTTCGATATATTAACATTTTGACTATTTAATCGATATTTTATATATTCTGATATTTTAACACTAATTTTAAAATGTGATTCAAATTTCTATATTTTAATATTTTGAACTGTTTTGAAAAAGTCTAAAGAAGACATACCATCCACAAAGAAACATGTCATTCACGCAAAACCGTTTCGACTCCATCAGATTGGAGATACTATCAATTTTTCCCGCTACCCAGACCGTAAGGTATCTGTTTGGACGGCCTGAAAAATGTCACTTAATTTAGACCGGAACCCAATAGAAATGACAACCACAAGGATCGTACCATCTTTCCCTTAACTCACCACCTCTCGGATGGATTCATACCTACAAATTTAGTGTGATGCTCATACTCGCGTAGACACAGAGATATTTTTGGGTGTCGTCGAGAATCAAACGCGGATTTACCATGTGCGGTAGATCCGGGTTCGATCCTCGTATAAATTTGTAGATTGAGATGAGGTTGGTTCCTCCTACCTTTCACTAATTAGATTCTAATTTCTGTTATAGTATTTCTGGCGATTCGAAAGTCAAGGCCAGATGAGGAAAGATTACCCGGTCGAGATCGGTCGGTTGTGGAATGACGATGAGCTGCAGGAAGTGGATGCAGTCTACGAACGACCCATCGATACCAAGATAGTATTCTTCTCCGGTAAGTAATCATGATCTGAGATTTAAGATTTCAAAACGAAACAACTTTTAGTGGAAGATATATTGTTACCCTTCCCTATAATATAGTATAATAAATAGGGAAAGTGATAGAATGGGGTTCAAAATTCAAATTAGAGTTTTCGACGCTTTGGGAATTTGAATCGAAAGGTTTTGTGGCCACCTGAGCTGTGAGTTTGTGGATATCGGCAGAATAACTGGAGCTATTCGAATGAAGATTGGAATGATTTTCACAATCTATGAATACTGGAACCCTATTCTTTAAAATGCGATTGAACATCTAGATATTTTTTTTTAATATTTTTAATTACAAAAAGTAACCAAAACCGCTCAATAGATTTATTTTATATATAATTTTTCATTACAAAACAAATGACATTCCTTTTAGAATGACGACTTGATTCGTTCTCAAAATATTGCACTTTTTTCGAATTTTATTAAAAAAAAGTTATTTAAAAGTATTAAATATCGTTAGTAAGTGGATTTTCTTGCACCACATTATGCAAAAAAATTATATAGTAGCATCATTCTCAGGGATCTAGCATGTTCCCTTCATGAAAAAGGACATATTTTGTATTTTGACGTAAACAATTTTGCTAAATTTCATTTATCCTGATTGACAATTATTGAATGACAACAGCAGTTTGATGTGAATTTTGCTGGTGAATATAAAAAAGTCATTTTCTTTTGCCCAATAAAATTGCCCAAACAGCCAAATTTGATTCTACTCAAATTCTCAAATATATCTCTTTCAGGGCACAAATTAAGTGCTAATATTTGAATCCTTCAAAGTACAAGAGGTTTGCATATGCAATATCAAGAATGTATCAAAGCGTCCTTTTTTTGCCCCCATGGTATATTTTAATGCACCCTTATCGTTTCTTTAGAATATACCACCTTTTAAGAAAAGAAAAATCACCTCCTGGGGGAGGTACTGCTTAGGTTACCTCTGGCCTAGAAAATGCCCTAGCCTAAAATATCAATGGTCATCAATCCCCCAATACTTAAAGCTATCAGTTTTATGAAAACACAAAATAAAAATTTGAAGAAACATTTTTTTCCAATGTCACCCTTCTATGTATAATCTATCTGAATATGCTCCCGATTGGCAATAGTAGATTTGAGTATTCTTATAAAATTTATCCAATAAAAAGAATGAAATACTTCCAGGAGGATGACAGAATAAATATTTTTCAAAGTGTTATTCTTCTAACTATTTATATATACAGGTCGCCTAGGAAAATTCTTAAGCACCCCAATAAATTTGTAAGGAAAGGAGATAATGGTTCAGATATAAATATAAAAATAATCAAAGAATATAATCAAATATACCAGCTTGATGCCTTGTAATACTTATATGAGAATACAATGTAATGTTTAAAAGATGAAAAAGAATGAGAATAAAATAACATAAATTGAGTTACCACATGTTCTGTATACCTTGGAGTTTAAATGAGACTGACAGTGCTTTTTGCCTACTCACAACAGTTTACAGTTAAGTTTATAGAAAAAGTGTGTAATGGATATGAAACATAAAATTTTATTATTTATTTATTATTAATCAAATAATTGATAATTATTCTGATATTGAATTTATACTTGTAAATTTTTTTAATTACTTTTTATAATTTTTTAAATTTTTTTATTATATATATATATATATATATGTGTGTGTGTGTGTGTGTGTGTGTATAGCTAAAATAATTAGATATGTTGTATGTTTTTTTAATGAATGTGACAAACTTTAAAAATTTTTAATAGATGGGAATCTTAAAAGAATGTTTTAAACTATACATTTGGCATCATAATAGTTAGAAGTTATAAATAGTGAAGAAAAGATGCATTAAGGAACAAAATAAAAACTGTTACTTTAAGAAATACATATCGTGTGTGTGTGTGTGTGTGTGGGGGGGGGGGGGTGCTTGTTGTAAATGGTGTTCTTGCAACTGCTAATTTGTGAACTCTGGGTGGGGGTGGGGGGTTATAGAAATGTCTCAGGGATTTTGCAGAAAAACAAATTTTTCAACACAGATGTTTCTTGTCATATAATTATCTAATAATGAAATTCTATATATACAAAGGAAATTATTTTATAACATGTTTAAAACTATATAATTAACAAAAGAGACATTAGAAGTTATAAACTATTGATACCAAAATTAAGCAACAAAAATTAAAACTGCTACTTTAAGAAATGGAATTCAATGTATGTTATTAAAGGGGTTCCTAAAATAAATATTCTGTTAAATAGGATTCACAAGTTTGAAAAGGTTAGGAACAACTTTTCTAAAAGATATCCCGCATTCTGAATGTGTAATTTGTTTTCCTAGGAGCCAAGTACTGGCTGTTCAATGGTGTAACTAAAGAACCTGGTTATCCAAGGCCACTTACAGACCTTGGTTTGCCACCCAACTTGAAACGAATAGATGCTGCTATGGTTTGGGGATATAATGGAAAAACCTACCTCTTCTCAGGAACACAGTATTGGAGGTACGATGAGTCAGAGGGCAGAGTGGAGCTTGACTATCCCCGAGACATGGGTATGTGGCGAGGGGTGCCTTCTCACATAGATGCTGCATTTCAGCACACAGATGGTGAGTAAATACCTCAAAGGAATGCAATCCTGATTATTAAAACTTAAAATAAATATGATCATGCAATAGTCATAAATTTATGTGTAAATTTTATGCTTTATACAACTTTCAGTAACCGATTTATTTTTGCAGGCCATACTTACTTTTTTAAAGGAAGAAAGTTCTGGCAATTCCAAGATAATTATATGAGGGTGAAAAAGAATAAGTTCAGCAATATCAATCAGTATTGGTTTGGATGTCCCAGTCGCGCAGAACAGGCTCCAGATTTTGAAGAAAGTGATCAAGACTTTATCACTACATCTGGATATTCACAAGTTGTTTCAAACTTGTTCCTTTTAGTGTCTTTCGCCATTGTGTTCCTGTTACATCGGACATCATATGTTTCATATTTATAAGTGATTTTTTGAACTCAAACAATTTTTGGAGTGAGAATAAATCACACAAACTTCCTTATTTATTTTTCTTACGCTTGTTACAAGAAGATGGTAAAGAGGACTTTTGTACATGAACACCGCTTGTTGAATTTGTGATTAATTTTCAGAGATCAACCTCTCTTTGTGCTTTATTGTGAGATGAAATAATCAAAATTTCTCTGCAAAATATTCCAAATTTTTGAAAGAATCTTTTACATATAAGCTGATGTTATAAAATTTGATCTCATTGTCAAATATTTGGAATTTACACCAGTGAAAAGTTGCAAATTACTCTATTAAAATAAATATAAAAATATTGTGTTGTGTTTATTTCAAGTACAAAGTAATTTATTTATTATTTTATTTAGTTTGAAAAAAAGATAGGGTAATAAAAATATGTATAAAATATTTTATAAATATCTTACAACAAAATCACATTCTTTAATACTAAACAAAGTATTTTATGGAACTTTGGATAAATGCTAATAGTTACATTATGTAGTAATGTTTTATCACATATCAACATTTTAAAACTATAGACACATGCGTCAGATATTAGGCACATGAAACATTACAAAAATATTAAAAATATATATACATATCGTAGAAGTAGATACATACATTCATCTGCATAATAAATAATTAAAATAATATAAAATGGAGTGTCTATAAATGAAAGAAAAATAATGACATATAAAATGCAAAAAATGCATAAGCAAAATAGAAAATAATTTATGAAAACCAGAAAGAAATAATTTAAAAGTTCAGGTATTCACAGAATTAATGAAAAATGAGTATATTTTTAATTAATAAAGTTGCAAACTGTAACTGATTAAAATGTTACTTTTAGTCAACATAATTATGGATACATCTTAAAATCATAACTCACTCAATATTCTCCCAAAGTGCTACAATATAAATTTCCATAAATGTTATTGTATTTGCATTATGTACTTAATCATTTACAATTTTATGATTTACTTATAATAATCACATACATGAATTGGAATGGCAGAATTGTAATAAAGGGGATATTTTATTAGGAAAAATCTATGACATGGCCATGTAATCAGGGGAATTTCTTTTTTATCATGAAAAAATTTCTATGGGAACTAACTGTATTACATTTAGTTAACATGATAGCTAATAAAACTTGCAATACATAACCTGCCTCTAAGCTGAAGGGATGTCAATTCTATTACCCCATAGAATTGACATCCTATGTTTCAATAATAAACATCATAGCACTAGGTAAAGGCAGAAACCTAAAACAATTACCTTAATTAGAAAGTTGAACAAATACTCATATTGTGCAATAAACTCATAAATATTTTTTAAGAACCCCCCTCCCCCCATCTGGAATGTGAAAAAAAAACAAAAAAACACCCAAGTACTTGTTTTTTAAATGCATATGGATACTGATATTTTATAGAAGCAAAGAATACATCCAACACGTAACTCACTATTTGTTGAAAGAGCATCAGTCAAGAGTGTTATTCATAAAAAATAAATAAATAAATAAATAAATAGCATTTTATCAGTCCCAGGTTTTTGCTGGATGCCCTCTAGCAAATAACAAATTTTTTCTCTATTAAGAATCTCAGTATTTTTGCATTCAAAGTTCTGGAGAAAGATTTTAAAAATATATTTTCAGATCCAAACTAAAGTTTACAAAACAACTTGTACAAGACTGAATGTATTTATAATTTGAAAATAAAAATTTTCATAATTACCGATAAATTTTTATGTTTTTTTTTCAATGATTAAGATTGGTGTTTTAATCTTAATCTTTCATTTCTGCCCATTTGGCATACATTTCAAAACGAAATTCAAAGTCAATATATATATTGCACATAAATTGGAAACGTTTACTTTTTATATAATTTGTACATATCAAATTATAAATGAAATCTTACAGAAAACATTGCACATATATAGAAATAAACATAGATAAAATATTTTCAAGGTATGGCTAGATAAAATACACACAAACACGCAGACAAAAAATATAGCATATATAACAATATTAGAATAGACAGACATTATATAAAGCAGTGAATGTCTTCGAGGAAGATCTAAGCAAATTAACGAATTTATACATTAAAATATTAAACCGGTTTCAATTAGCATAAGCATGCCTATATAAAAACATATATATATATTGGTCAGAAATAAAATAATGGAATTGAAGGAAATCAAAATTGCACGATGACTTATATTTTTATATCAACAAATTGATAGTTTTATGACAACAGGATTATTGAAATCATAATTTTTATTATTTGTATATATATAATATTGCTCTTGTAAAAAAAAAAAAAAAAAAAAAAAAAAGACTTTTAAATTTTAATGCACAAAATAAAACATCTAAAGCATTATATATTATGTATGAAATGTATTTAATTTAAAATATCAAATTCAACAAAGAAAATATTAAACGGCCCATTTTCAAATATATTCTTTGCTATAAAATATTTTCATAATTTTTCCAATTCAATTATATTTCATAAAAAATAATATCTGAGGTAAGAATTCACACCCCAGTTTCTTAAATTGTAATATTGCAAATCTATAGGCCACATTTATACCAATCTATAAACCTATTCAAATGTCATGTATTTAAATCCATCCATAGAAGACAGATTACACCTCTAAAACATCTTCATAAATGATGGCACATGTCACATACAATTCTAGAAGTATTTTAACGAATTTAGTTAAAATATGATATAATTAAATATTGTTTTATTAAGGTTCTCGCACACAGTCATTCCCAACAGTTACCTTACACCTTTCTGGTAGGTCGGACTGTCTGGGTCTCAACAACAACAACACAGTCATTCCCAGCCTGCTGCCATGAGAATGAATCCAACTGTTCATTTTAGAAATGACAACGTGTGAGCTCATTCATACTATAAGTGATTGCTCATCATGCCAGGAATAATATATTGGAGTTTTTAGAGAAATAACATGCCAAAAGCGACCTTGTAGGAGCTTGCTTCATTCCTAGATTTACAGGCACATGTGCATTATACTATTATGAATGCACTTAGTTTTACAATTTCCTCATAATAATTGGACCATATAGACAAAACTTTTCGGGTAGAGTTATTGCTGTATAAAATTTAAACAACTTCATTAAAAACAGTATATAATAAAAAATTAAAAATATTGTCCGGTTTTAAAATCAAATACATCCTTCTTTATCAGGACACACATGAAGCACAACCTTCAGTCATCAGAGAAAGATCAAAAACTGATGTAGGAACAGCAACTGTGGCAGAAGCAGGAAAAGGGTGTTGCCAACGGTGAGAAAAGAAAAGAGAGTTAAAAATCCCAGGAGGCAGGAAACAGAGATGGGATATAATGGATGAATGGTAAAATGCTAAAGAGGAAAATGAATGTTCAACAAAGGATTCAAATGACTTGTTTATAAAATCCCAATTAAATTAAGAAACAAGAAAAACAAATGAAAATTACTGAAATAAAAAGTAAACAAATGAAATCTAAAAATTAAACCAGAGATTTCGAAGCAGAAGAGAAGAAAATATAATTATCATTAATAAGGGTTTTTGACTCAGAAGAGAAACAATGGAAAAACTTTCAAGAAAATCCATTTCGCTTCGAAAATAAAAACATGTTCCTGATGAAGAAAGCTGTTTTTAACCTTGAAACTGATCGATACTTTAATTTTTTTATTATATGCTGCCTTGAATGAAGTTATTTGAATTTTATGCTTTAGTAGGATTTTAGGCTGTATGTATTTATTTTTTGTGTTCGAACATGACATGTATTATGATGTAAAGCTGTTATAAACTTAAAATTTCAAGTTTATGATAGTGTGAAAAGTAAAAAGTGCTGATTACAAGAATTTAAAAAAGAAGAGACACACTAAAAATTGATTGATAGCATGCAAAATTATTTCAATGCGCCAAATTAGTTTATAATTTGTGCAAATCTAACTTGACAATTAACTTCTTTAAGAAAAATTCTTATCATCCATTAAGCAGTACACTCTATTAAAACAATTTAATAATTTTAAATTTAAAAAAAACTATCATATAAAACTGACAAATTGAGTTTCAAGAGTTTCAATCAATATATTTTTGAAATTCAAAACCCAAATTCTAATTAGGTTTTTCTAAGTCAATAATTTATTTAACATTTTGTTAATTGATTTCTAAAGGCGAATCTGTTACTATGGTAACTATCTAATTGCATGTAAAACTGTAAAATGTCAATAAAGTCATACCATAGTGTTTTTAACATTGAATTAACATTACATTAATTGAAATGTAGTGCATGTGTTGACTTTTTGGTCAAAACAAAACAATTTATTCATACTTATGTGCAAAATTCATATTAAAATATAAGCAGCATTTGATTAACATCCCGCAAAGTAAATGACTATTGGTGAATTGCTTAGCATCAAAATACAAAACTATTACTAAAAGTGTCTTTTCTCGTTTGAGCCAGATGCGCAAGAATGATGTTAGTATATTTGTCATATACTATTGCATACGGATGGTTGTTGAGACCCAGACAGTCCAACCTACCAGAAAGGTGCAAGGTAACTGTTTGGATGGCTGGGTGCATATGGATGGTGAACATATTTAGCAACACTTATTAATATTTTAATTATATGCAAAGCTTTTGATAAATGTATCTAAAAAAAAAGTATCTCAAGAATGGCTGATGTCAAAATTCTAAAATGAGTACCATTCATTTTTTCACGATAAATTATGAATAAATTGATTTATTTAACATTATTCGATATCCTGACTTCTTTTTATTTTATGAATGCATGGAAATGGTCTCAGTGTGACATGTATACACTTATCCCCCGATTTACACTTCATGTGTTTTACACGATTTCGCTTTTACACGGTTAATAAATTAACAGATTTCAAAAAATTGATAAAAATGTATATTCTGCTCCATATACTCCTATACAAAGATTTGATGACATTTTTGAATTTTATTCCCTTGGTAACACTGATGAAAACAACAGGGGATTTCCGGTGTTGTAAAATATATACATTTAGGGGAATCCCCGTATAGGGAAATCCCCGTAATAAGGGAATCCCCGTATGTACTTCACAACAGTAAAGCTATCTAGTTCATGCAAGTACATAGTGCAGAAACATTTTAGCAGCAAAGCTTATATTATTGTGCATTTATCTTTTGAACTGGTAAGTTTTCATCATTTATAGTTTTTCTTGCATCTTTATAGTTTGCGTAAATTTGTTAAGGTTCTATAATGTCAAAGGATTTGAAGAAAAATCAAATGAAAAGAAAAGTTATTTATTTAGAAACTAAAATTCAAATATTAGACTGTCTACGAAATAGAGAAAGAGTAACGGATGTTGCTAAATTTTACTCCATGAATGAAGCCACAATAAGGACAATAAGAAAAAATGAAGACTCCATTAGAAAAAGTGTAGCAGCTGGAACCAGTATGAGTACGACTTCATATGTTAGAGATGTTACAATGGAAAATATGGAAAAAGCTTTAGTGATATGAATAGAAGACCAAACTTAAAAGTGAATCCCGATCGATGCCAATGCTGTTACAAATAAAGCTTTGAAGATTTATCAATCACTTAAGAATCAGTCGCTGTCGACTTCGTCTGATGAAAAGAAGGTATCTTTTGCTGCAAGCCATGGGTGGTTCAAGAGATTCAAACAAAGACATTCTTTACATAATCTGAGAATGAAAGGTGAAAGTGTATCTGCTGATTCGGATGTGGCACAACAATATCTGGCAAAACTTGCTGAAATCATTGCCGCTAACTCCTACACTTCTGATCAGGTTTTCAATGCTGACGAGTCCGGATTATTCTGGAAAAAAATGGCAGAAAGAATCTTTATAGCCAAAGTTCACAAATCAGCTAGTGGTCATAAAGTAGCGAAAAGTCGTATAACAGTTCTTTTCTGATGCAATGCTTCTGGCGATTATATGATGAAACCATTGGTGATTAACAAATCAAAATCACCACGATCATTCAAAGGAATAAATATCAAAAACCTTCCCGTGGATGGCTAATAGAAAAGCTTGGGTCACTGCCACAGCTTTCAATTAATGGTTCCATAACTTCTTTGTTCCAGATGTAAAAAATTATTTAACTAAAAAGGGATTGCCTTTTAAGGCTCTTCTATTAATTGATAATGCACCAGGTCATCCTCCAGATTTACAACACGAAAATGTAAAAGTTGTTTTTTTACGAAAGAATACAACTTCCTTATTACAGCCGTTAGATCAAGGGATAATTTCGACTTTTAAAGCACTGTACATCAAGCAAACTTTCAGATATATCTTAGAACAAATGAAGAATCTCTTACTCTGATGGATGCTTGGAAGAAATTTACAATTTTAGATTGTGTTAAGCATATTGGACTGTCATACACTCAGATCAAACAATCAACAATCAATGCCTGCTGGAAAGCAATATGGCCGGATGTTATTGAAAGTGGAAATGATAAATCACCAATAGAGCATGAATATTCTCAGATCACTGAGTTGACCCATACTATAGGAGGAGAAGGTTTTGAAGATTTAGCTCAGGCAGATATTGAAGAAATAATGGCTGATGAAGAATTGAATGATGATTTAATTAACATGATTCGTGAAACAAACAAACATGATGAAGACAATGATTCTGATGAAGAGCAATCTGAACCAGTTGCGTTCACAGCAAGAATCATAAGCATAGGACTTGATTTGGGAAGAAAATTGGGAAACCATTTCTTACAATATGACACAAATGTTGATCAAGCTCTCCGATTCCAGCGAGACCTTCGTAAATGCTTAAATCAATATGAAGAGGTCTATAAAGATTTAGCAAAAAAACCTATGCAATTGTTAATTACCGATTTCATGACAAAGTCTTGTCAACCCGAGATCTTGCCTAATTCGTCAACCATGGAGCCAGAATCGCATCAAGAAAGCTCAAGTGATGAAAGTGACATCATACCTATCAGAAAGAAAAGACTGATAGTACATGAAAGTGATGACAGTGATTAAACTTATAATTAATTTTTAAGGGTCTTTTTGTTTTTTTGTTCTTTGTTCCTAATGTAAAATAAATTAAATATGTTATATTACTACATTCATATGTTTGTTGTTTTATAAACTAAGTATAATTTTAAGTTTTCTAAGATGTCTTACTTTTGTTTTACTTAAATAAATGACTGAATCATGCACATTTTGGGGTTATTTTTGTTTTACACGATTTTACTTAGCAAAATCCAAGATTTCAATTTACACGGTTTTGTGCAGAACCTATCTTCCGTGTAAGTTGGGGGACAGGTGTATATACTTTATAAATTCACAAAAATTAGACTATTAATATTATGGATTTCGCTCATGGTCATTTCTTACAGAGGGACATAATGAGTATTCAACAAAATTCCATTAATCATGTTAAATTGCTCTGTCATCCATTAGAAATCTGAAAAGACATTTTCAAGAACTTATTTTAAGCAAAAATTTCTAGAAACTATAAAGTCAAAAAAATTTTAAGGGGAGACCTGAAAATTGACAATTAGATATTCAGCCATAAGTAGATGAGAGTTTTGGGAAATGAAATTTTAATTACACTTCCCTAAAAAAATTCTTCTTCCCTAAAAGTATAATTTTAAGTTTTCTAAGATGTCTTACTTTTGTTTTACTTAAATAAATGACTGAATCATGCACATTTTGGAGTTATTTTCGTTTTACACGATTTTACTTAGCAAAATCCAAGATTTCAATTTACACGGTTTTGTGCAGAACCTATCTTCCGTGTAAATCGGGGGACAGGTGTATAGCAAATTTCGCTCATGCCCGGAATTTCACACATTGACACTCCCAGAATTATGACAGGCAATGATTGTGTGTGGAAACCTTTAAAATTAAATATCTAATTGCATATAATATTCAATTATTTATTTTTTTAAAAAATCACATGCGTGCCATTACTTATATATGTTTATCATATAAATAAAATATTTCACAGTTCCAAGAAGGTGCAACACAAATCTGCATATAAAATTTCTCAAAAATCAATGTGTAAAAGAAAAAATTAAGTACTTTCAAGCACTTTTAAGTACTTACAGTAAAATGTAACCAATTTAAGTACTTTTAAAATGTCTCAAACATCTTACAAATCCTGGGAGTGGTGTACAGAAAGTATATTTGAAAGATTAGTCTTTATTGTAATATACTATACTATAGCGAAAGAACAAGGAAAATAAACTAAGGGGACCAAGATATGATAAACATTAAAAACATCAAATTTTTATTCAGTAGCTTAAAAAGTAAAAAAAGTCCTGCTAATTACAAAAGTATATAATTTATGTATTTTTCGTCTTAAAAAGTAAACTTTTTAAGATTAAAGATGTATAAAACTAGTGCTGTGTCTATTCTAAAGGCTGTTCAATGAAATTTTGCAAGAGCATAAAATTTATAATTATGCATGTAGTGAACCTAAACTTTTCTATTTAAATTGTTTGGCATTTTTAAAACATGTTCCAAAAATATGCTTATTATTGATATGTAATAATTTCCAAATTCATATACACTTTTAAAAAATACCAAGCAATTAAGTTTAGGTTCACTAGATGGACAATCATAAATTTTATGCTCTTGCAAAATTTAATGAATGTAGATACTATAGAATTTACATACATAAAGTGTACCAAATAAGGAAACAACACATTTCGAAAAAGTGCTCTTTGAACGGTTTTTAGAATGGACCTGACACTCGTTTACATTTTTAAGCTTAAAATTTTTAATTTTCATGACATGAAAGGTACATAAATAATATATTTTTATAATCAACAGAATTTTTATGCATTTTTTATTATTTTGTAATCGGCAGAATTTTTATGTTTTGAGCTACTAAATGAAAATTTGAATTTTTTTTCAAGTTTATCCTGTCTTGGCCCCTTTTTAAGCAATATCATTTGTGGCAAATAAGATTTTCCTAAATTTTACTGTACTTCATCAGTATTTAACAATGATAAATGAAAGTTGTAATGAAATAAATACCTTATAAGTAACATAACACTATTGTAACAAAATGGCATACATTTTTCAATCTTGCAACTGTATAATACGATGCATCACCCTAATACATTCAAACAATATGGTATATTAATATATGAGTTATTTATTATGCTGAAATTCAATAAACTACTTAAGTAGACAAATGTTTATAACTAGAAATGATCTGTTCTACAGTCATGACAGAAGCCATGAAATCCTCTTCGGTTAGTCCATACTCTTTATAGTGATGAAAATAGGCTTTATAAGAAAACATCTTCCATGCTTTAGCAGTAGCTTTATCTACACAAGACACAGAGAGTTGTCCATTGTTTGCAAGTAATGCTGTTTTGTCATGAGATAAAAAAGAATTTGGATTATGCCACATTTTAATCCTTGATGAGTTTGGCACCCATGAGGCATAAGGAAGTGATGGTTTGTGAAGGAAGTTCATATCAGCAGTTTCACAGTCACGCCCTCGTAACACCAACAAGTTTGAGACTGAAATCGGTGGGGTGGTAACAATATTTGTTGAAGCACTGTTTTGGCCATATACTGCAAATAATTAAACGAATTCAGTTAAAGAAGTAGATACATTTAAACAGATTTTTAAAATACAGAACAACTTATTTATAACAAGCCTGTACTTAAGGAGATTCAATTAAAGAAGTAGCTACATTTAAACAAATTTTTAAAATATAGAACAACTTATTTATAACAAGTCTGCACTTACGGGGATTCAGGTAAATCAATTCAATCAAGTAGCAAGATTTAAACAGATTTTTAAAATACAGAACAATTTATTTATAACAAGTCTGCACATAAGGAGATTCAGTTAAAGAAGTAGCTACATGTAAACAGATTTTTAAAATACAGAAAACACTAAAGTATTTTTTATTTCGCTACTGATGAAGGGAATCGTGATGCCCAAAAGCACTTTGTTTTTGTAAACTTATGTATGTCGAGAAGGGTGGTTTTATTAAATGTTTTTTAAACCTATGATTGGTTGTCTTTAATAGTTTTTTAAAATCCTTCCTACTTTGAAAAATAATTCCCCAAACTTTAGGAAAGATGTAAAAATGCCTCCAAAGATTTATTTGTGACTACCTCGGGCTGAATTAGAAGATCTTAGCATCAGCTACCCTGGAGAAATGGCTTCTACCTACAACCTGGAAAGATTAATGTACTCACTTTCCGGGTTGTCTTCAGCTATGAATGCCACTATAGAGTTGAAAACAAAAATATTGGAAAGAGTTTCAGTAATTGGCTTTCATGAAAGAAATGGTAACTGTGTTCCTAAGAAAAGGAATAAACTAGAAGTAAAAAATGAGTTAAAAGTTTCTAGAATATGGAACTTGAACCATCAGCTCAAATCAAAATTGTTTCAGGATATGTAAATGAGTTTCTAAGTTGTTTGGGGAGCAAGCAAATATATAGATTGGTTTATTTTATTTTCCTATGGGAGTATCATATCCCCCTGAACATGCTTTAACTAATGATGTTTCAAATTATGCAAGTACAAGGTGTCCTGAAATTCCCGAAACGAGCAAAAAAAACTCTGTAAATGATGATGCCAAAATTATAAATACTACAGGAAAACATACTAAAAGGTTTATGCAATAATCATCTAAAATGATTTCAGAGCCCCTGGTGCTATATTTTGGAACTTATAAAAATTATTTTCATTAACCTCAGTTTTAGCTCATTATATCCAATTGCAAAGTTGTTAACCTATGAAAATCATACTCGAAGACATCCATTATGTTACTGCATGTTTTAAATTGATTGAGATATGCCATTTAAGCAAAAATATTAATGATTCACTAAATTCCTGACTTAAAAATAAAATAAAACAGATAAAAAAAAATTTGAAAAAATAATTCACAAGTTTGATCTAATCAGTACATGTAGCAGGAAGAATCGTTTGAGTGACATTTAGATGGCACCAAATCCAGTAGTGCGCAGTGAGGCAAAGCAGTGCTCAATTCATGCTAAATATCAATATATCCATCAACTACAGCAATTTTTTTTATAATTTACGCATTGTTTTACTGGAAAATATGCAATCTATGCAATTGGTACAATTATAGCACAGTTCCAAACTACCATTGGTTCTGAACTGAGAAGGCCAGGTGAAGTACTCAAATTTCGGTTTGGGTTAGAGCATGCACAAAGAGCCTTTCTTTTCTTGCTGTATATGTTAGCACTGTGCCAAGTATGATTAGTGTTTAACCAAAGCTCATGTCTTTTGTTTCATCCCACCGCATGCCACTAGCCAAATTTGATGTCTTAAAAAAAAAGAGGGAATTTATTTCGGCAGTGTGGGCAATATTGTGGAAAAAAGATAATAAGAAAATTTTGGTTTTTTTAAAAACTAACATATCTCAATCAATGTTAAAAATGCAATAAAGTAATTGACAGCTTTGAACATGTTTTTTAAAGGACAACAAATTTCAAATTGACTATAATGAGCTAAAATGAAAATTAAAGAAAATAATTTTGTTAAGTTCTGAAATATAACACAAGAAGCACTGTAATTACTTTTATCGATTAGTGCATAAGACTTTTAGAAAACAATCATAACATTTATAACTCTATCACTATTTACAGAGCTAGTTGCTAGGTTCCAAGAATTTTAGGACACTCTGTATATACGTTTTGCTGTACAAAACTTATCAGTGAGCATATTAATGGGTCCTAGGCTGTTTGTTATAACAGGGTCCTACTGCATAACAAATACAAACTACAAAAGTCTGAATAAATAAGATCAGGAATTATAGCAATTCCCACTTTTAAAATAAAAGACGATTAATTTAAATCATTAAAAAAAAAAGAGAGAGAGAGAGAGAGAATAAAGATGTAGCCAATAGGAATGACAAGGAAAATTAAGAGAGATATGGATTCAGTATTTAAGTAGATTTTAAGAACAATTGTTAGTATATTGGGGGCAATTATTTACCAATGCATATAACTTGAAATTCAAAATTCAGAACAATCTTTATTAACAGTAAGAAATGAAGTATTAAAACATTAAAAAGTAAAGACATTAGACATTAAGAAGTAAAAAAATGAAGTATTAAATAATAGCAAATTTATAACCTATTTAATTATTTTATATTTTTATGAATGCCATAAAAGAACATTTTGGTAGTACAGAAATTAAAAGACACATGTGGAAGTAACTAATATATCACTATATACATATAGCATAAAAGTTCCCAGACAGCAAAATTTTATAAATATCAGATGGATAGATTTCAGTTAGAGGGGAAACACTCATTATACAGATACACACAGACATCATGCTAAAAAAAGTTGACTCATGTTCTGTACTCAAAATGTGTAAAATATCTGAAAAATTGGAATTTAAATATTTGACTCCATTACAATAACTCTCCTATTCAGGAACTATATATTATAGGAAAAATAAAAACTTTCATCATTAACAGTGAAAATAATTTTACCTTCATCAATGACGGTGCTGTACAAAAGCATTCGGCGAAGGCTGCGCAAGAGTCCTGGCCATGTGTATGAACTAAATGGAAGCGATGATAAAGGTTCTTGAGGAACAGATCGTAGACCAACTAATTTGAACTGGGGATGAGGTACAAGATGAGCTAATAAATCATCTAAAATAAAAAGTATATCATAATAAATATACAAAACATATGTAAATATATACAGAAATTAAAAAAAGCAAAATACACAGATATACAGTTAGTTGAAGATATGTAGGGTGGTTTAAATTAAATTGTAGGAAAAACTACTGGGCGATTCACAACTAAATTTTGTACACATAACTTTCCCGAGTATGCAGTTTCGATTTATGAAGAAAAAAAAATAGTTTAAATTTCGGCTGCTAGGGGTGAAATTTACCACTGCAGTCTCTGTAACTTGCATATTGTCTAACTTATCTAACAAATATTGGCACAAAGAGTTCTGAAGATTACAAATGGTGAGTGGACCTCTACATAAACCTTATAACTATCAAAATGTCTTAAGTGCAGCAGAAGCATTGCTGTTTCCTTGATAAAAGAGTTTAACAAGTAACGGTAAGGCTATCTGGTAAGGTGAGCTTCAAGAAACCTTCGCTAGTCATGGATTTGTGAAAAAAGGCTCCTTTTATAGGTGGCGATTGTAAGATATACTTCACAATATGCAAATTACAGGGACAGCAGGGCCAGATTTTAGCCCTAGTGGCCAAAATTAAAACTATTTTTTTCTTTAAGAAACACGTTACATTCCCTCTATTTTACATATGTAGTTTATGGAATGTAAATTGTGTTAAAAGAAAATTTGAGAAGCTATAAATTGGCTTTTTATTTATAAATTTAAAGCTATAATATCCCACTTAATTATGCTCAAAATTCCAATTGTAACTCACCTTACGCTTCACTAGTTTACTTTTATTCGAACAATTGGATTACAACTTCCTTTTGCATGTTTCTTAACTTTTCTTTGAAAAGAGAGGGGGCTCATCAAAATTTTGTGATATGAAAATTGGCAAGAATTATAGACAAATGTATTTCCTAAAATAACAAAATAATTGTGCCCAATTTTAAATGATTCCAAAACATAGATTGAAACACTTTCTTTACCATTCTAAAAACACTATGATTTCATCCAAAATTTGTCGTCCAAAGCGTTTACGGGGACTGACAAAGCATTCATCCCACAGCCTTAAACAATGGTAGCAAATTAATAAGTTTTCTTGCATTCAAAACTATGAATGCCTACTAGTGAAAAGCATTGCATTTCACATACAGAAAAATGGCATTTACAACAATAATAACAGGATCAAAATAGGAGATTTTGTTCTTTATCAAGTGCCCTGTGTTGCAAAACAAAGTTTATTTCCTTTGAATACAAATAGATGGTACTACTTCACTTATATTTATATATTTGTATTTATGACTCAATACTAGTGAAGTGACAATAAATTAATTTATGTAAACAATGTACAATGCTTTCCTGTCTGTAATTATTTAAAAATAATGTAAGCATTATGTTAGGCAATGTCCAACCCATAATCTCAATACTACAATCATTGCATGCAAGTAAACAGAGAATCTGAAAACATCATATAACATTAGGTCTTAAATAAAATCATATTTTAATTACAATTTTATATACTGATTTAAAACATGTTAAATTATTCATGTGATTGTATAAACTGACTATAAATTACAGACAAATTGCAAGATCTCAATTGTATATTCTAATGCAGTAATTCACAGCATTAAAAAAATCAACAAATTATATTGCTATGAACAGAGAGAAGTCATATCATATCTGGAACACTGGATACTATTGGTTGTTTCCTCAGAGTAATAAGTAATAATATGTGAAGTTATCTAATATTTTTAAGCAACATTACGTTCTAATTTCATACATATTGTTAATTACACATTCAAATAAATTTTACATTCTTACATTTATAAAAATCTGCATCTTGATAGTCCCCTCCAGCTCTACACCTTGGGAAGAACGTCCCAACTGCCCCTCCTACCCCCTTTGCTATGACTCTGCCTAGGTAAACCAATATATAAAAGGGTTTGAAAGATCTTCTAATTGTAATAACAACCATTTATAAAATAACAGATTAATATGAACCTTGCACACAACATTGTAACTTAAAATGACCTTTCAAAAATTTAAATGTTAATGACTCAAAAAATAAAATTACTTAAATTTGGATTTATGCCACCATGGTTTTCAACTGGTAATAATAGAGTGGCAAGCTGTTGACTAGCTACAGAATTCAAATCCCACATAGAAGCATCTTTAATTCCCATTCTTTGGTTGCAAAGTTTCAGAAGCCAGTCATTTTCGAACACCAATATGGCATCAGAGTAGTTCTGTAATACAGCTAAACTTAATACTGCATTATATGCTTGAACAGACACTTCTCCTTTCTGGAATGGCCAAATGCTCTGAAACAAACAACAAACTTCAGAACATTGTTCATAGGAAGAGATTAGTACAACCAGTTTTTTAAATGTGCATAACATGAGAATTGGTTTTTCTCCTGATTTCCATATTAATTATTACCATTTGGTTTCCATATTAATAAATAATAAGGTGAACTTAGACCTTCTAAAAAGTTTATAGAAACAAGTTGTAGCAAAATATGTTACCACCCACCACTATATACAAGCTCAACAGTTTTATAGTGAAGTGAGTTCTATCCAAAACAGGTTGTATAAAAGCAAGCAAAAAATTGCTCAACTGGTTATCCCTTTACCATATGTGAAGAATGATTTCATAGTCACTGCCACTTATCAGCATGGGGCAGGTGATGGTATTACCATTGAGAACAAAATTACTTAAAGCAAGGACTTCAAAATGTTTATAGTATAAGCAGGGCCCTAGCTAGGGGGGGGGGGGTCTCCCCTCTCCCCAATGTCGAGAAATCCCTGTACAGTTGGCAAAATCAAGATCCAAGTTGGCAGACTTGGTACATTTTAGATAAAATTTAATTAAAAATTAGGCTTCAAACTGTGGTACTTTCTCTCCCTCCTTACTAACATATTATCCTTTAAACCATGATATTATGATGGATGATTATGATATTATGATATGCACTCCAGAGATTCATATAAATGGAATATGGATAAATGAGATTTTACTGTGTTTAACTTATTTTACAGAGATAGGTATTTGTCTTTGCTTCAGGCAAGACCACCTTTCCACAGCATCTTCTAAGTTGATTTCGTTTCCCAAGTCTGCTTCGCACTTCAAAAGCATCAAGCTGTAAAGCCTCATGTCTGTCATTGTTTTCAAGAAACCTGAAACCTTTCACAATCATTAGCTGACTGAAGGCTCTTTAATTTATGCTGATTCCATAGATGGCTGTTATAGTCAATTGGCACATTTTGAAAGCCAGCTTTAATACTTTTTTGAATTGAACCATGATGTTCTACAATGTTTCCATCGAGAGTATATGTCTCTCTTTGCAGATATTAAAGAAGACTTCTAACTCACTTTGTAGAGCATGCACATCAGGTCTAGTAGCTGGACGGGACATCATGACAGCCTCTTCAATTGCTTCGATTGTCAGATTATCCTTGATCAAGAGAAACTTGAAAATTGAATGCAGTGGAGAAATAGTTGTCTTCATAGCAATCACGTTGTCTTTAAGGCCTCTACATAGTGTATCAAGGACAGCCTTGAATTCTTTTCTATATAATAGTTTTAGGTCAATGCTTACTTCATTTTCAGCATACTCTTCAATCCTTCTCGGCCTTCATCTTCTATGGTGCATTTGAAAGTCATGTTCAGGATCAACTTTCATGTTTCCAGCAAATGTTTCCGCACTTGTGATCAAGTTGTCCATTTCTGTGGTGTTAGTATTAATCTCCTCCAAAATTATTACTGTGTTTTAGACAATTGTAATACAATCAATCAAATTCAGATCAGGGCTTTCCAAAGTTTCTGTCAAAATCTTCATCTTATTTATAATGTTTTTCATGAAAAACAAGCTAACAATGAAATCAAATGATTTCATCTTTTTGCATAACCCATACACTTTTGTTTTTGTAGCACAGTCTAATTCCTGTTGTGTGGAAATTTCTTCTAATACAGATATGATAGGTTCATATGATGTGTTTACAGCTTTTATAGTCTCTGATTTGGCTGTCCACCTAGTCCTAGACAGATTTCTCAAAAGAAGGGCATTCTCCACTTCCTTGATCTTATTCCTAAACTGTCTGAAATGTTTAGTACTTGAATTGAAGAAAACATACAATGCTTCAAGTGTGTAGAATAAGTCTTGAATAATAATGCTGATGCAGCTGTGTTCTACGGCTGTGTTCGTCCTGTGCTCTTGGCATGTATTGTATATGATGCCCTATGATTTTTGAGAGTTTCTTTTGTGCTCAATTAAATCGTCCTGACATTGAACTTGCAAAATCACATGACTGAAGAGCCAATGAGGATGTGTCAATTTCTTTCTTTCTTAAAGTCTCATAAATTTGCTTTTCCATTTTAATACCTGTTATTTCAGCACATTCAGAAACATCTAGTAAGAATTCTCTTAGTTTGCAGTTTTCATCGACAGTACGGACAACAATCGAAAGCATATCCTTTTATGAACTGTCAGGTGTGGTATCAGCCATCACTGGAAAAAAATCACAGCTCTTAATCTCCTTAACAATTTTTCTTTCTATTTCTTCAGCAACAAGAGATATAAGCTCATTTTGTGACTCAAAACTCATGTAAGTCACGTGGTACGGCTATAATTCTCTTTCATCAAACGACGTTTTCAAGATGTGGTTATATATTGAGATCAGCAATACTATTTGCACAAAATTACCATCATTTGATCCTGAGTTTTGAAATGCTATCCCTTGACGTCCTAGGGTCCTGCATGTGTCGAGCAAGATTCTCACTACTTCTCTGTCCTTAAACTGTACTCTTTCATTTTCTATCAGAGCTAATCTCTTAGTTTGATTAAGAAGTACATCAATGTGCCACTCCTTTATTAAAAAGTCACATGAGTTGTGGAGTGCTGATCTGTGTGCTGATCATGGTGCATTTTATAATCATGATTAAATGTTGAGTTACATTCACAACACTGAACTTATGGAATCTTGGTTTCATTACTATTTAACTGCATTAGTAGTTATCGATATAAAAGGTGTTATCAGTGAAAAAAAAAAAAAAAAAAACTCCCTAGACTTTACTTAAGTTGGTAAAAATCATTAATAGACTTGGCAATTTTATGGCCTCTCCCTCTGCCAATGATAAGTTTTAGCGAGGGCCCTGGGTATATGTATTTATTTAAACCAGGAATAATGCAGGCTTCTTTTTTAAGCTCTGCCCACCATTAGAGTAAAATTTTAAGTACTTAACATCTTCCAACTAAATTTAACCAAAATCTAAAAGATGTTTTTTAAATATACAGATTATATAGAAATCCAGAAGCTTTATCTTATATCAATTTGTAATATGATAAAATAATTTAAATGTGTAAATCATCATTTTGTGTTATTAAGAAAATGTCTCATTTCATTAATATCATGTTTGGAAAGACCAAGATGCATAATTAAGAGGTAGCTGCAACTGAGGTCACTCAACTCCATGTTGAAAATAGCAATGTCAGACCATGAAGGAATAGTACAGCAATATTTTCAGTAAACTTTGTCACTCCACTCCTGTGGGTGTGATAATGTGATCATTTTGCCATATAAAACACAAAATAAATACAAATATTTTAGCAGATGGAAACAGATTTAAACAAGAAAGATCAATCATGCATAAAACATTGATTATGAAACACTTTCCAATTTTAATGCAATTTTATATAAACATCCCTAAAATGCAATACATTCCTCAGTAATATTTTTAAAATTATCACAATACTATATTAATTTATTATATTTGAAAACTTAAAACTTCATGGAAAACAAATGAACTTTATTCAAATGACGTCATGGAAATATAAATTGCCTCTATATAAAAGCAACATTTCATTCATAAACATTTTTCCATTCCTTTTATTCATCCCTACTCAATACTATAATAATTTATTTTATTTAAAAACTTAAAATCATGGAGGTACAAGTAATTTAACTGTATGCTTAAAACTTCATCGAAAAAATCATCTGGTTCTCTGTGTAAAATCAATTAATGTTCATTCATATCAGCTATATTGCAGACTCCACGAGCTAAATAATTTTGCATTAAAGAAATGCAGCAATTCTTATACAACTCATTCTACATCTTTTGGTATTTACATTCTCCATAAGTGAAAATTAGGCTTTGTTGTAGAAATAATCAAAGTTTGATGATCATTTAAACTCAAATATATTGTAATTGCCTTGTTTCAGTATGTAGATGCACAGAATTTAAGAAAAAATAAAGCAGTTTTAGAATGGATACAACACTAAATATGAATTAAAAAGAACTTTAAAAAATCACAATTTTAACATGAGATGGATGCCATATTATATTTGAAGTGGGTCATGTGATCTCTTCATATAAAGGGTGTAATTATTACTTTAATTTTTATTTAAAAAACTACTGAATATATTTTGCTGAAATTTTTTTTATATATTTTATGGGATAATTTGAATATTTCCTAAAACTTTCGAAGCAATTTGTGAATTTTAAATTCGTCTAAAAAATGTTTGAAAAATTAGGTCCCATAGGGTTCCATGTATTTCATTTTTTCAACCCGGGTTCAATTCAAAGCAAATTGGGTGATATTATTCATTTATATTCCCATAGGTCCCACAGACCATCTGAACAACATACTAAAATTTCATTTTGATAAAGTCATTTTTACGGCAGTTATCGTGCTAACGGACAGACAGACAGAATGAACAAAGTCATAAACACTTTTCAACTTTGCTGTAAAGTGTTAAAAACTCTGCAATCTCTTCTTTCTGTGTCTAAACATAGTTTGCATTTCTCTAACACAATGATAATATACAAACTTTTCACTGATAAGTTTTCGGTAAACTAGTATAAAACTCTGTGCTTAAGGAACACTCGATTAGGATTTAAAAAAAAAAAAAAAAAAAAAAATCTAATGTAGGCAGCACATAATTTTCTCTACAGACTCAAATTCGTCGTCTCTTTCTTAATCCATTAAATTGAGCTTAATTGAGCTTAATTGAGGACAGAGAGTCAGACAGACAGATCGAATGAACAAAGTCACAAACACTTTTCAACTATGTTGTAAAGTGCTAAAAAGGAATAACATTTTCATAACATTGCCAGCCCCTTTCAAATTACTATTTAATACATAAAACTCCACATTAAAACATCCATAAATACATCAACCATGAACCATTATGATTCATCGTCCTCATATGGTCACTTCACTATAATCCTAAGTATTTACAATTTTGAGAATTGTGGGTAGGGCTAAAATAATGCTCTGCATATTTCTTAATTTGAAAAAAAAAACTTCAACTATTGCTAACCACATGCTAACGAGCAGAAATGAATACGAAACAATGGTTCACAGTTGGTGAGAGATCACCAGTTGAACACTTCCTTGCTTTCAGCATTTTTAGTCATTTGTTTTATTTTATGGCTAGCTGATATGCATGAATTATGGTAAAAGAAGAAAGTTCTGATGAAAACTAATGAACTCAATGTTGATGCAACAAATATGTGTTTTTAAAAACATCGAGGTAATTACATATTATAGCCCATAAATACAAGACATGATTTATGCAATAAAATTCTAAAAATTAAAAATTTATTTAAATTGTACAATGGGATCTATGCCACAATAATTTTGATATGAAAAAAGTTTACATTTGATAAGAGTCTAAATCTTTAAGATAACAAAACAAAGCCTCGGGTTCTTATCCAGTTTCCCTCATGGTTTTGATTTAAAAAATAAATTTTTAATAAGTTTTAACTACGATATTTTGAGCTAAATTTAAATTTACTAATATTTCAATCTTTTACTGTGAACCTTGATGGCAAACCCAGATACTCATTTTCTGACCTAAAGCGTTAGTCTTTTGGCTGTGAAAGACTGTGTGAAACATTGATCTTAGAACATGTGCGATTATTGGCATCATGATAACTGATACAATAACCAAGGGAAACCAATTTCAACAATGCAGTACATGGTTCAAAGAAGAGGAGAAATAAGAGAATAGATAATTTTTGATGCATCATTTCATTTGACCATTTTTTTAAGGGCTATTTCCATCTAGAAAACATGTAGCAGACTGCAAAGGCTTACTTTCATTTCAGTTTAGAACAGAATTGTGATCTCTTCCGAGAGGTTGGTGGTAGGGGAAGGAGGGTACGGTCCCTGTGGATGCCTCCCCCACTGGGTTCCGGTCTAAATTGGGTGGCACTTTCCGACCGTCCAAACAGTTACCTTACACCATTCTGGTAGGTCGGACGGTCTGGGTTTCATCAACAACATTATATGTGATCTGTGAATCCACAAGAACTGATTTGCAGATGCACTAACTAAAACAATGGAATTTTCCCAAAGCATTGCAGTAAATGAGAAGACCTTATTATTGTGATCATACACTTAAAGTCTTGGCCTTGAGCAATGAGATCTCCACTTTTTGGTGTTATGAAAAAAGCATGAGTTATAATAACTATGTCCAGATGACAAAGCATAGTGTGTAAAATTCAAAGCAAGAGCTAGAAATTTACAATGAACTGTCAAATTCATACAAGCGTGAAACAAAAAAATATTAGATACCATATGTTGAAAAGTACTACCTCTTAAGTATTACAGCAATATTTTATAACATGTAAATAAAAGAGTGTATAACATGGGGAATCTATTTTCTGATCTGGTAGTACATCATTTTAAAAATCGAAATACGATATAGATTTTGCACATCATAGTGTAGGTCATGCAATCCTGATGGAGGTTTTTTTGCCTTTGAAACCACTTGATACCTTAATTAGTGTCCATGTTTTGTATCTTATGCTGTTTTATATAAAGCTTTCTATAAACTTGAATTCACTTTAAAAATATGTAATACAAATGTAAAAGCTTACAACACTGGCAGAAGAGACAGATGGAAATTCATCTCGAAGAATTTCTAATGCATAAGAACCAAGTCCACTACCAGAGCCTCCGGCAACAGAACCAAATAGAAGAAAACCATGTAGTTGATCACAGCATTCAACTTCTTTGCGTACAGAATTCATGAGAAAATCATGAAACACAGGTCCATGATATTTAAATCCCATGGCCCAATTGTTGCCAGAGCCCATTTCTAACATTTTGTAGCTGTCATCTTTGTAGCTCCAGAAAGAACTTCTGATAGCAGGTTTTATGATATCTTTAATAACCTGCAAGGGATGGAAAAGAAAATTGAAGTGAAAAAATAATTTTCTTAATTTTAAATGAACTTAATTAAAATAAAGTTTTAGAAGAGATGACTGAATCTATATTAATAAATTAACTAAGAGGATATGCATAGGTTTGGAGGGTAGAATATAAAATTTCTCACAAAAAATATTTTTTCCATATATCTCTTTAATACCTCTATATGAAAAGACATATAGAAAGTCTGTAGCATTAATAATACTACAGAAATATTTTTTAAGCTGCACTTGCAAAATGACATCTGCTTCATGAAAATATACTTTTCAGTTATTTGGACATTTAAAATGTCAATTGGACCTGTCGTTATTTGTTATTACTCTAGAATAGTTTAAAGTTAGGGCATATCATATGGCACTGTTAAACAGATATATTTCATACTTTTGGAAGCTAGAACGAAATGTATACACACCAATACTAGAATTCATTTAGTAAGTTTAATTACAGTAAGCTATATCAGTAAACTTTATTTATATGAAAGGAAAATGTGAGAAAATAATATATATATAGAATTTTTAGAATAGTAAAGTTTTAAAAATTAGCATTTCCTGTGATAGTAGTATATAAGACACAAGTTCTATATGCCAGTATATTTGGGACATACACAGCAGTTAAGACTTCTTTTTCAAGGCACAATGAAGAAATTTAAATCTTCAAGATATTTTTGCATAATATTCAAGTGAAAAACAAATGACATATTCTGAAAAAAAATAACCAAAAAAAAAACCGGTCATACAAAATTAAATTATGCTTTAAGAAATAAAATCAATGGTTAAAGAGCATTAAGTAACATTAGCAATATTGGATTTTTAAATTTGTATTTTTTTTTGGAAGAAGCTTGCTTAATGCCACATTAAATATGTAACAGCCCAACATACATACTTTTGCTTCAGTATCCAGCAAAACGGCACGGGCAAATCTCTTATCTTCCTTCTCATTATAAGAAAAAAACCTTTAAAAATAAAAATATATCAATGGTTAGTAAAATCCAATGTAAAAGAATAAACAAAAAAAATTAAAGATAAAATTATGATTAATATAAAATATACATGTAGGTTAGTGTACTACTATGCAAAACATCTTGTATAATAAAGGAAGATGTTCTGTGTGTGTGTGCACACACAGCCTATAGTCTAAAATCTAAGCATTGTAAGATCATCAAATTTGGTACAGAGGTACTTCTTGATGTGCACAGGTACACTTTGGTGACATTTATTTTAATTTCAAATAAAATGTCAGTTATTTTATATTTTACAGCAATATTAGACAATATTCACACAAATCGATTTAGTGATTATCACAGAGATTCCATCTTTAAACCAAAAGAAAGATCGAAAAATTCTCTTTCAAACAAACTTTAAATAGAATCCACATGATGAATAGACAAAATTTAATAAATTAAAAAACATATATATTTTTCTTGCATTTTTATCATTTCCGTTTTTTACATCATGATATACTAAAATTGATGCACCATCCAACGTTCATTTATTTTCAATAACTTCCATATATGTCACAGACTACTCCAGGAAAAATAAATTTCATAAACCCATAGTGGGTTAATTTTGATTTGTGGACCCTCTGACTTTTGACTATTAATTCCATCTATTGGCTATATAGTGTTTTCCCGAGATTTTCTAACTTTGTGAATTTCATCACAGTAGATAAGTTACTTGTAAGATACTCTGGTGCTGATTAGATTTTGGTTCTATTCGGAAATGAACAACCTGCCTTTTTATACGAAATGGTCCGCAAAAAAAAAAAAAAAAAAAAAAGACTACAAATGCTCAAATGCATCAAATAAATGCTTGCTTTATACGTAATTTTTGACGAAGAAAAGTATAAGAGGTACTTCATTACTTTAGGACTAACCGTTCACCAGATATCTGAGATTTCATGCATTTTTGTTACTCCGCTTGTGGAAAAATGTCCAATTATCAAATAAAAACAAAAATTGAATTAAAAATGTAAATTTAGTGTTATTTTGTGCAATTAAACTTAATTTAATGAATTATTAAAGAAATAAAGAAGAAATGAATTTGAGTCTGCAGGGAAAGTCATGTGCTACCCATATCAGATTTTTACTTTTTCTGCAATACATGGTAATCATACCGAAAATCGCAACTCGAGTTTTCGACGGATCTACGCGTTTTGGAACCTCTAGAATATAAAAAAATTATTTTTAGCGTGACGTCTGTGTGTGTGTCTGTCTGTGCAATGTATATATTCACACTAAATCAAAAACTAATGGACCAGATTTCATAAAATTTTGTAGGTAAGTCGCTTGGACCCTGGTGCTGATTAGTTTCTGGTACGATTCGGAAAAACAAAACCCACACTTTTGAGAAATTGCCTGCAAAAATTGCCTGTATCCACTCTAGCTGAAAAACTAATAAATCAAATTTTACAAAATTTGGTAGATAAATCATTTGTGGGTTACCGTGGTGCCGAGTAGATTTTGGTACAATTCGGAAAGAAATAACCTTTGTTTTAGTTCTATTTATAAATATATATTATGGCTCTGCTGTTAATTTAATACAATACTTTTAGAAACAAAATAGTGAAGAGATCCATGTGCGACACAGAAGCTTTTTATTTCATAAAATCTCAAAAACATATATCAACTGCGTCTTATATGCATTTTTAGAGGAATAAATAACAGCATCATAACAATGAAAATTGAGATGACATTTTAGATCAGCTTTGCTCAAGAACAAATCTGATTACAATTGTAAAAGCAAAGCTGAACTAAAAATTGTTAGGATTGAAACAATTGAATAAGATTGAAAAATTTGGTAAAATGTTCACCATGGGTGCTCTAGTGAATACTTAGAAACAGGGCTAGTTTAAAGGTCTCACAACACCTGCAGTTGTGATGAACCCCAAACTTGAAAAAAAGGGGTCTCATCAAGACCTTCATGCATAAATATTAGTAAAAAGAGATTAAATTTCCCACTGAGATAAATGTGTGGGGCCAAAAAATTAAAGACTTTACAGGGGGGGGGGGGGGGTACCGAAAATCCCTAAACCTCCCTTGTTTAAAAATAATATTATTTATAACATTAAAGTATTTATTGGAAAACTAGTGAGAATGAAATGCAAAATTTCCTTTTGAAAAAATATAAATGTATTACACTGGATGACCTAATGATGTATTTATTGTTCACTACCTCATATCAAAAAAGGGGTAAAGCTTTAGTATACAGAATTTGCATTTCGCTTGCAATGCAAGCAATAAATTGTGCAATGTTGTGATTTCTGGCTATCCTTCCTAGCTTTTCGTTTGGAACTTCTATCTCGTTCTTTTTACATGAAACTGTTGGAAGGAGGGAGCTTCCCAAAGTGTTGGATATCATTAAATAAGGCTGTATTGTTCATTGTATTTTTATTTTATTTAATCAATTTATATTATTTCTTGCATTTTGATTAAGCATGGCTGCTTGTGCTTCAGCTTCTGTTAGTAGTGTATTAGCTATGTTTCAGAATGTTTTATGTAATAGTGTAATGTTTTTTCATTGATTGCACATTTTTATGCTGTTCTGTGAGCCATGGAACAGATTTTGCGCAAACATTGTGTTATTTTATAGCGGGAAAGTGTAGCAAAATAAGATCAAGAAGCAGTCGTAGGTCCATGTTCGATTTGCTACAGATCAAGAGTTGCACAAATTTTCTGTTTCTACATTATTTTATCAATTTTTACGGTGTTGACATATGCTATCTTTCGTTTTTGTACGATATTTACGTTTTTTCAATGTATTTTTGCATATTACTTATATATTTTTCTTACCATTGCCAAGCTTACCATAACATTCGTAATCAGTTTTTCAACAACATCTTGCTTGACAATAGTTTAGTTCGACAAAAAAATGGCGGATTATGTTGGCATTCCGTATACTAAAGCTGTTCCGAAAAAAGAATTCATTTAGATAAATAATTAAGATGCAAGTTACAAAATAAATTCAATTTATACCTGGAATCAGATTCCTCTAAAAATTCAAAATTTTTCGAATTTCTCTTTTTGGATGTTATCTCGGCCAATGTGTTGAAAAAATTGTGTCCGAGTTGATTTCCACATTGCCCGATTTGTAATGCAACGCAGGACATGCTTATTCATAAACAAATTGAGCAAAATTATTAAACGCTAAGTAATAAGTACTGTACTGTACTGTTTCGTCAAATTCAAATTTTCTGCAAAATACTACTTTCTTTTTCTGGTTACATTTTTACTGATTAGTTAGTTTTTGAATTGCCGCTTTTGCTCTCAAGAAAGTAGTAAAATATTAAAACACTTCTAAGTGAATGGCAGAAATGCTTTTAAAGTATTTCCCTTAGACGTTCATAATTATTCTTAAAGATTATTTTAAAACTTATAATTTAGCATTATTTATATAATTTGACAACTTTTAAGGTTTATGGTGAACGGCAAAGAAGCTGGGAATTCAGATCATGAGTAACGTTTGTTTATAAACATAATATTCTGGAGATTAGTTGTATAAATCTGGACACTATGTTATAAAATTTAATTTATAATTTAGATCCTGTATGAATAATATATTAATAATGTTAATGGAAAATTAACATCACTTAATATTTCCTTATCTCTTGTATTATATTCATAGAGGTAATATTCATTTCATAGTAAAATTTCTAGGTGTTCTCTGAAACTGCTAGCCACAGACGTGCTGCTATTCGTCTAGCCAGCTCTATTGCCAGATTTCCTTGTCGATCGCCAAGGTTATATATTTACAAATAATTTCTAACCGTGATATTTATTCATGATTAAAATAATACTTTTGTGTGCTCCAAAATTTTTAAATATTTCCAAGCAAGAGAGTCTATTAGGTAATATTGATTTGTGGTTTAGTTTGAGTTTGTAGAGTAGAGACTATCGGTATTTTCTTCTGGATTTTGTTATCTTCAGGTGTTAAATATAGTAGAAATGTATTATTGTGTTGTACACTTGGTAATGATAAGTATGTGAAACGTCCTGACTTGACGTTGAACTTATTTTTCTATAATTAACGAGTTTGTCTTTGCCCCATATTCAGAAGAAACTGTATAGATATCATAACATGGAAAATGTGTGATCGCAATAGCAGATAATTTTGAACGATTTTTCAGTCAAATATTTTAACAATATGTAACTTTACAAGTTAGTTCGTAAACAAGAATTTCCCCTTATTTAAAATGACGAGATTTTCAAATAAAATACTTTATACAAAAAATTATGCATTTAACTTATTTCCAAAACAATACTAGCACTTGCCTTTTATACAAGAAACAATCTTTTATGCATTTTTATTACAAGTAATAACACATTTTACTGTAAACAACATGCAAACTTCCCATTTACATTAATAACACAATTAATCCGAAAAATGACTTATTGGATAAAAGTATTAAAGAAATCACACTAATATAAAAAGTAGAATCATAAAATATGTGGTACTTTTCTGTTCAAGGCACCATGGGAATGGTCGTTCTCTGTCGAAAGCCTTAATGTGCCAACAGTTGATCTGTAGTAAGTAATTCAAACATGGACCTACAACTGCTTCACGGTCTTACCTCTCTATGCTCGCCCACTAAAAAAATATCACAGAATCCAGCTCCACTGGCTATCGGAGGTTACACATAGCAATAATAGCTCTTTGTGTTAAAAGTGTTCAGTGGCTAGAGCATAGGCTTACATTACGACGCTTCAATATAAAAAATTTTAACCACCTTCACACAGTTACTGGCACTTGGCAATCCTGAGTAAGAGTGTGTATTTGGTTTTTATTTGAAATGATTCATTTCAATTACATTCTCTGTAGAGTAAAAATTAAAATTTTCTGATTTTCATGTTATGTCCGCCGCACAGACATAAGCCTGTGCCCTATGAACCACAGAACACCTTTTGCACAAACAGCTGTTGCTACGTATGACCTCAGACAACCAGTGCAACCGGATTCTGTGATTTTTTTTAGTAGGTAATAGTAGCGAGGTAAGACCGCAAAGCGGTCGTAGTTCAACTCACCATATTTTCTACCGTAGGTCCATGTTTGAATGGCTATGGATCAACTGTTGCACAAACGGCTGTTTCCACATTGCAAACCCCCAGCAACCATTGGGACTGGATTCTGTGATGTTTTTTTTAGTGGGAAAGAGTAGCGAGGTAGGACCACAAAGCGGTCGTAGATGCCGATGTTGTGATGATTATTTTTATGAGTATGATTTTACATGTATACATTATATGTAACTGAACCATCCTTTTCCATCCATTTTAATCTTCACTGAATCCTTAATTAGACGGGCAGGACGTCAATATTTTTACAATTTGTTTAAAAGTGAGTGATTATTTTCTTTAAGAAAAAATGATTAAAATGTTTAATTACACAATTAAGTTTTTATTTGTTTATTTTCTAGTCAATAATGAGTTTAAGAAATATCATTTTTAAACTTCCAAGTATCAGCTAGTTATATTATATTCATATTAAAATAAGAATATATATATATTGCAGTAGGAGATAAATTTAGGTTCTTTCTGTCTATGCTTACTGTGTAAGGATATTTTTCTTATATGCAGAAGGTATGTTCAGTCATACAGGGTAATTTGAAACTCTGTGTACAAAATTTAATGGGAGAGAGTAACACTAAAACAAATATGAATATATGACTGCAAATGTATCAGGTTCTAGGAAACTCTGTTGATATATAATAAAAGGCAGAGAGTGTGATCAACATTTTTATTCACACTAGTTTTACAGTAGTTGCTAAAAGGAGTTATTAGAGGTGAATCCAAAAGGTAAATTTGGAGGAGGTGGGGGATCACTAAATTGTTTTTTTAATCTTGCACTATATCTTAATGCAATGGCTTAGCTATAGAAATTAATAAAAGTGAAACAATCTTACACAGTTAGTATTGAACACTTACTTAAATATACTGAAAAAAAAAAAAATAAATAAATGCATAATTGTTACTTTTTTTTCATTTCATACAGTAGCTCCAATTTCCGTAGGTACTTCCTTACATATTCATCTACCACCTCTGAGAAACCCAGAAGAACTTCGGGAAAAACAGAATACAGTTTCAGGTATGTTTTGGTGTTTGTGCAGTCATAGACCTCCGAATAGAAGCATCCCAGTTAAAAAATTCAAAAACAAAGTCATTAAGATTTTTTTCACCACCATAATCTATAATCTGCTTGGAGAGGCAGAATAAAGGCATTAGACTGTCATCAAATACAAGGGGAACAAGATCCCAAGAATGAAGCCGGGGTGGTCTAGGCTTCATTCAATTCTGAGAATTCGAAGGAATAGACTATGGTGGTATAATGATCATGGTGGGATATAGGAATATATATAATAAAGTATGCCACTCCGGAGAAAGATTCCACACGAGACACCTGTCAGAGAAGTCGCATTGAGAGGAGCTCGCGAGGTGAGCAGATGATGATATTTAGCACTCACATGCCTCTTGCCATTTCAGAGATCTGAGTAAAATGTAAAGTTTGTAGAATGATGGCGAATAATAACGATTTCGCATGATCGTAAATGCTCTGATTTTGTTGAATACTCGGCTTTATTTCTTTTAGCTCACTCACAGATACGACAAACACGCACTTCCGAAAAGCAGGAGATGTCATGAAGTTCATCCAGAACTAAAGATTTCTTATTCTCAGGTGACTCCCACTACTTCGGGACACCCAGCTCAACTATTCAGAGTCTTTCAAACAGCGATTCTGAATATATATATCATCAAATTTATTACAACCTCTTCTGTAGTACTGATCTATGGATGTACAAAAATACAACTAAACAATATACAAAATTTAAATTAATTAGTTTTCTACAGCGGAAAAACATTATTCAATATAAGTTAAAACATTTTATCTAGTGCAAGATGATACATTTTCAGACATATATTCATATAAGGTTTGTTTTAGTGTTACCATCTCCCATGAAAATTTGGACAAAGAGTTTGGAATTATCCTGTATAATTGAACATATCTTCTACATAATATTGGGAAGAAGGGGGCTCTAGTTACCCTCTTGCATCCACTAGTGCCACTGACAGTATTACTGTATTGATTGCCAATATTGCCATACATTTTCAAAGATTCGCGGCATTTCATAAACACTTGCAGTAAATCTGTTTTCATTGATAGCATATGGTTATGAAAAACCCATATGCTAGATGCATGTGAGTAGACTGAGCATTCTTTCTACCCAGATCATTTGACCTGTCCAAAAGTGTGAGGTAACTGTTTGAACAGCTGGAACAGTACCACTCAATTTAGACAGAAACCAAGCGGTGGTGGCAATCACAGGGACTGTATCATCCTTCATTTATCCCATCATCTTTTGGATGGATTTTCAGTCTTATCGATTTATCGTACTTATAATCCATGTAGGCACAGGAATAGTTTTGGATGCTATCGAGGGTCAAACACGAGACTACCTTCTCATGTAATGCTCCCATCTTTACCACTAACTATTCCAGTCCAACATCCACATTATGAATGACAATGGTAAAAATTAGCCAATTATTACACTGACCAACAATGTCCGGCCACTCAACCAGTTGCTCATACCCTAGAGTGAGTCGGGTGGCCTGGGTCTTTCACTGACCAACAATACGGGCATGGTAGCCCAGTGGTTAGCGCATGGGAATTGCTCTCGGTAGGCCTGGGTTCGATTCCCTCTGCTGCCAAAACTGCCGCCATGTTCACGTGGAGTATGACCACATTAAACATGTAAGTCCGTAAGTCCTTCCAAGAGGTTGGTGGTAGGGGAAGGAGGGTACAGTCCCTGTGGATGCCTCTCCCACTGGGTTCTGGCCTAAATTGGGTGGCTTTTCCAAGCTTTCCAAACTGTTACCTTACACCTTTCTGGTAGGTCGGATGATCTGGGTCTCAACAACAACAATAACAACTGACCAACAATGCCTTTTAGTACCAAGAGGTGATATCTGTGGACATATGTTTATTAGTAAAAAAGGTTTGCTTTAGTTAGGGATGTCATGATACCAAAAAAGAACCAATACCGAACATTCGATATTATTAAGACCGTATACCAATACGATACAATACCAAAGACATAATATCGATATGCATATATATATACTTAATGTTAATTACATTGATATTACGTATGAAAAATTTATAACTGTTGTAAAATTATGTATGAAAGTTATTTCAGGCATTATTTATAACTAGCTACCTTTGTGAATATTTAAAAATGAAATAATTTTTGATACACGTGGTAATAATTTATATGTTTTTCCTGAAATCATAGTGAAAGAATGATCCTAAAATAATAAATATCGCTAACTGTGGTTTACAGCTAGTGGTCATTTCTTTTAACAATCACTTTCATTTGTAAGCAAATGAAATAATAAAAAATCAGCCAAAGTGCACATCTTCAACATGGAAATCACTATTTTCACCATGATAAAACAAATGCTAGCAGAATTGCAACAAAGAGAAAGTTGTACTGGCGGTGTGTTTTGATTTTTACAGTATTGTCCATTCAGAATTTATTCTTCGAGTACATTGGTTGTTAAGTGACTACACCTTAAAAAAAATGTATAATTAAGTGCCAGTTTCTTAAATAGCTCTTAATGAGCATAGCCACTCGCAGTGCTACGATGTATTGCTAATTTATATATCAGCTTCTGTGATCAATTCAACCACTTTTATAAAAAGAAAGAGCTCTTTACTTGCAACAGCTTTCCTGCAGAAGCAGTAGATTGAATAGTCATTTTCTGCACAAATGCATGTTGTAACATGTACTAAATAAATGCCTTTGACCCACTGCTGGAGTAAGGTGCTTCGGCTTTTGTTAATTGGGTGTAGGACTATACAGCCTTTGATAAAAAGTGACTGCTTAGCAGGTGCATACGCACAGCAGGCATAATATGCCCTATAAGCATCTTTCACCTGTCTTTAGCCTTATGTGCAGACATAGAGTGCACCAGCCCAACATGGTCTTTATTAATACATGCCCACTTAGCGGACACATAGGCTGCTAAGAAGTTACATGTTTTAAGTTGAAAGTACATGTGTCAAAATATGCCTAAATCAGATTAAAACTATCAAATAAACACGGGAACAGAATAAAGGGGGAAGAATGAGTGGTTTGTGTGCAAGCAAGCTGAGTTAAAATGAAAATGGTATCTGGAGATCTGATATTTTTCTCGTGTAACACCCAATTTGTGAGAAAATCACTATCGCTAAATTTCTTACCCTGCCACAAGGAAAGTGAAAGTACAAAATTAATAAAAGTAGAAAAGTCAAAGTTGATCTGACTTTTACTGGGTGGACCAAATTTAGAAAGGGATTTCATTTATGTATCAATACTCAAGATGTAAGGGCAGTAGGTGTAATACCATCCTAAAGATAAATAAATAACAGAAGAGTGGGACCATTGACTATATTCATCCACTCCACCAAAAGGTCTTTGAGTTTGGAGTTCCCTTTACTGCAGATGCACACAATCCAGCAGATTTATCTATTATTGGTCCCACAGTCTATGCACATACTTTAGCTTTATAAAAAATACACTATGCTAACCTGGCAGATATGACCATAGGGCCAGTTTAAGGGCCCTGCAATGCCTGCAGTTGCGGTGAGCCCCATCATGATCTTCATGCATAAATATTAGCAAAAACAGGATGATTTTCCAGCTAAGATAAATGTATGGGGGCCCCAAATTGAAGATTTGTAGGGGGCCACAAAATTCCTTAAACCACCCATGGTATGACAGCGAAACCTCTAAATAGTAGATTACACGCAAATAATTTATAACATTCATGGTTTTGTAAGTATTTTTTGAAAGACTATACTACAAATTCTATTTTCTAAATAACTAACAAATAATTAGCTCCTTATTATTAAGAGGTTTCACCGATTATGGTGAGAAATCTGTGGCAAGAAAGGGCAAAATAAAATTTAAAAAGTTGAATCCAGTAGTTTTTACACATATGTTGAAATCATATTTAGTGGGCATTATAATTATAATTTATTAGTACTTTAAACAAAAATTTTTTTGTTTAATAAATAATAATAAATTACTCATTTAACTATATTTTTTACTTTTAGAATGGCCAATTATGCAGTTCTCTCTATGATACCAAGGATGACACAAATTGCAGCAGGTGTTGCAGCTGTTTTCTTACTTGGACATATAAGTTTCAATAAAGAAATAAAAATTAAAAAAGTTGAATTGAAAAATTTGCAGGAAGCACCTGAATCTGAACGGCCAACAGTTATATGTTAGTGTGACAGTTATGAGTACCAAGTAAAAACTGTAATATTTTGCAATGTGAACAATTAAAATAATGTTTTTTTGTATATAAAATTTTTAATGTATTACTTTCTAGGGTTGCACCAAATACCATCTTTTGCCGAATACCGAATATTCGGTTAAAATTCTAACCGAATATTTGGCCGGATATACTTGGCTAAATTTTTTTAAAGATAATATTTCTATTTTATGCAAATTTAAAATAGAAAATGTTTCTATTTGTGCCTTTCTTAAATGCATTTACATTTAACATCCTAAATTTATTTGCATATACATTAAGTATAATCATTAATTTAAAATAAATAAAAAATAAAATAAATCATTCCAAAAGCAAAGTAATATAATACTTAATTTGGTTTATGTTTATCTGTATAAATTGATAATTGATAGTTAATTTCTGTTATATGATAATCATGGCTTCATGTTATGTTATAGAGAATCTTGCATTTACCTTACATACAAATACAAACCCAAGTTGCTTAAAATATTACAAATTAGAATTTATTCAAGTGAATTTTTGCTATCTTAGTCTCTTCTGTAATGCAACTGATAAATAATTTTATCAAAATTGAAACTGAGCAGTCAAATTCAAACACTGCCAAATCATTTTTCTTTTTAAAGTGCTATGGTTTATTTTTAAAGTGCATTCTTTTTTTTATCAACTCTGCTAGAACCATGTTTCAAAACGGCATTTTTCACTAATGAAGATGAAGTTGAAGAGACAGTATCTCTGCTCTCAAACAAAAAATTCAGGAAACTAATAATGAGTTGACATTGATGACAAGTGATACAGAAATTACACCAAAAAAGAAGGATAATTCATTTTCACAAAACGTGCACAATTCCTTTTGGCAGTGCTTTAGTGAAATTGCTAAATCCCCAGACACAACTTCAAACAAACATTACAGTTCATTTAAACAGACAAATAATTCTAATGAATTGAATGTTTACCTATAGTTACCCTTGATACCAAGGAACAGCAATCCATTGATGTAGTGGTGAGAAAATCAGCATTCCAGCCCCATACTTGCAAAGATAGCAAGAAAGTATTTGGCTGCACCAGCTAGCAGCGTTGATAGTGAATGTTTATTTTCAGAAGCAGGGAATGTTTATGAACCAAAACGTAATAGGCTGCAACCTGAAAATGCAGAACCCCTAATGTTCCTGTACCATAACTTACCTCTTAAACTGTGATTACAAAGAATCATTAGTTTATGTTTTTAAACAATATTTCATATGGTGTAAAAATTAAGAAATTAAAATACTGCAAAATTGAATATTCATCGAAGTTTTTTTTTATATATATATATTAATCACCTTCAGTAAGGTTAAGGTCAAGGTGTGATAAGATTTAAGAAAAATTGAAAAACAACAAAATTTAATATCAGAGTGTTTTCTTTTATATTAAAATTATCTTAAATGCGATAATATTGGTAAGTAACAATTTGTATAACTTTCATTCATTGTATAAAAAAATGTGCTTCACCAATTGTCGAATATATTTCTTTTTTTTACTATTCGGTTCGGCCGAATATTAAAGTATTCGGCCGAACCGAATATTCAGTTTGACTGCCGAATAGGCAGTATACCGAATACCAACCGAATATTCGGTGCAACCCTATTACTTTCCTTATATACATATAATGTATAAGGAAAGTATTGTGACGGGGGTCGAAAATTCGAATTCAAGTTTTCGATGGGAGAGCAAGCACATTTCAAGCATCCCTGGACATGAATCAGATGTTTTTGAGGTGATATCTGTGTGTGTCGGTGAGTCTGGGAAAACGATATCTCACGAACGATTGAAGCGACTTGAACAAAATTTAGTACAAGAATCACATTCCGTGAATACTGGAAGCCTATTGTTTTTACATGCAATCGAATGTTCAGAACCCACCTAAATTTTGAAATGAAATTTTGAAAAAATCATCAAAAAATTAAAACTCTCAATATAGTTACTTAAATAATCATTTCTTATGTAATTTTGCCTTAGAAAAAAAATTACATAAACTTTAGAACTCTAGCATGAACTGTTCTCGAGATATTGCACATTTTTCAAATAAATGTATCAAAAAATCATATAAAATTCATAAAAAATATTAACTATTGTGAAATTTGTTCACTTTTCATATGTAATATTATGTAATAAATTTATTATCATCATTCTCGTAGATTTAGCTTGTTCCATTCACAAAAGAAGACACTTTGGGTAATACCTTTGTAATTTGACGCCATTAGTCGTTTATCTACTATAAGGCTAACCTATTTCTACTTAAACAATGTTTGGCGACGAATTTGGCTGAATATTGCCAACTTGGCGAGTTTTTTCAAAGTTGTCAAATTGACGAAAATGTTGCCATATTGATAAAAATGTCACCAAATTGATAAAAATGACACTAAATCAATGAAAATGAAACTAATGAAAATTCAATACCGTAGAAAGAACATAAGAATCTGCTATAAGAGAAGATACTTCGGGTAATAGTTTTGTATTTGGGCGCCATTAGTCGTTTATCTACTTTAAGAATAACCTATTTCTCCGACCTAATGCTTGACGAAATATTTGCGCCAAATTTCGCAGAATATCGCCAACTCTGGCAAGTTTTTAAATGCCACCAAATTGATGAAAATATTGTCAAATTGTTAAAAATGCCGCCACATTAATAAAAAATTGCGTCAAATTGATGAGAATGACGCTAAATCAATGAAAATGACAACTAATTGATGAAAATTCAATATTTTGGAAAGAACATAAGAATAACCTTTTTCTCCGTCTGCAACGTTTTACGGAATTCTGGTCACGACTTTTGGCAGCATATCGCCAACTTGGCGACATTTTTTAATTGTTGCCAAGTTGAAAAAAGAATGTTATCAAATTGATAAAAATGTTGCCAAATTGATAAAAATTATGCCAAATGGAATGCAATGTTTTGCAAATTTTTAATTACGTCATATGATGGGCATACATTTTATTATATAAATAATCTTTATATACTAATTGCCGAGTGTCCGTCCGTCTGTCTGTCTGTCACGCTTTTTTCAGACACTTCCCGAATAGATAGAGACTTGCAATTTGGTACACGACTCGGTCGTTCGATAAACCCCCCTGGAAAAATCGAATTTTTCGAAAACGTTCTATAGAGGGGGTGCCCCACACCAAAACGTTCGAAAAGTGAAATGATGAGAAAGCATACTTTGCGATGAGGTAGATACTTCAAATTTGGAGTATGGGTAAATCATTCGAAAGGAAGAAAGTGTGCAATTTCAGATTTCCAATATTTTCTACTACTAGGGGGTGCCGCACACCAAAACGTTCGAAAAGTGAAATGATAGGAAAGCATGCTTTGCGATGAGATAGGAACTTCAAATTTGGTGTATGGGTAAATCGTTCGAAAGGAAGAAAGTGTTCAATTTCAGATTTCCAATATTTTCTACTTAAAGGGGTGCCGCACACCAAAACGTTCGAAAAGTAAAATGATGGTAAAGCATGCTTTGAGATGAGATAGAGACTTAAAATTTAGTGTATGGGTAAATCGTTTGAAAGGAAGAAAGTGTGCAATTTCAGATTTTCTACTTAAGGGGGTGCCGCACACCAAAACGTTCGAAAAGTGAAATGATAGGAAACATGCTTTGCGATGAAATAGAGACTTCAAATTTGGTGTATGGGTAAATCGTCCGAAAGGAAGAAAGTATGCAATATGTATATGGACTAATCATTTGATGAAAACACCCAAGACGAATATAGTTTTTCAAAACCGTTCGTTTAAGGGGTGCTCTAGAGGAAAACGTTCGAAAGGTGAATTGATAAGAAAACATACTGCGGGATGACATAGAGATTTGAAATTTGGTATACGGGTAGATAGTTTGGAAGGAAGAAAGTGTACAATTTCAGTTTTCCAATATTTTATACTTTAGAGGGTGTTGCACACAAAAAAGTTCAATTTTCGGAATGAAGTAGAAATATCCATCTTAGAATGTGATAGAGGCTTAATATTTGGTATATGGGCGAATCATTTGATAGAAAACCCAAGAAGAATGGAGTTTTTCAAAAATATATATTTAAGGGGGGTGGTTACTCCACAGAAAAATATTCGAAGGGTTAAATGATACAAAAAGTATACTTCGCGATGAGTTAGAGTCTTCAAATTTGGTATACGGATAGATAGTTTGAAAGGAACAAAGTGCGCAATTTTAGTTTTCAAACATTTGCTATTGTAGGGGGTACCGCACACTAAAATGTTCGATTTCACGAACAACTGAAAAACGCCTCCTTTATAGTGTGATAGCAGATTGAAATTTAGTATATGGGCTAATCCTCTGATAAAGAAAAACCTAAGATTATTCGGTTTTTCAAAAATTATCATTTAAGGGGGTGCAACACAGAAAAGCGTAAAAACGTTCGAAATATGAAGTGATAGAAAACCATGCTCTACAATAGGATAGAGACATCAAATTTGGTGCACTGGTAGATTCTTTGAAAGGAAGAAAGTGTGCAAATTTCAGATTTCCAATATTTGCTACTTTATGGGGTGTCGCACGTTAATATGTTCGATTTTCGGAATAAATGAGACACTCTTGCTTTTAAATGTGATAGAAACTTGATATTTGGTATATGGGCCAATCATCTGATAAAAAATACAACACGAACAGAGTTTTTCAAAAAAGTTCATTTATGGGGGTGCTCCAAAGAAAAACGTTCGAAAGGGGAGATGATAAAATAGTATGCTTCGGGATGAGATAGAGACTTTAATTTGGTGTACTGGTAGATAATTCGAAAGGACGACGTGCGCAATTTAAATTTTCCAATAATTTCATCTTTAGGGGGTTCTGCACACTAAAATATTCGATTTGCCGAATAAATGTGAAACACGAATTATTCAAAAATTTACATTATTCAGGGTTTGCTTGTGGCGAGACAGTTGATTTTCAACGGGTATTCGGCTAGTGCTCTTCTAAATATCGTCAACTTGGTGATATTTAGCCTCACATTGACGAAGATATCGTGAAAATTTCAAAAATGACACCAAGTTAATGAAAATGATGCCTAATTGATGAATTTATTATTAAAATATTTAAACATATGGACTATATTGCTTAGAATGATATCAATATTGATAATTGTTAATTTAGAATTTCGTAAAATATAAATTAATTAGGTATGAAATAGTTTTACATGTTGTCATCCGGAAAAGTGCCAAATGTACAATTTAATGTTACAAACAATGCGCGGTGGATTTTTTCATCTCTTTTTCACCATTAAAGAAGTAAATTTATTGTATTATATAAGGAAAGTCATGTGCTGCCCACATCAGATTTTTTTTTTAGATAGGAAGATGTAGTTTAGGGCCTATAGGTTCCTGCTTTTGTGCTGTATGTTCATTAATCTTAAGAATAAGAATGTTATATTAATCACAAAAATACACATCAGCTTTTTCAAAACTATTGACTTACCATATGGTTAGTCATTATGTAATATATATCATTACTATATTACACTACGTCTACATTTTTGTAATATAATATGAGACTAAACTAAAATCACAAAATTTAAAACCTAAAATATTTGGTTTTAGATGCTAAGCTGGCATTAAAAACATCAATGAAAAATTAAAAAAGTATGCAATCTTAACTGTGTATTCATTTTATATGTAATTTTTCATAAATTATTTGGAACAGATGTAGTATAATCCCTTTTCCATTCTTGGCAAGTTTAGGTGAGATTCTGGCAATCCCTGCTATGATTTGGAGAACATTCCATTCTGGCAACTCTTTCAGTATCTTTTGTTGCCCTTTTTTTGCCATGGTAAAAATCGCAACATTCCATTTTGGCAATGTTTTCCACGTGCTTTGTTGCCCTTTGTGCAACAGTTGATCTGTAGCAATTCAAACATGGACAACAAAAAGGTGATTTTACTTTCCCTGCAATACATGGTAATGTATAGGGAAAGTATTGGAATCATGCCGAAAATCGCAACTCGAGTTTTCGACGGATCTACACGTTTCAAGACCTCTAGAATACGAAAAAAAAATTTTTTAGCGTGACGTCTGTGTGTGTGTCTGTGCTGTCTGTCTGTGCAGATTTTGTATCCACTGTAACTAAAAAACTAATTGACCGATTTTCATAAAATTTGGTAGGTAAGTCACTTGTGGGCTAATCTGGTGCTGATTAGTTTTGGGTACGATTGGGGATAAAAGAACCCGCCTTTTTTTGCGAAATGGCCCGCAATAGCTTGTATCCACTCTAGCTTAAAATCTAATGGACCGAATTTCACAAAATTTGGTAGATAAGTCGATTGTGGGTCACCGTGGTGCTGATTAGATTTTGGTACGATTCGGAATAAAATAACCTGCCTTTTCTTGCAAAATGGCCCGCAAAAATCTTCAAAATTTAAAATAAGAAACTACGTACGCTCAAATATATGCATTAAAAGCTTGTTTTATATGTAATTTTTAACGAAAAAAAGAATAAGACCAACCTTATTACACTAGGACTAGCCGTTCTCGAGATATTTTAGTTTTTTTTTGTATTTCTCTACGCCACCTTTGAAAATAAGTGCAGTTACCAAATGAGAACGAAAATTGAATTAAAAGTGAAATAAATTTAATTAAAATAAAGTGAACGTGGATATAAGTATGCAGGGAAAGTCATGTGCTGCTCACATCAGATTTTTACTTTCCCTGCAATACATGGTAATGTATAGGGAAAGTATTGGAATCATCCCGAAAATCACAACTCGAGTTTTCGACGGATCTACACGTTTCGAGACCTCTAGAATACGAAAAAACCATTTTTAGTGTGACGTCTGTGTACTTGTCTGTCTGTCTGTGCAGATTTTGTATCCACTGTAACTAAAAAACTAATGGACCGAATTTCACAAAATTTGGTAGGTAAGTCAGTTGTGAGCGAGTCTGGTGCTGATTAGTTTTGGGTACGATTTGGAATAAAAAAACCCGCCTATTTTAGCGAAATGGCCCGCAAAAGCTTGTATCCACTCTAACCAAAAATCTAATGGACCGAATTTCACAAAATTCGGTAGATGAGTCACTTCCAGGTTACTCTGGTGCTGATTAGATTTTGGTACGATTCGGAAAAAAATAACCTGCCTTATTTTGCAAAATGGCCCGCAAAATCTAAACTAACGAACTAGATATACTCAAATATATCCAATGAATGCTCGTTTAATACGTATTTTTTTATGACGAAAAGAATAAGACCAACCCCATTACACAAGGACTAGCCGTTCTCGAGATATTTTAGTTTTTCGTATTTTCTCTACGCCACCTTTGAAAATAAGTCCGGTTACAGAATGAGAACAAAAATTGAATTAAAAGTGAAATAAATTTAATTAAAATAAAGAGAACGTGAATATAAGTCTGCAGGGAAAGTCATGTGCTGCCCACATCAGATTTTTTATGTTGGCTACAAAAGGCACAGAAAGGGTTTCCAGAATGAAATGTTGTGATTTTACGTTAGTGATAAAAGACTACAAAAGGGCGACAAAGGACATGGAAAAGGTTGCCCAGAATGTAATGTTCTGCAAATCATAGCAGGATTGCCAGATTCTCATCTAAATTGCCAAGAATAAGAAATGGATTATACTACATCTGTACCAAATATTTTCAGATGAATGACTTAAAGAATTCCATGCCATTACTGTAGGGAAAATATATGGATAGATTATTTTTAGATATTTTACTTTAGCAGACATGACTTACAATTTAGATCCATTGTTCCTGGATTAAGATATTCTAAAAGAAATCTTTCCTGTTTTAATATCCATACTTAGCACTGATGCTTTATTATTCACTGATTCAATGTTTTATTACTTCATTACATTCATAGTATAATGTAATTTGGCGAAGTATTGTGACAGGATTAAAAATTTAAATCTTTTTTTGGGATTTATACCTTTTAAGCATCCCTGAACTCGAATAAAACATTTTAAAAGTAATGTGTGTGTGGGTCCATAAGTTTGTAGATGTGATTTCATATATATACGAGGGTCACACTGAAATTTTTGAGACAGGGGCAGACGATATGCGCTGGAAAAAAATTATTGGTCGGATATTTAAATTTAAACTCATGGATGATTTTATGTACACACATGATAATTTGTGGCAACAATTACCATTTAGCTATCTTAGAATAAATTTTGAAAGAAAAGAAAATGGAGTTGACGTGAGAGCATTATCGAGCTATGATTTTAAAGTGGAGCTAAATCAAGAAGAATGTCTTCAACATCTACAAATAGCATATGGAAATGATGTTCAATCTTGTGCCACTATTCAGATGGCTTACAGAGTTTGGAGGAGGTCGAAATTTTCTCTTGGATGAAGAACACACAGGAAAACCTTTGTTAGCTGCAGTCCCAGAAAATGTGTCAGCCATTCGAAAAATGATAATCGCTGTATCTACCAAATGATACCAAATGATGATGAAGGAACTTAACATTGGATCCGCAGCTATACATAAAATTATTCATGAAGAACTGCATATGAAAAATTTAGTTTGTCTTTGGGTCCCCTATAATTTAACAGAACACCAAAAAGCGGAGTGTGTCAGAAACAGTAAAGAAACCCTAAAATTACTTAATGATGGTGGACACCGCAATCATAACTGGTGATGAAATGTACATACCGTTTTTTGATGTTACAACATGTCAAGAAAGTAAAGTATGGGTCTTTGAAGATGACCCCAAACCAACAATGGTGAAAAGACAACGAGCAATGGAAAAGTAATGTATGCCGTGTTCTTCAGAAGTACAAGTCTGGTCAAAGCCATAAAGCTAGAGGGACAGAAGACAGTTACAGCTAACTGGTACACCACTAAGTATCTTCCAGAAATTCTTCAGGAAGTAAATGCTAGGGGAGTCATGCTTCACCATGACAATGCATCTTCTCATTCAGCAAGAATGACAGTTAAATTTCTTGAACAAAAAAACATCAAAGTGATAGAACATCCACCCTATTCTCCTGATCTTGCAGTGTGTGACTTTTGGCTATTTTTTAATCTAAAAAAAAAAATTTACGTGGGCATCGTTTTCATTCCGAAGATGAGATTGATGAGGCTATAAAAGCATATTTTTCATCGATTTCAAGAAATGGATGACTTGAAGCAATTAATCTTTGGAAAATTTGCCTACAAAAGTGCATTGATATTGGAGGGAAGTACTTTGAACACTCCTAAGAGTTAGTAAGTTTAACTTACTACCACTTAGCCGTTTCTCAAAAATTTCAGTCTGACCCTCGCATCTCACAAGTGTGAAGCATTTCTAAAACAATTTGATATAATAATGACAATTAGTGAATCCTGTAACCCTATTGATTTGGAACACGTTGAAATGTTTGGAGACTCCCAAATTTCTAAATGAAATTTTTTAAAAATCAGAAAAACATTAGGACATTCAATAATGCTAAAAAAATGTTATACATAATTTTTCATCAATGAATGATAAACTTTAAATTGCCAGCACAAATCATTCTTGAGTAAAATGGTAGCAAGTTTTGTCAAATATGGTCACTTTCTATATGCAGTATTATGTGACAAATCTATTTTTATATCATTCTCATGAATCTAGCTTATTCTATTCATGAGGAAATATAATTCTTGCAGTAGCTTTATATTTTGATGCCAAACAATTCACAAATTCTCATTTATTTTATGGGGTATTAATTAAGTGTTAATTACATTTTAATGTGGATTTCACATGTGAGTGTGAATAAGTCTTGGCAATAAAATCTTCAAAAACAGCAAATTTCAATTTATGTGATGTTAATTTAATGTCAATAATATTGAGGTATGGCCTTATTAATGTAAATGCACATTTGACGACTTTATGAAGATTAATATGGTTATCGTAGTAACAAGATTTGCCTTTCCAAATTGAATTACAAAAAGTTACATGTTATTGATATACAGGGTGCCCACTTATATGCGTTACACCCCCCTTAATTTCTAAGCGGTGACAGCTTAGGCCATAAAGTTGGTGTCTAGGTATAGTAGAAAGGCTATGCGCTACTCGGTGAGACAACTTACAACGCCATCTATCGGCAATTTTTGGAATTAGCGGTCCTATCTCTTAAACGGTGAAAGATACGTGAAGAAAGTCAATTAAAAAGTTGTAGAGCACACTCGATTTAGTACGAAAAGATACCTTGCGCAGATTAATACTCAAAACAGAATGCAAAAAGTGAACATTTGTTTGGCCACTACAATTTGTCACGAAAATTGCCATGTCATAAAGAGTGGAAGAAAGAAACTGAGACACTTCCCTGTCTTCAGGATCATTTATTTACAATAGTATATTGCTCAAAATGCTCTCCGTTATCCATTATACACATTTGCACTCTGGACTGGATTTCTCGCTGCACATTGTGCAACATGCAGGTGTTACAGACGCACAAGCATCAGTAATGCGTCGTCGAAGATCCTGCAATGTTGGCGGAGGGGTCGCATATACCGGCCCTTTTATGTGTCCCCATAAGAAGTCCAATGGGGTCAAGTCAGGTGAGCACGGGGGCCACTCGACGGAACCACCATACCCGATGACTTGATCCTGAAATGTCTCTGTCATATCTCGGATTTTCTAGCGACCAGGTATGAACGTCCGTTCCTCGAAAAACATGCCTCATCCGTCCATATTATGTCTGCCAGGAATATTGGGTGGACCTCTTAAGTTATTCATCACAAAGTTGCACCACGTGTAACGTTTCTCAGCATCTCTTGGCAGCAATCCCTGCACAGGTGTGTGGTGTGGATAGGTATGGGTGAGCACCTGATTCATTCAGGATTTTCCAGACGCTGCTTTTTGAGAGGCCACAATTTTCACTGATCATTCTTGTGCTGCTATGAGGATGGACGAGGGCGTATGCTAGCACATCTTCAGGTTGCACTTTGCATCCTGCGTTACGAGGTGTACGAATTCGAGGTCGGCTGGTCACGCAGCCCGTCTCACCTTAAACGTTTTACAACTTTTAAGATGGTCTGCCGTGTAGGATGCGGACTTTGAATGAAACGTTCACGATACAGCCCTGCAGCTGATTTTGCCTTACGCCCACATTCACAGTAAATTAACAACATCTCGCAATACTCGTTACTGCCAAATTTTGCCATAACTCTCCGCTTTAACGTACAACCCAGCAGAAACATCCTTTTTATAGCAGTAGTCTCTGATGAACAGGTATGACGTTCCATCCTCATTTGCATAATACATGAGATCCATGTGATTTTTATACCAGACATAGTTGAGTTTAGCTGTGTGTTTGGAGAGACGATTTTGCAAGATCAGCAGAAAGTTTTCATGGTTTTTAGAGACATTCAGTAAAACACGCAACCGGTGGGGACAGAACCATGGTCCTCATGAATGCGAATCACGTGCGTTTCCCCTGCGCCACAACACAGGCTCGTATTTAGTCCGTAAGGTGATCTTTTCTCGCTTCGCTTAACAATCAAACAAATGTTCATTTATTGCATTCTGTTTTGAGTATTAATGTGAGCAAGGTATTTTTCCGTGGCCAGACCATCCGCAACCTCATTACCGTAAATGTCTACGTGAGATGGCACCCATTGAAAAATATCCTATTATGTGCACACTAGTGACCATAATGCTGAACAATATTCACAGTCGTTTCGTCACCATGTCTCCACCATTCAGCCAGGTGCTGAATAGAACTACGGCTATCACTCAGGATCCAGATGTCTGTATTGACTCCCTCTTTGACACAATAACTCAAGGCCTCCTCAATGGCTATGAGTTCCGCTCGAAAAACTGAGCAGTTGTTGGGATTTCTCCTACATGTCCTAATGCCATTCCCCTGCTTAATGTAGACCCCGTTACCGGATATGGCACCATCACCCCTTCTGCCATCAGTATAGATCTGCAACGCGTCACCGGGAATTTTATAAATAATTTCCAAAGCGAGCTGTAAATCGATAATCTGGATGTTGCGTGCCTTTGTTAGTGTATGAGCAGAGTTTAGTCCTGAAAAGGACCCGATCATGAAACGAGGCAGTAACCTCCACACAGTAGACCAGGGAGACATGTTCAACTTCGCTTTGCAGCCAACCCTCACTTTCAGCGTGGCTAAGTGGACTTTCTCTCTTAAGACGACGATTATTGCTCCAGCTACGCACATAATTAGAGGTTCTGTGTTGATCTCCATAACTGATGAGCTTTGCAAAATATTTGGCCAAGAGAAACCTACTCCGAAGCCTGAGGGGTTGGAGGTCAGCTTCATACAGTACTATGTCCCTCGGACAGCTATTGCGGAGACCAGTTATAGCTCTGGCAGCAGAAAGCTGAACCCTTTCCAGTTTATCTAGGTTGCTGACAGAGGCAGCCTGATAGACCTGAACACCGTACTCCAGGATCGGTCGAATAAGAGCAGTGTATGTGTTTCTCAGGGTCGGCGCATCCGCACCCCAATCTCTACCAGAAATATATTTCAAAATTCTGAGTCTCTGTTTACCTCTCAAAACCAAATTGTCTATATGAGCATGGCTAAGTATCTCCTGGTCCAAAATGAACCCCAAATACTTGGGATGTTTTTCACAATTTAGTCTCCTACCCAGAAGAAAGATGTCAGGCTCCAGGTTATACAGATGTCTATTGGTGGTAAATACACTGGAAACAGACTTGGATTAAAAACGATCTTATGCTCCGCAGGGAAATTCTCGAAATCAAGGAGGGTAGAATTAATATCTTTCTGGGCAGAAGTGATACTTGATTTGCTGCTCCAAATAATTATATCATCAGCATACAATCCCATGGAGTGATTGGCATCAGTCCCTGTCTCTATACCAATCTTAAACCAACTAGTCATGATAAAGGGTAGAAAATGCAGCTTCAGAAGGTCCGAGGCACCAAAGGATGAAGTCTGACTTTGCCTCTGCCTGCAGTGCTTTAGCTGTGGAATGGCTTTCACGCCTTGGGGGACCCTACCAGGAGTATACATACACTCCTGACGTACTTCGCCCATTCCGCCCAGGAACACTCCCCCGCCACGATGAGGCAGCAGAGCAGTACTTTGGAGGAGTTGATTTGTACAAAATATAAATTAATTTTGTACTTCATAATAGTTTTGCATGTTGTCATCAAGAAAAGTGCCAAATTTTATCATACAATTCAACTCCGAAAATATTATACCGTTGATTTTGTTTGTTATTTCACAAATGAAGAAAAGTTATTGCATTATATAACGAAAGTCATACGCTGAGCACATAGAGTTGCCAACTAAGGACATTCTAGTTGTCTAAGGGCATTCCAGAAGACAAGTAAAAAAATGTTAGTAATGTAGTAAAATGTTGATTCTGTGAGAAAATCGACCTTTTTCGGGAGACAAGAGATCGATCTTCCATTCCAAGAGATTCCCGGTCAAACTGGGAGGGCTGGCAACCTTATGGGCACATCAGATTTTTTTTTTATTGGATTATATCACTTTACGACCTTGGGATATAAAATTACAGGAATTATTGGTATTTTTAATTTTTGAAGTCATCTGTTTTATTTTGGTAAGGAGTTTTCAAATTCATATAATTTCTATTATGGTTAACCAGTTGTTGAAACAAGTTAAAAAAAAAGGTATGGGTATATCTTGTGTTACTTTTTAACATCTTCATTTTGGCATATGTTGATCAAACTTCATATATTTTGTAATTTTGTTTGCAAATGTAATCAGGATGTTTTATTCTTAAGGTTTTCCTATGTAGATAATTTTATATAGCAAGAATAGAGATTCTTATATTCCTTTTTTATAGGAATTAAATTAAATAATGTAAAAAATGTTTGGAAGAATAATATCATAATTAGAATACTCCTAAAATTTGTACACATATTAAATCGTGGACATGGAGGTCACGATATACTAGAGTCTATCTTACAAAAGATGTCTATGTCATCTGTAGTGGGAAATCTAAGTATTGGATAGTGGCAAAATTTGGTACAGAAGTACTCCAGGACCTAGGATGATACATCTTGGTGAGATTTTTTTAAATTTTAGTTAATTTTTTAGTTATTTTTGGCGATTTTCACACAAGTTTTGTTTTGGGCGATTTTCTCACAAGTTAGTCCCTTAGCAATGGGAAATATTATCACAGAGTTTTTACCTTGATACCATGAGAAAGATCGAAGAACGTTCTTTCCAACAATATTTGAACCAAATTTGTAGGGCAATTCCTTCACATTATTATTTTTTATATATATAAATCGAAATTTGCATTTTTATTAGATTTTATTTTGCCACATCCAAAGAAAAAAAAATATTAGTACAATTCTATGTTTTGCAAAAAGTTGTATGTATCTTTGCATTTTAACAGCAATATATATATATATATATATATATATATATATATACATATATATATATATATATATATATATATATATATATATATATATAGCTGTTAAAATGTTTTTTAGTTATGTGTTAGCATGATTTTGTGCGATTTTCACACAAGTCGGTCCCTTAACAATGGAAATCATAGGGTTTCATTTTGATACCATCAAAAAGATCGAAGAACGTTTTTTCCAACAATATTTGAACCAAATTTGTAGGACAATTTCTTATGATGACGTCACATTTGGGCCATTAGCAATGTATTATTTAAGTAGTCAGTGCTTATTTAGGATCCAGGAATGCCAGTCAACTTGTCCTAGTATATGTATACAAATCCTAGTACTGTATACAAATCTACAATTTTTGACAATTTTTTCTTTAATATTCTAACTATGGGAGGTAATACATTTTGTTAGACGGTCTTAATATACAGCGTTCTTTGAAAAATTCTTGAGCCTCTTATTTTCCTCTTACTTAAATTCTTACCTTAACTTTGTCATAGGTCCATGAGTAGACAGGTAGGTCTATCTTTAATAAAGTGACCATGCTTGGTCAAATAAAAGTGATCACCCCCTAGTAGAGAATTAAAAATCTGATGTGAGCAGCACATGACTTTCCCTGCAGACTTATATTAACGTTCTCTTTATTTTAATTAAATTTATTTCACTTTTAATTCAATTTTCGTTCTCATTCGGTAACCGGACTTATTTTCATAGGTGGCGTAGAGAAAAAACGAAAAACTAAAATATCTCGAGAACGGCTAGTCTTAGTGTAATGGGGTTGGTCTTATTCTTTTCGTCGTTAAAAATTACGTATTAAACGAGCATTTAATGGATTTATTTGAGTATACCTAGTTCTTTAGTTTAGATTTTGACGACTTTTGCGGGCCATTTTGCAAAAACAGGCAGGTTATTTTTTCCGAATCGCACAAAAATCTAATCAGCACCAGGGTAACCCACAAGTGACTAAAAAACTAATGGACCGAATTTCACAAAATATGGTATGTAAGTCACTTGTGGGCGAGTCTGGTGCTGATTAGTTTTAGGTACGATTCGGGATAAAAGAACTCGCCTATTTTTGCGAAATGGCCCGCAAAAGCTTGTATCCACTCTAACTAAAAAACTAATGGACCGAATTTCACAAAATTCGGCAGATGAGTCATTTGCGGGTCACCCTGGTGCTGATTAGATTTTGGTATTCTTCGAAAAAACATAACCTGCCTTTTTTTGCAAAATGGCCCGCAAAAATCGTCAAACTCTAAATTAAAGAACTACGTATGCTCAAATATATCCATTAAATGCTTGTTTAATACGTAATTTTTAGAGAAGAAAAGAACAAGACCAACACCATTACACTAGGACTAGCTGTTCTCGAGATATTTTAGTTTTTCGTATTTTCCCTACGTCACCTTTGAAAATAAGTCCGGTTACCGAATGAGAACGAAAATTGAATTAAAAGTTAAATAAATTTAATTAAAATACAGAGAATGTGTATATAAGTCTGCAGGGAAAGTCATGTGCTGCCCACATCAGATTTTTACTTTCCCTGCAATACATGGTAATGTATAGGGAAAGTATTGTAATCATGCCGAAAATCACAACTCGAGTTTTCGACGAATCTACAAGTTTCGAGACCTCTATAATACGTAAAACTATTTTTACGTGAAGTCTGTGTGTGTGTTTGTCTGTCTGTCCAATGTATGTATCCACTCTAACTCAAAAACTTATGGACCGCATTTCATAAAATTTGGTAGGTAAGTCACTTGGGTATGACCCCGGTGCTGATTAGTTTTTGGTACGATTTGTGAAAACAGAACCCGCCCTTTTTTGCGAAATGGCCCTTAAAAATTTCATGTATCCATTCTAGCTAAAATACTAATTGACTAAATTTCACAAAATTTGGTAGATAAGTTACGTGTACGATACTCCTGTGTTAATTAGATTTTGATATTAATCGAAAAAGAACAACCTGCCGTTTTCTACGAAATGGCCCGCAAAAATGCCATGTATCCACACTAGATAAAATATTAATTGACCAAATTTCACAAAATTTGGTAGATATGTTATTTGTGGGATACTCTGGTGCTGATTAGATTTCAGTACAATTCGGAAAAGAGCAACCTGCCTTTTTTTACGAAGTGGCTCGCAAAAATCGCCAAAATCTAAAAAAAAAAAGACTACGTATGCTCAAATGTATCAATTAAATTCTTGTTTTATACGCAATTTTTGACGAGGAAAAGAATATAACACACTCCATTAAGCTTGTCCAAGTACCAAATAAAAACAAAAATTGAATTAAAAATGCAAATTTAGTGTTATTTGTTGCAATTAAACTCAATCTAAGGAATTATTAAAGAAATAAAGAAAATATGAATTTGAGTCTGCAGGGAAAGTCATGTGCTGCCCACATCAGATTTTTACTTTCCCTGCAATACATGGTAATGTATAGGAAAAGTATTGGAATCATGCCGAAAATCGCAACTAGAGTTTTCGACGGATCTACACGTTTCGAGACCTGTAGAACACGAAAAAACCAGTTTTAGCGTAACGTCTGTGTGCGTGTCTGTCTGTCTGTGCAATGTATATCCACTCTAACTCAAAATCTAATGGACCGAATTTCATAAAATTTGGTAGGTAAGTTACTTGGGTGCGATCCTGGTACTGATTAGTTTTGGGTACGATTCGGAAATGCAAAACCTGCCATTTTTTTACGGAATGATCCTTAAAAATTTCGTGTATCCACTCTAGCTAACATACTAATTGATCAAATTTCACAAAATTTGGTAGATAAGTTACTTGTGAGATATTCTGGTGCTGATTAGATTTTGGTACGATTAGGAAAGGAACAAGCTGCCTTTTTTTTTACGAAATGGCCCGCAAAAATCACATCAATTAAATTATTGTTTTATACGCACTTTTTGACGAGGAAAGGAGTATAATCAACTCCATTACTTTAGGACTAACCGTTCTCAAGGTATTTGAGACTTCTTGCATTTTTGTTACGCCGCTTTCGGGAAAATGTCCAATTACCAAATAAAAACAAAAATCTGATGTGGGCAGCACATGACTTTCGCTGCACACTTAAATTCATATTTTCTTTATTTCTTTAATAATTCATAAAATTGAGTTTAATTGCACCAAATAACACTAAATTTGCATTTTTAATTCAATTTTTGATTTTATTTACTAATTGGATATTTTCCCGATAGCGGCGTAACAAAAATGCAAGAAATCCAACTATCTTGAGAACGATTAGTCCTAAAGTATAATGGAGTGTGTTATATTCTTTTCCTCGTCAAAAATTACGTATAAAACAAGAATTTAATTGATACATTTCAGCATACGTAGTCTTTTTTTTTTTTTAGAATTTGGCGATTTTTGCGGGCCATTTCGTAAAAAAAAAAAAAAATAGGTTGTTATTTTCTGAATCGTACCAAAATCTAATCAGCACCAGAGTATCCGACAAGTAACTTATCTACCAAATATTGTGAAATTTGATCAATTAGTATTTTAGCTAGGGTGGATACATGAAATTTTTGCGGGCCATTTCGTACAAAAAGGCAGGTTTCTCTTTTCCGAATCGTACCAAATCCTAATCAGCATCAGAGTATCCAACTAGTAACTTCTCTACCAAATTTTGGGAAATTTGGTCAATTAGTATTTTAGCTAGTGCGGATAAATGAAATTGTTACGGGCCATTTCGCAAAAAAAGGCGGGTTCTGTTTTTACGAATCGTACCAAAAACCAATCAGCACCAGGGCCACATCCAAGTGACTTATCTGCCAAATTTTATGAAATTCGGTCCATTAGTTTTTGAGTTAGAGTGGATACAGGCTTTTGCGAGCCATTTCGCAAAAAAAAAAAAACAAACAAAAAAAAAAACAAACAAAAAAAACAAAAAAAAAAAAAACAGGCGGGTTCTTTCATCCCGAATCGTACCTAAAACTAATCAGCATCAGATTCGCCCACAAGTGATTTACCTACCAAATTTTATGAAATTCGGTCAATTGGTTTTTTAGTTAGAGTGGATACAAAATCTGCACAGACAGACACACACACAGACGTTACGCTAAAAATAGTTTTTTCGTATTCTAATGGTCTCGAAACGTGTAGATCCGCCGAAAACACGAGTTGCGATTTTCGGCATGATTCCAATACTTTCCCTATACATTACCATGTATTGCAGGGAAAGTAAAAATCTGATGTGGGCAGCACATGACTTTCCCTGCAGACTTATATCCACGTTCACTTTATTTTAATTAAATTTAATTCACTTTTAATTCAATTTTCGTTCTTGTTTGGTAACTGGACTTATTTTCAAAGATGGCGCAGAGAAAATACGAAAAAAACTAAAATATATCGAGAACGGCTAGTCCCAGTACAATGGGGTTGGTCTTATTTTTTTCTTCATTAAACATTACGTATAAAACAACATTTAATGCATATATTTAAGCATACGTAGTTTTTACTTTAGATTTTTGCTGATCACTTCGTAAAAAAAGGCAGGTTATTTTTTTCCGAAGCGTACCAAAATCTAATTAGCACCAGTGTAACCCACAAGCGACTTATCTACCGAATTTTGTGAAATTCGGTCCATTAGTTTTTCAGCAAGAGTGGATACAGACTTTTGCGGGCCATTTCGCAAAAAAAGGAGAGTTCTTTTATCCCAAATCGTACCCAAAACTAATCAGCACCAGATTCGCCCACAAGTGACTTATCTACTAAAGTTTTTGAAATTCGGTCAATTAGTTTTTTAGTCAAGAGTGGATACAAAATTTGCACAGACAGACAGTCACACACACACAGAGACGTCACGCTAAAAATGGTTTTTTCATATTCTAGAGGTCTCGAAACGTGTAGATCCGTCGAAAACTCCAGTTGCGATTTCCGACATGATTCCAATACTTTCCCTATACATTACTATATGTATTGCAGGGAAAGTAAAAAATCTGATGTGGGTAGCACATGACTTTCCCTGCAGACTTATATACATATTCTGTTTATTTTAATTAAATTTAATTCACTATTAATTCAATTTTCGTTCTCATTTGATAACTGGACTCATTTTCAAAGGTGGCGTAGAGAAAAAACGAATAAACTAAAATATCTGGAGAACGGCTAGTCCTAGTGTAATGGAATTGGCCCTATTCTTTTCTTCGTTAAAAATTACATATTAAACAAGCATTTCCTGGATATATTTGAGCATACGTAGTTTTTTATTTTAGATTTTGGAGATTTTTGCAGGCCATTTTGCAAAAAAAGGCAGGTTATTTTTTTCTGAATCATACCAAAATCTAATCAGCACCAGGATGTCCCACAAGTGATTTACTTACCAAATTTTGTGGAATTCGGTCCATTAGCTTTTCAGCTAGAGTGGATACAAGCTTTTGGGGGCCATTTCACAAAAAAAAGGCGAGTTCTTTTATCTCGAATCGTACCCAAAACTAATCAGCACCAGATTCGCCCACAAGTGACTTACCTACCAAATTTTATAAAATTCGGTCAATGAGTTTTTTAGTTAGAGTGAATACAAAATCTGCACAGACAGACAGACAGACACACAGACATCACGCTAAAAATAGTTTTCTCGTATTCTAGAGGTCTCGAAACGTGTAGATCCGTCGAAAACTCGAGTTGCGATTTTCGGCATGATTCCAATACTTTCCCTATACATTACAGTGTATAGCAGGGAAAGTAAAAATTGAATAAAAATGCAAATTTAATGTTATTTGGTGAATTAAACTCAATCTAACGAATTATTAAAGAAATAAAGAAAATATGAATTTGAGTCTGCATGTTCTGCCCACATTAGATTTTTTTTTTTCAGGTGAGGTGAAAGGGGTGTTTTGCTTCTTTTTTTTTACTTTTGATCTCGCTAATGAAGTTCGAATTTTGGGGCAAAAGAAATTAAAAAAAAAAAATCATAATCTCTATTTTGATAATATTTCTCACAGTGCCGATTTTGATCCGTCACAGTCTGGTTTTCTTTTCCATTTTGGAATTGGAACAACAAAAATTCTGAGAATTTTGTAAAATTAAGGAGTTTAGGCCCTTAGAAACGAAATGTGAATTTAAGAAGTTTTTAAGGACCGTATGAACCCTGCTTCACTATAAATACCTAATAATATGTATGTTCATGAATCTTTCTTTATAAAGTTATTGGGGTGCTTAGCACTTTCTTGTGAACCCTGTATCCTTTTCTGCTAGTACCGCTTTCTTAAATGCATTTATAACAAAGCATCCCAAACTGGGATGTGCCCCTTATTTGAGGTGTATCTTCCTTCCATGGAGATATGGCCTGCTGGTACAGAGAAATCAGTGGTGTAGTCGCTAAAATAAAGCTGGAGGGACGCTCGTTTAGAAGAATTTCAACCAAAACAAGTATAATTTTTGTGATGGATACCTATAATGTTGAAACTGACATCATGAATAATTATACTTGTATCACCTTATAGATGTTTCTTGGGGATAATAAATACTCTTTTGAAATCTAAAACAACAGGAAAAAGCGTCTGGAAATGATCTTTTAATATTATATCAGAAGCATTAATATGTTTACATTTATAAAATGAAACATTTTCTTGGACAAAGTGTGTGTGTGTGTGTGTGGGGGGGGGGGGGGGGGGGGGAGAGAGACATATTCCCACTCACTGTTTTCACGCAACAAAGCATTTTGACATAAATAAAAGAAAAATTGACAAAAAATGGGGTAAGCTTCAGACTGAACATAAAGGTAGGGTGTCCACGTTCCCCTCAACTATATTAGTACTAAGAGAAATTTAAACTAAAAAAAAATTGCAGGAAATGCTTTAAGATTTATTTCATTAGATTAAATAATTAATACATATGCATGAGTAGCAGTACAAGTTCTATTGTCTTGGGATCAACAACTTCGAGTGAAAGTCTTGCATGAAAGACTTTGGGGTTATAATCAAATGGTTATTTATAATGCTGGATTTCATTTTCCAATATGGGTTCCATGGATAACTAATGTAGGTACGGGATACCTAATATACATGGATAACCAATCAGAGGGGGTTAAAAACCTATGTTCTGCTGGGTATATAATACAATTATACACCTTAATGCATTAAGGTTGTAATTTTGTATAAAGAACGTTGTAATGCATTTTCACTTTATATCATACACTTTTTGGCATATATCTTTGTTTTCTTAATGTAATGTCTTATTTACAAAAATATTATTTCAATCAGTAGAAATGATTATTTTAGTATTTATAAATAAAATATAAATCAATGAATTCCGCACTGAAAGACTCAGCTGCAGGTTATGAGACTGCCGAGTTTTATTTCCATCTTACTTCAACTCCAACATGCCACATATTCTAAAATCCCATACATTTTCAGTCCCATGTATTTTAGATTAGGAATACTCAACCTGTGTAGAATGAAAAAAGAGCTTGATTTTTTTAGATATGTCTGAGGTAATTGTTTTAAAATCTTAATTAATGCTGGTTGGTAGGAAAATCTACCAATAAAAAAATAATTACCTGATGACAGGACTAAGGATACAGCAATATGCTTTTTGTTTTCTAAACAAATCACCAATGATTATTAAATCATAATTAGTTAAGTTTTAGGTATAACTGTTTTATGCTGGGTGTAAAACCAAAGTAAAACTCTATGCTAATATGACTTTTTCTAGAAAGAAAAAAGAAAACACTGCTTATGATTTCTAAATAACTTTCCTAATTATAATTATGATAATATTAATGTACTCTGTACATAAATTCTATTTAATGTTCATTGTAATATGAATATTAAAATAAATGTGGTTAAACCAAATTATATCGTTTTTTCATTTTATATTACTAATTCCCTTTCAAACTGTATTCTAGAATACCCTAATAAAGTTAAAATAAAAATGAAATTTTTGTACTAAAAAAAATTGAAGTTTTAAATTCTGGATATAATATTGGAAAACACTTTATAAATTAATATGACTGATATCTTAAAATGCTTGAAAGTATAGGAATCAAAAGGTGATGAAAGTAATTATTTCGTCCAACTCAAATCTCTGACAGCCTTCATTTCATTTAAACTCAACTCTACAACACTTCTTGGTTCTTTGTTATTTAACTAAAATTTATGACACATTTTTAACTATTTATTAAATTTGTGTTAAAATCTGTAGAATAAGCTTGTTTAATGGTATTTATTCTATGGAATACATGAGACATCAAATGTTGGTATATTTATAGCACACACATACCTTGCTATACGACTGCCCTTTATACCTATAACAGCCTTTTCTAATTATGGGTAAGTTTCGACTTATAGCCAGAAAGGTCGGGCATGTATTTACTTTGTTATGATATCACATGTTCAGCATGGACCACATCACATCTAATATATTTATAGAATTAAATCTGTAAACATGTTCATTTCTGCTGTTGAAATATGCAAGGCATTAATTAGGACTCGCAAAATCTACAGTTTAAACAATATGCACTAACAAAGAAGCAACATTAATGAGAATTCGCAACGAGCAAGTTTTAAATGTAGACAAGACAGGACTTTATGGGAAAAGAATGCCTGAGAAAATTTGCATTTCAAAGAACGAGAAGTCTGTACTTGGATATAAGGTGTTCAAAGAAGAATGAACTTTGCTTTTTGGGGCAAACACTGTGGGAAATTTGTTGCTGAAAAAAGTTGAAAGCACTTTTAGTATATGCTTCTGAAAATTGTCATTTGGAGGTTCAAAGAAAATGTTTATATCACCAAAATTATTTTCAACAATTAGTTTATATGTTACTTTTGCCTTACTGTGGTGACATCTGATTAGAAACATTCATTTGTTATTTGTGCTTAAATGTTAGTTTTATATTAATCTTTCTTTATTAATAACTAATAATGTAAATATTTTTAAATTAAAAACAAAACCAAAACCATAAATGTATTTTCAACTATACACCTAATGAGTTTCTAAAATTTTCTATGAAATTAGAATGGATCCTATGGAATTTGTATGGCTTAACATGAAAATAAATCATTCCTTATACAACATTATGCTTTATGGCCAACTTTTAAGGAACATATCTTGGCCGTATAGTGACATATGAGTGTATATGTTATGCAATAGAAGAATATTTTTTATCTAAATACACATTATATTGTATTTGAGCTAAGTATAATGTACATTTAAGAATTTAAACCTTATAGTATGAAGTTATCTGATTCAGTAGTGCTATTTGCTTCACTATGAGTAGAATTGATGGCTTTAGTGCAGGAATTCTCAACCTATACATAAATGTTATTCCACCAAAAGCAAAATTTTCAGATCCACAAAAAAAAAAAAAGTCTTGTGTATATAAAATAGGAAGTCAATACTAAGCATTATGTTACTGCCAAATATTTTTATTTTGTTTATAATAAAAAGATTGAACAAAAATTATAAATATTAGCAAAAGCGATTAACAATATGAGTAATAAACAATATGATTACTGAGTAACAAAATGGTTTAATGTGATACTTGTGCTTGTTTGATAGAAATTAGTTTCTTCAAATCTGGTTCTATTTTACTTTGCATTGTACATATTTAAGCACACAATTGAAGAAAATGCTACTCACTTAAATGCGTCGAACAAAATGGTATTAAAAATATAATTGCTTTTAATAAACACTCACAAACGCTACTCCTACGCAACTCAGAATTAAGGCAATGGTGCATGCTAATGCTGAAACATTATTGCTGCAAATAATCATGACTTGTGGATTGCAAAATTTTTGTACTATATACTGCACAAAATATCCATATACCACCGGTCATCTTCTTGCGTACCACTGGTTCAGAACCACTGCTACAGTGTAATAGATTTTATATTATCAGAATTCTTGCCATTCAATAGCAAATTGTAAAAATTTTCTAAAAGCACTTTTAAGACTCAAGTCTATATACATATGAAAAGTCACTAACAAAATGATGTTTGAAAACATCTGGGAAAGGTCCATTTGGTTGTAACTTAATTAATTTCTATGGAAGTAAAATACTAATTACTAGCTGTGCTGTACCCACACAGAGCAACTGTGCTCTAGGCATTTGTCAAATTTTTAATAATACGACTGCAAAAATAACAATTCAATCAGCTCTAAGCTTTGTATTTCTTTGGCTGAGACTATTTCCAACACTTTCTTCGGCCTATACATTAAAATCTTATCAGCTTCATTTTTCAATAACTTCTCAACAGTTTCATTGGCTCCATACCCTTCTATATGCTATGACAAATATAATTAATTTTCCACCTTAAAGCCCTCTCAAAATCAATTAGAAATGCTAAAAAGCTTCATATAAAACAGCATATCATAATTTTCTTTCCAATTCCATACATCGGACAATATAATTTTAAAACTCCATGCATCAAACAATATAATGTAACTAAGTAATTAAAATGTATGGATGAATTTTTTAAATCACAGAGATAGATTTTTCCTTTCTTTATCTCTTAAACCATGTAATTAAGGCTAAACTCACTGCCATTTGACAAATGATAATTAGGTCCTTTTTATACTACATACTTGGTGTAATATATATATATATATATAAAATAAAAATCTGATGTGGGCAACACATGACTCTCCTTATATAATGCGATGAATTTACTACTTTTACATTAAAAAAATGGGTTTTTCTTATAGTAGATACTTATATTCTTTCCAAGATAATGAATTTTCGACGATTAATCGCCATTTTTATCCATTTGGAGAGATTTTCGTTAATTTGGCAACATTTAAAAAAGGTGCCAAGTTGGCGACATTCCAACAAATTCGCCGCCCAAATCTCGCCAAGCGTTATGGACGGAGAAATAAGTTATTCTTATAGCAGATAAATGACTATTGGCGTTCAAATATAAAAGTATTACTCAAAGTATCTTTTTCCTTGAATGGAATAAGCTAGATCCACGAGAATGATGTCACCCAATTTATCCTATGGTATTACATATGAAAAGTGAACATGTTTCTCAACAGGACATTTTTATTTCATTTTATATGACTTGTTTGGGTTTTAGAGGCAATGAAATTATTCGTTTATTTCGGATAAAAGAATGGGAACAACTAACAAATATTTTGTATTCATTTTTGTATGAAAAATATACATCAAATAGAAAATAAATATTTCTTTTATTCCTGCAAAAAATAGATTTCTGTGGTGAATAGGTTATTTTTAGTGAATTCTTTTCAAGAGTTAGGTTTAGTGCAAAAAATTTGCCGTCCCTTAGGAACGGTTCGGAAGCGAAGCGCTCCGTCCTTTGGGCCGCGGCAGCTCCGGAATGCTGCAGTTGCAAAAGGGTTAAAATTTAATTAAAAAAATCATCCTCCTCTCTGTAAAATTAATGAATATTTCATTCAGATCAGCTATATTGCAGACTCCACGAGCTAAATAATTTTGCATTAAAGAAATGCAGCAATTTTTATATAACTCATTCTACATATTTTGCTGTTTACATTTTCCATAAGTGAAAATTAGGCTTCGTTGTAGAAATAATCAAAGTTGGATGATCATTTAAACTCAAATATATTGTAATTGTGTTGTTTCAGAACATTGATGCACAGAATTTAAGCAAAAATAAAGCGGTTTTAGGACGCATACAACACTAAATATGAATTAAAAAGAACTTTAAAAATCCTGATTTTGACACAAGATGGATGCCATATTTTATTTTGAAGTGGGTCACGTGATCGCTTCATATAAAAAGTGTAATCATTATTTTAATTTTTATTTAAAAAACTACTGAATATATTTTGCTGAAATTTTTTTTATATATTTTATGGGGTAATTTGAATATTTCCTAAAACTTTCGAAGCAATTTATTAATTTTAGATCCGCTTAAAAAATGTTTAAAAATTTAGGTCCCGTAGAGTTCAATGTATTTCATTTTTTCAATCCGGGTTCAATCCGAAACCAATTGGGTGATATTATTCATTTATATTCCCATAGGTAACATAGACCGTCTGAACAACATACTAAAATTTCATTTTGATAGTCATTTTTACGGCAGTTATCGTGCTAATGGACAGACAGACAGAATGAATAAAGTCATAAACACTTTTCAATTTTGTTGTAAAGTGTTAACAACTGAAAGTAATATGAAAAATGTAATTATAAAATTATTTTTAATTCTAATATTTTTTTTGTTTCGCTAAGTTTCTCATTTTTTAGATAAAAGACTTGATAATACTGTATTTGAAAGATTGGGGTGAAAATCGGGGGTGATTTTTTAGTGATTGGAGGGATTTTTTAGAACAGTAAAAAATTTGGGTCATCCATTTAAGAAAAGAAAAAACCCTAAATTTATTTTGTATTTTTTATTGTTAAACCTGTTATTATTCTCAAAACACAATTAAAATAAAGTTATTGGGATTACTATCTTAATTTAAATTAAAGGATAAAATATTTTTTTTTTTATTATTAAAATTCCAAATATGTAAATTTAGTTGCAAATGTATCAAATGCTTCTGAAATGATTACATTTATAAGTACTCAAATCATTATTTTAAATAGTCATTCAGTAAATAGTCCTTCATTTCATTAATAATGTTTGAGAAAATAATTGATCTGAAAATAATTATAAAATTTTAGTGGATACAAACAAATTGCAGAAGTGGAAAATATTTCCACAATTAAAGGAAATATACCGACGATCATATGGAAATGTAGTTTTTTGCAATACTGATACCAATGACTGATATCAATAAACATACTCTTCATTTCACCCTTTTTTTTTGTAACTATTTCCCATTTTTTTTCCAACCGTTAAAAGTCTGAGATTCTTTTTTTTGGACACTCTGTATATACACACACACATATGTATGTATGTATGTATGTATGCATATATATATATATATATATATATATATAAGTAAATTGCTAACTTTGCAAATTACTGCCCCTAATAGTCCTTGAAAACAAACTACTTATTAACCAAAACCCAGTTAAGAAATTTTGCAGTCATTAAAAAGTTAACATTCTCAACTATAATCTCTATTCCTTAGTAGTGTAGGGGAAATATCAAAGAACAAGTGGGAAATGAATTTAAGGGGGTTAACAATTAATTATTTACATAATGGTATTTCCTATCCAAGTCCTAACCATAAACATAAGAAATGAGGCAAATATTAGTGATAAGGAAAATTTCAGTGACATATTCAAGCACAAATAAAATTAAAAAAATTACTCAAGTTTGAAAAATTACCCAAATTACCAAATAATTGCCCAAGTTTTACTTATATTTTGCTGAAAGTGTTTTTTACTTATTGAAATATTAGACTTGTTTATGGGGCTTATAATCTACTTTACCACTGAATTAAATTACATATTAGTGATAAGTAAAAATTAAGCAATGAAATCACACACATTATTATTTTGTATATACATAATTATGTTACAAATACAGCATATAGCTATTTTGGAGATATTTAGGATCCCCTTCAACAGTGCTAAACAGACCAGCACACCCAAAAACGAACCTTTTGGACTTTGTTTTGATTGGTCTATATTGGTACTGATAAAGGGGATCCAATTTATCTTCAAAACAACAGTATGTTACAATGTAAAATACATACACAATTACCTTAATTTTCCTTAACCTTTACACAAAGTATGTACACTTTTTGATTACAGGCTACTGAGTTCTACAATAAAAGATGCCCTTATAAAGATTCAGTTTTTTTTACTTTCCTTATATACATAATGTATAAGGAAATTATTGTGACGGGGTCGAAAATTCGAATTTCAGTTTTCGACGGGAGAGCATGTTTCAAGCATCCCTGATCACGAATCAAACATTTTTGAGGTGATGTCTGTCTGTGTGTGTCAACGAATCTGTGGAGACAATAACTGATGAACAAATGGACTGATTCGAACGAAATTTGGTATAAAAATCACCTATTGTTTTTAAACGTAATCAAATGTTCAGAACCCCCCTAAATTGTCCAGTGAAATTTTGAAAAAAAAAAAAAAAAAAAAATCAAAACCTTTAATATAGTTACGCAAATAGACATTTCTAATGTAATTTTTCCTTAGAAAACGATTGACATAAAATTTAGAACACCAGCATGACCCGTTCTCGAGATATTGCACATTTTAAAAATAAATTTATCAAAAAATCCCATAAATTAAAAAAATATATATATTAACTGTTGAGAAACATGTTCACTTTTCATATGTAATATCATGTGATAAATTGGGTGATATCATTCTCGTGGATCTAGCTCATTCCATTCATGAAAAAAGATACTTTGAGTAATACTTTTGTATTTGAACGCCAATAATCATTTATCTACTATAAGAATAACTTATTTCTCCGTCCATAACACTTGGCGAGATTTTGGCGCTGAATTTGGTGGAATGTCGCCAACTTGGTGACTTTTTTAAATGTTGCCAAATTAATGGAAATCTCGCAAAAAGGATAAAAATGACACTAAGTCAGTGAAAATGAAGAGTAATTGACGAAAATTCAATTTCTTGGAAAGAATAAAAATAGCTACTATAAGAAAAATCTATTTTTTTATTGTAAAAATAGTAAATTTATTTTATTATATAAGGAAAGACGTGTTGCCCACGTCAGATTTTTTGATTTTTACATTGTAAAATTTTTCACTAAAACAATTTTAATTAAAATACATATTTATATTATGACAGTTTTAATGACATATTTACAGCTTTGTAAATAAATGAATAACAATTTTATTTTTTCTTTTTAAAAGACACTTGATTTTTAGTTTTGGCTTTAGATTCCATCGTATCTTGCAGTCTTGAGAAGAAATCTTTAGAAGATTTAATTTTACCACCATCATCCACCTGTAAGTAAAATGTGAAGAGAAAAATAGAAGAAAATGTTTTTCATTAAGTAATAAAATGTCACGTCACATTACATTTTAAAAATATGAATACATGGTAATAAGCATGTGATATATCCATGCAACATATCGATACCTAGTGATATATAATACTGTATCAGCATTTTCCCTCATTTTATCGATATTATATCCTACATATCAATGTCATCAGCAATTTAAAGATAAAATATATGAAATATTTTATAATTCAAAAACGATTTAGAACTAATAAACAGCACTGGATGAAATTAATTTGACAAACTTCATTCTAGATGATAATTTAATGTATAAGCTTTCAGAGAAAGGAACTTGTTTATTAAGTCTAAACAGTTACACATAATTATAATTCAAACAATTTATTTTCAATGAATAATTCCTGTCATTACCCATCATCTCCATATTATTAAACTGAACTACAGCATAACTGATTTATAAAAAATTTGGAAGAAACAAATTTCCAAATGGTAACTTGTCCTAAATAGGATTAAAGAATTTTAAGCTTGTTTTGTTTTCTTTATTTTCAATTCTGGGGTATAAAGGAATCAGAAGATTGATGTATCAAGAATTCTACAGCAATGTCTCTGCTAGATCACAAAGATCTTTTAAGTGAGCCACAAATATATATCAAATATTAAGGCAAGTCAAATTTAAATACATATTACTTGCATGTTCTACTACATCTGAAACCTGGAATCTGATATGAGATGAATTTGAAAATTTTCAAGCAAAATATTATTTTTAAAAGTCATAAAACTTTCATGGAAAGTGCATTATTTAAACTTTACTGACTTCTAAATATGTTGTTTATATTTCTCAACTTGTGAACACAAGTAGAAATATGAAATAAATAAATTTCATATTTTTAGTAATATTCTTTTTTCACGTAATAATGTTTGCAATGAAAAGAAATCAAATTCTTACCCTTAGATGGTATTTTCAATCCAAAATATGTATCTTAACCTTTAAAATGTTGCTTTCCTTTCAGATGTATTCATCATAACTATTTTACTCATTCTTTCTCATTATTATAATATTATGGTAAAGTTAGGTTAGGACGATTAAAAGCTTGCAAAACTTCTTTGAATAAAGCAGACATACGCAGGGTGCGTACACTTTTTTGAAAGTGAAATTCAAGGACTTTCAAGGACTTTTTCAAGGACATTACAAAAAATCAAGGACCTATTTTACAGTTGAGCAAAACTGAGTCAGTACAAAAATTGCATTTTTAAGTTTTTTTTTTAAATTAACGAATTTGTAAGTAGTTTTAAATATAAAAATATATTGCTAAACAGAAAAGATGTAACCATATGTAATTGACATAATGCATGAATTATGTTATCACCGAAATTCTTGAAAAAATCTGAATGTATTTCCGATCCAAAAAAACCATCCTTATAATACCTCTTACAGTTTAAAAATATGTTTATATATTACATTAATGGGGTAATAAATATAAAAAAATATCTTAAGTTTGTATTTATAGTACAATTTAAAAACCTTAATTTTGGAATTCTTTATTTTAACACAAAATATTTGAAAAAATTTCAAAACACAAGCAAAATAGATTCTAGAGTAATATATTTTTAACCAATAGTTAGAAATTATTGTAAAAGTTGAAATTCAAATCAAAGCTATAATTATCAAATTTTATTATTGAACAGCTGCAACAAAATTTGATATCAACATTTTCAAAAATTTATGAAAATAAAAAACATTAAATAAAATATTTATGTCACACTTATCCCATACCTCACCTCTGAATTAGATAGAAAAATGAATCAGTAATAAACCATAACAAATGTTATTACATTACTTAGTATTGTTAGCTACATCTAAATTTTTATTCAATTTTTCTAAATCATGTAATGTGCAACAATATGGAGATGGAAATTGATGGAAAAGGATAATTGTGTATTCTCGGAAACGCCCGTGAAAAAAAAATTAATTTCACGATCGTACTATCTATGTGAAAATAATTAAAAAATTAACCTTTATCATCAACCAAAATATGAAAATAATCTTGTTTAGTCAAGTTAATGTGCAACAATAGGGAGATGGAGATGGATGGAAAAGGATAATTACATACTCTCGGCAACGCTCGCGAAAAAAAAAACTGAATTTCATAATCGTACAATTTATGTAAAAATTAAAAAATTAACCTTCATAATCAACCAAAATATGAAAATAAGCTAGTTTAGTCAAGTTAATGTGCAACAATATGGAGATGGATGGAAAAGAATAATTACGTACTCTCGGCAACGCTCGCGAAAAAAAACTGAATTTCATGATCGTACAATTTATGTAAAAATTAAAAAATTAACCTTCATAATCAACCAAAATATGAAAATAAGCTAGTTTAGTAGCAACAGTTAATGTGCAGCAATAGGGAGATGGTGATCAATGTAAAAGGATAATTGTGTACTCTCGGAAACGCACGCGAAAAAAAAAACTGAATTTCACGATCGTACTATTTATGTTGAAGGCCCAGACCACACGACCAACCCAAGGGTTTATGGTAACGAATTGTGTGGCCGGCGTACTATTTATGTGAAATTAATTTTTTGTTTTCTTTGTGGCCGTTGCCGCGATTACGTAATCATCCTTTTCCATAGATCTCCATCTCCCTATTGTTGCATATTAACTTGACTAAACTAACTTATTTTCATATTTTGGTTGATTATAAAGACTATTTTTTTTTTTAATTAATTTCACATAAATAGTACGTGAAATTATTTATGTGAATAATTTCACGTACTATTTATGTGAAATTAATTAAAAAAAATAGTCTTTATAATCAACCAAAATATGAAAATAAGTTAGTTTAGTCAAGTTAATATGCAACAATAGGGAGATGGAGATCTATGGAAAAGGATGATTACGTAATCGCGGCAACGGCCACAAAGAAAACAAAAAACTCAATTTCACGATCATACTTATTTATATGAAAATAATTAAAAAGTTAACCTTTATAATCAACCAAAATATGAAAATAAGCTAGTTTAGTCAAGTTAATGTGCAATAATATGGGGACCGAGATAGATGGAAAAAGTATGTGCCAGAAAAAGGCAATTGTGTACTTTCAGCAAAGTCCAATAAAAAAAAAAAAAAAAATAAAAAAAAAACTGAATTGTGCAATCTTATAATTTAAGTGAAATATAATTTGTTTAGTAAAATATTTCTTTATTATTAGCACTATAAAAATAAATTAGGTCTATTGTTTGGATATGAAATCATTAGAAGAAAATGGATGCAAACTGATAATTTTGGACTCTCAGCAAAGCAGGGAATATGAATTGAATGGTGGGATGCATGGATTTCACGGGATTTTTTGTCGTTTTGGGAGTAATGTCCGTAAAACCATAAGATGAAGTAAAAATCCGTACAAACTAAGGAAAATCCAAAAAAGTTGGCATCTCTGAGAATGGGGAGAGACGTAGAGCAAACATAACATAAAACAGGATATCGGAAACGCGACACGCCGGCGCAAGGAGCAGACAGTAATCGCCGACGCCATTCAAAATGCAAACCACGTGTTAATGACGAAACGAACGGCCACCATTCGCGGAAAACAAGTAATGGGAGGAACCAATTCAACTGTGATTGACAGCGCTGGGGGAAAAAGAACTGGTTTGCAATTGTGACGTAATACGTGACGTTGGAATTCTAGTACAACCGGAAATTTGCGGTTTTTGAATTGGAAATGAGAAATTCAAGGATTTTCAGACCTTTTTTGGAAATAATCCCAATTTTCCAGGCTATTCAAGGCCTTGAAAAAAAATAATGAAATTCAAGGACTTTCAAGGTTTTCCAGGCCGCGTACGCACCCTGCATACGTCAGTTAGATGACAGCAATTATTTCAAGGGCATTATAAGCCCTGTTCTTCAGATCAAATAAACATGTAGAACAAACAGTATGTGCCTTTAGCCACTGCTAAAAACAAACTGCTAGGAAGTTTTACAAGCTTTTATCTTAAAAGCATCAGTTTCATTTTTTGTAATTCGGACAACTGTTTCTATGAATCATTCAAAAATGATGGACGAGACTTTAACATATTTTCTATAAAAACTAGTGTTAAGTTGTTTGGACTGATTGCTTGCAAACATTGCACATATAGCTCTTATTTTTTTAAATCTAGGATCCTAATGTGACCCGCAAGCATATTATAAAGAATGTCAACCGCTGATCTAAGGGTAAAAAGGAATTTTGCCTTATTCTATGGGGGAAATTTTTAAATCTCTTTCAATGCACATTTATTAAAAAAACACACAAGTAAAATTCTATTTCTCAAAATTATGACAAAGAGGATTTTTTCAGGCAATCATAAGATTTACATATTTTCTGGGAGAAATTGCTAGAAATCAAGACTAGCATGAAATAAAAATGGACAGCTGACAAGTATTATAAAATAAAACAATTCATCTATTAATACCTATGGAGTAGAAAAATAATTTACAAAAGTAAAACTTACAGTAGCAATCTTTGTATTTTTATGCTGCTTTAATTTCTTGAGTGTGTCTAACTTCTCCAGTTTGGATGGCTTCGAAGATGGGTTAGCTTTCTGTGATTGTAATTTGTCTTGTCTTTTCTTCTCTTTAAATTTTTGATGGACTTTCTTCTTTCTGCGTTCACGTTTCCTGTCAGTGCCAGTACGCTCACTTTTGCCTTTAACCAGTCCAGATCGTTTCTAAACAAATATAACACAATATCATATTATCAAATTGTATTACCTATGAAATATATTATTAAATACTACTTCGTGTAGCTTTTGATTTAAGAAATATATAGATTTAATTAGATAAATATATAGATTTAAGAAATATATAGAAATATATTTGATTACGAAATATATAGAAATATATTTGATTACGAAATATATTTGATTACGAAATATATAGATTCTAAAATTACTCTAAATGCAGGGATTGCACTCTACTTTTCCCCAAAAAGAGGAACAAAATCAGGAATTTTGATATAAAAAAGTAAGAATTTTAACCCCCCCCCCCCCCCGCCATAATTAAAATGCTGAAATATGCATAACCTAATCATATAGTGTTTTTGAAGCAGCAAAACTCCATTTTGTGGGAGTTAGTTGAAACCCAGACCGTCCGACCTACCAGAAATTGTGGGAGTTAGTAATAAAACTTGGAATTTGGAACAGAAAAATTTTTAATTTGTAGCAAACAAATTTACATATTACTTTACAGAAATAAAACCTTACAGCACACAAACTACAAGACTTACCAGGATTCAGGCAGACTATGCGAGAACAAGAACAGAGACGTGACTGGTAATCATTGTAACAGGAGCATTACAGGCTCTAGATAACTGTATTTACTTTTACATGATATTACAAAAGCTAAAGTTATTACAATATAAAAATAACTTACACTTAATCACAGCACACAACAAAATTAAACATTTCAATCCATTTTTGCTATCTCATACTATAGAATACTAAAGAAAGTATTGTTTTCATGAAATTTTTGATTTTGAGATTTTAAATTAGAATTTAACAGAAAATGATGGCAAACAAGTGGTTGTTACATGAGCTGACTCCAATTATTAAAATTAAACATACAATAGAAAGTAAAAATAGCAGTGAAAAAAAATAATAAAAGTAGAAAATAGCTGAAAAATTAAAGAAGTAAAATGGTTTCAAAAATTAAACCAGAGATTTCCATGCAGAAGAGAAGAAGGGATAATTATCAATAACAGAGTAGTTTGACTGTGAAACTATAAAGAAATTTTCAAGAACGTCCACTTCAAAAATGGTATTACAAACAAAAATTATCTTAGCTCCCTCCAAAAATAGAAATATGATTTGACTACCAAGAATGTTTAGCAATTGACGATTTTGGTACATTCTGCTTAGAAACATAATTCATATGTTTCTTAACATGAAATTTAAAAGTTATTTTTGTTTGACCAACATAACCAAGACCACACTTGCATGAAGGTGATAATAATTCCAACCTTTAAAGTTGGTTGACACCCTTATATTTTTCACTTTGTGTTACATAAAGTCTTGTGAAAGGCCCAGACCACACAGCCAACCCAGGGGTTTACGGCAGTTAAATGTGTGGCCGGGACATAAAGTCTTGTGTAAACTTTTACATATTGTGGCAGTTTAGAGCATATTTCAATTTTTATTTACCATTCTAAATTTATTAAGTTAAAGAAAATAAGAAGTTACATACCTTAACCTCCTCTGGTGCCAGCATAGTGGCATCACTAACACTAGTTGGAGCAACTTCTTCAACTGTAATAGCAGGTAAATTGCTGACAATTTTTATTTCAGGTACAGCCTAAAAATGAGGTTATTGATAAAGTAATAATGTACATTACAATACATACTTCAGTGAAACTTTGAAAAGAAAAGAAAACAAAACAAGTAATATACCAACTTAATCTTTGTAGAATTTTAAAGTGACCAAGTTTTTAATATAAGATTTAGATGTAAAAGCTTTACAACTACGTATTTTACTTTAAATATCATTTATATGCCAGAAAGATTTTATGTAACACGTATTTTATGTACATATATGCATTTTATATGGAGAAAAACTTTTTGCATGTAGTTACTGAGTTTTGTTTTGAACTTTTTTCTTTAGTGAGTATAATAGATGGTAGAAAGATCATTTTACTGTAGTCATAAACACAGTAATTTGCATTGCAATAAATAAAGAAAAATCTTTCCAAGTAAAATAATTTCTTGTGTAGAAAAGTGAATATTTGAGTAAATATTTCCTCTTTAAAGAATTTTTTCCCCGACAATATGCATTAAACTTAAGGGGAAAAACTTATTTTTCTATAATAGAAAACAACAAAAGTAGCTCATGCCAATGATGTTTGACAAACTTTACATTCCTTAAGTTTCTGTCTCATAACACAAAAACTATAGCATACAAATACATGAAATAATACATCTGTAGAGGAATGTTAGTGAATCACACTGAAATATTTTTCAGTGAATCACACAGATTTTAATCTCAAACATTGTGACAATAACACAGAGATCTTTGTAATAGATTGCTGAAACAAAACAAAAATTCCCTTGTTAATTATTTATTTATCTTTTGAGATAATCACAATTTTTTCACTGATTACTTATAATAATGAAATGGTTTTTCTTTTAAAAAAAAAATTAAAAAAGGTGAAGTAAAAAAAAAAAATCATAAATTTAAAAATTCAAATAAATGCAACAACCAGTCAGCAACTCCAGATGCAGACAGAATTATTTGATTGTCATGGAAACTTATTAATGGAGAACAAAATCAGAAACCATCTAGTTACTAAACTACTAGTTAACCCGGACCCGGGGTTTTCCAGACATGTCTATGTTCCGGAAGGGGAGCAATTCAAACAAAGAACCAGGTTCATACATCTAAGAAGGGATTAGGACTAATCTATTCTCAATGGGATTAGAGTTAATCTGTCCATGGTGACATTGTTTAAGAATTTAGAAACTGGATACACAGCAGGTGATTTGTGGTTATTTATTGACTTGATAAATGATTTTTAGTCATATAATTTGAAGGATTCTCCCATGTTTGTGGTTAGCTCATTTGAAGGATTAGCTCACATATTTAAGGTTAATTATTTTCGAATACACAATGCAATTTAGTTTGCATTCAGGTATAATGCTGAGTGTGCAAAATTATCTTTTTTTATCCATCTCCATCTCTTTATTATTGCACATTAGACTGACTAAATTTACTAATTTACATATTTTTATTCCTTATCATGGTTATTTTTTTAATTTTTACATACATAGCGTGATTATGCAATTTAGTGTGTATTCTTGTGTGTTGTTGGTAATACATAGTTATCTTTTTCCACTCATCTCCATCCCTTTATTACTGCACGTCAGACTGACTAAACATGCTCATTTACATATTTTTATTCATTATCATGGTTAATATTTTAATTATTTTTGAACATATAGTGCAATTGCACAACTTAGTTTGTATTCTCTTGCGTTGCCAACAATACACAGTTATATTTTTATATTCATTTCCATTCCTTTATTGTTACAGATTCGACTGATTTCAACTTGCTTTTTTTACATATTTGTGGTCATTACCAAATTTAACATACATAGTGCAATTGCACAATTTAGTTTGTATTTTCGTGCTTTGTTGAGCGTGCATAATTATCTTTTGATCTACCTCCATCCTCTCATTATTGCACATTAGATTGACTAAACTAGTATATTTTCATATTTTAGTTAATTACTAGCAGTATACTATCCACTCTTCATACAGAATGTACATTATAAAGAAACTTAAAATTCACAATCATGTGAAAATTCCTATAGTATTCTAAATGACCTTGTTATTCAAAGCATTCTATTAAAATATTTAAATTAATGCTCCTAAAAAGAAATTTAACAATCTCTGGTCTCACTATACAAAATTTTATTCACAGGCAGATCTGATGAATCCTGGCCCTGTTTGTAAACAAATTTACAAAAAATATAAAATTGTATCAGTATATGCAAAAATGAAACTGCTAAAATTGTATGGGAAGACATACCTGTACTACTCATATTCTCACTGATTAGAAGATATACACGTCAGGGTTCCCACTAAGTCAGGAAAAGAGGGGGAGAATTTCTCTCCTTCCAAAAAATTTTGGGAGAGATTTTCTGTTATAAGGAGAGACACTTAAAATTTCATTTTTTTTACCATGCTAATTTAGAAAGTAATAAAAAAGAAAGCATTAACTATAACTCATATTCTTCGGCATTTAAATTTTTTAATTCTTAAAACTAACATTCTTTTAACATTCTTACTAACATTCTTTTTAAAAATTAATTAGGAGTCGTTTAAGTATTAAGAAAGCACATTTTTGGTAATTTTATAGTTCCCCTCCCCACTTGTTAGCAAAAATACTCAAATTCCTGTCTTCCCCCATGCTTACGTTATGATTTTATTTGCTGACATAAAAACGTCTACATGGGTTATTTTATGTAAAATGACTCACATGCGAATTTACGATTTTTTTATCTGTAAACTGATAAAGTCGAGGGCCGACTGTATTTACTTTATTTTGATTTTTAAAATCATATTATGACCAATTTTCATGCAGCAATAGCAATTAAAAACTTTAACGATTTTTGATCGCCGAAGGGGAATATCGACGAAAACTATTTCACTAGGCAAATAGAATTAGGTAATAAATTTGACTTTATGTTTGAAAATGGATTTTTTTTTTGTATTTTTTACAAAACTTGCAGTACATAAGGATTGCATCATCCTTTTGTTGAATCTCAAGCCAGTCATGTGATTTTAGCCATTTTGTTTGACTCGACTTTTTCTTTTTGTTTTCAAAATAGCCCTTTATTTCATAAATAATATGTTTGTAAAATAATTTTTCTGTATAAAACGCGAAACAATTACAAACACTGTAGTCGATGCAAACAGATTGGAAAAGTGGGAAATATTTTTCAAATTAAACGAGGTATGCCGAGGATAGCGTACAAATGCAGATTTTCGTGATGCTGCTGCAAAATAACCTTTCATTTTATTAATAATACGGTAGAAAAATGGTTTGGTTTTTATTATTTGTATATTAAACGACATAATTATAAAAAAATTCAGTCGATGCAAATATATTGTGAAAATGGCAAAAAGATATTCATTGATCATCTCTCCTCAGAAAATGTGGGAATCGCCATATGCGAACGCCGTTTTCGCAATCGCGGAGAAACAGATTTTCAGATCATATAAGAAAGGAATGTCTCTGATAAAAAATTCGTTGCTTTGTTCAAATTTTGTAACATTTTTTGGGCATATATGGCCAATTTCACGACATTTTCGGGATTTTTGTAACCTGTAGACATACTGTGTACGGGGGAAAGGATTTTCGTCCGCGGAAAGAAGAAAATTTCTCGAGCAAAACACAAAAAATGCAGGAAGTACGCGGAAAGAGCATAATTCAAATCCGTGAAAGAATCCTATAAAAAAAAGCAAAATTTTATTTGATCGAATTTGCCACCCGCGCAAGCTGAGGGGACACGTATAGTTTTCTATAAAATATCTCTCTAATTAGAAACACGTAGTACTTTAGTGTACCCAAATCGCGATTGACTGCGATTCAGACGTAGCTACGAAATCGCGGTCCGCGACCGCTCGGCAATCGGCCCGCGATTCGCAATAACGAGGCAACTGATCGCGATTTGCGGTCGCGAAGCAATCGGCCCGATCTCCGATGTCCGATAGGGATCGGGCATCGGATTTGTCGGTATCCAATTTAAAGGAAAAAATAATTTTAGGCCGGAACTGGAGAGAGAAAAATTCTCGCTCAGTCTAAATTTTTACGCGAGATTTTTCATGGATTTCGCGAGAATCTCGCTGGTTCACGCTGAAATGGGAACCCTGATACACGTGTATTAGTAGATTACCTGTACTACAATATATGAGTTTTAATAATTTTTGCCAAAATAAAGCAGACGACGTAATGAGTTGAAAATATCAATAATCCATATAATTTTTAAACCTAAAGGCCGTAATTGATATAATTCAGCTAAAAGTGCAATTTCGATAAAATTCTTTTTATATACATTTCTTTAGTATTTAAACTAAAAAGTATATCCGCTAGTTGTACAGGATTGACACGGATACACTTGTACACATTTTGAAGTTTAATGACAGTATTAAACTATTCAAAGATACAACACAAACATTACAAAATTTAAGAAGTTTCACATAACAAACATGGTGGACTTCAGCCAATGTCTCGAGTCCTCCGTCTCTCTCTCTCTTTTTCTTCTTCTTCTTTATTTTATTTTTCCCAGGTGTCACTGCGCTGGCAGCTCACTCATTACAGTCTTCCCCCCTGGCCACGAAGTCGACTCGACGAGTAGCCAGAAGTGGTAGATGGGGAACTAGGGCTGTTCTGGTATATTTTAGTCTTTCGGGGTCGGTTCCTCCTACGCAAGGGGGTGACTGGCGTGGCTACAGTGTCGAGAGGCAGGGAACAAGGTCGGAGGGCAGAGGTGTGGTAAGTCCCAACTGGTATATCTGGGGAACTTGGATCAGCCACTTCATAACTCGTTGGAGAACGCTGAGTTAGTATGACAAAGGGACCGTCTCGCCGAGGTGCAAACTTCGTGGTTTTCTGGCTGGCTTTATTGCTTATCGGGTGCGTGGTTACCCACACTTCCGTCTCCAGGCGCATACGACAGAGCTCCTCTTTTACCTTTATCAGCATATTTCTTCCTCCGATCCTGTTTCTGTTCTACCAAATCCTTTATCTCGGCACTCATATCTGCAAATCATATCCGCAGATACGGCGTAATTTCGGCAACAAAGTTGTCATTATGGATCACGGTTCGTATGTCATGCTGGACGTCGTACAGAGTCCTAAGTTCTCTTCCGAACTGTAAGAAGGCTGCAGTATGAGCAGTAGGGTCACATCTTGCGGTGTTGAGGGCAAAACGTATAGCTGGAAGTTTTTCGGACCACAAGGTGTAATCGTTTCCCACGAGGATGGCCAGTCTTGGTTTTAGATCTCTATTTTTCTGTTCCACAGGATTCGCTTGAGGCCAATAGACAGGAGTCAGTACTTGTTTGACTCCGAGCACATTACACACTTGCTGAAGGACAGCGCTAACAAATTGGGTACCATTGTCGCTGATAAGCCGGCGAGGCAATCCATATCTCAAAAACACCTCCTCCAGTAGAATTACCGCACATTTTTTTGCAGTGGCGTGTTGGAGGGAAAAGAGCTCCACCCACTTGGTAGAGGTGTCTTCCATTATAAAAATCCATTTCTTCCCGTCTGGCGTTTTCGGCAGGGGGCCGAAGAGGTCTATCGCAAGCGTTTCAAACGTTGGGAGTACACGTGTGTCCTTAAAAGTCCAGCAGGTTTTTGGTTACTGGGCTTATATCTATTACAATCAACACAGTTCTTTACGTAGTCCGCAATGTATTTTCTCATTCCGGGAAAGTAATAGCGCGAGGCAATCCTGTAGTAAGTACCCGCAGCACCATAATGTCCGCTGGTCAGAGTATCGTGGTACTCCTGCAAGACTCTTTTGCGTTCTTGGATTGGAACCACTAACTGGGCCTCTTCGGATTCAGTATCCGGGGAGTAACGATACAGGATTCCTTGGGACATAAGATAACCACGGCTCGTCCAAATTCCGAAATTTTCAGTTCTGTGGTCACCTTCAAAACAGTCGATAATTTTCTTTAAGTTATCATCTCTCAACTACTCATCCCGGATATCACTCGCTTTCCTGGTCGGTAAGTCTATGGTGACAGTACAGATGTCGCAGGTGGGCCCCTCGTGTGTAGTACATGCAGGGCGGGAATCCTCATTCTGTTTTGGTATTAACACCACCGGGGCAGCATATGGAGAGTCACATTCCTCGATTACGCCCGATTTGAGAAGGGTGTCAATTTGTTCTTTCAGAATTTCCTTTCTAGCAGGAGAGAACCTATAGGGAATAGTGGCAACTGGAGGAGAATCACCCTTGTCGATACGATGTTCCATATACGGCGTCGGCTCTCCCTCCGGATTAAAGGTATCTTCACACTGGGTAAGCAACGCATTAAGTCTTCGGCGTTGGTCCTCCGTTAGATATTCACTTTCGTTGGATCGGAGTAGACAAGAATTCGCCGCCATCGTATCTTCCTTAATGTCACAGGACTGGATAGTAGGGTTTTCAGCGAATGGAAAGTATTCATTTGGGTTATCACTGTAGAACCAGGTATGGTTTTGAAGATTCAACACGACTCTGGATTTCTTCAGAAAATCTGCTCCCAATAAGGTATGATTTCCTTTGGCTTCTGGTAGCACGAAAAGAGTTATTGGGAAAGAACGTCCCTCCAGACATACTGTCACACACGTGGTAAGAGCGTCCCTCTTAGTTTGATCACAATCAGCAAGTGTCATCGTAATAAATGTTTTCTCAAACTCAACTCCTTCATCTTTCAGCAAATGGTACAGGGTCTCACCCGCAAGAGTGTGTCGCTCCGCTATCCGCGCACGCTGTACCTGCGATACCATTTATTGTGACACTCACGACTGCAGCCCGCTCCAGTACCTCTGGACTATGGATTTGGATCTTTTCAAAACGAGCTGCTGCTCGCGTGGGAGGGTTACAAGTTGGGCATTTTGATTTTATAAATCCGGCTTTACCACAGCCATAACAGGTTAACGTTGGTCGTTCCTGGTTGGATCCAGCATCTGTTCGATTGGTTCTGCCTTCCTGAGAGCAAGCACCTCTTGGGCATAACAGGTTTCGTAACCTCATCTCTGACCTTGTTAGTCCTCCTCGGAAATGGCGGAATTGTACTTTTTTTCTGATTAGTCCTTAAACAGTCATAAGTATCCAACCTTTCCGCCAAGTCTAAGGGGTTGGTTAGCTCTGACCAAATATCAAGGAAATGGTCTCTGGTTTCCTGAGGTACTCGTTTCTTCATTTGTTCAGATAGGACGAGTTCCTTTAATTGTTCAAATGTCTTGACATTCAGTTCAGTAAGCCAGCCGTTAAGATAACTGGTCAATTCAAAATAAAAATCCCGCCAAGTACTGTTTTGGCTCTTACGATGCAGGGAAAACAATTGTCTGTATTTATCAGCAGTAAGTTTATATCTTTTCAACAGCATTGCCTTCACTTTATTGTAATCCTGACATTCCTCCTCTGGTTCTCTAGCCATAAGTTGTCCGACTTCAGATGGTAAAGATCCAATTAAATATGGGAACCAAGTCGCTTCTGGAATCTTTAAGAACTTAAGTTGTCATTCAAATAAATTAAGAAATAATGCCATATCATCGTCCTTAGTGTCGTATTTAGGGAGAATTCTACTCACACCCCACTTGGGTTGCTCCGTCTCCAAATTTTTACCTCTCCATTTTTTTACCTCAGATAAGTCCAAGAGCCCCTTCTTTGCCTTCATTACCGCAAATTTTGATTGTGTCTATTTCGGTGTACATCTCGGTGATTACGGAGACAAAAATTTGAGACTTGCTTTTGATTTCCCTTCTGTGAGGGATATTATGCTGCCACTTCCGGGTTAGAAAGACGAGGGCTGTCTGCCATTCGTTTTTTAGATGCTGTGTGCTGGGAGTACCAGAGTAATTAGAGCTTGTCACACTAGAACTTCCGCATTCTCGTGTGACAAATTCCATTAATTTTTTTACCCCAGCATGCAGCGTCTAAACGACGGATGGCAGACAAAGCTCATCTGTTATAGGCCGAAGCTCAATTAAACAACTCTGGTGAAAACAAGGCTAACTAGATCCTTTTCTTTCACCTCCCACCTTTTTCTTGAATCATTTTCCATTCACAGATAATTGTAATTCGAGGAATTAACCAAACAGAAGGAGTTAACTGTTAACTGACCTTGACCCCAGGCCCCATCTTCCAGAAATTTATTTCCTATTGAGGAGTGATGAATCTAGCATTGTCGCCGGCGTTTATACTGCACACACTTCTTTCTTCTCGTCCCCTTATACATCATTTATATGCCTCTTTTCTTTTAGAGTTAAAAACTAGTCCTAGTACACTGTTTAAAGTATCTTGACCAGTACAGGGGGATTAAGACAAATTCCTCAAACTTTGATTGCGAAACTCTATCTTCCTTTTTAGCATCCCATCGACCTATGTTAACCACTGAAGTGCAGAACCCATAGCCCCCTACACAGAAATGAAATGATTGAAAAGAAAAGGGAAGAATGAGGAAGTGTTTTTTCCAGAAGCCCCCTTATTGCCTGTGTATGTGCTCCGAAATGGCTGCTGACATTACAGGAGAAGAATAAATGAAAGGTTTTGTAAACAGGAGTGCGCAGATTTCTCTGCAATTTTCTTTGAAAAGCGGAACTTTGTCTGAGGAGAAAAATCTATTAAAAAAAAAAAAAAAAAAATCAGAAAAAGCGAACTTGGGATAAAAGCAAAACACAAAAGCAAATTTTTTGCGGAAAAGCAAAAAAGCGGAATTCCGCAGAAAAACAGAAGAATCTCATGCCTGTGATGAAAAAAACACAGAAAGACAGACAGATTTTCAATTTTATGTGTATAGATAAAAGTTATTTTTTAAATTTTTTTCGTATAAATAGAGCTATTAGAAGATAAGGAAAATGACAATTATTTTCCCAAATTTCTGAAATATTTTTTTAATGTCCTGTAATGCATTTCAAATGTTAAAAAAGTTTTGCAAATTGGTCTTGTGCTGCAATTCGCTAATATATCTTGCAAGAAAGAGCTTTTAAAATCACCCTAAATAATACAAATTTAAATTCTCTGATGCATATTTTAGAAAATGGTCCTGCTAAAATGTTAGAACTTACAAATCGCAGAAGCATGCAGGTTATGACAGTAATTGTAATGTTCGAAGATTCAACTTTTCAAGTTAGTTTGTTATAAATACATATCTCCCTACAAAATATTTACAATCCCCTCCATTTATAAATGTTTGAGGGTAGAATCCCTCCCATTTGAAATTCAAATTTATCTTTTAACTATTCCAACGGTTGCCTGGAATGGCTAAAAGATAAACAGCTGCAAGACATTTTTATTCTGCACATATTTCATAAATTATAAGCCACATAGAAATCTGAATGTAAAGCAACAGCTAAAGGAAAAATTTATATTCTTAAATGCTGTACAGTAATGTGTAGTTAAATTAGAAAATTTTGAAGATGTTTAGTTATTAAAGGTAAGAACTTTTGAATATTTTTATGGCAAGTGCACACTTGTTGCATTTTGTTCTGGCATTTCTTTTGTGTTTTGGGGTACTCTAATTGTGCATGTTAGTTCTATGGTTTGGATTGGCTGAGTTGTTCATTCTCCTTTCTGATTGGCTCTTTCAGGTGAACTCTGAATCAATGTCGTAGATATATACAGCACTCTGTTGCTTCCATTTGTACTCATTTAGTCATTTTGACTTAGGGTTTGTCGGTTTGTTTTACACTGAAAAAGGAGATCTAATATATCCTCAAAACAGCCGTATGCTGCATTGTTTGTTAATTTGTGTTTTAGGCTTTTCTATGTCCTTTGCATAAAATATTTTTATGAGGCATGTCCGAAAAGTAAAGATACATCGCTTATACACGGAAAGGTAATGTTTAGTGCATATGTTGGTAAAGCTGGGTTTGACCGTGATCCTTTTGCTTTTCCCTTGGAGTTGTTCGTCACTGCTACACTAAGTCTAGTTCGAGTAGCATGTATTTACAATGGCTGTGACGATTCAGAATCCTACCAAATGTGAAATGTCGCTGCATACTGCCAAACCTTGTAACACCTTTGATGGACCATTCAACACAAATGGAGGGGATTGTTGACAAGTAGTGTCTGCCTGCTTCATGACAATGCTCGGACTTAAACAGCGAGTGTCAACAAAATGCTTATCAAAAGATTCAAGTGGGAAGTTTTCAACCATCCACCATATAGCCCGGACTATGCGCCCAGCGACTTCTAGTAGTTTCTTTACCCAAAGAAACATCTTGCAGGACAACATTTCCACGAAGAGATCAAAAATACGGTTGAAATAGGTCTCGGCAGCAGGCGGTAAAATTTTATGACTCTGGGACACAGAAGCTAGTGCCCAGACTTAACAAGTGTTTGGATAATGGTGGTAATTATGTCAAAAAATAATGCATGTACCAGTAAATAATTTGTAGCAGACATTTTATCAAATAAAAATGTTTTGAATGAATACTAGTCATTGTATCTTTACTTTTCAGATATGCCTCATACATTCTACAATGTATACTATTTAAACATTAAATAAAACTAACACACAAAGTAAATTGACAAAAGAAAGTAATCACATTAATATCACACATTAAAAATACTAATGAATTAATTATTTGAGAAAATATGAAAAAAAAAAACTTACAGGCTTAGGAATGTAACTAAAAAGAGCAAAAAGTTCAGGCTCTAAAGAATCCATAAGCTTTTTGATTTCCTTGTGTTTAGGGTTTTCTTCCTCTTCTTGTTTCTGTATAGGTAGAAATCAATAATTTTTATAGATAGTTATTGTAGAAAGATTTTTTTCTTTAACAAGGAAATTATGAACTTTTAATCTGGTACAATACAATGCTAAATGAAGCCTGATTTGCATATCACCTTTAACTAGTAACTGTTCTAGGTTCGAGATTTAACAAGCATATAAAATAATAAAACTGAATAAAATATAAAAAATATGATAAAAATGAAAGAATAAGAAAATAAAATGTGATTATGTTAAAGAAGTAAAGGACCCCCCCCCCCCCCCCCCCCCCGAAAAAAAAAAAAAAGTCTTTCACCTACAATTTGAACAGCACATAAATTTTCAACCTTGGCAACTGCAGAGTTGGAAAGAAAGATACTGGATAGTGTTTGTGAAAGGGAATGAAAACTATGTTTTCAGGGAAGAGTATACCAATGTAAAAAAAAGAGACAAGAGTTTGTCTAGAATGTGCAATTTTAATAAGCAGCTTGAATGGAAATTTCCACTTGGAAGGTAAAGACTCTTAGGGTTTTAAGGGAGGAGGGGGCAAAATATATAAAAATTAGCATAACTATAGTTGTTTTTACTTTTATGACTCTTTGGAAGTATGATCCTCGTGTCCACCTGGATATACTTTTATTAACCATTACTCAAATTATAAATAGTTCTGCAATGTAAAAATTGATTTAGTGAGTGTGTGGATTTAATGAGCAAATACGTAAGCCCATGGGTGGCTTATTCAACCATGTTCTATTATATAAGATTTTTTTTTATTTTTAAAATTTGCAGTTTCACATATATTAGCTATTACAAGAATTTAAATGTTTGAGTTGAATATTTTAACAGTACTTAGATATTTTGGTACAAATGTTATTTCTTAATTGTGCTCTGGAAAAAGTTATCACATATTTTCAAACAGGAAAAATACGATAATGTTCTAAATAAAGATATTAAAATTGGGAAAATTTAATATAACTTCAACTAAAATCTAAGAAAATCACAAGTATAATTATCTCAACAAATAATTAGAATGTCAAAACAATGTTTCCATGCAAACAATTGTTTAATCTTCATTAACAAATCAGACACTGAGATAAATATTAGATATCTATTGGCAGCTGGAAAAATCCAAATGTTGAATAAGCAAAATATAAAGGCTTTGCACAAATTCTAGCAGTAGATGAAAAGAAATAAGTTTCACATATAGTGTTTAATTTAAAATTAACATTCTTAATGCAATCAACAGGAAAATAAAGGTAAAATTTTTGAAATGCCGGCTCTCACATGAAATCAAAAAGTTTTATAAATTAACATGATGCGATATCATGGCGTATATCTTGGAAGGTTGATAATAATAACTTTAAAGTTGAAATTAAATTAGAAAAATTTTAAATGAGGACTTGAGGAAGTGATAAGGTAATGAGGAAGTGATAAAAACATGCTGGAATACTTCATTATGATGCAATGGAAACAATAAAATTAGTAAAATTCTAAAATATTAAATAAATAGTTAATATCTTTAATTTAAACCATTATTGCAGTTTGTCCTTAAAATATAGTGAGACCCCAAATTAAAATCGAAGAAAAAGAAACTGTACAGAATGTAAAACAAAATTTAAATAAAGTATAACAAATTTTTATAAAAATCTGCACGTACAAACTTGTATATCGAAATTTATGCTAAATTGTTCTTATAATTCAATCGTTTAAAAAAAAATCTATGATTCTTGCTGTGTACTATTTCTTGTTTTAATTTCAAAAATGAAAGTTTTAAATTGCTGAAAGGATACAAATGTGATTCTTGCAAATCGAGCCAGAAAAAAGTTTTCAATAATTTGAATCCATTTAATGCTACAGCAAATTAAGATACATTAGGATTTCCAATTTTTGTTTTCTCATCATGACTGTCCTTCAATGATGAATCCATTAAATTAAGAAATACTTGTACCTTTGAGGTGATCACATCTCTATCACAATTAGCCTCAAAATAAATACCTAATCCATTAAAAATTATTATTTTTTTTAAATATAGAAGACTGCAGGAGAGGAGAACTAGTTTAAACTGTATTTGAAAGAAACACACAATACATACATTAAATATAAAGAAAATTTTATTTGGCAACCCCCCCCCCCCCCCCACATAAAAAAAAAAAAAAAAAAAATTGTTCAATGTGGGAAAAAGTATAACTGAAATAACGTCTGACACAAGAAAGACATTAATGGTATAGGAGATTAATTGGTATTAATGGCATAAGAGATCAATTGGGACTAAGAAAATATAGTGTACAAAGCAGGAAATTCAAAATGCAGGAGATGTAAAATTGAGGTCTCTCTGCATAAGCAATAATTACATGTATTAAAGCATTTTTATATGATCATTTTATGCATTTTTTATTAAAAATCCCAAAACACACTCAAATTTTAATTAATAGTTTAAGGTACACACAATTAGTTTAAAAAAGCATAGGGTAAAAAGCATTCAACATTTTAAATAGTTATAGAGCTGAAAAATCTAATTCAGATTTAAATATATCAAACTTACACTTTGCCTTTTCAAGTAATCTTCTTCATAAACTTCAGCTAAACTTTTTTTGCTCTTTGCCTGATCTAGCTCTTTCTTATAGGCAATGACTTCATTAGTTGGTTTAACTTTTCTTTCAACATCACAGAATGCCTGGAGAAAGGGAATATATAATAATAAAATTTCAACCAAAAGAAAAAGACATTTTCAACAATAAAAGATATTCAAGAATAATTAGTAACACATTCATAAAACATGAACTTTACATTCAATTTCTTTCTTCATATCCATGATTTGATATACGATTCCTATAAAATTTACTGTGTTGTCAGAAACAGATTTATCAATATAAAGCAATGCATCTGTTTGATGATTTTAATTCAAATACAACCAATTAGTAAAATAATCTTCCATATCTTTTAGTTATATTGGTGATATTCTATTTAAACATGCTATTTCATAAACATTATCATCACAATTGTTTATCTTCAAAGTATTTCAGTGTTATAGGAGATCACACTGCAGGGTTGTAAAAAAGCCGGCTAAAATTAGTAAAAGCTACGCCGGTGGCTTTTATTGGTTTTAACCGGCTTCTTTGGGCCAAAATTGGCTTTTTTTAAAAAAAAAAAAAAAAGCATGAAGGATTTTAATTTTAAATTACACATTTTTAAGGGTTCTTTAACTAATTTTAAAGGTATTTTATTGGGTTAGAATTTAATAAATAACTTTATTTCTCAATAATGAAAATATTAATATTGGAATACCTGCTAGTGCAAAAAAGCCAGCTAAATTTTAAAAAGGCAATACCAACTGCTTTACTTGGTTTACATTGGCCTTCAACACATTTTTTAAAAAATGTTATTGTTTTAAATAATGAAATATTTTATTTCAGGACAACAGTTGCTTAATGATATATCTTATTAGTTAACTAATTTTAAGGATTTTATTGATATGTAAGAGTCTTATTTTCACTTATAAATATTTAAAATCATGCATAAAGTCATTTAATAAAAAACACTATTTATCACTATTGAAAACAGTATTGGGAATAACATATGCATGAACTCTTTTGAATAGCATGAAGCTTTTCAAAAATTTATTTTAACAAGTTTTAATTTGAGAACAATTTTTAACCTTTTTTGATTGCTCTCTCTTGTTAGCAGTGTGTAAATGGTAGTGTGTAAAAAAAATGTTTTTCCTTTTTGAAGTAAAATTGATTTTTTTCCTTTTTGATGTGTGGTGATTTGTCTATTTAATTAATTATAGTCTTTAAAATGTGTAGTATATGTAATGTAGAGCTATGCATTATGTAACAGAGGCTTTCAAAACACCATCTTGGTGTCTAATTTAATGCATTCTCCTCAATGATATATATTTTTCCTTTTAGACATATTAGCTTCATAGTATTTTTCTAGTGGTCGTAAAATCTTGTGTACTTGGTAATATTTAACAGAAGTTTATAAACATTTAGGAGTGCATTAAAGATAAAGTAATGCAAATTTAATGTCAATTGGCTGTAAACCACCTTTTCTTAATAAAAGCCGGCTTTTTTGGCCTGGCTAAAATCCGGCAACTCTGTCACACTGTGCTCTGATCTTCCAGCAAAAATGAAAATATTCTGATTTTTTGAAGATTTACATGAAATTCCTTTATTTAGGAAATTTTAGAATGATACCTCTATAATTTATGAAAAAGTCCTATATTGTGCAATCCCACATCCTCGGGATACAAATTTGTTCAACTAAAATACAGATATTGAACATTGTAAATAACAAATTTTAAACTGATCTCCAAAATTTGTTTTAGTTATCCTCCCACAAAATACAGAGAAAGAAAAAAGCTTCAATAGCTATAAAATGCAATTTAAGACCAATTTCTGCAAATACTAAACCCGAACTAAAGCGAACTCCCCCACATTTATAGGATGCAAATTCATCTGTTAAAGTATTCTTATTACACATTCGAAATAGTGTTTAATCAAATAAAAGCGATCTGATAAAAATGTTTATATTGAAACATCTAATTATAGTGAAACTGTTAGGATATTTATTAATTAATTAATTCAACACTACTGAATACTTATACAGGGGAATTGAAAAATCACACACGCCAAATTTTAAAATTACATAATGTATTGAGAAATTGAAATAGTAGATATTTTTTTTAGTTCGGTGGTACTACTGTAACCTCAGAAACATATGTCAAAAATATCATCTGCTGTTTTTAATACAACAAACAATAATTACAAATCAGTGTTTTATCAATCACAGAACATGGCATTTTATATATTTTAGAGAAATATTTCTCTAGCCATTATTATGAGAATGTCATTGAAGAGTTTCAAAGGAGTTCACTGAAGCATTTCAGAAACATAGTCTTTATTTTAGACAGTTTATCCTGAGTTAAAATGGAAAGATTGCCTGTTTCCATTTTGTCTGCAACAAATACAGTTACTCAAACACGTTTTACTAACCTCATAATTGTTGAATTGTTAGGGATTTTAGATGATGGGTATTTGTTCTGAAACTCTTCAATGACACTCTCACACAAATGGCTAGAGAAATATTGTTTCTAAATAAAAGTTGTTTTACTCTAGGAAAACATTAAATTATATTACATTGAAAGCATATAAAAAAAGATTTGTAATTATTGGCTGATATATTAAAAACAGCAGGAGAAATTTCTGATGTATTTTTGAGGTTAAATTAGTGCCACCTACATGGATAAAGTTTTACTATTTCACTTTCTTGATAAATTATATTATTTTTAGCTGTGATGTACATGATTTTTTGCTAATTGCACTATATTTATTATAGTGAAGTAAAAAGATCCCTGTTTCTTCATCTGTGCCTATTTTGGTTTCTTTTAACTTCGGGTTTGTTGGTTCTCTTGCACTGATGAAGGCTATATAACGTATCTTTGAAACCGCTGCATGCTGTATTATTATTTTATTTGTGCTTACACACATTGCTCAAGTTTTATATTTTTTGTAAGCTGTGTGCATAATTGCATTTTTATTTATGATTGTAACATTATAATAGTACAGAATCGTTTACCCAGAGTTCAGATATCTGAAAAGCTCCCAAAACTGGAATTGCAAAGAATGATGCCAAATTTTGCACCAACAAATATATTTTTGCCAAAAATTGGTCAAATAGCATTTAAAAAAAAAAAAAAAAACTCACCAAATGATTAGCATTGTTATTTACTACCAATTTTCCATAGCTTCTATGGAAAATTTTTTCATAATATATTTCATAATTAATTCTTTCATAATTATGGAATTTCTATGCTTTCCTACAGAAAACTGCAGTTAGTCACTGAAAATTTATAGTCACATGTGCTGTTAATTCACGCAACAGAAATTTATGCCTACATAATTCATTTATTATATCTTGTTTTTCTTGGACATAAATATGTGCTTCATAAAAAGTTTCTAAATTTGGCTTAAATCACTAAAAGGGTTATTGAGATAGTTACCTCCATATAGCACGTCTTAAGCTACAGAGGGCTTGCTCTTTTCTGACTAGATCCGAAAGGTATGTAAAATATTTTTTCCGCCAAAAAAATTTTCAAAAAACTATTGTTTCCCCAAAATTTATTAAGACAAACGTCACATTTCACACTACAGTGCACAATTTATGCTGATTTCTAAGTGTGTCACTCCCATGTTTGTGCAAAGCAATTTTGATCTGATATATATCCTTGTCCAAAATGCTGGGGGGCGGGGGGGAAAAAAAAAAAAAAAAAAAAAAAATGTAAAATAAAACGTGATTTACAACCAATCTCCTTTTGAATTTTTCAGACGGTGCATTTTCTCACAAGACCTCGATTTCTACATTTTCCGCCGATTTTCGGTTAAATATGCAAATCTCTTGATGTTTGAAATGTTTAAGGAGAAATCCCCCCTTTTTTAATGAAAATTGGTTCAAAATTTTAATTTCCTATGTTGATAAGTTTTTAATGTGTTTTATTTATTTGTTGGCAATTTGGAAAAGATTCTCTGGCAATATCACAAAAATTAGCATTTGTATACGATCCTTGTTATATTTCGTTTTGTTTTACAGGGTTCCCACTCTTTTCTCAAAATAAAAAATAAGGAGTTTCTAAGGGCTTTCTAAGGACCCAATTAATATTTTATAAGGACCAATTGAGATAGGCCGTAAACCATATTGCGGCCTTCATTGCACTATGGAAATGCACTGGGGGTGTGATGTATACATATTTGCACAGTTAGAAGTTGTCCTATATTTCCTATATATTTTTTAAAATAGGAAAAGCCCCCGAAGCAGAATTTTTTCCATGTGTTGCATGTAGAACAAAGAAGTGTTGTTGCAAAATATAGAAAAAATTCTAATTCAGGGGTTTTTCCTATTTTAAAAAATATATATAGACAACTTCTAGTCCTGTATTTGAGAAGAAACTAGGCTTTTTTTAAAAATTCTGCTAGTTCTGGGTTTTCCTGTTCAATTGTGCTAGTTTTTTCAGAGTTGCGGTAAATGCATGACAGAAATTTTTCTGGTTGCAGATTTTTAAGCTACTTTCAGAAGAATTCGATAATTTATTTTGGGGGCAAATTTTGACGAAGGGCAGCAAATTTTATCTTGGAATTTTGGTGAATTTATGAAATTTAGTAGTTTTGGGCAACATTCCACGAAATCTTACAACACTAAACATTGGGCTAGTTTTCGTCCATTTTTGGGTGTGATTTTTGGAAAAGATTTTATAATACTGGGATATCGGGTGGTGAAGCTCAAAAATAGATAGAAAATGGAAAAGTGATCGGAAAAAAAAAAAAAAAAACAGTGGCATAAACAGAAAATTTCAGAGGGGGGCTCACTGAAACAAAAAATGTTCAGTTGTAATTCAGTTAATTAGATGAATGCGGACAAGAAAATGCTTTAGGGACTATTGCTTAGAAAAGAGGAAAAGAGCATATTTTAATAATAAGAATCCTTCAGTTTTATGTAAACTGCAAAAATGTGAATTTTAATTAATATTTTACAAAAATATTAATTAATAATGAAACATACTGCTAGGAATTGAATGTTGTGCATTTTTTAATTCACATAATAAAACTAAACATGGATGAAATAAGATGTTTCATCATTACACAGCACTGTAATCTATATATACAAAATCACACTTATTTGAAGCAGTATCCATCAATAAAGTGAAAATGATACAACTTAGTACTGATACTAGGTTCATAGACAAAAGAAACAAAATGGCGGCTGCAAGTTCTATGGAAATTCCCTTTAACAAAGAATTTGTATTGAAAAATCCCTAACTTTAGGAAATTCTAAAATAATTGATAAAAACTAGGAGATTTTCATCTAAAATTGTGAAACCGGAAAAAATCACCAAAAACTGGGACTTTCCTGGAAAAACCAGTAGAGTTCGCAGCTATGCCATACTGTACAAACACTCATAAATTAATTTCTTTTAAAAGCAAAAAATCTTGAATTTAAGTTTTTACATTTTAAGTCTCACTCAAGTTGCTAGGGAGAAACCCAAGCTCACTCAAGTTGCTAGGGGGAACCCATATGACCCAATTTTTAGACTTAGTGCAACTTGTATAATTTTTCAGATTTTATCAACCGGTAACTTTAAAATATTTAAACAATTGGCTTGCATGTATTGGCCCCAGCTCACTTTTGCCTCTATGATTGTAAATTGGTAGATGAGTAGGTTATAATGTCAATATCACTACTATTATTTTCAAGTTTTGCACAATATATTATTATTCAGTAAAAGATCTGCAGTCCTTTACACTGATTTTTGTTTTTAGTAAAAGCTATACTTTTATTAATTACATATATTCAAAACATGAATATAATTGGGTCAGGCTATCTGAATGGTGCAAACATATTTTGCACAAGAGTTCTAATTTCAGCAGGACCTACAATTCAATAGATTTGTGGTGACTCAAATACATTTAACTTTTACACATTTTTGAACTTTCAAACTTCAATTTCCTTGCATAATAATGTGTTTTCAGATTTGCATAATATATAAATCGTGCCTATCATTATTGATAAATCACTTGCTTTGTGATGTCTGTCAGACATATGAAAATGGAACATATACATCATTGTGTGGATATGCAACATTGTGTGGAACATATACATCAAATGAAAAATAAATATTTCCTTTGTTCCTGAAAAACGTATAATGCTGTGTTGTATGGGTGATTTTTAGTGAATTTTTCTTGGGAGTAAAGCTTTGGGTACAGTTCGGAAGTGAAGCACTCAGTCCTTTGGGCTATGAGAGTTCTGGAATGTCCCTATCCGCAAAGGGTTAAATGTTATTTCATAGCTACATTTATTGATTACATGAAACAAATTTTATAAATAGGAAAACATTAAATAAATATTTGTTCAAAATTTTTCACAAGCACTTACTTTGTTGATCACAGCCATTGTGACGATATTTTCTATTCTTTCATTTAACGTGCTATCCACAACAAGAGCTACAGAAAAAAAATAAAAATAAAAATAAAAATAAATAAATAAAGAAAAAATTTGTACATGATCTATTACTTTATATATTTGTTTAAAGCATTGAATTCGTAATGCCATTTAGATTTAATTATATATATATAATAAATTTTCAAAATCACTATGTATTAAAGAAAAATACAAAGCAACCTTAGATGCTCTTACAAGATCTGAAAAGAGAAATGTTCTACAGTGGATCTCATCACACAGTGGTGATAAATCAACTGATTTCTTTGCTAAAGAGGATATTTAGATTTTAGTATTTAAACATATTGTCCTATAGAGCTTTGATTGCACTTATCCAATAAAAAAAAAACATTTTTTGCCACGATTACTGAATAATTAAATAATAATGTATGGTTTATTCTATTTTTGACTAGCAGACATACCAACCCAGCATTGCTCCTTATTTAAAATGTGCAAATTCTAATGGCAGCCTAAATAATATTGTTCTTCAAAAAATTCTATAAAAATGTTTAATTTAATCCCTTAAATATACAAGAATTTTTATTGTTATGAAACAACATTTTTGCAGGAAAATCTAAAGAATGAAAATATCCTAGTTCCATTTGTAAACCAATTTACAAAGGGGGGGGGGGGGGGGGGGGGGCGAAACCCGTTTGATTAGTATACATCAGAATGAAAGTGCTAAAATGGTTACTGCTACTTTTATATTGTTTCAACTACATAATAACTATTTAAACACAACAATACATGAATTTGAAAAATCTTTACTAAAATAAAATGACATATGAAATCATCAATAATTCCTGCAATATTATATCGTACGACCTGAAGTGATATAAACAATCAAAAAGATAATACTGTTTATTTATAAATTTATGTTTATATTAATGTCCGTATTATTTAAATCACATAAATAAAATAAAAATCATCTGCTGAATAAATATATTCGATTTAATTATGTTACTAAGGCAACATGATATAATTTTTTTTCAAATAACACTTGGAAAATGATTGCATGCATAATACTATTTTTTTTTATAAAAGTTTTAATTTTGCATTTTTTATTAATATCTTAATAAACCCTGGTCTTAGAAACTTAAGATTATCCACAGTGATGCAGAAAATAATTATACTAAATTTGAAAAAAAATAAAATTTGTTAAAAACTGTGGATTTGTATATGGAACAAACAGACAAACTTTTCATTTAATATATATGAGATATTCCTGACCATCAAAGAAAGTAGGTTATTGCAGCTTTTAGACTGACCATATTGTACATATTAATCAATGTGGCATTAAGTTCATTTCTCCCACTTTGCTCCAGTAATAATATTATGATTGCCAACCACATTTCACTAATGTTCTGTTTTACCATTTAAATTAACTATACCTAATTTTAAAGGCAAGATGAAACCACCTAGCTGATATATAAAGCTCCGGTCTTTGCTAATGCTAAGAAAGTTAATAAAACTTCATATAAAACACAAATTAATTGTGTCAAGCAGCCTTGAAAGCAAAATACAGCCCTTTTTGTTAAGACTTGCAAGAAGTGTGCAAGACTTGCTTAACAGCGCAAGATCAGCAATTGCTAGTAAAATAGCAAATGTGACTAAAGCAGGAAAAAGAGGTTGCCAACAGCAAGAGGAAAAAAAGAGGTATAAAGCCATGGAAGAAGGAACAAGTGATTATACTAATGGGAACAAAGATACTATGAATGAATGTCAGAAAATCAAAGAAGAATGTGAACGTCTGGCAAAAAAATTTAAAGCACCTTTTCAATGAAAAAAACTGCGAACATAAGTGCTCTATTAAAAATCTAAATAGAAAACTAACCAGTTTAGGAAGTTATAAATCATTCAAACCAGTAGTAAAAATAACAGTTTATAAACAATATTGAAAAATAAGTAAAACTCAACAAAAACTGAAGAAACTAATTGACTTTGGTGGCTATAAAAGCCAACGTTATCAACAAATACTGCAGAAAACAAAACAAAACAAATTCTGGAAACAAATATGTTTCCTTACATGAAAAGGGTATAATTCCAAACTCTCCCTTTAACTAGGGATGTGGATTTTCCAAAAAATTTCTTAGAAAATTTTTGAAATTATTCTAAATATTACATTTCAGCTGGAATAATATATCCACTGACTTTTAGAAGTATTAATTCTTACATTATAGCTATAGTCAAACATATATTAAATAACAAGATGAAAAAAGGTTTAAATTTAGAAATATTTTTTATCTATAATAGTAAAAAAAAAAATTTAACAGCATGAAAAATTTAAAATTGTTAAATCTATTCAGAATCATAAATAGTTTACTGTTTATTATAAGTATAGAAAGCAAATTATTAAAAATGTTATAAGAAAAAATTAAAAATTGATTATAATTGAATAATACAATATTAAATATTTTACATTTTTTTTACTGACAATTGAAAGAAGAACTTTTTGTTCACTTCTTTAATAATAAAAAGAAAAAATTAAATTACTCAGTTTATTATATGTATAAAATATAAATTATTAAATATATAAAAATATTATAAGGCAAAATAAATTTAAAAAAAAAAGGCTTATAATTACACACTTCTCGGAAAATAGAGGTGCTTAGAGTCCAATTATGAGAAAACTGTTGGGCCAAACTCAACCAAATTTGCAGTAAATACTATTTAGACCATGGGGTTTTGATTAAAAAAAAAGTTCGGATTTTTGCTACCACTGTCCAAAGTCCTTTTTTGAGTAAAATAGGCATAGAAAGTACAGAAAATTAACATTTTACATGCATTTTGATATTGACAGCACATTTTACATTCACATTTGCACTTATACTTTATCAAACATTCAAACATTTCAGTAATTATGTCTCCTATAACCAGCAGTGCGTTGTAGTAAATATGCAGATTTTCACGGAAAAAAGAGGTGGTAATACAAAACATTATGCAAATTTTAGTCAGTTGACATTGACGGCATTAGTACATACTACTAGTTTTGAGGATATAAGGAAAACGGAAAGAATGTGTCGGAATTTATGATGCGCTACATTTTTACGATCGTGCTTTGTTAAAAGTTCGCTATGCTGACATTACATGATCATGCTTTGCTAGTAAAACTTTACTACCAAACAAGTGAAAATGTTCCTGCTGCCCTTCAAGAATATCGAAGGTTGAAGGGCCTAAAGAAAGGTCCAATGATTATCACAGGTTTGCGAAAAATGGTTTTGCGTTTTAAAAATTATGGAACTTTACAAGTGTTAACAGGACGAGGGTATAAATCATAAGGAATGAAGAACTTCATACAGTTACAACTGCCATAGAGGATCCAACAGTCAGAACTAGCAGTGCTCAGGCAATATTGAGGCAACTGGATATGCCGTATTCTACGGTATGGCAAATCTTGCGCAAATTGCTAAAATTTTACCTATACAAAATCAGCCACACTCAACAGTTGCTTCAAGGAGATGCAGAAGCGCGCTTGGACTTTCTCTGATATTCCTAGCTCGCATGGAAGTCAACGAATCATGGCCTTGGAAAATCTTGTAGAGTGATGAGGTGCATTTTCATCTAAATGGAACAGTAAACACGCAGAATTGCCACATTTTGGCTTCTAAGAACCCTCATGCATTTCAGGAGATTCCTTTGCACTCTCAGAAAGTAACAGTTTGGTATGGCTTTACTGTCTCATTCATCATAGGTTCGTATTGTTTCGAGAAGAACACATCAATTTTCCAAAGACTTGTTCTGTGAATGCTGAGAGGGATCGAACAATACTGCTGAACTTTGTTATTCCATATCTTCAACAGCGTGGATGTCTTGAATCTATGATATTTATGCAGGATGGAACACCTCCTCATATTGGATTGCGTGTACAGGAAGTCATATGACAGCATCTTACCAACAACCAAATAATTAGTCGAGTGTTTCCTATGAAGTGGACAGTCTGTTCGCCTGATCTGACTTTTGGTTGAGGGGTTATGTAAAGCACTTGGTATACCAAGGGAATGTGGATAATTTAGCCACTTTGAAGGACCAAATAACATTGCACGTCAAGCAAATCAATAGAGATCTGCTGCAATCTGCAGTAGAGAATGCACTTTTTGGAACATATGCAAGATAAACATATTGAATCACACATGTAAATGATGCCAATATAAAAATTAATGTCATAGGTATGTAAATGTAATGTCCTTTTCAAAATGCATGTAAAATATTAACTTTCTGTACTTTCTATGCCTATTTAACTCCAAAAATGGACTTTACAGTGCAACGTTGGTCAGCGGTGACAAAAATTCCAACTTTTTATTTTCTGATGAAAAACAAAACCCCATGGTCTAAATAGTATTTAATGTAAATTTGGTTGAGTTTGGCCCAACAGTTTTCTAATTATCGGGCTCTAAACACTTCTACTTTAATTATGGCCACCCTGTATATTAAAAATTGTTTACAAAATACATGCTTGTAATTCAATGGGTGAGCTGAGTATCACAAGAAAGAAGAGAAAATTTGCCAAAAAATGAGTTAGCATATATTTAGTACTATTAAGCATATTCCTTCATCAGAAAAACTTGCTAGAATATTCCATACTTTTAATAATGTTATAAATTTTAGGGAACATAACACTGAAAAGAAAAAGCTTATACTTCACATTCTTTTTTCAAGAAAATGAGAAGGATGTCATTTGCATCTTTTTGGTTTTAGTTCATTATTTTTCTTCCAAATAAAGTACACACATATTAATTTCTCCTCTCCCTCCAAATTATAAAGCTCAATGATCAAAAACTTCTTGTAAAGCTACTTTGTTATTATATACTATTTTTTAATAAATTATTATATACTATTAAATTATTATATACTATTTTTTAATAAATTAAAAATGAAAAAAAAAAAAAAAAGGCCAGAAAAACACAGTGGAAAATTTTCTGACTCACATCTCTACCTTTAATTTTTTTAAAATTCATAATTCAGAGGAATTGTAAATAATTAATGAATGTTTCTCATTACTAAGTATATAAATGCTTAGACATACCAAAATACTTAAAAATAACAGCAAAGAACAGTTTTTTTTATTTGAAATTTTGACTTCATTACAATATATTTCTTATAACTGTGCATTGGAGAGAAATAATCATACCTTTTTTAACATTGCTGTCAAAATCAGCTTCAAGATGGACCAAACTGTCTATAGGTCGATTACTAGCATCAACTTCCCCCGTCAAATGCCAAGGCAATGGCTCTGTCATACTTTTCTCACATTCAGCAATCATTTTCTTTACCTGAATAATAATAATAAAAAAATAAGATAAAGAACAATTTTTGTTAAAGTTCACTAGTTTATGCAATTTACTCACTATTGACAACTAAGTTGAAAGTTAGATGCTTGCAGTGCTTACAGTAAGTTATTAATGTAATTACTAATGCAGTTAACAAGACATATAATCTTTAATTTTATTAGTAATTATATGTTAATCATAGTTGTTCGTGACAACTATAGAAACACTTCTAAAAAATTAAAATTCAGAATAAGTAATTAAAGTAGTTTTTTTATGGCAATAATAATTACGATTGCTATAACCATGGTTGAGTAGAAATAACTCGAACATTTTTAATATCTTAACAATCAGAATAACCAATAGCACAATTTTTTTTATATTTAAAAATCCTGTTTGATGTAGTTTATTGGTGTCCTGATTGTTAGAGGATAAAGAGCAAAACCCATTCTTGTAACGAGGTTATAAGCTGTATATATAAATTTGAACATTATTATAAAAAAAAAATGTAAGTAATTTTAAAACATTATCCTTACAACAATACAAGTAGTATATAAATACCTTTAAAATATTGAAATACTTGCAACAATTAAAAATAATTTTTCATTTAAATTACAATATAATTACAATGAGATAATGCAGGGCATTCGTCAATGTGCGCAGCGGTCATGTCTTGTCCCGTTGTACACAAAACACACACAGATGAATTGACAATATTAATTCACCTGTGTGTGTTTTGTGTATAACTGGACAAGACATGACCGCTGTGCACATTGACGAATGCCCTGCATTATCTCATTGTAATTGCATTATGGAAAAATATTGGGGAGCACGAAGCCTTATGACTTAATAGTCAACAGGCTGGCATTTGATAAATAATAAATATTTAAATTCAAATAAATGAAAAATTATTTTTAATTGTTGCAAGTATTTCAATATTTTAAAGGTATTTATGTACTGAATTTAAATATCAAGGTATTCTGATTTTATTTTAAATTAAAAACAATATTTATAACTTTTCTGAACTTTTATTATTTTAACATTTTAGAGATAGCACAATTTGTTTTATTAAAAACAAACTGTGCTATCAAAAACTATTGTGTGGTTAAAAACAATTGTGCTATCAAAAACAAATTGTGAATATTAATTTGGGTTCATATTATACCCATTTCGCATTCGATAACACATAACGAGTTTCGAACTTCTCTCTAGTCCTAAATGATTTTGCTGTTTAGAATGGATGATTTCAAAATTTGAAAATATTCTTTCTACAGAAGCCGAACTAGCAGGTTGGGATGGCAGCATTATTGCTAGTTCAGCTAATTTAAAAGCTGCACGGTTTTCATCCTATAAACTTTTACACTTTGAAAGACATTTCCACCATGTTATCGGATTGGTGTGTTTTGCACTTGTACTGAAGTAAGATGTTGGGAATAGGTTTTCTTGTACTTCAAGTGCAATCAGAAGTAGTAAACAGCCTTCAATTTTTTCTGTAGTATAAAAACGAGCAGTCTCCATTTGGCTATCTGTTTTATCTGTTTAGCATATATATTTTGAAGTTTTATCTGTTTGGCATATATATTTCGGATGCATGGTGTAAGCAAGGATATGGATTGGCATTAATGCCTGTTGTAGTCTTTTCTGAACAATTTTATTGTGTGGTTACAGGGAATCTTCTTTTATAAGACGTAGCCAAATGTAGCAAGCATCGGCCAGTGTTGCTGTATCTCTTTATAGTATATAGGCTTACATTTTAGGTGGCAAAAATATTTTTTCTTCCAAAAATTTATTCCCAAGGAGCTATCCATTTTTTTTTTTACCTATATAATAAAAATAACAATAAATTTATTCAGATCAATTAAATATACAATTTACAAATAGAGTTGCTTTCTTTCAATTATTATATATTGTTTTATTGTATGTGTTTTATTAATTCCCCTCCCTCCCCCTTAAAAATACAAGGGATCCGAAAGTAAAACCTTGCACAGGGTACATGAAAGCTAGTTACAGTAGTACTGATTGAGGGTGATAGGATGATTTTGATTGGCAATATTGTTTGTTTCGTTCTCACTTGACAGTTTCTGACACTTTGACAGTTTTTGACATTCAGGTTTTTGACGCGACGGTTAAAACCATGGATTAAACTGGCTAAAATCATCATGTGTCAAAAACCTGCCAACCCTGGTTAGATGTTTGCAGTGCTTACAGTAAGTTATTAATGTAATTACTAATGCAGTTAGCAAGACATATAATCTTTAATTTTATTAGTAATTATATGTTAATAGTTGTTCGTGGCAACTATAGAAACACTTCTAAAAAATTAAAATCCAGAATAAGTAATTAAAGTAGTTTTTTATGGCAATAATAATTACGATTGCTATAACCATGGTTGAGTAGAAATAACTCGAACATTTTTAATATCTTAACATTCAGAATAACCGATAGCACAAATTTTTTTATATTTAAAAATCCTGTTTGATGTAGTTTATTGGTGTCCTGATTGTTGGAGGATAAAGAGCAAAAACCATTCTTGTAACGAGGTTATAAACTGCATTCACCAACCAATTTCAAGTTTAAGTGAACTAATTAACATTGTTGTCAAGTCCAGAATTAAATATTTATTAAATAATTAATTCAGGGAACATTTGGTTAACATATTTGATAAATTACAAATGCTTACTTTCAATGTTCTTAGGGCTTCAGTTTTACTGGAATTCTATCCTAGACTATCTTTATAACATTTTTGCCAGTAACTAATCACGGAGAATTTTTGAAGTCGGTTTGGTCAATTGTGCCTTTGTCCATACAGACAATTGTAAATTTTATTAATTAATATTTAATTAACTGGCTTAAAACTAAATTCTAAGTCCATCATGTACATCTGAGTTCATATTAGTCATTATGCAAAATATGAGAACTGTACATTTTGCAATCTATTCACAATGCAGGTGCAAAAATTCATAGGATTTTTTTTAACATAGAGAGACAATATAACTAATTCTTTGGTTGCCTAAAGAAATTGGAATAAAATATTTTACATTTACAATGCACCTATAATCTCTCTACTAGTGAGTATCTATGAAAAATCTTGGGGAAATTTTTATTTGCTGAAAGTTAATACACTGCCCTCCAAATATACAATAGTTAACACACTCACTGATGCAAATTCTCAGATCACGAGTGAACGAATGAATTTTATTGGATGAATAGCAATTGGCTTCATGCCAAATATGTAAATCAGCATCTTGGTAAAAGCAGGTGTTTCTTTCTGTGTGTCCTTACTTCTACTATGAACCTTAGAGTGAAAATTCGAAATAGCCATTTCATTCGATATGTCCCAAAGAAGGCGTTTAGATGATTGTCAGTGATGTTGAAAGTGATCCGGAATCTAACCTGCCCACGACATGGGCAGGTTAGATTCCGGCCAATCAATTGGAGAAGTTGCTGAATTCTTCAGAGTCCACAATATTGTGATTTTATGCTTATGGACCCAATTCCAAAACAGTTGAACAATAAGCAGAAGGCCAGGCTCGGGTCGCCTTCGAGTTACAACGCCTTCCGATGACCACTGCTTAGCATTATTAGTCAAACTCAACAGCACCTGCTTTACATTCTAGCCTTGCTACAGCTACAGGTAGACCTGTATCCATTACAACTGTGAGAAGGAGATTGCATGCCACATGGGTTTTATGCACAGAGGCCAACAATTTGTGTTCCATTGTCTGCAAGGCACAGAGCAGTCCATCTCCAATGGTGTCAAAAACACGTCAGTTGGACCATAGACGATTGGAGTAATATCATAGTCACCGATGAGTCCAGATTCGCTTTGCAGTCAGACGATCGATGAACTTTTGTGTAGAGAGAAGCTGGTACATGGCATCAAGCGATTAATATAATCCAGTGCCACAATTAATATCATCCAATGTGGAGAGGTGTGAACAGCCATTGGTTGCGGGTAAGTTGAAAATTAAAAATATTTAACTTTGAATTATAATAATTGTTAATAGCTAGTACTTCTAAAAACACAACTAAGGAATTAACTAAGAACATAACTAACACATTTTAGGAATTCATACATTTTTAGTTTTATAGATTGTTGATGAGATATTAATAACTTAAAATAGGGTATAATCTATAAAATGGAAATCTAAAATTTCTCTTAGTAAAAAACTGTAGTGCATCAAGACTTTAAAAATTGTAAAAATCTTGCGATCTAGCTTTAAAATTAATACGAAGTACGTCCGGGCTAGTATTTTTCAAATGCGCTATTTTAGTCAATGCTACACGCATTCATAATTTACGTTTGGTAGTTTATAGACCATGCATATGTAGATTAAAGTAAAACAATAATACATAACATTGTAATATTGACAATTCAGCTCGAAAAAGCATTCCCCCATCCCCAAGGTTGATGTCCTTTATTTGGACCGGGTGCCCAGATTTAAGATCACTCGTGCCAGTTCCCAGCAGCAGTGTATTTCCGAAACTCTTTCATATAGATTCTTTTAATTTTTTTATTATGAAAAATATGCTATAATGAATATTTAACTAATAAATAAATTCACAAGTCAAAAATAGCGAGGGCGAGTTTCAAGCAACATTTTTATCTTAGCGAGTGGTTTGAATTCCATTCTTGCATTCGCTTTTGGGAACCCTTTTAAATTTGAGGCAGATGTAAAAATAAACTATTAGTACAACCTATTAGAAAGACCTATTAGATTAGTACAATGTGTAAAATTGGGGGAACTCTGGGTGTCTGGGTCAATGTATAGAGCACGGCAAAGATGCTGCGCCATGGCATGACGCAAAACACATCAGTGATTACTGGGAGGAGTGATAGGAATATGGATTGCACTCATTCTCTGCTGCAAATTCAATAAATTAAAATCGCCTTGTAAGGTAGAACTACGGAAGAGTCGTAGCAGTATTGTAGCAATTGTTGCCAGATTTTTCTTACTCCGAAGGTGGGATTGTTTAGGAAGAAGAGTCATTTTAAGCTATCACGGAGTATGGTCAGTAAGGATTTCTTTAATCACCAGTTTTTCGAGTTTAATCGCTATGTGACGACTGGCGAGTGGGAATTTTAAGCTTTACCTTTAAGTATAAAAATTTCCAAATTAATTACAAATTTAAAGCATTATTTTAAATTACCAAATTTTATTGTAATAAAATATAGGTTGAAATTAAAGGTAATGTAATAAAAATTATGCATAATTATTTTCAGCAACGCGAAACAAAAGATACATATAACAAGCACTTTGATTATATATAGTAGAAATTAGTATTAAAAGAAATTTTGATAGAATGACAATTATAACAAAATGAAATTTTCAGAAGTTTATAATTTATGATTATTTCAATGCACAATCCCTATCAAAACTTACCTTTTCTTGTTCTAATTCAAATATTGATTTTTGATTATTTTTATCATTTGTAGAATTTTGAGCATCTATATCCATTTGAAAATTATTTTCATCCCCCTCATCTTCCTTCAGATCCACAGAAGACTTACTTTCAGAATACTGGTCACTATAATTCAAAATGAGGAATGTGTTAATATTAATTAATGATTTAATTTTTTCTAGGAAATTCTGGATGTGACATGCACTAACAGCCAGTGTCATAAGCAGTGAATTGTTAGGAGTCATAACTCCTCATTAGTAAAAAAAATTACATTAGTTCACTATATTCCATATTTGTAAAGAGAAATTCATTACTGTAAGCTAAGTTCCTTTTTAGTACCCTGGCTTAGTTTTCTATTTTATTGGCTTTAAATTTTATTCATATTACACACAAGAATATGAAATACAGTGATGCTTAATTTATAATTATCTTTAAATATTTCATGAAATTTATTTTAATTAAAAATGTTAAACTACAAACCTCTTTTCATCTTCACTGGAATTATCCATATGATCTTCATGTTTACTAATATTCTCATCTCCCGAATCTGGAGAATCAAAAAAGTCTTCATACATCAGATCTTTAGAAGACTAAAAAAATATAACATTTTCATATACAATTTCTATTTTTTTTTCTATCTTTAAAACTAATGTAAAATAAATTATACATAAATGTAATAAAATTATATTAATATCAGCAATAAAACCTTTGTTAATGTAAGAAGGTATGTATGTAAGTTGAATCATGCAAGTTAAAAAAATAATTTGATATTTTGACGTGAAGTCTATAGTTGGAGTACCCAGATGAAATTAGGGCAAAAACTAAAAAATGATAGCTCTATAAACAGTTAGTGAGTGAGTAATCTATAGCACCTTTGAAAGCCTGAAACAAAATAAATAAGTCTGAAAAAAAAATTGAATAAATGTATTGAACTTTATACGAGTTTTACTTTACAAAATGTTACTCACACAAAACCATTTCGGCACTATAGGAATGCAGCCACCACAGTTTTCTTTCTTCCGCTGAGTAACCAGATAACCCATAAAAAACCATGACATAAGGTGCTTTCTGACTCACCGCATCGCAGCAGTAGACGGTTCACGGCAACAGTCAAGGTATGTGCACGTCATTGTAGCCACAGTAAACCCCTTCTCACTGTCGGTTGATGGTCAAGAAATGTAGCCAATCTGATAAAAGTACTGAAATTTCTCTTTCTAGTTCAGTGACTACATTTAAAAACCATCTCTTTCAAAGAGATTCTATATACATGAATTATTATATAACATAAATTAAGACATTGTAAGACTAATATAATCTCTTTTGATTCAAATTTATATTTACCTGTGACAGTGACTGGCTAGTTTACTGTATTGACACATTTCAGAAAATTCGCCTTCTGTGAATTTCTGAAATTCATATAAATAAAATTGAAAATCTGTCTGTCTGTCCCATTATCACAGGAGAACAGTTGAATCGATTTGATGAAATTTTGTGGGTAGCATTGAAATAGCCCCATTTAAAATTAAGTCTATGTTTCGAGTTTCTACGACCAGTGGTTCATCGAGATATTAGGGAAAAACAAAACTTTCATTTGTCTCATTGTCAACTGAGAACGGCTGAACAGAATGTAATGAAATTTTGTGGGTAGCCTTGAAATAACCCCACTTTAAATTTAGTCCAAGTTTCGAGTTTCTAAGACCAGAGGTTGTCGAGATATTAATGAAAAATGAAACATTTTCCCAGGAGTTTTACTCTCTAACTCCCTGACTCCTCCAAATGAAAAGGTTGGAAATCGTTTGTTTAAAAAGTGAATTAAAACTTTATATCCGAGTTTGGTATGAGATTTTTGACCTAACTAGTCACTTTCTGAAAGCATGAATTATTTGAAACATGAATTTAAATGGAAAATCTATCACCATGGTTTATTTTTCATAAGCTTTTACTCAACAATGAAAAGTATTAAGAAATCAAAATGATTATCTCTTTTATTATACTGCTCGGCAGCGCAATTAAATTAAATGTATTTGTTAATGTTTATTATTATTTTTTTGATTTGAATAATAAATAAATGGATATAAAATTATATCTTATAAATGAACAGTTTGATTTTTTTTAATAACATTAATTGCAGACTGCGTACATCACTTTAATTTATTTTGGCAAAAAGTTTTCAAGCTTATATATATTGTATATCGTACTTTGAAAAATGAATGGGGGCCTATTTTCCGGTTCAACCGAAGGAAATAATGTCATGTCGCTTAGCAACGGATTTAAATCCAATGTGTGTATGCGGCAGACGATTTTAATTAAATCTTTTCCGATTTGAATAATGAAGGTATGTATATAAAATAAATTTCATTGCTATTGCATTTCTGACTGGATAATATCAATTATGGTCTTCAAGTTTAAGCATTATTATTACTGATATTTTCAGGGATTATTGATTCAGAGATTATGAATATTTTCAAGTTATTATACCATTTTTTTATTGCGATAAAAATTGTTGAAACTCATATGTTGTACTTTGTACAGGTAATCTTCTACAAATGCACTGGTATATTATTTTATCTATGAGAATATAAGTAGTACAGGTATATTGGCATATATTTTGACATATATTTGAATCAAGTATGGGGATTATTGAAATTTTCAATTTATTATGTCACCTGCTTTATTTTGGCAAAGATCTTTTAGACTCATATTGTAATACGGGTAATCTTCTACTAACACTCGGACATGTCTTCTAATCTACGACATTATAAGTACTATGGGTATGTTTTTCCATATAATTTTAGCACTTTTATTTTAGCATATATTAGAATCAATTACTACATTCAGGTTTAAAGATTGCGGGTTTATTTATTGATATTTTCAATTCATATATGTAATCTACTAATACAGGTTATATCTTCTAATATTCGCATATATAAGTAAAGTAGTACTGGTCCCATACAATTTTAGTGCTTTTATTTTGCATATATTGATTCAATTCCATATTTTTTGTAAATTTGCTTACAAAAGGGGCCAGGATGTTTTATTCTTCAGATCTGCCAATGAAGATAATTTTGTATAGCGAGAACAGAGATTCTTAAAGTTCATTTTAGGAGCTTTAAATTAAATATTTTAACAGAATATTTAGATTAAAAGTGTCATTTAGTATACTATAGGAATTTGCACATGCTTGTGAATTTTAAGTTTCTTTGTATTATATACTCCGTGTCTCCGTATGAAGAATGGGTATGCTGCTAGTGCATTTATTTCTAAAGCGTACGCAAGTTTGCTTTGGCGATATATACATATTTCACCAGTTTCTAAAATAAGCTAACTAAAGTGATTCCATCACAAAACACAAAGGATCCTGATTTAAACTATTTTAGAACATTTACTACACTATGGCAATTTCCTCGTTTTAATAAATACAATTATCTTCTCTTTCTCAAATCGTTAAATAATCATCCAACAGAATTTAGAAAATGAATTTTGATGTATGTTCTTCGTACACTTTTTTTTGTCCTTCTGTTGCAATACTAAAATAGAAAATATATTCTGTTTATACTTTAAAATAGTAGTTACTAAAAGTTTTGCATCATAGAATTTATTAGTTCATTTTGAATGTGAAGCTTTGGCTTGGTCGGTAGAGAGTCAACTTTGCAAATAAGTGGGCTCTGGTTCGAATCCAAGCGGATACTTAAATTTTGTAAGTACTGCCATCTGTTGCTAAAATATTCAAGTAAAATTTTTTCTTAATAATCTGCAGAATTTTTTGTTTTAAATTATTTGAAGTTCTATATACAAATAACCTTATTTCAATAAATTATTTTAAAGTTTGAATGTTTATAAAAATTAATTTCGAAGTTATTTTGAAAAAAATCTTGAAGTACCAATATACTTTATACCAGCTATAGATGGGCATTTTAAGCTAATCTTCTTAATTAAAAATGTGCTTGTAGAATTAGTAAATATAAAATATGCATACAAAATTGGGCAGAAATCATCGAACATCCTTATATTAGTCATCATGTACATAGATAATTAAAAATGTACAATACACTTGAAAGTAATTTATTTTGAATAAAAAATAAAGTAAGTTTACATGTAAATAAAAATCTATTTTAAAGCATAATTACTTAATAAATCTAAATGTACATAAAATAATTTTTAAATTTAAATATTTACTTTAATGAGAAACGTTTTAAAAATTACAAATTAGAATAGCAAAACACATATTTGAATATTTACTGTAGGTATTAGAAAACCTTTGAAATCAAGTACAAAATGTTAATGAACTTAAATTTGTTTAAGATATAATATTTTAATAACAACATTCTTGAATTTAAATACTTTTATTACATTTTATTTTGTTTCATTACAATCAACATCGGCAGTATCACTTTCTTAAACTAATTTTATATCTTAAAATACCATGAATATTTTTCAATAAATATTTATTTGATTTTTTATATGGATGTGTGATGAATTAAAATATTTTTGTATGTTCATTCATCTGTGTTTAGCTCCTGATGCCTGAAGCAATTGATATAAAAAATTCAAATAAAAGAGTTACTATACGAAATATTAATTCAGCACATGGAGAAAGAGAAATCAGATTCAAATATGACGTTATCTACTATGCTGTTTATTGGCTGTAGCAATGCCGTCAACCATGCGGTATGCATTCAATTCGATTTCATTTTGAATTTAGTACTGCGGTCCATATTTACCGCTGAAGAGATAGTCTCCTGATTTTTCACCATATTGTGCATGCGTGAACTCAATCTTCGGTCATCTACCATTACGGTGCGGTGAGTGGGAAGGCACCTATAGACTTGAAAATATTCACTCTCTATCAAGGTTAATGGAACATTAACAGGTTGTGTGGTCCTCTGTAATTTATGTGGTTATTTATTTATTTTGCCTCAGTGATATCAAGAGATTTAGAAGCTGAACTTCTAAATTTGCCTAAAAACATACATTAAAGAAAACTGCTATTCCTTTAAAGATGCTTAGAAATGATGAGTTTAATGAATGATGCACATATCGTAAAATTTGAATATAAATTTAGACAATAATGCAGAGAACAGAAGAAATTAGCAGTTATAGACAGTTAAAATTTTGAAACTGGAACTAAAGAACCGGAACAGCTTCGATATAAAGAGTCTTGGTGCAATCCGCCATTTTTTTTAGCGACCAAAATTGGGGCCAAGGAAGACGGTATTTGAAAAGGCCTAACGAACACCATGTTAGGCTTTGTGTGTAACTAATTTAAAAATAAATAATTTAAAATGCATAAATAAGTATAAAATAATGAATAAGTAGAAAAAAGAAACGATACTTAAGACTGTACTATAACGAAATTAAAAAAAAAAAAAACGATACTTAAAAAAGAAAAAAGATTGTATTTTAATAAAATTAAAAAAGAAGATTGTTCTTTAATGAAATTTAAAAAGAAACCGATATATTGCATGTAAAAATCCTAAAATTTAATACACTTGAGAAGTTAAACTTTAAATTACCCAAACATGCTTAAATAAAAAAACAGTACCTAGTTTTAATGAAATCCAAAACTTCTTGAAGTAATACACATATGTAGATATCCAGATTTCACAAATGGCTGTTTCCATATTACGGCCTTCGACAGAGAACGATCATTCTTATGTAAATCTTCTGCTTCTATATTATTTTACCCATTTACTAGTCCTAATCTTTCTTTTTGATATGATATTCACATTTTTTATGCATTTTTACACACCAATCCACAACAACCCGGCCGACCAAATGGCTACTCATGTCCTTGTCGACGAGTCGGTCGGTCTGGGTCTTCAACACCAATCCACAACACAACTAAACTAGAATTGCAGAAGATGATAGAAAGCTAGAAGGGGTTGCAAGAAAACAGGGATGCCACTGCGCATCAAGAGATTATCACATTTAGCAATTCATCGCCTTTGAAAATGTAACGATATCCAAATTCTTTATATCAAAGTTGTACCAAAGAACCAACTGTACTTCAATAACAAATTGGTAAGTGGAAGAAAAATATAAAAAATTGTTCGAGTCAAAATATTCTGTTTTACTTCATATACAAAAAAATGTCCTGACAAAAGTTTTAATTAAAGCTGTACATAAATTATTTCCTGTAAAAAGTCTTTATTTACAATAGCATGCTATTTCAATACCATTCCTGGTTGAAAGTGCTACAATGTTTAATAGTCTATTTTTAATTTATAATTTATTTTCAACTCAAAAGAAGAAAATGCCATTGTGTTGTAACTTTAATTGATTATTCTCATTCTGTTTACATCATGTAGTGTACTTTAGTTATTTATACCAATTTATATTTTCCAATTCATTAAAAGACATTTTTATTTTCAAAACTAAAATATCTCTAGATTACAGTTATACCTTTATAATTTTTTAGTGTGAACTATTGATTTGTATTATAAGTGATGAAAACAGAAGAAAAAAGAAAATAGATGAAAATAAATGCCAAAAGAGTGCCACATTGGCACTAATTTTTAAATTTTCATTTATTGCAGAAAAATCAGTTATTCTCAGTTACAAAAGTATTTATATTTAAAGTACTTTTAATCAAGATACTATGACACAAACTTTAAACCAAATGATTTTATTAATATGTTTTATTTCTAAAATAATGTTCATTTAAAACACAGAAATTTACAATTAAAACTTTAATCCCCTTCAAGAGAGATAAAAAAAAAGTTTGAGATGCATAACCACATGGCATTTGTTGACTTCCCTTAAAATGACCCTTATATATATGCACACAAAGACATTGAAACCATTAAACTCAATGAACATATTTAGAAAATGAATATTGAAAATAAAAATGTACCTTTTTAACTTTTTCTTCATCAGACTCTTCACACTCATCTATGCTGTCAGATGGGATATCTTGAAACAAATTTATATAGTTATCATCATCTGATGCATCAATATAATCTTTTTCTTCCTTTATATCTTCAATCTTCAAAAACTCTTTCAGTTTAGATAATTTAAAGAATTGATCATCAAGCTTTGAAGTATTAGGTTTAAATTTTTTATCTGAAGTAGGTTTTTTTGCCATAGATTTAACCAGTTTTGTATTTGAATCAGAATCTGAACCAGGTTTGTTTTCAATAGATTTAACCAATTTTGTGGATGAATCAGACTCATCATCGAAAGCATATTCTTCCTCAACACTGGAATCATGATCAGAAAACGCTTCTCTATCAACAGTGGGTTGTATAGGACTGGTTCGATTAATCAATAATTCGATGTCTTTAATAGATTGCGTGAAAACTTCGGAAGAAAGAAAAGATGTATTCTGTAATTCTATTTGTTGCCATATTTGCTCGTTATCATAGCCTTTATATAGCAATTTTGATAAAGATTTAGATCGTAAACCGGTAAGAGAATTTGCAGAAACTGTAATATCGTATATCTTTTTTGTTAACGCTTTAAATTGCTCTGCTTTTTCAGGTTGTTGTCTGAAAATACAGCAAAAAAAAAAAATATATTTTATTTTTAACAGATTACAGTTTTACAGAAAAATGTATATATGTACACATGACATGTGGGAATTATCTATATACGGTATTACTTACCCAATATAAATTCCAGGACTTTTCGTGAGTTCATCAAATGTATGCAAAATTAAATCATATGAATGCGTTTCTAATAGATCCATTTTAACTATATTATTTACAATTTCAACATGCAGGCAAGCAAGACGAAGCGTTATAGACAGTGGCCGCTCCACTCGCGCAAAGTACTCTGGGATCGTTTGGCGAATGCGGCGAGATTTAAGGTATAACAAAATTGGCGCACTATCGCCTATGTGGCGTGTAAAATTTTATTGTAACATCGCAGACCAGAGCTTATACCCTGCAAAGTCACTCCCGGGAAAATGCACCACCTGATAACAACGTCAGGCGCGAATTTCATGACCTTGTGGCGGCAGTTGAATGATGAGAAGTCTTTGTTTTCTGCATGCGGAAATTTACAGTTCAATTAGTCTATGCGCGATTTTGATATTGAAAACACACACACAGATATATATATATATATATATATATATATATATATATATATATATATATATATATATAATTTAAATTTTATTTTATTATTTATAATTTTTATTACATTTTTCTATTATATTATTTATTTATTTTCTATTTAAAGTATTTTCAAGACTATCAAACTACTAGTATTACGAGTTACTTCTGCTTTTATTAGATTAGAGAATGTCAAAAATATTGCACTATCAAGAACATAGTGTGGTAATTGTAGGAGGGAGTCGACCTTGTGGTCAAACTAAAGTATGAGACGGGAAAAATTGACATGCTTAATGTTCACATTTGTGACTTTAAACGTCCAGGGGAGGGCAAACGAATCCCTTACACTCCCCTATGGGCGCCCATGGCAGTCCTCTACGGGCTCCCATTGCATGAGCTCCCTGCGTAATGCTATTGCCCTCAGGACAGAACCTAACAGAGCCGAAGTTTCAATTTCCTCGGGGGTAGTAAACAGTCTTTCCAGACCCTCCAAAAGTCTCTGTGATATAAGAGGCTGAAACATTGTACACTTGCCATGGGATTGGGCGCGACAGCCCAGTAGTTAGCGCGCGGGAATTGCTATGGGAGCTCATGGCAAGAACGCGCATAGAACTAATTCCAGGGGTGACAAACTCAAGGATGAGGCGTCCCATATTGACTTGCTTGCAATTTACATTTATATCTTTAAATGTACACGGTATGATAAGTTCCATATCAAGCGTTCTCTTATGAGCGCTCATAGCAAGGACACCCGTAGAACTAATTTCATCGGCGATAAACTCAAGGATGCGGCGTTCAATATCGACTAGATTGAGACTTACATGTCTAACCTTGAACGTCTATGGAAAGGCAAGTGTCATCCTTTCCCTTCACTATGGGCGCCCATGTAACATTTTCCAGAAGGGAGCTCAAGGATGAAGCGTTCAAAATCGCTAGCTTGTAACCTACATTTGTAACCTTGAATATCCAGTTCAGCTTAAGTGATTCCTTGCAGTCCTCTATGGGCTCCCAGCGCATGAGATCCCAGTTTATATATTATTGCCCTCAGGGCAGAACCTAACGGAGCCAAAGTTTCGACTTCCTCAGGGGTAGTAAACAGTCTTTCCAGACCCTCCAAAAGACTGTCTGACATAAAAAGCTGAAACATTGCACACTTGAAATGGAGTGGGGCACAACAGCTCAGTGGTTAGCGAGCGGGAATCGATTGCACTCAGTAGGCCACTAGATGAGGAAATCAAGATGAGGAAATATATAAAAAGCTCAATGTGCAACATAATGAAATTAATAATCGAATTTGTGCACTTCATAAGCGAATTGGAATTGATTTGAAACATATACGCTACCCGTATTTGGTCTTGATACCCAAACTTCACAAAAAACCAGTGAAGTTTCGTCCAGTTACAGTGGCATTTAAAACTTATACCACAAGGGCTAATACGCTACTGAAGTCATATCTACAACCTGTAATGAATCATATTTCAAAAAATGGTTCCGTCATGATAAAAAACAGCGATCAAGTTTTGGGAATTTTGAACAAACTACCTGCTAATCAATTATATAGAAGCTATGATTTCCAAGATCTATTCAGTAATATAAATTTGGAGGATCTATATAGTATATTGACGCAAATACATGAGACATTTGAATTACAACAAAGTGTCACAATTCAAAAGTTTAAACACGTTTTGGACATCGTATTGTATGAAAATATATTGTATAATGGTACTGAATATTACAAACAAATTAAAGGCGTGCCAATGGGTGGAGGGTGCTCGACATTATTAGCAAATCTATATTTGCACCATTATGAACAAGGAAATCACTTTATAAACGAAATGGTTTACTTTCGATTTATTGATGACATCCTCATAGCATACGAAAACACAGGAGACGGGTATGAATTTGATTTTTCCTTTTATCCAGGTTGCTTGAATCTTATTGAGAATATCTCGGATAAAACAAAGGCAATCAACTATCTGGATATAAGTATACATTTAACACCTAGCAAGACAACGTATTATACTATTTATGATAAAAGAAGACAGTACAGTTTTAGAATACATTATATAATCAACTGGTATTCTAATTTAAGTATCAGGATATTTCGCAATATAGTCATTAATCACTTTAAACGTAGTGAAAGAATGCATTCTTATGGAAAGGATAGGATCAAAAATGATTCTATATTTATTAAAGAAGCAATAACTGAAAATTATCCTTTAATATTTATTTGTCAGTGTTACAATGTGGTACATAGTAAAGTTTTCGATGCATTCAGTAAGGATTTTGGCAGCACCTTTATTTCAGGAAATAATATGGCATCGATACAGCGAGGAACTATTTAAGCGTGTAAAAATGGCGTGAGTGATTTGGATGGAAGTAGGGTATTTGTATTTGCAGTTCGTATATTTTAAGTAGGTTTAGTCTTGTGTCGTTTCAATTATATTGCTCTTATGTTGGGGGATTTTTTCCTTTTACGTTTGATATATACTTCGTATGGGCGTCTTCTGTTTCGACGTTGTACTGAATTTAACCGCAGGTAATGCATGGCTCCGTGAGTGTTGCCATTGGTGGAAAAGTCGACTTGTAAACGGGAACTAGGGGTCACAATCCCCCTAGGCCTTTTATGTATTACCTGTTGGCTGTCTTCATGTCCAATCTTTCAATTTTTACTATTATATATATATATATATATATATATATATATATATATATATATATATATATATATATATATATATATATATATATATATATATATAATTTAAATTTTATTTTATTATTTATAATTTTTATTACATTTTTCTATTATATTATTTATTTATTTTCTATTTAAAGTATTTTCAAGACTATCAAACTACTAGTATTACGAGTTACTTCTGCTTTTATTAGATTAGAGAATGTCAAAAATATTGCACTATCAAGAACATAGTGTGGTAATTGTAGGAGGGAGTCGACCTTGTGGTCAAACTAAAGTATGAGACGGGAAAAATTGACATGCTTAATGTTCACATTTGTGACTTTAAACGTCCAGGGGAGGGCAAACGAATCCCTTACACTCCCCTATGGGCGCCCATGGCAGTCCTCTACGGGCTCCCATTGCATGAGCTCCCTGCGTAATGCTATTGCCCTCAGGACAGAACCTAACAGAGCCGAAGTTTCAATTTCCTCGGGGGTAGTAAACAGTCTTTCCAGACCCTCCAAAAGTCTCTGTGATATAAGAGGCTGAAACATTGTACACTTGCCATGGGATTGGGCGCGACAGCCCAGTAGTTAGCGCGCGGGAATTGCTATGGGAGCTCATGGCAAGAACGCGCATAGAACTAATTCCAGGGGTGACAAACTCAAGGATGAGACGTCCCATATTGACTTGCTTGCAATTTACATTTATATCTTTAAATGTACACGGTATGATAAGTTCCATATCAAGCGTTCTCTTATGAGCGCTCATAGCAAGGACACCCGTAGAACTAATTTCATCGGCGATAAACTCAAGGATGCGGCGTTCAATATCGACTAGATTGAGACTTACATGTCTAACCTTGAACGTCTATGGAAAGGCAAGTGTCATCCTTTCCCTTCACTATGGGCGCCCATGTAACATTTTCCAGAAGGGAGCTCAAGGATGAAGCGTTCAAAATCGCTAGCTTGTAACCTACATTTGTAACCTTGAATATCCAGTTCAGCTTAAGTGATTCCTTGCAGTCCTCTATGGGCTCCCAGCGCATGAGATCCCAGTTTATATATTATTGCCCTCAGGGCAGAACCTAACGGAGCCAAAGTTTCGACTTCCTCAGGGGTAGTAAACAGTCTTTCCAGACCCTCCAAAAGACTGTCTGACATAAAAAGCTGAAACATTGCACACTTGAAATGGAGTGGGGCACAACAGCTCAGTGGTTAGCGAGCGGGAATCGATTGCACTCAGTAGGCCACTGCCAAGTCCACTGGCCACTGCCAAGTCAGCCACTGCCAAGACTGCTGCCGGATTCACGTGGAGTACGATCACGTTAAGCATGTGAGTCTGTAAATCCTTCCGAGAGGTTGGTGATAGGGGAAGGAGGGTACGGTCCCTGTGGATGCCTCCTCCTGGGTTCCGGATTAAATTGGGTGGCACTGCTCGGTCGTCCAAACAGATACCTTACATCTTTCTGGTAGATCGGACAGTCTGGGTCTTAACAACAACACTTGCCATGGGCGCCCAAAGGGATGTTGAACGTCACGAATATCAAACTAATGAATACTTACTGTACGTCTCGTCCGTGAGATTGTCCCCGCTGGAAAAAGTTCTATTGACTTCCTTACCATGGGCGCCCATAGGGGATCATAAGGAAGCACTTGCCTTCCCGTGAACATCAAGGGTCCAAATGTTGGTGTCAAGCTAGTATATATCGTGCGTCTCATCCTTGTTATGCTCTTGGAAGAAACTCTATAGACGTCCTTGCCATGGGAGCCCATACAAATTTTGAAAGTTACAAACGTAGGCATCAAGGTAATCGATATTGTACATTTCGTTCTTGAGTTCATCCCGTTTTAATAAGTTCTATGGTCACCTTTGCTATGGGCGCCCATAGCAAGAGCACCCATATAACTTTTACAGGCGGAAAACTGAAGGGTGAGACATACATCGCCTTGCTTGATACCTACATCTGTGAACTTGAACGTCGACGGGATAGCAAGTTCCCCCTCAAGACCCCCTATGGGCGCCCATACCAAGAGCGTTTATAGAACTTATTCCAGCGGGGACACATTCAAGGGCTACAATATCGATTAGTTTGACAGCTTGTGGGCAACACCTTATTATCAGCATCTCGTATGGGCGCCCATGGCAAAGGCGTCAATAGAAATTTTTCAAGGAGGGTATACTGAAAGATAAGTAGTACAATGCCTACTAATTTGCTACCTACATTTGGGACCTTGGACGTTCACAGTAGGACAAGTGACCCCTTGCTCTCCCCTGCGGGCGCCCATGGTGAGAGCGCCAATAGAACTTTTACCAGCGGGATAAACACAAGGATGTGAAGTACAGTATTGATTATATTGACATACAGTATTGATATCTATATTCGAGTATTGTTAATATTATTGTATAAATATTGATAAATGTTATTGTTCCCTATAGGTGGAACTTACCATCTCGTGGATGTTCAAAGGTAGGTATCAAGCTAGTCGATATTGTACGTCTCATCCTTCAATTTACCCCCTGAAAAAGTTCTATAGGTGCTCTTGCCATGGGCGCCCATAGGGGAGCGCGAGGGGCACTTGTCCTCCCGTGGACGTTCAAGGTCTCAAATGTAGGTATCAAGATACTAGATATATTTACCTCTCATCCTTGAATTTGGACATTCCAGGAAAAGTTTTATGAACGCCCTTGAATCCCACTCGTTTTGAACAAGGTGGACCCCCTCCTGCAATTTAAACACTAGATTTTGACATTATTTCTCTCATCCGAGTTCTAATCACGTTAATTACAAAATGTTCTAACTAATTTCATTTTTTACAGAATGCATATGCATATTGAATTTCATGGCTGTACGTACTCTCTCTCTTAAAATATCTAATTTCGAATTATTCGTGTTTTAATTAACTGTTTCTAATTTCCTACAGAATGGTAGAATATTTTGAAATCAATGTGATTAAAACACAGATTATTCAAAATTAGAGATTTCACAAAAGAGAGAGACAGAGTACGTATAGCCATGAAATTCTATATGTAGAAGCATTCTGAAAAAAAAAAAAAAAAAAAATCTGAATTAGGTATAACATTTTACAATTAACGTGATTAGAGCACGAATAAGAGAGAGGGTGTGTGTGTGTGTCAAAAATATAATGCGATCAATATATAGTGCAGAAGTAAACTGCAGAAAGGGGTCAACCTTGTTTCGACAGAGTAGGATTCAAGGGCGAACATAAAACTTTTTCCCGGGATGGCCAAACTCAAGAATGAGACATAATTATGTACTAGCTTGATATCTACATTTGCGACCTTGACCGTCTACGGGAGAACAAGTGCCCCTCCTGCTCCTCTATGGGCGCCCATGGCAAGGGCACACATAGAATTTTTTTAAAGGGGAAAACTCAAACTCAAGGATGAGACTTATAATATCGACACTAGCTTGATACTTACTTTGGGACCTTGAACGTCCAAGGGAGGGCAAGCGCCTCCTTGCTCTCCCCTATGGGCGCCCATGACAAATGTGACCACAGAACTTATTAAAACTGGTGCAAACTCAAGGACAAGACGTACAATATCGATTAGCTTGATACCGACATTGTGGCTTTCAAAAATTTTATGGGCTCCCATGGCGAGGGTGTCCATAGCGCTTTTTCTAAGAAGAGCGTATTCAAAGATGAGACGTACAATATCGACTAGTTTGACACCGACATTTGTGACCTTGAATGTGTACGGGAAGGCAAGTGCTCCCTTACATCTATGGATGCCCCCTTACGTCTCCCTTACGTATGGATGGTCTCTTGCGTCTATGGACGCCCATGGCAATGACGTCAATAGAACTTTTTCCAGCGGGGACAATCTCAAGGACGAGACTTACAGTATTCATTAGTTTGATATTCGTGACTTTCAACATCCCCTATGGGCGCCCATGGCAAGTGTTGTTGTTGTTGTTGAAACCCAGACCGTCCGACCTACCAGAAAGGTGTAAGGTAACTGCCCATGGCAAGTGTGCAATGTTTCAATATGTCACAGAGACATTTGGAGGGTCTGGAAAGACTGTTTACCGTCCCTGAGGAAATCGAAACTTCGGCTCCATTAGGTTCTGTCCTGAGGGCAATAGTATAAGCAGGGAGCCCGTAGAGCACGGCAAGAGAGCACTTAATCCCAACAGGATATTCAAGGTTACAAATGTAGGTTACAAGATAGTCGATATTGTCCTTGAGTTCCCTTCTGGAAAATGTTATATGGGCGCCCATAGTGGAGGGAAAGGATGACACTTGCATTTCCATAGACGTTCAAGGGTAGACATGCAAGTCTCAATTTAGTCGATGTGGAACGCCTTATCCTTGAGTTTGTCGCCGATAGAATTAGTTCTATGGGTGTCCTTGCCATGGGCGCCCATAAGGGAACGCAATGTGAAACTTGCCCTACTGTGTACGTTTAAGGTTACAAATGTAGATTACAAGCAAGTCGATATGAACCGCCTCATCCTTGAATTTGTCACCGATGGAATTAATTCTACGGGTGTCCTTGCCGTGGGCGCCCATAAGGAAATGCAAGGGAAAACTTGCCGTACTGTGGACGTTTAAGGTTGCAAATGTAGTCTTCAAGCTAGTAGATATTGTAGGTATAATCATATAGTTTGCACCCCTAGAAAAATTCTATTTGCGCTTTGCCATGGGCGTCCATAGGGGAGCGCAAGGGGGCATTTACCCTCCCTTGGAAGTTTAAAGGTCACAAATGTAAACATCAAGCTAGTCAATTTTTTACATTTCATACTTTAGTTTGACCACCGCAGGAAAAAGTATTTTTAGCATTCTTTAATCCTACTTTTTTCAATCAAGGTCGACTCCCTCCTGCAATTACCACACTATGTTTTTGATCGTACAATATTTTTGACATATATATTTTATGATATATATATTTTTGACAATATATATATTATAAATATTTTTTACATTAATATTTGACGTTATAAATATTTCTGACATATATATATATATGGCTATATATATATATATATATATATATATATATATATATATGTGTGTGTTGTTGTTGTTGAGACCCAGACCGTCCGACCTACCAGAAAGGTGTAAGGCAACTGTATGGATGGCCGGGAAGTGCCACCCAATTTAGATCGGAACCCAGTGGGGGAGGCATCCACAGGGACAGTACCCTCCTTCCCCTACCACCAAGCTCTCGGAAGGACTTACGGACCCACATGTTTAACGTGATCGTACTCCGCGTGAACACGGCGGCAGTTTTTGGCAGCGGCTGGAATCGAACCCGGGCCTACCGAGTGCAATTCCAGCGCGCTAACCAATGGGCTACCGCGCCCCATATATGTGTGTGTGTATTTTCAATATCAAAATCACGCATTAACTAATTGCACTGTACATTTCATCATGAAGAAAACAAAGAACTCTATTCATTCACCGCGGCCACATATCTACGGACGTCACACAAAAAGTCAAAAAGAAGAAAGGAACAATCAGTCGGAAGAGCTGAGTCTGCTAGTTTGCTGAAATTCGCCCCTGACGTATTTATCACGTGATATTATGGCGGGAGTGACTTTGCAGGGTATAAGCGCTCGTGTGCCCATGTAACATTTTCCAATAGGGTAAAATCAAGGATGAGGAGTTCAATATCTACTAGCTTGAAGACTACATTTGCAACCTTAAACGTCCACAGTAAGGCAAGTTTAGCCTTGCATTTCCTTATGGGCGCCCATGGCAAGGACACAAGTAGAATTAATTCCATTGCTGACAAATTCAAGGATGAAGCGGTTCATATCGACTTGCTTGTAATCTATATTTGTAACCTTAAACGTACACAGTAGGGCAAGTTTCACATTGCGTTCTCTTATGGGCGCCCATGGCAAGGACACCCATAGAACTAATTCTATCGGCGACAAACTCAAGGATGAGGCGTTCCACATCGACTAAATTGAGACTTGCATGTCTACCCTTGAACGTCTATGGGACGGCAAGTGTCATCCTTTCCTTTCACTATGGGCGCCCATGTAACATTTTCCAGGAGGGAACTCAAGGACGACGCATTCAATATCGACTATCTGGTAACCTACATTTGTAACCTTGAATATCCTGTTGGGATTAAGTGCTCCCTTGCCGTGCTCTATGGGCTCCTTGCTTTTACTATTGCCCTCAGGACAGAACCTAATGGAGCCGAAGTTTCGATTTCCTCAGGGACGGTAAACAGTCTTTCCAGACCTTCCAAATGTCTCTGTGACATATTGAAACATTGCACACTTGCCATGGGCGCCCATAGGGGATGTTGAAAGTCACGAATATCAAACTAATGAATAATGTAAGTCTCGCCCTTGAGATTGTCCCCGCTGGGAAAAGTTCTATTGACGTCCTTGCCATGGGCGTCCATAGACGTAAGGGAGCATCCATACGTAAGGGAGCGTCCATAGATGTAAGGGAGCACTTGCCTTCCCGTAAACATTCAAGGTCACAAATGTAGATGTCAAACTAGTAGATATTGTACGTCTCATCTTTGAGTACGCTTTTCTTAGAAAAAGCGCTATGGACACCCTCGCCATGGGAGCCCATAAAAATTTTGAAAGCCACAATGTCGGTATCAAGCTAATCGATATTGTACGACTTGTCCTTGAGTTTGCCCCAGCTTTAATAAGTTCTGTGGTCACATTTGCCATGGGCGCCCATAGGGGAGAGCAAGGGGGCGCTTGCCCTCCCTTGGACGTTCAAGGTCCCAAAGTAAGTATCAAGCTAGTCGATATTATAAGTCTTATCCTTGAGTTTGAGTTTTCCCCTTTAAAAAAATTCTATGTGTGCCCTTACCATGGGCGCCCATAGAGGAGCGGGAGGGGCACTTGTTCTCCTGTAGACGGTCAAGGTCGCAAATGTAGATATCAAGCTAGTACATAATTATGTCTCATTCTTGAGTTTGGCCATCCCGGGAAAAAGTTTTATGCTCGCCCTTAAATCCTACTCTTTCGAAACAAGGTTGACCCCTTTCTGCAGTTACAACACTATATATTGATCGCACTATATTTTTGACACACACACACACCCTCTCTCTTATTCGTGCTCTAATCACGTTAATTATAAAATGTTATACCTAATTCTGATTTTTTTTTTCAGAATGCATCTACATACAGAATTTCATGGCTATACGTACTCTCTCTCTCCCTTTTGTAAAATATCTGATTTTGAATAATCTGTGTTTTAATCACATTGATTTCAAAATATTCTACCATTCTGTCAGAAATTAGAAACAGTCAATTAAAACACGAATACGTCGAAATTAGATATTTTAAGAGAGAGAGTACGTACATCCATGAAATTCTATATGCATATGCATCCTGTAAAAAAATGGAATTTGGTAGAACATTTTGTAATTAACGTGGTTAGAACTCGGATGAGAGAAATAATGTTAAAATATAGTGTTGTAATTGCAGGAGGGGGTCCACCTTGTTCAAAAGGAGTGGGATTCAAGGGCGTTCATAAAACTTTTCCTGGAATGTCCAAATTCAAGGATAAGAGGTAAATATATCTAGTATCTTGATACCTACATTTGAGACCTTGAACGTCCACGGGAGGACAAGTGCCCCTCGCGCTCCCCTATGGGCGCCCATGGCAAGAGCACCTATAGAACTTTTTCAGGGGGTAAATTGAAGGATGACACGTACAATATCGACTAGCTTGATACCTACCCAGGGCCGATCCTAGCGGGTGTGCAGCGCGTGCACCGCACGCGGGCGGCCAAAACAAGGGGCGGCCGCAGGCCGCATATAGTTCTATCAATCAAGCAAAATTTTTTAAAACTTATAATAAGTCGAATAAATATGCTGAATTTTACATAGTTATTGAAAAATCAGAATAAGTCCCATAGTTTAAGAAAAATAGAATGTTAGTGCACAGTGTGTCGGTCCATTGTCTATTAATGTCTACTCTTTACACATATCCTTCATTTGATAGCAAAATTCGTGGCAGAGCCGGCAATACGGCATAGAAAAGGATACAAAATTTTAAATTTCTATCTAAACAAATAACCAAGGGGCATATTTTTGAGACGCCTAAGGATGTTTCGTTCCACTGTGCGGCGGCTTATTTATGTATACCACGGTCGGCACGCGGCTCGCAGATCAATGGTCAAAAGAAACTTTATTTTAGCGGTCTCTTTGTAAATTAGAACTGAATTATTTCGGCAAAGTTAACCCTTTCGCGACGGCGGCATTCCGGAACTGCGGCGGCCCAAAGGACGAAGCGCTTCTTTTTCGAACTGTTCCCAGGAGACGGCAATTTTATTGCGCTAAGCCTAACTCTCGAAAAAAATTCACTAAAAATCACCCGCTCAACACAGCATTCTACTATTTTCAGGAATAAAGGACATTCTTATTTTCTATTTGATGTATATTTTTCTTTCAAATTTTCTTTTATCAAAATATTAAAAATTTTATTAAAAATAACTTACCTTGAATAAAATAGTTATCAGTTAATCTGGAGTGTATATAGATTTAAATCAGTTATCAGGAGTGTATACAGATTTAAATTTCGAAACTAATGCATCTAAAACGGGTTTCAATTTATCTAGTTTTTAGGAATTACTGTCAAGAGTAAAATGAAGGTAACGTAATATTCTTGGCCTAACATTTTAACGAAAAAAATATTGATTTATTGGTAGAACATGGTCCCAAACAAGTAGCAAATTTTAAATTTCCGGTCGATGAGAGTGGCAGAAAATTTAGCTGTTCATATTATAACAAAACTTTAGTGAACGGGGAGAAAATAAATCGCGCGTAGCTCTGATATTCCATAAAACTAAATCGTATTTTTTGTTTTGCATGTAAATTGTTTGGTAAAGATAGTTCAACACAACTTGTAAGTACTGGCTTTTCTGATTGGCGTCATTGTTCGGATTACCTTAATAAGCATGAAAACACTCTAAAACACGTAAACTCTATAAGATCGTGGTGCGAAATAAAGATGAGGCTGGAAAAAAAATGTACTATTGACGCGGAACAACAAAATGTTTAGAATCGAGAGAAAAAGCGACGGCGCGCCATCATTGAAAGAATGATTGCTGTAGTACAATTTTTAGCCAGTCAAAATTTGGCATTCAGAGGAACTAGTACGCAGTTGTATCATAGAGATAATAGTAATTTTTTAAAGGCAGTGGAGATGTTGGCCAAATTTGATCCAGTTATTTCAGAACACCTTAATAATGTCAGTAAATACAAAGATAACAAAACACGAATTCCACACTACTTAGGACCCAAATGGTTTCTCTAAGTCCTCGGACGAGACGGATGGTCTGGACTTTCGACACTACTTAGGGCAGCATTTTCAAAATGAAATAATTAATATTTTAGCTGAATCTATTCGTAATGAGATAACATTCATTGTCAAAAAAGCCAAATATTACACTATAATTCTCGACTCTACACCAGATATTAGCCACACAGAATAAATAATTTTTGTAATTAGATGTGTGAACACTACTGATGGTAAGATAGATATTTTAGAGTTTTTTCTAGGATTTTTTCCAGTAACTAATACCACTGAAGAAGGTCTGTGCAATTTTCCATTAGAGAAGCTATTACCTACAGTCTGCAGCTCGAAGTTAAAGATATACGGGGTCAGGGCTACGACAATGGATCGAACATGAAGGGGAAAAATATAGGGCTTCAGAAACGGATTCGCGATATCAATCCTAGAGCATTATACGTGCCGTGTGCGGCTCATACATTAAATCTTGTCGTTAATGACACTGCCAGCTCCAGTGGTGAAATTTCTGGTCTTTTTGATATGGTACAAGAGGTATATAATTTCTTTTCTGCGTCCCCATATCGATGGGATTTACTAAAAAAACACGTGAAAAGTCTAACTTTAAAACCATTATGTGAAACAAGGTGGGAAAGTCGTATCAATGCTATTAGACCTCTAAAACAAGACTTAAAAAGCATTATTACCGCATTAAATGCTTTAATTGAAGATTCCACCAGAGACACGAAAACAAAAATGGGTGCTGAATCAATAATTAAAAGTCTTGAAACATTTAAATTTTTGTGTTCAATTTTAATTTGGAATGATTTATTATCAAGAATTGATGTATTGAGTAAAATGCTTCAAAATCCTAAATTAAACATCGCGGAATGCATTGAAGGCTTAGATAATCTTAAAAAATATTTAGTTTCCCAAAGATCTGACGATAATTTAAAAATATTTGTCGATTCAGCAACAACACTTGCTAGAGATTTAGGTATTGATCCCGAATTTCCCATATCGAAGCTCAGGAAAAAGTTCCGTTTATTTGATTACGAGGGCAGTGATGAACCAGTTTCAAATCCCTTCCAGCAATACAAGACTGCTTTCCATTTTGCAATTCTTGATCACGCGATCTCTTCGATAAATGAAAGATTTACCTTATTATCTGAGTGCCATTCAATATTCTGCTTTCTGTATGAGTTTCACAACATTTCTAATGATGATCTCATGAAAGCCTGCATAGACTTAGATATTAAGTTACAGGTACAGGAGGAAGGAAGTATTGTGAAAGATATAGACGGTTTACAACTCTTTAATGAAATAACTTCATTCAAAGACATTTCTCCAGGTAAAAAACAGCCAATTGAGATATTAGAAATTATAGTCAAAAATGAACTCAATCCCTGTTTTCCAAATTTTGCTCTAGCAATAAGAAATTTTTTAACCTTACCTGTTTCTGTGGCTTCAGGTAAAAGAAGTTTCAGTAATTAAAAATTATTAAAAATTACTTGAGAAATAATATGACAGAAGAAAGGTTTTCAGATTTGGACATCATCTCTATTAAATCCGAAATCTCTGAAAAAATTGATTTCACCGAAATTATTGACAAATTTGCTTCTCAGAAAGCCAGAAAAGTTATTTTATAGTTTATTATTAGGTAGTCTTTGTAGAAGGACTGATTTATATACTTTTCGTTTCACGAGATTTATGCTTTAGTACTTTTTTTTATTAGATTATATTTTCTGAGTAAATACTGTTGTTTTGCATTTCTAATTATAAAATGTCTATTTTTTTTCAAAGGTAATATGTTTGTTTGTTTATTATTTTGTTAAAGTATTTTGTCGCTATTATAACCTATTAGCTGGCCAAAAAATAAAGTTTTGCACTTCAAATTTTATTTGCATTTTCATTAATGTTTTACTTTTTACTCTTATACAGGTAGATGAATTTATAACGTCAACGTTAAATATTAGTCAAAATATGAAAAATTCTCTAGAGGGGCGGCACATTAGGTCTTTGCACGCGGGCGGCCGACACCCTAGGATCGGCCCTGTACCTACCTTTGAACATCCACGAGATGGTAAGTTCCACCTATAGGGGACAATAACATTTATCAATATTTATACAATAGTATTAACAATACTCGAATATAGATATCAATACTGTATGTCAATATAATCAATACTGTACTTCACATTCTTGTGTTTATCCCGCTGGTAAAAGTTCTATTGGCTCCCTCACCATGGGCGCCTGTAGGGTAGCGCAAGGGGTCACTTGCCCTACTGTGAACGTTCAAGGTTACAAATGTAGGTACCAAATTAGTAGACATTGTACTACTTATCTTTCAGTATACCCTCCTTGAAAAATTTCTATTGACGCCTTTGCCATGGGCGCCCATACGAGATGCTGATAATAAGGTGTTGCCCACAGGGTGTCAAGCTAGTCGATATTGTCGCCCTTGAATGTGGCCCCGCTGGAATAAGTTCTATAAACGCTCTTGGCATGAGCGCCCATAGGGGGTCTTGAGGGGGAACTTGCTATCCCGTCGACGTTCAAGTTCACAGATGTAGATATCAAGCTAGTCGATGTATGCCTCACCCTTCAGTTTTCCGCCTGTAAAAGTTATATGGGTGCTCTTGCTATGGGCGCCCATAGCAAAGGAGGCCATAGAACTTATTAAAACGGGGTGAACTCAAGAACGATATGTACAATATCGATTACCTTGATGCCTACGTTAGTGGCTTTCAAAATTTGTATGGGCTCCCATGGCAAGGACGTCCATAGAGTTTCTTCCAAGAGCATAACAAGGATGAGACGCACGATATATGCTAGCTTGACACCAACATTTGGGACCTTTATGTTCACGGGAAGGCAAGTGCCCCCTTATGCTCCCCTATGGGCGCCCATGGTAAGGACGCCAATAGAACTTTTTCCAGCGGGGACAATCTCACGGACGAGACGTGCAGTAAGTATTGATTAGTTTGATATTCGTGACGTTCAACATCCCTATGGGCGCCCATGGCAAGTGTTGTTGTTGAGACCCAGACTGTCTGATCTACCAGAAAGATGTAAGGTATCTGTTTGGACTACCGGGCAGTGCCACCCAATTTAAACCGGAACCCAGTGGAGGAGGCATTCACAGGGACCGTACCCTCCTTCCCCTATCACCAACCTCTCGGAAGGATTTACAGACTCACATGTTTAACGTGATCGTACTCCACGTGAACACGGCGGCAGTTTTGGCAGTGCAGGAATCGAAACCGGGCCTACTGAGTGCAATCAATTCCCACGCGCTAACCACTGGGCTGTCATGCCCCACTCCATGGCAAGTGTTGAAAACCCAGACCGTGCGACTCATCCAATGGACATGAGCAACTATTTGGACGGCCAGTCCATGGCAAGTGTGCAGTGTTTCAGCTTTTTATGTTACAGAGACTTTTGGAGGGTCTGGAAAGACTGTTTACTACCTCTGAGGAAATCGAAACTTTGGCTCCGTTAGGTTCTGTCCTGAGGGCAATAATATATAAACTGGTATCTCATGCGCTGGGAGCCCATAGAGGACTGCAAGGGATCACTTAAGCTGAACTGGATATTCAAGCTTACAAATGTAGGTTACAAGCTAGCGATATATGAACGCTTCATCCTTGAGTTCCCTCCTGGAAAATGTTACATGGTCGCCCATAGTGGAGGGAAAGGATGACACTTGCCTTCCCATAGATGTTCAAGGTTAGACATGTAAGTCTCAATCTAGTCGATATTGAACGCCTCATCCTTGAGTTTATCGCCGATGAAATTAGTTCTACGGGTGTCCTTGCTATGGGCGCCCATAAGAGAACGCTTGATGGAACTTATCATACCATGTACATTTAAATATATAAATGTAGATTACAAGCAAGTCAATATGGAACGCCTCATCCTTGAGTTTGTCACCCCTGGAATTAGTTCTATGCGCGTTCTTGCCATGAGCTCCCATAGCAATTCCCGCGCGCTAACCACTGGGCTGTCGTGCCCAATCCCATGGCAAGTGTGCAACGTTTCAGCCTCTTATATCACAGAGATTTTTGGAGGGTCTGGAAAGACTGTTTACTACCTCGAGGAAATCGAAACTTCGGCTCCGTTAGGTTCTGTCCTGAGGGCAATTGCATCAAGCAGGAAGCTCATGCAATGGGAGCCCGTAGAGGACTGCCATGTGCGCCCATAGCGGAGTGTAAGAGGTTCGTTTACCCTCCCCTGGATGTTTAAAGTCACAAATGTGAACATTAAGCACGTCAATTTTTTTCCGTCTCATGCTTTAGTTTGACCATAAGGTCGACTCCCTCCTACAATTACCACACTATGTTCTTGATAGTGCAATATTTTTGACACTCCCTCATCTAATAAAAGCAGAAGTAACTCGTAATACTAGTAGTTTGATAGCCTTGAAAAGACTTTAAATAGAAAATAAATAAATAATATAATAGAAAAAAGTAATAAAAATTAATAATAATAAAATATAATTTAAATTATATATATATATATATATATATCTGTGTGTGTTTTCAATATCAAAATTGCGTATAGACTAATTGAACTGTAAATTTCCGCATGCAGAAAACAAAGACCTCTCATCATTCAACTGCCTCCACAAGGTCAGATGAAATTCGCGCCTGACGTAGATATCACGTGGTGTATTTTCCCGGGAGTGCATTGCAGTGAATAAGCGCTTGTCAGCACTGCTCACAGTAGGCATATGGCTGCCTCTATCTACTTCTTGAGTTCCTAGTCAAGTGGCAGGTGTCCTGTCATCATTTAGTTAGCTCTTATCTGTTAGTTGTTATGTTGGGCTGATATTAGATTTGTTGATGCCTTTGCCTATAATTCTGGCATTTATATCACCACATAAAATGGTGTTCAGTTCCATAATGGTTTCCAGCCTCTCCAGCTCTTCTGCCTTTAGGGTTTTCGGTTTCCTGTAAATGTTAATTATTTTGTATTCTTTTCCCTCCATAATCACTTTGATTTTTTGGCATTCCAGAGTACCTTCGTTGTCTTGTCCAATCTCTACCGTTTTGTAACTTAGTTAATTTTTTATTGCTATAAGTAACCCGCCTCCAATAGAGGGGAATTCCCTATTTTTTTGGCAGATCTTGTATCCTTTTAATTGAACTGTTCTTTTGAGCCACGTTTCTTGTAGTGCCACGATATGGGGCTGGTGCTCCTCAACCAGTTTTTGTAGGCTAGCAAGGTTAGCCATAAATCCCCTAACGTTCCATTGGAGGATAATCATATTAGCCAATTGAAGAGAATCAAGTTGAAAGGAATAAAGAAGGGCTTCCAAAGGCAGATTTATGCCCACGGAAGGAGCGGAACTCGTTTCCCCCAAAAATACGAAAGCCGAAATGAAAAAGAAGTTCTCGAAAACTTTTCGAGGCACCGAAGCAAAAAAGAATCCGGGAAATAAAACCCATATCCGGGTGACCGCAATTGAGAAAAAAAATACAAATGGAAGGAATAACATCCCGTTTTCTTCTACACCGAATAGATACCTCTATATCACTGCAGGAGGTAGCAGACGAAATAGAGGAGGGTAATCAGGTCAAAATACAATCGATTAGAAGATTCAGAAGAAAAACCCCACTAGGAATCTTTCCTACGGAAACGCTCCTGGTAACAATATTCGGAAATAAGATGCCTGAATACATCAAAACCTTCCTAATGATTGAAAAGATTCACATTTTCATAGACAAACCTAGACAATGCTCAAAGTGTTTCAAATACAATCATGTAATGCGAAACTGCAAAATTGAGAAACAAGTGTGCATCCGGTGTGGCGACCATCATCCAAGAGAGGAATACATGGCCACCTCCCCGAAATGCCACAACTGCGAGAAAGAGCACGAAGCGGATGATCTCACATGCACAGCACGTAAAGAAGAAGAAAAATTCCTAAGATTTAAGTGTGAAAATAGATTAGATTTTACAGAAGCTCGTAGGCGTTTTTCAGTAGGCAAAACGCCTACATATGCAAAAACCCTAGCCCAAGGGAGTGTGACCATGGTAAATACGCAAGATGTGAAAATGTAGTGGAGAACCAAATGCTACAGTTTAAAGAATGCACCAGTCAATTATTGGATCAGCAAGCAAAATATTTCAACGAAATAGTTCAAGACCTAAAATCACAAGTACTCTATCTAACGCAAATGATACAGGGGCTCATTTCCTGCTTCCCCCAAACTACTGTAAGTTGCACCCAGGAAACCCCTATGGACACTTCCTCGAAAAAAGGGAAGAAAGAATTGGAAATTAAAGAACAGCGCGGAGATCGTCCGAAGAAAAAAAAGTCAACAGGAATTCCAACAGAAAAGCTGTCTCTAACATGATTCTAGCACAGAAGTAAACGTTGGAAATTTTTACTGCCCGGGAACTGACTCTGCTCCACCCTGGCACCGGAGTGGAAGCCCCCCGGAAGTCTCCTGGCCCCGGGCCTCTCTCGTTTTTCTTTGTGTTTTTTTTGTTTTGTTTTCTTTTTGGTTTCGTGCCCTGTGGTTTTGGGTCACTGGGATTGTTTTGCTTCCCCTTTTCTTTTTTCTTGTCTGGTCCATGGGCTCAGAACTCATTTTACAATGGAACGTCCGAGGCATTCGCAATAAGGCTAGGTGACTCAAGTTACTTCCGTTTGTTAACTTCCCCATTTGGGTATTTCAAGAAACGTTTCTTAAACCCGATGATATCACAACTTTCCCTTCACATGTCATCTACCGCAAAGACAGGCGAATTGGAAGAGGCGGTGGCCTCCTTATCGCCATAAATAAAGATCTCCCGTCAACCCGCATTGACATTGAAAATCCATCACCACAGAACGTAGAAGCAATGGGTGTCAAAGTATGGCTTCCTAACATAGTGTTGACCATCATTAACATATACTCACCCAAAGGGAAAATAAGTAAAACGTGGCTAGAAGATATAACAAGAATAACGCCTCCTTTCACAATACTTGGCGATTTAATCTGAGACATGTGTGCTGGGGTAATAATTACAATTCTACCGCGTCAGAGGTGGTAAAATAAGTAAAACGTGGCTAGAAGATATAACAAGAATAACGCCTCCTTTCACAATACTTGGCGATTTAATCTGAGACATGTGTGCTGGGGTAATAATTACAATTCTACCGCGTCAGAGGTGGTTTACAACTGGATAGGGGAGCAAAATATTTGTCTGTTAAATACCTCTGAGCCCACATACATTGCTCCTAAGGGGTCTCAGTCTTTAATTGACCTCAGCATTTCATCAGCAGATGTGTACCCAGATCTGACAACCACGATTCACTCAGATACCTTTACTTTGGATCACTCTCCCATCATGATAAAATACTCGGGAAGAGTAAGTAGTTCAAGAGATCCATCCGATCGCCTCTTATCCCCGTACCCACTGGGGTAGAGCGGAGGAGCTCGCTAACCAATCTATTTTGGAGAATGAAATACCCACAGTAGAAGTGTTGGAAAAGACACTCGTCACGTCGATAATTGCAAGTACAACTAATCACCCTATACCCTCAAGGATAAACCCACCTTGGTGGAACGCTAAGTGCCGATGGCTGTTAGGGCAAAAAAAATTCCTTCGCCTGGCAAAAAAGTTTGTCTCAAAAGTATATTGGACGCAGAACAAGAAATATGCTGCAGCACTCAAGCGAACCATGACGGAGTTGACTAATTCCTATTGGGAGAGCGTCTTGAAAATGTGTGGCCGTAAAGGTGGCATCTATAAAACCTTGAAAGTCTTAAAGAACAGATCGAAAGATCCCACTGACAGCCATTATATCTTGGGAGCTGACATTCACGAAGCGCATACCCAGGCGGATCAGTTTGCTGAGTACTATGGAAGCGGTAATGGACTGGGTTACATCCCTTATGATTTAAGCTGCAACGAAGAAATGTTTTCGGAGTTTATTCTGGATGAGCTTAACATCGCTATAGCTAACACCCGTAACTCGACCCCTGGCCCGGACGGTGTACCCAGCAGACTCTACAAAGCCCTTAATCCAGAAATCCAGAAGCAAGACTCCTTCTCCTTAGAATGTATAATAAGCTTTTAGCTGACAGTTATGTGCCACCCCAATGGAAAACTGCTATCATTCTCCCGATCATGAAGAAGGGAAAACCTAAGAACCTTGTTGAATCTTACCGTCCCATTTCCCTCACCTCTGTGTGAGGGAAAATTTTCGAGAGAATGCTGTTGGAGAAACTTATTAACTGGACCTGCCATCCCTCCATCTTTAACGAAAATCATTACGGTTTCCTACCTTTTAAAGACTGCCAAACCGCAGTCCGAAGTATATTTGAAGATCTACAGGATGCTAAGAACAGAAAACAATACAGTATGCTGGTGGCCCTAGATATATATGCAGCCTATGATTCTGTCTGGACTGACGGCCTAATTTATAAACTGGCCCTGTTGTGCCTGAGCGGTAAAACTGCTCTCTGGGTGGCTAATTTTCTAAGCAACAGGAATTTCAGAGTTAAATGGAGAAATACATATTTCTGCAAGGTCTCAACACAGAGAGGAATCTTCCAAGGCTCCGTCTTATCCCCATTCCTTTTTATGTGCTACCTGGCGGACCTATTCGGAAGCAGTCGAGCAGGGAGTAAAATGCGGAATATACGCAGATGATATTTTTATATATAGTGCTGCGGATAACCCATGTACAGGTCAACAAAAGATGCAAATGACTTTGGATAAGATTCAGACATGGTTAGAATATTGGAAACTGGAAATACGCTCCAACAAATGTTCGGCCATCGATTTCTCGAGTCGACGTCCTCGAAACATGCTAACTTTCAAAATTAAAGGTCAAGATAATTAAAGGTCCGTGGACAGCATCTATAAAGATTTTAGGAGTGATTTTCGCCAGCAATTTAAAGTTTAGGTATCACCTGAATGCAGTTCGGGAAAAGGTATTCAAATACCTGAATGCCCTTAAAGGCATCTCAAGAGCACACTGGGGTATCTAAACCCCTCAACTTATAAATATTCTTAACGCATCAGTAAGATCCCTCATGGAGTATGGGGGTCCCATTTTTGGAACAGGGAGTCAAGCTGAGACGGCCAAGTTAAAAGTATAATATGGGCCTGAGATGGGCAACCGGCTTACCTAGATAGACCCCCTTGGACGTTCTATATGCAGATGCTAAACAGTGGGACCTAAAAAAAGATTTAATTATTTAAACTTCGCTTTTACCATCAGACAGCTATCTATGAGGAATTACTCCCCTCTTGGGAAGCGCTTCATAGAGCAGATCAACTCCCATGACTTTACTCCGTGTCTTCCCAGCGTCCAATGTCTACGTAACTGGGATATTGTGCCAGAAGATATTATAGACTGTGAATGGCTAGCACCGAAAAGGAATTCCGTGGGCGTTAATCACGAGGGACTTCCATTCCAGGATACTTCGCTTCCCCCTGAGGTCATCTGCAATCTTTTTCACGAATTTTGCAATACTAAAGCTCAGAATTATCATATTATCGTGTCGGATGTTTCCAAAAATTATAACAAAACAAGTATAGGCATAATTGATATTCGCAGCAAGAGGTCGATGGCGTTAGAACTCAACCCCATCACTTCTATTTTCACGTCAGAAGCCCTGGCCCTACTACTGGGCGTTAAAAGCTACATTCAGAGCAATGAAGATTATTTGATCCTAACTGACTCGCGGTCGGTCATCAGTGGACTCAATAAAGTGAACAGGCACTCTCCGAAAGTCCTTATCAAACTTTGGAATTCCCTGAATGGAGATCAGCACAAGGCCAACTCCATCAATCTTATCTGGGTCCCAGGACACAGAGGGATAGCTCCGAATGAGAAAGCGGACATTCTGGTGAAGGATGAGCATTTTCCGGCAACCAAACTCCCTTGGGTATCTTCTGAAGACATCATAGTTCATTTTCGGAAAGCAGGATTGGAACACATGGAACAAAGTTGGAAAGAATCTCATAGATTCCAGATTTACCCCAATCTGTCTTATTTTGGACAATCCTGCAACCGATGGCCTTCTAATCGAAGAACTTGTACCTTGGTGGCACGGTTTCGCACCCGTACTTACCTCACAAACAAACGTACAGCGTTGTTTCGTCATTTATGAAGCGCTTGGCAGGTTGTGCCGTATCTTCGATGTGTGCGTTGAGTATCTTGAAGCTTTGACATCAGTTGGCTGTGCAGACATCAGGTGTGCAGATAGTCCATAGGGACCACCTACAGTGGGCGGAGCAACGGGATCTGTTTTTCTTTTTGGTCAAGAGAACTAGAGCATAATTCCGAAAAACTACCTTGCAAGATAGAGTTAGTTTAAGTTATGGGGAAAGTTTGAGGTTTTATGATTTGCAATTAGTGTGATTATATCAAAGGTCTTTTGCATCGGATCTACGTCTGCTTCAATTATTTTGGTGATTTGATTTAAGAAGTTTCTGACAAACAAACGTCTATATGTAATGCATGGTGTGCTCTCCCCCCAATGCACGACTTGCTTTACAAACATCGAAGACGAAACTTACCTGCTTTTGTTGTGTCCGGCAGTGACGATTTCTCGCGCCTGGTTTTTCGCCTCTCTTGATTTGACGGCTCCTCCTTCTTAGGCTGATGTCATGACGGCGGGCTCGGCTAGCCGGCACGCTATTCGTTGTTTGGAAAGGTTTTTGTTGGTGATTGAGTCCTTTAGGTAGATAGAGTGGTGGTCTTGTCTGATTTTTGCTCTGGTCTTTATAGGGCTGGGGCGTTTGACTTTTGTGTTTGGTTCTTGCGGATATGCAGATTAATCTTTCGTTTGGGGTAGTGCTGAGGAGTTTCTTTTTTCTGGATTTTGCAAAGTAAGATTGTATTTTGTTTGGGTTGGTTTTTCTTGGGTCGTTTGTGTGTGTGGTTTTTAATCTTACGCGTATTTCAGGGTGGATTTTCTGCATGTTGGTGCGTGTTCTAACTTTTCGTGCGTTTTCCTGTGTAGTGTTTTCTGTGTGTAGGTGTGGAGCATTAGGGATTATGCCGGATTTGTCGTAGCGTTTACCCCAAAGCCATCTCTCAGTCAGTCAGTCATGATGGGATCTTGTAAAAATGCTGTAATCTGAATTCTAAATAAAAAGCTGATTCTTTTAGTAAATAATGTCAATTATTTATATATAGGGAGTCAGAATAAAATAAAATAAAGGAGAATGACAGAATAGTTTTCTGGGAGATTCGCACAACATTTGGTGACAAACGGACGTGATAAGGTACGAAATTTTGAAGTTTAACCGTTTTGTTTTCAATAACTATGAATAAAATTCATAAGCAACAGATAGTTGTGCGTAGTTCTTTTACATGATTATTCAATCAGAATATAGCAGATATCGATTCCGAAGAAACAGATAAAATTTTGGACTTAAAAGCAAAGTTTGAAACTTTCAAATTGAAATATAAAGAGCTTCAGAATTTGGATCGCGAATTCATGGATCTCATGTTAGAAGCTGACGATACTACAGATGAAGTATTTGAACAGAAAAGTCAGCAGATGAATAAAATAGCAAATTTTTTAAAGTAAAGGTTTTTTTCAATGAAAGATTTAAAGAAGCTGATGAAATAAATTAAATAGTTAGTGATCGGAAAATGCATAATAGAAAGTTCAAACTCCCGAAAATTGAACTTGAGAAATATGACGGTAATATCAGGCTGGTTAACCCTTTGGTAAATGTTTAAAAAAATAGACGAAGATCCGGATATAGATAAAGGAGATAAATTCCAGTATCTCATACAGTGTACAGTTTGAAATTCTCGCGCTAAAGAACTTGTACAAAGCTACCCTGCGACGGCTGAAAACTACCCAAAAGTGATTTAAAGTTTCAAAGCTAGATTTGGAAAAGGCGATGGTTTAGTGGAACTCTACATAAGGGATCTTCTAGCATTAGTGATAGAGAACACAAAGTCACACTCGCTGCTTTCACTTTCGTCATTGAATGATAAACTTGAATCGCAACTTAGAGCATTAGATTCATTGGGCGCTGTTGCAAAAAAGTATAATGCAATTATTTTCCCGTTAGTGGAGTCGTGTAATCCCGAGGAGTTATTAAGAGTTGGCAGAGACAATCAAAAATTGGAGAAACTCCAAAATATTAGACTCGACGATTTGATGGCCTTTATTAGGAATGAAGAATGAGCAACGGATATCTATGGCCATTGGTGGTTTTTATGTCAAGAAATCAAGCGCCGACGAAAATAAAGCGATCGATTCAAAATATCGAAGAAGAGTTCGTTCCGACTGCAAATGATTTATTCTTCGGTGAAAAGAAGAAAGAAAGATTAAGCAGTTGTATTTTGTGCAATAAACCACATTTAAATAAAGAATTTTCCAAGCACAGAAACTGTCAGTTGAGGAAGAACAAAACAAGGTTAAAGATAAAAAGGCTTGCTTTTCTTGTTTGAAGACAGGACGCAGTTTTAAGGTTTGTAAAACAAATCTAAAATGTATAATCTATGGGCGAAAACACTGGCTTGTTATGTGCCCAGAAATTCCAGCTAATCGAAAGAAAACAGATGCATGCAGTATAGAGAAGAAAGAAGAAAAGCAAAATACTTCCTTGGCAAATCATAGCTGTTCAGAAGAAGTGCTCCTACAAACTTTACAAGTAAAACTGAAATCAATAAAAGGAAGTCGTACTGTACGTGCACAAATTGATAGTGGTTCGCAACGATCATATATCCTGAAGAATACGGTGAATGAAATGGGTTACAAACCAGTCGGATCCGAAAATTTGGTCCATGTTTTATTTGGAGGAAAAAAACTTCAAAAAGAGTTTCATCAGTGTTATAAGTTTGAGCAGTTCGAGTAACAAGTTCAACTGTGATATTCAATTGTTAGACCAAACTGTCATATGTGGGAAATTGTCGCCACTCAAGAAAGGGCCATGGGAAACAGAATTGAAAGAAAAGAAAATTTGGATAGCAGACTATGGTGAAGGTTATCCAGACATTGAATTGTTGATAGGAGCAGACACTTTGCGGGCAACATTTTGCTGGAAAAATGCACAAATTGAAGTGCGGACTAATAGTTTTTGAAACAAAACTTGGCTGGATTATAATGGGAAAAGTTCCAGGTGAAGAGTCATGGGTTATCAGCTCTCACCGTTACCTCCCTATTATCCCAAACTTCCACCATAGCAAATCTTTGGAATCTTGATATTTTAGGTATTAGGGATCCAGTTGAGACAAAATCTAAAGAAGATATAAAAAGAGCTGCACTAGATCATTTAAAACAAACAGTCTCTGTGAATGAAGAGGGGCGTTATGAAATACATGGCTTGAGGTTAACGAAGCTTTAAAGACAAATATGGACAGTGCCGAAAGAAGATGTATTTCTATGGCTGTGAAGCTTAAACAGGAAGAAAAATATAAAGAATATGACGCTGTTTTCGAAGAATGGGAAAAATCTGGAGCAATAGAAGTGGTACCTAAAGAAGAACTTGGAAACCCTTCTCACTACTTACCCCATAGAGGTGTATTTAAAGAGAATTCTATAACACGAGTCAGATCAGTATTTGATGCTTTTTGTCATGGAAAATGTTCCCCCTCACTGAACGACTGTCTTGAAAAGAGGCCTAATTTCTTAGAAGAAATACCACCAATATTAATGAGGTTTCGCAAAGATAAAATTGGAGTTGTAGCAGACATTAAAAGAGCATTCCTTCAACTATCCATTGCAAAGGAAGATCGTGATTTCCTCAGATTTTTGTGGTGGGAAGATTTCGAGAAAAGAAAACTGAAGATATTTAGGCATCGAAGACTGGTATTTGGTCTCACATGCAGTCCATTCCTGTTAGCTGCTGTACTAAATTATCATATAAAAGCAAACCTAAGTGATATACAAGAAACAGCAGAAATGTTAAAAAAGTCCTTTTATGTGGATAATTGTGTGACCTCTGCGTCTAATGAGGAAAAGTTGCATATTTTCATCCAAGAATCAAGACATTTGTTGGAAAAAGCATGTTTTATTCTACGAGGGTGGGAGCATAATACCTTGTATGAAAATCGTTTTTCAGAAAAGCCAATTCATGTTTTGGGATTACTTTAGGATAAAGATGAAGATAGTCTTTTCTGTGATCTAAACTCAGTTTCTGAAATTAAATCTAGTATAACAAAAAGAAGCATACTTTCAACTGTTCATAAAATATTTGATCGCCTTGGATTTTTGTGTCCTGTAACACTACTTTCGAAGATTATTGTACAACAAACTTGGAATCTCAAAACAGGTTGGGATACTGAGCTACCAGAGAAAATTCAAAAGGAATTTGAGGACTGGAATAGTGATTTACATATACTTTCAAATGCTAAAATTCCTAGAAGTCTTGATGTCTGTGATCTTAATGCAGAATTAAGTCTTCATATTTTTTGTGATGCTTGTAAGTCGGCGTATAGCACAATTGTCTTTCTTCGGAAGGTGCATAGAGAAGAAGTTACTATATCTCTGATACAAGCTAAGAGCAGAGTTGCTCCCTTACACAAGATGACCATTCCTAGACTCGAATTACTAGAATGTTGCATTGGAGCACGTCTTGCCTCTACGATTGTAAAAGCCATGGATCTAAAAGATACCCCCTGCATATACTGGACAGACTCTTCTACGGCTCTCTATTGGATACAAAATGAAGAAAATTAGGGAGTTTTTGTCAATAATCGAGTGAATGAAATTAGAGCACTGTCTGATAAAAAGTCTTTGAGACATGTGCCAGGGACATTCAATCCTGTCGATCTTCCTTCCCGAGGCTGCTCTGTTAGAGTCTTCTTGAAATCTAAATGGTGGGAGGGTCCTATTTAGTTAAAATAGAATGAAAATAACTGGCCTGCAACAGAAGTTCAAATAGATGAATGAGAAGTTACTAAGGAAAAACGGAAGCATATTACTTCGTCTCTTATTTGCACTGAATTAGAAAAAAGGTGGTACAGTCAGCGATTTTCGAAGTATTCACAGATTTTGAGAATGATTGCTTGGATGCTTCGCTTTTCCAGCAATACTCTTCAACCAAATAATCGTCTTAGAGATGAATTGACAGTGTATGAATTGGAATACGCAGAAAAGAAACTCCTGAAAATTATTCAACAGGATGCTTTTAAGGAGGAAGATTTTTAACTTAACCTAAAGACACTTTGCACTTTTACGGATAATGAGGGACTTATCAGACTGAAAACGAAAATAATAAGAAGAGATGATGATAAGAATTTCTTATGTCCCTTTGTACTCCTGGCAAAACATGAAATAGTTGATAGACTAATACTCGAACGATATTTACAGTCTTCACATGCTGGAGTTCAATCTGTATTAGCTAATCTTAGGCAACAGTTTTGGATCTTAAGAGGACGAAAAACCGTCCAGGGAGTGATTTCAAAATGTGTTTGCTGTAGAAGACACACATCAAAAGGAATAGAATCTACCCCTACTCCACTACCAGAAGATCGAATTAGAAACATGTTAGTATTTGAAGTGACGAGTGGATTTGGCTGGTCCGTAGTACTTAAAAGATAGGAAAAAAGAATGGATTCTATTGTTCAATTGCTCTGTGTACCGTTCTGCACATCTTGAACTGATACAAAACATTTCTACAAATTGTTTTATTTTGGGTCTAAGATTCATTGCCAGACGTGGACGACCAAAGATAATGTACAGCGATAATGGGAGCAATTTTGTAGGAACAGAGAATCTTATGAAGTCTATCAACTGGGAGCAAATTATCCATGACACTTCCATTTTTAGAATCCAATGGAAATTTAACCCTACAACAGCTTGGTGGGATAAACTCGTACAAATGGTGAAAAAATTATTGAGAAAAGTTTTAGGGAAATCTTCTCTTATGTACGAAGAAATATTGACCATTCTGTGCGATGTAGAGGCTGTTATCAATGCAAGACCTCTTACTTATGTATCCGAAGATCAAAAAGACTTGGTCCCCCTGTCTCCATCTATATTCATTCAAGACATTCGTACAGTTGGAATTCCAGGTTTAGACCAGTTAGATAAAGTTAATATCTCCAAGAGATGGCGATACCAACAAAGAATTCGAGAGAAATTCAGAAGGAGATTTAGAGATGAATATCTCAGTCTTCTACTCCAACAACCACTTAAGAAAAAACACTTAGAGAAATTAAAGTGGGTGATATTGTTCTTATTAATTGTGATAATGAGAAACGAGAATTGATTGACCCTTGGGTCGCATTGTGGCTGTTTTTCCTGGTAGAGACAATTACATCCGAGCCATTAAAGTGAAAACTGCAACTAGTGAATTCACCAAGTCAGTACAAAATATATACCCCTTAGAAGTGTCTCACAAGAATCTGCCATTTAAGAATGGTAAATCTGCTGAAGTTTCTGAAGAAGTAACTGTTCCTAGTGACACTGTCATTGGTGAAACAGGATCTACTGTTTCAACAGAAACTGTATGTGATGAAACAAGAAATGTTGATACTATTGTTCCTGATATTAAAGAGACTATGGTTCCTGACATTAAAGAGACTATTGTTCCTGACAAATGCATTCCTGTGACTATTAAAACTAAATGTGAGAGAAAAGTAGTGAAACCTAAGCGGTATGATAACTAATATTTAACTTTAACGTTTTAATTTTAACATGGTTATTTCTTAATAGTGGTATATTTATGGTTTGATTTTCGTAGTCAAAAATCAAAAGGTGGGAGGATGTCAGCAGCATTATAATCGTCTGCTACGATTTTTCCTCATTGCTTTTTCCCCCACTTATGGCTTGAAAAGGGAGTCCAAAATGTTTGTATCTATGGTTGCATATTATCGTTTGTTTTTATTTTTATTATTCTGTAATGAAGTGAGTGGAAACAGTGGATTTGTTATTATAGAACTAAAAACTTGTGAAATGATGGAATCTTGTAAAAATGCTGTAATCTGGCGAATTCTAAATAAAAAGCTGTTTCCTTTAGTAAATGATGTCAATTATTTATATATATGGAGTCAGAATAAAATGAAAGAGAACGACAGAATAGTTTTCTGGGAGATTCTCACAACAAGGGTATAAGGGCAATATTTTTACCATAGCAGGAATGTAAATTGACGATGGTGGAAAATAAAAATTGAAACAGAACCCATTAAACATCGAAATTTACCTTTGTGCTGAAAATAAGTTATTTAGAACATTTGAGTAACACAATATATGCTAATAATTTCATTTTCTAAAGAGCACTTTAAGTGAATATACACTACTACTAATTTTTTTACCGTAGTCACTAGCTAGCGTTCTGCAGATATATGCATTTACTAGAAAATTCTGCAGTGTATATGTGAGTGAGAAGAGAAATGAATACAACGAATTTTCTTAAAAAATTCAACTATATATTTTATTGAAAGTGAATATTTTATTTCCCAGTAAATTAAAAATATCCATGAAAGAAGATAAATTTATATATATTCAACTCAGAAAAAATAAAAGTTTGCACACTGCTAATCATACGAGTGTTTTGTAAACGTAAGGGCAAAATTCTTTGTGTGACGTCACGTGCCCATGCTCTATTGTATTTGTGTCTCTGCATAGCCTAACGTGATATAGCGATCTTTTTGCTTAATTTACATAATTTGATGTTACGAAATTAGGTCAGAACCAGAAGTTAAGATAATTTGGATGAGTATATATGCAATTTGAGTGTAGTAATTTGTAAATTAAAATAAATTTTACAACAACTAGAGGGAACGGCCGCTCAGACAATTGCTCATGCCCTAGGAAGAATCGGGTTGCCTGGGTTTTTACAAGGCTAACTAGAAAGTCTTTCTAGTAGTGTAGTGTCGTACAAGACAGAGCACCAGGCGCGAAGCGCCTTTAATCTCCAGTTTCAATATGTGGTTCTTATCGTCAAACTGTGACATTAATTCAGTGACCCTAGTTGGAGGTTCGAGGTTTTTATTTACTACTTTTTATTATTTGTCCTAGCTCCTTCGTGGCAGTTTGTTGCACATTTAGAGTTTAAGCAGTTTGGGAGGTTGATGCAGATCTAAGGGTTACCTAGCGTTTTGGCAGTTTAGAGTTTAGAATTTCTTTTTTTTTTTTTTTATAAAATAATAGTCGCGAGTTTTATTTAAAAATCAGATGTTTGAGGTGGGATCTTTTAATTCCGATTATCGATGTTTAGAACAGCGCGGGGTCTCTTACGAGATTTGGCCTTGCGATGATCATAGTCATGCAGATTGAATAACAGTTCGTTTGGAACGGATGGCAAATTTCTGTAAAATTTAAGCGCTAGCTTTTTAATTTGGGCTCTAACAGTTTTTATTTTGAAGTCATTCCTAATTACCGAGTTTCTTAAGTACCTGGGAGCTTTCCTGATAATCCGTAGGATTTTGTTTTGTTTTGTCTCTAGGAGGTCTATTGTAGTTTTACAGGCATATCCCCATACGGGTGCTGCATACAGCATTCCCGGGCGGATGACCGATTTATAAATTAGGAGTTTGTTTTGATAACTTAGATTTCCGTTTCCTATCATTGGGTATAAAGCTCCTGTGGCCATATACGCTTTTTTGATTAAGTTCGTTACGTGCTGTTTCCAGGTTAGGTGGGAATCTATCGTTACACCTAGGTATTTAGTAGATTTTTCCGCTTTTAGGGCATGGTTGTTTATATACAGAGGCGGAGGAGGTTTACGTTTTCTAGAGAAATAAATCCAATGACATTTATTGGGGTTTAATTTTATTCGCCATTTTTCCAGCCAAGTTTGGAGCATGTCTAAGTGTTGTTGTAGCTGTCTGTGCATTACTGAGACATAAGGGTGTTTTGCAAGTATCGCACTGTCGTCTGCATAGAGTGCCAGCTCTGTGTTTGGAGTCCTGGGGATGTCATTCAGGTATATGTTAAAGAGTGTCGGGCCCAGGATAGAACCTTGCGGTACACTACTTTTAATGAGCTTGGGTGTTGATAAGTTACCTCCTACTCTGACTTGAAAGTGTCTGTTATTTAAGTATGAGATTAAAAGTTTGATAAGAGCGTCAGGGACTTTTAAAGTGATCAATTTGTATGCTAATCCACAGTGCCACACTTTATCAAAGGCTTTTTGTATGTCCAGAAAAATCGCAGCTGTGGGTGTCTTACTATTAAGTCCAGAAGATATGTACTCTACCACTCTCAGCAATTGATGAGTGGTGGAGTGCTTTGGGCGAAATCCAAACTGCTCCGGAATGAGGATGTCATTCTCACTAAGGTGCGTGTTCAGTCTCTTAAGAATTATTTTCTCAGTAATTTTACTAAGTGTCGGTAGCAAGCTGATTGGTCTGTAGTTGGCTGGAATTGTGGCATCCTCACCTGGCTTGGGGATTGTTATGATTATCGCTTCCTTCCATTCTTTGGGAAAGTAGTTTAGTTTTAATATTTTATTTATTAAGATAGTCAAGTAACATATTACGTTTAGGGGTAGGTTTTTAACCGCAATATTTCTGATTTTGTCGTGCCCTGGGCTTTTACGATTTTTGAGATTTTTGATAATTTCTACTATCTCCTGCGGGGTGGCTGGGTTAATCTCAGCCGTTACCGGGGAATTCCTGAAGTTATTTAAAGTTTGGCTAACCATTCTTAGGGTATCCTGACACACTAGATCGTGGTTTGGTTGGAATTGTTTTTCATAATGGCTTGCGAGCGCCTCGGCTTTTTCCTCGTCTGAGTACGCGATTTTAGCGCCATCCATTAGTGGCGGAAGCTTAATTTGAGGTTTCCTGAGTCTTTTTGCGAATTGCCAGAGCGATACATCTTCTGGGCTAAGGGATTCGATTAATTCTTTATACTGTTGCTGCTTTTCTGCGACAATTTTCCCCCTGACTTTGCTCGTGAGTCTGTTAAGCTCCCTTTTAAGGGCGGGATCTCTATTAGCCTGCCATGTCTTACGCATTCTATTCCTTTGCCTGACTAATTGTTTGACATGGTGGGAAAGTGTGGGTAATTTTGGAGACTCACGATGTGTTGTGGCAGAGGCAATTGCTCTCTTGATTTCTGTTGTGAGTGTGTGCGTGGCAGAGTCAATATCCGCCGTGCTCATAATGTTAGGTACTGCTAAATGCGGCTCGAAGAGTGCTCTTTTGAATACTTCCCAGTTGACCCTCTCTTGTCCCAGAGAGGCTGGAAGAGGTGTGTTCAGGTCAAATGTCACCAGTACCGGTAGATGATCCGAGTCGAATTCATCCAGAGTACTAATAGTGTGAGCGTAGTCTATGTTTCGCGTTAGGACAAAGTCTATGAATGTGCCGCTGACGCCTGAGAAGCAGGTTGGTGTCGACGGAACAATAATGTTAGTATTTGTGGTGTTCAGCAGTCTATGTATCTGTGTACCGCGTGCATTGGCTCTCCTACAACCCCACGCTCGGTGATGTGCGTTGAAGTCGCCTGCGAGTATCGTGTTGGGATATCGCGAGAAAAGCAGTTCCAGCTGCGCAGCTACGTCTACTCTACTCATATTTTTGACATATGTTGAGGTTAGGATAAACGGGCTAGTATTATGAATTTTAATTTTTATGCTAGTATTTTCTATACTTTGAAGATTTATGCTTTTTAGTTCCTCGTGGGGAATATTTCTTTTAATGTATATTGCTGTTCCTCCATGGGGCGTTCTAGCATTAGTATTTGAGCTAAGATTATGATAACCTGAGTAGTTGGCTATGTTTAGTTTTTTACTTTCTCTAACTCTAGTTTCCTGAATTAGTAAGGCGTCTACGTCATTTTCATTTACATAGTTCCTAAGTTCATTTATTCTTGGAGATATGCCGTTCGCATTCCAAAATATTATTTTTATTGACTCCTTTTGGGACCTAGCCATGACGGGTTTGATTCTCACTGTTACTTTTAAAGTCCGCGATTATTTTAAGGGCCTCAAAGACCATTACCATTGGATCGCTCTTTTTTTGTACCAACTCTGCGAACTGCATCAACAGACGTTTTATGTCGTCTAGATTAAACATGCTGATAAACCCTCTGATGAGGTTGAGGATATCCTCCATCTTTTCAGCATCAGATTTATCAGCCTGTTCAGTCTCCGCTTCCATTTCCTCAGCCTCAACCGCGGTTTGCATTTTTTTGTGAGTGTTCTTTTGGAACTCGATAGTTTTTTGTTTTTTTTCACCCGTTTTAGCTAACGGCTGGGTTTGCGCGAGCTCTTCTCCCTCCCTGACTCGTTTAGTTTCTTTCCATTCCTTAACTTTGCTATCCAGTCTATCCTTTGCCTCTTTTGCCTGTCTGGCATTTTCTGCCTCCGATCTTCTTTTAATTGCAGCTGTAGCTGCTCTAACTTCCTCCAGAGTCAATTCTCTGGAGGTCGAAGGTTTGGGGGCCTGCTCTTGCACCGATCTGTTAGGTGCTGAAGTTTCGTGCCTGTTTATCTGTGGCACTAAGTGCGAGGAGCCCTGAGGGGGTGCCTGGGGGTTTGGTCCGAGGGCCTTTTGCCTCCAAGGGGGTATCTGATTTTTTGGGGGTGGGGGGGCATACCCCGGTGCCTTTCCCTTATTCCAGGGGTTCTTCGGGCATTGCCTGAAGTTCGCCGGGTGGTCTCCATTGCAGTTAGCACACGTCGCCTTCTCTGTCCTGGGTCTCTGGCAGTCTCGTGTGAAGTGTCCTTCACCACACTTCAGGCACTTTGGCGGCATACTGCAGTTCTCTGATGAGTGGTTGAATTGCTGGCACCGGTAGCAAATTTTAAAGCCCCTAGCTCTGAAGGCCTCTACCTTCACAGCCAAGTACCCTAATCTTGTGAGTCTGTAGATCCTCTGCCAGTCATCGGTAGGCCTAAGGCTGACCAAAAAGATCGGCAGGGGTAATCTCGTTTTGGTGTTTCTCAATTGAGAAACCCGGACTACATCTAATCCATTGGATGTTAGAGTCAATTTTATCTCCTCAATGTCATAGCTAGTTGGTAGCCCCTTCAAGACTACCTTTTTCGGCCTTTCAGTTTTGAGGAAAGTCTTTCTAATTAGCCTTGGGGTTTTTAGCTGCTTGGGGACACGGTCTTTTGTTCACCAACCCCCGTAACACGTTTCGCGAGTTGGGCGGGAGGTTTCGCCTACTACTCGTTAACGGGGGGCACACATTGAGGAAGCATGCGGCATCGGAACAATAGCTGCTACCTATTGGCCACACATTGAAGACACATGACTACAAGTTTCACTGGAGACGCAAAACAACACTAGAAAAACTAGTTTCTAGTGCATATTTGAGCAATATACGAGACGCAGTGCACGGCGAACAGTGAGTCCGGAATCCTCAATGTGCGGTGAGTTTCCAAAATCTACAGACGTAGATGCACAGTAGTAGTTCACATGCACATCTTAAAGTCGGTATTATGATTGCAATTTGTCCGTGCCACCGTTCCCATGTCCAAGCGGCCAAAATACCGGTTTGAAAGAGGGTTGAAAGGAGGTGGAATTTTGTCCCTTCTTTATTGAGGGAACGAAGGAGGTAGATAGGAGATTTACCCACAATTCCACGCGCGCAGCTGCGATTTCTTGAAAAACTTGGCGGATAGATATCTTGCGGACCTTGTATGCAAATTCTATCTGAAGATTGTCCAATAGTGATGAATTTATAGCATTTTATATAGATTATTTTGCATTCATTACACTTACTTATTTTCGAATTAAACGGATTGATCCTTACTATACCTCAGAATTTAATGAAAGGAGAATCCTACTGAAAAAGATTGATGCGGGTATGTACATTTTAATTATTTGAGCTAACTGTTATCTCATGAATTAGATATATTTGTTCCTTGATTTCAGGATCATTTTTTATAGAAATGTTTGTTTCTTAATTGTAAAACGTATACAGTTAATGTTAGTTAAAAGTCGTAAGCCAGCTGATTTTCCTTTGAAGCATCAACTTTAAAATATAATGTCGTGCTTCTTGGGCAAATTTTCTGGATTTATCTAAGTAGTTTTTAACAAATGATAAAATATATTCTTAGATTTATATAACATACATTCTCCTTATATAAAACTATCTTATTACTTATTTATGTTATATTGTTAAAAAGAAGTATAATGTGTTTATATTTAAATGAATATATGTTGTTAAAATTATTGTAAATAAATTATTTATACATTATATTTCAAATTTGATTATTTTAGTTTTGTATTCTAAGTTCTATACATATCACAGCGAAATGTCCCATAAATTGAGATGATGTGATTATGATGTCAATTTTATGATTAATAAAGAATAGCGTTTTATGATTACATATATCAATAACAAAGTAAAATGTTTAAGGCGTTCAAAATTACTTTACTTACATTTTGCAATACACTAAACAGTGTAAATTAGCTTAAAAATGCTAATCTCCCCCCCCCCCCCCCCGAAAAAAAAGAAAGAATACTCCATGATTGCTAGTATCAGAAACATAAAGTATTTTTTTTATATTTTAGATACTACATATGAATTCAATTCTATTTTATTAATTTTAATTTTGGATTACTTAGAGGATCATCTATTTTACATATCAATGAAACATGTCCGCAAGTATTTTTTATACTGCTATATTAAAAACATTATTTTTAACTGCGGTATTAGTAGTATATGAGATTTTTTGTATCTGGGCCATGCAGTAAGGTCTTGTGTTTTTAATAAAAAATTAGTTACACCGATTTTATAATAGTTAAAAAGTATTCGGTATAAATATGAATATTTTTTTCTCTATGCCAACTTCTTATATCGATTTGTCTTGAACAAAGTTTCTTCAAATGGTGCTGTTACACTTTTTCCACTAATTCAAGTTTATACATCATAATTTAGCTTAAAATCGAATATTAAATGAGAAAAACTTTATTGACTTTAAAGAATAAATTCTTTAAACAGTTTCATGGAATAAAACTTTATATATATATATATATATACATATATATATACAAGGTGAGTCGGAATTTGTTTTACAAAAGCAGAGGGTTGATAGTACCCCACCAGACGAGCAATAATTATCATGGTCGCATTGCACTCAGAGAGGCAGAAAAGAGTAAAATTAGGATACGAACCTGCACGTACACCAGTGTTGGGAAAGCGAATGAACGATACCAAACGTTGCACAAACAGACTTATTGTGCAGCGACAAACTCACAGCAAGTGCTCAAAGCGGCGACCACGTGTGTCGTTGCACCGTTCACACCGGCGAAGCAACCTCTGACGCAACCTCTCTGAACCGACTGACGCAACCTCTCAAAGATTCCGGGTGTTGTGTTAATGTGGTCTGCGGCAACAACAATGCGCGCGACGAGATCTTCCGCCGAGTCCACAGACGTCTCGTACACTAAAGATTTCATGTGGCCCCAGAAGAAAAAGTCCAGTGGGTTGAGGTCTGGTGAACGAGGAGGCCACGCCAAACGTCCGATCCAGCGTGCTGTATATGTGGCATTCAAGAAGTTCCGGACCGTGATGGAAAAGTGTGCCGGGGCTCCATCGTGCATAACCCACATGTCGCTCTGGATGGGGAGCGGAACGGCCTGCAATAAACTGAGCAGCACGTGTTCCAAAAAGATACGGTATGTTCCGCCGGACAAATGGTCTGGCAGGATGTACGGGCCGACCAGGTAATCACCAAGGATACCTGTTCAGATGTTCATGGTAAATCGGTGCTGGTGTTTACGATGGGTTGTGCAGTGGGGATTACAGGCAGACCACACGTGTTGATTGTGCATGCTGAAAATGTCTTCTCTGCTGAACGTTGCCTCATCGCTAAATAAAACTAATGCAGGCAATCGTGGATCGGTATTCCTCATTCCGAGCATCCACTGCACAAAGGCTGCCCGGCGGGGATAATCATCTGGGTGCAAAGATTGCACCTGTTGCACGTGGTAGGGGTGCATCCGTTCCTCGTGTAAAATACGCCACACCACTTTCTGAGAAACACCCATTTCGTCTGCCACCGCTCGCGTACTGGTGGATGGAACTGCTGGAAATCTCGTCAGGACTCGCTCTTCCAGTTCAAGCGTCCGTGTAATTCGCGAATGTCCTGCATTGCTGTTAGCGATGGTGAACGACCCGGTTTCTCGCAGTCGTCGATCGACACTGGCAAAGGTAAGATGACTGGGAATACGACGAGTTGGCAACCGCTGCTCGTACAATCTTCTTGCTGTGCGTCCATTCCCTTTGGCTTCACCGTATGTGAGGTGCATGTTGGCCAATTCCTCGTAGGTGTACTCCGATACTCGTAGATGTACACAATGACGTCCGAGGGGCTGACTGCGTTATGCTCAACGCGGTTTGACGTGCCTCTTTTCTGCCTCTCAGAGTGCAATGCGACCCTATGATCCATGGTAATCATTGTTCGTCTGGTGGGGTACTATCACCCCTCTGCTTTTGTAAAACAATTCCGACTCACCCTGTATATATATTAGAATAAGCATATATTTGCAGATTTAAAAATATACTAAATTTAATTTTGGCATATTATTTTTAATTTGATGTTTAGTTTATAAAAATCCAAGTTTAATTTATATATATTATTTAGATTTAATTTATATATAAAAGATATTTCAAAATCAACATTTATTATACTAAATAGATAAAATAATAACATGGAATAATGAATTAAAACTAATATGCTTTTTAAAAAAGCAATTAAAAAAAGAAAAAGATATATTGTTTACCAAAAATGAATGTCAAAAATATTTAAGAAAAATTGTCCTAGCCTTTTAAGCGGGAGTAATAGGGGTTGCACATGTGAACCGGCCTAGAATGAATCCCGGAAAATACCTCCTTTATCACCCCAATGTTTCATGGCCGGAAAATACCGGCTTGCATGTGAACGGGGCTAGTAGCGCAAAAAGGGTTATTTTGTGATTAGTCTCTGGATATGAAGAATCTGTACATTTGCAGCAACCCTGGTTTATTCGTTTCAAAATGGCGATTGTCTACATTTCACGCCACGCCTGCATACAGCATTTCTTTTAAGGTAGGACAAATTTAAAATGATTAAAGCTTGTTTGAAATAAAATGTTTAACTGTGCATAGTTTATATTGCTTTGTATTTATATTAAATTTTGCTTTACATACTTTCGATTCCACACCTTCTCTATATTAGATATTTTTCTGGATTGGTGTTCCCTAGAAACTATTCTGCAATTCCTATACCTTCATGTGTTTCTTTTTGGTTTTTTAGTTTAGTTGATTCAATTTTAGATTAAATGATTTTGTACTGAATACTTATATTTATTTTTTAAATGTATCATTTCATTGAATGTTGCATATATACTTAACCCTACAATGCATACTGATTCATATATGAATTAATCTAATTCTATATAAATCAATCTAATCCTTAAATAATCAAGAAATAGTTTGCTTTCTGTACTTATTCCATAACCAGAATACCCTTTTAGTAATTTATTGCTGCTGGCTTATGTAAATTGTACCCCCGATGCACGTTATGTATAGTTTTAGAAAGTTATTCTTTTTAAGAATTTCTTTCTGATTACCATGTTTACATATTGTGTGCTTTGGTAGAAATTTTTTCCCAAGAGCTTCAAAAAGATATACTGTTTTCATTTTTGTAAATTGATTCAACTTAAAATGAATTTTACTATTAAAAGTTTCGATTTCTGTGATTGATTCATATATGCATCATCATGAATTAACGGGTAGGTTTAGACTCATAATACACAGTGGTGCATTTGAATCAATTTCATTTTTTTAAACAAAAATTAGTGTTAAAACACCAAGTAACATCCTGTACTTGTACTGATTCCTGTATTATATCCTGCAATGCTTATTCAATAACTACTTAGGATATTGTTAATTAGAGACATAAATTATTCATATTTTTTATCAGAAGGACATGATTTCTTATTTTTCCTGTTTTGGATATTTATATTCCGCGAGCAACTGTAATGCAATTACAAAAGATTTAACCTGCAAATGTAATTTTACTGAATATTTAGATTATTAATGAATTTTTAATTCTTAAAATATTATAATTAGCAATACTAATAAATTTTTAAGATAGCACATAACAAGGAATATAGCAATTCAATGGTATTTAAATTATTTATTCAAATATAACAGAAATTGGCTAATGCTTTGTCCTAAAGTTGGGAAGACCAATCAGTAGTTTACAAAAATATTATGATGTAAAAAGAAGGAAAGGCCCTGCAGTACATCCTTCCACATGTGTTAGACAGGATAATATCGAACATATTCCGATTTGCAATGAAAACCGCACTAGATGTAAATTTGTCAATGTTCAATACACAATCTTTTATCGGATGCAAAAATTGTGATGTTTTCCACTCTACATAAATATAACAGTAATAAAATACATTAAAATATATGAAATTTAAATTTAATTAAAATATATTTTATTTTTATAAACAAAGTATAATTTAGCATTTTATACCAAACTTATTATTTATATGGTGGTACATAATTTTTTTTATTTCTTCAATATCAATTGAAAGTTTTAACTAAATGCATACTCATTCATATATGGATCAAATCTAAAATTCAAAAATTAATCAATAGAAAACACTAAATATTTTTTTCAATATTTTTCCACATATACTTAAGCCAAAATCATTAAGAAAAAAATGTTTGGTGAAAAAATAAAAAATCATGCATTGTAGGGTTAATAATATTTTACATGTTGCTGTGTTCTGTATAGGCAGTATGTGTAGTACGTTTCCGTCGGTTTCTCTCCCCATCTTCAGAGGTGGGGTGATCTAATTCGAACTGAAGCGTAGCAAAAATTAATAACGTTTGATCAAGCGGATTCGTACGCCGGTTGTGATCCGAGAAATTTATAGAAATCAAGACACATCATTTTGACGACAAGGGAGACTTGTTTCAACAATTTATAATTTATCGAAACAAAGGAAAATTTATAAACATATTAAATGACCCAAGATGACACTTCGACAATGGGTGTTGAGCTGAATTGTCTACTTCAGAAGTTCAAACAAATGTTTGCGAGATATGGGGGGAGGATCATGATGAAATCCTCGGAGCATTGCAAAATAACGACCGTCACCGTTGTCGCACTGCAGAGAATCATCTGGAACAACAGAGTCAATCGTATATATCTTCCCTCAAGTTCATTGGCCAATGGAGGTAGTGTCTTCTTGGAAACTACAAACTTGGGCTCTAAGCCCCAATAGTGAAACATTAATGTGCCTTAAGCCCCCTTTCTGACATATTTAACACCCCAAAAAGCAATTCGCTGAGCGTTAAATCCGCACGTTGACACATTAACGATTCAATCAACCTCCGTGCAGATCTGGGGGGTGGGTGGAATTATTGGTCGTTGTGGAGTCTTTTCCCCGAATTTCTACCTCACATGGAGTGTGGGGTCGTGAGCATGCCGAATTCTGAGGATATTTTCCCAGCAGAACCTTAAATGTACAATTCGTTTTTTCTAAAATTAAGGATGAAATGACTTGATTTAATGTGATTGACTGTCTTGGTTTTTTCATAAAATCATTCAATTACATAGGATGTCCCAATGTGTGGCCACATAGAACTCCAATATTCACATCTTGTGATAATCTTATTTAATTTCAGTCAACTGGCACCCATAGTTCTTGAAATATAGTGTCCACAGACATTTATCACGTCAAAATGTTTCAGTTTTATACAAGTGCTCAAAACATGAAAATCTATTGAAGATTTCGATTTGAATTTTTGACCCTGCCATAGTACTTGTTGGATTTTGTTGTCATTTGCAGCTTCACGTAGCCTGAGCTAAATTGTGTATGAATTTGATGCTGACTGCGTGCAAGGACTAAAAGTGTTAGTTCCGATAAGGGTTCACAATATTGTCAGATATAACACGGTTTCTTGCTACCATTGCAGATAATGGTTATTCCATGCTGCCAAGCACATAATAAGCACGAAACCGGTTCATGAATGCTGTTATCTGCAATAGGAGTGTCTTCTAAATATTAATGCAATGCTTTTGTCAGACTCCATGAGCTAAATTCTTTTGCGTTAAAAAAATACAGCAATTTCTATACAACTCATCCTACATATTTTGCTGTTTACATTTTACATAAGTGAAAAATAGGCTTCGTTGTAGAAATAATCAAATTTGGATGAGGATTTAAACTCATATATATTGCAATTGCGTTGATTTAGTATGTAGATGCACAGAATTTAAACCAAAATAAAGTGGTTTTAGGACGGATACAACACTCAATATGGAATAAAAAGAACTTTAAAAATCACGATTTTGAGACAAGATGGATGCCATATATCATTTTGAAGGGGATCACGTGATACTTTCATATTATGGTCACGTGATCGTTTCATATAAGAGGTGTTAATATTATTTTAATTTTTATTTAAAAAACTACTGAATATATTTCGCTAAATTTTTTTTTATATATTTTATGGAAGAATTTGAATATTACCTAAAAATTTCGAAGCAATTTGTGAATTTTAAATCCGCTTAAAAATGTTTGAAAAATTCGGTCCCATAGGGCTCAATGTATTCCACTTTTTCAACCCGGGGTTCAATCCAAAACTAATTGGGTGATATTATTCATTTATATTCCCATAGGTCCTACAGACCGTCTGAACAACATACTAAAATTTCATTTTGATTAAGTCATTATTACGGCAGTCATCGTGCTAACGGACAGACAGACAGACAAACAGAATGAACAAAGTCATATACACTTTTCAACTTTGTTGTAAAGTGTTAATAAAAATACGCAAGAAAAATCAAGCATAGCCATGCCGGTGCAACGCAGGTCACAACGATTGACTACAGACTGGTTTTCGTCTCGAGTCCCGTGACTCGGATTTGCGAGGTTCGGGCAGGCTTCTCCCGAACTCGCCACGGGTGCGTCTACGACTGTAGATTTTGGAAACTCGTATGCTAATATACAGCAACCAGTTATTGCACAAGTTTAGTTAACAACTGTCGTAAGTAGTCTGTTTAATATCTATTGTAAGTAGTTTATTTAATATCTATTGTAAGTAGTCAGAGAAATATCTATTGTAACTAGTCATATACAAGTCGTAAAATTTGTGAGGTTTATACCGATGAAAAGTAAAATATACAATGTGCACAAGACTGTAATTTTCAAGATTTAATCTCAACCACAAGTGAAAAACTTGCGTAAATATTGAATTGTTTCTTCAAGCTTTTATTCATACATGGTAGTTGGTTTTGAAAAACATATTTTCAATGTTTTTTTTCTTTATTGTAAAGGCACTTAGACAAATACATCCATTAAATTCATGTGTCACGCAGTGACACATGAAGTTAGAGTAACAAACAAAAAGTAAAACAATGTTCAGCAAGGACTCAGCTGCTTCATGAGCTCTCTAGCTCGCCAACAGCGTTCATGGACGGCTTCCCCTGATAATAATGCCAAAAATTCTAACAGATGGTCACTATTCATATCAACCATCAGGACACATTCTGGACATATTCAGTGCCACCTGTGTACAGGACACATTCTGGGCTATTATAGGTGCCGTATGATATAGGTGTTTGGGTAGGCAATCATGTCCTCTCAATAATCTGACAACCGTCGACAGGGATGTCGTAAATTAACTTCCTTCACTTTTTGAAATTATTTCTTACTTATAATTTTAATTTCAATGCCACTCTTTGTTATGAATTGAACAGGATAGGAAGTCAAAATTTATCATTTACATCTGAAATTTTTGAGTTTGGATCCAACAATATAACAAGTTTCATTAGTTAACAAAAAAGATCAATCATGCATAAAGCATTGATTATGAAACACTTTCCAACTTCAATGCAATTTTATTTAAACATCTCTAAAATGCGATGCATTCCTCGGTAATATTTTAAAAATTATCACAATACTACATTAATTTATTGTATTTGAAAACTTAAAATTGCATAGGAGAAAATGAACTTCATTCAAATCACGGCATTGAAATTTAAAATGCCTGGTTTACTCATTTCTGAAATACGATACATTCCTGGGTAATATTTTCAAAATTATCATAATACGACAGCAATTTATTATATTTGAAAACTTCATCGAAAACAAATAAATTTATTCAAATGACGTCATCGAAATATAACACGGCTCCGAAATATAACGGACCCTCTATAAAAGTAGCATTTTTCAGAAACATTTTTCCATTCATTTCATTCATCACAATACTATAATAATTTATTTTATTTAAAAACTTAAAACCATGGAACTACAAGTAATTTAACTCTATGCTTAAAACTTCATCGGAAAAAATCGTTTGCTTCTATGCGTAAAATCAATGAATGTTTCATTCATATCAGCTATATTGCAGACTCCATGAGTTAAATAATTTTGCGTTAAAGAAATGCAGCAATTCTTATACAACTCATTCTACATCTTTTGGTATTTACATTTTCCATAAGTGAAAAGTAGGCTTCGTTGTAGAAGTAATCAAAGTTGGATGATCATTTAAACTCAATTATATTGTAATTGCGTTGTTTCAATATGTAGATGAATAGAATTTAAGAAAAAATAAAGCGGTTTTAGGACGGATACAATACTCAATACGAATTAAAAAGAACTTTAAAAATCACGATTTTGAGACAAGATGGATGCCATATTTCATTTTGAAGTGGGTCACGCGATCTCTTCATATAATGTGGGTCACGTGATCTCTCCATATAAAGGATGTAATTATTATTTTAATTTTTATTTAAAAAACTACTGAATATATTTTTCTGAAATTTTTTTTATATATTTTATGGGATAATTTGAATATTTCATAAAACTTTCAAAGCAATTTCTAAATTTTAAATCCGCGTAAAAATGTCTGAATATTAGGTCCCATAGGGTTCAATGTATTTCATTTTTTCAATCCGGAGTTCAATCCAAAACTAATTGGGTGATAGTATTCATTTATATTCCAATAGGTCCCACAGACCGTCTGAACAACATACTAAAATTTCATTTTGATAAAGTCATTTTTATGGCAGTTATCGTGCTAACGGACAGACAGACAGAATGAACAAAGTCATAAACACTTTTTAACTTTGTTGTAAAGTGTTAAAAAAGTTGAAGTCGATAACAAATGCCAATTGCACAGTTGTAGAGCATTGTCTAATAAGTCGGGATCGACAATAAAGTTGTTTTAGAAAGCATTTATTTTACACAATTGGGTAATTAATTGTCAGATTGCTGTCCTATTCAGGATTGCTAAAATAAACAACACTCACAGTCATAGGAAGCAATTGTATAGCCCGTTCAAAATACTCTAGTCATGATGCACATTTGAATTCGAGAAAGAATATTACCTCGTGTATGGAAGAACATTTCAGGTGTCACCATGCTAAAATTCCTCTTGATATCATTTTTTGATAGATCTGTATTGTCTTCCATTCAAGCGTTTCCTGTTTTCCTGATGCCATATTTCACTCCTTAGGTAATCCTTTATAACTTTGTAACCGACATTTCTCTTCTGTCTCGCTTTGTTCGATATTGTTAAGTTTGTTATTCTAACTTTTCATATCTTCCACTAGGAGCACTGAAATCACTTTTATTCAATCGGTTATGGCCACTTTAATATATAGATATACCTAATGCGTGCACTTCCGGACCTTTTCGTATAAAGTCAGTGGAGCGTTTAAATACTTTACTACCAATAACTTTCTACTGCTATTAGTATACACGTTAGGATAGGGCCCTGCCGATATTCGAACCCATAAGCTCAGAATATTGAGACTGACCTATTGACCGGAATTCGGGAGGGAACTTCATAAATTCCGTCGTTTTTATTTAACTTAAAAGAAATTAGTAAAAGTGATCCAGTAATTGTAGTAATTATCGAGAACACAAATGAAAAATTCTATCAATAAAAAAAAAAAACTTTTTAAAACCAATATTTATATAAACAATGCCTTTTAGCTGACTAATTAACCCACATCCAGCATTAAAGCGATGGAAAAGTTACAATGATCTAATGATTTATCGATTGCTTTAGAAACTGATAAAGGTACGTAAAAAAACTGGAATTAATTATTTTCATGAAATAGGTTCGAGAAAAAAAATCCATTGATTTATTTTTCTTCCTTATCTTGTTCCCGCTTCTAGTGCGGTTTAATTATTATTCTTACTGAGCTAGTGACTTATTTGAAAAGGTTATAACTTAGGAATACGCCAGTTCAAATGGCGTTTCATTCATTTAAAATCTGATGTGGGCATCACCTGACTCTCACTATATCTGGAATATTAATTCCTCCAAAGAGACAGGAATTATTAAAGAAATTGAACTTAATTCTTCAAAATATTGGTCATCAAGGTCACTTGAATATCTATCGCGTTTCAAATCAATCAAGGACGGATTCAGAGTTTTATTATGGGGGGGGGGGGGCGGTTCCGGGGACCCGCTCCTGGAAATTTTTTAATTTGGGGCTGTTGAATAGTTTAGATAAATTTTGTTGTTCTTAAGTCATATTAATATACTACTTGATAATTAAAGTTGAGCTTATCATTAAACTATATGGAAATATGGTTTAGGGTAAATTATAGTTAAGTATGACAGAAAGGATAAGCTAATAAAGGATACAATACATATACATTTATACAACAACCAAAACGATAATTTACAATGTATTTAATAGAACATGTTTAAATCAAAATTACGAAAACGTTGTAATTATTTTACTTTTTTTATAACAAGCAACTTTCTAAAAAAGTTTATAGTAAAAAGTCAAGCCGCCTTGGTTTCTTTGAAAATTTGTCAATCACTTTATTTACATCAATATGAATGTCTCTATGGATGTGTATTAATGCTAGTCCTGAAAGTCATTTTTCACATTAGACTATTGTTTATTACAGGCAGTCATATATAACAAACAACGCAAAAATTATTCTTCGTCGTCTTTATTTTTTCTTATTTATAACTCCAACGGGGGGGGGGGGGGCATCGCCCCCTCCGCCCCTCGCTGGATCCGCCCTTGAAATCAATAGGGTTCCAGTGTTCACTGATTGTAATAATTGCACGATTTTTTTTTCGAACCGCTATATTCGTTCATGAGATATCACTTCCACAGACTCACGAACATACACACACATATACATACACTTATACACATATACATACACTTATACACATGTACATACACACATATATACACACATACATACATACAAACATAACCTTAGAAACTTTCGATTCCAGTTCATTTGCTTGAAACGTGCACTTCAGTCGGAAACCCCGTGACAATCAGTGCTGTCGTGGGACAGTAGTATTGGAATTTTCCTGTCGCCACTTCACTTCTAGAAAGTATTACCCCCCCTCTCTTTGGAAACGGTTGACATTCCATTGCTCTGAGTAGGAGACCAGCTGCAGTCGTGAGAAAGTGGCAAAGGACGCTATGTTATTTTTAAATAAAATGGACACCTGCAAGAGGGCTAGAGCCCCCCCAATTTTTAGCCAACCCTTTGGAAGGGGCCAAATCCAGTGATTCGATGGAACCCGGCCGCGTCACTGAATTTATAGGTATCTCAACCTATAGCGGCCAAGCGTCAGCTATGGGGACCGGCCAGGGGGTTGTCCGTTTTCCCGACGAAGAGAAGAAGAGTTGAGGGAAGAAGCAGTGGGTATTTTTGAAAGTCAAGTGCTGGTCATCAAAAATCGACGGAGGAGAGCCGTCCCGATGTCTTCCTGCCCGTGCCGAAAAGGGGTAAGTCCTTTTGTCCTCTCCCGCTGCAGGCTGAGTACCAGAGAATAAAATTAGAGCTTAATAAGGAATCTAACTGCATAACTCGTTGGTTAATATGATAATTAAAACTAGAGGGGAGAGATCATGATGATCATTATTCAATGCCTACGACTTAGCGAACTGTAAATGTATTGTATGAATTTAAGATTGATCATTATTCAATGCCTACGACTTAGCGAACTGTAAATGTATTGTATGAATTTAAGATTGATCATTATTCAATGCCTACGACTTAGCGAACTGTAAATGTATTGTATGAATTTAAGATTGATCATTATTCAATGCCTACGACTTAGCGAACTGTAAATGTATTGTATGAATTTAAGATTGATCATTATTCAATGCCTACGACTTAGCGAACTGTAAATGTATTGTATGAATTTAAGATTGATCATTATTCAATGCCTACGACTTAGCGAACTGTAAATGTATTGTATGAATTTAAGATTGATCATTATTCAATGCCTACGACTTAGCGAACTGTAAATGTATTGTATGAATTTAAGATTGATCATTATTCAATGCCTACGACTTAGCGAACTGTAAAATGTATTGTATGAATTTAAGATGTTATTTTTGTGTTTTTAAATTTAAGTAACAAGTTTAACTATAAGTATTTTAAAATAAAAGCTTTATTAACGTTAATTAGTATTTATTGTGTGTTCTCGTGATGCATTTTCCAATTAATCATAACCTGGACATATGCTCGGTAATCGAGCAAGTGGCGTGCGTAAGTACGATCAGCGGCCAAGGTGTAATTGTAAGTTTTTCAGCGGAGCCACGCCACAAGTGCGTCTTTGAGGCATACCTCCGGGGAGGGGGGAGGTGAAGTCCCCCGGAGACGAGTATTCACCCCCCCTGGAGACATTTTATGTTAACCTAGTTTCTACTTATGTGACACAGCATTTAGATATATTTATATAGGGAAAATAGAAAACTTGCCCCCCCCCCGCACCAAAAAAAAAAAATTCATTCGCCCCCCTGGCCTAAAAATGCTGAAAGAAACATTGATCACAATACTTTCCCGATATATTATATTATGTATTGTTACAACTTATCCTTTCAAATCGTAGATGTGCTTGCTCTCAGAATACAAAAATAAGTCCGAATAAAGTTTTATCTAAAAGCTAAAGCGTCGGTAAATATGAACAGAAATAATACCAGCTGAAAACGTTATAGCAATCTTGCAAGATCACAGAACAATTCTTTAAAATAGCAATTAGATGCTGAACTAACCCACAAAACGTTTCTCAAAACACTTATATCTCATAATTCAATTCGACTCTTATTATATTTACTCTGTATAAAACTAACTGCACGATAACTTCCTTAAAATAGAGATTTCTAGAAAGAGGGCGTACCTTCGAAATCAATGGAAAAATCTGAAAAGTTCCACTGGATTCGAACTCATCGAAAAATCCCTAAGTTGGAGATAAATCACCAAATCCGGCAACCGGGACCCGAAAATGTCGCAAGTTTAGGCAACCCTACCTTCACCCAATAGTAATGGCTGAAAAAGCATTTTCTCCCTGTGGGTAATCAAAGCGCCGTGAAGCATTTTACATATTCGTAACAGTATACAGGGTGTCCCAAAAAACATTGACCTCGGCTTTTATTTCTTAAATATTGATCTTAGACATATATAATAAATTACAAAGTTGCGTAAAAAAAGGTACAGAATTTTATGAAATCGATAAAAATTTTAAAGGGAATAAATTTGAAGAACTACGAAATTCAAATTTTTATACGGCCCCCTTACAAAAGCAATTCCAATGAGTAAAATGTGCTCCATACACTAATAAGGTGATATACAAAATTTCAACATTTTATCATAAAAAGTCCCAGAGATATGTTTAAACAATGTTGGTGAGGGATTAATCACAAATTAAAATGCAAATGTTTACAGCAAGAATGAAAATGACGCAACACAGGAATGCATCATAGGCAAATAATATCTGCCTCTTATCTTTAATGGATCTTAGGCATGGATGGAAAACATTTTGAACAAGCTTTGTAATCTTTGTGTAGAGTTATTATTTCTACACAGTGTAGATACTTTTGTACCAATAAATAGCAAAATTATTATTTATTTATGTAATTATTGTTTTCTTTCATAATTTGTGTATGACCCTGAAACGCGATTTGCCGACATGATTTTTCCCCTCTGAGAACCCATGTCGATGCATGGAAAAGTGGTTTAAGACAGCATTTTTGTCTTTTCATTTCTCTGGGACATGATAAAATGCTGAAATTTTGTACATCACCTTGTTAGTGTATGGGGCACACTTTACTCGTTGGAAATGTTTTTGCACGGGGCCGTATAAAAATTTAAATTTTGTATCTCAAAATTTAATTCCCTTGAAAATTTTAATCGATTTCATAAAATTCTGTACCTTTATTTACGCAACTTTTTAATTTATTATATATGTCTAAAATCAATATGTAAAGAATAAAAGCCGAGGTCAATGTTTTTGGGACACTCTGTATAGGGTAAGTATACGATATTCTATTGAGTGGACACGAATAACTTTATACGGAAAGGTCCATGAGTATATACATTAGGTCTATGTATAGTAAAGTGACCATGCCCAATCGAATAAAATTGATTGCAGCTCCCTGGAGGAGACTTATAAAGATAGGAAAATGGACTCGGCAACAAAGCGAGAGAAACGAAAAAAGTTAATCAAGTTATGGAGCATTGTTTAATTAGTAGGAATTGACAGTAGGAACGAACGAAATGCATATACGAAATGTAATAAATACCAATCGTACTTAATCAGTTGCTAGATGCGCAGCCAAGTCACAATACTGTTAAACCGATTTACAAGTGTATGTAAATAATACTAGTGATATAGTACCCATCTGTAGGATAAAAAACAAGCTGTACACTAGATTCCTGTTTAAGTGTTGCTTATTGTATCATTCCTGAATAGGACAGCAATTTCTAAAGCCCTTTTGTGTCGGATACATGACTTCTGTAATAGTTTTATTGTAGATATTGGACAGTGTTCTACAACAGGCGATCGCTACCTTCTACCACCCGCGAGCACTGGCAAATGCATGCTTACATACAAGTATATATATATATACATACATGTTTGAATGCATAGATAAGTAAATATTTCTCTCATGTGAATCGATATTTGACCTGCAATCGGACGGTGGACGTGTGCAAGTCTGGAAACAAAGAGCACGCAATGAGTCCAGTAACATCGCTGAACACCATGCCTTTGTTCGTGGTAGTGGGGTGGTATGGTATGGGTGGTCTTTCCTTTGGGAGGCCGCACCCACCATCATGTTTCTACAGGTGGCACTGTGACGACGCAAAGACATCTCGAACAAATCCTTTCTGTTAGACTATTCGTTAGACTATTTGTTAGACTTTTTGTTAGACTATTTGTTTGACTTTATGCAGCTTCTGTCGGTCCAGATTTTTGTTTAATGGACGACACGCTTGTCCACATAGAGCGAACATAGGGGTGGACTGCCTTCAAAGCGAAGGTATTGGACGTATGGAGCGGCCAGCGTATTTTTCGCAATGCAATTCTATTTAAAATGTTTGGGATGCCCTCGGGTGACCTATCTGCCCACTTATCCTCTACTTCCACCCTCCAGGAACTGCTAATTGATCTTATACAGGAATGGCAGTCAATGTCCAACGTCACCTTGATTCATTTGATTCAGGGGTGAATCGTCGGTGCCAAACCTGTAAGGGTTTAAGGGAGTCATTCATATACTATATTAAGCATAATTTGGCCCCACTATGCACTATTTAGAATGTTTGTACAATCTATTCATCATTATTCTATCGTAGCAATTTAGGGGTATATACAACCCCTACATGTGCGTATTTCGACTTATTGAAATTTGAACTTATCAGAGTACTTTTTATGAAATTTGGAGTTAATTGTTGCGAAACTTCATAAATCATGTAAAATTTACTGTTCTGTACATAGTGTATTTAGCACCGGCTGTAAATTAATTTTGACTGTGCCTCCCCCCCCCCCTTATTTTTCGTATGCATGAAGGCGCTATGACGCTTAGTGCTGGCATACCGCTGGCACTATCCTTGCTGCGGTTCGTACCTAATTTTCGGAGGGCAGTGTATATATTCCGCTGTAATAATTGCAAAAGGAGTGTTTAAGAACTTAAGAAAGTATTTCGACGGCCCTACTTCACATAAAAAATTAAACGAATTGAAAATTCTGACAATAATGAGAGTTTCATTGAGGAGTTTCAGAACGAGTAGTGTATTGAAGAGTTTCATGACGAGTAGCTCATTAAGGAGTTTCAGGACGAGCAGCTAACTCATTGAAGAGTTTCAGAACGAGCAGATCATTGAAGAGTTTCAAAACGAGCAGTCCATTAAAGAGTTTCAAAACGAGCAACTCATTGAAGAGTTTCAGAACAGGTAGCTCATTGAAGAGTTTCAGAAAAAACAGCTCATTGAAGCGTTTCAGAACGAACAGCTCATTGAAGAGTTTCAGAACGAGAAGCTCATTGAAGAGTTTCAGAACGAACACTTCATTGAGGAGTTTCAGAACGAACAGCTCATTGAAGCGTTTCAGAGCGAACAGCTAGCTCATTGAAGCGTTTCAGAGCGAACAGCTAGCTCATTGAAGAGTTTCAGAACGAACAGCTCATTGAAGAGTTTCAGAACAGACAGCTCATTGAAGAGTTTCAGAACGAGCAGCTCATTAAAGAGTGCCAGAACGACTAGTTCATTAAAGAGTTTCAGCAACGTATTCTCTATTTCAGATTGTTTATCCTGAGTTAAAATGAAATTGTTCTTGTTTTGTCCGCAACAGATCCATTTTCTCGAAAATGCTTTACTAACCTCATAATTGCTGAATTGTTAGAAGGATGGGTATTTCTTCCGAAATTCTTCAATGATACTCTCATAAGAATGGTTAGAGAAATATTGATCAAAAATAAAGTACCTGATGTGGGCAGCACATGACTTTCTTTACAGTTCAAATTCATTTACTTATTTTTTTATTTCATGATGCATTAAATTGAATTTAGGTACAGAAAATAACATGGATATTATATCCGATGTGCATTTTTAATGCATTTTCGTTTCATTTGGCAACTTATTGCATTTTAACACATCAACTCCTCATAATTAAAAAAATCTGATGTGGGCAACACATGACTTTCCTTATATAATGTGATGAATTTACTACTTTTACAGTAAAAAAATAGGTTTTTCTTATAGTAGATACTAATATTCTTTCCAAGATATTGAATTTTCGACAATTAGTCGTCATTTTCATTGATTTAGCATCATTTTTATCCATTTGGCGAGATTTTCATTAATTTGGCAACATTTCAAAAAAGTCGCCAAGTTGGCGACATTCCGCCAAATTCGTCGCCAAAATCTCGCCAAGCGTTATGCACTAAGAAAAAAGTTATTCTTACAGCAGATAAATGACTATTGGCGTTTAAATACAAAAGTTTTATTCAAAGTATATTTTTTCATGAATGGAACTAGCTAGATCCACGAGAATGATGTCACTCAATTTATCGTATGGTATTACATATGAAAAGTGAACATGTTTCTCAATAGGAATTTTTATTTTATGTGACTTTTTCATAATTTTTTTGAAAAATGTACAATATCTCGAGAACGGTTCATGTTAGCGTTCTAAAATTTATGCCAATCGTTTTCTAATGAAAAATTACATAAGAAATGTCTATTTGCGTAACTTTATTAGCGGTTTTGATTTTTGAAGATTTTTTCAAAATTTTATTCGAAAATTTAGGGGGGTTCTGAACATTCGATTACGTATAAAAACAATAGGCTTCCAGTGTTTACGGATTGTGATTTTTGTACCAAATTTGCTTCGAATCGGTCCATTCGTTCGTCAGTTATCGTCTTCACAGACTCACTGACACACACACACACATACTTTCACACACACACACACACACACACATACACACACACAGACATCACTTCAAAAATGTTTGATTCGTGATCAGGGATGCTTGAAACGTGCTCTCCCGTCGAAAACTCGAATTCGAATTTTCGACCCCGTCACAATACTTTCCTTATACATTATGTATATAAGGAAAGTAAAAATATCTCGGAAACAGTTCACCCTATAGTCATGCAGTCAGTTTTATTAGCTTTGTCATTTAAAATAACATGAAGAATAAGTATATAAGTAATATATTTCAGCAATTTTAGTCAGTTTATTTAAGATTTTCAAGATTTTTGCGGGCCATTTTCCAAAAAAAAGAGGTCGGTTATATTTTTCCAAATCGTACCAAAATTTAATCAGCATCAGGATAACTAACCTACACAGACACACAAGCACTGACAGACACACAAGCACACAGACAGACACATAGGCACACAGACAGACACACACACAGGCACACAGGCAGACAGACAGACACACACACAGGCACACAGACAGACACACAGGCAGACAGACAGACAGACACACACACAGGCACACAGACCCACAGACACATATACACACACAGGCACACAGACCCACAGACAGACACATACACACACACAGACGTTACGCTAAAATAAATTTCGGGTTCTAGAGGGCTTAAAACGTGTAGACCAGTCGAAAACTTGAGTTGTAATTTTTGACAAGATTCGAATACTTCCCTATACATTATTATGTATTGTAGGGAAAGTAATTTTGGAAAACGTCAGAATCAGGGAAAACGTCATGTTCTTCGACTGGGAAAAGTTTGTAATGATCGTTTGAAGTATTAAAACATTAGACGATATTTTTGATATATTTGTACTTTCACTATAATACATGGTGATGTTTAGGGAAGGTATTGGAATCGTGTCGAAAATCGTAACTCGAGTTCTGGACGGATCTACATGTAATGGGACCTCTTGAATACGAAAATCTATTTTTAGCGTGACATCTGTGTGTGTCTGTGTGTGCAATGTATGTATATATATCCACTCTCACTCGAAAATTAATTGACCAAATTTCACAAAATTTGGTGGATAATGCCACATGTGAGTAATTTTTTTTTTTTTTAATGGCCAGGCACTTGACTTTCGTGGTTCGTCTTTCGTCAGCGGCCAGAACGTGAACCATTTAGTCGTCCTAAGACGTTGACCCAGGCGCACCAGAGGGGGGGGGGGGCGGAACACACTACGCCCACAACACAAACATCCATGCCTTACGTGGGACTCGAACCCACAACGCGGCGGTAGAGCGATGTGAGTAATTCTGGTGCAGATTAGATTTTGATACTATTCAGAAAAACAGAACCTGCCTTTTTTGCAAAATGGTTCACAATAACCATCAAAATCTAAAATAAAGGACAACGAATGTCCAAATATATAAATTAAATGCCTGTTTTATACGTAATTTTTGATGATAAATAAATAAGACTAACCTCATTACTTTTAGATTAACCATTCTTGAGATATTTTAGTTTTTTCGCATTTTTGCTACGCCGCCTTTGAAAATACGTCTAAAATAGTTACCAAATGAAAACGAAAATTGAACTAAAAGATCAAATTTAGTGTAATTTCAAATAATTATGAGAGTTAATTTGCGCAATAACACTCAATATAATGAATTATTAAAGAATAAAGAGAAAAATCAATTTAAGTCTGCAGGAAAGTCATGTGCTGCCCACATCAGATTTTTTTTTGGGTATATTAGTGACATCTACATAGATACTTTATATGATTATAAAATTTAATGTGCGTCATTTTTCGATATTTTGGACCATTTTATTTTGAAATTGAACTAATTCATTATAAACATACAGCTAAAATTCATTTACATCAAAATTAAAAATATTGCTAAAGCATTAGACTGAAATTTATGGATTTTTAACTTTGCTTGAAACATATATAAAAAGGTAAACATACTTAACATTAAATCATCTCCTTCTATTAATTTAAATAATAATTTATTTGCTTAATTAAAATTTGACAAGTCTAAAACACACTTTGATCATTTCTTTGCACGCGTATTATTATTTTAACTCTTTTTAAACATTTTTTGTCCACACAGCTGTTTTTCGAACGGAAAGCTTTCGCTAATCTTCCAAATATTTGAGATAGAGTTTGAGAGAAAAACAGGAAATTAAAAGAGCTTTTTTTTCCTTGTCCGCAATAAATTGAGAGCTAAAAAAGGAATTCGGAAAATCTCTTTGATTTGACTGGATTTTCTAAATAGTACTTTTTATTCAGGTTTGAGTTCAAAGAAAACATTGATTATTTTATGTAAACATTGGATTTCGTAGAATTTGTTATTTTTTTTTTTTTTTTGGAACATTTCAAAATGTTGCTATATGATAAATGTATTTCTGGAAAACATTTCAGTTTTTCTTTTCTTTTTTTATATATAAATATAGGTAATATTTTTTTTTAATGTATAGGTAAAGGGGGAGTATTCCGCTGCTAACACAAGAAAAAAAAATAACTTTAAAATGACACTTTTTACGATTGTCGTTTCGCCCTTGTTTTTTACTTTCCCTACACTAAATGGTAATGTATAAAGTATTGGAATCGTGTCGAAAATTGCAACTCGAGTTTTCGACGAATTTACACGTTTCGAGCACCATTTACACGTTTGAGAATACGAAAACTATTTTAGAGTGTAGTCTGTGTGTGTGTGTCTGTCTGTGCAATGTATGTAGTCCATTCTAGCTAAAACACTAATGGACCAAATTTCATAATATTTGGTAGATAAGTAACTTGTGGGTAACCTTGGTGCTGATTATGTTTCGGTATAATTCAGAAGAACCTGCCGTTTTGGGCGAAATGGCCCACAAAAATTGCATGTATCCACTCTAGGTAAAAAAAAATAATCGACCAAATTTTACAAAATTCAGTAGATAAGTCACTTGTGTGGGATTCTGTTACTGATTAGACTGTGGTATGATTCGCAGAAAAAACCCCTATTAATTTTTGGGAAATGGCCCACAAAAATCGTAAAATCTAAAAGTTAAAGACTACGTATGCTCAAATGTATTATTTAAATCCCTGTTTCTTACGCAATTTTTGACGATGAAAAGAATTAGACCAACCCCATAATTCTAGGACTTGCCGTTCTCGAGATATTTATTATTATTTTTTTTACTTTATAACACATCGCCTTTGAAAAATGAAACAGTCGACAAATGAAAAAGTAAATTGAATTAAAACGGTGAATTTAGTGTAATTTAAATAATTATATGAGTTATTTTGCACAATTGAACTCAATTTAAAGCAGTGTGAAAGGAAGAAAGAGAAAAGGAATCTGTAGCAAAAGTCATGTTTTGTCCACATCGGATTTTTCCTTCAGTGTTGACTGACCTACATCCTGAACTACAGAATCGATTTCAATAGATGGCGGCTCATTTTGTGTGTTCTGGATGGTGGTACATATCTTTTTTTCAGAACTTGAAGATACATTTGATATATAATTTCAAAATTGGAAAACCTGATTTTTCGGTCATTTTCTCCAGTGCTGAGGCACACATATCCTAAACTACCGAAACAATTTTATTCAGTGATGCCTCATTTTGTGTGTTCTGGTGGTAGATGCATTCTTTTTACTTTCCTTATATACATAATGTATAAGGAAAGTATTGTGACGAGGTCGAAAATTCGAATTCGAGTTTTCGACGGGAGAGCACGTTTCAAGCATCTCTGATCACGAATCAAACATTTTTGAAGTGATGTCTGTGTGTGTGTGTGTGAAAGTATGTGTGTGTGTCAGTGAGTCTGTGGAGACGATAACTGACGAACGAATGGACCGATTCGAACCAAATTTGGTACAAAAATCACAATCCGTAAACACTGGAAGCCTATTGTTTTTATACGCAATCGAATGTTCAGAACCCCCCTAAATTTTCGAATGAAATTTTGAAAAAATCGTCAAAAAATCAAAACCGCTAATAAAGTTACGCAAATAGACATTTCTTATGTAATTTTTCATTAGAAAACGATTGACATAAATTTTAGAACGCTAACATGAACCGTTCTCGAGATATTGTACATTTTAAAAAAAAATTATGAAAAAGTCACATAAAAAAAAAAATTCCTATTGAGAAACATGTTCACTTTTCATATGTAATACCATGCGATAAATTGAGTGACATCATTCTCGTGGATCTAGCTCGTTCCATTCATGAAAAAATATACTTTGAATAATACGTTTGTATTTGAACGCCAATAGTCATTTATCTGCTGTAAGAATAACTTTTTTCTTAGTGCATAACGCTTGGCGAGATTTTGGCGACGAATTTGACGGAATGTCGCCAACTTGGCGACTTTTTTGAAAAGTTGCCAAATTAATGAAAATCTCGCCAAATGGATAAAAATGATGCTAAATCAATGAAAATGACGATTAATTGTCGAAAATTCAATGTTTTGGAAAAAATATTAGTATCTACTATAAGAAAAACCTATTTTTTTACTGTAAAAGTAGTAAATTCATTACATTATATAAGGAAAGTCATGTGTTGGCCACATCAGATTTTTTTTTAAGGGGACGGTGGACGTTGAAATGAGTAAAAATCGACTAAAAAGTTTTTAATATATGACATTATTTAACATTTGCTTACGGGTGGGACAGTGTCCATCTCAAACGAAGAACCTCCCCAAAATGCAGATATTTGATATACCGACAGAAACATTGCACCTGCTGCCGCAGGTGCAATGTTTCTGTCGGCGATTTCCATGGACGCCAATGCCTGCAAAGGGGGTCGAACTGTTTGGGATAGAGTATATCAAATACCTATCTTTTGAGGAGGTTCTTCGCTTGAGATGGGCGCTGTCCCACCCGTAAGCAAGAGGTTGAATGCATTTTTTTCGAAACGGAATTTTCAAAGGTTTTAAATTTTTAAAATGCTCCATGCGTCTTAATTTTTGTCCGAGATGCATGAAATTTGGCAAGAAGACACCTTTCATACTTTTTAATGAAACTGGGTATGCATTTTATAATTGGACTTTATTAAGGTAATTAAAAGTGAAAAAGGACCTAATTAAATGATGAAAATTATGTTTCAATGCAGAAAAATATTTTTAAAAAATTAACTTTCAATGTGATTTAAAAATGAATACCCAAATTTGTTCATAAAGTGTTTTTGAGTGATCATAATGTAAAATTAATCAAAAATGTGAACAATTGGCACGCAAGGAGCATTTTCAAATTTTCGCTTAAAAAAATTAAATTTAAAAAAGAAAATACAAAATTATGACAAAATTGAAAAAAAATTGAATGGTATTTTATATAGTAATGTTAAGAGGAATATTTATACAAATTTTCATGTTTCTAAGTCAATAAATAAATAGAGATAATTTCAACGTCCACCGTTCCCTTAAGCTCGGAGACAAATTTGATTTGGAATTTTAAAAATTGAAAAAAGAACATGAATAAATGTTGCTCGGCGGTAACGTACAATCTGCAAATGCCTCTATATCATTGTTACATAATCACTTTGATAAGTATTTTCATAAAATATATCTCTCACAAAACACCACTTCTAAACAAAATAAAAATCTCCCCACCAAGTACAAAAATCAAAATACTCCTTCCAGAAATGTTATAAATCTTAAAATGGTTTGCGCCAAGTCCACGCAGAACTGGAGCTGCACCTCCAGGTCTAAGTTAGCCTGCCGAAGGATCCTAACCTTTCTTCAAATCCCAAGTAATTCTTTTTAGTCGTAGTCAATTTTTTTTAATCGATTACGACTGAAACGGGCTACGTGTGATTTGGAGATATATATTTATGTAAAATTTTAAATCGATAATTTGTACGAAATCTGAAAAAGATCCATGTTTTTATATTCCCTACGGTACATGGTAATGTCTAGGGAAAGTATTAAAATCACGCCGAAAATCGCAACTCGAGTTTTCGACGGATCTATATGTTCTGAGACCTCTAGAACCCGAAAAACTGTTTTTAGCGCGACATCTCTGCGTGCGTGTTCCTGTGTGCGTGTAGTGTATGTGCGTGTCTGTCTGTGTGCATATCTGTGCAATGTATGTTCCATTCTAGCTGAAAAGCTAATAGGTCAAATTTTACAAATTTTGGTTGATAAGCCACTTGCGGGGTATCCTGGTGCTGATTAGATTTTGGTACGATTCGGAAAAAAGAACTTGAAATGGCCCGCGAAACAGGATGTATATCCACTCCAATCGAAAAACTAATTGACTAAATTTCATAAAATTTGGCAGATAAATCATCTGTGGAATACTCTAATGCTGTTAGATTTCGGTAAGGTTCTGAAGAAAAAAAAGGAACCTGCCTTTTTTCTGAAATGGTACGCAAAAATCGTCAAAATCTAAAATAAAAACTAGGTATGACCACATGTATCAGTTAATACCTGTTTTATACGTAATTCTTGACAACAAAAAGGATAAGATCAACCTCATAACTCTAAGGCTTGCCGTTCACGAGATATTTTAGCTTTTAGAATTTTTAATACGTCGTCTTTGAAAACACTTCTAGTCGCTAAACGAAAAAAAAAGTAAATTGAATTAAAACTACGAATTCAGCGTAATTTAAAATAATTATTCATGTTATTTTGTGCAACTGAACTTAATTTAAAGAATTGTGAAAGAAAGAGAAAACAAATTTGTATCTGTAGGGAAAGTCAAGTGCTGCCCACATCAAATTTTTTTGTATTCTGATATTGATTGGGATACCAGTGGCATGAAACAGGATACGGAACAATTTTTGTAAATCTTTGTGTTAGAGCTCGAATTACATGATATTTATAGTATTGTTTTCCATGGTAAACCCTGATAATTTCCGGAACAATTCAGTACAGGCAGATTTGATAATTTAAATTACTTTATGGATGTAAGAGCTATTAAAACAATTTATAAATCACAGATAAGCCAAATGCATCGAATTAATTGACATAGAGAACATTTTGTTAACTTGAGAAAAAAAAATGTTTTAAGAATTTTTATATAACATTTAAAAAATTAGTCATTATACTACATAAGAAATGCCCCTTTTCTATGTCTGCCTATCTGTCTGTTTGTCTATCTACCAATCTATCTGTTTGTTCCACTTGGCGATTAATTTGGTGGCAATTTGGCGACCTCGGTGACAAATTTGGCGCAATATAGCGTGTTTGAAATCGAATTAACAAAAATTAATATATTCAATTATCAAAGAAATTGAGGTCAATTTCTTAAATAATGTCTGCAAATTTGTGAGACGTATTAATTTAATATTCTTGATTTAAAATATAGCGAGTTTTGCTGTTTGCTGGACAGGCGCGTTTTATTAGGGGTTGGTATAGCAATTATGTTCCGACAGGGTTTTGTATAATATAATTAATATTGTTGATTGGAAAAAGAGCGTGATATACATATGTCCGGGGATATTTTGAGCGCGAGTGCTAGCGTATGAGACCTGTTAGTGGTTTTACTAAAGTTAGGATCATTTCCCAGTAAATGTAACAGTATCTATATTCCGTGTTTATAATGCGCTCGTCTTCATGGAATTGTTGCTACCTATGATGGCTGCAAGAAAACTTGCTACATGCTACAATTTTGGAATCCCTATAGAGACCGACAAATTCAAGCCGGCTGCAAATTCATAAAACCTCAACCGTATGACAGGCAAGAAATCGATTCATGGGTGCTTTTATCTATAATGGGAACACGATCTTAACTTTGGACTTGGCCCCCTCCCCCCACACACGCAGGAAACTAGGAATTTGGCCGTTGCTGCTTTGTAGAGTCAAAAACCTTTAGAGTGTTGCAAAATTAGTGCTAAATATTTTTCTGCCACAGCGAAAGTTGAAAAATAACTATCAAAATGACGATTTTATTAATCTGCATGTAACAGTGTAAATTTTGAGACATTGGAAAACACTAGAAGACTATTACACATGTGTATAAGTATGCATCGTTGCTGAAGGTGAATATTTTAAATTTTGTGTATAATAAAGTCAATTTCATTCTTCCGCATTGTCTCAACGTTTCGGCAGTTTTTATTTCGGGGGGGGGGGGGGCTGTTAGATTGTATACACTGGTTTTCAGGGTTCATTTCCATCTTTAGCTGTGAGATAAAAATTCTTGATACTAGTTTCGAAACGCTCTACAAACTTGTAATTGGCATTTTTCACTATATCTAACATGACGCGAGATAGCCCTCTTATCCTCTATAAAAAGGGGTCAGCCCACCAAAGTTGTTTTGCATCTTGTAGCGTCATAGGAGTTTATAAATACCTGCATAAGAAAATATGAGGTGACTCTATTACTCCTAGAGTTTTTGGCCTGGCCCATGACTTTTCTTCACATTCTGTGTAGTTCTGACGGATAAATCGAATATATCTAATTTTAATGGTTATTTGGCGTTATTTTATTTAAGTATCACTGCTGCCAATTTCGCGACATTTTCGTAAATTTGGTGATATTTTCAAAAGTCGTCAGGTTGGCGATATTTTGTCCAATTGCTGCCAAATTTATCGCTAAGCATTAAAGGCGGACATACAAATAAAGGACTTTTAACGAATTGTTGGGCGTTAAAATACAAAATTATTACAAAAAGTAGTTAAAAAAATTACTTTCTAGAGAGTCATTTTCCGGTGCAATCCGCTTCTTATTTTCTTTCTGGTTCATGTTTCATTTGCATTGCTTTTTTCTCTTTCCTTTCTTTCACAAAAACAGTTGTTTTGTGTACGGAACTCTGTCGCTAATTTCTCAAACATTAAAAAGAGATTTGTTTATTTAAAATAAGAAATAAAAGCAAAATTTAGAAGATTTTTTTCCCCTCATGCTCTCGGTAAAACGGAAGACTAATAAGGCGAATTCAAAAATACCCTCGATTCAATAGAATGCAATAATTTTTTTTTCTTGATCGAGTTAAAAAAACAATTAACTATTATTTTCTTGCACTGCAGTATAGAACGTAACATAGCAAAGTATATAAATATAAACAGCATGGTAAACGCGCCAACAAATAAACTGTAAAATTAAACACAACCAAATAAGTGGTTAAAAAGTCATTTATTAAAATCTCCTTATTATGACTTACAAAATCACATAGCCAAAGTGCTTTCAGACATTATCATGTCCTTCATCAGTGGCGAAGTAAAATAACGTGCCAACAAGTGCCTAAATATAGGCCATACCACCAGGCAAAATTTGCATACGTCAACTACATACAAAATTACATACATCAATTTATATATTTTTATTTTCCTTATATACATAATGTATAAGGAAAGTATTGTGACGGGGTCGAAAATTAGAATTCGAGTTTTCGACTGGAGAGCACGTTTCAAGCATCCCTGATCACGAATCGCACATTTTTGAAGTGATGTCTGTGTGTGTGTGTGTGTGACAGTATGTGTGTGTCAGTGAGTCTGTGGAGACGATAACTGACGAACGAATGGACCGATTCGAACGAAATTTGGTACAAAAATCACAATTTGTAAACACTGGAGGCCTATTGTTTTTATACGCAATCGAATGTTCAGAACCCTCCTAAATTTTCGAATGAAATTTTGAAAAAATCGTCAAAAAATCAAAACCGCTAATAAAGTTAAGCAAATAGACATTTCTTATGTATTTTTTCATTAGAAAACGATTGTCATAAATTTTAGAACGCTAGCATAAACCGTTCTCGAGATATTGCACATTTAAAAAAAATTATCAAAAAGTTATATAAAATAAAAAAAAATATTTGCTATTGAGAAACATGTTCACTTTTCATATGTAATACCATGCGATAAATTAGGTGACATCATTCTCATGGATCTAGCTCGTTCCATTCATGAAAAAGATACTCTGAGTAATACTTTTGTATTTGAACACCAATTGTCATTTATCTGCTGTAAGAATAACATATTTCTCCGTCCATAACGCTTGGCGAGATTTTGGCGACGAATTTGGCGGAATGTCGCTAACTTGGCGACATTTTTAATTGCTGCCAAAGTAACAAAAATCTCACCAAATTGATAAAAATGACGTTAAATCAATGAAAATGACGACTAATTGAAGAAAATTCAATATCTTGGAAAGAATATAAGTATCTATTATAAGAATAAAATTTTTTTTAACTGTAAAAGTAGTAAATTCATTACATTATATAAGGAAAGTCATGTGTTGCCTACATCAGATTTTTTATCTTTTAAAAAGCAACGAGGTAAAATAAGTAATCATAAAAATGCATATTACAATAAGAAATAGAGATTAATAACTAACATGAATGTCGACAAAAAATGAAAACCAACTACTATTGAATTTTTAGAAAATCATGTAAAGACCCGCAGAGTCAAGAACGAGTCGCCAAGCATAACTAAGGGTCAGAACGGGGTCAAAATTACAAATAGAATTACGGTAAATATAAATAAAATGGGATTCATAAAGTAAAATATTACGGCGGTTATTGCATCTAATTAAAAGAAAAGGTTTATCAAACCTAGGCTGAAAATTATCGTTGATAACATACTGCGCAGCCGTATATAGTTTATCGTTTTTAACATGGCGAGCATGTTCAGCAAAGCGAATACCGACAGTACGTTTAGTACTGCCAATATGGAACTTGCAGGTATTATCGGGAGATAAAAGGGGGACAACATATACCCCAGCATGACTTTTGAAATTGTTATTAACCTTATATTTATCTGAACGGATACGATTAAGTAACGTAGAAACAGTAGAATGAGCAGTCTTGAAGTTAAATTCATGAAAAAATGAATTAGAGGATTGAAAATTATTTTGGATTTCATGATAATATTTATTTGCAATCTTCTGGTGCCCCTATGGGTAGCCCGTTATCTGGCATTTTAGCTGAGGCTGTTTTACAGGAACTCGAGAACGAGATTTTGCCTTTTTTTTTCGCTCAAGCCTAATGTTTGGTGTCGTTACGTGGATGATACATTTATTATTTGAATCACAGTATTAATGACCTCCTTTATCTTTTGGATAATGTGAATAATATTTACTCCTCTATTAATTTTACCATTGAACATGAGTCTAATTTTTTTTTTATCTTTTCTAGATGTGCTTGTTTCCCGAAACTCTCTTGGTTTCCATACTACTATTTTCCGTAAACCTACTAATTCTTGTATCCCCTCTAATTCCTATCACCCTATTTCTTCTAAAAAAGCTTCTTTTAATGCTTATTTTAATCGTGCCATTAATATTTGTTCTTCTATTCCGGCCTTAGTTACTGAAATTGATTTTTCCTTTAACCTTGGTTATGAAGCTGGTTATTCCTTCGAGTTCATTTATAAAATCGTTTCCCATATTTGTAATAAGTTTATGAACCCGAATACTAAGCTTGTTTCGGTATCTGATCTTATGTCGTATAAATCTAGTCTTCCTCATCACCCAACAATCTTCAATCCTCTAATTCATTTTTGTCATGAATTTAATTTCTAGTCTGTTCATTCTACTGTTTCTACGTTATTTAATAGTATTCATTCAGATAAATATAAAGTTAATAACAATTTCAAAATTCAGACTGGGGTGTATGTTGTCCCCCTTTTATTTCCAGATAATAACTTCAAGTTTTATATTGGCAGTACTAAACGTACAGTCGGTATTCGCTTAGCTGAACATGCTCGTGATGTTAAAAATGGTAAACTCTCCACTGCTCTTGCCCAGTATGTTATTAACGATAATTTTCAGCCTATATTTGATAAAACTTTCCTTTTAATTAGCTGCAATAACCCCAGTAATATTTTATTTTATGAATCCCTTTTTATTTATATCTACCGTAATTATATTTGTAATTTTGACCCCGTTCTCTGACCCCTAGTTATGCTTGGCGACTTGTTCTTGATTCTCTTCGGGTCAAGCCGTTACATGATTTTCTAAAAATTCAATAGTAGTTGCTTTTAATCTTTGTCGACATTCATGTTGGTTATTGAACTCTATTTTTTATTGTAATATGCATTTTTATGATTACTTATTTTACCTCGTTATTTTTTAAAAGATTAAAAATATATAAATTTATGTAGTTGACGTATGTAAATTTTGCCTGGCGGGTATGGCCTATATTTAGGCATTTGTTCGCACTTTATTCACCACTGATGAAGGGCATGATAATGTTCGATAGCGTTTTGGTTATGTGATTTTGTACGTCATAATAAGGAGATTTTAATAAATTACTTTTTAATCACTTATTTGGTTGTCCTTGAGTTTAAGGCGCATAGCAAAGTAGTTTACGAAAAATTTCAAATTTTAACGATGCATATTTGTTTATTATTAAAATTTATTGTAATTTCTCATACTGCTGTATAGAGAAAATATTGTTTTATCGAAATATTTCCAAATCGGTATTTCGACGAAAAATCATGTTTTAAATCCTCAGATCAAGCACTCTACACCAGGCTTTGTTCATAGCCATTTTTATCTAAATTGGGTAAAGGTGGTTCTGCTTTGCCGTTCGTAATTCTGCATCGATCGTTAGAGGGCGCTACTGTAGCAGAGTTATAAATGGTATCGTGTTTGTTATAATTTGTCACTTTGTTTTTCTATAGGAGCAATGCTATGAAATCTATGAATTTTGAATAATGTGTGTTCGAAAATGCAAATTAGAAAACATTCAATTTAGCCGAAGCTTTTTGTACGTATCTGCACATAGATCTTCGCAGATGGTGCAGATTTAAAACACTATGTATGCAGGCTACTCGCCAGGCTAGTTGCAGCTGAATTACACGAACTTTGCGTTACGTTTGTGTTGTTATAGTAAATGTTTACTACTTTTACACGTCTGATCTGTTCTGTAAGTGTTTTTGTAGAAGCAAGAATCGTTTTGCACTAATTCAACACATATTTTTTAATTTCGCAATTGCACTTTTCGGTCTATCTCTGTTGGTTTCTGAGTTAGTTTTTTTAAGTTCCGTATTTCGCCACTAGGGGCGCTACAAACATGTTCAATCGACAACGTATGGTCATTTTGTTACGATACGCGATTTAAATGTTTTTGGAAGACCTTGTATGTACACATACGACACATTTCCGCAAGTGTTTTTTTTTTTTTTTTGTCAAAATCTCTGTGATGCTGCAAAATGAAAAGAATACAAATCATACTTTTAACTGAACATCTTGAAAATGGCCGTAATATCGTAAAGTCGTAAAACATTGCATTGTGCCACATTAAAATCCACCATTAAATCTCTAGTACGAGTTCCTGGAATAAAATATATTAACATAATACCACACAATTAACTTTACCCATTTTAACTTTAAAATATATATTTATTAAGCACCTTATAATCATAATTAGATTACAACAATTATATATTTACTGAGGAGACTGGACATGTGAGATCAGGCATACAAAAATACCTAAACTAACTAAGACCTTTTATATATGTTACTAAGCACATACCTTCTTGTTGTCGTTAGACGTTTGTGGATCATTGATTGTTGAACCACCGCATCATCACTGCACTGTATGAGTAACTTGATGAAAAATCGTCTGAGGCTGTGTGGGAACTTAATGCATCTCGTCTATTCTGACTGCACTGCATGAGGATCTTGATGTATCTCTTCATGCACCTGTGACGACTTTTATACATATCTGCATCCCGACTCTAACTACACACTCCAACTATATTCTTATCCATTACTGATCTCTCTGTATTTTACATATCTGTAGAACTTTTTGCATGTCTATACGACTATAACTCTCCATCTATATTCTCATCTGTTGATTTGTCTCTGTAGACCTTTATGCATGTCTATTATCGACTCTAACTATTATCTCCAACTATATTCTCTCTTCTTATTTTTTATATCTGAATCTGTAGAATCTTCTGTCGGTTGCCACCTCTTTCTGCTTGTGGTCTGATACGCCTCTTCGGCTATCATTGGTTGACCTTAGGGCGATGCGACACCACATGTTCCCTATTGGTTGAATTTTGAACCAATCTCGTGGGTTCATCCTTAGCCCCTTTTTTATGGCTTAATGACCTCTCGGGTCAGGGCCGCTGTACAACTGGTGTCAACTGGGCCCTTTATTTGGCCTGCTAGATATCATAAATAATCATATAAACCTGTGTACGTGTATTCCGGTCTCACAATCTCTATTTCGAAAATTTTCAAAACGTATTTTATGAATAATATGAGAATATTATAAAAACAAAAAAAATGAAAGTAAACAACCTCTTTAGTATATATCATTTTTAAAAACTCGTGAAAGATTCCGTCGGATATCTTCAAGGAGAACGATCGATAAAAAGTTGAACCTCACGATGTAAAGATGATATTTTGTTTAAGTCTCCATTTTAGGAAGGAATTTCAAAAAGAAGCTTTTAGAAAGGAATCTTTAAAGAGATTTTAGAATTTAAGAAATTTTTTCTTAAAAATAAGGCAAACTCGATTGGAAATACACAAATGGCGAATAAAATCGTGAACGTAATATTTTCTGAGTCAGATATTTAAAGATATCTTGTTAGAAGAACATAAAATTATGTCCGATTTTTAATATTGTTTGAATTTATATATATGGCTTCTAGCAAAGTCTTTTAGTATCACAATAACTTTGTACGGAAAGGGTTATGAGTGTACACATTTGTTTTATCTATAGGAAAGTGAAAATGACCGATTCAATTAATAGGGATTTCAGCGCTCATAGAGGAGAATTTAAAAAAGTTAGGGAAACGAACTTGGTAACAAAATGAGTTAGACGAATAAAACCAATCACGAAGTTATACAATATTGTTGAATGAGTAGGAATCTATATAAATAAAATTGAAAATCTGTCTATCTATTTGTATATATGTGTGTGTGTTTGTCTCATCACCACGGGAGAACGGTTTCACCGAATTTCATGAAATTTTTGTGCGTAACCGTGAAATAGCACCACTTAAAATTTAGTCCATGTTTCGAGTTTCTAGGACCAGTGGTTGTCAAGATATTAATAAAAAAAAACGCACAATTAAACCTTCCATAGAGATAGCACTATGCAGACGATATATTTTCTGAGTATTTATTTGAAGAAAATTATATCATGTAGCTTAGCAACAGATTTAAATCCAATGTGTTTATACGGCAAACCGATTTTTATTAAATATTTTTTGGTTTAAATACTAAAGAAATGTATATAAAATAAATTTTTATCGAAATTGCATTTTTCTCTCGAATATATCAATTACGGCCTTCAGGTTTAAGGATTACGGGAATTATTGATATTTTCAATTTTTTACGTCGTCTGTTTTATTTTGGCAAAGATTTTTGAAACTCATATATACTTGTAGTATGGGTAATCTTCAACTAATACACGAGTATATCTTCTAATTTACGAGAATATAAGTAATACGGTTATATCTTCCTATGCAATTTTATGGCATTTATTTTGACATATATTAATTCAATTTATATTTTCTGTAAATTTGTTTAGGAACAAGATCAGGATGTTTTATTCTTCAAATCTGTATGTGAAGATAATTTTGTATATCGAGAACAGAGATTCTTAAACTTCTTTTTAGGAGCATTAAGTTAAATATTTTAAAAGAATATTTTAAATAACAATGTCATTTAGAATACTATAGGAATTTTAACATGATTGCAAATTTTAAGTTTCTTTATAATGTATATTCCGCACGAAGAAGGGGCATACTGCTAGTCCACAATAAAACAGTTACAGAAGGCATTTGTTAGACGCAATAATGTTATTGGTGAATTGGCTGTGAATCAAGAATGCTGAAATAAACAACATTTATAAGCATAGGAATCTAATGAACAGCTTGTTTAAAATGATCTTCGTCAGCAACAATTCACATTTGAATCTGAAAAAAAAAATGACATTATACGTTGACAAGCATCGCAGGCATCACCGTGGCATATAGTTCCTGTTTATACTTTTCTTCAAAATGTGTGGCATTTCATTAAGCATGTCTCAATAAAATCTTTTCCTATCTTCTAAAACGTAATATGAGTTTTTAGAGTATAAAAAAAAATATGCACGCAGCTGTTCTGTAGGATGAAGAAATACAGATGCTCTGTAGGAATTTTCTCAATGAAGAATTTAGGAATAAAATTTTCTTCAGACGATTCTTTCAGCTCTTGGAATGAACTGGATTAGGGGCGTAACTACTATACTACGAAACCCCCAAGAGAGATGGGGACATGATGCAGAGATGGGGACAGATATAGATGTCAAGAAATTGTAAAATCAATTAAAAATATGTTTACGAATAATTATTGGTAAGTGGCCTAGACCAGAATCTTGTAAGAATTCAAGATTTAAAGTTTGACGGGAGCTGTAATTTAACATGTACTCCGAACAATGACGAACATGCAATATTCACGTTGTCTAGCATGTTGTCTAGCAATGGTGTGCGGTTTTTTACATATTTGCAAGAAATTCTTATTTCTCATATTTAGAAAACTTTCTAAGATATAACAAATGTTTGTATCTCTGCTACTAGATGGCAGCATCACCACATATGAGTAAGGAATTGATAGACTGCTTCTCTGATTAGAATTACTTCGTACTAATTATACTTCAAAAATCGAAATAAGCACTAATTATAAATTTAATGTTTGATTTCACTTATTTACAGGAGAATTTCACTTATTCACATATTTACAGGAGAAAACACGAATTTTCAGACGATAAAAATGCGTGAACAGTGAATTTATTACGGAGCAATTACCATGCATACACTGTAAAACATTCTACAACCTTTGCTCTTTGTTGATAATTTTGACAAACTGATAAGAAAAGCCACAATTCATTCATGAAAATTCCAGCTTAATTTCTGAAATTTCATTCAGCTAATTATCGCCTGCCGAAGTTTTATTTCTCTCTCTATATACAGAGTGAGTCAGAACTCTTGGGTCAAACTTTAAGAGGTGATAAATCACATCTAAACAAGCAATTTTTGTCATACAAAGCAGGGTCGTAACACCAGAGGCGAACCGCTAGCAAGAGGTGAACCGCAAGAGGTGAACCTCTAGAGGACTGCAGAACATACCTCCTATTTTTACAGGAGGTATTGCCACAGTTACTGCAACATGTTCATGCCAACATTAAAGCATGTATGTGGTTCCAACACGACGGAGCACCACCCCATTTCAGCGTGGATGTGCGGCACACTTTAGATGCTACATTCCCAGGGCAGTGGATTGGTCGGGATGGTCCCATAGCTTGGCCGGCACGATCGCCTGATCTCTCATGTCTCGACTTTTTCTTATGGGGCCATATGAAAAATCTCATCTACGATAGTCCCATCGACTCCGATGAGAACTTTGTTGCTAGGACTGCTGTTGCTGCCGGCGTTGTCCAAGATATGCCGAGTGATTTCGCTGAAGTGCGCCGTTCGCTACATCGAAGGTGTGATGCCTGCATTACTGCTGGTGGTCGCACTTTTGAGCAGTTTCTGTAATTTTGTCCATGCATTCTGCAATTTCTGTCAGTAAAACGTACTTCGTTTCTACTCTGTCATTTTTGTGTTTCCTCTTTTCACGAGAGGGTCATCATTTCCTCATTTCATGAGCCACCACCTAGCGACTCACCTCTTGCGTTGCGACCCTGCTTTGTATGACAAAAATTTCTTGTTTATATGCGATTTATCACCCTTTAAGGTTTAGCCCAAGAGTTCTGACTCATCCTGTTTATTATCATAACTATTAGAAACCTCACTCCCCATTACAGTCAGCTGATTCCCATGAAACTTTCAGTAACATGTTTGTGAATGTTTCACAGTGTAGCAAGTAGCAATTGATCATTAAATTTACTACTATGACTCAGCTATTTTAATGAATTAAAATATGTATAGTTGAGTTTCCAATCAATCAGCAAAAGTAAGTGGATCATTGGTAAATAAGAAAATATGCGACAGTGTCAAGATCATTTCTAGCCTAACATTCATTTTCTTCTCCCATTGAGGCCTGTGTGTTGTTTTATTAGCATTGACACAGGTACAGTCAGTACAGGTTCTGTTCATCTTGACCTCTTCCTTACTGTACCTGTCGAAAACCCAGACCATCCTAGGACGAGTCGGATGGTCTGGGTTTTCGACAGGTACAGTAAGGAAGAGGTCAAGATGAACAGAAGATATTTTTCCTTAAAATGATAGTTAAATATTCATTTTATAGAATTTTGTTTGTTGCGCACCATATTATCAACGAAATAAAAACTATATAATATATGAAGTAGCTCGACAAATGCTTAAGACCATATACGTCATAGGTATGACGAGTAAGCATATTTAAAGCGCTGAGGTTTCATATACAATCCAACAATAAATAAGTCAACTTATCAGTTTCACATGATCCTCTTTGCTCGATTTCCTTAATAGTTCAGAATTAAGCATAAAAGAATAAAAATATCACATTATTATTATTATTTTTTTTTCCAATGGCCAGGCATTGACTCTTTCATCTTCGCCTATACATCGGCCAGAACAGTGAACCTCTTAGCCATCAAAGACGTTGCCCCAGCGCACCAGTGGGGGTGGGAACACATTGCGCTGAACAACACAAACATCCATGTCTTACGCGGCACTCGAACTCACAACGTGGCGGTCGATCAATCGCTGGAAACGCTCGCCTTATCCGTTCGGCCACCACGTCGACTGAAATGAGCCAACAGTACGCGGTGTTCACAGGTGGTCACCCACCCAAGTACTAACCGCGCCCGATGCTGTTTAACTTCAGTAATCTAACGAGAACCGGTGTTTTCAGCACGGTAGAGCGGTTAAATATATCACATTATTAATATATGCAAAATATCAACAATGCAGCTAGCTAAAAAACATACTAATGTAAAATAACAAAATAAATATAAAATAACTTGGCAAATAATGCTTAAGAGCATAAATCATAGGCACAACAAGCAAACGTATTTAAAGTGCTAAAATTTCAAACACACTTCAACAACAATAAATAAATCAACTTATCAGTTTCAGATCAAATCTCATAACAAATATTCGCCATATTATGATAAAGCATAAAATGATCTTATTTTACTGTTATGCAATATTTTACAGGCATTAAATTTTGTATCGATTTGCGTGAATAAGCAAAATAATAAACATGAATTTTTATCAATATGAAGAAATGCAGAACTTACTTTTGTTTATAATCCACATATAAGGAATTGATAAAGAAAACTCTGTGCGTCTTGTATTCCATAATACTACATGGGTAGAACAATTTGTAATTTGGGTTTTTGGCATAAAAGCTTTTACTTCAAAAAAGCAGGTTACTTTATAAAAAGATAGCAAGAACTGAAGATGATTTTGATTTCAACTCCCACTAACATCCGGTTTCGGTTCGAAATTAATCCGGAAGTGAAACCGAAATTAATCCGGAAAGTAGTGAGGGTGCTCCAGTGAACATTTCTTTCCACCACTCAAAATTTGTCGCCGTTATAATGTACTTCTATTTCTGTGCAGATACCTGACCTTTTCCCAAAGTTATGCATCGTTAATTTAGAGAATATGAATACATTAAGTGTCACAGAGACTGTAGCCCCGAATTTACACATTTACAGCAGTTAAAATATCTGGAGAGGCTCCCAGAACTTTAACAGACATTTATGTAACATACTGTTCGTGTTTACTTATGTTGCACTCCAAATAAAATTCTAAAGAGGTATGACAACATGAAATGTTTTTAAAAATAAGATATATGCTTAAATATCAGTGTTGCAGTCTAATTCGCTGTGTTATAATTTTTTTTTTATATTTTTATTTCTGATAAATAAAAATTTAGACGTATTTCCTTGAAATTAATTTTTTTTAATAAAAATGGCGATATAGGACCTATTTTCATTTTTCGGTAACCTGCGCCATTTTGTTGGACGAGCTTTCAAAAAGTATTCCATTTCGTTTCTTTCTGAAAGTATTCCATTTATAGTGCATTGCCAGTTCGATCCGTATATTTCATTGTTTTCTTTTTTTTTATGTATACAGAGATATACATAATCGATCATTATGAATGGCATTCTTTTTTATATAACACATTCTTGCATAAATTAAGATTTAAAAATTAATTAGTCGATAATCCGGTACGATGAATTTTAGGGCTTTTTTTTTTACTTAACTAATCTATTAATTATAGTGAGTCAAATCTGTCTTAGAAAATAACATTTTCCGAGAGCTAACGTTAACGATTTTTACTTTTTAAACCTTGGAAAGTGGTGGTTCATATTTTGATTTTAATCGTTGTTGCATTTTACAGTTTTCTTTCTATATGGCAGCACATAGTCAAAACAGTTTTTAATGGGAGATCGCTTCTTTTTAAGAGGGGGGGGGGGGGATGATCACTTCTGACAGCTAAAATTCATTCATTTTTCAAAGTTCAAAATTTTTGTACATAAGTTAATAATCATACAAAATGCAAAATAAATAAATAAATAAATTAGGTTGAAATAGATGTATAATGTATATATATATATATATATATTGTGATATTATGTTCTTGTATTGACAACACTAACTTTAGGTACTTGAAAAATGGCAACGATACTATGTTTGTTGATATTCCAGTTACTAGCGTGTGATACTGTTTTGCCATTTTGTCATACATAATTCTAGTTGATTCAAGCTTTTTTAGGTCTCTCTCGTTTTCTAACGCGCATTTCTATTTCAATTTACTCAACTAGAATTCTTGGATTTAATTCGCATAAGATGGAACGACTTCTCAAGCCAAAGAGGTTCGAAGTGGATCCCACTCGAGTAGGAGCTGCAGCAAAACGGAAACATTGGAAACGGACATTTTTGAATTTCCTGGGCGAAGTTCAGCAGTTGACTGAGGAAATAAGCTTCATCTCTGATGTAACTATGTTTCGGCTGGTGTTTATCAGCATATCAACGATGCAGAAAACTACAATACGGCTATTACTGCCCTAGATTTTATTTACGTTACCAAACGAAACGAAATATTCGCCAGACACTGAGTGGCTTCGAGAACCCAACAATCGGGAGAGTCTGTGAGTGAATATCTGTAGATACTTAAACAAATGAGCAAAGATCGTGATTTCAAATCTGTTACTGCTGAACAATACAAAAATGAGTATATTAGAGACACAGTCATCCGGGGTTTAAGGAGCACTTGAATTCGAAAACGCCTGTTGGAGAACACTACAATTACGTTGAATAATGCATTCGATCAGACTAGGGCATTAGAACTGGTGAACATTAACCCTTTCATATTCTGCAACTTCGAATTCGGTACCAGTGGCTGCCATAGAGCAGAAATAAGAAAAACCGGAGGAGACTCACGTAGCTGCAGCTATAACAGCCTGTTCCGGGATATGTTTTTTTTGTGGAAATGACCCCCATATTCGAAATATCTGCCCGGCGAAGGATGCACTAGGTAGAGGGTGTAGAAAGAAAGGACATTATCAGAGAGTTTGCAAGTCCAGGCTGTTGCGCCCCCGAACAATTCTACAGCATCAGTCTGGGGATAATTGTGGCATCAGCATCAATTGTCCCCAGTTGTCTCCAAAAGTCTATTGCTAAGGTGGATATAAATGGAATAGAGCTGAATGCTGTTATTGATACTGGTTCACTTAGTTTTCTAAACCAATGTCTGGTAAAAAAAGTGTCGAATACTAGTGAAGCCATACTTTGGTAGAATAACTATATGGCAAACTCTTCCTTAAGCTCGGACATTACCTGCTGTTCCGTGGTTCGGTAAAATTACAAACTCATTCCAATACAAACGTAGAGGTGTTAATCATGAAAAATCTCTGCGTAGATTTTCTGATCGGCCATGACTTAATAAAAAATTATTCATCGGTTGAGATTGATTTCAACGGTGACAGACCACCTCTGAAAATCTGCTCATTGGCAATGCCCAAGTCTCAGCTGCCCACTGTTTTCTAACTTAATCCCTGACTGTAGACCAGTGATCACGAAGTTAAGGCATCAAACGGAAGAAGATAGACTATTTATAGCTGCGGACGTAAACAGACTACTCGAAGAAGGTGTAATCGAACCCAGTAATTCATCTTGGCGTACACAATCATTTGTTGTAAAAGGAGAATAGCACAAGCTCAGAATGGCTGTCGATTACTGGCAGATAATTAACAGATTTACAATACTTGATGCTCATCCTCTTTACAGAATCGAATAATTGATTTCACAAGTGTCTAAATATGAAATATTTAGTATTATTGATATCAAAAGTGCCTAGCATCAGGTACCCATATTAGAATCTGAAAAATACTATGCAGTTTTTGAAGCTGACGGTAAACTGCAGAATTTTCTACGTGTCCCTTTCGGTGTGACTAATGGGGTAGCATGCTTCCAGAGAATCATTGATAAAATAATTAAGGATGAAGGTTTAGAAAGCACTTTTTCATAGCTTGATGATGTAACGGTATGTGGGAAAAATCAAATGGAGCATGACTTCAACTTGGAAAAATGACTCATGACTACTGCTAAGAAATGCAACTTAACACTGAATGATAAGAGGTGTATTTTTTCTACTAAATTAGTTAAACCACTAGGATACTTTATCGAGAACAAAACTATAAAACCTGACCCTGACAGACTGGCTCCACTGTTGAATTTACCTATTTCTAAAGATACAGCTTCTCTGCAACATGCGCTGGGCATGTTTGCCCATTTGAAAATATGCTTCTGCGTTGTACCCATTGGTAGAATCGGCCCTTCCTGAAGAAACTTTGAGAGTTTGGAAGATATCTTGTAGGAAGTTTAATTCTAAAATTGGCGATGAAACTGACAACTTAACGTCTCTCTTACAATTTTTAAAGCTAGAAGTTGAAAGTGAGGAGCGACTGAAAATCGCTCGTTCAAGTTTCTCTCATAGCAATAACACTTCGATACCTACCGCTGCTTGTATTTTCTCCGGCGAAGTAAAAGTGCCAGGAAAATTGTGTTTGTGGTGTAGTAAAATATCTCATAATTCAACAGAGTGTTTCAAAGCTAGAAATCTTTCTCTTGACAGTAAAAGGGAACTACTTCGATAAAAAAAGGAGCCTGTTACGTCTGTTTAAGGGTAGGTCACAATACAAAAAGGTGCAAGGCAGTGGTTAAATGTCTTATCTGTGATACACGTAACAGTGTTATTATGTGCTCTGAACTGCCAAGTCCGTCGCCAAATAAGAAACCCGAGAAAGAGCCAAGGAAAACAGCAGAGACATTTTCGAGTAATGAGAGTGAATCAAGTATCCTATTAACTCATCGAAGTGGTCCGACTCTATTCCAAACAGTGCTCGTCCGAATATTAAGCGAAGGTAAACCTAGATTAGTGAGAGCACTCTGACAATGGATCAGAGGTCGTACATTCGTAGTGATATCCCAAAACGACTAAATCTAAGATCCTCAGGTCAAGAGACATTGAGTCATTGTTTATTTGGAGGATTATAAATTAACCCCAGATCTCACAATGTATATGACATATCAATACAGGAGTTTAGATAGAAGATATCAATGCCAGATGTCTGTACTAGATCAAGCTAAAATATGCAGTTCTGTTCCCCGGATAGAAAGTACAAATTTATATTCCTTATTGAAAGAGCAGAATATAGTTTTATGTGACGCAGGGGAAGGTGCTCGCGAAATATGTCTATTAATCGGAGCAGATTATTCCGGTATGCTAATGATTGATTCAGTCGTCCACTTGGATAAAAATTTAACTACAATCAGAACTAAATTAGGGTGGACAATTCAAGGCCCAGAAATTAAATCCCGTACAACACTGAGTAATATTACTCTTCTCTGTCACTCAGAATTAGCACATTTATGGAGTCTGGATGTACTTGGAATTAGAGATCCAGCTGAGACAAAAACGAAGGAAATTTTAGATAATGAAGTGACTGAGTTTTTCCAGCAAACACTAAACGAAGAAAGTCGCTATGAAGTACGTTTACCTTTCAAAGAAGGGTATCCAGATTTAGAAGACAACAGAGAACTGGCAATGAGATGGCTTATAAGTACTACCAAACGTCTCGATCGTATAGGATACACAAAAGAATATGAAAATGCATTTGAAGAATTGCTTCAGTCGGAAGTAGTGGAACGTGGGCCACACAATGAAATTACCCCCATTCATGGGCATTATCTGCCTCACCATGCCGTTATTAAAATTTCCAGTTTGACGACGAAGGTTAGACCAGTTTATGACGTATCGGCCAAGGATTCGAAAGGTAGCTTTTTAAATGCATGCCTCGAAAAGGACCGAACTTAGTCGAATTGATTCCTAAATTGTTGACTCTGTTCAGAAGAAACGCCATCGGTGTTACAACAGATATCCGCAGGGCTTTTCTACAGATTAGTTTATCTCCAAGAGACAGAGATTTTGCCCGCTTTCTCTAGTGGAAAAACGAGGAGGGTAAAGAAGTAGAAACTTTTAGACACTGCAGACCTCCTTTTGACATGTCTCATAGTCCGTTTATGTTTGAAGCAATAATTGCTTATGAAGATGCATAATACAATATTTTTGGCATTGAATTGTACATTAACATTGGGCACTTTTCTTAATTACAATATTTAAATCTATTTAAATTACCAAATTAACTTATGTTTTGTTCAAATCCGACTTGACAATTGGTAAAATCGATAGCGCACAAAAACCAAAATAGACAACCATGTTATCATCATCTTACGCAAAGCGCCAGACGTGCATATCAATAAATAAAGACATACCACAATGCTATTGGGATTAACTTAACGTCACATAATTCGAAATTGTGCTCTTTTGGATACTTTGCTAGTTATAACAGAATGACCTATCCACATTCACGTGCAAAATTCACATCAAAATGCAATTGACATTTAATAATTACTAGTGAGGCCTGCTGGCATTCTACCTAATGTAAGTAATTTGAAAGACCGGTTTATTCATAGGATATCTGTTATAATACAAGACAACATTCAATCATTGCCTGCGTAGCCATAACATAAACGGAGGCATTATCCATTGTTGTAAATACATTAAAAATGAGTCCAATTTCCAGCTTCGTTTTCAATATCTCATGTCATACGCACCGTAGACCTGCAGAATAGTGTTCTTTATATATGGATTCTGTGAGATAAATAACTTTTGTAAATTTTTTAGTGTCAAAATACAAAACTATTGCAAAATGTATCTTCTGATGTGAATAGAACGAATTAGATTCACAAGAATGATCCTAATTGATTTATTGTATAATATTGTACTTTCCATATTCAATATTATACAACGATAATTACTACTTTTTAATTTTAGGCAATTTTTTGTTATATTTATTTGAAAAACGTGCAATATCTCGAGAATAGTTTATGTTAGCATTCTGTCATGTGTTTTTTAATAAAAATTTGAATATGAAATTATTATTTATTTAATATTTAATATTGTTATAGATCCGGATTTTTCTTAATTTTATCAAACATTCCTTTAAAGATTTGAAGCCTTCTGAACATTCAATGACCTTTAAAATCAATAACTTTCCAATATTTACTAATTGTAATAATCGTACCAATTTTTTTTAAACGCTTCACTTGTTCGTTAGATATCACTTCTACAGACTGACGAACAGACACATTATCATACCTACACACACACTAACACGCCCACTAACCTTCGCAGATACACATATACAGACATCGCCTGAAAATCGTCCGATTCGAATTCAGAGATGTTTGAAACGTGTTCTTCCATCGAAAACTCGAATTCGAATTTTCGACACCATCACAATACTTTCATTATACATATACTATGTGTGTAGGGAAAGTAATTTAAAACTGAAAAAAAAAAACACATCTAAGAGCGTTTTTTCGAAACTGAGAATTTTGGAGATATTGCCATTTTAGTTTGAACGATAGTATAGAGATCTGTGAGTAAGGAAGAAATGGATACGTCACTTTACCATCCAAAAGTGATATATTATTTAGCTCTAGATGTATTTGTAGATTGTTACGTTTTCTAACGATTCCGAGTAGCTCAGTTAGCAGAGCGTTGTTTGAAAATCTAAAGCCAGTCTTTTTACAGGACGTGAATGTTGTATTTTACACAGTCCGCCGATAAAAAGTTTGGGTAACTGTGATTTCTTGCCATTGTCAACTTATTAACATAGAATTTATTCTTATAAAGCATATTGACGAAATCGTCTGCCGAAAATAGTTACGAATGCTTTACACAGAACCTTACGAAACTCGTTATGGAATTGACAGAATGTATGCAAAACAATTTCAACCTGAATAATATCGATACAAGACTCCAATCTTGCTTTGGAAGAATCAAGGTCATAAGCTAGTGCCATAGTCAGCGGCGAGTGGCTAACATTTTAACAATTGATACGTTTAATACACTGTCATACAATTCGTTCGCAGTTCACATTGCGTTATGAATTAGCAGTAATGACAACGTATTGTATTTATAAGTTTATGTGAAGTTTGAGCTAAGTTTTTGAAGTTCTTAACCTTCAATCAATTTTGGAAATAATTTTAAATGTTCCTTACAGTTTAACAACCTATATTCAGGCTTTGAAAATTTGCAATCCGTATGCACTTGCCGGTTTAAACCGGTCACAACTCGCCTCTGATTCCAGTATAACTGATTGTACTTTTACCTCCAAGTGTTGTACTTTCTTGAAGCTGTGAAGCGTTCAGAATAGTCGACCAATGAGATTGAACACAGGAAGTGACGTCATTGGCCATTTAGAGGTACTGAATTGGTTGAGAATTATGTGCAAATTAACGAAAATGAGATATTTGAACGCTTTGGTTACAAATCAAACAGACGATGCAATTGGAGAGTGCGCGACCGAATAGCAATGTTTACTTTCTACGCGTTTTTAATGATTGTATCCTTTAATTCGCATTATACTGTAAAATTCGTTAATTTAGCAACAGTGCAGTTAATATGTATTTGAAATAATCTTGTAGCGAAAATTTAATATCATGTGCTATGAAGAACATTGAAAAGAACATTTAGCAATAATAGTTACCAGCATTTCTTGGAATATCTGATTTTGTTGATGAAAATCTTCCTTAATGATCAGAGGTAAGTGCAGACTAAAATTTACTGCTCTTGTAAAATTCCATAATGTAATATTGTCCCAATATTTTAAGCAAATATTGGTCCAATTCCGTCAAAATGTCTACTTCTCATATTGGTCCAATATTTTCAATATTGGCTGTCAATATTGGATTGCTACTAGGGGCATGTGTGTGTTTATGAGGGATAGTGTGCGTGGGAGAGATGGCGAGAAGAGAAGCATAGAAAAGAGAAGCGGGTTGACGATAGAGGAAAAGGGAGTAGGAGAGAAAGTAAAGATGAGAGAGAGGAGAAAGAATATGTATTTGAATATGAAAATTGTGGACTGAATATATCAACAACAAATTATGCGATTCGAACGAAATTTTAGTAAGGTAGTTATTATCTTTGGATACTGAACCCGTTGAATATTCATCTTGATCAAACATTCGAAAGGAAAAGTTTTGAAATATACTTTATCATAGGTATAAGTAATGATAGCAGGAATTGTAGATTAGTTTGTTCGTTTATACATAATTTTTCGCTAATAAATGAATGTTGGAAATTGTCTGGCACAAACCGTGGTCGAAGCAGTGGCGTAATTAGTATTGAGCGCGGTTAAGTGACGCTTAAGGGCCCAAGAAACATGAGATCTAGAGCAAGTTGGGATATTTGCAAATTCCAGAACAAAATAAATTTTCCACAAAAATATCATCGAAAAATAAAAGTATTTTATTGTTATTGCAATAGATGATTTTATTTTACCAGTCATCCCTTGTAACTGCTTTACACCAAGGGTGAGCTGCACAACTTGGGTAATAAATAAATACATAATTATACGTATTAAGTTGTTCATGTTTTATTAAATCGATTTTTATAATAGATGCTAAAACGCTTTTACATAAAATAATCATTACTTGTTAAATATGAATAAAAATGTTTCCCAAAGTTTGATAAACATGGGACCCTATCAGGCGCAAAGCGGAACTCAGAACGAAGCCGAACGTGTGCGTTTGATAATGGCTTTACTTAGGATTTGCCTTCCCTTCAAAGAGGGGAATGGAAGTGTATATGACCAAAGGCAAGTTTTTTAACATAAGCTGTTAAGCAGTGAAAAGTTTCTTAAACTACTTTAACACATTTGAAAATAATTTTCATTCAATTACCCGTGAGTAGTTATAAATTGGGGGTTCTGCGGCGGATCGGGGAGGCGCAGCAAGCGCAGCAGGAGGAGAGGCCCTCTTTGGGAGGAGGGTCCCTCTTTGAGAGGATGCCTCTTTGGGAGGATGCCTCTTTGGAGTGTCTTCCCTCTTTTGAGAGGAAGCCCCTCTTAGAGGGTCTTTAGACCCCCAGGATGCCTCTCAGTGCCCCCCTCCCCTCTTTTGGAAGTTTGGTGAGGTGGTGCAGCACCGGATGCCTCTTTCGGAAGAGGGCAATTGCGAAAGTCTTTCACGGAGGCCTGATGACTCATACGGAGTGAGTTTCACTCCGAGTCTTCAGAGGGAATGTCACAATCGCTGACCTGAGGAAGTGGTTTCAAGCGATGTCGCAATCAGCGACTGACCTTTGACCTGAGGAAGAAGTTTCAAGGGATGTCGCAATCGAACAATCTGGAAATGACGTGTCGCGCCTTGGACCTCCTTAGCACACGTCCTCCCTCTCTGCTGGTCAGCGACAGAGTGAAAGATCTTATCAGCGTGACGTAGTTAAAGCGCCCTCTGGCGAATTTTGATGAAGTGCTGCCATCTATCGGCATTTTTTTTTTCCAAAAGAAATTAATGTTTCACTTGTCAGGAGCTGGATTCGATCTTGGGTCCAACTGATTAGGAGTCGCGCGTCTTACCATCGTGCCAAAGCACCCGTGCTTTATAGGCAGTTAACTTCGAAGTGTACCTTATCAGTGGAAGTTAGATTATTTTTCAAAGTTCATTCGAATAGCGATGCAAGGGTGCGTTTTAAAACAGAATGTTACGGAGTGAATATAAATATGTATATTATAACACAATGATTTTTTTTAAAACAAATGTATACACAAACTTTAAAAACACGAATGTAATAATTAGCTAAAATTGTGTTCAGTGGACACGAAACTTGTATTCAGTGAATACTATTCTGAGTGTTGTGTATCTAAAAACAAATGTATACACAAACTTTAAAAACACGAATGTAATAATTAGCTAAAATTGTATTCAGTGGATTTTTTTTTTTTTAAATAAATCAATACGATTTTTATAATAATAACGAAATGATTTCGAATATTTAAAAACAAATTGATTACGGATGAACACACAAATTGTGTTCCGTGAATACTATTCTGAGTGTTGTGTATCTAAAAACAAATGTATACACAAACTTTAAAAACACGAATGTAATAATTAGCTAAAATTGTATTCAGTGGATTTTTTTTTTTAAATAAATCAATGCGATTTTTATAATAATAACGAAATGATTTCGAATGTTTAAAAACAAATTGATTACGGATTTCCAATGAACACACAAATTGTGTTCAGTGGACACACAAATTGTGTTCCGTGAATACTATTCTGAGTGTTGTGTATCTAAAAACAAATGTATACACAAACTTTAAAAACACGAATGTAATAATTAGCTAAAATTGTATTCAGTGGATTTTTTTTTTTTTTAAATAAATCAATGCGATTTTTATAATAATAAGGAAATGATTTCGAATGTTTAAAAACAAATTGATTACGGATGAACACACAAATTGTGTTCCGTGAATAATATTCTGAGTGTTGTGTATCTAAAAACAAATGTATACACAAACTTTAAAAACATGAATGTAATACATAGCTAAAATTGTGTTCAATGAACACACAAATTGTGTTCAGTGAACAGGATTCGACTATTCTGAGTGTTGTGTATCTAAAAACAAATGTATACACAAACTTTAAAAACACGAATGTAATAATTAGCTAAAATTGTGTTCAGTGGACACGAAACTTGTATTCAGTGAATAGGATTCGACCATTCTAAGTGTGTGTGTGTGTGATTTTTGAAAAATAAATCTAAAAGTATATAAAATAATAATGAAAATTAGAACTCACAGAACGACCTCTTCACTACCCGCTAGTCAAACTTCAAATGAGTGATACACTCTCATTACGCTATTAAAAATTAGATATTATCTATAATGACGTCAGCAGTATGAGGTGTTGCCACCTATTTTTTCTAATAATATATTTTAATAGTTGGATACTTCAAGGGTCTGATTTGGTACACGTAATCTGAAATACATCATTTTAATGATATTACGCATTGAATATGATTCGGCCATTTTTAAAATGGTGGATGTAATTGAAATATCGAAGTTTAGAATTTAACAAACTAACGAATTTTCACCCCCAAAAATTTTAGCATTCAGTTTAAATAAAACCCAATGAATATGATATCACCATTTTAACATCGTAATTTTACTACCATTATAGAACTTAGAAGTGAGTGTACATTATTTTTTTCAGGACACCAACACATTTTAAAATCTATTGAATAGGAATAGACCATTTTGCACATACATGTACCTAGATTTCAACACCCGGTATTAAAACCTGCTAAACATGAAACGAGTAAGTATTGTGTGAGATTTTATCACACTAACTTTCAAACTTTTTAAATTTTTAAAAATGTCCGAAATAGTTGTATTTCATCGGTAGACATAAATTGTATGGAACACATTTTTATGAAAAAAATATCTGTTTCGACAGCTTTTAAAAATAGATTTCTACAGTTGTACACTATGGTTCTAGAATTTTCTAAATACGAATCGACTGTTTGAATGGTGGTTTTACCGATGCAAATATTTACAGGACAAATATTTCAATGAAACCGAACTTAGTTGAAGCTTCTAAGTTTGAATATTTAGAATCATTTCATATAATTTTTATATTCACATTGAAAATAGTTAACAAAATTGGAACTCACGGAGCGACAACTTACTGTCCACACTCCAAATGAGTGATACACTCTTATTACATTATTAAAAATTAGATCTTATCTATAATGATGTCATTATGTTGCCGTATTGCCACCACACAATTATTCTTTCCAAATTATGCATTTTTTTTCTTTTTTCTTTTTAATAACTTGCTACTGTCTTATGCTATCCATTTTTTTTTTTTTTCATATAAGCAGATATTCCATATACCTTCTAAATGTTAAGTTGTAATTTAAAAAAAAAAGCATTAGAGGTGTATTTTACGTCTGAATTCGTCCAAGTGGAAATCCGACAATTGCATCCTCACATTTCAATAGACACCACTAAAATGTGTGGATCTTATTTTGAAAAAGCTGCTCTCAGAAAGAATATGTATATGAATACATATTTTCCATAAATATACCCCCTCCCCCCCCACAATACACACAACATGCAGGCCAAAGACTCACCCAAAATACATTCCAAATCGGCTCTATAGCTTATCGCGCTTATCAGTGTAACAGATAGTGACCCAATGTTCATGTTCGCAAAGCGAGTTAATTGCAATGTTATTGTTTTAAGCAGTTCCCATATTTAAATGAAAAATTTATCAAATTATACAATACATACAAGAGCTGGAAGATCATAGCATTTCAATATTATAGAATACTCACGAATGTTTTTTTTTTTCCCCATTTAAAATTATCAAATTTTAATGCAATTTGACAAAAATTGCACAATACTTAGTGTATGACTATCAAATAAGAGCTAGGTTTTATTGTTACAACAACGTTTAAGATCATTAAACGAGTATATATATATATATTTTTTTTTTAAAAAGAAGAATAGTATATAACTTACTGTTTTTAAGGATAGGTGATTGTTAACATTGAATTTAAATGAAAGAGTGACCCTCTGAGACAAGTACAGTACATTGCAATATCATTAAAAAATATGAAAGATATGCAATTAACACCTTAAAAGAAACATGTAATGAGTTATCTTAATACGAGACATTATTGACATGCACATAGAAATGTCACAATTTTGTGGCTGTAGGTGCTCCATAAGACCTCTCTGCTCTTAATAAATGATCCCATTTGAATGTACATATTTAACAACACACAGAAAATGACAGGACCACAACAAAATTTTACACCTATTACAGAATAACTCCCAACTTCGTTGATTTTTAAGAAACTACAGTCGAATTTTCACCGATTCTTAGAGATTGAAACACAACATTGTTTATGAATCTTCATACTTTAGAGAATGGAACATAAATTAGCATTTATTTTGAATGAATTCAGAATTTTGACATTGATTATAAATTTATGATTTAAACTCTATAAAGTGTAAATATCTTTTGTCATGAAACTCACACTGTAGACATTTGATATGATTCGAATAAATCTATTTTTAATTTTTTATATTTTATTTTAAAAAGTGAGATTAGTAAACCTGTTACACTTGAATGCATAGATACATAACTCACAACAATATAACATTTCTTAAATGGAACATGCTAAAAAAAAAAAAAAAAAAAATAGCTAATGAGTATAAATAAGGAATTCAATTTGAAAGATAACAACCATTTAATGAATCTATTATTAATGAAATACACATTAACCATTATCACTTGTACATTTAAACAAATAAGTTAAAATAATTTCCTTATCGCACTTTCATAGTCCTCTGATTTGAATGACTCGAAAAAATTTCTATCATAGCAGTAAAAGACTTCTTCACTACGCAACAAAACTTTCTTAGCAATGTTATTAATGTCAAGATTTAGAAGTACTTGTTCAGACACTCTGTCAAACATTTGTAATGGAGTGCTGTAAAGACATTCATGGTAACTTAAATCTGCAACTTGACCAACACAGCCAACACATTTGAAAAGTTTTCTTACATGACACATGACGTTGTCATGAATACAAGAGATTAATTGTTCGAATGCAAAATTTTTGTCACAAATAAGTGATGGTAGAAAGGTTATAGTGTTCTTTATTTTTAATATTTGAGCAGGAAGCCACTCTATAAATATACTTTCTCGAAGATGTATACTAATGTTGTTAACACTATTCTGTAAACATGCTATTTGATTTTTATCTAAGGTAATATGACACTGTGTTAGACAAAATTTTGAATCATATAATTGAATTATTTTCTGCAGATGCAATTTTCCGTTGTCATTGAAACAGAACAACTCATTGCGACTGACGAAAGAGGTATCTGCATATAGAATATTGAACGACCACAATTTTTGAGAAAATTCACTCCATGTAGCCGGTGACAGTGTAACACCTTCACGCGTAGGCTGTAATTCATTTCGATCGTTAGAGAGATATTTCCATATATACACTTTTAACTTCCCATGACGAAGTTTCAAATACACATACACATTAGAACCTAAATGCCAACGACGGAGTGCATCTTGCATAAAATCTGAAGAAGTAGATTCAGTCGAAACTGATTCTGCATTGGAAGATAACAGTCCACTATGTGTTAGAGCACAAGAAAGCAGATCATGAGTTGAGTTTTGAACCTCGGTGAGAACTTGTGAATTGACAACGGTAGATGTTTCTGCTGGGGTTTTGGAAGACATAAGATAGGTTTCTAACCAATCCACAGCAAATTTTTGTGAGGGTGAATTAATCACATCTGAGACAATGTCCACAGATTTTGTTTCTTCTAGGGCAGGAACAGTCAACTCCGCACTATTTACACTAGAAATTATTTGCTCGAGTGATGGCATACTTTGAATTTTAGACATTCTTTTTAGATAGTAACATCCAACTACGACATTCACAGTATAAGATTTATTTTTAAAACACTAACATCTTAAAACATTATAATTTTGTCACAGCTATGAGCGAAGCAAACCTATCCACACAACCTCCAAAGTTGAAATGACTTATCAAACAACTTCATAAGTATAATCACGTAACCTAAATCGAGTGTCGTGTGCAAACAGATCACATAAGATATGAAGTGATTAGAACTTATAATTTTTAATGAATCGTACAACATTAGATTGTGGTAAATACAATTGTTATCTACATGAGAAAATTTCTATATTATTTCATTCAGCTTCGAAATCATAGAGTGAAAATATGTACCAAACTTACTTAAAGTTCCGAATTTTAAATCACATTAACATTATATACTTAGAAAAATTTTATATATATTTTTATAACTTTAGGTGATATGTATCACGCGGAATATACAAGAATAACTACCAAAAACACGAAAATAACTAACAGTATGAGGCCTTCACAAGTCGGCATCCAAACTAGAAATGAACGATAAACACACTAATTGCAACAATTAGATGAGAGCTTATCAGTTCTTATCTTATCTAAGATTCCACATAAAATGACGTCATCACTCCAAAGTTCACAAGATGACGTCATTGGTCCAAGGTTCGCAAGATAGCCATTTGGCCATGAAGTGGTGTTTTTTGGCCAAAATCGATAGTAAAATTTTAATTACTTCTTAATTTTAAAAGGCCAAATGGCTATCTTGCGAACCTTGGACCAATGACGTCATCTTGTGAACTTTGGAGTGATGACGTCATTTTATGTGGAATCTTAGATAAGATAAGAACTGATAAGCTCTCATCTAATTGTTGCAATTAGTGTGTTTATCGTTCATTTCTAGTTTGGATGCCGACTTGTGAAGGCCTCATACTGTTAGTTATTTTCGTGTTTTTGGTAGTTATTCTTGTATATTCCGCGTGATACATATCACCTAAAGTTATAAAAATATATATAAAATTTTTCTAAGTATATAATGTTAATGTGATTTAAAATTCGGAACTTTAAGTAAGTTTGGTACATATTTTCACTCTATGATTTCGAAGCTGAATGAAATAATATAGAAATTTTCTCATGTAGATAACAATTGTATTTACCACAATCTAATGTTGTACGATTCATTAAAAATTATAAGTTCTAATCACTTCATATCTTATGTGATCTGTTTGCACACGACACTCGATTTAGGTTACGTGATTATACTTATGAAGTTGTTTGATAAGTCATTTCAACTTTGGAGGTTGTGTGGATAGGTTTGCTTCGCTCATAGCTGTGACAAAATTATAATGTTTTAAGATGTTAGTGTTTTAAAAATAAATCTTATACTGTGAATGTCGTAGTTGGATGTTACTATCTAAAAAGAATGTCTAAAATTCAAAGTATGCCATCACTCGAGCAAATAATTTCTAGTGTAAATAGTGCGGAGTTGACTGTTCCTGCCCTAGAAGAAACAAAATCTGTGGACATTGTCTCAGATGTGATTAATTCACCCTCACAAAAATTTGCTGTGGATTGGTTAGAAACCTATCTTATGTCTTCCAAAACCCCAGCAGAAACATCTACCGTTGTCAATTCACAAGTTCTCACCGAGGTTCAAAACTCAACTCATGATCTGCTTTCTTGTGCTCTAACACATAGTGGACTGTTATCTTCCAATGCAGAATCAGTTTCGACTGAATCTACTTCTTCAGATTTTATGCAAGATGCACTCCGTCGTTGGCATTTAGGTTCTAATGTGTATGTGTATTTGAAACTTCGTCATGGGAAGTTAAAAGTGTATATATGGAAATATCTCTCTAACGATCGAAATGAATTACAGCCTACGCGTGAAGGTGTTACACTGTCACCGGCTACATGGAGTGAATTTTCTCAAAAATTGTGGTCGTTCAATATTCTATATGCAGATACCTCTTTCGTCAGTCGCAATGAGTTGTTCTGTTTCAATGACAACGGAAAATTGCATCTGCAGAAAATAATTCAATTATATGATTCAAAATTTTGTCTAACACAGTGTCATATTACCTTAGATAAAAATCAAATAGCATGTTTACAGAATAGTGTTAACAACATTAGTATACATCTTCGAGAAAGTATATTTATAGAGTGGCTTCCTGCTCAAATATTAAAAATAAAGAACACTATAACCTTTCTACCATCACTTATTTGTGACAAAAATTTTGCATTCGAACAATTAATCTCTTGTATTCATGACAACGTCATGTGTCATGTAAGAAAACTTTTCAAATGTGTTGGCTGTGTTGGTCAAGTTGCAGATTTAAGTTACCATGAATGTCTTTACAGCACTCCATTACAAATGTTTGACAGAGTGTCTGAACAAGTACTTCTAAATCTTGACATTAATAACATTGCTAAGAAAGTTTTGTTGCGTGGTGAAGAAGTCTTTTACTGCTATGATAGAAATTTTTTCGAGTCATTCAAATCAGAGGACTATGAAAGTGCGATAAGGAAATTATTTTAACTTATTTGTTTAAATGTACAAGTGATAATGGTTAATGTGTATTTCATTAATAATAGATTCATTAAATGGTTGTTATCTTTCAAATTGAATTCCTTATTTATACTCATTAGCTATTTTTTTTTTTTTTTTTTTTTTTTAGCATGTTCCATTTAAGAAATGTTATATTGTTGTGAGTTATGTATCTATGCATTCAAGTGTAACAGGTTTACTAATCTCACTTTTTAAAATAAAATATAAAAAATTAAAAATAGATTTATTCGAATCATATCAAATGTCTACAGTGTGAGTTTCATGACAAAAGATATTTACACTTTACAGAGTTTAAATCATAAATTTATAATCAATGTCAAAATTCTGAATTCATTCAAAATAAATGCTAATTTATGTTCCATTCTCTAAAGTATGAAGATTCATAAACAATGTTGTGTTTCAATCTCTAAGAATCGGTGAAAATTCGACTGTAGTTTCTTAAAAATCTACGAAGTTGGGAGTTATTCTGTAATAGGTGTAAAATTTTGTTGTGGTCCTGTCATTTTCTGTGTGTTGTTAAATATGTACATTCAAATGGGATCATTTATTAAGAGCAGAGAGGTCTTATGGAGCACCTACAGCCACAAAATTGTGAAATTTCTATGTGCATGTCAATAATGTCTCGTATTAAGATAACTCATTACATGTTTCCTTTAAGGTGTTAATTGCATATCTTTCATATTTTTTAATGATATTGCAATGTACTGTACTTGTCTCAGAGGGTCACTCTTTCATTTAAATTCAATGTTAACAATCACCTATCCTTAAAAACAGTAAGTTATATACTATTCTTCTTTTTAAAAAAAAATATATATATATATATACTCGTTTAATGATCTTAAACGTTGTTGTAACAATAAAACCTAGCTCTTATTTGATAGTCATACACTAAGTATTGTGCAATTTTTGTCAAATTGCATTAAAATTTGATAATTTTAAATGGGGAAAAAAAAAACATTCGTGAGTATTCTATAATATTGAAATGCTATGATCTTCCAGCTCTTGTATGTATTGTATAATTTGATAAATTTTTCATTTAAATATGGGAACTGCTTAAAACAATAACATTGCAATTAACTCGCTTTGCGAACATGAACATTGGGTCACTATCTGTTACACTGATAAGCGCGATAAGCTATAGAGCCGATTTGGAATGTATTTTGGGTGAGTCTTTGGCCTGCATGTTGTGTGTATTGTGGGGGGGAGGGGGTATATTTATGGAAAATATGTATTCATATACATATTCTTTCTGAGAGCAGCTTTTTCAAAATAAGATCCACACATTTTAGTGGTGTCTATTGAAATGTGAGGATGCAATTGTCGGATTTCCACTTGGACGAATTCAGACGTAAAATACACCTCTAATGCTTTTTTTTTTAAATTACAACTTAACATTTAGAAGGTATATGGAATATCTGCTTATATGAAAAAAAAAAAAAAATGGATAGCATAAGACAGTAGCAAGTTATTAAAAAGAAAAAAGAAAAAAAATGCATAATTTGGAAAGAATAATTGTGTGGTGGCAATACGGCAACATAATGACATCATTATAGATAAGATCTAATTTTTAATAATGTAATAAGAGTGTATCACTCATTTGGAGTGTGGACAGTAAGTTCTCGCTCCGTGAGTTCCAATTTTGTTAACTATTTTCAATGTGAATATAAAAATTATATGAAATGATTCTAAATATTCAAACTTAGAAGCTTCAACTAAGTTCGGTTTCATTGAAATATTTGTCCTGTAAATATTTGCATCGGTAAAACCACCATTCAAACAGTCGATTCGTATTTAGAAAATTCTAGAACCATAGTGTACAACTGTAGAAATCTATTTTTAAAAGCTGTCGAAACAGATATTTTTTTCATAAAAATGTGTTCCATACAATTTATGTCTACCGATGAAATACAACTATTTCGGACATTTTTAAAAATTTAAAAAGTTTGAAAGTTAGTGTGATAAAATCTCACACAATACTTACTCGTTTCATGTTTAGCAGGTTTTAATACCGGGTGTTGAAATCTAGGTACATGTATGTGCAAAATGGTCTATTCCTATTCAATAGATTTTAAAATGTGTTGGTGTCCTGAAAAAAATAATGTACACTCACTTCTAAGTTCTATAATGGTAGTAAAATTACGATGTTAAAATGGTGATATTATATTCATTGGGTTTTATTTAAACTGAATGCTAAAATTTTTGGGGGTGAAAATTCGTTAGTTTGTTAAATTCTAAACTTCGATATTTCAATTACATCCACCATTTTAAAAATGGCCGAATCATATTCAATGCGTAATATCATTAAAATGATGTATTTCAGATTACGTGTACCAAATCAGACCCTTGAAGTATCCAACTATTAAAATATATTATTAGAAAAAATAGGTGGCAACACCTCATACTGCTGACGTCATTATAGATAATATCTAATTTTTAATAGCGTAATGAGAGTGTATCACTCATTTGAAGTTTGACTAGCGGGTAGTGAAGAGGTCGTTCTGTGAGTTCTAATTTTCATTATTATTTTATATACTTTTAGATTTATTTTTCAAAAATCACACACACACACACTTAGAATGGTCGAATCCTATTCACTGAATACAAGTTTCGTGTCCACTGAACACAATTTTAGCTAATTATTACATTCGTGTTTTTAAAGTTTGTGTATACATTTGTTTTTAGATACACAACACTCAGAATGGTCGAATCCTGTTCACTGAACACAATTTGTGTGTTCATTGAACACAATTTTAGCTATGTATTACATTCATGTTTTTAAAGTTTGTGTATACATTTGTTTTTAGATACACAACACTCAGAATAGTATTCACGGAACACAATTTGTGTGTTCATCCGTAATCAATTTGTTTTTAAACATTCGAAATCATTTCCTTATTATTATAAAAATCGCATTGATTTATTTAAAAAAAAAAAAAAATCCACTGAATACAATTTTAGCTAATTATTACATTCGTGTTTTTAAAGTTTGTGTATACATTTGTTTTTAGATACACAACACTCAGAATAGTATTCACGGAACACAATTTGTGTGTCCACTGAACACAATTTGTGTGTTCATTGGAAATCCGTAATCAATTTGTTTTTAAACATTCGAAATCATTTCGTTATTATTATAAAAATCGCATTGATTTATTTAAAAAAAAAAAATCCACTGAATACAATTTTAGCTAATTATTACATTCGTGTTTTTAAAGTTTGTGTATACATTTGTTTTTAGATACACAACACTCAGAATAGTATTCACGGAACACAATTTGTGTGTTCATCCGTAATCAATTTGTTTTTAAATATTCGAAATCATTTCGTTATTATTATAAAAATCGTATTGATTTATTTAAAAAAAAAAAAAATCCACTGAATACAATTTTAGCTAATTATTACATTCGTGTTTTTAAAGTTTGTGTATACATTTGTTTTTAGATACACAACACTCAGAATAGTATTCACTGAATACAAGTTTCGTGTCCACTGAACACAATTTTAGCTAATTATTACATTCGTGTTTTTAAAGTTTGTGTATACATTTGTTTTAAAAAAAATCATTGTGTTATAATATACATATTTATATTCACTCCGTAACATTCTGTTTTAAAACGCACCCTTGCATCGCTATTCGAATGAACTTTGAAAAATAATCTAACTTCCACTGATAAGGTACACTTCGAAGTTAACTGCCTATAAAGCACGGGTGCTTTGGCACGATGGTAAGACGCGCGACTCCTAATCAGTTGGACCCAAGATCGAATCCAGCTCCTGACAAGTGAAACATTAATTTCTTTTGGAAAAAAAAATGCCGATAGATGGCAGCACTTCATCAAAATTCGCCAGAGGGCGCTTTAACTACGTCACGCTGATAAGATCTTTCACTCTGTCGCTGACCAGCAGAGAGGGAGGACGTGTGCTAAGGAGCTCCAAGGCGCGACACGTCATTTCCAGATTGTTCGATTGCGACATCCCTTGAAACTTCTTCCTCAGGTCAAAGGTCAGTCGCTGATTGCGACATCGCTTGAAACCACTTCCTCAGGTCAGCGATTGTGACATTCCCTCTGAAGACTCGGAGTGAAACTCACTCCGTATGAGTCATCAGGCCTCCGTGAAAGACTTTCGCAATTGCCCTCTTCCGAAAGAGGCATCCGGTGCTGCACCACCTCACCAAACTTCCAAAAGAGGGGAGGGGGGCACTGAGAGGCATCCTGGGGGTCTAAAGACCCTCTAAGAGGGGCTTCCTCTCAAAAGAGGGGAGACACTCCAAAGAGGCATCCTCCCAAAGAGGCATCCTCTCAAAGAGGGACCCTCCTCCCAAAGAGGGCCTCTCCTCCTGCTGCGCTTGCTGCGCCTCCCCGATCCGCCGCAGAACCCCCAATTTATAACTACTCCCGTGGCTGACAAAAATCTAAGTAAAACTACCGGAGCTTCAAAAAGAGGGGGAATAATAAAAAAGATGACAATCATTCCAAATTTTATGAAAATACCCCCATAAAATAATAATATCATATTGTTAAGTGATTTTATTTTAGGGATCCAAAACTAAAACTTGAGGAGGGGCATTTTGGGCCCCTCAAAATTTAACTTCCTCCATTCCAAATGAGACAGGGAATTTTGGGTCCCTCAAAATTTAACCCTTCTATCCCAAAATAAAAGCATTTTTTAAATGCTTGCATTTTGAGGGCCCAAATTAAAATTTTGTACCCTCCCTCCTCAACTTTTTGTTTTAGGAGAACTAAAATTTTGTGGGGTCCATTTACATATTTTGCTAGTTACGCCGCTGGGTCAAAGTGCAGGGTGATTATAAACAAGAAAGATCAATCATGCTTAAAGCATTGATTATGAAACACTTTCCAACTTCAATGCAATTTTATTTAAACATGTCTAAAATGCAATACATTCCTCGGTAATATTTTAAAACTTATCACAATACTACATTAATTTATTATATTTGAAACCTTAAACCTTCATCGAAAAAAATTAACTTCATTCAAATGACGGCATTAAAGTATAAATTGCCTGGTTTAAACATCTCTTAAATGTTATACATTCCTCGGTAATAATTTTAGAATTATCATAATACTACGATAATTTATTATATTTGAAAACTTCATCGAAAACAACTGAAATCCATTCAAATGACGTCATAAAAAAATAACACGCCTGGCTCTCTCTATAAAAGCAACATTTCATTCATAAATAATTCCCCCATTCATGTCATTCATCACAATACTATAACAATTTATTTTATTTAAAAATTAAGACCATTGAGCTGCAAGTAAGTATCTATGCGTAAAACTTCATCGAAAAATATCGTCCTTCTCTTTCTAAAATCAATGAATTCATATCAGCTAAGCAGACTCCATGGACTAAATGATTTTGTGTTAAAGAATTACAGCGATTCTAATACAACTCATTCTACATATTTTGCTGTTTACATTTTACATAGGTGAAAAATAGGCTTAATAGTAGAAATAATCAAATTTGGAAGAGCATTTAAACTGAAATATATTGTCATTGCGTTGTTTCAGTATGTAGATGCACAGAATTTAGGCAAAAATAAAGTAATTTTAGGACGGATACAACATTCAATATGAATTAAAAAGAACTTTAAAAATCACGATTTTGACACAAGATGGATGCCATATATCATTTTGAAGTGGGTCATGTGATCGTTTCATATCATGGACACGTGATCGCTTAATATTAGAGGTGTTATTATTATTTTAATTTTTATTTAAAAAACAACTGAATATATTTCGCTGAATTTTTTTTTATATATTTTATGGAACAATTTGAATATTGCCAAAAATTTTCGAAGTAATTTGTGAATTTTAAATCCGCTTAAAAAATGCTTGAAAAATTAGGTCCCATAGGGCTCAATGTATTCCATTTTTTCAACCCGGGTTCAATCCAAAACTAATTGGGTGATATTATTCATTTATATTCCCATAGGTCCTATAGACCGTCTGAACAACATACTAAAATTTCATTTTGATTAAGTCATTTTTACGGCAGTTATCGTGCTAACGGACAGACAGACAGACAGACAGACAGAATGAACAAAGTCATAAACACTTTTCAACTTTGTTGTAAAGTGTTAAAAAAACTTTGCCGATATATGAGCCCCTAGCGATCATACCGTTCAAGGAAACGGAAAGAAATTTTGGATGCAGGTGTTTTAAAGTATGTGCTCAAGAATGATGTGAAGAAACAACAGTCCTGCTCTCACAGTTAGGGTTAGAATGACACAATTTCGAAATTTTCAAATGGTAACACCTACTTTTTAACACTTTACAACAAAGTTGAAAAGTGTTTATGACTTTGTTCATTCATTCTGTCTGTCTGTCCGTTAGCACGATAACTGCCGTAAAAATGACTTAATCAAAATGAAATTTTAGTATGTTGTTCAGACGGTCTGTAGGACCTATGGGAATATAAATAAATAATATCACACAATTAGTTTTGGATTGAACCCGGGTTGAAAAAATGAAATACATTGAGCCCTATGGGACCTAATTTTTCTAACATTTTTTAAGCGGATTTAAAATTCACAAATTGCTTCGAAAATTTTAGGTAATAGTCAAATTGTTCCATAAAATATATAAAAAAAGCTAAATATATTCAGTAGTTTTTTAAATAAAAATTTAAATAATAATTACACATCTTATATGAAACGATCACGTGACCATGATATGAAACGATCACATGACCCACTTCAAAATGATATATGGCATCCATCTTGTTTCAAATTCGTGATTTTTTAAAGTTCTTTTTAATTCATATTGAGTGTTGTATCCATCCTAAAACTACTTTATTTCTGCTTAAATTCTGTGCATCTACATACTAAAACAACACAATGACAATATATTTGAGTTTAAATTCTCATTCAAATTTGATTATTTCTACAACTAAGCCTATTTTTCACCTATGTAAAATGTAAACAGCAAAATATGTAGAATGAGTTGTATTAGAATTACTGTATTTCTTTAACACAAAATAATTCAGTCCATGGAGTCTGCATGGCTGATATGAATGAAATATTAATTGATTTTATAAACAGAAGGACGATTTTTTTCAAAGAAGTTTTAAGCATAAAGTTTATGAATTGTAGCTCCATGGTCTTAATTTTTAAATAAAATAAATTATTGTAGTATTGTGATGAATGAAATGGAGAAAGTTATGAATGAAATCCTGCTTTTATAGAGAGATCCAGGCGTGTTATTTTTTCTATGACGTCATTTGAATTAATTTCAGTTGTTTTCGATGAAGTTTTCAAATATAATAAATTATCGTAGTATTATGATAGATTTAAAAATATTACCGTGGAATGTACTGCATTTTAGAGATATTTAAACCACGCAATTTATATTTCAATGCCGTCATTTGAATGAAGTTCATTTTTTTCAATGAAGGTTTAAGTTTTCAAATATAATAAATCAATGTAGTATTGTGATAAGTTTTAAAATATTACCGAGGAATGTATTGCATTTTCGACTTTTTTAAATAAAATTGCATTGAAGTTGGAAAGTGTTTCATAATCAATGCTTTAAGCATGATTGATCTTTCTTGTTTATTGATATGTGATCTGCACAGTTAAGGTGGCATAGGACCTTTAAAAGTGCCATAAACAGAGTAAATTTCCGTGTTCCACGTTTTATTTTGTACCTCTTCTATTAAACATCGATAATACCTAAAAAATTTATGGCTAATAAGTGAATACCTGTAGAATATGTGCGAAAAGTATCCATTGAAGAAGTCTTAGATCAAAATCAAAACATTTGCATAATTTAAATTTTTTAAAATTAAATTTAAAATTTAATTATATTTATTTATTTTTTTAAACTTTAATTATGCAAATGTTTTGATTTTGATCTTTCTTGAATAGATACTTTTATATCGTAGTCAGCAATATTTATGTTTCTGGAAGCAATTGTTTTGTTGCAATCATACGGGAAAGCAAATTATATCAAAATAAAATTTTAATGAATACATGCAAATTATAAAATTTTTAAAAATATTATTATAAGATTCACCTTACTGAAAAAATTATCACATATTCTACAGGTATTCACTTATTAGCCATAAAAATTTTAGGTATTATCGATGTATAATAGAAGGGGTATAAAATAAAGCGTGGAATACCGAAATTTACTCTGTTTATGGCACTTTTAAAGGTCCTATGCCCCTTAAAAACCACAAATGGCGTTGAAACGGTACATGCAGCACGCAAAAACGTCTGAGACTAAGAAAAAGTGAAAACAACTGTGGAGCTCACCAGAACACGAATTTCTGTTCTATTGACGTCACATTCCACACCGTGTGTTCGGCTCAGAATTCACCCTGCTGAATCTCCTTCGAAAGGAGAAGAGACCAAGGTATGCAGATTTCCAGGTTCGACTTAAAACACCGTCATGGCTGACGTCATCGCCGTAGGAGAAAGAAAAGGCATTGTGATTTGAGTGCCGCTTGTTTGCTTGCACTTTAACTTGACCAACATGACGCTTACAGCGAAACAACGAGGTGAAATGGTAAAGCTCTATTACCTGGATGGGCAAAATGCCGCAAAGGCATTGCGTGTCTACAGACAAAGCCGTTTTAACAAGTGTTGAAGCTCCCGGCACAGTAATTCACGAGGCCCCTGCTGCTCCTTTTGGGGTGGGGGTGGGGGGGAGATAGAGGAGGCGAACCTGGAGAGCGGGCAAGAGCATGCCTTTTTTCAGTAAACATTTTAGTCGAAAATCAGTCGCTATGTCGTATAACTAATTGTTTCACCCAACATGTGTATGTTTTATGACACAGACTAAATAAACGTATTTATTCCATAACAAAGCGTTTTACTTCAGCTGTAAAGTAGATTGCAATAAATGAGAATGAGATATAGAAACTTGCTACACAATATTTGCCTTTCTGCATTTCTTTTATGCAAATTTTTTTTTTAATATCACTAAAATCAATCCCCTCCAACACCTTGCTTTCAATGCTCATAATGCTTAAATAGTTCAGGCCCTCCTCGGTCATTGTGCTCCTTCTACCGTTTTTGATTAACTTTAATTTCGAGAAACTTTGCTCCCCACTTGTGTTAGTAACCATCATTGACAGAAAAATCCGCATGGCGATTTGAGCATTGGAAAAGGCGGAAAGAAGAAGTCTTGTACTGGTATGCAAATGATAATACAAAAGTGGGATGTTGAAAGTCACCCTCTTCGGATCATAACCGTTGTCCTTTTCTTCAGAATCATGGACGACATACTCCATTTCTTCCAGCCCCTTCTTCTAATGTTCCGATGTTTTATATCGGTACATTTCTCGTTGGATTTTTACCTCTTCCTTTATGTAGTGTTTGAGATGGATGCTGTGAAATCCAAGCTCTTCCTTGTCGATATCGCTTTTATGCCAAATTTTCGCAAAGCTGTTTTATCTCTTCCTCTTCCAAGTAGTGAATCCTCTCGAAAATTACTTCATATGCTTGAAGGCGTTTCGTTAAGTTTGACGTTAGACAGTTGATTATAGGAAGGAAACTTTGAACTTTGAATTTCTCGTGACCTTCCAAATGCATGTTAGACGCATTTCCATCAAAGAATGCGATCTGACAGCTCCAATTTTTCTTGAGAGATCCTGAATCTTTGTAATCCTGGTTCGAGTCACCGGACATTTCTTTTGCTTTGGTTTCATATACCTCAAATATTCTTCGCTTGGCTTCAATCTGGGAAATCAATGATCGGATAAGCTTGACAGCTTCAAATAAATCCATTTGCTCGTGCTGCAGCAATGTGCTGGTTTTGTTACATCTTAACAGGATGTCGTTCCACAGGATGGTTAAGAAAACTGTCTCCAATCTGTTCATTTGCTTTCGCAAACCGCTTGCAGCAAGACGAGCATCATTCTTCTCCTTCTCATTGTCGATGAAGACGTCGAATGCTGCCTTGATCTGGTCATAGCCGTCGTGTAAGAATGCAACTGTATCCGCTCTCGCAGACCAGAGAGTCGCCAACAAAGTTTTTATAACCTTCTTCTTATGGCCCAAGTCTGAGTCTAGAACATCCCAACGGTGTGGTGAAGCCGAAAAGAAATTATACAGGTTTTGGATAAAAGCAAAATAAGAAGAAGTTTCTGCACAGCATTCCGCTGTCTGGACCCCGACCAGATTCAGCGAATGTCCTGCACAAGGGACGAACTCAACATACTCGGTTTCTTTTTTGATTCTTGCTTGCAATCCTGAGTACTTCCCAGCCTAATTGGATGCATTATCGTATGATTGGACTCTGCAATTTGTAAGTGGAATCCTGTGTTCCCTTAAAAACGTTATGACTACTTCGGCAAGATATTCTGGTCCATGACCATGGATAGGGAAAAATTGCAGAAACCTTTCTATCACAATCCCGGCTTTCAAATAACGGACGATAAATGTCAGCTGGTCAATATGAGAGATGTCGGCTGTCGAATCAACGGAAATCGAATAATAACTTCGCTGCATTAATTTCAGAGACAATAGCTTCTAAAACCTTCTTTCCAATGATTGCGATGATGATCTCACAAATCGTGGCTGAAAGATAAGAAGGCGTTCCTTTTCCTGCATGTCCATATTTATTGATGTGTTCTTGGTGAAATGGACCGAACTGACATAATAACTCCAGAATACCTAAATAATTCCCATTTTTAACTGATCCAATCTTTTCATTGTCTCCTCTCAGCGGTAAGCCTCTCGACGCCAGAAACTTTATTACTTCCACGATCCTTTTCAAAACATTCTGCCAGTAATCCTGCTCTTTGTTCAATGCAATTTGTAGTTCGGTATCTATACGCCTAGTCACTTTTGGCACCTGAAGTAAGTCATCAAACATTTTCTGTGTTCCTGACTGTTTTCGTGCTCTGATAATTTTCGTGCTCAGGTATGTTTTCGTGCTCAAATATGTTTTCGTGCTCAGATATGTTTCCGTGCTCAGATCGTGCTCATATTCGTGATCAGGTACTCTCTGTATCCAGAATTCTTGCAGGTGATTGTTTGTAGATCCCCATAAAGCTGGGTCAGTATTAGAAGTTGAGTCCAATTCCTCTGGTAATTTCTTACGAATGTCAGAAGTCAATTCTGCTGGACAGCCTGGCTTTCCTGAACGTTCAAGTCTACTTTCAGGATAAGACGCTCCTTCTTCTTGTACACAGGTAGTAGAACAATGCGATCTACTAGTTGGTCTATCGAGTTCTAGGGGAAGGGAATATGGGGAACCGGTGTACAACGTGTGGGGTCCGGTAGATGTAGCGTCGGTATTTAAAAATGATTGCGTCTCGCGATTGTCGGAAGTCAATTCTGCTCGACAGCCTGGATTTCCTGAACGCTCAAGACTACTTTCAGGAGCATGTATTTCTTCTTCTCGTACATAAGTAGTAGAACAATCCGATTTACTAGTTGGTCTATCGGGTTTTAGAGTAAGGAAAGCTGGGGAACCAGTATATGACGTGTGGGGTCTGGTAGATGCAGCGTCGATATTTGAAGATGACTGAGTCGTTGTATTCGCTTTCAAGAAAAATTCTAAAACTTTTAGAAGCTTGACAACTTTTCCTTTTTCTTCTTTTGTTCTTCTGCGTTTTGAATACCTGCACTGCTTTCATATTTTCTTCCGGACATGTTTTTCTGAAACTAAGTCTAAAATAAATTTGATAAATAAGAGATCGTAAATGACTAGTCTATCAAAATTCTACATACACTGTTAAAACAAAACTGGAATAATTCCTTTTGAATTTTGATAGACTAATCATTAATAGTGATCACTATATATATTATTAATTTTATAGCTAATAATTAGTCACTAAATGTTAATCACTAGCTTACTATAATAAATACAAGTCATTAATAATTACTACTTTATTTCAAAATCACGATAAAGTTTGAAAATAATGATAATTATAAAAACAAGTATAGTTGGGTATATATGTACTCCACTATACCAGTTATTTGATTTTTGTTAATTTTCTTTTATGAACAAAAGCAAAATAGAAAGAATGGATAGAATTTTACAGAACAAAAACGTAATAAACAAAATTTATATTTTTAGCGAGGGATTTTGACACTACTTTTATAGAAAATAGCCTCTGCGTGCCCCCCTCCCGCATATGCGCCTCTGATAAGTAGCGATAATCCCATCTTATTGGAATTATTAAAATCTTATTAAAAATTAAATTAAAATGAAATAAAAAGAAAGGGATTAAAACATACAAAAATCCTTATCCCGTGATTTCACTCCAGCTTCACCAACCACGTGGTCAGCATAAAAACCACTGTCATCAGTGGAATCGAATTAAATCCATAATGCAAACTGGTACATTACTAAAATGCATTATGGAAGCGTTTACTTGACAAGAAAAAAATAGTTGAAAACAAAACAACATGAGTGAAAAAAAAAACATATACATGCATATTATATTATGCAATGTATCCAGCACAAAAGTTGAGATTCAGTGTTTCTAAGTGGTTTTTCTGGTAAGTTCCTAAGTAGTATTGCCAAGTAGTAAACAGGAGTAAAAAAAAAGTAATTTGCTTGATCTATTTGTACGTCTGTATGTCCCATCGTTTAAGATTTTAACTTGGCAGGTCGCCAATTACTGTACTACTGTTGCCAAATAAACAATTATAAAATATATACAGTATAAATAAATGAGTGAAAATAATAGCCAAATGTCGCCAAATAAATCACCAATATTGTCGCGAAGTTGGATTTCGAAGCCCCCTTCTGGGCTGAGGCCCCCGACAAAAGCCGGGTTCGCCCATGCTCTAAAACGGCAATGTCTACAGAACACCATCGGCTAGGACTAGGCCAGTGTTCTGTGCAAGCTGTACGGGACTTGATACGTAAATTTGACCTGGTTGCACATGCGATCGATCTCATCCTGGACGACCTTCCGTTCCTGTCGACGTTGTTGCAGAAGTGCATGAGACGAAAAGCGCAGATCGTATTGTAAATGAACGCAGTGTTTCACGCGTGCTGGATTTGCCGAATTCTACTGTCCGCAAGATTCTGCGCTTTGTTCTCCTCACGTTTCCAGATCGGTTACAGCGTGTCCAGATGTTACAAGCGGATGCTAATCAACTACGCTTAAAATCAACTTGCTAATGAATTCCTCATCCAGTATGACGATGATAACATATGGCCTTTACGCATTCTGTGGACGGACAAGGCACATTTCTCCTTGACTGGTAACTTGAATTCGAAGAACTGCGTGCACTGGGCAGACCAAAATCCCCATGATGTGGTCTCACTTCCGTTACACCAAGCAAAAGTGACTGTGCGGTGAGGGATAACAAGCACCTTCATCCTAGGCCCTTACTTTTTTGAAGAAGTTACTGTCGCAATTCAACGCTCGTGTACGGTAACAAGTGGTCGCTGTGAAGCAATGTTGACCAATTACGTCATTCCCGAATTGCAACAGCGAAATGCCCTATCTGACGTCGTGTAAATGCAAGATGGCACTCCTCCACTCTCTATGGCGCAAGATGGCGCTCCCCCAAACTCTAATTTGAAAGATGCCATTACACGTGAGGTTCAACAGATTCCTCTTGCCATGGTACGTGCTTCAGTGCTATCCACCATCTGTTGCTTGCAAAGTGTCATCGTGAGTGAAGGTGGGCACGTGGAAAATTTGTGAAACACAATAAATTGTTTTGCTTTTTTGTCGCTGATCTGTCGTTATTGGTTGTTTTCACTTTTTCTTAGTCTCTGCCTAACTACGGAGTTTTTCGTGCTGCAGGTACCGTTTCAACGCCATTTATGGTTTTTCACTATGAAGATCACATTCTAATAAAAAAAAGTAGGTGTTGCCATTTGAAGTTTCGAAATTGTGTCACTGTACCCCCAACTGTAAGAGCAGGACTGTTGTTTTTTCACATTATTCTTAGCGCATACTTTAAAATACCTGCATCCAAAATTTCTTGCTGTTTCCTTGAACTGTATGATCGCTAGGAGCTCATATATCGGTAAAGTTTTTTTGTAATCACTTTGTACTACTTCTTAACGTTTAACGTGTTGATCTACTATATACTTGATATTTTAATTTTTTGATGAACTAATTCGCTTTTTAATGCAAATTTCAATAATTCTATTTATCGTTCGATATTTTTTTGTAATAGACCATTACACAAGAACTCGTGGTGCAATGTGCATGCGTTCTTGAAAATACTACTCATATCCTCTCTGATTTTATAAAAGTGTTCGAATGTCTTAAAATGTGCTTTAATATCAAATTAAAAAACAAAAATCCAAGAGAATGTAGTTCTATACATCAGTGCAAGACAGGATTATTAAATTCGAACTTTTCTATTTTTGAATAAATATGTTTAAAAAAACTTGAGGCTCTTCCCTTGTTCCAAACGACTCTGAAAATCAATAGATCGCTGACATCCATTGATTGAAATAATTAAACCGAATTTCATTCGATTTTATCAATTTGTTTCAGAGATATATCCATAGACAGACAGATAGACACACAGACATCATTGATAAAACGGTTGATTCAAATTCAGGGTATTTAGAAAGCTCAAGTTAATTAAAATCCGAGCGTCGCATTTTTGACCTCATCGTAATACTTTTCTTTTACTTATACATTGTGGAGAAAGCAAAAAAACAAGCAAAAAAAGTCTTGTTTAATAGTTTAAGAATAAATCTATTAATGATATTAGACTATGTAAGTTTATAGTATGTGGAATATTTAGAAAGTTTTTTGGTTTCCTTCGAAAAAAAATTCGGAAATTAGTCTGCAGCGTTCTTTTACAGATGTGAAGTTGGAGTAAAAATTAATTTCTTTCCGAGTTTGGATTTCTTTTAATGAGAAAACTTTTCCGTAGTTTAAAAACTATTTACAACCAACATTTCTAGAAGTTGTTAGAAAAATATCCCTTAATTATTTTAAACATGTAAGAAGAAAATGAACACAAAATATGTTTGCTTTCAAGTTTAGCTGTATTTTTTTTTTTTTTACTAAAACGAAAGGAACATTGCCATTGATTTTACAATTTTTCAAGCTTAATTAATTTTAGAAAAGGTTATATAAAGTAGTCTTATTCCAAGTCCACTCAAACTTATAAACTATTTTCAGAGAAATAGTACAGTATTAATTAAAAATGTGGCTTTAGAAATAAAGAGTTTTGATTTAAGTATATATTATATGACTTTTTTTTTGTAGATATAAATGCTCCAAATCACTGAAATTATATATTGGACAAAGACGCAGACAAACTGGAGTCGAAATCCAATATAAGTTGGATATTTTTATTGTGAAAAGATTGAAAATTTATTATTTTTGGGGAAAGCACGGTAGCGAATAAGTTGCGCCGCCCAAAAGATTCTAGAGGCAATCAACGTTACGAGCATTGCATAGACTGCAAAGTAGTCCTGCCAATCAGGGTCATTGACTGCAAGTAACTGGTAGAATATTATAAGAGGTGGTAGTGAAACCCCCACCCCTTAAAAGTTTTGCTAAAAACAATATATATAGTTTAAAACAGTGGTTCTCAACCTTTGTGAGACCGTGGCTCGGTAAATTCTTATTTTATAAGACCAGGGCATGGTTCTAATAAATTTACTTGTAAATGCCCTCTAGGTTTTTATAAGTTCATAAATTAAATAAATATTAATAATTAATCCTGGGGGGGGGAATAATCATAAAGCGTATTAGTACATTTATGTATGCGTTGTAGTGTGCTGACAAATATAAAATTAGGGGAGAGGAGGGGTTATAGAGCTCAGAGGGCAATCGCGTTCAGCTTACACACAGTAATCAATCTTGTTGTTGTTGAAACCCAGACCGTCCGACCTACCAGAAAGGTGTAAGGTAACTGTTTGGACGGTCGGGAGTAATCAATCTTGTGTCACAATCAATGCTTGTGACACAATAATCAATCCTAGAGTTAATTGCCAGTACTGCTACGTAACGGAAACCATGTGCAATGTTCATTGTGACAACGATGGCTGACAGACCAAAAGCACATGTCCTACGTCCGTGGATAGTTTATCGTGTATTTTCATCTAAAAAACGTTGCTAATTTCGAGGTAAGTCAATTTTAATTACTATTAATGGTATGATCATTGTATTGTTATGAAGCATATCAATTTACTTATCTAACGTAACTAAGTTTATTTCATTAGATGCATTGTGTGCTAAGTTAGAACGCTTGAATTCAAATAGGGCGCGATCGGGTAATGACACTCAGATGGGTGGCAGTACCATCCACGTGAGCGTCATTACCCTCCACTGTTTAAAGAGTCTAAAATGGCCGGAAAAGATTGGCTCAATGCATTTTTTAAAATACATCTTTCTCTAAGTTTGAGGAAACCAGAAGCGATCAGTTTGAACAGAGTTATGGCATTTAGCAAAGATGAAGTCTATCTCTTCTATAATAATATGGAAACACTCATGAACAAATGAAGTTTCAGCCAACCAGAATATACGAGTATAACGTGGATGAGACTGGCATAAACACAGTTAATAGATCTGGCAAAATTTAAGCGTCCAAAGGAACGAAGCAGGTAGGATCTATAACTAGTGGAGAGAGAGGAAGAAATGTCACTGCTTGTGCTGCAAGTACCTCATGATATTACATTATACCAATGTTTATTTTCCCTCGCTCAAGGATGACGCCATTGCTTGAATGTGGAGGACCTTCTGGAGCGACATACCGCTGCTCTAAGAACGATGGATGACGGAGGATCTGTTCAACAACTGACTGACATATTTCGCCAATCAAACCAACCAGTCATCAGAAAACCCAGTTTTGCTAGTAATGGACAATCACGTCAGCCACATATATCTCGTGTCATATGTTTTCTGTAGAGAGCGAGGAATATGTGTGTTGTCAATTTCCCTTCACACTTTATATCGTCTTCAGCTCCTCGACCTGTCTTTTTTCGCTCCGTTGAAGAGCGCCTTTCACAGGAAAAGCGATATTTTAGTGAAAAGCCGTGTGTGAGAAAATAACCCAATATTCTTGTCGAAATATTTAATAAAGCCTTCAGCAGAGCCGACACAGTAGAGAAAGTCCAAAATGGGTTTAAAACATGTGGCATTTGGCCTTCTAACCCAAACTGTTATACTGATGAAAATTTTACATCAGCAGAAAACTTGCGATTGGTCAACGACATCGATGTTCCAATCGATCTGGATGCTGTTGTTAATTTCCTGATGAGGCTGATCCACCAACTTCATGCATCGCTAGCTTTAAAAGGCCTTATTTGGAGAAACAGCAGGAGTCAAAAGACAAGATATATTTCAGACCAGAAAAGGGAAAAATCGTTGAAGAAAGAAGATATGACTAGTACAGGTGAAAAACGCCTCATGTTATGTGACGATGATGAAATGGACGATTTACTTGGCGAAGGCTGTATTAATGAAATAGATGACATCTGTATTGTTTGTGCAAAGTTCGGAACAAATAACGAACTATGGTTTAGGTGTAAATCCATCATAAAATAACTTAAAATAAAACTTGAAATAAATTGAAATAACTTGAAATAACTTGAAATAAATTGAAATAACTTGAAATAAATTGTTTAACAGCTTTAAACAGAGAGAGAGGGGCATTACCCCACAAGTACAGGTAATGTCTAATGGCGCTCAATGTAATATTTCCTTATTTTTATTTCTTAGCACAATTGCTATTGTTTTCATGTTTAATAATATGCTATTTTGTTATGTGTTTGTTCAGCTATAAATAGCAATAAGAAAAACATTATTGAATTATCATATTAATCAACATTATCAATTATCGTGTTGCAGTCATTTTTCTTTAAGTGGGTACTATTACCCTACTCTCCCCTACATTTTCATAAGTTATCAATCACTGGACTCATGAAATAGTGTAGCATATTATAATTTCCTCAGGCCAATGTCATTAAATTAGTGTGTGTTCTAAACGGTATTGAGAGAGAAAAACATTTATCAATTGTAATTTAGCATAGAAGTCAACTTATCAGTCTCTTATTCATATTAAAATTTAAATGGTCACTGACCTGAAATGGCCTGGTCACTGACATTATTTGCTACACAGATGTTATTTAAGCGTTCTGGTTCTGTACTTTTCGACACATTCATGAATATTATGCTCCTTAGATTATTTCCACTATTAAATATTTACTTAAGAAAATGCTTAGAAAACTAAAACGACATATTGCAGAAGAATCTCTCGTGGCCCGGTAAAATGGACGCCAGGGTCCGGCTGTTGAGAAACTCTTGATCTAAAAAGACATTCGATGGCTAACGACTAGAACCGAAACATCAACGATGGATGAGTCGCTCCGACTGAGTGATTATTGGGGACAATCAGATTTGCCGCATATATTTTATCATATGTTTTTTTGAGGCATCTATTTCTCAGGATCTGGTATAGATAGAGCTTAGATGATGACCTATGTGGATTCATTATCCAATTCCGGAGGAGGTTGGAGATTGGGTTTTCATTTCCAGTTCAAAGAGTTTCATTTTCCTTGAAACATCGATTATTCAAGATTCATTGATTATCTGTACTATAAATAGAGCTTAGATAATAACTGATGAAGGTTCAGTATCAAATTATAGAGTAGGCAGGGTGGTTCACTAATAAGTTCCATTTCCAGTTTCGTTTTCACTTCCAATTCAAAAATTTTCTTTGAAATATCTATTTCTCAGGATTGGCTATAGATAAAGCTTAGATAATGGCATATATGGATTCAGCATTTAATTCCAAAGGGGATAGGGAGACTCATTAAGTATTTCCATTTCTTGTTTCGAAGATGTTACTTCCGATTAAAAATGTATATTTTCCTTGCAACATCTATTTTTCAGGATTGATTATAGATAAAGCTTTGGTGACGAAAGATAAAGATTCATCATCAAATTTCGAAGGGGTGGGGATTCGAAAAGGAATTCCACTTACAGTTCAAACATTTTTCTTGAAGCATTTATTTCTAGCGATTTAATATAAACAGTTATTATAAACAATTATTATAAACAGAGCTTAGGTAATGATTACTATGAATATCAGAATCATACGTCAGACGGGGTTTCGGGTTCATTAAGGATTTCCATTTCAGATTCTTTTCCCAATTCCGGTTAAAATTCATATTTTTTTTTCATTTTTTTTAATATCTGTTTCTCAGAATCGGCTGTAGATAGATTTTAGATGATTACTGAAAGCTGATGATAATTCAGCATTCAGTCCCTGAGAATTTAATAAAAATTTCAACTTCCGGTTAAAAGATTTACATTGAAACATTTATTATTTTTTTAGAACCGGCTATAGATAGAGTTTAGATAACGACTAATATAGAATCAGCATCACATTATGGTGGTGTCATCATGATGACCAAAGCTATTGGGAATGATGATTTATCAAACGGTAAGTGAAAAATTTTAAAACTGACTTTGTTTATCCAACAGAGACGAATTAATTGCTGTAAATGAGCCAAGACTGCGGTTTTGCAATTAGGGACAGTAATATAGGCTATCGAAGTGATAAGTTTAATACTAATTTTATAATTCAAAACTAGGCGATCACTGTAATGATTTGTATTATTTGTAAATTATGTATATAATTGTAAATAAAACTTATTTATATGGATCTAATGCCTGGTTATGCCTATAAATTTTTAGATATTTTGATTTTAGGCACTTTATTTCAGGTTTTTAGCAAGAGGTCTCACTTACATGGAGGTAAAAGTAAGGAATTAAAATTTCATATTAAGGAAACGCCAATATCGTTTGAGACAATAATTCAGGTGGTGCTGAGATAAGATAAGTAGCCCTGCATTACATGCATTTCTATGGCATATTTAGTTAAACTGTCAATTTTGTAAAAATAAATTATTTGCGCAATGCAAAATAGAACTGAAACAATATAATGAAAATTATTTTAACGTTTCAATTTATTTTCATATCCATATATTCTGTATTCTATCCTACAATATGAAAAAATGTTGGTTAATTAGACTCATAATTAGGAAAACCTTAATTTAAAAGTAATCAAAAACACATATACTAAATAATACGCCATTTTGTTGTGTCAACTAACAATGCCGGCTACTTTACTAACTCTAGCGACACCTAGATATAATTCTCGAAGCATTATGGCATTTTCAAGCGTTTCATCCATAGGAGTTTTATCTACTTTCTAATTCCATGCTCATTTAGCTTGGCATTCTTTCAAAATATTTCTTAAATTTTTTTTAATTTTTCTTTTTAAGTTGGCAATATCTAAGTGAAGTGCATTTAGCTGGATTTGTGTTAATATGTATTTATTTATAACCATATATCCATAACGTAGTTTTTTAACCTATAGTTTATCCTATCTCACGCTCCTTTAAAATTATTATTCGCAATTGAATCCTATTTTACGAACTTACTTTCTCACTACTTTTATCTGATATAAAATATATCTGCCTGAAGAAAACGAGTAAAAATTCAGATTTGACGATAACAATAAATTTTGAATTGTTTTAGAGGAAAGAATTGAATCAAAATTTACGTGCATTTGAATTCTTTTACAGTTGCCACTGAAGGAAAGATAAATAAAACTACGACTAATGGTAAAGTTTAACAGTGTAAAAATAAACACTCAACTCAATATCTTTTATTTGTTTTTCTCTTCACTGAAAGTTATTATTTTACTACCTTTTATTTATTTTTTCATTTATCTAAATACTGTTAAAGAAAATATTTTAAATGCGAACGATGGAGTTATGAAAATATATTTATAATTTTTTTTTTTGAAGCGTTCAGGACAGGTGCATTCGTCTTATTCTCAGCGGCAAATGGTGCGTAATGGAACAACAACTCGTATATGATTTTTCCAGGGAAAATGAAAAAAAAAAAAGATATATGTTTATTTGCTCAGAATTTTTTTTAATGAAATTCCCTTCGACTCGGATGTTAAAAGTTTCTGCTTCGAAGTAATTTATATTTTTAACAGGAATCAGAATTTATAATACTTGCAAATGTTTTATAAAAACTTGAACCCAATTAGACACAAATAAGATTCTAACTACTTTCAAATATAGTAATCAAATGTATTTCTATAAATACAATAACATGAACTTAAATTGTAAAATTTTTTTTGAAATTTTATTACTGCAAAGGAAAAGTTAGTTTTATTATATTAGGTTAGTTTTATTAGTTAGTTTTATATAGTTTAGCAAACACAAAGCTTTCCATTGAAAGAAACTTCTTGACAAGAACTTTTCAGATCCATAGGAGGATTAATTTCAGATCCATAGCAGGATCGGTTTCAAATCCATAAAAAGTTTGCCTTAAGATCCTCAGAGAGATTGGCTTTGGATCCGTAGAAAGATTGACTTTGATTCCTTGAAAGGCTTAGCTTTGGTTCTATAGGAGGTTTAGCTTTCGCTTCATAAAAGAGTTGGTTTCAAATGCATGATAAGATTGGCTTTGGATCCATAGAAAGACTGACTTCGGATCCACAAGAGGATTGACTTTAGATCAATAGGAGGATTGACTTAAGATCCATAGTAGGATTGGCTGCCTTGCGGATACTAGGGAATATTGGCTTTGAATCCATAGAAAGATTGGTTACCTTGCGGATACTAGGGAGTATTGATTTTGAACCCATAGAAAGATTGGCTTTGAATCCGTAGGAAAATTGGTTTCAAATTCATAAGAAGATTGGTTTAGAGCTATAGTAAGATTGGCTTCAGATCCCTAATAGGATTGGCTAAAGATCAATAATACGATTGGCTTTAGATGCATCGACGGATTGGTGTCAGATCCATAGGAAGATTGAAAGATTGACTTCGGATCATTTGAATCCCAGGTAGGAGTGGAAAGCTATGTCTTCACATGTAATTGTTTAAAATCCTCTTTAAACTACAGCTCTTAGTTAAAATAGGTCACGGGTGCATAGAAAGAAGAGTATGACATGATATATTAATCCAAATTAGTCCAATTAGATAGTTGAAAGCATCGAGCTAAGAAAGTTTTTTGGCAAATTTTTCATGTAACAGGCTTCATTCGATAGAGCATTTGGTTCATCCTACAGGATATTTTGACACATATTTTATTTCGGTGCATATTTAAAATATTTCAAGACATTTATTAAATATAATTGATAATAAGCATACAAAATTTCCCTTTAACCTTTCAGGAGGACTTATGGACATAGGTTTGAACTTATCACTCTTTTATCTTCTGCTGTGCTTTCTTTACTTTCAACCACATTTGGCTATTGTTACAAGTGTCTAAGTTGAGACGTCTCATATGCATGTTTTAAGATTTTAATTATTTTATGCAAGTTACTATGGCTTATGTATTAATATGACTTTATTGATTTAACATGTTTCTCGTGTTTTATTAAAATTTAATTGATTCCAGTTATCTGTTTTACTGTATCTTGCTGATTTTTATGAATTTTAATGCTTTATTATGAACACTTTTGTACTCTGTGTGTTGGGGATCTCGACCAAAGAGGGTCTTTTCCAGTCAAGCGAACTCCTTCGATCTACTCCGGTCATCTATTGCAGAACCTTGCGAAACTTCCTGCTGGCTGCTGAGGGGCATCTGAAGTTCTCCATATTGAACTTTCTCATGGCACTCTTTGTAAAGATTTTAATCAGATCTCAAATTTGGCACTTCGATTGAATACTATATGACTTGTATATGTTTATTTGAATTGTTATTTTTTGTTGGTACAGAAGTTGTCGCACCTCTTGTATTTGTTCCTTTGTAAATAAATCATCTTTCAGGCGAGATGTGTCTTGATCGTTAGAGCACGGTGGATACCCGTTTTCGTGTCGGTTTCGACCTGAGGCCTCCGTTGTGTGCCGTCCGCGAGGCGGGGAGGTAGCCGCTGCGGCTGCTAGCGGGTGCGGCCTTGGGGATGCTGGGTCGTGGTCCGGCGGTGGGAATTTTTCTCCTGCCGGTTGGCCGGCCGGTGTGCCGAATATACCAGGATTGTTATCGTGACGGCTTGTCGTCTCCCTCATACCTTCGGGTGGGTCGGGCTTTTCTCTACAATTATCCTTTTATGAGATATGTAAAGTTTACATGTCTCTTTTCCCCCTTTAGATGTCTTTGTAGAGGATGCTTACTTAATCTGTCAAAAGTGCCTTAACTCATACTTAGAGTACTTGAAATTTCGACCTTTCGGTCCTAGGGTAATAACACAAGACGGCACTGTTTAAATATAACTCAGTTTATTGGGGACTTCGCAGAAATTACAGCAGCTTGCTGTTTAAAGCAACGGACAGCATATGTACTAATTACTATTGCACACGCCTAGAATAATTGACAAATATACAAGCTACTACAATATACTATGCTGTTGATAATGCTGACTTACATGGATACGAATTTACAAAGCTTATATGCTTACCCCGGCATTCTGTTACTTCGCCCCGTATTGTGGCCACACCCCGAATACGAGATTCTTCCTAGTCATCGTTGTATCGAATGGGGTTTCCTTCCACCCACTACTTGAATCCTTCATCGTCTATACTCAAGAACACTCTACACAAAAACCCACTGCTCAAGAAGCCACTACTCAGGCAGCCACTGCTCAAGAAGCCACTCAAACTCGACCCGAAACATATTCCTATTCTACCGCAGGAGCACAGAAAATGCTGATTAGCTCGTTATGATTGATCTGTCAACCGAACCAGTTAGACTGGTTAGTTTAAGTAAACATAAATTGTAATGCAAACTGAGGGAAATAATAATAGAAAGGTTATTTAGACTTCACAGATGTCACGCTTTTCGTGGAAAAATAACATCTCTAATATCGAGAAAAAGACCTGTGATAACCCGCAAATGATGGTGTCCATTCATTTATGGTTCATATACTTACACAGAAATGACTCATTTGATAAATGCGCGAAAAGTGAATTCTATTCCTTATTTTTAATTTAAAAATATGTAAAATATCTCGAGAACATAGGGTGTTAGCCTTTTGAAACCGCTGTTCTTCGCTTTTTAGCAGTTGATTGAAATATGTCTAGGGAATGGATATTTTGATTAGCGTTTTAAAACTGCTGTTCTTCGCTTTTTAGCAGTTGATTGAAATATGTCTAAGGAATGGATATTTTGATTAGCGTTTTGAAACTGCTGTTCTTCGCTTTTTAGCAGTTGATTGAAATACTTCCAGGGAATGGACATTTTGAAAAAAATTCTTCATGTTCGTCGATATTTACTCATATTTATTCATACCAGGTAGGACCAAAAAGTTCGGAAACTGTGTTGATATACCTCCAACCCTGATTGGAGGAAAGGGGAACTATTTTGCCTTGGCGTAGAGGCACATAGGACGCGAGACGTGAAAAGGAAGAAGCTTTTCCAGACAATGCATGTCAGTGAACTGTAGTCGTTCGCGTTCGTCGAAAACGGAAATGGCGTTTGAAGAACAACGTGCGAATATCAAATTCTGCCAACGTTTGGGAAAACCATAGCCAGAAACATTGTACCTGCTCACTGACACGCATTGTCTAGAAAAACACCTGCTTCTTCCTTTTCACATCTCGCGTCACATGTGCCTCTACCCCACGGTAAAATACTTCCCCTGTCCTCCAATCAGGGTTGGAGATATCAGCGCAGTCTCTAAACTTTTTGATCCTACCTTGTATTTCGAATCTCTATATTATTCATATTTCGGGAAATAAAATGTGCTAAAAATAGAAGGCCGGCCCCTGATTTGATTTTTATGAAAAGCATCTTAATTTGATCAAATAAAATCTTGTCCCAAATTTCATTTTAATCGCTCAACTTGTTTGAGATGTACTCTTCCCAGAGACACACATATAAACGTAATTGTAAAAGGTTGACTAGTATTCAAGGGTGTTCAAAACGTATAAATCTATAAAACATGAGTGTTGGATTTTGAACTCACCACAATCGTTTCCTTTTATATATACTATAGATTGCAGGAAAATAAAAGCATTTTGCTATTGGTTGAAAATGCTTATATAACTGTAAGGAATAAATAATTTTTTTAATTTTACTGTTTCGAAATAATTTTGAATTTATGATTTTATATGAAAAACGCTGAATTTTAGAGAAATATTACTTCATAAAAAGACAAAAATTTGCATCGCTAATGTAACATATCCCCCCCTACTACATCTTGAATTGAAAAGCCAGCACATAAAGTGTTTTATGTTATATCTAAACCGTTGCGTTTTAATTAACTAACAGACGGAAAACAAGTTTTGTCGAATTACATTATAGTAAAAAAAATGTTTTCTAATATAATCTGAAGAACTTCGTAATTTACATTGAAAGTAAAATTCAAATACAATGTGACTCACAAGTAAAAATGTAACTAATTTTTTAAAATTAAAGAAACTAATTTATTTTAGCATAAAGAAATAAGAAATTCAGTGCATAGTTATTATGAATTTTTCAAAAGAGCGTTTAAGAAAGTTGTATTACAGAGGTGAAAGAGAGAAAAAAATACTTTTTTTCTAACAGCATAACATTTTAAATTATAAATTAATTCAATATTATTTTTAATTAGTTTTTAAAAGCCGAAAATGTCTTGCTGTAGATTCAGAAATATATTTTTTTGACATTATAAATGGATACTGCTCAGATTTTGAAATATGAATATTAACTTTTTATATGATTTTTGTTGAGGCATTATATAAATTCCGAAAATTTTTTTTTTTTACATTTTATAAGCCAGCCTTTAGCACATTGAGGCAAAATTTAGTCTATAACCGTCCTAATAATATTTCAATTTTTATTTAAAAACTACTTAACATATTTTGATGAATTTGTTTTTTACACATTTTATGTGATAATTTGAATATTTTCTAAAATTTTCGAAGCAGTTTGTGAATTTTAACTCCGCCTAAAAATGTTTGAAAACTTAGGTTTTATAGGATTCAATTTATTTTATTTTTTCAACTCGGATTCAATTCAAAACTGATTGGGTGATATTATTCTTTTACATTCCCTTATGCCCCACAAACCGTCTCAACAACATACTAAAATTTCATTTTGATAAAGTCATGTTTAGGCAGTTATCGTGCGAACGGAGAGACAGTCAAATAGACAGAATGAACAAAGTCATAAACACTTTACAACTATGTTGGAAAGTGTTAAAAACACATTTTTTTTACTTAATTCCAACACGTTTTTTATATATATATATTATGTGCATTTTGTAGGGAAAGTAAAATTCTGTGTAATGTGTGATCAATATTTCTAATCACACAAAATTTAGAAGTACGGTTTGTTAAATTTATCATAATACATTAAAAATCAAAATCATTGTTGGCTCTGCCTTGAACTTCTAGAATAAATAGCTTGTCTAAAACTGAATTGAAATATCAGCTATTTCTGCTCATAATCACCGTTGGATGACAAAAGTTACAGAATGAATAAAACAATCAAACCAAGACGCGTAAGTTCTTAGAACATAATTGATTACAAAACAGCCTCTTTCCTTAGACATTGTTTAAAATGATAAACGGTTTTCGGTAGAAAATGATTAACTCTGCTGAGATTAGAGTGTGAAACTGAAGTTATTCTCGGCAATATAATTGTCAGGATGTTTAATTTAGGAAAAAAAAAAGAAAACAAGTAAAAAACAAACAGAAAATTAAACATTGTTTTTATGTACCCCTTTTATTTGTTTGTAATTTAAATGTTTAAAAATATATATATATATATATATATTTCCAATGGCCAGGCATTGACTCTTTCATCTTCGCCTATACATCGGCCAGAACAGTGAACCTCTTAACCGTCAAAGACGTTGCCCCAGCGCACCTGTGGGGGTGGGAACATATTGCGTCCAACAACACAAACATCCATGTCTTACGAGGGACTCGAACCCACAACGTGGCGGCCGATCAATCGCTGGAAACGCTCGCCTTGACCGTTCGGCCACCACGTCGACTGAAATGAACCAACAGTACGCAGTGTTCCCAGGTGGTCACTCATCTAAGTATTAACCGCGCCCGATGCTGCTAACTTCGGCGATCTAACGGGAACCGGTGTTTTCAGCACGGTGCAGCCGTTGGCTCTTGTTTAAAAATATGTATTTACGAAAATGTGTAACTTAAATGTATGAATATCAACGACATATCAAATTTGGACTTCTAGTCGTTCCTGTTTTCGAGTTATTTCCCCAAAACGAGTACATGTGGGTCTAAGACGGGTCGGCCCCATAAAATTTTGAATCCTAAGAATTAAATTATACCATAAAAGACAGCAATATACTGAGTATGAACTTTGCAGCTGCTGCAGTTTTTAAGTTATTAAATATTAATAATAATAATAATAATAATAATATTAATAAAATCTGAGCATATTCCTATGGCGGACTTAGGATTGGCTATCCTGATAATGTTCAAAATCAAAGGAATTGAAATGTACCACAAAGACGACATACCATAATTCATGCTACTGTGGTGAATAGAATTTGATTAGTTAGGTAAGATTTTAATTACACGCGGAAGATTTTAATTCCTCTCACAAGCAATCAAATCCAATATTAAGTTAAATAAAAGGTTTTAAAAGTTAATTAAAATTATTTTGTGCATAGAAGGCATGATGTCATCGTAAATGATTAAGAAATACACTGTTGACAAAATGTTATTAAAGACAAATTTCTTTTTTATGAAGGAACCTTCATATGGTGGCAAATGCTGTGCATACCTCACTTTTGACGAACATTTTTATTCTCTTTTGCATATGTATTTCGAAAAGTCATATGAATTTTAGAAACAGGAAGTGATATCTTCCAGACCGGAGATGGAAATCCTTGGTCAATTTCCCATCCTCTTCAGGAATTTGATGCTGAATTCATATCAATCATCATATCTTTATCTATAGCCAATCCTGAGAAATAATGTTTCAAGATATGTTTAATAAATTCGGATCCTGGAAGTGAAAATCCTTAGTCAATTTCCCATCCTCTTCAGGAATTTGATGCTGAATTCATATCAGTCATCATATCTTTATCTATAGCCAATCCTGAGAAATAATGTTTCAAGAAATGTTTAATAAATTCGGATCCTGGAAGTGAAAATCATTAGTGAAAATCCCATTCTCCTCCGTAATTTGATGCTTGATTTATATCACTCACCATCTAAACTATATCTACAGCAAATCTCGAGAAATAGATGTTTCAAGGAAAATGGAAGTTTATGAATCGTAAGTGATATCTCCAGAATTGGAAGTTAAAATTCTTAAAAAAGTTTGATTCTTACATAGTTAAAATTCTTCCCCCTTCGAAATTTGATGCTGAATCCACTTCAGTCATTATCTAAGCTTTATCTATAGCCAATCCTGAGAAATAGATGTTTTAAGGAAAATTTTTGAACCGGGAGTAGAAAAGAATCCGAAAGTGAAAATTATTGGTGAAATGCCAACCTATATCCTATAAAATTGAAAGCTAAATTCAAATCTAAGCTCTATCTATATATAGTATGAGAAATAGATGTTTAAAGTAAAATAAAATATGTTTGCGGGAAATGGAAAGAGAACGAGAAGCGAAAACCCTTAGTGAATTTCACATTTTCCTCTGGTATATGACGCTGAATCAAAATCCGTCATCATCTGAGTTCTATACATATGTATATAGCACATTCTGAGAAATAGATGTTCCAAGGAAAATTTTTTCGCAAAAGAATAGTATGGCAAAATTTTGTCTGACAACATAGTTTCATGTGAATAGCAGAATACATAAATTATATTTCAATTCATTATATTGATTAAAATGTGTTTTATCGTTAGAAATAACATATAAAAATGATTACTCGTAAAATAATAATAAAAAATTTAAAATCGTTTACATTTTTTATTTAAAAAAAATAGACATAGAATATATGATTTACTAAAAATTTCCACTTACGAGTAGTAATAGTATATTCACAGTAATTTTTCTATTTTCGGCTCAAAATATTTCCTTAAAACATCAAGATAGGCTATAGATAGAGCTTAGATAATGACTGATTTAGATTCAACATCGAATTTCGGAGGAGATGAAAATTCTCACTAAGGATTTCCACTTCCAGTTCTGGAGGTCAACGGTCCTACCGTGAGGAAAACACCGGTTCTCGTTAGATCACCGAAGTCAAGCAGTATCGGCCACAGTTAGTACTTGGGTGGGTGACCACCTGGAAACACCGCGTGCTGTTGGCACATTTCTGGCGCGGTAGCTCGGTGGTTTGCGCGCTGGATTTGCACGCTGCCACAATTGCCGCCGTGTTCATGCGGAGTACGATCACGTTAAACATGTGGGTCCGTAAGTCCTTCCGAGGTAGGGGAAGGAGGGTACGGTCCTTGGTGGTAGGGGAAGGAGGGTACGGTCCCTGTGGATGCCTCTTCCACTGGGTTCCAGTCTAAATTGGGGGGCACTTCCCGGCCGTCCAAACAGTTACTTTACACCTTTCTGGTAGGTCGGACGGTCTGGGTCTCAACAACAACAACTTCCAGTTCTGGAGATGTCACTTGCAGTTTTTCTGAAACATCGCATCGAATTTATGAAATAATTATGCAAAAGATAATTAAAATGTTTAATTGTTCCTTCAAAACTGAAGGGCATCTTGCGACCATATAAAGGGCCATTCATAAATTTCTTGTTACGTTTTGTTGTTACGAAACCGGTTAATATCAATTAACTGCTGCACTGATAAAGTTTTATTTTCACTTTACTTACGCAGGAATTTGAAGCGTAGTTTTATAAATCCAAATACTTTTTTTTACAAATTCACCTCCACAGCAAGCAATCAACAGCTCGTGATTAATGAAGAACTAAAAATGCGATTCATTTATTTTGTGACAAAACAAAATCTCTGCTTACTTAATCCCAGTCTTGCGTAATAAATGACTTGTTTAAAACTAAATTAAAACACCGGTCAATTCTGCTGATAATCATAGTCGCGTCGTTCAAACCAAACAGACTGTCATTAACCATTGAATGACAAAAGTTACCGAGCAAATAAAATAATCGAAACACACGCAAGTGCACCGAACATAATGGATTACAAATCATCCCCAGTTCTTAGACATTGTTTAAAATGATAAATGATCGGAGAGATTTCAAGTGAAATACTGGAGTTATTCTTAGCAAAATGATTTTCCGTAGCTTAATTTAAAGCTTTTTAATTAAAAGACTGTCATGCAGAATGAAGCGCATGAAATGCTTTAGAATGCATGACGTGTCAAAGAGAAGTAATGCCCGCGGAAGAAATGTTTCGAATGCAGGCTGTTCACACTATTTTAGTAAATTCTAACAACTTATCGAGCCTATTTTATTGGATTTTCTCTTCCAAGTACTTGAGACTAAAAATCAGAGAGAGAAAAAAAAGTCTAAATAATATGAAAATACTGTACAGAAGAATCCTAGGAATGATCATACACGATCGATTACGTATTCTTGCGTGACTGCCCATTTTGTTTGTTGGTCAACAGCTGAACCAGGGTGTGCTCATCCTGGCCATGACTGACTTCATTACTTTTACTTGGCTCGGCTCATATGACGACATGGGAATTAAGATCGCCCGCATTTTGTTCTCTGGCTCTGAAAAGGGACAAACGAGCAATACATGGAGACACTATTGTCGCAGGCGCCGTAAGTCAAAGCTCTTCCTTGACGTGACGTCAAACAAAGTCAACTGTCAAGCAGATAATGCGATCTTGCTATTGAATCTATTGATATTTTATTTTTACTTCTTATATTTTGTTTTAATTTCATATATTTTGGTTTCATTTTCCACAATAACAAATGTGGTTTATGCTTGTGCGTATGGTTGTAGAATAATACACTGCTGGCCATTAAAACTGCTACACCAGGAAGGGATGCAAATAGCCGAATCTTATTTATTGTACATATACAGTATAATGGGAGGAAGGCATGATCAAATTTTCAGGTGATTTGGGGTACACAGCATGCAGAATTCAATACACAGAGCTGCCACCTTTGGCAACAACAACGGCTGTAATCCGGCTGGGCATCGAGTCGAATTGAGCTTGGATGACAGATACGAGTACATCATTCCATGCGGCTTCAACTCTATGCCAGGGTTCACCAATCGTAATGGCTGGCGAGTGGTGGCGTGCCAGTCTCTCGGCAACCCATGGCAGATGTTCTCAGTGGGTGACATATCTGGAGAACGTGCTGGCCAGAGCAACAGTTGATCACCCTCTGTATCGAGGAAGGTCAGGACAGCACGGGCAACATGCTGTCGTGCATTATCTTGTTGAAAGATGGAGTCACGCAGGAATGTAACGGCAGCTGTCCACATTACCAGCTATGCGAACAAGAGGTGACCGGGATGTGTACTCAATGGCACCCATACCATCACGCCAGGTGCTGGGCCTGTATGACGATGACGAATGCAAGCTGGCAAGGTTCGTTTTCTTCGGTTCCTTCACACACGGGTACGTCCATCATGATGCTGTACGCAGAACCGGGATTCGTCTGAAAAGACGACGTAGTGCGACTCCAGTGTCACTGCTCGTCGCACCACTGTAGGCACACCTGGCTCTGCTGCAGTGTCAAGGGAAGCCGTAACAATGGTCGCCTTGCTGACAGTCCGTGGTGCTGCAGACGTCATCGCACTGTCCTTGTGGACACTTGTCCTGCAAACGAGCCAAGTTTCTGACTCAGGGTACATGACGTGGCTGTACGATCCCGCAAGATCGAGAGGACAAATGTCTGTCCTCTCGGGCGTTAGTGTCCCGGGGCCGCTGAGATTCTGCATGGCATTCAGTATGGCCCTCCTAGACCCATCGATTCCATATTAGCCTGACAGTCATGGGATTTCGACCAACGCAAGCAGCAATGTCGCGGAACGATAAACCGCAGTCCCGATAGGCCGCGGTCGAATTTCGACATGTGTTGGTAGGAGTTTCTCCTTCTCACACGAGCCATAACAGGACCTTCACACGAACAACCAACGTTCAAATACGATTTCCGAATGAGAAACCAGCTGTGCAATCTTCCCTTTTATACAGAATGTAGATGGCGTTACTCATACCTGCTTGTGCAAATGCGCTGCAATGATAATCATTTGCATATCTCAACATGTAGTACCTTTCATGCAAATTTGACGTTTGTTGCATGCCGCCTTCACAGTGTAGCAATTTTAAAGACTAGCAGTATATAAAGCAATCAAAATCCAATGTAACTTTTCATAAAAGGATCCAATTTAACTTTTCATAGGTATGTAGATTATTGTCAGTTTTACGCATTTCTAACTTTATTAAGTTTTCCGGTTAAAATTATGATAGTCTATTTTAATAGAAATCTTTCATAATGATTACAAAATATTTCACGCTATTTAATATCTGGTATATAGCATGGGCACCCATATGGGCTTTTCAAAGGGGGGGGGGGAGCGGATTGAGGTTCCGAAAATGGAGCAATCTACTCCCCCCCCCCCGATAGAAATATTCATGAATTCAACCTTGTAAATGAAAACTTTAAAGCATCTGAACAATATTTTGAGCTATTTTCTAAAAAAAAAAAAAAAAAAATCAAAACATTTAATTTTTTTCTTAAAAGATTAACCTGAAAAGTAAATATTGCAGAGTGGTTAGAAGAGCTGGAACCCCACCCCTTATAGCCTATGTATGGGCAACAGGGTTAGGTTTCTATGGTAGAAAATCCAAACGTAGAATACGTTGTAGAATGCATAGAATATGTAAAATACGCAGAAAACCCATCATACCTCACTTCTTTATTGCACAAAGATGTAATGTAATTTTAAAACTTATTTTCTTACATTTTATTATTCAACATAGTTTACTTTTGTGTCTTTTTATATTTAAATATGGATAGTCGTGGGCGTATTTTTTTTTGGGGGGGGGGATGTGTCAAAGTACCCCCCTGGAAAATTGTAAATTTAATTAGATATCATTCCTTACAGAACATTTTAATAAAATGAACTTTAATAGATAGATTGAGGTTTGAACACAATTTTCATACAACTAAAAAAAAAATAAGCGAAAATTTGGTCCTTTACTTCTCATCACTAAAATGTTAAAAATGTGATAATTCTCTCTTAGTGTCGATGTGTCCGATTTTTTTATATCCCATTCGAATATTTTTGCTCTTCATTTTTCCACACCCCATTTTATTAATCTCTCTTTCTCATTCTTTTTTTGTAATTCACCTGAAGTGTCCGTGATAGATATCCTGTGTTTGGGTTTATCTCCAACTAAATTTTCCGATTTCTTTTCGTCCATTACTTTCTAAAACAAAGAGAAAACGAATTTTTATTCTTTCCCCATTCTTCTCCAGTGGCTGAGAAAAAAAAAATATTGTTTCTCTTAGTCTAATACCGATTTTTTGATACCCCACTCGATTCGACATTTCTTCGCATTATTTCTTTTATTTTTAAGCCCCGGTATTATCCCATTCCCTTCTATTTCTAATCGACTTGAAGCGTTTCTACTATTTTTCATGTTTAGGTTGGGATTCGTAAAAGCTGTTTCAGTATTTTTCGTTCATTACTTCTTGAAAATAAAAAGCTTAAATTTTTACAGCTTCCCCCCCTCTCCCCTACAGTGAAGTCAAAAAAGAAAAAATTTATTTCTTCCTCCATATTTTGATATACCCCTTTCTTTAATATCCTACAATATTTTTTTTTAATTTTTTGAACGATTTTTATCCCTCCCCCCCTCCCCGAAATTTAAATGTTTCGAATTTTTATCAGTTTGTTGTTATCGGACTTCTAAATTTACATTTGCTTGCTAATTTTCAAGGTTGTTCAATGAACAGGTCTGATTTAAAATATATGGTGGTGGTGGTGGTGGTGTGTGTGTGTGTGTGGGGGGGAGTGTACAGCCTAATACAGTCATCTCTACACAAGATTCTTGTTTTTTTAATTTTGAAACTCTAAAAATGAAAGGTTGGTAGCAATCTCCAAATTTTAAATGCAATCGATTTTATCATACCATGGAAAAAATCCTGCATACGCCCATGTACATAATCGTGATGCATGTGTTGCTGTTTATTTTTTTATTATTTGTTTCTATATAATTTTGAGATAGATTGTATTAAAATTTTCATAGTTGGTATATATGTTCAACCATTTTTAATAAAAAAAAATTACGTTTGTACTCAATGTTTCATTTATTCCAAGCGACCAAAAGGTAGGTGTAAAATTAAATTATTAATATTATATTTAATTTTGTCTACAATACTACAATGTCTACAATTTGATAAAATAAGTAAAATTTTAATAATAAAGTGAAGTAAAACATAAATTAAAAAAATCATCTCCCTATTAGTGTAAAAAATTTTGGCATAATCTTATTAAAATAAAAATATAATGCAACACATTCTGCTATGCATTTCCTATTACCTAAAACACATGCAAAGCGCCTTTGCTCATATGTATTTCCATGTTAAAATTCCCCAGCTTAAGGGATAGACTGTTTTCTATGTCATTGGCAGCGCAAACGTTGGCTTATGGCGGATAATGTTGCCAGAATGCGAGTAGTGCCTTTATGTATATAAGCTCGTCGAGAGGGACTGAACTTTTAACTGTGACAGTCAGCTTACTCCTAGAGCTCCTCTACTACAGGATGACTTATCAAGCATATTAAAGCCCATAGGGTTACATACTACAGTTATAGAAATCATAAAATAAGTGTTTAAAATAAGTACTTTATATAAAAAAAGATGTTTCAATTATAATATTGTAGAACTTAGCTCGCACAAGTATGCTCCAGTACCGGATATCCAATTTTTTTATTAGCCATTGTTTTCTTCTTTCTTCGTTTCTAGGAAAGCGAAATAGCCTAAAACCCTTTCTAGAAGGATTAGAGCATCTCGGTGCAGAACAACCACCTATAATTATTTCAATAGTACTTCCTAAAGTGAAAATACGAATAGAGCTAATGCTAACGGATTGCGCTTCCAGCTATGGTGGGCTTCAATATGCTTGATGAGTCAGCTCGTATATAGAGGAGCCTTACTTACTCCACTGACGTCACTAAATTTCCTTGGATGTCACTGGATTCTGTGTGCCCAGCGCAATTTAAAATCATTGAGTAAGTTGTTTATGTCTGAATATTGCCACTTAAATTTACAAACAATTTTTAACTGCAATAATGCGAAAAATTTTGTGTTTTGGCAACTCCTCTCAAAGTTTACTCTGGACCGCGACATCACGAATGACGAAGCTTAATTCTCATGTCGTCAAGCCGACAACTTTTTGATGGGTGGCCGGGCTTCAATTTACGTGGTGTTAGTAATTTGTTACCGAAAACATTGTGATGTGAATTTTGTACACCCATTATTTCGCTATGAAGGAAATAAAGTCCTAAGTAAGAAAAGTCATGTGCTGCACACATGTCCGGTAGAAAAGATGTATTTGATTGTTCGGTAGTAAAACTTGCATTTAATGATATTCTAAAACATAACATTCTTTCAAAATATTCCAAAGTTCTTAAACTTGTAAAAACCTAAAAATCATTCTTCTGAAAACACTGAAAAATATCTGAAATTTGCAAAAGTTCTAAAACTTCTAAAGTTCCTCTAATTTAAATCTGAAAACACTGAAATACACTCTGAAAAAGTTCTAAAGTTCCTAAAACCTGAAAACATTCTAAAAATATAACTGAATTCTTAAATAAACAGAAAGTGGACCTATTGACCAGTTTCCCTACGTGTACAAATATGTACTCTTGTAAAATATAAGAACTGACACTTTACCTAAAAATAAAAACATTAAAAGTAAAAGAAAGAACACAGATTTTAGGTTTTCAAAATCTAACGTTTATTAAAATTTTAAACTTCACTTTTAAAATAATTTTCAAAATATTTTACATCTCATTAACTAAAATCAAACATCTTAAATAATAAAAATAAATGGAATGGCCGGTCGTATAGTGGTAAAAAAAAACGTTAGAAATTTTAAATTTTAAAGTTAACAATATTAAACTTATACAACTATTTATCAAAACTAAAATTTGTGAAAAAAAAGAACATAAGTTAGCCAAAAGGGAAATTTAGAACAAAAGTTAAACTTAACCACAGGTTCAGATGACCTAAAGTATAAGTCTAAAGGGGTCTTATTCTACTAACACAATTAAACTTTAAAATAAATAGTCTAAACCGACAGAAGCAAATAAAAATCAGCATTTAAAAGATATCACCCGGATGTAGAGCCGTCATGGAACATGCTGGATGCATCAGATCCCAACAGATGAGACGAAGATGGAAAGGCAAAAGTCCAATCGCTTAATCACGAGGAAAAGCATCCATTCCTGTCCAAAAGAAGGACCGTTCACACGACAGCAAGCTCCTCAACGTCGAAAATTCGATCAGCACCAAACCTCAATCAACGATTTCTTCATCGGAAACAATGGACACTTCTTTACTCATCAGTACTAAACGCCGAGCATATAGTCCAGTAATATCATATGGAAATGCCGACTCAATACGTCATTTAAAGAATGCACACTGACAACGATAAACAACCGCCTAATTGGCGTCAGAGCACTTCTCAAATCCACATGGCAGGCGAGAGCTTGTAGACACAATAATTTCGGATGCTCCCAACTGTTTAGAATAAACCTCGCCTCCACGGCGGGAAAAACAGATTGAAGACGCTACAACTTCATAACAGATCAGACGTTTAATTAGCCGGGATAAACATTTTATTTTATATGCAGCGTTAAGAGTACGCACTTAAGTCATAGCAGGAAACAAGAATCGTGGGCTGGACATCGTAAATTAAACACGAACAAACTTAAAAGTCGCGAAAAAAGACATTCCACAGAATGTGTGCCTAACGGCACAGGACAGCTTAATAGCTTACATCCCCTTGTTCTAATCCATAAGCAGAAGAAAAGTGAAAAAGAGCGTACAAGATCGAAAAAGTGCGCGATTTGCTTATATACTGCGAAACATCGCTGCCACAGATTGTAAACAAAATTATCGATGAACGATAAAATAATTAATGACAGACGATTTTAATATTACGATCAACCAATTAAAAACTCGAAACTTTAAAGAAGAGAAATGGAATTTTAGAGCAGACGAAAATTAAAAAGAAATGAAGTGAAACGATTTGGAAATATACGAATTCGGCAATAATTTAAATATGGACGATTCTGAAATATTTAAAAAGCTGAAAATAGAATAAAACTGTAAAATTGCGATGAATTAACCAATTTTTAACAGAGAGCAATAAATTTGGAATCAAATTAAAGGGAATAAAAAGGGCAATAAATGGAATCACAAATTAGCCAATTTAAATAAATTTAAATTGCTAAAACCTAAAAAGAACGAACTTTCGCCGTTTTTAACACAAAACCTATGGAAAAGAACCTATTTGAACAAAGAATATCAAAAACCTAAACAATTGGAAAATGGATAACTAAAAGAGAATGGCTATGTAAATAAGACCCCTGAACACATTTAAACAAAAACAAAACCCCTAAAATTGTTAAATATCTAAAAGTATAACCCAACACACAGCAGATTTTTCATTCTAAAAATAAAAATTTACAAAACGTATTTCTACAAAACATAGAAAAAGGAAAGAAAGAAATAATATCACCTCGCCTATTAAACAATGAGAAAAGTCGTAAATTGTGCTTAAAATGGGATTGTTAAATAATGCGGCAGAAACGAAACAGGAATATTTCCGAAAAAGTATACTTAAATTTCATTTTACTGGAACACATGCCTCACAAGGCAACGCCCGCGTTCATAACCTGTATTTATAGCTGCACTTAAAATGAAATGAAGCGTCTTTTGCAAATGGAACAAATAGGCTATTGATGTTCGCTGAAATTATTTGTTGCTTCCATTTTTGCATTTTGTTCCGAAAGACAAAATGAAAACTTATAAATTTCACAAACTATAACCGAACGCTTTATTTACTCCGTCATGTTTCGTTTTAGCTGGTATTTCCAAGTAATTCTAAATTATGTCTTTAAAATATATCGTTACATTTTATATGTATATCTTAAAAGAGCGAATTTTTACGTAATGTATTGTTTTGTAGAATACGTGGTTTCTAGGAAAGTTCTTAATCACCCCAATGACTTTGCAAGGAATGGTCCATAAGTGAACACTATAGGTCTACTTATAGGAAAAATGACCATCGAATAAAAGTGATTGCAGCACTCCTAGCAGAGAATTTAAAAGTTAGGATAAAGGATTCGGCAAAGCTAGGTAAGCAAATAAAAAATCTAATTACAAAGCTGTGGAGCCTTGTCTAATTATCAGGAATCAAGAATAACGCTGTTACAGAAGATGTTTGTGTGACATAATAGGGTAAATGGTGAATGCCTGTCCTAGAGCTCCAAAATACTATAGAAGATAAATACTATAGAGAGTATAAGGTTGTCCTATACAGGGATGATAAAATAAACAAGACTTACATGCTCAGATATCTAATGCAAGACTTACATACTCAGGTATCTAATGTAAGACTTACATGCTCAGGTGTATCTAATGTAAGACTTACATTCTCAGGTGAATCTAATGTAAGACTTACATGCTCAGGTGTATCTAATGCAAGACTTACATTCTCAGGTGTATCTAATGTAAGACGTACATATTCAGGTGTATCTAATGTAAGACTTATTACATGCTCAGGTATATAATGTAAGACTTACATGTTCAGGTATCTAATGTAAGACTTACATGTTCAGGTGTATCTAATGTAAGACTTACATGTTCAGGTATCTCATGTATGACTTACATGCTCAGGTATCTAATGTAAGACTTACATGCTCAGGTATCTAATGTAAGGTGTACATGCTCCGGTATCTAATGTAAGGCTTACATGCTCAGGTATCTAATGTAAGACTTACCTGTTCACGTGTATCTAATGTAAGACTTACATGCTCAGGTATCTAATGTAAGACTTATTAGACACTATTCGGGCAATGTTCGATTTAAAACTTGCATCAAAACCTGCAAAAATTTACAAACTTATATTGATTTTATAATTGATATTCGCTTCCTATTCAAAATGATTAAATTGTTTTAATTATGTATCTTAATTTAGGTACGATAGGTCCATATTATCGGTTGTGAAAGAAATAAAATAAGACTGAAAACAAAGAATGATCTTATTGAACTTCGTTGGGGTTTCATTTTACAAGACATCATTTTTTTTATGCAAAACCAATTCTGCTCCATCGGACTGGAGTCACCACTGATTTTTACACAACATTTACACATAACATTTACTCCCGGACGACCACCCGGACGACCACCTTGGACGACCCGGTCCCGGACGACCACCTTGCTGCTCATGTCCTTGGACGAGTCGGTCGTTCTGGGCTTTCGACATAACATTTACTGCTGGCCGTCCAAGCAGTTACTCGAGTCCTTTGGATGAGTCGAACGGTCTGGGTCTTCAACATAACATTTACTGGCCAACGCCCCTACCGTGCTGAAAACACCGGTTCTCGTTAGATCACCGAAGTCAAGCAGCATCGGGCGCGGTTAGTATTTGGGTGGATGGCCACATGGGAACACCGCGTGCTGTTGGCACTTTCGGGTGCGGTAGCCCGGTGGTTTGCGCGCTGGATTTCCACGCTGCCACAACTGCCGCCGTGTTCATGCGGAGTACGATCACGTTAAACATGTGGGTCTGCAAGTCCTTCCGAGAGGTTGGTGGTAGGGGAAGGAGGGTACGGTACCAGTGGATGCCTCCCCCACTGGGTTCCGGTCTAAATTGGGTGGCACTTCCCGACCGTCCAAACAGTTACCTTACACCTTTCTGGTAGCCTTTTGGAAACTTCGCAATAACCTTTTTACAAATCCTGCCCTTCCCCCCCCTGAAAAATTTGATCATAACTGCCCTTCTTCCAGTATCCCTCCTTCTCAACGTACAGTGACCTTTTCCCCCATTAATCCACTTAACTTTTCCAAAATAAATATTTACACTGATGGTTCCTCTATTGAAAACAATACAGGATACGCCATTTGCATCTTTAACGAAAACACACTGGAAGAAACTTTCACCTTTAAACTTGAGCATGGGAACACAGTTTTCCAAGCAGAAATTGCTGCGATCCATTTCTCTATAAATTGGGCATCTAATAGAAACATTAAAATTAATATCTTTACAGACAGTCAATCGTCAATCTCGGCCTTTAACTCCATCAAAAACAAATCTTTTTACTTATCCAAAATTAAAACTAATGCTAATCTTAATAAACATTTAATTAATTTATGTTGGGTTAAAACCCACTCCGACATCTCGGGTAACGAGGTCGCAGACAAAAATGCAAAACTAGCTACTACCTCTGGCTCTCCAACTTCTTTACCTTTCCCTTATTCACTTCTCAAAAAACATTACAAACTTGATATCCTTAGTAATTGGCAATCCTTTTTAAATGACTATGTCTCCCCCCGAACTCACGATCCCGCCAGAATTTTAAATTTCCTTCCAAAAGTTAACTTTAATACACATATTACTAATAAATATTTAATCTACTTTATTACGGGCCACGGCCCATTCCCCGATTATTTGTTCTCTTTCAAATGTAAATCTACTTCCTGCTGCTCCTGCGGCGCTTTCGGCGACGCCGATCACTACGTTTTTTCTTGCCCCCTTACCAAAGCTTTTCACCTTTATAAACCTTCACCCCATAATACGGCGACCTGGTTCTCGAGTGTCTGCTCTAACCCTTCTTCAATCAATAAAATAAAAAACTGTGTTCTCATAGCGAGAGAAATCTCTAATAAAATTTCTTAATCAGCCTGGGGATCTCTGCTTTTAATTTTTTCGGTCGGTGACTCCTCTTCTTGTTGTTTTTTTGTTTGTTTTTTATGTTGTTTTTTATGTTGTTTTTTTATATGTTGTTTTTCTCGGTGGTGTCGTCTGCTTTTGTTGTGTTGTCTTTAGTTGTTGCACCCCATTTTATAATATATAGTCAACTTCAAAATGTTTTCAACTACTATCATAATACTTATATTATCTCAGATCATTATGTCATTTGTAAATATACTATCAAGTCTTCAATAATGTAAATAAGTCAACAAAATGTATTCAAGTCTACAAGAGTATAAATGTAATCAAGTTTTCAGATATATTTTCATATTAGCAAAACTATGTTATTAGCTTATATCCTTGTAACCACTCCTGTAAAAATTTTTTAAAGATTCAATAAATTTGGTGTTGGTTGTTGTGGACACCCGGACATCGGCCGGACGCCTGCCAACTCCTCTCCCGGCCGTCCAAATAGATGCTCAAGTCCTCAGGACGAGTCGGACGGTCTGGGTCTTCAACACCTTTCTGGTAGGTCAGACGGTCTGGGTCTCAACAACATAACATTTACTGTCCAACGGTCCTACCGTGCTGAAAACACCAGTTCCCATTAGATCACCGAAGTTAAGCAGCATCGGGCGCGGTTAGTACTTGGGTGGGTGACCACGTGTCAACACCGCGTGCTGTTGGCACATTTCGGGTGCGGTAGCCCGGTGGTTTGTGCGCTGGATTTGCATGCTGCCACAACTGCCGCCGTGTTCATGCGGAGCACGATCACGTTAAACATGTGGGTCCGTAAGTCCTTCCTAGAGGTTGGTGGTTGGGGAAGGAGGGTACGGTCCCTGTGGATGCCTCCCCCACTGGGTTCCGGTCTAAATTGGGTGGCACTTCCCGGCCATCCAAGCAGTTACCTTACACCTTTCTGGTAGCGGCCACTCATTTAGCTGCTCTAAGTCCTTGGACGAGCCGAGTGGTCTGGGCCTTCAACACCTTTCTGGTAGGTCGGTCGGTCTGGGTCTCAACAACAACAACATAACATTTACTACACATAGAATTTCATCGGCCACTCAAACATCTGCTCATACCTCAGGGTGAGTCGAGTGGCCTGGGTTTTCAACAAAATTTCATAGCGATACGAACATTTGTCCTTTAGTTAATGTGTATGTCTAGGTTAAGACATATACACACCGTGAGGCAGAGTAAGATCCAACTCCCGCGGCAACCTATGGGTTTATGCCGACTACAAGGGGAGAAGGCACAGAAGCAAAATCTCTCATCCAGTATAGCCACTGCTGGGGGCCAAGTTCTTGACGGAATCATTCACCGGGTAGGGTCCCGAAGAACACCCGTCAAGCCAGATCCCAGCCACCGGCCGGACCTTGGCTTAGGCCATGAATAGGCACAGTCCAGTGGTCACGGCCACCCGGAAGAGTCGGGGCCAGATTGCCTCACCGGTTCGACGGACGGTTCATCGACATCCAGGTAACCCGATTTTTATGCCCCCCAGGTTGGAGGACCAGAGCTACAGAGCTAAGATCCGTCACCATTTCAAAGAGTGGTCCTCCCCCGGGGGGAGGGAAGACACACCGTGAGACAGAACACTAACACGACATTACACGAATCGAGTCGAAACGACGAGACGAAGCGACGATAGCTTTGACATTAAATTGAACGTACAGTGAAACCTGGTTCAAGTGATCACCCTTGGGACTGGGAAAACTGGTCACTTTATGAAAATAGCGGTAGGTACTATATAAAAGTGGTATGCTCACTTTGGGAATAGCGGTCATTTTAGCCAAGTGGTTAAGGTGGTCACTTTTCCAGGTTTCACTATTTATTAGTCAATAGTGAAATTAATAAATAAGCCATTTTTTGTAACCCCCCCCCCACACACGCACATGGACATCTTGACAGCTTAGGAAAAGTACTCTCAATGTGTTCAGAAGGTCATAAAGTGTGCTTTATCGAAAACATCTCGGATCGGAAAACTTTCAGGAAACCAATACTTTTTTTTATACAATAGTAAAGAATGTAAAAATGGTTGGTTTATGATAATATTCAGGAAAGCTCGAAACGTGTCAACCCAATATAATAGTAGTGCTGCACAAAAAACAATAGCGAAAATAATTATTCCGAAGCATATGGAACAATGAATATCCCTCCATAAATGTTGCAGAAATATTTTTTAATAAACAATTCAGAAAATTGCAGGAATAGTAAGTATTTCCAAACAAGAATACTTCAAATTTATTTCCACTGCTCCGGAGAGAAAGAAAATGTCCGCTTTCATAACCTGTATTTATAGCTGCACTTAAAATGAAATGAAGCATCCCTTGCAAACGGAACAAATGGGGTATTGATGTCCGCTCAAATTATTCTTGTTCCCAACTTTGTATTTTGCCCAGAAAGACAAAATACAATAGTTGTAAATTTTATAAGACAACGCTTTACTGACTGCAACAGTTTTTCTATTGCTATATTTCGAATAATTCTAATTTATGAAATTGTATTTTATTTCTTTGAAAAGCATTGTCACATTTTCTTTTTTAGTGTATCAATGAACTAGGTATACGATCAGCTACGTTCTGCCTAGTGGTTGAGCATGCCTATTTCCGTATCATATTTTTTCTTTTCTTCTTATAAGTCTCTTTTAAAAGTTAATAGAAAGAAACATATATTTATTATAATTTGATAATATAAAAAAATTATTTATGCATCAGGACTTATTTAAACTGCAAAATTTAGTGCTTGTTGAAATTCAAGTTCAAAAATTAGAGCCCATGCAATCGAACCAAACAGTTAAGGTCCTGAAGTGCCTTATGTCTTATAACAGGGCGTTGCATAACAGTAAGAAATTACTCAACTGATCATTCATCATTATCATAGACAATTGATATTTGTCAACAATTGGTATTATACAGGTAACGAGATAATTAATGAGTACAAAACATTTTATAAAGCAAAGATTTTAGAAATTTTCTGATAGATGTAGAAGTCAGGATCTCTGACGGGGTTAGAAAAGTGTCCAGGAGAGGATAAATTGCACTCCTTTAAACTTCTAGCGAAGAGAAAAAGATAAGAGAAAAATGGGTTTCATAATTGGTATATAGTCTACATCGAAGTTGGTAACTTCCAATTCAGAAACAGTATAAGGCATTTATAGCTCCGCCTACCGTTAATAAAGTCATTTTCTTAGGTCATTTTTATATGTGCTAGTAATGTTATAGAAAAATAACTGGGTAATATTTCTAAAAATTAAGTAAGGTATAGGCTATTTATCAAGCAAAATAAATAAATAAATAAATAAATAAATAAAAATACGCAAAACTTTAAATCTTTTCTGAATTGAATGATATTTATAATTATGTAGTCTGCAATTATATATATATATATATATATATATATATATATATATATATATATATATATATATATATATATATATATATATATATATATAAATTAGAAAATCCAAAGTTAGAATGTATGTACTAACTCATAATACACTATTCCAAAATTTTCTACAAAATACAAAGAAATAAAAGAAATTAAGACATAAAGAGGAAATAATAAAGCGTAATGCAGGTCATAAAGATAAAGACAATCAACAAATTTCAAAAATGAGGAATACAAATAAGAAAACAAAAAAATCAAGCAAAAAAGCTTGCACATGGAAGAGATTTAGGCTTACGATAAGTTCATTTCGAAAAAATTCTCTTCGGGTCCATATATCCCTTCGAAATGAACACAAAAATGCTTGTTTCTGAAACACAAGATAGATTTTATCTATAAACTTGTGTTATCTATATATATATATATATATATATATATATATATGTATATATATATATATATATATATATATATATATATATATATATATATATATATATATATATATATATATATATATATATATATATATATACATATATAGTAAAGATATATAATAAAGATATAATAATAAGATATAATATGAAAATCCAATGATAGAATACAGAGAATTTGTGACTCACTAATCCCCTACTTAAAAAATGCGAACAACTTAAAAAATGGATAAAATAGAGAATCATCAATCAAGAGGAGAATAAAATGCATATATCTAGTTATCAAGCTAAATATATTTAACAGATATCAATGGTGAGAATTCGAAAATTGAAAAATTAAAATAACCAAGCATTAAAGTTATACACATGAATAAGCACTAGGCTAAAAAGTTGTATATTTTGAACAAATTATTTTTCAAGTCCAAGTATTTATTCAAAATGAACAAATAAAGCTTGCTTCTGAAGACAGTGATAAATAATATCTATAAACTCTGTCTACTTGGACAACAAGCAAAAAGATTGAAAAATAACATAGGAATATAAAATTAGAGAGAATACTGCATATGACCTACCCATGAGCAATAAAAGACGAGACCACTGTTGCCAATCGCAGGAGTTAAAAGTGGAGATCTACTGTTGCCAATCGTGAGATATAAATAACAATATTGCAAAAATACAACAAAATTCTCCAGTAAAAGCTGTGTAATAAAGCGGCATGTTAAATATTATAAGAGGATGTAAATACATTATAATGCTAATTCAAGAGAATGTTGTCTATTAGCTAATATAAGATATTAAGGAGGGTATTTTAAGAATATTCAGCTAATTTAAACTTTTTAACCATGTAATTTACTAAATATTCAGGATATTTATATAATTTACTGGTGATTTTTAGGTTATTAATGTGCAAAGCATGACATTTTTTATCTGATGATCTATAAATTCCAAAAAGTTGATTAAGAATTATATTTTTAAACAATTGTATCGAGTTACAGGAATTAAATGGTAATATTTTATTAATATTAAAGTGAAAATAGCCTTTTTGATCATCTAAATTAATAACTATCTTATTAGTAGGTCTAATAATTAGATTTAAATCCAAACAAATTCACATTATTACTAACAGAAGCTTCATTGGGAATTAATTCCAAATTATCTGGATAGAAATCTATACAGTCAGTAAATACTAAACAAATCAGATCATATATAAACATATTTGTAAATTTTATAATCAGTTGAAGTAAAATAATTTTCATAATGATGAAGGTATAAATTAGATAACATACAACTACTACAGCCTCCTTGTGGTACCCCAGAGACTTGTAAGTACTATTTATTACCTTAAAAATATATATTTATTAAAAAGAACAAAGTGGAGACGTTTAGGAAAATTGGTAAATTTAATATGAGTAGATTGATTAGTAATAAAAGCATCATATAGAGCTAAAATTACATAAATATCAGAGAACTTAATGTTGTTAGGGGTGGCAGTTCCCCGATGCTCAATGTTATTAAAAATATCGCTAAAATCAAAAATTTGAAATCCAATTAGTTTACCAAGTGATGGTAATTTATTTTATTTCATTCTTTACTATTATTTAGAATAAGGTAGCTATTACTAGAAAAACGTAAACTATCATTTAGTACATTTACCTAATTTAGTAGTAATTTACTAGCAGTCGTAGAGTACGAATTGTGAGCGCTAGTTATTGTTCTAAATTTAATAGGATTTTTATGAAATTTAGGAATAAGCACAATATATGGAAATTTCAAGAATTTATAATTAATATATAAATCCCTATACATATTGATAATTTTCAGTTTGATACTATTTATGGAGTGCGAATCTAGTTTAAATAGACTATTATTCTTTAAATAATCTAACTGAAATTGTATATAGAATTTTTTACAGATAATAGCATAATTGGCTTTATCAACACAAATACAAACAAAAGATTTTTGTGAATTAATATAGTGGGAGTGTTTTAAATTATCAATAGTATATATAGATATAGACAAATGAATACTACTAATAGTATTTTTAATAAATTTTAATAAAATAAATTTCCACATGTTAAATGTCTTTAATGGCAGAGCATATATACAAGCTAATTTATAAATATATTTATCAAGGTCAAGATTAATAGACTTCAAAACATTAGAAGTGTTGTTACAAGATTGTAACCTGAATTTTGTACCAAAAGACCTGTTTTGGTGGGACTTATCTGAATACCATTAGGCCTGTTATTTTAATTCAAAAAGTATTTATTAGGAATATCTTACGTAAACCTCGACAGGCACCATCTTTTCCTTTTCTTTCTCAATTCTATGATTATGCCATATAGGGCATCTTTATGTTTACAAAGCTCTTAATATATTTTATATTAAAAATAAAAAGTAACTTTGGGTTAAGGCGGGGTATTATCAGGTATATTATCAGACCTCCACGAGCCAGTTCTACTAAGTTTCAGAAATTTTATCTCTGTTTAGCTCCTAGATTTTACAATATTCTGCCTCAATCTTTTAAAAGCTTTGCTACCTATCGTTCCTTTCTCAGGGCTATCAAAGAGTGGTTATTTACTTATAATTCAGTTGAAATTGAGAATTTTTTCCGTATTGATAGCTAATTTTTTACCTGCTTTTACTGTCATCTTTATCATTTTTATTGTCTATGTTTATCTTTTTGGTTGTTATGTTGTAATGAATTTTTGGAACTGTTTTATATGTAACTGTTTTTATGTCATTTGATGCTACTATAATTTTACCCATCTTCTTCTGCAATGTTATCTTATATAGTGGGTATTCATGGATCCTGTAATCTCCTTACTTTTGAATATTAAAGAATATTTAATGCCCACAAACACTTTATATGCAAGGTTTCTCAGATTACGTCTTTTAACCATGATTTCTTGAGCAATGCACGTCATTCTAGCGTTAAAAATGCCTTTAGCTTTCTCTTACATCAGTGCAGCAATTTAACTTCAGCAACAACCTCCGGGATAGCAAAGGACTGCTGTAGGATGGATAGCGGGATAGCATAGAGTGGTCGTCTGGTGGTCGTAATAATTTGACCACTTCGTACATATGAAAATATTATATATATTTAAAATAAAAATATTTAATATTAACCTTTTACTTACGAGTGGGACAGTGTCAATCCCTGACGAAGAACTTCTCAAAACGACAGGTTTTGACATACCCTATCCCAAAAAGTTGGATTCCTCCTTTGCAGACATTGGCGTACATGGACGCCAATGCCTGCAAAGGGGGATGAACTGTTTGGGATAGGGTATGTCAAATACCTGTCTTTTTGAGAAGTTTTTCGTTAGGGATTGACGCTGTTCCACTCGTAAGTAAAAGGTTAATGTTAAAAGTGCTTTCCCAGTAACAAATAATTCATGTGTACAGCCATATTCGTTTTTGAATAGCAAAACTTAACTAAACTTAAAAAAAACAAGAACATATAGTTACGACGTCCTTTTTTTCAGATTTCCTTTGTATAAAATACTTTTGTATCTGTATTATCCGTATATTACTATTTTTAAAGATAAAACATAGGGTTCTTCTGAAACATGAATAGGATTTGTCTCTCATGAAATCCCGATGGACGGCGAATGTCATAAATTTCAGAATTCAGAGATTAAAGGATCTATATAAATCGGTTCTTAAATGTTTCAGTTCAGAAGAAATCCCATTACTCATGTTTTGCATTTCATAAAAGCTCCGTTCCCTTGAACTTTATAAAATATTAGATATAATTCCAGACAACATTGAAATTATTTCTATTTTACACAGAATAATATATATATATACACTGAAAATGTTTGAATATAACTACCACTAATTTTTATTAATTGTAATAAACAGCACTTTGTCTAAACAGAGCGAGTCACTAAGAGATAACCCAAAACTTTAGCTTGTTAGAATTCTAGTATTGGCAATAAATATAATTTATATATATTTATTACGGATATACTCTTTCGATACTCTTACGATACTCTTTCTCAGTATAATTTATATCAAGCTAAATTTTATTTTGAGATACAGTAAACTTCTGTTTATCCGCCACATTCGCTGAAGTGTCACCCCTCGCTCCACTTATTACTTTCCTTATATGCATAATGTATAAGGAAAGTAATATGACGGGGTCGAAAATTCGAATTCGAGTTTTCAACGGGAGAGCACGTTTCAAGCATCCCTGAACACGAATCAGACGTTTTTGAGGTGGTATGTGTGTGTGTGTGAGTTTCTGGAGACGATATCTCAAGAACGAATTGAGCGCTTCGAAAGAAATTCGGTACAAAATTTATAATCAGCGAATACTGGAAGCCTATTGTTTTGAAACGCAATCGAATGTTTAGAACATGCCCAAATTTTGAAATAAAATTTTGAAAAAATAATCAAAAAATCAAAACCTTCAATAAAGCTATGTTAATAATCATGTCTTATGTAATTTTTCATTAGAAAACGATTGATACAAACATTAGAATCGTTCTCGAGATATTGCACATTTAAAAAATAAATTTATCAAAAAATCTCATATAAATAAAAAAAGGTATTAACTTCTGTGAAATATGTTCCCTTTTCATATTTCATATTATGTGATAAATATATCCTCATCATTCTTTTGGTTCTAGCTCATTCTATTCACGAGAGAAGATACCTTGGGAAATAGTTTTGTATTTGGACGCCATTAGTCGTTTATCTACTGTAAGAATAATCTATTTCTCAGTCCATAATTCTTGGAGAAAATTTTGGCGACATTTTTTTAATGTCACTAAATTGACGAAAATGTTCTCAAATTGATAAAAATGTCACCAAATTGATAAAAATATCGTTAAATCAATGAAAATGACGACTAATTGATAAAAATTCAAATGTTGCCAAATGTGCCAAAATGTTGCCAAATTGACAAAAATATCCCCAAATTGATAAAAATGTTTCCAAATTAATAAAAATGAAGTTAAACTAAAGAAAATGAAGACTAATTGCTGAAAATTTAATATCTTGGTAGGAATATGAGAATCTATTATAAGAAAAATTTATTTCTCTATTAACCCTTAATAAAATTCTGGCTAAGAATTTTGGTGGAATATCGCTAACTTGGTGACTTTTTTCAATATTGCAAAAATGTAAATGTCCAGGAAGATGAAATTTAAGAAAAAAAAGTCATCGAATCACTAGTGCATAAAAAAAAAACAACACCCACCCTGTCAGAAGATTTTCCAAACTTCCCTTGCTTCTTCGTGCTCATAGACACATAACAAAATAATGTTAAATAAAGCAAATTTAAAATCTAATTATTTACAGCAAAGCAGAGCACGACCTAGTTTCCAAAAAAAAAAAAAAGTTCCGGGGTGGCGCCCTGTCACCATACTACACCACTTTGACACACCACTTGCACACAATAATTAGTAAGTCCACTTTATTCCAGATTTTAATGTGAGCAGAATGAGTGCGAAAGAAAAAACGAGTTGTTCTTGATATAAAATAAAATTTTGCGATTATAAAACGATTAAAGAAAGGGGAAACTGCTACTTATTTATCGAAAGATTATCTCCTCCTCAAGAATTTGATGTTGAATTCATATCAGTTCCTACATTTAATTATAGCGAATCTTAAATGGATGTTTCATGGAAAATGAAAATGTCTGCACCGGAAATGGAAATTCTTAGTGAACCCCCATCTCCTACAAACTCCGTAATTTGATAATGAATTCATATCAGTCATCGTTTAAACTCTATCTATTACAAACCCCGTAATTTGATAATGAATTCATATCAGTCATCGTTTAAACTCTATCTATAGCAGATCCTGATAAATAGATACATAAAAACAGATTTTTAGTAAAAACAGTATGGCAAAACTTTTTCCAGCAATAACGTGTTTTTAACTACTGTCAATTGATTTAGATCATTGATTAAAGTTTTAATTATTATAGCATCAATTAATGTATTATTTCACTACTAGTAGTAATAATCAACATAATTGATTTTTCAAAGTAAGTACAACTCAATATCAATTCATCTTTCAAAGTTCATCTTTCAAATTGACAAAAATGTTACCAAATTGATAAAAATATCCCCAAATGGATAAAAGTGTCACCAAATTGATAAAAATGACGTTAAATCAAAGAAGAAGAAGACTAATTGATGAAAATTTAATATCTTGGAAGGAATACTCAAATCAATGATTTCTAATATTTGAAATTTAATAAAATATTTTGCACACTGCATAAAATTTTCCTAGGTTCGATACTGAATGTCCTATATTCGATACGGAGCGTCAATGATATTGATCAAATCAATGATTTTTAATATCTGATATTTAATAAAATATATTGCACATTGCGTAACATTTTTCTAGGTTCGCTGCTGAACGTCCTAAAGGGTTTCAAACGAATTTTACGAAGTAGGCCAACCAAAAAATATTGTTATCGACACTTCACTACTCACGGATTAACGAATTCTGTGTGTCCCTGATTCCTGCCTTTGAACTTGAATTCAGCCTCTAAAGGCAGTCGAACCCTCACTGGGTCATTCCCGGTCGAAACCAAGGACGGAACCTTGAAAGATACACCCCAGCGGTTAAAAGTGCAGATCTACGGTTAAAAGCGATCATAGACCCTTCTCTGGGTCTTTGATTTCTCCTGACCCCGCTCTCAGAGGACTTTCGCTTTCTGCCGTTCAAGGCCGGGGTAGTCTGCCGTTCACCTCAACGGTGAATGCACCCTGTGAGGGCAGGACAGTTCTTTAGCCCCTGTAAAAGGTCGGACGATACCAATTTCAAGGATATTTGGGGGATGTATGTCATGACTATGGGATCATGCAGTTCTGGTTTTTCCAATAGGTAATCTAAACATGTGCTTAGGACATCATAAAAGTTGAAGCACCAAAATTAAGGGTAGATATCATAAAATCTATGTAGTTTTTAGAGCAATAATTTTAGAATATATTCCTGTAGATATCTTAACTACCAAAAGCCGGACTTTGAATGGACTTGCACGTATGAAGTGTTAAAGAACTCAAATTTGACACTTAATTTAAAACTTTTCAAATTTAACACTTAACATTTATCAAATTTAACACTTAATTTAACACTTTTCAAATTTAACACTTAACATTTATCAAATTTAACACTTAATTTAACACTTAACATTTATCAAATTTAGCACTTAATTTAACACTTTTCAAATTTAACACTTAATTTAACACTTTTCAAATTTACAACTTAATTTAACAAATAAATTATGAATTTAGAAGTATAAAAAATAATTTCAGCATCTGAGAATCCTAAATACAAAAGAGCATATATGTTTCTATAATTTTAATTGTAAGCTAAACAAATTAAAATACAAGAAAAGAAAGGCACTTTTCAAATTTACAACTTAATTTAACAAATAAATTATGAATTTAGAAGTATAAAATATAATTTCAGCATCTGAGAATCCTAAATACAAAAGAGTATATATGTTTCTAGAATTTGAATTGTAAGCTAAACAAATTAAAATACAAGAAAAGAAAGGGAAACATTTAAGTAACACATGTAAATCACCAGAACGAATTTCCATAGATTTGCGTTTTCTTATTTTATGTATCATGGAGGTAAAGGGTTACTCTCTAACTCTATGGTATGGATTTTGTTTCGGTACGTTTTTCAAGCAATCTTGTAATAAAATAGGGTAGTGAAGCTTTATATTGGACTCATTTATAACTTTTGTACAACACTGTTTTTTTTTTTACACGCTATTTGTAGGAAACGTAGTGAGCATGCGCAGTTTACAAGTAGACGTTTCGCCCTGTTACAGTAATTGATAATTGAAATGGGATTCTGCAAATCTGCATGCAATGTTACGTACATATTCAAAATTTCGTCTTCCTATCTATTGTAGTTTTCGAGTAAAGAGGATAACAAAATTCAGGCAACTATTATTTCGCTTCCACAGAAGTGGAAAAAAGGCTTCGCTTTGCTTGCTCATAAAATATTAAAATAATTACAATTACTGAAATTCATTTGTTTTATTAATTATCTATATAATATGCAATGAGCTGATTAACCGATTGGGGGGATACATCAAAATTATCGAGCATTTTCGGTATAGCTGGAATATTGGTGTTGGTGTCATTTGATTAGTTTAGCTTTAAGAATAAGGGAAGAATCTGATTTTTCGAAAATTCGAATTGGAGGGGGGGGGGGTGACGATGCAAAGGAATGCTAAAAAATATTCAAGATCATTTTGTTTAGTTATCGAGCCTTTCCATTCTAACTAGAATGTAGGTTTTGGTTTCATTCCATCCGCCTCAGCTCCCAGATGAAAGGAAAAATCGAAAATTTGAATTAAGGGTAACGATAAAAAACTAATTTTTCAAAAATTTACACCACTTTAACTCTCAGAAAGAATAAAACCAAAATTTAATATCCTTTCGCTGCCAATCCGAAAGATTAAACAATTAAATCCTTTTGCAGCGTAAGCAAATAAGATTAAATGTATTTTCCTATTTTAACATCCTAACAGAATTATAAAATGTGCGTCATTTTTACGCATTTCTTTCTGAAAGAGCTTTTGATATTTAGAAAAGTTATCAACAGCTTTTAATAAGTGTGTAGTTGTCACTTTTAATGATTACTAGTACGAAAAGCGCGGGAGGAAATGGCTCGTTTAAATATATTATGCAAAAGCTAATTTTATCTCGTATTCAAAATAACTGCTTGCAGAGAGTCCCCCTTTCAGCAATTCCCCCCTCCCCTTTCGAGTTTAGGTGCGATCATATATTTTTTCTCAAGAAGAAAGTAAACATATTCCAGGACTTCGAACTTCCAGAGAAAATAAAGGCGTTCGGTAATAAATAAAAGTAATGAGTAGTAAAGTTTAAAGTAATTCAACATAAAAATTGCAGTTTTCATTTCATCTAAAAATATCCCAATTGACTGGAACCAGGAATTGAACAGGGATCGAATTTCTTAACGATATGTACATTGTAAAAAATTTTTGTCCAAAATAACAGTATATACCGGCAGCAGAGTAACCAGTATATATACCGTAATATTATAGTACATATCGTATTGACAAGCCACTGTATAAATACCGTAAATTAGTTCAAGGTACATATACCGTAATAAGATTTGTAATCAGTACATATACAGTACGTTTAAAGTAAGGTACATATACCGTAACAAACTTTGTAATCAGTACATATACCGTACGTTTAAAGTAAGGTACTTACATGGTGTCCCAAAAACATTGACCTCGGCTTTTATTCTTTAAATATTGATCTTTGACATATATAATAAATTACAAAGTTGCGTAAAAAAAGGTACAGAATTTTATGAAATTGATTAAAATTTTCAAGGGAATTAAATTTTAAGAAATACAAAATTTAAATTTTTATACAGTTCCTGTACAAAAACATTTCCAATGAGTAAAATGTGCCCTATACGCTAATAAGGTGATGTACAAAATTTCAGCATTTTATCATAAAAAGTCCCAGAGATATGAAAAGACAAAAATGCTGACTTAAACCACTATCGATGCATCGACATGGGTTCTCAGAGGGGAAGAATTATGTCCGCAGATCGCGTTTCAGGGGTCATACACAAATTACGAAAGAAAACAATGATTACATAAATAAATAATAATTTTGCTATTTATGGGTACAAAAGTATCTACACTGTGTAGAAATAATAACTTTACACAAATATTACAAAGCTTGTTCAAAATGTTTTCCATCCATGCCAAAGATCCATTAAAGATAAGAGGCAGATATTATTTGCCTATGATGCTTTTCTGCGTTGCGTCATTTGCACGCTTGCTGTAAACATTTACATTTTAATTTGGGATTAATTCCTTACCAACTTTGTTTAAACATATCTCTGGGACTTTTTATGATAAAATGCTGAAATTTTGTACATCACCTTATTAGTGTATGGGGCACATTTTACTCATTAGAAATGTTTTTATACGGGGGCCCTATACAAATTTAAATTTTGTATTTCTTCACATTTAATCCCCTGAAAATTTTTATCGATATCATAAAATTCTGTACCTTTTTTTCCCGCAACTTTGTAATGTATTATATATGTCTAAGATCAATATTTAAGGAATAAAGGCCGAGGTCAATGTTTTTGGGATACCCTGTATACCGTAATAAAATTTGTAATCAGTTCATTTACTGTATATCTAATGTAAGGTATATATACCGTAAAAAAAAAATGTAATCTGTAATATACTGTACATTTGATGCATTTTGAGGACATTCGAAGATGTGCTTTGCGATGTGCAAACCAATCGAAATGTTATTTTTAAATTCACCGAAGAAAATATTTTTAAAAGTTTGTGTCGGAGGAAGTCATGGACCAGGCCAATATCTCGAGTATTATAAGGGTTATCGTATATATTTTTATGCGGGTGTATAGCAAATCTCAATGGCGCTACACTATGAGAAAACTTTAGGGGGCTGACTCTCTTTTTAGGGGAGAATGGGGACTATCTCGCTTCCTGTTAGAGATAGGAAAAAATTAATTTCCAAATTTAATGAGAATTGCAGAATTCGTACTAAGCATTTCTGTTCAACACCGAAAATTGTTGTTGTTGAGACCCAGACCGTCCGACTTACTAGAAAGGTGTGAGGTAACTGTTTGGAAGGCTGGGAAGTGCCACCCAATTTAGACCGGAATCTAGTGAGGGAGTCATACACAGGGACCGTACCATCCTTCTCCTGCCACCAACCTCTCGGAAGGACTTACGGACCCACATGTTTAACGTGATCGTACTCCGTGTGAACACGGCGGCAATTTTGGCAGCGGCTGGAATCGAACCCGGACCTACCGAGTGCAATTCCAGCTCGCTAACCACTGGGCTACGCCGAAAGTTGTAAAATAACTCTTTAAATAACTATTTTAAAAGAGACAATTTATTTAATATTCATGCAAAAGTGTACATGTTGGAGAACACGCGGAAATATCTTATTACACGCGTATAGGCATGCATCATTGCTGAAGTTGAAGATTTTGTACTTTGTGTAACATAGTCGATTTTGTTCTGCTATATTGTCTAAATGTTATGATTTGTTTCTTTGTGTGCTTGTGGTGCGCGCGCGTGTGGGTGTGTGGAGTGGTGGTGGTGGTGGTGGTGGTGTTAGATTGTATATAATGGTTTTCAGGATCTTAGGGTTCTTTTCCATCTTTTGTGGGTGGACAAAATAATTGTACTAATTTTGCAGCGTTCTACAACTCTGTAATTAACTTTTCCCCCTATATCTAACAGGAAGCGAGATAGCCCCCATATCCCACTAGAAAGGGGGTCAGCTCCTTTAAAATTGTCCCATAGTGTAGCGCTATGGGGATTTCCTATACACCTGTATACAATTCGATAATCCCAAAACTTCTCTAGGTTTCTGCCTGCTCTGCAACCTTCGTCGTGACCCTGTATTGTAGTTAAAGTTTTTATTTTCTCTATGCATAGGATTTAAAAATTCCTTTTTCAAGTTCTTCCAAAGTTCAGAAATTCTTAAAACCTTTGCTCTAAGCGATTTAATGTAAAATGAACATATTTAATATAAAATAAGCTGTATCCTAAGAAATTGAAACAGGCAATTAAGACTGTTAGACAATACCCGTGAGGTAACTGAAAACTTAACGGAGAATACGTTCTTATAGGCATAATTCCGGACCATAAAATAGCGAATAAGATACCGTTATTTAATGCAAGAAATTTACTTTTAAGTTTTCGAAGTTAAATCCCAAAAGGAATACGTTCAAGCTTTTTATGAAGTAATAAATTCATGCTTGTCGGAAACAAATAGTAAATTTAATTTTAACGAATAAATGTAAAAATTTGATATTTAAATGAAGATCATAATTCTGCCTCATTCTTTTATAGAATTAAGATATTTTTCTGATCTCATATGCATAACAATTCCAGCTCACGAGCAAAAAGATTTAATTTATGCAGTTTTTTGAATTATTAATGTCATCGTGCTATTAAAGTCGTGAAAAAAAATTCCAGAAAACTTTTTATGGACAAGGAAATAAAAAAAAAGATTTACATTCTGCACTTGATTTAAAAGAATAAAACGTATTTATAAAGATTAGTATTTTATAAGGTTATTGAATTTTTTTTTTGAAATTTTGAATATGATTGTCAAAAACAGACATTTTCCACCCATAATATGAAATTTAATATTTTAAATGTATAAAGCTTATTTTAATACTCGTATAAATATATTTTTGGAGTTGCACTTGTAAAATATGAACTTAGCTGTTCTGTAGAAAGCAGAAAATCAGTTTCTCTGTAGGAAGTAGAAAGTTTTGTTGTTACATAAATTATTTAATAAAATAACTTTTTTCTGCCAATGCTGGCATCGCTTGGATTTAATTGAATTGAATTATATCAGCTCTGTACTAGAGGCGTAATTACGACTGTTCCTGTGCAACCAACTTCCTTGGCCGAATAAATCTAATACACAAGGACATCACTTTATCTACAAATTATAATTTTTTTTGTCGGATAGTTTTTCATATTTCTAAAATTGAGTTTCGTCATACAATAATAATAATTTTTCTTTTCCATTTTAGATCCAAAATATGAATTATTTTGAGGGAGAATGTTATTGGTTGAAAAATGATGTTATTCATTTTTAAATAAGGAAAACAAACACAAAGAAGTATTTTTTGTAACATTTTCATATGTAATTACGTTTCTATACCGTTTCCACGATTTTCAACAAATTTGATTTCCGGAAAACTGACGGATTTTTCTTGGTCTGTTTATCCCAAAAATCACTTAGTCTTTGACGTTCATTGAGACCAAACTTCGCTAAAATGCTCAATTTGTTTGGGATATATATTGCTTACAAAAGCATAAACAGATAGATGTAGGGAGATATACTACAGTATGTACTTAATATTTACTTTCAACTAATCAAAGTTATTCAATATCTAGCATGCATTTAAAAATACTAGGAACTGGTAGTATTGAATATATTAAATTTCTTCTTTTATCTCAGATTGCATTTTTATTTCTTACCTAATATACTCTTTGATGGCTTTCATTGTTTCTTGTCCGGCCTTCATCTCGTCTTGTTACGGCTTTCATAGTTTCTTTCATCTCGTCCTGTTGGGCTTTAATCTCATGTTTCATTTCTTCTGCCGTCGCTTCTTGTCCGGTCTGCATTACTTTCAAAAGTTCCATCATCCCGCTTAACTTTTTGTTTACGGGTGGGACAGGACGCCAATGTCTGCAAAGGGCGGATCGAACTGTTTGGGATAGAGTATGTCAAATACCTGTCTTTTTGAGAGGTTCTTTTGGGATGGACGTTGTCCCATCCGTAAGCAAAAGGTTAATATTACACAAGCGTTATATATAATATAATTTTTATTTCAACACTATTTAAATTAATTTCAATACTATTTAATCAACAACACTAATTCGTGAAATTTCAATTAAACTAAAAAATGCATATGTTTCTTTAGTGTGCGGAATGCTCTTAAAGAATATGCAGGCGAGTAAATTTGCATTCTTAGAACTTTGTGTGGTTAATTGCGCAACTTATTTAAACTATATCATTAGAAATATAATTAAGTTGAATGGTATTTTATATAGTAACGTTAAGAAGAATATTTATACAAATTTTCATGCTTCTAAGTAGTCAATAAATAAATAAAAAAAAATTCAACGTCCACCGTCCCCTTAAATTATTGTGGTATATGTTTACAATGTAACATCTTAAGGTTTGTGTGCACCTTTGAAACGCAATTTTCGGTCCAAATATCCATTGTGAGATTTTGATTTAATTTTAAAACTAATCCTATTCGAATTCTGTTTTCTATTTTATTTCTTACTTATTTAGAACTAGAGTTATATTTATTTAAAAATTCTTGCCATTTTTTTTTGAGAAGCGCAAGTGGTGTTCGGGAAGTCGGAAGTCTACTGCAATATTTGTTTACATTGGTGTCTTTTTTAAATATTAAAATAAGATTTTATGCGAAAAATCGAACCCCAAAATTAAAACTTTAGCATTTTTTAAATGATATGTGAGATCATGATTCTTGCTGTTTTATTTCAATAGGCAGTAAAAAAAAATCTGATTCGGGCAAGACATTACTTTCCTTATATGATGCAATAAATGTATGTCTTTCACAGTGAACACATGATGTATAATATCAACGGCACAATTTTTTAACGTTGAGTTGTACTTTTAGAGCTTTTCCAGATAACACCGTGCAAAAGCATTTCAAAGTACCCAATTAATTTATATTTTGAGAAACTCTAAATTGGCAATAATTAATATCGATAACATTCGCAATAAGCAATATAGTCCATATAATAAAACATTTTATTAATTCATTATTTTGGCCTCATTTTCGTTAAATTAGCGGCGCAATTCTTGCAATTTTGACCATATTTTTCTCAATCTGGGGAGATATATCGTCAAGTTGCCAATTATTATTTGTTTTGATTCTTTTTCATATATTAATTGGGGTAAAAAAGTCTGTTTTGTGATAATTATTCGCCATTCAAAGCGCTATTCTCCCTTTGCAATAAACCAAAGTATAACAAAATGTAAATGCCCTTAGGGAAAAATGTTTTTTATAGAAAAATAGTGCTGTTTATGATTCAGGGGAATTTTCGACATTAAGTCAAGTAATTTTAAGTGAGAAATGTGTTTAAATGCATTTTGTTTTCTTTCTCCAAAATAAGTTTTTTTACCGTTTCTTTTTATCCAATGCATCATGTACCAAACAGTTTATGAAATGCTGCAAAATTTTCTACCAATACTTTTATAATGGAAGGATTTTGACTATGCTCAGGGTTGTGGATTGATTGAGGTGTTGTACCTGTATAGACTGTGAACTACAATTTTTGTTAGAGGAATTTCTTTATTGTGCGTTATTATAAAAAACGTCTGTGTTTTCAGATCTGCTTAGAATATTACCCAGGGAATAGTCTAACTCCAAGAGGAGGTTGTTATTATCATTATTCAATTTGCAGAATTGAAATGTATCGGACAGTTATCATGTTTTGCAGAAGTGTAATTTTTTAGTATTTTTATCTCATTTTTCATCCGATAAACCAAAATTAAACAGCTGGGTTTTATATATATATTTCTATGTCTTAAATCACTTCCAATTATAAAATGCAAATCAAAAGACAAAATTTAAATAATTAATCTCGAGCTGCTGATTGCTTACTATGGAGGTAAATTTGTAAAAAAAAAAATATTTGAATTTAGAAAACCTACGCTTCAAATTGCCGCAAAAAATAAACTGAAAATAAATCTTTGTCAGTGCAGCAGTTAATTGATAATTGATATTAACTTGATTATGGGATAGGGTATATCAAATACCTGTCTTTTTCAGAGGTTCTTCGTTTGGGATTGACGCTATCTCATCCGTAAGCTAAAGGTTAAAAAAAAAAGAATTATCCCGAAGGAATACACGTACTTTAAGTAATTTCATAAACAAGACTATCTTCTGGTAGGTTGGACGGTCTGGGTCTCAACAACAACAACAAACAAAACTATCGTATTCTCACAACACTGATGCACCCACAATTCACTGTTTCTCATATCGTGTAACTTTGATCAATGATCTTTGATCAATGATGCTTTTAACAACGATCATATACCAGCTGTGGAAAGACAAGTGTGATTCAACTCGAGTTCCTCATACCAGAATCCAAGTAGCTTGCAATTTTTTTTTTTTTTTTGCAAATTTTGCAAGAGAAATTTGAAAAATCTGCATCGTTGACCCAAATGGTCCCACTTATAGCATGATGCCCTTCATTTTAAAGGCCTTGAAAAATCTTTCGATTGATGACAAGTTTGTCAATGTTCTCCTTCGGGGAGGCGTTAACTTCGGGGAGGCAACCCCGAGGATAGCCAACGACATCACTAACACAAAAACTGTACAAACACAAAAACTGCACAAACACAAAAACTGCTATTTTTCACTTCAATGATTGAAATTGTTAAGTTTCGTGATCATTGAGCAGTAAATATCCCCCTTTTATGCATGATTATGGTCAAATTTTGTACTATGCTGCCATGTTAAGAAAATATAAAATTTCGAAGTTTTCGCTCGAATTTCAAAAAAATTCTATTTAGTTTTAGATTTTTTGATAACAATACCGGATATTAAGTTTCCGGGAAATCCATGAATATCTGTGTCAGCTATCGGATACATAAAAAATCGATCACAGCCAGAAAGACAGACAGACAGAGATGCAGACAGACAAACTGACATCCCTCTAAAATAGTTAAAACATGTTCTGGAGGTTAAAACATACTGGTGTAAAAATCTCGAAATCGAAATATTTCGTGAAAACAATAATTTCTCATTACTATATTCTAAAGTTTAAGAAAGTAATTGGGTAACTCGTGAAATTATAGAACAGCTTTACTCTAACTTACAACTATCGCGTACCTTTTTCAGATTTAATTTCATCTGCGTACCCTTTTGAGATTTAATTTTATCTGCGTACCTTTTTGAAATTTAATTTTATCTGCTTACCCGGTCGAATAGTTTAAGAGAAATTTTAATAATACAATTCTTTAATATTTGTAGATTGTAGGTTAAGTACATTGTTTTATTAATATATTATACATTGTCATATTAATCTTATATATTAATTTTATATATATATATATATATATATATATATATATATATATATATATATATATATAAGATCAAAAGACAATAACCCTGAAAACCTCACGATCGAGATGAAAACAAGAAAGAAAGGTAAACATACGGGCTAGGTGCAATAAAATGGCCAATGAGGGATTATGACCTACCTCATTTATGTCCCGGTTAACAGCCGGCTGCGTGTTCGCGACACACTCCAGGAAGCCTGCACGCATCCGCAGTTAACCTCATAGTGACCAGGAATAACGAATATATAACTTTGTGGAGTGTGTTTGCAGCAATAAGCGCATATTCTTCACAATCAGATATATATTACTTAATGAATTTCGATAGATTTTTTCAAGTTGTTTGTAATTTTTAAATTCCGAATAAACGGGATATATTTATACATATATATATATATATATATATATATATTCCGTTCATTCGGAAGCTAATACTTAACCTAAAACCTCGAGGATTTGTATAAAACTTTCGAAAAATTAAATGCATTTTTAAACATTTGAAGAAGATCCCGATAAAGCCTCCAAATCGACAAAAACCACATTCTCAAAACACCATTTCCTCTTTTTTTTTTTTTATAAAACCGAGAATCTTGTTTTTTTTTTATTAACGAAAGCTAAATGTATGGAAAGTTACAGGTTGCAGACGAAAAAAAAAAAGAAAAGTAGTAGTTTGTAAAGTAGATTTTTAAAGATGGACAAAACATGGTTGCAAATGCTGGTAAAATGTGGTTGCTATGGTTGCAGATGCAGGATTTTTTTTATTTAATTGAGTGGTGTTATACGTATTATTTACACAACGGACGATTATTCAGGGGTTTGCATCTTAAATCGCTAGCAATGCTAGATTTTGTGCTGGTTGGTATATTTATTTAATTCGAGAAAATATTAAATTTATGTAATTATAAGTATTTTTGTCATAATAGTATAATACATTACACAATCTGCCAAGTTCAAGTACTCTTTAATTTTTTCATGTACTCCCAGGGATATATGCGCCCAGTTTGGAAAACAGTGTTCTAAAGCAAATGCTTCATTTCCCAATTTTACCCAAACTCGCAAAGCTGTTGCCAAGGTGACCAAATTGCCCTCATAATTGTCACCAGGAATGTGTCACCAGGGTCAAATTTGCCAAAATTGTCACCAGGAATAAATCGAAAGCACGTTGCCAGATGGCGTGAGAAGTAATGAAAGGTGAAAACTAAGGAGGTAAGCATGAATAGCAGGATTCTATGAATCTTTTAAAGACTAATTTTTTTCGGAGATATTTTTCAGATTGCTTTTCTTCGGCAATAATTTGAAGGAAATATCTTCTTTCTAAATATGTTTCCTTATTCATCACTCACCCTTCTAGTAATAAAACTGCAGTAGTAATAAAACTGCTTGGAAGATAAGTCTACTTTTCTCGTGTTGTCAACTTTTAATATTAAATTGACGATTGTTAACATTATATACATATTTCTATATTCTATGAAATGAGCCCTCCTTTAAAATCGTTAAAGTAAAATGTTATTTCTTCATCCAGGATAATTTCAATTACCTATTAAACTAAATGTTTCATTATATAATATGGTTCTGCTGTATAAGGGAAATAAAAATATTTTCTAAATATACAGTAGTCTTCTCTTGAAGACGAAGTTTGATAAGTACATTTTTTTTAGTGCAATTATTTATCTTAAAAATTGGTAGATACACGCCAAATTATTATTAACAATGTCATTTACGTTAGAATAAAATCAAACTTAAGTGTTCCTTGTCCGTTACCACACAGACATCGCTAATGAGGCTCTTGAGAAACCGAGCACCATTAAAAGATAAACCCGAAATAAAAATTTTAAAGAACAAAGTAAACTTACTTTCCCACAGATTTTAAAAAAAGAAACATGTCTAAGATGAATTTTCGGAGCTTAATGCTTTTTTGCGACCTCTAATTTCCCCGTAGGAGAGTTAGTATTCGTTTCTTCGGATTTCTTTGAAACATTTTAGCAGACTTTGCATTTTCTACGTATTCTTTAGCTTATCAAACTTGCATTCAATTTTTAAATGAGCGTTTTCGTTTGTCATAGTTGATTAGGAGAATTTAGAATACACTAGCCGCCAAAAGTTAACGCAAATTCTGAGATATCGACCAGAAGTTTAAATGTTATTGCTCGAAATTTGCTGTCGTTTTGGAATAGAATGTTCAGATATTGCCGTTTGGCTTCGCTACAAATGTGCAAATTAGACGCTGGACAAAAACAATGCACTTGTGTTTAAAGCTTTCGTTGCAAGAAGAATTTTTTTTTGCGAAAAATTAGAATAGCCGTCTGCTAGGAAATATGTATGGACGATTTGCAACGGTTGCGTGCTGTGGAGACTTGAGAATGGACAATGATGGAGGTGGTGCATTTCTCACAGAAGTGGTGGATTTCTCTTGTGTGCACCATTCTGTTGGTATCAGCCAGTTGTACGAGTGTTGAAGACCCAGACCACACGACCAACCCGAGGGCTTATGGTAGCTAATTGTGTGGCCGGGAGTTGCACGAGTGTGTCGTTTCGATTTGTAAAGGAACATGCGAAGACTATTTTGACTTCAAATTTTTTAATTTAAATATCATTTCAAAAACGATACACATTTCATCTGATATTTAAATTAAATATCAGATGAAATGTGTATCGTTTTTGAAATGATATTTAAATTAAAAAATTAATTTAAATATCATTTCAAAAACGATACACATTTCATCTGCCGGACGTCCATTAAGCTGCTCATGTCTTCGGACGAGTCGGTCGTTCTGGGCTTTCCACACATTTCATCTGATTATTCCAAATGATAGACAAAACGAAAATACTCTTTTCAAGAACATAGAATCGAGCGTCTTGGCAATAGATTCTCAGTAGAACGCCAAATCAGTTGAGTACATCAAAATTTTAACTCAATCATCTCACCTTCAAAATGCGATATTTTATTAAAACATTTATACTATTTTCAATTAAAATTTAGTACGAGTTCGATAATTTACGAATAGTACTTTTGAATCTTACGCCCCGATGGGCATCGCACCAGTGGCGGATTTCAGGAGGGGCGATCGAGGCGATCGCCCCCCCCCCTCCCCAAACGCCTGACAAACGTCGACGTTTTATCAAATAAATTATAAAATTAAAAAAAGAAATATATATATATCATTAGGGAGATACTTTGGCCTTGCTGTCCCTCCCTCAGTTTATCCACGAAATCTCGCCCCCATAATAAAAGTCAAAAGTCTGCGCCTATGGATGGCTGTGACGTCATATTTGGCGAGCAATGCTTGTACGAGACTACCGACTATGTACCATGTGAACAGTAGCCAATAAGAGCCTCTGGTTGGCTACTGCACACGTGGTACAGAGGAGTCGGTAGCGTCGTATAAGCATTAATCGCTCCCAAAACTTGCTTCACCTCTGATATCTTAAACAAACAAAAAATAAAAAGGATAAGAAGTTCAATACCTTATAACTTTTGATGCACGGATACCCTGAAAAACACTTTTTGAGCGAAATTGAAGAACTTTAAACGCTTAACAAAACAAAAAATATTTGAAAAATTTTGCACTTTTCATTATTTAATAATTCACGATCAAAAAATGGGAAAAAAGCTAGAGGTTGAAAGAAAAAACTCGTAAACACTAATTTGGAATAATAAATTTGATCATGGAAAATCATTAAGATATAGCTCCTCATGTTTATATGATCAAATTTATTATTCTAAATTAGTTTTTGCGAGTTTTTTCTTTCAGCCTACAGCTCTTTTCCCATTTTTTGGTTGTGAATTATTAAATAATGAAAAGTGCAAAATTTTTCAAACATTTTTTATTTTGTTAAGTTTTTAAAGTTCTTCAATTTCGCTCAAAAAGGGTTTTTTAGGATATCCGTGCATCAAAAGTTGTAGAGCATTGAACTTCGTATCCCATTGAAATAACATGGAAGTGATTCCATAATTTTTGCCAGGGGTTGTAAACTCGATCAAACCATTGGTCTTTTCTTTTGATGTTTTTGCGCAATGTTTTTGCGTGATGTTTATACGTGATGTTTTTCGCGTAAAAATTTATTGATTCCTGTGTAGCTTAAAATGTAAAAAAATGGGAAAATGTAAATCAATGTTCAGTGCTTATTAATACTTATATTAACTGTATTTACTCATGTTCATCCTCCTTTTCTACCACAGTCTATGAAAAATAAAATTTATTTGTATTGTATTGTATGATAACCATATTTAGTGAATAGAATATACATGTGTGTTTATTTAGTTAATATTCAGTATTAATCTTCTCACATGGAAATCTCTTACTTGTGTATACTTTTGTGTATACTTAATACAGAATATAATTTAGTTTCCTGTTTCGACTTCAACAGTAAGTTTGTTTCCTTATATAGTCACGTAATTTTTTTTTCTTCCAAACTTCATTGTTTTTCTTTGGTCTTAAAAAAATGATAGGTCGTATTTTATAAGCTGCAAAGAACTTACTATAAACTTCCGAATGTGTTCTAGTTATTTAAAAAATGTCAAATATCCGTATATAGGAAGCTGTTAAGAAAATCCTAAGGGAACAAACCTCCGAGAACATTTCGATCTACAGATCGCCCCCCCCCCCCCCCCTAAACAAGAGGCCAAAATCCGCCACTGCATCGCACTGCTACTCCGACCGCGTCCTATCGCCAACTGACTGTTCACCAAATTCTGACATAAGCGTCTTAATAGTATTGCGCATGTTCATGACGAAAGAAAAAGGAGTTCCAATACATTTTTATATGAAATGCAAATCCACGGTAAATGTACAAACGCGCGGGAAAGAAACGCTGCGCCAGGTTTATCGAAACTAGCGGGAAACTTCCGAGAAGCCGAATTACAGAATTGGCGCGTTATCAATTTGGAATAAAATTTAAGAACAAATTTTAGAATCGAAACAAAAATGAAATTGCCGAATATAAAAATTTAGAAAGGAAATAATTAATAAACAAGGGTATGCATTTCGTAACAATTCCACCCTTTTTCGGACACAATTTCAAACGAGTGGAACAGTCACCAGAAGGCATTTGAGACGTCCTACAGTCACAGCACCTTCTAATGGCTGGTGCATATCTTTATTGGCCAGACGTAATTGCTAAACGACATCACAAACTTTACGAGCGGTGCAGTGATAGTAAGACCGATATCGACCAGCACTGTGAGGCGAAGACTGCATACGAGAGGTCTTTATGCGTGCATGTTAAAAGTTTGTGTCCCGTTGAACTCCATTACAAGAACCGAACACAATAAGAAAATGCCCCTTTCATAGACGAATCGAGATTTGTCCAGAAATCAAACAGTGAGCTCTGTTCCTAATAAGAGTCCGAACCAGTCTACAACATCACATTCCCCCGATCAAAATCAAGAAGTTCAACAATGTTACTGAGTTTGTGGCGTGCTACTATAGGTAACATTGTTGAACTTCTTGATTTTGATAGGGGGAATGTGATGTTGTAGACTGGTTCGGACTCTTATTAGGAATATATCAACATGGTCTTTTTAATACATAACCACTCATAATCATTAATTTCACCCAGAATAGTGACCATCTCCTATTCTGTCGCTCAGGACATTCTCTCTTGAATTATCAAGACACTATCTTCTTGGCTTCTTCAATATACGGCAGTCACTATGAAACTTCATCTTCTAGTGCGAAGGTTTTACCCTTGCTACTTTCCCTCACGATTTGGTTGTTAAAATGCGGCTGCCATATGCACATTCAGTCAGCCCATCCTTCTATCACGTGACACAGTTGAATTATTTTGCGGCATCTTCTTCTTCGATCCAGGCCATCCGACCTACCCGAAGGTGTAAGGTATCTATTTAGACGGTTGGGAAGTGCCAGTCAATTTTGACCGGAACCCAGTGGGGGGAGGCATCACAGATATTGCGGTATTTGGAGGCACTTGGTTTACAGCTGGTATTATAAATTTGTAATACCTGTTTAATGTCCATCTTGACTCCTAAAAGTCTGCTTCTTTGTTCCAACCATTCCTGATTTTATGACTTTGACTTTTCTAGGCACTTGAATTTATGAGTTCCTTTCTTTAACACATTTATCATCCCCCCCCCGCTTAATTTTCATCATATTAGTTGACATTAGAATTATTTCAAACAATAAAAAAATAATTAGTCTTGCGTCATCACTATGGTGTTCATATTTTTGTGGTTAAAAGTATTTGTACATCATTCACACAATTAATAATTGTGAACTTATTTATTACTTGAACAATTTTTATATTTTACATTGATTAAACAGATACGTTCAAAATCGCCCATGTTGTTATTCTGTAAATGAAGTTATTGGTTTTTAAAAAAATAAAAGAAAACACTTTTAAAATGACTATTTTCGCAACGAATATTAATATAATTATTTCGTATAATAATTTTGATTTAAAAAAAATGTTCAATACGATGTTTGGAAAATTAAGGGCTTGGGCCCCTTTGAAATCTAACAGACTTCTAACTCGTATTGATTGAAATAATCACACAAAATATTCGGCTTGCTAGATTTGTTCAAGAGATATTGTAACTGCAGACTTACGGACACAGACATCATTAAAATGACAAATTTGTGTTCAGTTATGCTCTAAGTGTATAAAACATCAAATCTGTCAGTCTGAATTCTGATTCCATCACAATTCTTGTCTTTACATATTTTATATATTGTAAGAAATGTAAGACGATTAAGTTAGAATTGTATATTCAAATGGAGAAGGGATGAATTGGCTTGTAAAATTACTTGTTGAAAAATGTAGTGGTAGCTTGGAATTGGATATTTAATTTTCAACAAATAACTATAACGATTATAAAAATACTTTTCAACAAAGTAACAGTATTTCTTGATTTAATCCATTTGATTTGAATCTTTGATGATATAAAAATAGGAAATTTAAAAAACAAAGTATTCCTCGCCATGTACGTAAATCACGTTTCATGAACTACTACCGTATTCAAATGCGAAAGTTCAAATTTTAATGAAGAAAAATATTCTATTTCTGAAAGATACTAAAATTCTTAATGGCATATTAAATAGAAATTCGATTTTACTTTTTATAGTTGCATTAAAATATTTCGAGAAATGCATATTCGAATAAGTTTTTCATCTTGAAACGAACTTATTGCGTTTATGGAAATTCTCTTAAGAAATTATTCCGAATTTGCAGGCAAAAGACAAATTCATGCAAGATTATTTTTCTTTCAGCACATTATTTTTTTATATTACACCATTAAGTTAAAAATGAATTAGTATGTCCAAGAAATGAATATCTAGATAACGAAGTAAAAGTCTGCTTTAGATTTGTTAATTTCTTCATTTTTAAATATACTTTTGATGTCTCTAAGAGCTGCTTATAGCCACGTTTAGGTTGACCTATTTACTTTAAGCCGATTTATTATTTAAGGCCTTTTTAGTGTAGGTCATATTGTACATAGGTCAAATTAACCTTGCCTTTAAGCATGGGTTGAAAAACCATCAAAATTCCGTCAATAATCAGGAATTTATCAGATGAGCCCCCCCCCCCCCCCGATCCATAAGCTTTGAAATAAGCATAAATATTTTTTAGTAATGCAGCTGATAAATAAAAAATAAATATCCCTAAATGAAGAAAGAAACAAAAATTATAAATTGCATAAGAAAAGTCTAGTAACTCCAAAGGTGGTAAAGGTTGTTCTAAGTTCAAGAAGAGTCTATCCTTAATTGACTCCGTCTACATTCAGTATTGTGTCGAAACGGGAGTCCAGTTTCTTTGCAAATGTCTCCTAGATTGAATGAGCACGTAAAAACCTGATCCCCCCCTTTGTCGTTCTTATTTTACTTAATTGAGATAAAAGAAACAAAAAATTACTAGTATAGATATGGAAAAAAATTGATATGCAGTGATGACGGAACAAGAAGAAATACAATTACTTATTTATTATTTCATTGCTATTTCCCATAAACATATATTACTTGGTGCAGAATTGTTCAAAATAAATTCTGGGGCGGAATGCAATGCCTACAGGTGAACTTATCAGTATATTAACATAGAATGACCAAATTTATTAGTTATGTCAGTGATTCTCAATTTTTTGACCACGAGCCATATTTGAGTGAGTTAGAAGTTCGCGGGTCACATATGCAAAAAACTCGAAAACAGAAAAACGAGTGTCCGGCTGCTACTTTTATTCGGAGCAGCTTTCTAAGGTAATTATTACATGCATTAAACGTCAAGAATTTGTTGAAAACATTCATCATATAATATATATTAATTAAATATTATCGGTATATATTAACAGTCTGCATAAATATTTCAATTTATAGTTGCACTGTTGGAGTGATAATTGTTATTTATTTAGGATATTATAAATGATTGTCCAAATGGTTGCCGTTAAAAAATTGCCCAATGACTCTTCGGATTACAAATGAAATAGAATGATAATTTAGACTTAATATGGCAGAATTGGTGCCAATAAGACATCCATACCGAATGGTTATTTAAATCTTGGAAATTTTCCCTGATCGCCTTTTTACCTGCAGAAATAGTGATTTAGAAGGACATCATCTAATTAAAATTTTATACACTCCTTTACGCCTTCATATTTTTTGAAAATAAACACTATTTCAATATCTTAAGTAAACTCCGAATGAAACAATTAGGTGTGGCCAAATTAAGTAGGAATACATGTTGACTCGGCATTTTATACTTAAATCTTGCCGAAATTTGCTAAATAGTGCTTTTCTATAATTGAATATAATTATCAGGAATTTTAATTTGTTTAATTTCTAATTAGATTGCATGGGCCCCAAAATATTCAAAACTGCTATATACTTTTTTGCTCAGAAGGATATTTGCCAAGTCCAAAAGTGACCATAAGGAGTAGGGGGGGGGGGGGAGGCTGGGGTACAATGGGTCTCTTTTTTACATTTTGATGTTTCTCTTTTAAATGATGAACACGATTATCACTTTAAGTGAGTATACATATTGTCTACATATTGTATATATTGTCAGCCAGGTTTGTGCTATACTTTCTTCAAAACAATAATTACAATTGCGGTTTACTGTAGAATTTTTTAAATAACAAGTGGCAAAGTGGACAACCCCGAAATCGGGGTACAATGGTCCACACCACGGGGCACTATGAACCATGGCTAATTTTTGAAGGAAATATGAAAATGTTTCATCTGTACATTTAAAAAATTATTTATTTAGTATGTAAGTACAACAAATAGTAAATTATTGCATTTCAGTACTTAATGATCTTATTTTCAATTAAACTTTCACACTTGCCAACTGTTGCTCTTATCTAAAAATTTGTTTCTTTTAAGTTATTCAATAAATATTAGAAGAAAATAATTATAGTATGCAAAATAGGAGAGAGAGAGTGTGTGTGTGTGGGGGGGGGGGGCGGAAATTAAACATATTCAATTCATAAAGCAATAATTAATGGAAATTAAAGTTTGCCAATGTTACACAAAATATTTTTGTGCAATTGAGAGTCTACTGTATTTTGTGATATCCTAGGTTCTGAAATGCGTATTACGATATCTTGAATATTTATGACAGGTGCATAAATTTTTTCAGAAAATGCAAAGATACCTTAATTAGACTTTTGTTGCATTAATCGAACAAGATCATGTTTTATATTAATTCTTTCAATAACTAAACCAATGTAATACTTTTTATAAGACATTTTACAAGAACATAATAACCATAACCTTTACTTCTGTGTTTGAATATTAGAGTCATAAAAATATTAAATAAATTAATGTAAAATATTTTTCATTTAAGTGTATTCTGTTTCACAGTAAATAGACATATTGCTGTCAGAATCATTAGAATTTTGAGATATATTTACAAAATATTTCTGTGTATTTTCTTTGCACCTGATAGTGGAGTTTCAGTTTTGTTTTTGTCTTCCTTTAAAACAATAATTAACTCTCTTTGGATATTTTTTCCGGCTTTAATTGAAGCTGTTGTTTTTGTTTTAATTTTTTCTCTTCTTTCTGCATGGCTTCTGCTTTTAGAATATTTGGAACCGGTGCATCAGTTGGTATTTTTGATGACCCTTTTCATCTTAAACTTATTGACTAACGTGAAAAAGCGGTTAATAAAGGCAGAATTATTTCAGCTGATCAATATTTGGTTCGGATGATTTCCGTGCGATAATTGTGTTGGAATTGTTTGTTAATGACCTATGACGATTAAAATTGTTGTCTCTGGCTATCTAAGTAAAATTTTATGATTCAAAATTCTTAAATTGCACAGCCAAGTTTTTGCTGTTGATTTTTTTTCCAGAACTCTGGTATATTCTTTTGATTAAGCATCGGAAATTCATGCGCGAATTTTCGTATCATTTTAAATACAAGTCCATGATGTATTCTAGCAGCATAACCAAAAGTTAATTTTCCAACATTTTTTCTCTTTCATTGAGAATACCTGCATGTTTGCATAGTTAAGCACACACCTAATAAATGATGTGTTCTCATTTTTCACTTAGCTGCTATTTTTAAAGACTTGTACTTTTGAACATAATTAAAAGTGTTATTTTTGCAATACCATTCTCTTTGCAGATTAAATGAATGAGTCGATTATAATCCATAACACTTTTTCAGCCTTCTTCATGATTTCATTTGGCACACTAATCTTTTACCAGTTTTCCGTGGGCTGCTGTGCGGCACTTCTAGGAAACAAAGACAAAAAATCTGATGTGGGAAACACATGACTTTCCTTAGTATAATGCAATTAATTTACTACATTTGCAATAAAAAAAATCTGATGTGGGCAACACATGACTTTCCTTATATAATGTAATTAATTTACTACTTTTACAGTAAAAAAAAGTAGGTTTTTCTTATAGTAGATACTAATATTCTTTCCAAGATATCAAATTTTCGACAATTAGTCGTCATTTTTATCCATTTGGCAAGATTTTCGTTAATTTGGCAACATTTCAAAAAGTCGCCAAGTTGGCGACATTCCGCCAAATTCGTCGCCAAAATCTCGCCAAGCGTTATGCACTAAGAAATAAGTTATTCTTACAGCAGATAAATGACTATTGGCGTTCAAACACAAAAGTATTACTAAAAGTATATTTTTTCATGAATGGAATGAGCTAGTTCCACGAGAATGATGTAACCCAATTTATCGCATGGTATTACATATGAAAAGTGAACATGTTTCTCAATAGGATTTTTTTTTATATGACTTTTTGATAATTTTTTTTTAAAAAATGAACAATATCTCGAGAACGGTTCATGTTAGCGTTCTAAAATTTATGTCAATCGTTTTCTAATGAAAAATTACATAAGAAATGTCTATTTGCGTAACTTTATTAGTGGTTTTGATTTTTTGACGATTTTTTCAAAATTTCATTCGAAAATTTAGGGGGGTTCTTAACATTCGATTGCATATAAAAGCAATAGGCTTCCAGTGTTTACGGATTGTGATTTTTGTACCAAATTTGGTTCGAATCGGTCCATTCGTTCGTCAGTTATCGTCTCCACAGACTCACTGACACACACACACACACACACACACACACACACACACACACACACACACACACACACACACACACACACACACACACATCACTTCAAAAATGTTTGATTCGTGATCAGGGATGCTTGAAACGTGCTCTCCCGTCGAAAACCCGAATTCGAATTTTCGACCCCGTCACAATACTTTCCTTATACATTATGTATATAAGGAAAGTAAAAATTGTTGTGGGCAACACATGACTTTCCTTATATAATGTAATGTAATACTACTATTTACTACTTTTACAGTATAAAAATAGGTTTTTCTTATAGGTATAATTTACTACTTTTACAGTAAAAAAAATCTGATGTGGGCAACACATGACTTTCCTTATATAGTGTAATCAATTTACTACTTTTACAGTAAAAAAATAGGTTTTTCTTATAGTAGACACTAATATTCTTTCCAAGATATTGAATTTTCGACAGTTAGTCATCATTTTCATTGATTTAGTGTCATTTTTAACACTTTACAACAAAGTTGAAAAGTGTTTATGACTTTGTTCATTCTGTCTGTCTGTCTGTCTGTCTGTCCGTTAGCACGATAACTGCCGTAAAAATGACTTAATCAAAATGAAATTTTAGTATGTTGTTCAGACGGTCTGTGGGACGTATGGGAATATAAATGAATAATATCACACAATTAGTTTTGGATTGAATCCGGGTTGATAAAATGAAATACATTGAGCCCTATGGGACCTAATTTTTCTAACATTTTTTAAGCGGATTTAAAATTCACAAATTGCTTCGAAAATTTTAGGTAATAGTCAAATTGTTCCATAAAATATATAAAAAAAAATTCAGCTAAATATATTCAGTAGTTTTTTAAATAAAAATTAAAATAATAATTGCACATCTTATATGAAACGATCACGTGACCATGATATGAAACGATCACATGACCCACTTCAAAATGAGATATGGCATCCATCTTGTTTCAAATTCGTGATTTTTTAAATTTCTTTTTAATTCATATTGAGTGTTGTATCCATCCTAAAACTACTTTATTTCTGCTTAAATTCTGTGCATCTACATACTAAAACAACACAATGACAATATATTTGAGTTTAAATTCTCATTCAAATTTGATTATTTCTACAATTAAGCCTAGTTTTCACCTATGTAAAATGTAAACAGCAAAATATGTAGAATGAGTTGTATTAGAATTACTGTATTTCTTTAACACAAAATAATTCAGTCCATGGAGTCTGCATGGCTGATATGAATGAAATATTAATTGATTTTATAAACAGAAGGACGATATTTCTCGATGAAGTTTTAAGCATAAAGTTTATGAATTGTAGCTCCATGGTCTTAATTTTTAAATAAAATAAATTATTATAGTATTGTGATGAATGAAATGGAGAAAGTTATGAATGAAATCCTGCTTTTATAGAGAGATCCAGGCGTGTTATTTTTTCTATGACGTCATTTGAATTAATTTCAGTTGTTTTCGATGAAGTTTTCAAATATAATAAATTATCGTAGTATTATGAGAGATTTAAAAATATTACCGTGGAATGTATTGCATTTTAGAGATATTTAAACCACGCAATTTATATTTCATTGCCGTCATTTGAATGAAGTTCATTTTTTTCAATGAAGGTTTAAGTTTTCAAATATAATAAATCAATGTAGTATTGTGATAAGTTTTAAAATATTACCGAGGAATGTATTGCATTTTCGACTTTTTTAAATAAAATTGCATTGAAGTTGGAAAGTGTTTCATAATCAATGCTTTAAGCATGATTGATCTTTCTTGTTATTCATTTGGCGAGATTTTCGTTAATTTGGCAACATTTCAAAAAGTCACCAAGTTGGCGACATTCCGCCAAATTCGTCGCCAATATCTCGCCAAGCGTTATGGACGAAGAAATAAGTTATTCTTACAGCAGATAAATGACTAATGGCGTTCAAATACAAAAGTATTACTCAAAGTATCTCTTTTCATGAATGGAAGGAGCTAGATCCACGAGAATGATGTCACTCAATTTATCGCATGGTATTACATATGAAAAGTGAACGAGTTTCTCAATAGGATTTTTTTTTTATCTTATATAACTTTTTGATCATTTTTTTGAAAAATGTGCAATATCTCGAGAACGGTTCATGTTAGCGTTCTAAAATTTATGCCAATCGTTTTCTAATGAAAAATTACATAAGAAATGTCCATTTGCGTAACTTTATGAGCGGTTTTGATTTTTTGACGATTTTTTCAAAATTTTATTCGAAAATTTAGGGGGGTTCTGAACATTCGATTACGTATAAAAACAATAAGCTTCCAGTGTTTACAGATTGTGATTTTTGTACCAAATTTGGTTCGAATCGGTCCATTCGTTCGTCAGTTATCGTCTCCACAGGCTCACTGACACACACACACACACACACACACACACACACACACACACACACACACACACACACACACACACACACAGACATCACTTCAAAAATGTTTGATTCGTGATCAGGGATGCTTGAAACGTGCTCTCCCGTCGAAAACTCGATTTCGAATTTTCGACCCCGTCACAATACTTTCCTTATACATTATGTATATAAGGAAAGTAATAGGTTTTTCTTTTAGTAGATACTTATATTCTTTCCAAGATATTGAATTTTCGACAGTTAGTCATCATTTTCATTGATTTAGTGTCATTTTTATTCATTTGGCGAGATTTTCGTTAATTTGGCAACATTTCAAAAAGTCACCAAGTTGGCGACATTCCGCCAAATTCGTCGCCAATATCTCGCCAAGCGTTATGGACGAAGAAATAAGTTATTCTTACAGCAGATAAATGACTAATGGCGTTCAAATACAAAAGTATTACTCAAAGTATCTCTTTTCATGAATGGAAGGAGCTAGATCCACGAGAATGATGTCACTCAATTTATCGCATGGTATTACATATGAAAAGTGAACGAGTTTCTCAATAGGATTTTTTTTTTATCTTATATAACTTTTTGATCATTTTTTTGAAAAATGTGCAATATCTCGAGAACGGTTCATGTTAGCGTTCTAAAATTTATGCCAATCGTTTTCTAATGAAAAATTACATAAGAAATGTCTACTTGCGTAACTTTATGAGCGGTTTTGATTTTTTCACGATTTTTTCAAAATTTCTTTCGAAAATTTAGGGGTGTTCTGAGCATTCGATTGCGTATAAAAACAAAAGGCTTCCAGTGTTTACGAATTGTGATTTTTGTACCAAATTTCGTTCGAATCGGTCCATTCGTTCGTCAGTTATCGACACACACACACACACACACAAACACACACATACTTTCACACACAAACACATACACATACTTTCACACACACACACACACACACACACGCGCACACATACACACACAGACATCACTTCAAAAATGTTTGATTCGTGATCAGGGATGGTTGAAACGTGCTCTCCCGTCGAAAACTCGAATTCGAATTTTCGACCTCGTCACAATACTTTCCTTATACATTATGTATGTAAGGAAAGGAATAGGTTTTTCTTATAATAGATATTTATATTCTTTCCAAGATATTGAATTTTCGTCAATTAGTCGTCATTTTCATTGATTTAGTGTCATTTCTGTCCATTTGGCGAGATTTTCGTTAATTTGGCAACATTTAAAAAGTTGCTAAGTTTGCGACATTCTGCCAAATTCAGCGACAAAATCTTGCCAAGCGTTATGGACGGAGAAATAAGTTATTCTTATAGCAGATAAATGACTATTGGCGTTCAAATACAAAAGTATTACTCAAAGTATCTTTTCTCATGAATGGAACGAGGTAGATCCACGAGAATGATGTCACCAAATTTATCGCATGATCTTACATATGAAAAATTAATATGTTTCTCAACAGTTAATATTTTTTTTTTAATTTATGGAATTTTTTAATAAATTTATTTTAAAAATGTGAAATATCTCGAGAACGGTTCATGCTAGCGTTCTAAAGTTTATGTCAATCGTTTTCTGAGGAAAAATTACATAAGAAATGTCTATCTGTGCAACTTTATTAAAGGTTTTAATTTTTGACGATTTTTTCAAAATTTCAGTTGAAAATTTAGGGGGGGGGGGGGTCTGAACATTCGATTACGTTTGAAAACAATAGGCTTCCAGTATTCACGGATTGTGACTTTTGTACCAAATTTCATTCGAATCGCTCTATTTGTTCGTGAGATATCGTCTCCACAGACTCACTGACACACACACACACACGCACACACATACTTTCGCACACACACACACACACAACGTCTTTGACGGCTAAGAGGTTCACTGTTCTGGCCGATGTATAGATGAAAGAGTCAATGCCTGGCCATTGAGGAAAAAAAAAAAGATAAAATCGATTAAATATCCCATCATTGCTTTCACAGTGTATGCACTGTAGCTTTGCCCGAAGTTATACAACAATTATACAACTTTAGAGAAATAAATAAAGATACGTATATACTAAGTAATTTCAAACAGACTTTTATAGTTTCTCAACCATTACCTAATTGATTTTATAAAAAAATTTTCATTAAATTGAACTATTTAATTAAATGGAATTAAAATTGTATTTTTCGCTCATGTAATACATCATCAAGAATGGGTTACCCAAACATGAGTTGCGTAATTTCATCTTTTCATTGTGGGTCTAAATCAATGAAGCATCCAAATTTTACTTCTTTTCTTATACGGAAACTGCGAAGTCTATGAATAACTCGTTAAGAATGCATCAGCAGTAATTTTCTTATCAGAAGATCATTATATTAATAAAACTTTTTACATCAAAGCTAACCTTTATTAATTAACTTGCTTATATAAACAGCGTGGATTACATTTTTACGTCAGAATGGGCATGGGTAAATATTGTACGGGAGCGAGTGCAATTACTGACTGTGTCTAAATTGGAGTTGATGAGACTACGTTTTATAACTTCTTAGAACTGACAATGCAAAGAAATATCGAAGCGGTAGTAGTTTTATAATTTAATATTCTTTTTGGTAGATACACACGCACACGTTAAACGAAGGAAAGGGAATTGTTCTGTCTGTCACTTTGTAAATCCAGCTTGGCAACAAATTTAGAGAAAGATCACTCATTTAACAATACATGTGCAGCAATATAGCTTATGATTTATATGTATATTCAATATGAATTCTGTTATCATTGCGTCAATGCAAGTATAATGGGCATATGAAGACACAATAGAGGCACTATTTCGTTATAGCAAATGTTGTCGCGTTTCACATCCCTGTCAAATTGGCGATAATTCATTACCTCTGGAAATTGAATGTACAGTAGTCGCCGGTTATTTGATTCATTGATATGGTTAATTGAACCAGCCGTTTTTACTTTCCTTATATACATAGTATAAGGTATAAGGAAAGCATAGTGGCGAGGTCAAAAATTCGAATTCGAGTTTTCGACGGGAGAGCACGTTTCAAGCATCCTTGATCACGATTCGAACATTTTTGAGGTGATGTATGTGTGTGTGTGAAAGTATGTGTGTGTGTGTGTGTGTATATGTGTGTGAAAGTATGTATGTGTGTGTATATGTGTGTGAATGTATGTGTGTGTGTATATGTGTGAGAAAGTATGTGTGTGTGTGTATATGTGTGTGAAAGTATGTGTGTGTGTCAGTGAGTCTTTGGAGACGATATCTCACGAGCGAATAGAGCGATTGGAATGAAATTTGGCACACAAATTACAATCCGTGAATACTGGAAGTCTATTGTTTTTAAACACAATCGAATGTTCAGAAACCCCCCAAAATTTTCGAGCGAAATTTTGAAAAAATCATCAAAAAATCAAAACTTTTAATAAAGTTACGCAAATAGACATTTCTATGTAATTTTTCCTGAGAAAACGATTGACATAAACTTTTGAACGCTAGCATGAACCGTTCTCGAGATATTGCACATTTTTCAAGTAAATTTATCAAAAAATCCCATTAATTAAAAAAATGTATAAAAACTGTTCAGAAACATGTTTACTTTTCGTGTGTAATAGCATGCGATAAATTGGGTGACATCATTCTCGTGAATGTAGCTCGTTTCATTCATCAGAAAATATACTTTGTATAATACTTTTGTATTTGAACGGCAATCTGCTAAATGAATAACTTATTTCTCCGTCTATAACGCTTGGCGAGATTTTGGCGACGAATTTGGCGGAAGGTCGCCAACTTGACGACTTTTTTAAATGTTGCCAAATTAACGAAAGTCTCGCCAAATGAATAAAATTGATGCTAAATAAATGAAAATGACGACTGATTGACAAAATGTCAATATCTTGAAAAGAATATAAGTATCTACTATAAGAATAACCTAATTTTTTACTGTAAAAGTAGTAAATGCATTGTATTATATAAGTAAAGTCATGTGCTGGTCACATCAGATTTTCTTGAAAATGGAACGAGATCTAACTTTTATATAGATACCCGCCGTATATTTTAATTGAAACCGCCGGGTTAATGAATTATGTTTTTTTGCTTTCCTCAAAAATTTCCTATTCAATTCTTGCATTTTATCGTTTGTACTCTACAGTTTGAACATAATAAAGCAATCAACGGTACAACAAAGCCTATACTGCTAGTGATATGGCGAAATTAATCAGCCGCCTTGACGTATGTCTCATGCAAATGTATGGGATGATTTTACTACTATAAGAGCTTTTCACACTTTCCAACATAGTTGTACAGTGTTTATGACTTTGTTCATTCTGTCTGTCCGTTCGCACTGTAACTGCCGTAAAGATGACTTAAATGAAATTTTAGTATGTTGTTGAGACGGTCTGTGGGACACATGGAAATGTAAAAGAATAATATCATCCAATTAGTTTTGAATTGAACCCGCGTTGTAAAAATGAAATATACCTTAAACTCTATGGGACTTAATTTTTCAAGCATTTTTAAGGGGAGTTAAAATTCACCAATTGCGTTGAAAATTTTTGAAAATATTCAAGTTATCACGTAAAATGTGTAAAAAAAAATTTCATCAAAATATGTTAAGTAGTTTTTTTTAATAAAAATTGAAATGATAATTACATCCATATTTTATAAAGAAATCACGTGACTCATTGTAAAATAAAATATGGCATCCACTTTTTTTCAGTTTAGTGAAAATCGTGATTTTTAAGGAAAGCTTATATTTATATTTAGTGTTGCATCTGTCTTAAAACCAATTTATTTTTGCATATTATCTGTGGATCTAAATTCTGTACCTAGGCAATTACAATATTTTTTACATTAAATGATCACTAAATTATGATTATTTCCACAACGAAGCCTGATTTTAACGTATGCAAAATATAAACAAATCAAGCGGTTGTAAGATGAGTTGTATAAGAATTGCTGAAATTTTTAACTCAAAATTATTTAGCTCTGGAGTCTGGAATATAAGTCATATGAATGAAATAAGCATTGATTTTACATAGAGAAGCAGATGATTCAATATCATTGCCATCTTTGATGAAGTTCTTAGTTTCCAAGTAAATTGATTGTAGTACTGTGATAATTTAAAAAATTCTCACCGCTAAATGTATCGCATTTTAGAGATGTTTAAATAAAATGGCAATTTAGTTGGAAAGTGTTTCATAATCAATGCTTTATGCATGATTAATCTTTCTTGTTAATTATTTGAAAGGCTCTTGTTAATTATTTAAAAGGATTTTACATTACGAACCAATCAACATTTGAAAGAGAGAACAACATTTCGCTGCAACAAGAAGAATCACGCAATGACGAGGAGCTCGACGAAGAATCTCGGAGCTGGGCTGACATTGATGAAAACGTATCGACATCTGGAGAATAAATTAAAGAAGACATTATTTTATCAATTTAAAAATCTAAAGAGAAAACTGAAGATGCAGATGAGGAAGAAGTTGAAAATGCTGTATGGCTACCACCGACAGCTGACGAATTTTTCTACGCTCTTCTAAATGTTGTTGAGACCCAGACCGTCCGATCTACCAGAAAGGCGTAAGGTAACTGTTTGGACGGCCGGGAAGAACCACCCAATGTAGACCGGAACCCAGTGGGGGAGGCATCTACAGGGACCGTACCCTCCTTCCCCTACCACCAACCTCTCGGAAGGGCTTACGAACCCACTCCACATGTTTAACGTGATCGTACTCCGCGTGAACACGGCGGCAGTTTTGGCAGCCGAGAGAACCGAATTCGGGCCTACCCAGTGCAATTCCCGCACACTGATCACTGGGCTACCGCGCCCCACGCTCTTCTAAATGTGTAAACTTCGAATACATTTCCATCCGGATATACCCTCTCTAAAAATATGAAGTCATTTTATATTTTATAAATATTTCCTTTGTATCTTCACTGTTTTGTAAAGAAACTTGCTGCCCCAACAAGGAATCGAACTACGAATCTTTGTACTGGTCAGCCGATGCTCTACCGTTGAGCTACTGGGACGGAATTGCAAGCTATTTTTATCGAAGTGGACTCTACAGTATTCTTTGTCTAACGTTAGATTGATTTGCATCTGACAAACTGACTGACCACCTCCTGCTATTTTTACCTCATGTTCACCCTCCTGCTGATATTTTTACCCTCCAGGTCAGTTTCCTACGTGGTTTTTGACCTCCTGATTTGAAATCGGTGCTCAATACAGGGTCAATTGAATCCGTGATAGTAGTACTAGGGTCATTTTTAGAATTGTTACCTCTTTGCTTTCACCTACAGGGTTGATTTGTTCGGGCGTCATTGTTAAGAACCTTGCTGCTTCAACTGGGTATCGAGCGGAATTGCAAGCATTTATCATTGAAGTGTGCTCTGCATTTTTCACTCTCCAATGTCAGATTGGTGTGCAATTGACAATCTGACTGAGCACCTTCTGCTATTTTTACCTCAATGCTACTTTTATCCTCTAGGTGAGCTTTCTGTGTGGTCTTTATCCTCTCGGTTTGAAATCGGTGCTCAATATCCTAGAGTCATCTGAATTCGTGCTAGTCGTACTAGTGTCACTTTCAAACCTCCGACACTTGCTTTTTTCGGGCGCCATTGTAAAGTGTTTTGCTGCCCAAACCGGGAATCGAACCTCGGATTTTCGAACTGACCAGTCGACGCTCTACCGCTGAGCTACTGGGAGGAATTACAAACTCTTATTATTTTCCCTGCAATACATGGTAATGTATAGGGAAAGTATTGGAATCATGCCGAAAATCGCAACTCGAGTTTTCGACGGATCTACACGTTTCGAGACATCTAGAATACGAAAATACTATTTTTAACGTGACGTCTGTGTGTGTGTCTGTCTGTCTGTGTGTCTGTGTGTCTGTCTGTGCAGATTTTGTATCCACTCTAACTTAAAAACTAATGGACCGAATTTCATAAAATTTGGTAGGTAAGTCACTTGTGGGCGAATCTGGCGCTGATTAGTTTTGGGTACTATTCGGGATAAAAGGATCCCCTTTTTTTTGCGAAATGCCCATACAAAAGCCTGTATCCACTCTAGTTGAAACACTAATAGACTGAATTTCACAAAATTCAGTAGATAAGTCTATAGTGGGTTACTTTGGTGCTGATTTGATTTTGGTACGATTCGAAAAAAAAAATAACCAGCCTTTTTTTGCAAAATGGCCGGCAAAAACCATCAAAATCTAAAATAAATCACGACATATGCTCAAATATATCCATTAAATGCTTGTTTTATACGTAATTTTTAACGATGAAAGGAATAAGACCAACCCTATTGCGCCAGGACTAGCCGTTCTCGAGATGTTTTATTTTTTTGTATTTTCTCCACGCCACTTTTGAAAATAAGTCCAGTTACCAAATAAGAAAGAAAATTGAATTAAAAGTGAATTAAATTTAATTAAGATAAAGATAATGTGGATATAAGTCTGCAGGGAAAGTCATATGCTGCCTACATCAGATTTTTGTTGAAGTGGGCTCTGCACAGTTCAGTGCATATTAGATAGATATGGATTAGAGCTTAGATTTAGGTCTAAAAACTTTACGCTCTAGCGTTGTGCTCTGGAACTGTATTGAAAATTCTTATTCAGATCTCTTCAATTAATTTTGAAGATCACTTCATAAAATTAATATCAAGGATATTAATATACAGGACCAGTAATATTAATATATTGGTTATTTATGATGTAGTATTAGCTCTTTTTAATGATTTTATTACTTATAACTCAGACCATTCTACTATTTCTAATTTCTTTTCTTATATAGTACATAGTATAATGTATAAGGAAAATATTGTGAAGGGGTCGAAAATTTGAATTCAAGTTTTCGGCGAGAGAGCACGTTACAAGTACCCCTGAATACGACTCGAACATTTGTGTGGTGATGTCTGCGTGTGTGTGTGTGTGTGTGTGAGTGTGTGTGTGTGTGTATATATGTGTGTGTGTGTGTGTATGTATATGTGTGTGTGTGGAGACTATATCTGATGCACGAATGGAACATTTTGAACGAAATTTAAAACTACAATTACAATCAGTGAATACAATCAGTGAATACTAACCTTCGGGTTGGTCGTGTGGTCAGGGTCTTCAATCAATCAATCAGTGAATACTGGAAGCCTATTGTTACTTTCCTTATATACATAATGTATAAGAAAAGTATTGTGACGGGGTCGAAAATTTGAATTCGAGTTTTCGACGTGAGAACACGTTTCAAGCATCCCTGATCACGAATCAAACATTTTTGAGGTGATGTCTTTGTGTGTGTGTGAAAGTATGTGTGTGTGTGTGTGAAAGTATGTGTGTGTGTGTGTGAAAGTATGTGTGTGTGTGTGTGTGTGTGTGCGTCAGTGAGTCTGTGGAGACGATAACTGACGAACGAATGGACCGATTCGAACGAAATTTGGTACAAAAATCACAATTTCTGGAAGCCTATTGTTTTATGAGCAATCGAATGTTCAGAGCTCCCCTAAATTTTCGAGTGAAATTTTGAAAAAATTGTCAAAATATCAAAACCGCTATTAAAGTTACGCAAATAGACATTTCTTATGTAATTTTTCATTAAAATACGATTAAAATCAATTTCAGAACGCTAACATGTACCGTTCTAGGGATATTGCACATTTTTCAAAAAAATTATCAAAAAGTCTTATAAAATAAAATAAAAATATTTCCTATTGAGAAACATGTTAACTTTTCATATGTAATACCATGCGATAAATTGGGTGACATCATTATCTTGGATCTAGCTCATTCCATTCATGAAAAAAGATACTTTGAGTAATGCTTTTTTATTTGAACGCCAATAGTCATTTATCTGCTGTAAGAATAACTTATTTCTTCGTCCATATCGCTTGGCGAATTTTGGCGACGAATTTGATGGAATGTCGCCAACTGGGCGACTTTTTAAATGTTGCTAAATTAGCGAAAAACTCGCCAAATGGATAAAAATGGCGCTAAATCAATGACGACTCATTGATGATGACGACATGGAAAATGACGACTCATTGACGAAAATTCAATATCTTGGAAAGAATATAAATAACTACTATAAAAATAATCTATTTTTTTTTACTGTAAAATTGTACTGTAAAAAATTACTGTAATTATTAATTACTGTTATTAATAGTACTGTAAAAAATTACTGTAAAAAATTCATTGCATTATATAAGGAAAGTCATGTGCTGCCCACATCAGATTTTTGTAATACATCATCGAGTGTTCGGAAAATTCCCAAATTTTTGAATGAAATTCTGAAAAATGTCATCAAAAAATCCAAAAGTTCAATAAAGTTACGTAAATAATCATATTTCGAGATATTGTCTATTTTTTAAATAAATTTAACAAAAAAATGACATAAAATTAAAGAAAAGTATTAACTATTGTGAAATCTGTTAACTTCTCATATGTAATATTATGCGATAAATTTGTTAACAACATTCTCGTGGATCTAGTTCGTTCCATTAGAGAGAAATGATATTTTGGGTAATTGTTTTGTATCTTAACCCATAACAATACGCCAATAGTCATTTATCTATATAAATAAAAGTGAAAATCTGTCTGTCTGTCTGTCTGTCTGTCTGTCTGTTTGTCCCATCATCACGGGAGAACGGCTGAACCGAATTTGATGAAATTTTGTGGGTAGCCTGGAAATAGTCCCACTTAAAATTTAGTCCATATATGGAGTTTCTACAATCAGTGGTTCTCGAGATATTAGTAAAAAACGATATTTTCGTTTGTCTCATCATCACGGGAGAACGGCTGAATCGAATTTGATGAAATTTTGTGGATGGCCTTTAAATAGCCCCCCATAAATTTAGCCCAAGTTTCGAGTATCTAAGACCAGGGGTTGTCGAGATATTAATGAAAAACGAAACTTTTTCTTAGGAGTTCTCCTCTCTAACTCCGTGGTTTATCCAAACGAAAAGCTTGAAAATCGTTTGAAAATGAATTAAAACTGTATCTCAGAGTTTGGGGGGAGATTTTTTGCACTAATTAGTCACTTTCTGAAAGCATCAATTGTTTGAAACATGATTTAAATGGGAAATCTATCTCCTTGGTTTATATTATACAAGCTTTTACTGAAAAATGAAAAGTATAAAGAAATCAAAATGGCTATTTAATTTCGCATTTTACGAGGAAGATTCTATCTTATATCATGTTGCTCGGGAACGGAATGAAATTAAATGAGTTGTTACTATTTATTATTATTTTTTCTATTTGAATAATAAATAAATGGATGTAAAAATATATTTTTAAATGAACGGTTTGATTGTTCTTTTAATTATATAAATTGCGGACTGCGTACATCACTTTCATTTATTTTAGCAAAGAGGTAGGTTTCAAGCTCATATATTGTGTTTAGCTAATAAACTCATATATTGTGTTTATCCAATAAATTCATTTAGCCGATTGTTGAAGCAGAAAAAGATTAGAACGGGTGTATCTTATAATACAGTTTTAGTGTTTTCATTTAGTATATACAAACGGGATCAGGATATTTTATTCTTCAGATCTGCAAATTCAGAGCTACGAATTTAGCGGAATATCTCTAAATAACTTGGTAACTTCTTTTAAACTTTACCAAATTTGTCGAAATGTTTCCAAATTTATAAAATTGGCGCAAATCAATGATTTGCTTCTTAGAATAGAGTACTGAAATGATGTTTCGGTAGCATTTGTCGATAAATCCATCCATCCTACTTAGTAACACATTTAACGAATTTTTTTAATATCACGAAATTGATAAAATTATTTGTGAGTCTATAAAAATATCCTGGAATTGATAAAATCGCGCTTAATAAATGAAAATAATTGTATTTTGTTAGGGGATAGTATTGTGATGATGTTTCGTCAATTTGTCGCAAAATAGGTCTATCTGTTCTACAGTCCCACGATATGATTTCCATCAATTTATTTGAAGCAAATGATATCATGTCGCTTAGCGACGGATCCAATGTGTTATGCCACATACGATTTTATATTAAATCTTTCCCGATTTGAATAATAAAGATATGTATATAAAATAAATTTCATTGGCATTGAATTTTTGACTGGATAATATCAATTACGGTCCCCAGGCTTAAACATTATTATTATTGATATTTTCGAGGACTGTTGATTCAGGGATTATTGATATTTTCAAGTTATTATGCCATTGTTTTATTATGCCGAAAATTGTTGAAACTCATATATAGTACTTTGTACGAGTAATCTTCTACAAATGCATTATATCTTCTAATCTATGAGAATATAAGTAGTACAGGTATATTGGCATATATTTTGTTATATATTGGCATATATTGGAATCAATTACGCCTTCTGGTATAAAGATTACGGGGATTATTGATATTTCCAATTTATTACGTCATTTCTTTTATTTTGGCAAATATTTTTGAGACTCATATTGTAATACGGGGAATCTTCTACTAGCACACTGGCATATTTTCTAATCTGCGACAATATAAGTAGTACGGGGTTGCATATATTGATACAACTCCTTTTTTTTTGTAAATTTGCTTAGAAAAGGGGCCAGGATGTTTTATTCTTCAGATCTGCTCATGAAGATAATTTTGCATAGTGAGAACAGATATTCTTAAACTTCTCTTTAGGAGCAATAAATTTAATATCTTAACAGAATTTGCACATGATTGCGAATTATAACTTTCTTTATATTATATATTCCGTACGAAGAACGGGTATGCTGCTAGTCTACTATAAAAATAACCTATTTCCCTCTGTAACGCTTTGCAAAATTTTGGTGACTAATTTGTCTGAATTGGGCGAATTATTTAACTTATCGACGCTTTTAAAATGTTGCCAAATTGACAAAAATATCGCCAAATTGATAAAAATGACGCTAAATCAATGGAAATGACGCTAAATTAAAGAAAATTGTAATTAATTGATGAAAATTCAATATCTTGGGGGAAAATATAGGAATCTACTATAAGAATAACTAATTTCTGAGTCCGTCCAAAACGCTTGGAGAAAAATTTAGCTACAAATTCAGTGGGATGTCGCCAAATTTTTGACTTTTTATTTATTTTTGACTTTATAATTATTTTTATGACTTTATAATTATTTTGACTTTATAATTATTTTGACTTTATAATTATTTTTTATTAATTTTTGACTTTAAATTTTGCAAAAGTGATAAAAATGTCGCCAAATTGAAAGAAAACGACGTTAATGGGAATAATATTTTGGAAATTTTGAATTCCGTTATACAACGGGCATACCTACTAGTATGTAAGAAATGCTTTTCACTCCGGTTGTCTGTAATGCTTGGCGATATATTTGGCGAACTCGGTAAGTAATCTAACAAAATATCGCCAACGGGACAATTTTTCGCTCCCGATCGACGAAAATTTCGTCAAAATGAAAAATGATGTCATGATAACAAAAATGAAGCATTAAAATATATTTTATATGGACTACATTAGTTATTAAGGATGCTATTAATATTGATAATTGTCAATTTTGAATTGCGTGAAATATAAATTAATTTTGTACTTATAATAAGAAGATACATTTTAACTGTTGTAAAATATATTCACTTTTCATATGTAATATTATGTCATAAATTTGTTAACATCATTCTCATGAATCTAGTTCTTTCTAATCACAAGAGAAGATACTTCCGATAATAGTTTTGTATTTTGACGCCAATAGTAATTTATCTACTATAAGAATAACCTATTTCTCCCCCATAACGTTTGGTGAAATTTCGGCGAAGAATTTAGTAGAATATCGTAAACTTGACGATTTTATTAAATATTGTCAAATTGACGAAAATGTCGCCAATTTGATAAAAATGACGCTAAATCAATGAAAATGATGACTGATGAAAATTCTGTATCTCGTAAAAAATATAAGTATCGTCTGTATGAATAAACCTTTTCGCCATTCGTCCGTTCGTTGCTTGCATAAAATTTATTAGGATGTCGCCAACTTTACGACTTCTTAAATGTTTCCAAAGTGACGAAAATGCAAGTTGGCGAAAATGACGATAAATGGATGGTAATGTTTTGCAAATTTTTAATTCCGTCATATGACCGGCATACCTTAAACTGCTCGTCTCACCGTTTGTCTGTAACACTTGGCGATACATTTGACGAATTTCGAAAATAATCTAGAGAAATATCTCGAACTTGGCGATATTTCGCCCTAGATTAACAAAAATATCTTCAAAATTGCAAAAAGGGAGCCAAGTTAATGAAAATGACGCTTAACTGATGAATTAAATATTAAAATATTTTTTTACATGAACTACATTGCTTATTGAGAATGCTATCAATATTGATAATTATCAATTTAGAGTTGCGTGAAATATAAGTTAATTGGATACTTGAAATAATTTTACATGTTGTCATTCGAAAAAGCACCAAACGTACAATTTAGCGTTAAAAACACTGTGCCATGGATCTTATATAATATTTTTTCACGGTGAAAGCCGTAAATTTATTGCATTATATAAGAAAAGTCATATGATGCTCACATCAGGATTTTAACACTTTACAACATAGTTGAAAAGTGTTTATGACTTTGTTCATTCTGTATGTCTGTCTGTCTGTCTGTTAGCACGATAACTGCCGTAAAAATGACTTTATCAAAATGAAATTTTTGTATGTTTTTCAGACGGTCTGTGGGACCTATGGGAATATAAATAAATAATATCACCCAATTAGTTTTTTATTGAACCCGGGTTGAAAAAATGAAATACATTGAATCCTATGGGACCTAATTTTTCAAACATTTTTTAAGCAAATTTAAAATTCACAAATTGCTTCGAAATTCTTAGGAAATATTCACATTATCCCATAAAATATATATAAAAAATTTCAGTAAAATATGTTAAGTAGTTTTTTAATTAAAAATTATTTAATATAGGGAAAAAAACAAATTCAATTAAATTCTGACTTCAATTTTTTCAAAAACATGAATTTTCAGCACTATGGCACACTTTTCGAAAAACTTTTCAAGATTTTGATGTGTCATTTTGTAGCATGTTTTAATGAGATGAAATGTATATGTGGAACCTAAATTTTTTATGTTTAATGATGGATATATTTTTTAATAAGCATTTATAATAATAACAAGAAAGATCAATCATGCATAAAAGCATTGATTATGAAACACTTATCAACTGAAATGCATTTTTATTTAAACATCTCTAAAATACGATACATTCAGCATTCATATTTTGTAAATTATGCAATATTACAATAATTTATTATACTTGGAAACTTAAAACTGCAGCAAGAAAGGCATTGCTATAAACCGTCTGCTTCTCTGCCTAAAATCAATGAATATTTGATTCTGAAATATTTCATCCCTTATATTCCAGACGCCAGAGATAAATAATTTTACGTGATAAAAATTCAGCAATTCTTATACAACTCATCTTACAATCGCTAGATTTGTTTACATTCAGCATGCAATAGCAATTAGGCTTCGTTGTAGGAATAATCAAAGTTTAGTGATGATTTAAAATAAAAAATCTGATGTGAGCAGCACTTGACTTTCCTTATATAATGCAATGAATTTACTACTTTTACAATAAAAATAAAAAATAGATTATTTTTATAGTAGATATTTATATTCTTTCCAAGATATTAAATTTTCGTCAATGAGTCGTCATTTTCATTGATTTAGCGTCATTTTTATGGATTTGTAAACTTTTTCGTTAATTTAACAACATTTAAAAAAGTCGCCAAGTTGGCGACATTCCACCAAATTCGTCGCCAAAATCTCGCCAAGCGTTATGGACGGAGAAATAAGTTATTCTTACAGCAGATAAATGGCTATTTACGTTCAAATACAAAAGTATTACTGAAAGTATCTTTTTTCATGAATGGAGCGAGCTAGATCCACGAGAATGATGTCACCCAATTTATCATATGGTATTACATATAAAAAGTGAACATATTTCTCAATAGGAATTTTTTTTTTATTTTATATGACTTTTTGTTAATTTTTTTTGAAAAATGTGCAATATCTCGAGAACGGTTCATGTTAGCGTTCTAAAATTTATGTCAATCGTTTTCTAATGAAGAATTACATAAGAAATGTCTATTTCGGTAACTTTATTAGAGGTTTTGATTTTTTGACGATTTTTTCAAAATTTCACTCGAAAATTTAGGGGGGGGTTTTGGACATTCGATTGCGTATAAAAACAATAGGCTTCCAGTGTTTACGGATTGTGATTTTTGTACCAAATTGCGTTCAAATCGGTCTATTCGTTCGTCAGTTATCGTCTCCACAGACTCACTGACACACACACACACACATACTTTCACACACGCTTACACACAGACATCACTTCAAAAATGCTCGATTCGTGATCAGGGATGCTTGAAACGTGCTCTCCCGTCGAAAACTCGAATTCGAATTTTCAACCCCGTCACAATACTTTCCTTATACATTATTGTACATAAGGAAAGTAAAAAGGGATGAAATTTTCATCTATTTTAATTGTCGAGAAGTATCCAGTACCGTTTAATAGCTAGTAATAAGATAATAATTAATTTATATGATAAGACATATCATTTTAAATTTTATATTAGTAGTTTATTTGCTAGCATCCTAATTAAAAATTTACTGCTTTCAATACTTATGTCTATCGTGCTATCAAATTTTGTTTTATTTTTTAGTTAAAGACTAAGCTTGATTATTTAAAACTTGTAGCTTTAGACTGTGGATTCTCACTGATAATTAATAATCGAGTTTTTCCATATTTTTTAAGCTACCAAAAAAAAATAATTTTGTTAAAACATTTAACAATATTACTTCCTTTTATTCAGGGCGCGGTAGCCCATTGGTTAGCGCGCTGGAGTTGCACTCGGTAGGCCCGGGTTCGATTCCAGCCACTGCCAAAACTGCCGCCGTGTTCATGCGGAGTACGATCACGTTAAACATGTGGGTCCGAAAGTCCTTCTGAGAGGTTGGTGGTAGGGGAAGGAGGGTACGGTCCCTGTGGATGCCTCCCCCACTGGGTTCCGGTCTAAATTGGGTGGCACTTCCCGACCGTCCAAACAGTTACCTTACACCTTTCTGGTAGGTCGGACGGTCTGGGTTTCAATCAACAACAACTTCCTTTTATTCTATTCAGAAATTAGTCAGAAAATTGCCAGAATTAGCAATAAGTTCGACTTCAAAGTAGTACTCTCTCTTAGCAATAAATAATTTTATCTCTCCTTAAGGATCCTGTTGAAAAGTACAATAATTGGGGCATTTATCAAATTCTTTGTCAATGCGGGCTATCATCACACATTGGTCAAACTAAATATGTCTTAAAGAATATTTAAAAAAAAATAAACTAGAATAAAACAAACCTTAAGAATCGCTGATAAAGAACTGTCAGTTCTTTTTTAGTGGTTTAAGATCATATATTGTTTTAGACCTGGGGAAGAGGGCTCTAAACGCCCACTTAATATTCCTGTGCCTGCTTTTTTTAAAAGAAAGTATTAGAAAGTTATAATCTAAATAATCCAGTTGGTAACACGTCTATTTAAACTTGAATAAAACTCAAGGACACAACGCAAATTAAAATATGAAGGTCATTTATTGAACTTCCTAAGAAGGTTCCTTCCTAGGAAGACCTTTATTATAAAAGACCTTTATTTTAATTTGAGTTGTGCCCTTGAGTTTTATTCAAGTTATAATCTAGTTTATGATTTGTCAATGGCACCATATTTCTCTAAGGGATGGATGGCATGGCTGTTTTTTTTTCCCTCCACTGCAATTTGGATACCATATACCTACAGTTATTTTTATTTATTTATTCTCATTTTGCTTCTCTTTTATCACACTAGGTGACGCTAGCATACTGATTCCTGTCGTGCTATTTCCCCGGCAGGGTTTTGCTATCTTTTGACGTTCTGGTCAGGACACTTTGCACTGAAGAAAGAAATCCGAAAAAATTTTCAAGAAAAAGAAATTTTCAAACGTACGTTGGCTTACTACACCTTATTTGTACCGAATTTTACGTTGTGATCTAGTTTATTTAGAAAATTATGACGTTTGGTAGTATCAAATCTTTGAAGTCATTCATTCTTTAACAAAGAAAATTACAATTACGTTATTGAATATCATGAAATAAATTTGAAAGAGGTGTGATTATAGATGTTAACAGTATGAATTAAAAAAAAAAAATTAATTAGAAATTCTTCAAGTTGTTAGACATAGCTAGATTTAAAATCTAATTTTCAAGTCCCTGAATTTTATACCGAAAAATAATTTAACATCATTGAAAAGAGAAAGTTTCAGATTTAAAAGAGAAGTAACTGTAAGGTTTGGAGAAACTTTAAAACTGTTTATAGTATTGAATAATTTATTTAAATTGAAAAATTGTAAAATCTTCTCACAAAGGTCTGTTTTAAAATGAATTATTTTTAAAGGAATATTACATCAAAATATTATTTATTATTATCACGAAATAAATTTTAAAATAATTATAAGGTCTGGTAGTGTAATATCGTGAAAATTATTTTAAATTAATGTAGGATTTATTTAAATTTGAAATGATGAAAATCAGTTCGCACAGGTCGTATGAAGGAATCAATATTTTGTCAAGGAATGTTAGGGTTAAATTTAATTTATTACCGTAAAATAAATTATAAAGAGAAGGAAATATATGTTTTTGTAGTAAATCATCTCTAAAATTATTTGAATATGAATATATTTAAATTATAAATATTAAAATTCGTCTCTTATAAAATGGATTTAAAAGCGAACTTCTTTTCAATATGTCAGCTGAATTTCAAATAGAAATTACTAAAACGTTTGGTAGTTAAAAATCTTTGAAATAATTGAAGTTGATGAGGAATTTGTGTAAATCGAAAATCTGCTTGTGTAGGTCAGAATCAAAAAATTAATTTTCCTCTATCAAGAAATATTTTGACTGAACTAAATAAAAACTTATCATGAAATAAATTTCAAAGTAATTATAAGGCTTAATTGCAGTAAATTTTCAAAATATTTTTAATTAATGTGCATGTTGAAAATATTGAATATTTTTTCGTATAAGTAGGATTACAAATCTTATTAGAAAATAATATTATACTTAAATTTCCTTAATAGCATTATGAAGTATGTTTGAAGGGGAAAGAAAATTTAATCAGGTATGGTAAGAGGATATTTATAAAATCCTTTAAATTAATGAGGGATTTATTTATAAATTAAAAATATTGATATCTTCTCGCAAACATTGGATATATAAATGAATTAGTAAGGAATATTACACTTATATTTAATTTATATTATTAGGGACATGTAAAATGCTTTTACGGCTCTTTGAGTCTCTACAGGGAAAAACATTTTTACAAGCAGCCATTCCTATTACGTTAAAGTAGTAGTGTCAGATTCTGGCTACTTTCGAAGCAGAGTTGCTAGATCTGCTGAAATATCTCCAACTTGAGCACTTTTGGTGAGTTTCAGAATCCGCTAGAAATTTCGAGAAGTACCGACTACTTTTGATGATACTGAGCACTTTTCTAGAACTTGCTATGGAGAGTATATAAGGGAGTTATTACTCCGATGTAGTTGACGTGATACAATAGCTAAATTCAATTGTAAAATACATCAGTGTTTAGAGAATAGTATCGGCTATTTTGTGAATTTTCAGAAAATTTAATTGCTGTTTTATTACATCAGACATTTATTTAGTGATCTTGTAAGACAGTTATCGAGCTATTCGCTGTTTATTGTTTCTGTTTACGCTTGTTAGTGCTTTAAAAATAAAAGTGTTAGTTATCCAGAAATTTGGATTCATTCTTGTATCTTGAGTGTACATACATGATTCCAGAGGGTAATTTGTAACAATATCGTAAAATAAATTTTAAATAGAAGTAAATCTTTGGATTGGTCGCAGTGAAAATCTTTAGAATCACTTAAATAATGACGTGTTTGTTTAAATTTAAATATTGAAAATTTGCATGCATAAGTAGGATTTAAAAATGCATTTCTTTATCAGGGTATATTATTACTTATTTTAATTTAAAATAATTATGAAATACATTAGTTTCAAAGAAGAGCATTTATAACGTTTAGCAAAAGAAAATCAATGTTTAAAATCATTTAAAATACTGATGAAATTTTACTTTTCCTGCAATACATGATAATGTATAGGGAAAGTATTGGAATCATGCCGGGAATCGCAACTCGCGTTCTAGATGGACCTACCCGTTTTGGGACCTGTAGAATACGAAAATACTATTTTTAGCGTACATCTGTGTGTGTGTGTGTGTGTGTGTGTCTGTCTATCTATGCAATATATGTATCCACTCTAACTCAAAAACTAATGGACCGAATTTTATAAAATTTGGCCAGTAAGTCCCTTGTGGGGGACCCTGGTGATTTTGGTACAATTCGGAATAAAAGAACAATTTTTTTATGAAATGACTGGAAAAAATTGCCTGTATCCATTCTAACTGAAAAACTAATTGACCAAATATTACAAAATTTGGTAGATAAGTCACTTGTGTGTTGCCCTGGTGCTGATTAGATGATTTTGGTATGACCCGTAGAAAAAGTACCTACTTTTTTAGCAAAATGGCCTGCAAAAAGTGTCAAAATATAAAATGAAAGACTATATATGCTCAAATGCATTAATTAAATGCTTGTTTTATATGTATTGTTTGACGATGAAAAGAATAAGACCAACCCCATTTATTCTAGGACTAGCCGTTCTTGAGATATTTTAGGTTTTTCACATTTTTGCTACGCCGGTTTTGAGAATAAGTCCAGTTACCAAATGAAAACGAAAGTTGAATTAAAAGTGTAAATTCAGTGTAATTTAATTAATTATGCGTGTTATTTAATACAATTAAGCTCAATTTAACAAAGTATTAATGAAATAAAGAGAAAATGAATTTAAGTCTGCAGGAAAAGTCATGTGGTGACCACATCAGATTTCTTTTTATATTGAAAATATTAGAAATTTGATTCCAACGTTGGATTTGAAAATTAATGTTATCACGAAAGCATATTAAACCTAATTGTAATTAAAAAAAATCTGATGTGGCCAGCAAATGATTTTCTTTATATAATGCAATGAATTTACTACTTCTACAGTTAAAAAAAATGTTATTCTTATAGTAAATACCTATATTATTTCCAAGATATTGAATTTTCTTCAATTAGTCGTCATTTTCATTGATTTAAAGTCATTTTCATCCATTTTGCGAGATTTTCGTTAATTTGGCAACATTTAAAAATGTCGCCAAGTTGACGACATTTCGCTAAATTCGTCGCCAAAGTCTCGCCAAGCGTTATGGACAGAGAAATAAGTTATTCTTGAAGCATATAAATGACTATTGACGTTTAAATACAAAAGTGTTACTCAAAGTATCTTTTCTCGTGAATGGAACGAGTTAGATCCACGAGAATGATGTCACCAAATTTATCGGATGATATTACATATGAAGAGTGAACATGTTTCTTAACAGTTAATATATTTTTTCATTCATGGGAGTTTTTTATAAATTTATTTGAAAAATGTGCAATATCTCGAGAACGGTTCATGCTAACGTTCTAAAGTTTATGTCAATCGTTTTCTAAGCAAAAATTACATAAGAAATGTTTATTTACATAACTTTATAAAAGGTCTTGATTTTTCGATGATTTTTTCAAAATTTCACTCGAAAATTTAGTGGGGTTCCGAACATTCGATTGTATTTTAAAACAATTGGCTTCCAGTATTTTACGGATCGTGATTTTTGCACCGAATTTCATTCGAATCGCTCTATTCGCTCGTGAGATATCGTTTCCACAGACTCACTGACACACACACACACACACACACACACACACACACACACACACGCACACACATACATCACCTCAAAAATGTTCGATTCGTGATCAGGGATGCTTGAAACGTGCTCTCGCGTCGAAAATTCGAATTCGAATTTTCGACTCGGTCACAATACTTTTCTTATACATTATGTATATAAGGAAATTAATAATTCGAAAGAGTAGTAATCATGTCGCTAGATAGTAGACAAATTTCAGAATACTTTAAATAAATATGGAATTTATTTAAGTATTAAACATTGAAAATATACTAGCATAAGATCATTCAGAAATCAATTTCATCAGATAGGAATGTCACACTTAAATTTAATTAAAAATGACTTGCAAATAAATGTGAAAAAGAAGTAATTTTAAGACTTAGTAGTAGAGAACTATAGCTCAATATAATTGCGACAAATTTATTGAAAACTATATAATGGATAATCTTTTAAGTCGAATTTTAAAATTACTTTCGATACACAAAAATATTACACGTAAATTTAATTTAAAATCCTGATAAAATAAACCTGCAAGACATGTAATTATATAGTTTAGCACTAGGAAATCTTTAAAATCTTTTAAATTAAAGAGGCTAATATTGAAAATGATAATATAAAGAATCGATTAGGTTGGATTTAATAACTAATTTCAATAGTAAGGAATAGTGCTTGCCTGAATTTAATTTAATGTTTGTGAAAAAAGTTTCAAAGAGCAGTAATTATAATGTTTGATAGCAGAAAATCTTTAAAATCATTAAAATAAATGACGAATTTGTTATAACTGAAAATATTAAAATCTGCAAGCATAGGGCAGATTTAAAAAAGAATTGCTTTAACAAATATACCGAAAATTTAATTTATGAAAATATATTCTAAACAGAAGTAATTATGACGTTTGGTAGTTGAAAATCTTTAAAATAATTCAAATAATAAAAAAAATTATTTAAATTAAAAATTTTGAAAAACTATTGATATAAAAATCAGATGTAAAAATGAATTTATTACTTTCCATATATACATCATGTATTAGGAAAGTATTGTGACGGGGTCGAAAATTCGAATTCGAGTTTTCGACGGGAGAGCACGTTTCAAGCATCCCTGATCACAAATCGAACATTTTTAAGGTGATGTCTGTGTGTGTGTGTGTGTCAGTGAGACTGTGGAGACGGTAACTGACGAACGAATGGACCGATTCTACCGAAATTTGGTACAAAAATTACAATCCGTAAACACTGGAAGTCTGTTGTTTATACACCCAGTCGAATGTTCCGAACCCCCCTAAATTTTCGAGTGAAATTTTGAAAAAATCATCAAAAAATCAAAATCTTTAATAGACATTTTATTTAATAGACATTAAATAGACATTTCTTATGTAATTTTTCCTTAGAAAACGATTGACACAAACTGCAGGACTTTAGCATTAACCGTTCTCGAGATATTGCACATTTTTCAAATAAATTTATCAAGAAATCAAGTAAAATTAAAAAAAATATTAGCTCTTAAAACAGGTTCACTTTTCATATGTAATATCATGCCATAAATTTGGTGATACCATTCTCGTGGATCTAACTCGTTCCATTCTCGAGAAAAGATACTTTGTAATCCTTTTGTATTTGAACGCCAATAGTCGTTTATCTGCTGTAAGAATAACTTATTTCTCCGTTCATAACGATTGTCGAGATTTTGGCGACGAATTTGACGTAATATCGCCTACTTGGCGACTTTTTTAAATGTTGCCAAATTAACGAAAATCTCGCCAAATGGATAAAAATGACGATACGTCAATTAAAATGACGACTAATTGAAGAAAATTCAATATCTTGGAAAGAATATAATTATCTACTATAAGAATGACATTTTTTAATTGTAAAAGTAGTAAATTCATTGCATTATATAAGGAAAGGCATGTGCTGCCCACATCAGTTTTTTTTAAAGAATGCGTCGTCCGAACTTAATTTAAAATGTTAATGAAGAAAATTTAAATGAGATGTGATTACATTGTTTGGTACTACACTATTTTTAAAATTATTTAAAATAATCGGGAATTTATTTAAATTATAAATATTGAATATCTGCTTAGAAACAGCAGATTCAGACATGAATATTTTTTAAAGGAATATGTCACTTGAATTGAATTTAAAACCATCGTGAAATGAGTTAGGGAGAAAAGTAATTTTACCGTCTGGCAGAAGAATATCTTCAAATTTATTTAAAATGATAATGAATTTTTAAATCTGAATATATTGCAAAAGGAGGAGTTAAAAATTATTTTCGTAACATGCTGCATCTAATTGTAATTTAAAATTATGTTGCAATAAATTTGAAAGAGATATTATTATATCGCTAGGCAGTAGACAATGTATAAAATAATTTAAACTAATATGAAATTTATTGAAGTTAAAATTATTTCAATTTTTCTCGTATAAACGGGATTCAAAAAAAAATTTTTTTCCAAGGAATATGTTACGCAAATTTAATTTACAACCATCATAAAATAAATTTGAACGAGAAGTAATTATATTGTAAGATTATAAAATATCCTGTAAATTATTTAAATGAATGAGAAATTTTAAAGTAATAAGAAATTGTAAGAGAGAAGTAATTTGAAAGTTTAGCAGTAAAAACAAAACAAAAAGAACTAAAAATTAAAATTATGGGGAATCTGCTTGCATATGTTGAATGCAAGAATAAATGTTTATAGTAAGGATTGTTTTGCTTAAATTTTAATTAATGTCGTGAAATAAGTTTCAAAGAGAAGTAAATATAAGTTTTGATTGTGTGTAGAAAATCATGAAAATTTATTTCGAAGTATTTATATTGAAAGCAGTATAAAATTTAATTTAAAATCATCATGAAAATAATTTGAAAAATAAGTGATTACCAGCTACTCCATCAAAACTTTATTTTTGCTTCAAAAATTAAATGCTCTTCTGTTTGCATTTTATAAAAAGATGCAGTTGGTATACATAACATGCTACATTAATTTTAAATTTACTTCCTTTCCTATTGAACGCGATAAACTATTAATGGAAACAACTAACTTGTTATTGAAGGATATTATATTCTTATTATGATTGCACTATTTTATGGAATGAGACAATATAATGTTTACTATATTTAAATATGTTTATATACATAGAGTTTTAAAGATATACGTAAAATAACTTAAATATTTTCGTATAATTGAACTAAAATATAATATATCACATATGCAATAAAATCAGGTGAATGATTTGTTTGAATTTGATTGTGTACTGCAATCCATTTTAGTGATTTTCTTGTGAAGTGGAGAACTTTTAAAGATGACAGTTATTATATAGTAAACTTTCTGTACACTAATGCGTATTGTTACGAATATTTAAACTATCTTCACGGCGTATTGCTTGTCTTCAAAGAAAAACAACTTTTACGGGCAATCTGATAGTATTTGAAGAACCAGGTCGCTTAACCTTGTCGTGAAACTTGGATACCAAAATGACAAATTTAGCGAAACATCGCCAATTGGGCGACTTTTAGCTAGTTTTGAAAACTGCTCGAGTTTTCTAGATTTTTTAAGGATATCATGAGTTACGTGGTTTCTTTTTATAGAAATTTTCTCAGAAGGCATCTTCAGTGGAACTCTTCAGGATTCTCTTCCCTCCTTCAGTTAGTTGGAGTGATACAAATAAAAGTTAATTTTAGATAGGCCAGTGTCTTGAGAATATAATCTTCTGTTTCATGAAATGATTAAAGAACCACAAAAAAAAAATTAACTCTTGAAATTCTTAACCAATGTACGAATTCGAGCAATTTTCAAAACTCGCCAAAAGTCAATATGTTGGCTATATTTGCCGAATTTGTCGACAAGATCAGGTAATATTGACGTTCAAATAATAATAGCAGTCTGTAAAAGTTATTTTACTTTGGGAACAGGCAATATGCAGTGAAGAAAGTTTAAGTATTTATTTGTAATAATAAAACTGGTGGTGGTGTGGCATTTTAATATGCAGGAGTATTTAGTTCATAATAGTCATACAGGAATGCGGCTATAATCTAGAATCACAGTAGTGACGCGTTATCAAGTTTATTACATTACATGGCCATTTTTCAGTCTTCTGCAGTTCTTGAACTTTTCGACATTTCGAAAAGCGATGCGTATATTAAGAATCAGCACCGGAAAATGACTAGAAACCCTAAGTTTATTGAATAAGAGTAAAACATGAACGGAGATAAGGAAGGGGATGTAAAATCGTAATTTAAGTATTTCTTTAATTTTTCTGCTTCGTTTTCTACTTATTTTCTACTAACTATTTATTGGAAACATTTCAAATTTTCATCAAAGTTTTGCATCATGAGATACGCTGGACATTTAAAATATTTATAACTATTTTAAATCATCATTTAAAATATTTTCCTTTAGCAGTTCAACCACCCCATGCACAAATTCGACAATCTTTCATAAGATAACATAAACTTGGTGAAATTTTTCTTGTGTTAGGAAACTGGTAAGAGTCTTGAAGGAAATGTGACCTATAGATGAAGCGGAGATAGAAGGGAATGATATCATACTATTACAAACACGTAACAGACACTCATTGTTATAATTTGATTTCATTACGCTACATCTGACTTCATATACCCTTTAGGCTGAGTAATAATACAATTCTTGTAGAAAAGTGTAAAATAATTAAATTTTAGATTAAAAATATCAAAACATTTCTCTAAGTAGCTTGTATCATCGTCGCACAATAACGCATCAATTTTCCCCCATTCGAAATATGAAAAAAATGTCATCCATCTATGTCAATCCATCTATGTAGCAGTGTTTTCTTTTTCGATTTCTTAACATGAAACAGTGATTTCTGTTTCAATTTTAGAATAAAATAGGGGCTCTGTCCCCTGCACACTACGCTTTGCACCCCCCCTTCGGGAGGCTTCGTCTCCTACTCACTGAGGTCGCAGAGCTCGCTTCATACTTATCTCTCCTAAAAATTCTACTTTCAAAAATCTCTTTTTCCATCCCTACCTATTTTCCGTAGGAGGTAAAAGCAACGATTTTTCTTAGCTCAGGGAATCCAAAAACTGAATCTATATTATGAAACAACGCAATTACAATATATTTGTTTTAAATGATGATCAAACGTCTTAAAATCCATCCTAAAACCGCTTTATTTTGCTTAAATTCTGTGAATCTACATACTGAAACAGCGCAGTTACAATATATTTGAGTTTAAATGATCCTCAGACTTTGATTATTTTTACAACGAAGCCTAATTTTCACTTATGGAGAATGTAAACACACCAAGTTTTAAGATGAGTTGTTTAAGAATTATTGAATTTCTTTAATGCAAAATTATTTATCTCTGGAGTCTGCAATATAGTTGATATAAATGAAACATTCATTAATTTTACATAGAGAAGCAGACAATTTTATAGTAGACTTTTTCCTGAAATTTTAAGCATAGAGTTAAATTACTTGTATCCCCATGGTTTTAAGTTTTTAACTAAAATAAATTATTGTAGTATTGTGATGAATAAAAGGAATGGAATAAAAGTGTATGAAAGAGATATTTTCTGCTTTTACATAGAGAGCCAGGCAGTTTATATTTCAATGACGTCATTTGAATAATATTTATATTTTTCGACGAAGTTTTAAGTTTTCAAATATAATAAATTATTGTAGTACTGTGATAATTTTAAAATTATTACTGCTGAATGTATCGCATTTTAAAGATGTTTAAATAAAATTTCATTTCAGTTGGAAAGTGTTTCATAATCAATGCTTTATGCATGATTGATCTTTCTTGTTTAATATTTACATGAGGCATGAGGACTAGAAGCTGCAGAATAAAAGTTCAAAATGTGATATGATCGGACTAAGTCATTCCAAAATAGATAGGAACTTAAAATTTAATTTCAGTGGGAAATCGAGCCACAAATCTCCAACTGACAAGTTAACGTGTTATTTATTGAGCTAGTTAGAAGCTTAAATGTCCTTTTATATTTGAATAAGATTACATCTTATGGTATGTAGTGCCACGGAAGAAATAAATAGTTTTTTTTTTATTTTTTGCGATTCTGGGTCTAGAAAAAAATATGCCTTCTTCTCATATCTAGATTTATTCCTTAAATATTTTGAGAACATAACGATGAAATGCCAACTTGTTAGAGTGACATCGAAACAATTGCTTGTTCAGTGAGTGGATATATAATGTGACATTTAGATATCTCCACACCAGGCGGTTGATAACACAACAGGACCTGGAATTACTGTCATGAAATCAAAGGTTGCACAATAGAATCAGTGTCCTAATCGCGGATAATGAGATGGGGAGATCAAATCTAGCTGTACATTTTGTGTATATGTAATTTAATGCTTGTGTATATGTAATTTAATGCTTTACTGCACAATGCAGCAACAACGCAATGTATGAGTAATAAAAACTGAAAAAATGATAATCCAAATTCAGTAGGCAAGAATTTTTTTTTAATTTTAATTAACCAAAAACAATTACTAAATTACATGTAAAAATCAAATAGTTCGTAGCCATAGAATGAAGATATTTTACTTCTATAAAGAATTTAAAATGTTCATTGCATTTTAGTATTTTCTTTGGGAAAAAGTAAAAGAAAAATATTTGGTTAAATTAAAAAAAAATCTTGGTTAACTATTGAATTTGGATTATGGTATTTTTTAGGATTTTCATTGTTGATGAGTTGCATTATACGTACGACGATTCACCTCTTCAAAGCATACTGCATTTAGTTATGATTCCTCTTTTTATCTATATAGGATGCTTAAGCACAGTTGATCTTGCTATTGTGCTATCCCAATTGGTTTTTTACATATATTTCCATTTTGACAGTTTGTTTAAATTAAATGTGAAATTCTGTTATATAATGATTTTTTCGGGGAATCGTATTTTTGAAAAAAAAAAAAAACTTATATAGGGTCAAATAAGAAAAAATAGTTCCACTAGAAAAAGTTTTGCTATACAGGAACTAGCCTAGAGAAAAATATCCGGTGTAATTATTTGCCATATTCCTGAAGATATTTACACAATAGAAGTAAGTGATCACAAGAAAGATCAATCATGCATAAAGCATTGATTATGAAACACTTTTCAACTGAAATGGAAATTTATTCAAATATCTCTAAAATGCGCACGCATATGACTTAAATTATCGCAGTAATACAATAATTTATTTTATTTGGAAACTTAAAACTTCTTAAAAAAGACTATGCTATAAAATTGTCTGCTTTGTAAAATTAATGAATATTTCATTCATATCACTTATATTCCGGACTCCAGAGCTAAATAAGTTTGCTTTAAAAAAATTCAGCAATTCTCATACAACTCATTTTACAATAACTTGATCTGTTTACATTCAGCATATGTTAAAATTAGGCTTTGTTGTAGAAATAATCAAAGTTTACTGATCATTTTAAATAAAAAGTAGTGCGATTGTGTAAGCACAGAAGATATTTTACGTCTATAAAGTATTTAAAATGTTCATTGCATTTTAGTATTTTCTTTTGGAAAAAGTAAAAGAAAACTATTTGGTTAAATTTAAAAAAAATCTTGGTTAACTATTGAATTTGGATTATGATATTTTTTAAGATTTTCATTGTTGATGAGTTGCATTATACGTACGATGATTCACTTCTTCAAAGCATACTGCACTTAGTTATTACACAGCTACACATAATGTGGCAGTATTAGGGTTATTTTATACTGGATAATTTGTTTTTTCATAATCTTTTCAGCGACTTGCTATCAATTTCCCATGTGAATTTTTCTAAAGTTCAAGCTAATTTTCAATTCGAAGAATATTAGTTTTCATTACTCAAAGCGATTCGTACTGACAGATATAGTTAATAGTTTGATGGCATTGAGTTTTTGGTATGATGATTGTTTAATTTGCTTTTATCTCTTATTATTTTTCTTGATACATTTTTGTTCTTAGTGTTTTTCCTTGTTGTTTTTCACATTATGTTTTTTGTTACACTGGGTGGCTTCAATACTTCGCTCTGAATAAGGAAAATCAGGCTTTTCAGAAATGATCGTCTGTGTTTTAACGTTTTATTTGTGCATCGGTTTACGTTATGATTCCTCTTTTTATCTATATGGGATGTTTAAGCACAGTTGATCTTGCTATTGTGCTATCCCAATTGGTTTTATACATATATTTCTAATTTGAAAGTTTGTTTAAATTAAATGTGAAATTCTGTTATATAATGATTTTTTCGGGGAATCGTATTTTTGGAAAAAAAACAAACAAACTTATATAGGGTCAAATAAGAAAAAATAGTTTCACTAGAAAAAGTTTTGCTATACAGGAACTAGCCTAAAGAAAAATATCCGGTGTAATTATTTGCCATATTCCTAAAGATATTTACAATAGAAGTAAGCGATCACAAGAAAGATCAATCATGCATAAAGCATTGATTATGAAACACTTTTTAACTGAAATGGAAATTTATTCAAATATCTCTAAAATGCGCACGCATATGACTTAAATTATCGCAGTAATACAATAATTTATTTTATTTGGAAACTTAAAACTTCTCAAAAAAGACTATGCTATAAAATTGTCTGCTTTGTAAAATTAATGAATATTTCATTCATATCACTTATATTCCGGACTCCAGAGCTAAATAAGTTTGCTTTAAAAAAATTCAGCAATTCTCATACAACTCATTTTTCAATAACTTGATCTGTTTACATTCAGCATATGTTAAAATTAGGCTTTGTTGTAGAAATAATCAAAGTTTACTGATCATTTTAAATAAAAAGTAGTGCGATTGTGTAAGCACAGAAGATATTTTACGTCTATAAAGTATTTAAAATGTTCATTGCATTTTAGTATTTTCTTTTGGAAAAAGTAAAAGAAAACTATTTGGTTAAATTTAAAAAAAATCTTGGTTAACTATTGAATTTGGATTATGATATTTTTTAAGATTTTCATTGTTGATGAGTTGCATTATACGTACGATGATTCACTTCTTCAAAGCATACTGCACTTAGTTATTACACAGCTACACATAATGTGGCAGTATTAGGGTTATTTTATACTGGATAATTTGTTTTTTCATAATCTTTTCAGCGACTTGCTATCAATTTCCCATGTGAATTTTTCTAAAGTTCAAGCTAATTTTTACTTCGAAGAATATTATTTTTCATTCCTCAAAGCGATTCATACTGACAGATATAGTTAATAGTTTGATGGCATCGAGTTTTTGGCATGATGATTGTTTAATTTGCTTTTATCTCTTATTGTTTTTCTTGATCCATTTTTGTTCTTAGTGTTTTTCCTTGTTGTTTTTCACATTATGTTTTTTGTTACACTGGGTGGCTTCAATACTTCGCTCCGAATAAGGAAAATCAGGCTTTTCAGAAATGATCGTCTGTGTTTTAATGTTTTATTTGTGCATCGGTTTACGTTATGATTCCTCTTTTTATCTATATAGGATGTTTAAGCACAGTTGATCTTGCTATTGTGCTATCCCAATTGGTTTTATACATATATTTCCAATTTGAAAGTTTGTTTAAATTAAATGTGAAATTCTGTTATATAATGATTTTTTCGGGGAATCGTATTTTTGGAAAAAAAAAACTTATATAGGGTCAAATAAGAAAAAATAGTTCCACTAGAAAAAGTTTTGCTATACAGGAACTAGCCTAAAGAAAAATATCCGGTGTAATTATTTGCCATATTCCTGAAGATATTTACAATAGAAGTAAGTGATCACCAGAAAGATCAATCATGCATAAAGCATTGATTATGAAACACTTTTCAACTGAAATGGAAATTTATTCAAATATCTCTAAAATGCGCACGCATTACAATCAATTTACTTGGAAACTAAGAACTTCATCAAAGATGGCAATGCTATTGAATCATCTGCTTCTCTATGTAAAATCAATGCATATTTCATTCATATGACTTATATTCCAGACTCCAGAGCTAAATAATTTTGAGTTAAAAATTTCAGCAATTCTCATACAGCTCATTTTACAATAACTTGATCTGTTTACATTCAGCATATGTTAAAATTAGGCTTTGTGGTAGAAATAATCAAAGTTTACTGATCATTTAAAATAAGAAGTAGTGCGATTGTGTAAGCACAGAATTTAGATACACAGATAATATACAAATATAAAGTGATATTAGGAGGGATGCAACATTAAATATACCTTAAAAATCACAATTTTCACTAAGCGAAAAAAAAATGGATGTCACATTTTATTTTGCAATGAATCACGTGATCTCTTCATATGATATGTAATTATTATTTAAATTTTATATAAAAAACTATTGAACATATTTTGATAAAAATTTTTTTACACATTTTACGTGATAATTTGAATATTTCCTAAAATTTTCAAAACAATTTGTCAAATTTAGCTTTATTTAAAAAATGTTTCAAAAATTAGGTCCCATAGAGTTCAATATGTATTTCATGTTTTCAACCCGGGTTCAATCCGAAACGAATTGGGTGATATTATTTTTTTTTTACATTTTCATATGTCCCACAGAGCGTCTCAACAACATATTAAAATTTAATTTTGATAAAGTCATTTTTACGGCAGTTATCGTGCGAACGGGATTCAAACAGAATAAACAAAGTCCCAAACACTGTAGAGCTTGTGTTGGAAAGTGTTAATAACTGCCAAAATAGGGAAATTGGAATCTGATTTTCCCTTGATTTGACGATTTTCAACCAAGGACGGACGGACACCAAATTGAAACCAATCGTGAAAACGTATCTGAGGAATATCATTTGCTTCTAATCAGGTACTTGTTGAGGAAAATTATAGTGTTCTACACAAAAACTTTACAAAAACTATACTTGAACGCAAACGTTTTAGTTTTCAGCTTTTCGAAAATAAAAAACAAAAACCCAACGAATTTTTCATAGATAGTGCAGAAATATAGTGTCTCACTGACACACACACAGACTCACTGACACACATACTTTCACACACACACACACAGACATCACTTCAAAAATGTTTGATTCGTGATCAGGGATGCTTGAAACGTGCTCTCCCGTCAAAAACTCGATTTCGAATTTTCGACCCCGTCACAATACTTTCCTTATACATTATGTATATAAGGAAAGTAAAAATAGCTGTGATGCAATTTTCGTGATGCAATGCGTTCGTGACGTCATTAGCCCCCTTCTCCCGAGAGACTGTTAAACTTGATATCAATTTATGATATTTTCAAGTCCGTTAAAATAAAGGATAACATGCTATAATTGTGATACGGGTTTTTCAATTTTTACTTTCCTTATATCTTCTTCTTCTATATAATAAAAGGCAATGTCTGTGTGTGTGTGTGTCTGTCTTATACACTATACGTTTCGCGACCGCGCGTCGGAGAGCTACGAAATTTGGCAATCGGAGACCTGGGGGGGAGGGAAGGGGACACGTGAAAACCGATTTTCAAAATTCTAATTATTTTTTTATTTATTTAATGTTTTATGCGATTTCGACCTTTTTTTGCCCTTTTTTCTCCACGATCCAGACGTCGTAGAAAAAAACAACTCACACCATCGGAAAGAGCAGACAATTGCGAGTAAAAATATATCAATTTCAAATCTCCATTTCGATTTCTAATATTTTTTAAAGATTTTAAAACAAAAGTCACTTTTGGCTCAAAAAAACGATTTTTGGTTTTTAAATTCTCGCATAGTAAAAAGTACTCATAATTTCGACTAATAATTTACATTTTTAGAAAGCTGAAATATCTGGCATTCTTACAAGTCTAATCTGGTCCAGAAATAATGAAAATTGCCTTCAGGATCGCAATTTTAAAGACGTCATGATTTTAAATTTCTCGGCGTTCCGCTCGGCGTGCCGCTTCGTTTCTCCCCCGCTGAAGCAGGGAAGGTGGTGGGTGGGGACGTCAAGGTGGAGGTGACGTCACGGTTCTGTATATGCATAGCGATGGGTGGGACAATAAGAAACCGAATTAGTTTTTACTTTCCGTTTCCCGCGCTTCCGATTTTAAATGAAATAAGAGCTTAACATATGCACTGTAGAAATTATTATATTTATATTTTAAATGATGGAACGATATGGATTTTTTAAATGGATATTTTAATTTTATGGATATTTTAAATGATGGAACGATGGATATTTTAATTTTATGGATATTTTAAATGATGGAACGATGGATATTTAAATTTTATGGATATTTTAAATGATGGAACAATGGAATGAGGATGATGGAATTAAGAGCTTAGAGAGCATATGGTCATTTTAAATTGTAAATTAGCGCGCGGGAAGTTAGCGGTAGGCCCGGGTACGATTCCCGCCACTGCCAAAGTGTTCACGCGGAATACGATCACGTTAAACATGTGGGCCCGTAAGTCCTTCCGAGAGGTTGGTGGTAGGGGAAGGAGGATACGGCCCCTGTGGATCCCTCCCCCACTGGGTTCCCGTCTAAATTGGATGAATATATAGAAAGTTATGGAGATTGTCGCGGAGGGCGCGGCAGCCCAGTGGTTAGCGCGCGGGAATTGCACTCAGTAGGTCCGGGTTCGATTCCCGCCACTGCCAAAACTTACGCCACGTTCACGCAGAGTACGATCACGTTAAACATGTGGGTTCGTGAGTCTTTCTGAGAGGTTGGTGGTAGGGGAAGGAGGGTACGGCCTAAATTGGGTGAATAAAAAGAAAGTTATGGAGATTGTCGCGGAGGGCGAAGTAGCCCAGTGGGTTAGCGCGCGGGAATTGCACGCGGTAGGCCCGGGTTCGATTTCCAAAATTTCCGCCGTGTTCACGCGGAGTACGATCACGCGGAATAAACATGTGTGTCTGTAAGTCCTTTCGAGAGGTTGGTGGTTGGGGAAGGAGGGTACGGTCCCCGTGGGTGCCTCTCCCACTGGGTTCCGGTCTAAATTCGGTGAATAAAAAGAAAGTTATGGAAAATGTCGCGGAGGGCGAAGTACACCAGTGGTTAGCGCGCGGGAATTTCACTGGGTAGGCCCGGGTTCGATTCCCGCCACTGCCAAAACTGCAGCCGCGTTCACGCGGAGTACGATCACGTTAAACATGTGGGATCGTAAGTCATTCCTAAAGGTTGGTGGTAGGGGAAGGAGGGTACGGTCCCTGTGGATGTCTTCCCCACTGAGTTCCGGTCTAAATTGGGTGGCACTTCCTGGCCGTCCAAACAGTTACCTTACACCTTCTGGTAAGGTCGCGCCAGCGAGTGTGCCACGGTTACAATTTGCCACGGTCAGAATTTTCAAGGGTAGCGAACAGGCTGGTCGCCAAAGGCGGCTAGTAAATAATAAAAGGCAATGTCTGTCTGTGTGTGTGTGTGTGTGTCTGTGTGTCTTATACACTATACGTTTCGCGACCGCGCGTCGGAGAGTTACGAAATTTGGCAATCGGAGACCCTGGGGGGTGGGAAGGGGACACGTGAAAACCGATTTTCAAAATTCTAATTATTTTTTTATTTATTTAATGTTTTATGCGATTTCGACCTTTTTTTTATCTTTTTGCCCTTTTTTCTCCTCGATCCAGACATCGTAGAAAAAAACAAATCACACCATCGGAAAGAGCAGAGAATTTCGAGTAAAAATATATCAATTTCAAATCTCCATTTTGATTTCTAATATTTTTTAAAGATTTTAAAACAAAAGTCACTTTTGGCTCAAAAAAACGATTTTTGGTTTTTAAATTCTCGCGTAGTAAAAAGTACTCATAATTTCGACTAATAATTTACATTTTTAGAAAGCTGAAATATCTGGCATTCTTACAAGTCTAATCTGGTCCAGAAATAATGAAAATTGCCTTCAGGATCGCAATTTTAAAGACGTCATGATTTTAAATTTCTCGGCGTTCCGCTCGGCGTGCCGCTTCGTTTCTCCCCCGCTGAAGCAGGGAAGGTGGTGGGTGGGGACGTCAAGGTGGAGGTGACGTCACGGTTCTGTATATGCATAGCGATGGGTGGGACAATAAGAAACCGAATTAGTTTTTACTTTCCGTTTCCCGCGCTTCCGATTTTAAATGAAATAAGAGCTTAACATATGCACTGTAGAAATTATTATATTTATATTTTAAATGATGGAACGATATGGATTTTTTAAATGGATATTTTAATTTTATGGATATTTTAAATGATGGAACGATGGATATTTTAATTTTATGGATATTTTAAATGATGGAACGATGGATATTTAAATTTTATGGATATTTTAAATGATGGAACAATGGAATGAGGATGATGGAATTAAGAGCTTAGAGAGCATATGGTCATTTTAAATTGTAAATTAGCGCGCGGGAAGTTAGCGGTAGGCCCGGGTACGATTCCCGCCACTGCCAAAGTGTTCACGCGGAATACGATCACGTTAAACATGTGGGACCGTAAGTCCTTCCGAGAGGTTGGTGGTAGGGGAAGGAGGGTACGGTCCCTGTGGATGCCTCCTTCACAGGGTTCCCGTCTAAATTGGGTGAATATAAAGAAAGTTGCGGAGGGCGAGGCAGCCCAGTGGTTAGCGCTCAGGAATTGCACTCGGTAGGCCCGGGTTCGATTCCCGCCACTTCCAAAACTGCCGCCGTGTTCACGCGGAGTACGATCACGATAAACATGTGGGTCCGGAAGTCCTTCCGAGAGGTTGGTGGTAGGGGAAGGAGGGTACGGTCCCTGTGGATGCCTCCCTCACAGGGTTCCCGTCTAAATTGGGTGAATATAAAGAAAGTTGCGGAGGGCGAGGCAGCCCAGTGGTTAGCGCTCAGGAATTGCACTCGGTAGGCCCGGGTTCGATTCCCGCCACTTCCAAAACTGCCGCCGTGTTCACGCGGAGTACGATCACGATAAACATGTGGGTCCGGAAGTCCTTCCGAGAGGTTGGTGGTAGGGGAAGGAGGGTACGGTCCCTGTGGATGCCTCCCTCACAGGGTTCCCGTCTAAATTGGGTGAATATAAAGAAAGTTGCGGAGGGCGAGGCAGCCCAGTGGTTAGCGCTCAGGAATTGCACTCGGTAGGCCCGGGTTCGATTCCCGCCACTTCCAAAACTGCCGCCGTGTTCACGCGGAGTACGATCACGATAAACATGTGGGTCCGGAAGTCCTTCCGAGAGGTTGGTGGTAGGGGAAGGAGGGTACGGTCCCTGTGGATGCCTCTCCCACTGGGTTCCGTTCTAAATTGGGTAAATAAAAAGAATGTTATGGAGATAGTCGCTGGGGGCGAAGAAGCCCAGTGGTTAGCGCGCGGGAATTGCACTCAGTAGGCCCGGGTTCGATTCCCAAAATTGCGGCCGTGTTTACGCGGAGTACGATCACGTTAAACATGTGGGTCCGTGAGTCCTTCCGAGAAGTTGGTGGTAGGGGAAGGAGGGTACGGTCTAAATTGGATGAATAAAAAGAAAGTTATGGAGATTGTCGCGTAGGGCAAAGTAGCCCAATGGTTAGCGCGCGGAAATTGCACTCGGTAGGCCCGGGTTCGATTCCCAAAATTGCCGCCGTGTTTACGCGGAGTACGATCACGTTAAACATGTGGGTCTGTAAGTCCTTCCGAGAGGTTGGTGGTAGGGGAAGAAGGGTACGGTCCCTGAGGATGCTTCTCCCACTTGGTTCCGGTCTAAATCCGGTCTAATAAAAGGCAATGTCTGTGTGTGTGTGTGTCGGTCTTATACACTATACGTTTCGCGACCGCGCGTCGGAGAGCTACGAAATTTGGCAATCGGAGACCTGGGGGGGAGGGAAGGGGACACGTGAAAACCGATTTTCAAAATTCTAATTATTTTTTTATTTATTTAATGTTTTATGCGATTTCGACCTTTTTTTGCCCTTTTTTCTCCACGATCCAGACGTCGTAGAAAAAAACAACTCACACCATCGGAAAGAGCAGACAATTGCGAGTAAAAATATATCAATTTCAAATCTCCATTTCGATTTCTAATATTTTTTAAAGATTTTAAAACAAAAGTCACTTTTGGCTCAAAAAAACGATTTTTGGTTTTTAAATTCTCGCATAGTAAAAAGTACTCATAATTTCGACTAATAATTTACATTTTTAGAAAGCTGAAATATCTGGCATTCTTACAAGTCTAATCTGGTCCAGAAATAATGAAAATTGCCTTCAGGATCGCAATTTTAAAGACGTCATGATTTTAAATTTCTCGGCGTTCCGCTCGGCGTGCCGCTTCGTTTCTCCCCCGCTGAAGCAGGGAAGGTGGTGGGTGGGGACGTCAAGGTGGAGGTGACGTCACGGTTCTGTATATGCATAGCGATGGGTGGGACAATAAGGAACCGAATTAGTTTTTACTTTCCGTTTCCCGCGCTTCCGATTTTAAATGAAATAAGAGCTTAACATATGCACTGTAGAAATTATTATATTTATATTTTAAATGATGGAACGATATGGATTTTTTAAATGGATATTTTAATTTTATGGATATTTTAAATGATGGAACGATGGATATTTTAATTTTATGGATATTTTAAATGATGGAACGATGGATATTTAAATTTTATGGATATTTTAAATGATGGAACAATGGAATGAGGATGATGGAATTAAGAGCTTAGAGAGCATATGGTCATTTTAAATTGTAAATTAGCGCGCGGGAAGTTAGCGGTGGGCCCGGGTACGATTCCCGCCACTGCCAAAACTGCCGAAGTGTTCACGCGGAATACGATCACGTTAAACATGTGGGCCCGTAAGTCCTTCCGAGAGGTTGGTGGTAGGGGAAGGAGGGTACGGTCCCTGTGGATGCCTCCCTCACAGGGTTCCCGTCTAAATTGGGTGAATATAAAGAAAGTTGCGGAGGGCGAGGCAGCCCAGTGGTTAGCGCTCAGGAATTGCACTCGGTAGGCCCGGGTTCGATTCCCGCCACTTCCAAAACTGCCGCCGTGTTCACGCGGAGTACGATCACGATAAACATGTGGGTCCGGAAGTCCTTCCGAGAGGTTGGTGGTAGGGGAAGGAGGGTACGGTCCCTGTGGATGCCTCCCTCACAGGGTTCCCGTCTAAATTGGGTGAATATAAAGAAAGTTGCGGAGGGCGAGGCAGCCCAGTGGTTAGCGCTCAGGAATTGCACTCGGTAGGCCCGGGTTCGATTCCCGCCACTTCCAAAACTGCCGCCGTGTTCACGCGGAGTACGATCACGATAAACATGTGGGTCCGGAAGTCCTTCCGAGAGGTTGGTGGTAGGGGAAGGAGGGTACGGTCCCTGTGGATGCCTCTCCCACTGGGTTCCGTTCTAAATTGGGTAAATAAAAAGAATGTTATGGAGATAGTCGCTGGGGGCGAAGAAGCCCAGTGGTTAGCGCGCGGGAATTGCACTCAGTAGGCCCGGGTTCGATTCCCAAAATTGCCGCCGTGTTTACGCGGAGTACGATCACGTTAAACATGTGGGTCCGTGAGTCCTTCCGAGAAGTTGGTGGTAGGGGAAGGAGGGTACGGTCTAAATTGGATGAATAAAAAGAAAGTTATGGAGATTGTCGCGTAGGGCAAAGTAGCCCAATGGTTAGCGCGCGGAAATTGCACTCGGTAGGCCCGGGTTCGATTCCCAAAATTGCCGCCGTGTTTACGCGGAGTACGATCACGTTAAACATGTGGGTCTGTAAGTCCTTCCGAGAGGTTGGTGGTAGGGGAAGAAGGGTACGGTCCCTGTGGATGCTTCTCCCACTTGGTTCCGGTCTAAATTGGGTGAATAAAAAGAAAGTTATGAAGAATATCGCGGAGGGTGAAGTACTCCAGTGGTTAGTGCGCGGGATTTGCCCTTGGTAGGCCCGGGTTCGATTCCCAAAATTGCCGAATAAAAATAAAGTTATGGAGATTGTCGCGGATGGCACGGTAGCCCAGTGGTTAGCGCGCGGGAATTTCACTCGGTAGGCCCGGGTTCGATTCCCGCCACTGCCAAAACTGCAGCCGTGTTCACGCGGAGTACGATCACGTTAAACGTGTGGGACTGCAAGTCCTTCCGAGAGGTTTGTGGTAGGGGAAGGAGGGTACGGTCTCTTTGGATGCCTCCCCCACTGGGTTCCGGTCTAAATTGTGTGGCACTTCCTGGCCTTCCAAGCAGTTACCTTACACCTTTCTGGTAGGTCGCGCCAACGAGTTTGCCACGGTTGGAATTTGCCACGATCAGAATTTTCAAGGGTAGCGAACAGGCTGGTCGCCAAAGGCGGCTAGTACATAATAAGGAAAGTATTGTGACGGGGTCGAAAATTCGAATTCGAGTTTTCGACGGGAGAGCACGTTTCAAGCATCCGTGATCACGAATCAAACATTTTTGAAGTGATGTCTGTATGTGTGTGTGTGTGTGTGTGTGTGTGTGTGTGTGTGTGAAAGTATGTGTGTGTGTGTGTGTGTGTCAGTGGGTCTGTGGAGACGATAACTGACGAACGAATGGACCGATTTGAACCAAATTTGGTACAAAAATCACAATCCATAAACACTGGAAGCCTATTGTTTTTATACGCAATCGAATGTTCAGAACCCCCCTAAATTTTCGAATGAAATTTTGAAAAAATTGTCGAAAAGTCAAAACCACTAATAAAGTTACACAAATAGACATTTCTTATGTCATTTTTCATTAGAAAACGATTGACATAACTTTTTGAACGCTAACACGAACCGTTCTCGACATATTGTACACTTTTTAAAAAAAATATCAAAAAGTCATATAAAATAAAATAAAAAATATTTCCTATTGATAAACATGTTCACTTTTCATATGTAATACCATGCGATACATTGGGTGACATCATTCTCGTGGATCTAGCTCGTTCCATTCATGAAAAAAGATACTCTGAGTAATACTTTTGTATATGAACGCCAATAGTCATTTATCTGCTGTAAGAATAACTTATTTCTTAGTGCATAACGCTTGGCGAGATTTTGGCGACGAATTTGGCGGAATGTCGCCAACTTGGCGACTTTTTGAAATGTTGCAAAATTAACGAAAATCTCGCCAAATGGATAAAAATGACGCTAAATCAATGAAAATGACGACTAATTGTCGAAAATTCAATGTCTTGGAAAGAATATTAGTATCTACTATAAGAAAAACCTATTTTTTTGCTGTAAAAGTAGTAAATTCATTACACTATATAAGGAAAGTCATGTGTTGCCCACTTCAGATTTTTTTTCTTGGAAAAAAAGAAGTACGAGCTATTTAATGGATTTAGGTATAGAAAAGCTGAGTTGAGCCACACCCCAGTAAATTTAAAGTTATTCTAGGAATGGGATTTATCTTATAGATGAATGACATAAGCATAATTGACTACATGTGGTATTTCAATGAAACAAATTATCTTACTCTACACATGCATAGTATTCTGATGGGGTCGAAATTGGGGGCGAACCAAAGGATATTTTCATGGCGTATCAGAGAGCTTATTTAAGGAGCATCAAAAGAACTTATTTATGGTGTATTAACAGAGCTTATTTAGGGCGCATCAAAATAACTTATTTAGGACTTATCAAAATAACTTATTTAGGTCGTATCAAAAAAACTTATTTAGGACGTATCAAAATAACTTATTTAGGTCGTATCAAAAAAACTTATTTAGACCGTATCAAAATATCTAATTTAGGGTGTACCTAAAGCTTATTAATGGCTTATCAAAGGAGCTTATACACCCGAGCACAGGACAAAATGCGTATTTAGGGCGTAGCATTTGATGTGCCCAGCGCCGGGACCAAAGCCTATTACGTACCCGAACAGAGGGCTAAGGTATGATTAAGTCACTATTTTGGACGAACATATGTATTTTTCAATTTAAGTGTGTGCTCGCGTTCAGAAGGCGACTTGCTTTTCGAAACATTTAATGAGTTCAATAAATCCCTTCTTTAAATCCCGGGCAACGTCGGGTACAGTTTCTAGTTTAAAATATTTCGATTTTGAATCTTACCAGTCAAGCCCGTTCTAGAACTGCAATCGGAAGATATGCGTTTGAGAATTACTCGAGAACTGCAGAAGCTAGAATGCCTAAAGTAGGCCTATTGTTGCATATCTGGGTATATTTTGTTTGGACTTTGAACTTTACCGATCCAGAGAGAACTGCACCCTCAAAAGAAGGTACATGATTTTCAAGGAATAATTCGAGAAAGCAGCTATAAAACTCAAATTTGCTGTTTGTTGTCTTTCGTGACATATTTCAATTCTTTGGGAATAGCAAGGCACATGTGTTTTAAGAAGTTCAAGCGAGAAAAAACAAATTTAACAGATCCACCCAAATATTTATTTTAAGACGTACTAAATAGTAGAAAACAAAGTACATGCATACTTGTATATATATATATATATATATATGTATTGGTTTGATTCTTTTTGCTACAATTAATTTCCTTATTTTGCAAATTTCGAAACCTCACATCTCATTTTATTGTTTCTTATTGCCAACTTACGTGAATTACTTAGGCATTTTAATTAAAATTTCATTTGTCTTGATTCTTAAAATAAAAATTAAATTATCGTTCTAAAGAAAACACCGCATGATTAAACTTTCTGATGCCATTTTCACGCGCAAAAATAAAAATATTTTGAAATTGCAATTACTTTTATTAAATGTTCGAATATACATTTTCCAGAGTTTCAATTTCTTTGGAATTTGAGTACTAGCTAATTTAATAATGTTAATTAACATAGCCTTTTGAAGATATTGCACGACAACGCATTTTAATTCCTTTTAAATTCCGAATTTCTTTAAAAACCAAATGTTTTGTAGGTAAATTTTTGTTAACCGACACGAAATTTTTTTATGTTTTATTCTTCAAACTATTTTTTGTAATCTTTATACTTTGCATCACAGATCCATGCTAATACTCAACGTAAATATTTTATCCATAAATTCAATTAAAGGGACTGTCCGGTAAATGTCTATCGTTCATATTATTTTTAAATTACATCACGTGTTGTTATTTAAAGACGGTTTTTGGGGAATTTTTGTGCGGTAATTATTTTACAACGCCTTAGGCTGCGTTCTACAATAATTTGCGAGTAATTGTGTTGTTCAATTTTCCTTCTTCGTGAAATGTTTTTACTTATTCCATTAAAAAAATCTGCGATTTTCTGACACTGCTTTATGAACATATGACAAAACGCACAGTTTTGAATATTTATACTTAGACTAATATCAACCGGAGATGTGAGCGACGTGTATAGAATTTTAAATTAGGCTGAGAGGACCGGCTACAATAATTTGCGAGTAATTGTGTTGCTCAATTTTCCTTCTTCGTGAAGTGTTTTTACTTATTCCATTAAAAAATCTGCGATTTTCTGACACTGCTTTATGAACATATGACAAAACGCACAGTTTTGAATATTTATACTTAGACTAATATGAACCCGGAGATGTGAGCGACGTGTATAGAATTTTAAATTAGGCTGAGAGGACCGGCTACAATAATTTGCGAGTAATTGTGTTGTTCAATTTTCCTTTTTCGTGAAGTGTTTTTACTTATTCCATTAAAAAAATCTGCGATTTTCTGACACTGCTTTATGAACATATGACAAAACGCACAGTTTTGAATATTTATACTTAGACTAATATGAACCCGGAGATGTGAGCGACGTGTATAGAATTTCAAATTAGGCTGAGAGGACCGGTAACAATAATTTGCGAGTAATTGTGTTGCTCAATTTTCCTTTTTCGTGAAGTGTTTTTACTTATTCCATTAAAAAAATCTGCGATTTTCTGACACTGCTTTATGAACATATGACAAAACGCACAGTTTTGAATATTTATACTTAGACTAATATGAACCCGGAGATGTGAGCGACGTGTATAGAATTTCAAATTAGGCTGAGAGGACCGGTAACAATAATTTGCGAGTAATTGTGTTGTTCAATTTTCCTTTTTTGTGAAGTGTTTTGACTTATTCCATTAAAAAAATCTGCGATTCTCTGACACTGCTTTATGAACATATGACAAAACGCACAGTTTTGAATATTTATACTTAGACTAATATGAACCCGGAGATGTGAGCGACGTGTATAGAATTTTAAATTAGGCTGAGGGGACCGGCTACAATAATTTGTGAGTAATTGTGTTGTACAATTTTCCTTTTTCGTGAAGTGTTTTTACTTATTCCATTAAAAAAATTTGCGATTTTCTGACACTGCTTTATGAACATATTACAAAACGCACAGTTTTGAATATTTATACTTAGACTAATATGAACCCGGAGATGTGAGCGACGTGTATAGAATTTTAAATTAAGCTGAGAGGACCGGCTACACTAATTTGCGAGTAATTGTGTTGTTCAATTTTCCTTTTTCGTGAAGTGTTTTGACTTATTCCATTAAAAAAATCTGCGATTTTCTGACACTGCTTTATGAACATATGACAAAACGCACAGTTTTGAATATTTATACTTAGACTAATATGAACCCGGAGATGTGAGCGACGTGTATAGAATTTTAAATTAGGCTGAGGGGACCGGCTACAATAATTTGCGAGTAATTGTGTTGTACAATTTTCCTTTTTCGTGAAGTGTTTTTACTTATTCCATTAAAAAAATTTGCGATTTTCTGACACTGCTTTATGAACATATTACAAAACGCACAGTTTTGAATATTTATACTTAGACTAATATGAACCCGGAGATGTGAGCGACGTGTATAGAATTTTAAATTTAGCTGAGAGGACCGGCTACACTAATTTGCGAGTAATTGTGTTGTTCAATTTTCCTTTTTCGTGAAGTGTTTTGACTTATTCCATTAAAAAAATCTGCGATTTTCTGACACTGCTTTATGAACATATGACAAAACGCACAGTTTTGAATATTTATACTTAGACTAATATGAACCCGGAGATGTGAGCGACGTGTATAGAATTTTAAATTAAGCTGAGAGGACCGGCTACACTAATTTGCGAGTAATTGTGTTGTTCAATTTTCCTTTTTCGTGAAGTGTTTTGACTTATTCCATTAAAAAAATCTGCGATTTTCTGACACTGCTTTATGAACATATGACAAAACGCACAGTTTTGAATATTTATACTTAGACTAATATGAACCCGGAGATGTGAGCGACGTGTATAGAATTTTAAATTAGGCTGAGGGGACCGGCTACAATAATTTGCGAGTAATTGTGTTGTTCAATTTTCCTTTTTCGTGAAGTGTTTTTACTTATTCCATTAAAAAAATCTGCGATTTTCTGACACTGCTTTATGAACATATGACAAATCGCACAGTTTTGAATATTTATACTTAGACTAATATGAACCCGGAGATGTGAGCGACGTGTATAGAATTTTAAATTAAGCTGTGAGGACCGGCTACAATAATTTGCGAGTAATTGTGTTGTTCAATTTTCCTTTTTCGTGAAGTGTTTTTACTTATTCCATTAAAAAATCTGCGATTTTCTGACACTGCTTTATGAACATATGACAAAACGCACAGTTTTGAATATTTATACTTAGACTAATATGAACCCGGAGATGTGAGCGACGTGTATAGAATTTTAAATTAGGCTGAGGGGACCGGCTACAATAATTTGCGAGTAATTGTGTTGTTCAATTTTCCTTTTTCGTGAAGTGTTTTTACTTATTCCATTAAAAAAATCTGCGATTTTCTGACACTGCTTTATGAACATATGTCAAAACGCCCAGTTTTGAATATTTATACTTAGACTAATATGAACCCGGAGATGTGAGCGACGTGTATAGAATTTTAAATTAAGCTGTGAGGACCGGCTACAATAATTTGCGAGTAATTGTGTTGTTCAATTTTCCTTTTTCGTGAAGTGTTTTTACTTATTCCATTAAAAAATCTGCGATTTTCTGACACTGCTTTATGAACATATGACAAAACGCACAGTTTTGAATATTTATACTTAGACTAATATGAACCCGGAGATGTGAGCGACGTGTATAGAATTTTAAATTAGGCTGAGGGGACCGGCTACAATAATTTGCGAGTAATTGTGTTGTTCAATTTTCCTTTTTCGTGAAGTGTTTTTACTTATTCCATTAAAAAAATCTGCGATTTTCTGACACTGCTTTATGAACATATGTCAAAACGCACAGTTTTGAATATTTATACTTAGACTAATATGAACCCGGAGATGTGAGCGACGTGTATAGAATTTTAAATTAAGCTGTGAGGACCGGCTACACTAATTTGCGAGTAATTGTGTTGTTCAATTTTCCTTTTTCGTGAAGTGTTTTTACTTATTCCATTAAAAAATCTGCGATTTTCTGACACTGCTTTATGAACATATGACAAAACGCACAGTTTTGAATATTTATACTTAGACTAATATGAACCCGGAGATGTGAGCGACGTGTATAGAATTTTAAATTAGGCTGAGGGGACCGGCTACAATAATTTGCGAGTAATTGTGTTGTTCAATTTTCCTTTTTCGTGAAGTGTTTTTACTTATTCCATTAAAAAAATCTGCGATTTTCTGACACTGCTTTATGAACATATGACAAAACGCACAGTTTTGAATATTTATACTTAGACTAATATGAACCCGGAGATGTGAGCGACGTGTATAGAATTTTAAATTAGGCTGAGGGGACCGGCTACAATAATTTGCGAGTAATTGTGTTGTTCAATTTTCCTTTTTCGTGAAGTGTTTTTACTTACCCCATTAAAAAAATCTGTGATTTTCTGACACTGCTTTATGAACATATGACAAAACGCACAGTTTTGAATATTTATACTTAGACTAATATGAACCCGGAGATGTGAGCGACGTGTATAGAATTTTAAATTAAGCTGAGAGGACCGGCTACACTAATTTGCGAGTAATTGTGTTGTTCAATTTTCCTTTTTCGTGAAGTGTTTTTACTTATTCCATTAAAAAAATCTGCGATTTTCTGACACTGCTTTATGAACATATGACAAAACGCACAGTTTTGAATATTTATACTTAGACTAATATGAACCCGGAGATGTGAGCGACGTGTATAGAATTTTAAATTAAGCTGAGAGGACCGGCTACAATAATTTGCGAGTAATTGTGTTGCTCAATTTTCCTTTTTCGTGAAGTGTTTTTACTTATTCCATTAAAAAAATCTGCGATTTTCTGACACTGCTTTATGAACATATGACAAAACGCACAGTTTTGAATATTTATACTTAGACTAATATGAACCCGGAGATGTGAGCGACGTGTATAGAATTTTAAATTAGGCTGAGAGGACCGGCTACAATAATTTGCGAGTAATTGTGTTGCTCAATTTTCCTTTTTCGTGAAGTGTTTTTACTTATTCCATTAAAAAAATCTGCGATTTTCTGACACTGCTTTATGAACATATGACAAAACGCACAGTTTTGAATATTTATACTTAGACTAATATGAACCCGGAGATGTGAGCGACGTGTATAGAATTTTAAATTAGGCTGAGGGGACCGGCTACAATAATTTGCGAGTAATTGTGTTGTTCAATTTTCCTTTTTTGTGAAGTGTTTTGACTTATTCCATTAAAAAAATTTGCGATTTTCTGACACTGCTTTATGAACATATGACAAAACGCACAGTTTTGAATATTTATACTTAGACTAATATGAACCCGGAGATGTGAGCGACGTGTATAGAATTTTAAATTAGGCTGAGGGGACCGGCTACAATAATTTGCGAGTAATTGTGTTGTTTAATTTTCCTTTTTCGTGAAGTGTTTTTACTTATTCCATTAAAAAAATTTGCGATTTTCTGACACTGCTTTATGAACATATTACAAAACGCACAGTTTTGAATATTTATACTTAGACTAATATGAACCCGGAGATGTGAGCGACGTGTATAGAATTTTAAATTAAGCTGAGAGGACCGGCTACACTAATTTGCGAGTAATTGTGTTGTTCAATTTTCCTTTTTCGTGAAGTGTTTTGACTTATTCCATTAAAAAAATCTGCGATTTTCTGACACTGCTTTATGAACATATGACAAAACGCACAGTTTTGAATATTTATACTTAGACTAATATGAACCCGGAGATGTGAGCGACGTGTATAGAATTTTAAATTAGGCTGAGGGGACCGGCTACAATAATTTGCGAGTAATTGTGTTGTTCAATTTTCCTTTTTCGTGAAGTGTTTTTACTTATTCCATTAAAAAAATCTGCGATTTTCTGACACTGCTTTATGAACATATGACAAAACGCACAGTTTTGAATATTTATACTTAGACTAATATGAACCCGGAGATGTGAGCGACGTGTATAGAATTTTAAATTAGGCTGAGGGGACCGGCTACAATAATTTGCGAGTAATTGTGTTGTTCAATTTTCCTTTTTCGTGAAGTGTTTTTACTTATTCCATTAAAAAAATCTGCGATTTTCTGACACTGCTTTATGAACATATGTCAAAACGCACAGTTTTGAATATTTATACTTAGACTAATATGAACCCGGAGATGTGAGCGACGTGTATAGAATTTTAAATTAAGCTGTGAGGACCGGCTACAATAATTTGCGAGTAATTGTGTTGTTCAATTTTCCTTTTTCGTGAAGTGTTTTTACTTATTCCATTAAAAAATCTGCGATTTTCTGACACTGCTTTATGAACATATGACAAAACGCACAGTTTTGAATATTTATACTTAGACTAATATGAACCCGGAGATGTGAGCGACGTGTATAGAATTTTAAATTAGGCTGAGGGGACCGGCTACAATAATTTGCGAGTAATTGTGTTGTTCAATTTTCCTTTTTCGTGAAGTGTTTTTACTTACACCATTAAAAAAATCTGTGATTTTCTGACACTGCTTTATGAACATATGGCAAAACGCACAGTTTTGAATATTTATACTTAGACTAATATGAACCCGGAGATGTGAGCGACGTGCATAGAATTTTAAATTAAGCTGAGAGGAAAGGCTACAATAATTTGCGAGTAATTGTGTTGTTCAATTTTCCTTTTTCGTGAAGTGTTTTTACTTACCCCATTAAAAAAATCTGTGATTTTCTGACACTGCTTTATGAACATATGACAAAACGCACAGTTTTGAATATTTATACTTAGACTAATATGAACCCGGAGATGTGAGCGACGTGTATAGAATTTTAAATTAAGCTGAGAGGACCGGCTACACTAATTTGCGAGTAATTGTGTTGTTCAATTTTCCTTTTTCGTGAAGTGTTTTTACTTATTCCATTAAAAAAATCTGCGATTTTCTGACACTGCTTTATGAACATATGACAAAACGCACAGTTTTGAATATTTATACTTAGACTAATATGAACCCGGAGATGTGAGCGACGTGTATAGAATTTTAAATTAAGCTGAGAGGACCGGCTACAATAATTTGCGAGTAATTGTGTTGCTCAATTTTCCTTTTTCGTGAAGTGTTTTTACTTATTCCATTAAAAAAATCTGCGATTTTCTGACACTGCTTTATGAACATATGACAAAACGCACAGTTTTGAATATTTATACTTAGACTAATATGAACCCGGAGATGTGAGCGACGTGTATAGAATTTTAAATTAGGCTGAGAGGACCGGCTACAATAATTTGCGAGTAATTGTGTTGCTCAATTTTCCTTTTTCGTGAAGTGTTTTTACTTATTCCATTAAAAAAATCTGCGATTTTCTGACACTGCTTTATGAACATATGACAAAACGCACAGTTTTGAATATTTATACTTAGACTAATATGAACCCGGAGATGTGAGCGACGTGTATAGAATTTTAAATTAGGCTGAGGGGACCGGCTACAATAATTTGCGAGTAATTGTGTTGTTCAATTTTCCTTTTTTGTGAAGTGTTTTGACTTATTCCATTAAAAAAATTTGCGATTTTCTGACACTGCTTTATGAACATATGACAAAACGCACAGTTTTGAATATTTATACTTAGACTAATATGAACCCGGAGATGTGAGCGACGTGTATAGAATTTTAAATTAGGCTGAGGGGACCGGCTACAATAATTTGCGAGTAATTGTGTTGTTTAATTTTCCTTTTTCGTGAAGTGTTTTTACTTATTCCATTAAAAAAATTTGCGATTTTCTGACACTGCTTTATGAACATATTACAAAACGCACAGTTTTGAATATTTATACTTAGACTAATATGAACCCGGAGATGTGAGCGACGTGTATAGAATTTTAAATTAAGCTGAGAGGACCGGCTACACTAATTTGCGAGTAATTGTGTTGTTCAATTTTCCTTTTTCGTGAAGTGTTTTGACTTATTCCATTAAAAAAATCTGCGATTTTCTGACACTGCTTTATGAACATATGACAAAACGCACAGTTTTGAATATTTATACTTAGACTAATATGAACCCGGAGATGTGAGCGACGTGTATAGAATTTTAAATTAGGCTGAGGGGACCGGCTACAATAATTTGCGAGTAATTGTGTTGTTCAATTTTCCTTTTTCGTGAAGTGTTTTTACTTATTCCATTAAAAAAATCTGCGATTTTCTGACACTGCTTTATGAACATATGTCAAAACGCACAGTTTTGAATATTTATACTTAGACTAATATGAACCCGGAGATGTGAGCGACGTGTATAGAATTTTAAATTAAGCTGTGAGGACCGGCTACAATAATTTGCGAGTAATTGTGTTGTTCAATTTTCCTTTTTCGTGAAGTGTTTTTACTTATTCCATTAAAAAATCTGCGATTTTCTGACACTGCTTTATGAACATATGACAAAACGCACAGTTTTGAATATTTATACTTAGACTAATATGAACCCGGAGATGTGAGCGACGTGTATAGAATTTTAAATTAGGCTGAGGGGACCGGCTACAATAATTTGCGAGTAATTGTGTTGTTCAATTTTCCTTTTTCGTGAAGTGTTTTTACTTATTCCATTAAAAAATCTGCGATTTTCTGACACTGCTTTATGAACATATGACAAAACGCACAGTTTTGAATATTTATACTTAGACTAATATGAACCCGGAGATGTGAGCGACGTGTATAGAATTTTAAATTAGGCTGAGGGGACCGGCTACAATAATTTGCGAGTAATTGTGTTGTTCAATTTTCCTTTTTCGTGAAGTGTTTTTACTTACACCATTAAAAAAATCTGTGATTTTCTGACACTGCTTTATGAACATATGGCAAAACGCACAGTTTTGAATATTTATACTTAGACTAATATGAACCCGGAGATGTGAGCGACGTGCATAGAATTTTAAATTAAGCTGAGAGGACCGGCTACAATAATTTGCGAGTAATTGTGTTGTTCAATTTTCCTTTTTCGTGAAGTGTTTTTACTTACCCCATTAAAAAAATCTGTGATTTTCTGACACTGCTTTATGAACATATGACAAAACGCACAGTTTTGAATATTTATACTTAGACTAATATGAACCCGGAGATGTGAGCGACGTGTATAGAATTTTAAATTAAGCTGAGAGGACCGGCTACACTAATTTGCGAGTAATTGTGTTGTTCAATTTTCCTTTTTCGTGAAGTGTTTTTACTTATTCCATTAAAAAAATCTGCGATTTTCTGACACTGCTTTATGAACATATGACAAAACGCACAGTTTTGAATATTTATACTTAGACTAATATGAACCCGGAGATGTGAGCGACGTGTATAGAATTTTAAATTAAGCTGAGAGGACCGGCTACAATAATTTGCGAGTAAATGTGTTGCTCAATTTTCCTTTTTCGTGAAGTGTTTTTACTTATTCCATTAAAAAAATCTGCGATTTTCTGACACTGCTTTATGAACATATGACAAAACGCACAGTTTTGAATATTTATACTTAGACTAATATGAACCCGGAGATGTGAGCGACGTGTATAGAATTTTAAATTAGGCTGAGGGGACCGGCTACAATAATTTGCGAGTAATTGTGTTGTTTAATTTTCCTTTTTCGTGAAGTGTTTTTACTTATTCCATTAAAAAAATTTGCGATTTTCTGACACTGCTTTATGAACATATTACAAAACGCACAGTTTTGAATATTTATACTTAGACTAATATGAACCCGGAGATGTGAGCGACGTGTATAGAATTTTAAATTAAGCTGAGAGGACCGGCTACACTAATTTGCGAGTAATTGTGTTGTTCAATTTTCCTTTTTCGTGAAGTGTTTTGACTTATTCCATTAAAAAAATCTGCGATTTTCTGACACTGCTTTATGAACATATGACAAAACGCACAGTTTTGAATATTTATACTTAGACTAATATGAACCCGGAGATGTGAGCGACGTGTATAGAATTTTAAATTAGGCTGAGGGGACCGGCTACAATAATTTGCGAGTAATTGTGTTGTTCAATTTTCCTTTTTCGTGAAGTGTTTTTACTTATTCCATTAAAAAAATCTGCGATTTTCTGACACTGCTTTATGAACATATGTCAAAACGCACAGTTTTGAATATTTATACTTAGACTAATATGAACCCGGAGATGTGAGCGACGTGTATAGAATTTTAAATTAAGCTGTGAGGACCGGCTACAATAATTTGCGAGTAATTGTGTAGTTCAATTTTCCTTTTTCGTGAAGTGTTTTTACTTATTCCATTAAAAAATCTGCGATTTTCTGACACTGCTTTATGAACATATGACAAAACGCACAGTTTTGAATATTTATACTTAGACTAATATGAACCCGGAGATGTGAGCGACGTGTATAGAATTTTAAATTAGGCTGAGGGGACCGGCTACAATAATTTGCGAGTAATTGTGTTGTTCAATTTTCCTTTTTCGTGAAGTGTTTTTACTTACACCATTAAAAAAATCTGTGATTTTCTGACACTGCTTTATGAACATATGGCAAAACGCACAGTTTTGAATATTTATACTTAGACTAATATGAACCCGGAGATGTGAGCGACGTGCATAGAATTTTAAATAAAGCTGAGAGGACCGGCTACACTAATTTGCGAGTAATTGTGTTGTTCAATTTTCCTTTTTCGTGAAGTGTTTTTACATATTCCATTAAAAAAATCTGCGATTTTCTGACACTGCTTTATGAACATATGTCAAAACGCACAGTTTTGAATATTTATACTTAGACTAATATGAACCCGGAGATGTGAGCGACGTGTATAGAATTTTAAATTAAGCTGTGAGGACCGGCTACAATAATTTGCGAGTAATTGTGTTGTTCAATTTTCCTTTTTCGTGAAGTGTTTTTACTTATTCCATTAAAAAATCTGCGATTTTCTGACACTGCTTTATGAACATATGACAAAACGCACAGTTTTGAATATTTATACTTAGACTAATATGAACCCGGAGATGTGAGCGACGTGTATAGAATTTTAAATTAGGCTGAGGGGACCGGCTACAATAATTTGCGAGTAATTGTGTTGTTCAATTTTCCTTTTTCGTGAAGTGTTTTTACTTACACCATTAAAAAAATCTGTGATTTTCTGACACTGCTTTATGAACATATGGCAAAACGCACAGTTTTGAATATTTATACTTAGACTAATATGAACCCGGAGATGTGAGCGACGTGCATAGAATTTTAAATAAAGCTGAGAGGACCGGCTACACTAATTTGCGAGTAATTGTGTTGTTCAATTTTCCTTTTTCGTGAAGTGTTTTTACATATTCCATTAAAAAAATCTGCGATTTTCTGACACTGCTTTATGAACATATGACAAAACGCACAGTTTTGAATATTTATACTTAGACTAATATGAACCCGGAGATGTGAGCGACGTGTATAGAATTTTAAATTAGGCTGAGGGGACCGGCTACAATAATTTGCGAGTAATTGTGTTGTTCAATTTTCCTTTTTCGTGAAGTGTTTTTACTTATTCCATTAAAAAAATCTGCGATTTTCTGACACTGCTTTATGAACATATGACAAAACGCACAGTTTTGAATATTTATACTTAGACTAATATGAACCCGGAGATGTGAGCGACGTGTATAGAATTTTAAATTAGGCTGAGGGGACCGGCTACAATAATTTGCGAGTAATTGTGTTGTTCAATTTTCCTTTTTCGTGAAGTGTTTTTACTTACCCCATTAAAAAAATCTGTGATTTTCTGACACTGCTTTATGAACATATGACAAAACGCACAGTTTTGAATATTTATACTTAGACTAATATGAACCCGGAGATGTGAGCGACGTGTATAGAATTTTAAATTAAGCTGAGAGGACCGGCTACACTAATTTGCGAGTAATTGTGTTGTTCAATTTTCCTTTTTCGTGAAGTGTTTTTACTTATTCCATTAAAAAAATCTGCGATTTTCTGACACTGCTTTATGAACATATGACAAAACGCACAGTTTTGAATATTTATACTTAGACTAATATGAACCCGGAGATGTGAGCGACGTGTATAGAGTTTTAAATTAAGCTGAGAGGACCGGCTACAATAATTTGCGAGTAATTGTGTTGCTCAATTTTCCTTTTTCGTGAAGTGTTTTTACTTATTCCATTAAAAAAATCTGCGATTTTCTGACACTGCTTTATGAACATATGACAAAACGCACAGTTTTGAATATTTATACTTAGACTAATATGAACCCGGAGATGTGAGCGACGTGTATAGAATTTTAAATTAAGCTGAGAGGACCGGCTACAATAATTTGCGAGTAATTGTGTTGCTCAATTTTCCTTTTTCGTGAAGTGTTTTTACTTATTCCATTAAAAAAATCTGCGATTTTCTGACACTGCTTTATGAACATATGACAAAACGCACAGTTTTGAATATTTATACTTAGACTAATATGAACCCGGAGATGTGAGCGACGTGTATAGAATTTTAAATTAGGCTGAGAGGACCGGCTACAATAATTTGCGAGTAATTGTGTTGCTCAATTTTCCTTTTTCGTGAAGTGTTTTTACTTATTCCATTAAAAAAATCTGCGATTTTCTGACACTGCTTTATGAACATATGACAAAACGCACAGTTTTGAATATTTATACTTAGACTAATATGAACCCGGAGATGTGAGCGACGTGTATAGAATTTTAAATTAGGCTGAGGGGACCGGCTACAATAATTTGCGAGTAATTGTGTTGTTCAATTTTCCTTTTTTGTGAAGTGTTTTGACTTATTCCATTAAAAAAATTTGCGATTTTCTGACACTGCTTTATGAACATATGACAAAACGCACAGTTTTGAATATTTATACTTAGACTAATATGAACCCGGAGATGTGAGCGACGTGTATAGAATTTTAAATTAGGCTGAGGGGACCGGCTACAATAATTTGCGAGTAATTGTGTTGTTTAATTTTCCTTTTTCGTGAAGTGTTTTTACTTATTCCATTAAAAAAATTTGCGATTTTCTGACACTGCTTTATGAACATATTACAAAACGCACAGTTTTGAATATTTATACTTAGACTAATATGAACCCGGAGATGTGAGCGACGTGTATAGAATTTTAAATTAAGCTGAGAGGACCGGCTACACTAATTTGCGAGTAATTGTGTTGTTCAATTTTCCTTTTTCGTGAAGTGTTTTGACTTATTCCATTAAAAAAATCTGCGATTTTCTGACACTGCTTTATGAACATATGACAAAACGCACAGTTTTGAATATTTATACTTAGACTAATATGAACCCGGAGATGTGAGCGACGTGTATAGAATTTTAAATTAAGCTGAGAGGACCGGCTACACTAATTTGCGAGTAATTGTGTTGTTCAATTTTCCTTTTTCGTGAAGTGTTTTTACATATTCCATTAAAAAAATCTGCGATTTTCTGACACTGCTTTATGAACATATGACAAAACGCACAGTTTTGAATATTTATACTTAGACTAATATGAACCCGGAGATGTGAGCGACGTGTATAGAATTTTAAATTAGGCTGAGAAGACCGGCTACAATAATTTGCGAGTAATTGTGTTGCTCAATTTTCCTTTTTCGTGAAGTGTTTTTACTTATTCCATTAAAAAATCTGCGATTTTCTGACACTGCTTTATGAACATATGACAAAACGCACAGTTTTGAATATTTATACTTAGACTAATATGAACCCGGAGATGTGAGCGACGTGTATAGAATTTTAAATTAGGCTGAGGGGACCGGCTACAATAATTTGCGAGTAATTGTGTTGTTCAATTTTCCTTTTTCGTGAAGTGTTTTTACTAATTCCATTAAAAAATCTGCGATTTTCTGACACTGCTTTATGAACATATGACAAAACGCACAGTTTTGAATATTTATACTTAGACTAATATGAACCCGGAGATGTGAGCGACGTGTATAGAATTTTAAATTAGGCTGAGGGGACCGGCTACAATAATTTGCGAGTAATTGTGTTGTTCAATTTTCCTTTTTCGTGAAGTGTTTTTACTTATTCCATTAAAAAAATCTGCGATTTTCTGACACTGCTTTATGAACATATGTCAAAACGCACAGTTTTGAATATTTATACTTAGACTAATATGAACCCAGAGATGTGAGCGACGTGTATAGAATTTTAAATTAAGCTGTGAGGACCGGCTACAATAATTTGCGAGTAATTGTGTTGTTCAATTTTCCTTTTTCGTGAAGTGTTTTTACTTATTCCATTAAAAAAATCTGCGATTTTCTGACACTGCTTTATGAACATATGACAAAACGCACAGTTTTGAATATTTATACTTAGACTAATATGAACCCGGAGATGTGAGCGACGTGTATAGAATTTTAAATTAGGCTGAGGGGACCGGCTACAATAATTTGCGAGTAATTGTGTTGTTCAATTTTCCTTTTTCGTGAAGTGTTTTTACTTACACCATTAAAAAAATCTGTGATTTTCTGACACTGCTTTATGAACATATGGCAAAACGCACAGTTTTGAATATTTATACTTAGACTAATATGAACCCGGAGATGTGAGCGACGTGCATAGAATTTTAAATTAAGCTGAGAGGACCGGCTACAATAATTTGCGAGTAATTGTGTTGTTCAATTTTCCTTTTTCGTGAAGTGTTTTTACTTATTCCATTAAAAAAATCTGCGATTTTCTGACACTGCTTTATGAACATATGACAAAACGCACAGTTTTGAATATTTATACTTAGACTAATATGAACCCGGAGATGTGAGCGACGTGTATAGAATTTTAAATTAAGCTGAGAGGACCGGCTACAATAATTTGCGAGTAATTGTGTTGCTCAATTTTCCTTTTTCGTGAAGTGTTTTTACTTATTCCATTAAAAAAATCTGCGATTTTCTGACACTGCTTTATGAACATATGACAAAACGCACAGTTTTGAATATTTATACTTAGACTAATATGAACCCGGAGATGTGAGCGACGTGTATAGAATTTTAAATTAGGCTGAGAGGACCGGCTACAATAATTTGCGAGTAATTGTGTTGCTCAATTTTCCTTTTTCGTGAAGTGTTTTTACTTATTCCATTAAAAAAATCTGCGATTTTCTGACACTGCTTTATGAACATATGACAAAACGCACAGTTTTGAATATTTATACTTAGACTAATATGAACCCGGAGATGTGAGCGACGTGTATAGAATTTTAAATTAGGCTGAGGGGACCGGCTACAATAATTTGCGAGTAATTGTGTTGTTCAATTTTCCTTTTTTGTGAAGTGTTTTGACTTATTCCATTAAAAAAATTTGCGATTTTCTGACACTGCTTTATGAACATATGACAAAACGCACAGTTTTGAATATTTATACTTAGACTAATATGAACCCGGAGATGTGAGCGACGTGTATAGAATTTTAAATTAGGCTGAGGGGACCGGCTACAATAATTTGCGAGTAATTGTGTTGTTTAATTTTCCTTTTTCGTGAAGTGTTTTTACTTATTCCATTAAAAAAATTTGCGATTTTCTGACACTGCTTTATGAACATATTACAAAACGCACAGTTTTGAATATTTATACTTAGACTAATATGAACCCGGAGATGTGAGCGACGTGTATAGAATTTTAAATTAAGCTGAGAGGACCGGCTACACTAATTTGCGAGTAATTGTGTTGTTCAATTTTCCTTTTTCGTGAAGTGTTTTGACTTATTCCATTAAAAAAATCTGCGATTTTCTGACACTGCTTTATGAACATATGACAAAACGCACAGTTTTGAATATTTATACTTAGACTAATATGAACCCGGAGATGTGAGCGACGTGTATAGAATTTTAAATTAGGCTGAGGGGACCGGCTACAATAATTTGCGAGTAATTGTGTTGTTCAATTTTCCTTTTTCGTGAAGTGTTTTTACTTATTCCATTAAAAAAATCTGCGATTTTCTGACACTGCTTTATGAACATATGTCAAAACGCACAGTTTTGAATATTTATACTTAGACTAATATGAACCCGGAGATGTGAGCGACGTGTATAGAATTTTAAATTTAGCTGTGAGGACCGGCTACAATAATTTGCGAGTAATTGTGTTGTTCAATTTTCCTTTTTCGTGAAGTGTTTTTACTTATTCCATTAAAAAATCTGCGATTTTCTGACACTGCTTTATGAACATATGACAAAACGCACAGTTTTGAATATTTATACTTAGACTAATATGAACCCGGAGATGTGAGCGACGTGTATAGAATTTTAAATTAGGCTGAGGGGACCGGCTACAATAATTTGCGAGTAATTGTGTTGTTCAATTTTCCTTTTTCGTGAAGTGTTTTTACTTACACCATTAAAAAAATCTGTGATTTTCTGACACTGCTTTATGAACATATGGCAAAACGCACAGTTTTGAATATTTATACTTAGACTAATATGAACCCGGAGATGTGAGCGACGTGCATAGAATTTTAAATAAAGCTGAGAGGACCGGCTACACTAATTTGCGAGTAATTGTGTTGTTCAATTTTCCTTTTTCGTGAAGTGTTTTTACATATTCCATTAAAAAAATCTGCGATTTTCTGACACTGCTTTATGAACATATGTCAAAACGCACAGTTTTGAATATTTATACTTAGACTAATATGAACCCGGAGATGTGAGCGACGTGTATAGAATTTTAAATTAAGCTGTGAGGACCGGCTACAATAATTTGCGAGTAATTGTGTTGTTCAATTTTCCTTTTTCGTGAAGTGTTTTTACTTATTCCATTAAAAAATCTGCGATTTTCTGACACTGCTTTATGAACATATGACAAAACGCACAGTTTTGAATATTTATACTTAGACTAATATGAACCCGGAGATGTGAGCGACGTGTATAGAATTTTAAATTAGGCTGAGGGGACCGGCTACAATAATTTGCGAGTAATTGTGTTGTTCAATTTTCCTTTTTCGTGAAGTGTTTTTACTTACACCATTAAAAAAATCTGTGATTTTCTGACACTGCTTTATGAACATATGGCAAAACGCACAGTTTTGAATATTTATACTTAGACTAATATGAACCCGGAGATGTGAGCGACGTGCATAGAATTTTAAATAAAGCTGAGAGGACCGGCTACACTAATTCGCGAGTAATTGTGTTGTTCAATTTTCCTTTTTCGTGAAGTGTTTTTACATATTCCATTAAAAAAATCTGCGATTTTCTGACACTGCTTTATGAACATATGACAAAACGCACAGTTTTGAATATTTATACTTAGACTAATATGAACCCGGAGATGTGAGCGACGTGTATAGAATTTTAAATTAGGCAGAGGGGACCGGCTACAATAATTTGCGAGTAATTGTGTTGTTCAATTTTCCTTTTTCGTGAAGTGTTTTTACTTATTCCATTAAAAAAATCTGCGATTTTCTGACACTGCTTTATGAACATATGACAAAACGCACAGTTTTGAATATTTATACTTAGACTAATATGAACCCGGAGATGTGAGCGACGTGTATAGAATTTTAAATTAGGCTGAGGGGACCGGCTACAATAATTTGCGAGTAATTGTGTTGTTCAATTTTCCTTTTTCGTGAAGTGTTTTTACTTACCCCATTAAAAAAATCTGTGATTTTCTGACACTGCTTTATGAACATATGACAAAACGCACAGTTTTGAATATTTATACTTAGACTAATATGAACCCGGAGATGTGAGCGACGTGTATAGAATTTTAAATTAAGCTGAGAGGACCGGCTACACTAATTTGCGAGTAATTGTGTTGTTCAATTTTCCTTTTTCGTGAAGTGTTTTTACTTATTCCATTAAAAAAATCTGCGATTTTCTGACACTGCTTTATGAACATATGACAAAACGCACAGTTTTGAATATTTATACTTAGACTAATATGAACCCGGAGATGTGAGCGACGTGTATAGAATTTTAAATTAAGCTGAGAGGACCGGCTACAATAATTTGCGAGTAATTGTGTTGCTCAATTTTCCTTTTTCGTGAAGTGTTTTTACTTATTCCATTAAAAAAATCTGCGATTTTCTGACACTGCTTTATGAACATATGACAAAACGCACAGTTTTGAATATTTATACTTAGACTAATATGAACCCGGAGATGTGAGCGACGTGTATAGAATTTTAAATTAGGCTGAGAGGACCGGCTACAATAATTTGCGAGTAATTGTGTTGCTCAATTTTCCTTTTTCGTGAAGTGTTTTTACTTATTCCATTAAAAAAATCTGCGATTTTCTGACACTGCTTTATGAACATATGACAAAACGCACAGTTTTGAATATTTATACTTAGACTAATATGAACCCGGAGATGTGAGCGACGTGTATAGAATTTTAAATTAGGCTGAGGGGACCGGCTACAATAATTTGCGAGTAATTGTGTTGTTCAATTTTCCTTTTTTGTGAAGTGTTTTGACTTATTCCATTAAAAAAATTTGCGATTTTCTGACACTGCTTTATGAACATATGACAAAACGCACAGTTTTGAATATTTATACTTAGACTAATATGAACCCGGAGATGTGAGCGACGTGTATAGAATTTTAAATTAGGCTGAGGGGACCGGCTACAATAATTTGCGAGTAATTGTGTTGTTTAATTTTCCTTTTTCGTGAAGTGTTTTTACTTATTCCATTAAAAAAATTTGCGATTTTCTGACACTGCTTTATGAACATATTACAAAACGCACAGTTTTGAATATTTATACTTAGACTAATATGAACCCGGAGATGTGAGCGACGTGTATAGAATTTTAAATTAAGCTGAGAGGACCGGCTACACTAATTTGCGAGTAATTGTGTTGTTCAATTTTCCTTTTTCGTGAAGTGTTTTGACTTATTCCATTAAAAAAATCTGCGATTTTCTGACACTGCTTTATGAACATATGACAAAACGCACAGTTTTGAATATTTATACTTAGACTAATATGAACCCGGAGATGTGAGCGACGTGTATAGAATTTTAAATTAAGCTGAGAGGACCGGCTACACTAATTTGCGAGTAATTGTGTTGTTCAATTTTCCTTTTTCGTGAAGTGTTTTTACATATTCCATTAAAAAAATCTGCGATTTTCTGACACTGCTTTATGAACATATGACAAAACGCACAGTTTTGAATATTTATACTTAGACTAATATGAACCCGGAGATGTGAGCGACGTGTATAGAATTTTAAATTAGGCTGAGAAGACCGGCTACAATAATTTGCGAGTAATTGTGTTGCTCAATTTTCCTTTTTCGTGAAGTGTTTTTACTTATTCCATTAAAAAATCTGCGATTTTCTGACACTGCTTTATGAACATATGACAAAACGCACAGTTTTGAATATTTATACTTAGACTAATATGAACCCGGAGATGTGAGCGACGTGTATAGAATTTTAAATTAGGCTGAGGGGACCGGCTACAATAATTTGCGAGTAATTGTGTTGTTCAATTTTCCTTTTTCGTGAAGTGTTTTTACTAATTCCATTAAAAAATCTGCGATTTTCTGACACTGCTTTATGAACATATGACAAAACGCACAGTTTTGAATATTTATACTTAGACTAATATGAACCCGGAGATGTGAGCGACGTGTATAGAATTTTAAATTAGGCTGAGGGGACCGGCTACAATAATTTGCGAGTAATTGTGTTGTTCAATTTTCCTTTTTCGTGAAGTGTTTTTACTTATTCCATTAAAAAAATCTGCGATTTTCTGACACTGCTTTATGAACATATGTCAAAACGCACAGTTTTGAATATTTATACTTAGACTAATATGAACCCGGAGATGTGAGCGACGTGTATAGAATTTTAAATTAAGCTGTGAGGACCGGCTACAATAATTTGCGAGTAATTGTGTTGTTCAATTTTCCTTTTTCGTGAAGTGTTTTTACTTATTCCATTAAAAAAATCTGCGATTTTCTGACACTGCTTTATGAACATATGACAAAACGCACAGTTTTGAATATTTATACTTAGACTAATATGAACCCGGAGATGTGAGCGACGTGTATAGAATTTTAAATTAGGCTGAGGGGACCGGCTACAATAATTTGCGAGTAATTGTGTTGTTCAATTTTCCTTTTTCGTGAAGTGTTTTTACTTACCCCATTAAAAAAATCTGTGATTTTCTGACACTGCTTTATGAACATATGACAAAACGCACAGTTTTGAATATTTATACTTAGACTAATATGAACCCGGAGATGTGAGCGACGTGTATAGAATTTTAAATTAAGCTGAGAGGACCGGCTACACTAATTTGCGAGTAATTGTGTTGTTCAATTTTCCTTTTTCGTGAAGTGTTTTTACTTATTCCATTAAAAAAATCTGCGATTTTCTGACACTGCTTTATGAACATATGACAAAACGCACAGTTTTGAATATTTATACTTAGACTAATATGAACTCGGAGATGTGAGCGACGTGTATAGAATTTTAAATTAAGCTGAGAGGACCGGCTACAATAATTTGAGAGTAATTGTGTTGCTCAATTTTCCTTTTTCGTGAAGTGTTTTTACTTATTCCATTAAAAAAATCTGCGATTTTCTGACACTGCTTTATGAACATATGACAAAACGCACAGTTTTGAATATTTATACTTAGACTAATATGAACCCGGAGATGTGAGCGACGTGTATAGAATTTTAAATTAGGCTGAGGGGACCGGCTACAATAATTTGCGAGTAATTGTGTTGTTCAATTTTCCTTTTTTGTGAAGTGTTTTGACTTATTCCATTAAAAAAATTTGCGATTTTCTGACACTGCTTTATGAACATATGGCAAAACGCACAGTTTTGAATATTTATACTTAGACTAATATGAACCCGGAGATGTGAGCGACGTGTATAGAATTTTAAATTAGGCTGAGGGGACCGGCTACAATAATTTGCGAGTAATTGTGTTGTTCAATTTTCCTTTTTCGTGAAGTGTTTTTACTAATTCCATTAAAAAATCTGCGATTTTCTGACACTGCTTTATGAACATATGACAAAACGCACAGTTTTGAATATTTATACTTAGACTAATATGAACCCGGAGATGTGAGCGACGTGTATAGAATTTTAAATTAGGCTGAGGGGACCGGCTACAATAATTTGCGAGTAATTGTGTTGTTCAATTTTCCTTTTTCGTGAAGTGTTTTTACTTATTCCATTAAAAAAATCTGCGATTTTCTGACACTGCTTTATGAACATATGTCAAAACGCACAGTTTTGAATATTTATACTTAGACTAATATGAACCCGGAGATGTGAGCGACGTGTATAGAATTTTAAATTAAGCTGTGAGGACCGGCTACAATAATTTGCGAGTAATTGTGTTGTTCAATTTTCCTTTTTCGTGAAGTGTTTTTACTTATTCCATTAAAAAAATCTGCGATTTTCTGACACTGCTTTATGAACATATGACAAAACGCACAGTTTTGAATATTTATACTTAGACTAATATGAACCCGGAGATGTGAGCGACGTGTATAGAATTTTAAATTAGGCTGAGGGGACCGGCTACAATAATTTGCGAGTAATTGTGTTGTTCAATTTTCCTTTTTCGTGAAGTGTTTTTACTTACCCCATTAAAAAAATCTGTGATTTTCTGACACTGCTTTATGAACATATGACAAAACGCACAGTTTTGAATATTTATACTTAGACTAATATGAACCCGGAGATGTGAGCGACGTGTATAGAATTTTAAATTAAGCTGAGAGGACCGGCTACACTAATTTGCGAGTAATTGTGTTGTTCAATTTTCCTTTTTCGTGAAGTGTTTTTACTTATTCCATTAAAAAAATCTGCGATTTTCTGACACTGCTTTATGAACATATGACAAAACGCACAGTTTTGAATATTTATACTTAGACTAATATGAACTCGGAGATGTGAGCGACGTGTATAGAATTTTAAATTAAGCTGAGAGGACCGGCTACAATAATTTGAGAGTAATTGTGTTGCTCAATTTTCCTTTTTCGTGAAGTGTTTTTACTTATTCCATTAAAAAAATCTGCGATTTTCTGACACTGCTTTATGAACATATGACAAAACGCACAGTTTTGAATATTTATACTTAGACTAATATGAACCCGGAGATGTGAGCGACGTGTATAGAATTTTAAATTAGGCTGAGGGGACCGGCTACAATAATTTGCGAGTAATTGTGTTGTTCAATTTTCCTTTTTTGTGAAGTGTTTTGACTTATTCCATTAAAAAAATTTGCGATTTTCTGACACTGCTTTATGAACATATGGCAAAACGCACAGTTTTGAATATTTATACTTAGACTAATATGAACCCGGAGATGTGAGCGACGTGTATAGAATTTTAAATTAAGCTGAGAGGACCGGCTACACTAATTTGCGAGTAATTGTGTTGTTCAATTTTCCTTTTTCGTGAAGTGTTTTTACATATTCCATTAAAAAAATCTGCGATTTTCTGACACTGCTTTATGAACATATGACAAAACGCACAGTTTTGAATATTTATACTTAGACTAATATGAACCCGGAGATGTGAGCGACGTGTATAGAATTTTAAATTAAGCTGAGAGGACCGGCTACACTAATTTGCGAGTAATTGTGTTGTTCAATTTTCCTTTTTCGTGAAGTGTTTTTACATATTCCATTAAAAAAATCTGCGATTTTCTGACACTGCTTTATGAACATATGACAAAACGCACAGTTTTGAATATTTATACTTAGACTAATATGAACCCGGAGATGTGAGCGACGTGTATAGAATTTTAAATTAGGCTGAAGGGACCGGCTACAATAATTTGCGAGTAATTGTGTTGTTCAATTTTCCTTTTTCGTGAAGTGTTTTTACTTATTCCATTAAAAAAATCTGCGATTTTCTGACACTGCTTTATGAACATATGACAAAACGCACAGTTTTGAATATTTATGCTTAGACTAATATGAACCCGGAGATGTGAGCGACGTGTATAGAATTTTAAATTAGGCTGAGGGGACCGGCTACAATAATTTGCGAGTAATTGTGTTGTTCAATTTTCCTTTTTCGTGAAGTGTTTTTACTTACCCCATTAAAAAAATCTGTGATTTTCTGACACTGCTTTATGAACATATGACAAAACTCACAGTTTTGAATATTTATACTTAGACTAATATGAACCCGGAGATGTGAGCGACGTGTATAGAATTTTAAATTAAGCTGAGAGGACCGGCTACACTAATTTGCGAGTAATTGTGTTGTTCAATTTTCCTTTTTCGTGAAGTGTTTTTACTTATTCCATTAAAAAAATCTGCGATTTTCTGACACTGCTTTATGAACATATGACAAAACGCACAGTTTTGAATATTTATACTTAGACTAATATGAACCCGGAGATGTGAGCGACGTGTATAGAATTTTAAATTAAGCTGAGAGGACCGGCTACAATAATTTGCGAGTAATTGTGTTGCTCAATTTTCCATTTTCGTGAAGTGTTTTTACTTATTCCATTAAAAAAATCTGCGATTTTCTGACACTGCTTTATGAACATATGACAAAACGCACAGTTTTGAATATTTATACTTAGACTAATATGAACCCGGAGATGTGAGCGACGTGTATAGAATTTTAAATTAGGCTGAGAGGACCGGCTACAATAATTTGCGAGTAATTGTGTTGCTCAATTTTCCTTTTTCGTGAAGTGATTTTACTTATTCCATTAAAAAAATCTGCGATTTTCTGACACTGCTTTATGAACATATGACAAAACGCACAGTTTTGAATATTTATACTTAGACTAATATGAACCCGGAGATGTGAGCGACGTGTATAGAATTTTAAATTAGGCTGAGGGGACCGGCTACAATAATTTGCGAGTAATTGTGTTGTTTAATTTTCCCTTTTCCTGAAGTGTTTTTACTTATTCCATTAAAAAAATTTGCGATTTTCTGACACTGCTTTATGAACATATTACAAAACGCACAGTTTTGAATATTTATACTTAGACTAATATGAACCCGGAGATGTGAGCGACGTGTATAGAATTTTAAATTAAGCTGAGAGGACCGGCTACACTAATTTGCGAGTAATTCTGTTGTTCTATTTTCCTTTTTCGTGAAGTGTTTTGACTTATTCCATTAAAAAAATCTGCGATTTTCTGACACTGCTTTATGAACATATGACAAAACGCACAGTTTTGAATATTTATACTTAGACTAATATGAACCCGGAGATGTGAGCGACGTGTATAGAATTTTAAATTAGGCTGAGGGGACCGGCTACAATAATTTGCGAGTAATTGTGTTGTTCAATTTTCCTTTTTCGTGAAGTGTTTTTACTTATTCCATTAAAAAATCTGCGATTTTCTGACACTGCTTTATGAACATATGACAAAACGCACAGTTTTGAATATTTATACTTAGACTAATATGAACCCGGAGATGTGAGCGACGTGTATAGAATTTTAAATTAGGCTGAGGGGACCGGCTACAATAATTTGCGAGTAATTGTGTTGTTCAATTTTCCTTTTTCGTGAAGTGTTTTTACTTATTCCATTAAAAAAATCTGCGATTTTCTGACACTGCTTTATGAACATATGTCAAAACGCACAGTTTTGAATATTTATACTTAGACTAATATGAACCCGGAGATGTGAGCGACGTGTATAGAATTTTAAATTAAGCTGTGAGGACCGGCTACAATAATTTGCGAGTAATTGTGTTGTTCAATTTTCCTTTTTCGTGAAGTGTTTTTACTTATTCCATTAAAAAATCTGCGATTTTCTGACACTGCTTTATGAACATATGACAAAACGCACAGTTTTGAATATTTATACTTAGACTAATATGAACCCGGAGATGTGAGCGACGTGTATAGTATTTTAAATTAGGCTGAGGGGACCGGCTACAATAATTTGCGAGTAATTGTGTTGTTCAATTTTCCTTTTTCGTGAAGTGTTCTTACTTAAACCATTAAAAAAATCTGTGATTTTCTGACACTGCTTTATGAACATATGGCAAAACGCACAGTTTTGAATATTTATACTTAGACTAATATGAACCCGGAGATGTGAGCGACGTGTATAGAATTTTAAATTAAGCTGAGAGGACCGGCTACACTAATTTGCGAGTAATTGTGTTGTTCAATTTTCCTTTTTCGTGAAGTGTTTTTACATATTCCATTAAAAAAATCTGCGATTTTCTGACACTGCTTTATGAACATATGACAAAACGCACAGTTTTGAATATTTATACTTAGACTAATATGAACCCGGAGATGTGAGCGACGTGTATAGAATTTTAAATTAGGCTGAGGGGACCGGCTACAATCTTTTGCGAGTAATTGTGTTGTTCAATTTTCCTTTTTCGTGAAGTGTTTTTACTTACCCCATTAAAAAAATCTGTGATTTTCTGACACTGCTTTATGAACATATGACAAAAGACACAGTTTTGAATATTTATACTTAGACTAATATGAACCCGGAGATGTGAGCGACGTGTATAGAATTTTAAATTAAGCTGAGAGGACCGGCTACACTAATTTGCGAGTAATTGTGTTGTTCAATTTTCCTTTTTCGTGAAGTGTTTTTACATATTCCATTAAAAAAATCTGCGATTTTCTGACACTGCTTTATGAACATATGACAAAACGCACAGTTTTGAATATTTATACTTAGACTAATATGAACCCGGAGATGTGAGCGACGTGTATAGAATTTTAAATTAAGCTGAGAGGACCGGCTACACTAATTTGCGAGTAATTGTGTTGTTCAATTTTCCTTTTTCGTGAAGTGTTTTTACTTACCCCATTAAAAAAATCTGTGATTTTCTGACACTGCTTTATGAACATATGACAAAACTCACAGTTTTGAATATTTATACTTAGACTAATATGAACCCGGAGATGTGAGCGACGTGTATAGAATTTTAAATTAGGCTGAAGGGACCGGCTACAATAATTTGCGAGTAATTGTGTTGTTCAATTTTCCTTTTTCGTGAAGTGTTTTTACTTATTCCATTAAAAAAATCTGCGATTTTCTGACACTGCTTTATGAACATATGACAAAACGCACAGTTTTGAATATTTATGCTTAGACTAATATGAACCCGGAGATGTGAGCGACGTGTATAGAATTTTAAATTAGGCTGAGGGGACCGGCTACAATAATTTGCGAGTAATTGTGTTGTTCAATTTTCCTTTTTCGTGAAGTGTTTTTACTTACCCCATTAAAAAAATCTGTGATTTTCTGACACTGCTTTATGAACATATGACAAAACTCACAGTTTTGAATATTTATACTTAGACTAATATGAACCCGGAGATGTGAGCGACGTGTATAGAATTTTAAATTAAGCTGAGAGGACCGGCTACACTAATTTGCGAGTAATTGTGTTGTTCAATTTTCCTTTTTCGTGAAGTGTTTTTACTTATTCCATTAAAAAAATCTGCGATTTTCTGACACTGCTTTATGAACATATGACAAAACGCACAGTTTTGAATATTTATACTTAGACTAATATGAACCCGGAGATGTGAGCGACGTGTATAGAATTTTAAATTAAGCTGAGAGGACCGGCTACAATAATTTGCGAGTAATTGTGTTGCTCAATTTTCCATTTTCGTGAAGTGTTTTTACTTATTCCATTAAAAAAATCTGCGATTTTCTGACACTGCTTTATGAACATATGACAAAACGCACAGTTTTGAATATTTATACTTAGACTAATATGAACCCGGAGATGTGAGCGACGTGTATAGAATTTTAAATTAGGCTGAGAGGACCGGCTACAATAATTTGCGAGTAATTGTGTTGCTCAATTTTCCTTTTTCGTGAAGTGATTTTACTTATTCCATTAAAAAAATCTGCGATTTTCTGACACTGCTTTATGAACATATGACAAAACGCACAGTTTTGAATATTTATACTTAGACTAATATGAACCCGGAGATGTGAGCGACGTGTATAGAATTTTAAATTAGGCTGAGGGGACCGGCTACAATAATTTGCGAGTAATTGTGTTGTTTAATTTTCCCTTTTCCTGAAGTGTTTTTACTTATTCCATTAAAAAAATTTGCGATTTTCTGACACTGCTTTATGAACATATTACAAAACGCACAGTTTTGAATATTTATACTTAGACTAATATGAACCCGGAGATGTGAGCGACGTGTATAGAATTTTAAATTAAGCTGAGAGGACCGGCTACACTAATTTGCGAGTAATTCTGTTGTTCTATTTTCCTTTTTCGTGAAGTGTTTTGACTTATTCCATTAAAAAAATCTGCGATTTTCTGACACTGCTTTATGAACATATGACAAAACGCACAGTTTTGAATATTTATACTTAGACTAATATGAACCCGGAGATGTGAGCGACGTGTATAGAATTTTAAATTAAGCTGAGAGGACCGGCTACACTAATTTGCGAGTAATTGTGTTGTTCAATTTTCCTTTTTCGTGAAGTGTTTTTACATATTCCATTAAAAAAATCTGCGATTTTCTGACACTGCTTTATGAACATATGACAAAACGCACAGTTTTGAATATTTATACTTAGACTAATATGAACCCGGAGATGTGAGCGACGTGTATAGAATTTAAAATTAGGCTGAGAAGACCGGCTACAATAATTTGCGAGTAATTGTGTTGCTCAATTTTCCTTTTTCGTGAAGTGTTTTTACTTATTCCATTAAAAAATCTGCGATTTTCTGACACTGCTTTATGAACATATGACAAAACGCACAGTTTTGAATATTTATACTTAGACTAATATGAACCCGGAGATGTGAGCGACGTGTATAGAATTTTAAATTAGGCTGAGGGGACCGGCTACAATAATTTGCGAGTAATTGTGTTGTTCAATTTTCCTTTTTCGTGAAGTGTTTTTACTTATTCCATTAAAAAATCTGCGATTTTCTGACACTGCTTTATGAACATATGACAAAACGCACAGTTTTGAATATTTATACTTAGACTAATATGAACCCGGAGATGTGAGCGACGTGTATAGAATTTTAAATTAGGCTGAGGGGACCGGCTACAATAATTTGCGAGTAATTGTGTTGTTCAATTTTCCTTTTTCGTGAAGTGTTTTTACTTATTCCATTAAAAAAATCTGCGATTTTCTGACACTGCTTTATGAACATATGTCAAAACGCACAGTTTTGAATATTTATACTTAGACTAATATGAACCCGGAGATGTGAGCGACGTGTATAGAATTTTAAATTAAGCTGTGAGGACCGGCTACAATAATTTGCGAGTAATTGTGTTGTTCAATTTTCCTTTTTCGTGAAGTGTTTTTACTTATTCCATTAAAAAATCTGCGATTTTCTGACACTGCTTTATGAACATATGACAAAACGCACAGTTTTGAATATTTATACTTAGACTAATATGAACCCGGAGATGTGAGCGACGTGTATAGTATTTTAAATTAGGCTGAGGGGACCGGCTACAATAATTTGCGAGTAATTGTGTTGTTCAATTTTCCTTTTTCGTGAAGTGTTCTTACTTAAACCATTAAAAAAATCTGTGATTTTCTGACACTGCTTTATGAACATATGGCAAAACGCACAGTTTTGAATATTTATACTTAGACTAATATGAACCCGGAGATGTGAGCGACGTGTATAGAATTTTAAATTAAGCTGAGAGGACCGGCTACACTAATTTGCGAGTAATTGTGTTGTTCAATTTTCCTTTTTCGTGAAGTGTTTTTACATATTCCATTAAAAAAATCTGCGATTTTCTGACACTGCTTTATGAACATATGACAAAACGCACAGTTTTGAATATTTATACTTAGACTAATATGAACCCGGAGATGTGAGCGACGTGTATAGAATTTTAAATTAGGCTGAGGGGACCGGCTACAATCTTTTGCGAGTAATTGTGTTGTTCAATTTTCCTTTTTCGTGAAGTGTTTTTACTTACCCCATTAAAAAAATCTGTGATTTTCTGACACTGCTTTATGAACATATGACAAAAGACACAGTTTTGAATATTTATACTTAGACTAATATGAACCCGGAGATGTGAGCGACGTGTATAGAATTTTAAATTAAGCTGAGAGGACCGGCTACACTAATTTGCGAGTAATTGTGTTGTTCAATTTTCCTTTTTCGTGAAGTGTTTTTACATATTCCATTAAAAAAATCTGCGATTTTCTGACACTGCTTTATGAACATATGACAAAACGCACAGTTTTGAATATTTATACTTAGACTAATATGAACCCGGAGATGTGAGCGACGTGTATAGAATTTTAAATTAGGCTGAAGGGACCGGCTACAATAATTTGCGAGTAATTGTGTTGTTCAATTTTCCTTTTTCGTGAAGTGTTTTTACTTATTCCATTAAAAAAATCTGCGATTTTCTGACACTGCTTTATGAACATATGACAAAACGCACAGTTTTGAATATTTATGCTTAGACTAATATGAACCCGGAGATGTGAGCGACGTGTATAGAATTTTAAATTAGGCTGAGGGGACCGGCTACAATAATTTGCGAGTAATTGTGTTGTTCAATTTTCCTTTTTCGTGAAGTGTTTTTACTTACCCCATTAAAAAAATCTGTGATTTTCTGACACTGCTTTATGAACATATGACAAAACTCACAGTTTTGAATATTTATACTTAGACTAATATGAACCCGGAGATGTGAGCGACGTGTATAGAATTTTAAATTAAGCTGAGAGGACCGGCTACACTAATTTGCGAGTAATTGTGTTGTTCAATTTTCCTTTTTCGTGAAGTGTTTTTACTTATTCCATTAAAAAAATCTGCGATTTTCTGACACTGCTTTATGAACATATGACAAAACGCACAGTTTTGAATATTTATACTTAGACTAATATGAACCCGGAGATGTGAGCGACGTGTATAGAATTTTAAATTAAGCTGAGAGGACCGGCTACAATAATTTGCGAGTAATTGTGTTGCTCAATTTTCCTTTTTCGTGAAGTGTTTTTACTTATTCCATTAAAAAAATCTGCGATTTTCTGACACTGCTTTATGAACATATGACAAAACGCACAGTTTTGAATATTTATACTTAGACTAATATGAACCCGGAGATGTGAGCGACGTGTATAGAATTTTAAATTAGGCTGAGAGGACCGGCTACAATAATTTGCGAGTAATTGTGTTGCTCAATTTTCCTTTTTCGTGAAGTGATTTTACTTATTCCATTAAAAAAATCTGCGATTTTCTGACACTGCTTTATGAACATATGACAAAACGCACAGTTTTGAATATTTATACTTAGACTAATATGAACCCGGAGATGTGAGCGACGTGTATAGAATTTTAAATTAGGCTGAGGGGACCGGCTACAATAATTTGCGAGTAATTGTGTTGTTTAATTTTCCCTTTTCCTGAAGTGTTTTTACTTATTCCATTAAAAAAATTTGCGATTTTCTGACACTGCTTTATGAACATATTACAAAACGCACAGTTTTGAATATTTATACTTAGACTAATATGAACCCGGAGATGTGAGCGACGTGTATAGAATTTTAAATTAAGCTGAGAGGACCGGCTACACTAATTTGCGAGTAATTCTGTTGTTCTATTTTCCTTTTTCGTGAAGTGTTTTGACTTATTCCATTAAAAAAATCTGCGATTTTCTGACACTGCTTTATGAACATATGACAAAACGCACAGTTTTGAATATTTATACTTAGACTAATATGAACCCGGAGATGTGAGCGACGTGTATAGAATTTTAAATTAAGCTGAGAGGACCGGCTACACTAATTTGCGAGTAATTGTGTTGTTCAATTTTCCTTTTTCGTGAAGTGTTTTTACATATTCCATTAAAAAAATCTGCGATTTTCTGACACTGCTTTATGAACATATGACAAAACGCACAGTTTTGAATATTTATACTTAGACTAATATGAACCCGGAGATGTGAGCGACGTGTATAGAATTTTAAATTAGGCTGAGAAGACCGGCTACAATAATTTGCGAGTAATTGTGTTGCTCAATTTTCCTTTTTCGTGAAGTGTTTTTACTTATTCCATTAAAAAATCTGCGATTTTCTGACACTGCTTTATGAACATATGACAAAACGCACAGTTTTGAATATTTATACTTAGACTAATATGAACCCGGAGATGTGAGCGACGTGTATAGAATTTTAAATTAGGCTGAGGGGACCGGCTACAATAATTTGCGAGTAATTGTGTTGTTCAATTTTCCTTTTTCGTGAAGTGTTTTTACTTATTCCATTAAAAAATCTGCGATTTTCTGACACTGCTTTATGAACATATGACAAAACGCACAGTTTTGAATATTTATACTTAGACTAATATGAACCCGGAGATGTGAGCGACGTGTATAGAATTTTAAATTAGGCTGAGGGGACCGGCTACAATAATTTGCGAGTAATTGTGTTGTTCAATTTTCCTTTTTCGTGAAGTGTTTTTACTTATTCCATTAAAAAAATCTGCGATTTTCTGACACTGCTTTATGAACATATGTCAAAACGCACAGTTTTGAATATTTATACTTAGACTAATATGAACCCGGAGATGTGAGCGACGTGTATAGAATTTTAAATTAAGCTGTGAGGACCGGCTACAATAATTTGCGAGTAATTGTGTTGTTCAATTTTCCTTTTTCGTGAAGTGTTTTTACTTATTCCATTAAAAAATCTGCGATTTTCTGACACTGCTTTATGAACATATGACAAAACGCACAGTTTTGAATATTTATACTTAGACTAATATGAACCCGGAGATGTGAGCGACGTGTATAGAATTTTAAATTAGGCTGAGGGGACCGGCTACAATAATTTGCGAGTAATTGTGTTGTTCAATTTTCCTTTTTCGTGAAGTGTTCTTACTTAAACCATTAAAAAAATCTGTGATTTTCTGACACTGCTTTATGAACATATGGCAAAACGCACAGTTTTGAATATTTATACTTAGACTAATATGAACCCGGAGATGTGAGCGACGTGTATAGAATTTTAAATTAAGCTGAGAGGACCGGCTACACTAATTTGCGAGTAATTGTGTTGTTCAATTTTCCTTTTTCGTGAAGTGTTTTTACATATTCCATTAAAAAAATCTGCGATTTTCTGACACTGCTTTATGAACATATGACAAAACGCACAGTTTTGAATATTTATACTTAGACTAATATGAACCCGGAGATGTGAGCGACGTGTATAGAATTTTAAATTAGGCTGAGGGGACCGGCTACAATCTTTTGCGAGTAATTGTGTTGTTCAATTTTCCTTTTTCGTGAAGTGTTTTTACTTACCCCATTAAAAAAATCTGTGATTTTCTGACACTGCTTTATGAACATATGACAAAAGACACAGTTTTGAATATTTATACTTAGACTAATATGAACCCGGAGATGTGAGCGACGTGTATAGAATTTTAAATTAAGCTGAGAGGACCGGCTACACTAATTTGCGAGTAATTGTGTTGTTCAATTTTCCTTTTTCGTGAAGTGTTTTTACTTATTCCATTAAAAAAATCTGCGATTTTCTGACACTGCTTTATGAACATATGACAAAACGCACAGTTTTGAATATTTATACTTAGACTAATATGAACCCGGAGATGTGAGCGACGTGTATAGAATTTTAAATTAAGCTGAGAGGACCGGCTACAATAATTTGCGAGTAATTGTGTTGCTCAATTTTCCTTTTTCGTGAAGTGTTTTTACTTATTCCATTAAAAAAATCTGAGATTTTCTGACACTGCTTTATGAACATATGACAAAACGCACAGTTTTGAATATTTATACTTAGACTAATATGAACCCGGAGATGTGAGCGACGTGTATAGAATTTTAAATTAAGCTGAGAGGACCGGCTACAATAATTTGCGAATAATTGTGTTGCTCAATTTTCCTTTTTCGTGAAGTGTTTTTACTTATTCCATTAAAAAAATCTGCGATTTTCTGACACTGCTTTATGAACATATGACAAAACGCACAGTTTTGAATATTTATACTTAGACTAATATGAACCCGGAGATGTGAGCGACGTGTATAGAATTTTAAATTAGGCTGAGAGGACCGGCTACAATAATTTGCGAGTAATTGTGTTGCTCAATTTTCCTTTTTCGTGAAGTGTTTTTACTTATTCAATTAAAAAAATCTGAGATTTTCTGACACTGCTTTATGAACATATGACAAAACGCACAGTTTTGAATATTTATACTTAGACTAATATGAACCCGGAGATGTGAGCGACGTGTATAGAATTTTAAATTAAGCTGAGAGGACCGGCTACAATAATTTGCGAGTAATTGTGTTGCTCAATTTTCCTTTTTCGTGAAGTGTTTTTACTTATTCCATTAAAAAAATCTGCGATTTTCTGACACTGCTTTATGAACATATGACAAAACGCACAGTTTTGAATATTTATACTTAGACTAATATGAACCCGGAGATGTGAGCGACGTGTATAGAATTTTAAATTAGGCTGAGAGGACCGGCTACAATAATTTGCGAGTAATTGTGTTGCTCAATTTTCCTTTTTCGTGAAGTGTTTTTACTTATTCCATTAAAAAAATCTGCGATTTTCTGACACTGCTTTATGAACATATGACAAAACGCACAGTTTTGAATATTTATACTTAGACTAATATGAACCCGGAGATGTGAGCGACGTGTATAGAATTTTAAATTAGGCTGAGGGGACCGGCTACAATAATTTGCGAGTAATTGTGTTGTTCAATTTTCCTTTTTCGTGAAGTGTTTTTACTTATTCCATTAAAAAAATTTGCGATTTTCTGACACTGCTTTATGAACATATTACAAAACGCACAGTTTTGAATATTTATACTTAGACTAATATGAACCCGGAGATGTGAGCGACGTGTATAGAATTTTAAATTAAGCTGAGAGGACCGGCTACACTAATTTGCGAGTAATTGTGTTGTTCAATTTTCCTTTTTCGTGAAGTGTTTTGACTTATTCCATTAAAAAAATCTGCGATTTTCTGACACTGCTTTATGAACATATGACAAAACGCACAGTTTTGAATATTTATACTTAGACTAATATGAACCCGGAGATGTGAGCGACGTGTATAGAATTTTAAATTAGGCTGAGGGGACCGGCTACAATAATTTGCGAGTAATTGTGTTGTTCAATTTTCCTTTTTCGTGAAGTGTTTTTACTTATTCCATTAAAAAAATTTGCGATTTTCTGACACTGCTTTATGACCATATGACAAAACGCACAGTTTTGAATATTTATACTTAGACTAATATGAACCCGGAGATGTGAGCGACGTGTATAGAATTTTAAATTAAGCTGAGAGGACCGGCTACACTAATTTGCGAGTAATTGTGTTGTTCAATTTTCCTTTTTCGTGAAGTGTTTTTACTTATTCCATTAAAAAAATCTGCGATTTTCTGACACTGCTTTATGAACATATGACAAAACGCACAGTTTTGAATATTTATACTTAGACTAATATGAACCCGGAGATGTGAGCGACGTGTATAGAATTTTAAATTAAGCTGAGAGGACCGGCTACAATAATTTGCGAGTAATTGTGTTGCTCAATTTTCCTTTTTCGTGAAGTGTTATTACTTATTCCATTAAAAAAATCTGCGATTTTCTGACACTGCTTTATGAACATATGACAAAACGCACAGTTTTGAATATTTATACTTAGACTAATATGAACCCGGAGATGTGAGCGACGTGTATAGAATTTTAAATTAAGCTGAGAGGACCGGCTACAATAATTTGCGAGTAATTGTGTTGCTCAATTTTCCTTTTTCGTGAAGTGTTTTTACTTATTCCATTAAAAAAATCTGCGATTTTCTGACACTGCTTTATGAACATATGACAAAACGCACAGTTTTGAATATTTATACTTAGACTAATATGAACCCGGAGATGTGAGCGACGTGTATAGAATTTTAAATTAGGCTGAGAGGACCGGCTACAATAATTTGCGAGTAATTGTGTTGCTCAATTTTCCTTTTTCGTGAAGTGTTTTTACTTATTCCATTAAAAAAATTCTGCGATTTTCTGACACTGCTTTATGAACATATGACAAAACGCACAGTTTTGAATATTTATACTTAGACTAATATGAACTCGGAGATGTGAGCGACGTGTATAGAATTTTAAATTAGGCTGAGAGGACCGGCTACAATAATTTGCGAGTAATTGTGTTGCTCAATTTTCCTTTTTCGTGAAGTGTTTTTACTTATTCCATTAAAAAAATTCTGCGATTTTCTGACACTGCTTTATGAACATATGACAAATCGCACAGTTTTGAATATTTATACTTAGACTAATATGAACCCGGAGATGTGAGCGACGTGTATAGAATTTTAAATTAGGCTGGGGGGACCGACTGACCCCCTGTCAGGTTCGAATTTAGGAAGCAGATTGCTATAGGATGCTATATGATTAGACTAAAAGATATTTTTCGGACCCTAGCGTATAACGACGTGCTTCGCATTAGAGAGTGACGCAAGAGTCGGTCCCCCAGAAGGTTTCAGTTAATTAAACAATTATTAATAAAATTTTGCATTGCCAGTACGGATAAATATTTAATGGGTGGAGCCGATTTCCAACTTCTCTATGCTTGGTTGCTATCAGAAATGTCGCAGAAATTACAAAGCACAATGATATACTGACTATTATAAACAGAACGTTTTGTAACTATAGTCACGAATAATCGCGAATAAAATGTAATTGTTCTTACAGTTAACAACTATATGTCTCATTGTAGATCCATATAAACAATTACACAAAATAGTAATTAAGAACAGTCATTTTTAATGGTCACGATTGTTAGAACTTCTAGCATGCTGTCTGCTTAATTGAAATAAAATTATTTAATTTATTTGAATTTAAACCACGTGCGTTGTATACTCAGCTATATTTCGAATTAAATAATTTACTTGGTAATTAATATAGCTCAGATTCGGTCCCTTACATTATTATAAAATTTCACTAAATTGAAAACGATCTTAGTGTCATAGGAATCAAAATTATACTGCCCGGGTGGCACCACTCGCTGTATGGCTTAGATATCTTAATGTGCGGGCGATAAAAATTGAAAATCTCTACAACTGCTGTTGGCCGTCAGGGTTCGGGAAGGGGGAGGACGTGTGCCCTCTAAGCATAGCGAACTGGAGTGTCACCTCCGAGAGCAGGTGACGATTTGAAGTGAGCAGCCACCTCTGAGAGCAGCCTACTTTTGGAGGTGACGACTTCAACGACTGGAAGCGCCTGCTTTCTTCACAGGCGGGTTAAAAGAACTCGCCATGCGATCTCCGAGTGCTGATGGGCGTCAGGGAATAAAGGACGGAGGATGGGAACATTATCCTTGGATAGCAGGCGATTCGAAAGAATTTTTGAGCAAACGTCGAGGATTGACGAGCAGAGGGCGGACCAATTAGTTGTTTACAAAAGTTTGTGCTTTGTGGAAGTGGAAAGTAAAAGGTATACTGCGAGCAAAATAGTTTAAGAACCGCTAGAAAGGTCTTCAGAGAAGACACATTCCATATGCAAAGCATAATCTTGTAGAAATATAGCCAGTTCTAATCCTTTTCCTTGAAGAGGCGATGAAAGCTGTTTCAAAATCTTTTCTGATGTGGCCCAGAAAAGTTTTCTTTAGCATGTGTGTGACTTGCTTATCACATCCAACAATAAATTAAAACCCAGCGACACTATTTTTAAGTCAAGTTTTGCATTTTAAATTCTTTGTTAGGTCACGCTCAAGATGTCAGCCTGTGATTAATAATAACTAACTTTGAAGCATAGAGATATAACAGATAAATGGATTAAAACAACAAATACCGGTCCTTAAAACGTGATCTATAACAAATCACTACTTCCTAGTTCTTTTGTGTAAAATGTCAGCCCGGGATAAATGGACGGAGACACTTTGCTGAAGATTAATTGGAAGCAAGCAAAATGATTGGATGGGTTTCCGGTGTAAAAGATATGGATGAAAGTCGTTTCAAGTTGTGGCACGCAAAGAAGAGAAATAGATCTTAAATGTTTAATTACTTTTGGCAGAAATGTCTAAGCGTTCACCTAGATTGCTGTCTAAAGTAATTTGAAGTACAAACACTTCGTTAATAATAGCATAAGAAGTTGATTAAAAGTAGAGGCCCAAATTGGTGGTATTTTCAATTCTTGGTATACTTTTCTTTATTCTGCCTTTTTTTACTTTCCCTGCAATACATGGTAATGTATAGGGAAAGTATTGGAATCATGCCGAAAATCGCAACTCGAGTTTTCGACGGATCTACACGTTTCGAGACCTCTAGAATACGAAAAAACCATTTTTAGCGTGACGTCTGTGTGTGTGTCTGTCTGTCTGTGCAGATTTTGTATCCACTCTAACTAAAAAACTAATGGACCGAATTTCACTAAATTTTGTAAGTAAGTCACTTGTGGGCGGGGCTGGTGCTGATTAGTTTTGGGTACGATTCGGAATAAAAGAACCGGCCTTTTTTTGCGAAATGGCCCGCAAAAGCTTGCATCCACTCTAACTGAAAAACTGATGGACCGAATTTCACAAAATTCGGTAGATGAGTCACTTGTGGGTTACCTTGGTGCTGATTAGATTTTGGTACGATTCGGAAAAAAATGACCTGCCTTTTTTTGCAAAATGGCCCGCAAAAATCGTCCAAATCTAAACTAAAGAACTGGGTATACTCAAATATATCCATTAAATGCTGATTTAATACGTAATTTTTAACGACGAAAAGAATAAGACCAACCCATTACACTAGGACTAGCCGTTCTCGAGATATTTTAGTTTTTCGTACTTTCCCTACGCCACCTTTGAAAATAAGCCCGGTTACCGAATGAGAACGAAAATTGAATTAAAAGTGAAATGAATTTAATTAAATAAAGAGAACGTGAATATAAACGTCTGCAGGGAAAGTTATGTGCTGCCCACATCAGATTTTTACTTTCTCTGCAATACATGGTAATGTATAGGGAAAGTATTGGAATCATGTTGAAAATCGCAACTCGAGTTTTCGACGGATCTACATGTTTCGAGACCTCTAGAATACGAAAAAACTATTTTTAACGTGACGTCTGTGTGTATGTCTGTGCAATGCATGTATCCACTCTAACTCAAAAACTAATAGACCGAATTTCATAAAATTTGTCAGGTAAGTCACTTGGATGTGATCCTGGTGCTGATTAGTTTTTGGTATGATTCGTAAAAACAGAACTCATCTTTTTTTGCGAAATGGCCCGTACGTTCTAGCTAAAATAATAATTTATTAAATTTCACAAAATTTGGTAAATAAGTTACTTGTTGGATATTCTGGTGCTGATTAGAATTTGGTACGATTCGGAAAAGAAGAACCCGCCTTTCTTACGAAATGGCCCGCAAAAATCAACAAACTCTAAAAAAAACAATAAAGATCAGTCATGCATAAAGCATTGATTATGAAACACTTTCCAACTGAAATGCAATTTTATTTACATTTGAAACTGATTCAAAAATTGACATCGATAAAAATTAATCTTAAAACTTCATTGAAAAAAGTATGCTACTTAAACAAAATGAACGTTATTCAAATGACGCCATCGAAAATGTAATTTACGATGCTTTTGTGTAGTGTTTATACGATGCGGTTATTATTGCGCCATAATTATAATATTTCATTATTTTATAAACTACATCGTTTGCTTATCTCATGTTAAGTCAGTCCTTCGAAATTGTTGTAACTACGTAAAACCATTTCATTTTATAAATCGTCAGTAGTTATCTGTGTATCTAAATTCTGTGCCAAAGCAATTCCAATATTTTCTATTTAAAATGATAACTATATATTCTTTGTTCCTACAAAGAAGCCTAATTTTAAAGCTAAACTATAGCCTGCAGAATGCAAACAAATCAAGCGACTGTGAATTTCTTTTCACACAAAATTATTTAGCTCTGGAGTCTGGAATATAAGTGATATGAATGAAATATTCATTGATTTTACATAGAGAGGCAGACGATAGTAGTTATAAAAGGGGCGTACCAGTCCAAAGAGGGGAGGCGGAGCAGCGCGGAGCAGGAGGAGAGGCCCTCTTTGGGAGGAGGGTCCCTCTTTGAGAGGATCCTCTTTGGGAGGATGCCTCTTTGGAGTGTCTTCCCTCTTTTGAGAGGACCCTCTTTTGGGAGGATCCTCTCAGAGGGTCTTGAGACCCCCAGGAGGGAGGATGCCTCTCCTCCTGCTCCGCCTCCCCTCTTTGGAGTGGATCCTCTTTGGGAGGATGCCTCTCAGTGCCCCCCTCCCCTCTTTTGGAAGTTTGGTGAGGCGCAGCACCGGATGCCTCTTTCCTAGTATTGCGAAAGAGGCATGATGACTCATACGGAGTGAGTTTCACTCTTGAGAGGGAATGTCACAATCGCTGACTGACCCTTGACCTGAGGAAGTGGTTTCAAGGGATGTCGCAATCGATGACTGAGCATCACACAATCTGGAAATGACGTGTCGCGCCTTGGAGCTCCTTAGCACACGTCCTCCCTCTCTGCTGGTCAGCGACAGAGTGAAAGATCTTATCAGCGTGAAGTAGTTAAAGCGCCCTCTGGCGAATTTTGATGAAGTGCTGCCATCTATCGGCATTTTTTTTTCCAAAAGAATTTAATGTTTCACTTGTCAGGAGCTGGATTCGATCTTGGGTCCAACTGATTAGAAGCCGCGCGTCTTACCATCGTGCCAAAGCACCCGTGCTTTATAGGCAGTTAACTTCGAAGTGTACCTTATCAGTGGAAGTTAGATTATTTTTCAAAGTTCATTCGAATAGCGATGCAAGGGTGCGTTTTAAAACAGAATGTTACGGAGTGAATATAAATCTGTGTATTATAACATTATGATTTTTTAAAACAAATGTATACACAAACTTTAAAAACACGAATGTAATAATTAGCTAAAATTGTATTCAGTGGATTTTTTTTTTAAAAAATAAATCAATACGATTTTTATAATAATAACGAAATGATTTCGAATGTTTAAAAACAAATTGATTACGGATTTCCAATGAACACACAAATTGTGTTCAGTGGACACACAAATTGTGTTCAATGAATACGATTCGACCATTCTGAGTGTTGTGTATCTAAAAACAAATGTATACACAAACTTTAAAAACACGAATGTAATAATTAGCTAAAATTGTGTTCAGTGGATTTTTTTTTTTTTTTTTAAATAAATCAATACGATTTTTATAATAATAATAACGAAATGATTTCGAATGTTTAAAAACAAATTGATTACGGATTTTCAATGAACACACAAATTGTGTTCCGTGGACACAAAAATGGTGTTACATGAATACGATTCGACCATTTTAAGTGTTGTGTATCTAAAAACAAATGTATACACAAACTTTAAAAACATGAATGTAATACATAGCTGAAATTGTATTCAGTGGATTTTTTTTAAAAATAAATCAATACGATTTTTATAATAATAACGAAATGATTTCGAATGTTTAAAAACAAATTGATTACGGATTTCCAATGAACACACAAATTGTGTTCAGTGGACACACAAATTGTGTTCAATGAATAGCATTCAACCCTTTGTGTGTTGTGTATTTAAAAATTAATGTATTACTACATTCTACTTAGGCATTTTCAAAAATGGTGCGACAAGCTACTCACAATCTGAAAAGAAAGTTTCCACTAGAAAATACATCTTATTTCGAACTGTTACATATATACTAATATTTAATCACTAATATTTAATTAACTGCATTAAATAATACACATAATTAGTTAAAATTGCAATGAAGACCCAAAGATTGAGAATATATGTAAATAAAACACATCAGAGAAGTAGATATGAATTATGTTCGAAAATAAAACTATTCAAATTCTAGCCATTTCTAGAAACTCATCGAATGTTCCAGCTTATCGGAAATCATGTGCTTTTGACTTTTCGGAGGACGCTGTTTGTTTAGCACAAAGCAAAGGTCCCCTCGGAAAAGGGTATAAAATGCGGTCCTTATCGAGCTATGGTCAACTGCTCTTTTTTCAGCCAGTGCTTTGCTTTTGAATTAAATACGATAACGAGAATATTTACGATGTCTTCCTCCCGTGCATTTGAAGTAAGTAAAATTTTGATTTTCATTATTTTATGATTTATTATATATGACATTTTATGATTTATTATATATGACGATTAGCACTTGAATTTTATATTAATTATTTTTTTTTATGGATTTTCAGTTCGACTTCGGTATCCCAGTTGAGGAGATGGATTTAATTTGTGCAAACAATCCCACGACCAAAGACGATATAAATCAGGTGAGTTATTTTAATTTTTTTAATTGAAAAATGTATTTGTTTTAATTTTACGCATTTGTGAAAATACTGTTCAATACAGTTTGAAATTAAACACAACAATTGAATTAAATCTTGAAAAATATAAACATTTACGCTCCATCTGAGCGAAGCCACCGCTGACTTTATTAAAACATTTAATAGGACCCACACATATTTTTTAATGTTTCACATATTGAACCATTCAGTTTAATTGTACTTTGAAAAATATGAAGCTATTTCCATCGGAGTGGAATCATTTTTTTTTTTTTTAGTGATAGATTTGTGTGGACTTCCAAAAATTATATCTTTCAACTATAATTTTTTTATATCAACATTTTAGTATGTGGTTTTAATAACACTTTTAAATTTAAATAAATAATGAGTTTAACACATAACTTAAAATAAAACTAAGAATGAAGCAACGTTTAAAGAAAAAACATTTTTAATAATACATAGATTTTTACAAAAGTAATATTCTACTAACTTGTATTTCACATATGGAACAGAGCAATCATCGCTGTATAATAGTCCTTTACGGTGAGACTTTTAAAAAATTCAGGTGAAACATTGTTTTCATTTGTTTCACAAAACTCTCGCGCAATTTCTTGAATGTTTATCATTAAAAGTTCGTGATCGACTAGTTCATAATCCACAAATTGCATATGAGTGGATAGCGTACAGCACTTGTGTTTCAAATCGGTACACCCGTGACTTTTACATGTTTCGCGTTGATATAATTTATACAACTCTACACATAAATTTTTATGTACACACTGCATTAAAGTGTGTTTTAATTCATAGGGTGGCAAAGTCGGTAGTGCTTCGACAGGTTTTTGATACTTCACAATACAATTGGGTAGGATATTTGTCAGTAACTGATCCAAAACACATTTAGTAACATCTTGACTAATGTACTGAAGAGTATGAAAATTATCCTGATTTAATAAGATTAATTTCTTTTTGAACTGTCCAGTGCAAGGTGGTAATTGTTGTAAATATAGATTGCTTTCACACACACAAACTAAGAGTTCGTTATTAATTGTGAAAGATGAATTTTCACTGTCCATATTTGAAATGCGTTTTAAAAATACACTCCACGTATTAGGCGTGAGTGTTACTCCATGAGGGGTAGGCACGATAACATCAGAAGCATTCATCCTGTAGACACGAAAGTGTACTTTCACATTTCCTCGAAAATGTTGCACGGTAACGTAAATGTTACAGCCCAAATGGTAACGGAACTTTTCAGATGAGGATAATTCTATCGAAACCGATCCATTTTGAGAAGTAGCATAGTTCAGAGCCGACGACACCAAATCACTTTGCGAATCTGTAGCAGGTATAGATGGAGTATGCATATGGCTCCAATCGATTTCAGGTATAGGCGAAAGCGCTGCAGGCGGGACATACATTGGAAACTCGCACTTGCGTTTCTGTACAGGCGTTTTAGGTAGAATTTTTCTAAATGTTAGACTTATTCTAGCTTCTGAGACTTCGGGTTCCGCAGCAATTCCGTGAGAATAGAATTTGTTGGTTGGTGATTGCATCGCATAAAGCGATCCGTGTTGGATTGGAATACTTAGAGGAGATTGTCCTTTTCTTTCGAAAATGATAGATCTTGTAGCACCGAAACTGAGAGTCGCTATAGGTGTTTTAGAGCATAGGGAGGATTCATTGTCCTTGTGTTGTCCTATTTTAGCATGTCCATCCACATAGTGGTTTGCTAACACAAAATTGTAGCTGTATCCCATATGTTCTTCCACACGTGATTTTATCTCCGATAAGAGAGGTGCCCATCCCTCAGAACTGTTTCCAGCGTCTCCAAATGTATATGCTTTTTGAGCTGGTTGGTATGGATGACCATGCACCACCCCTTGTGATTGTTGAAAGGGCAGACTTTTCAACTCTTGAAAAATTAAATCGGCTACATTTACTGAATAAAATTCGCGAACATATTCTACATTCAACTTCTCGCGTTTAAAAAAGATAGACATTTTTAAAAATAAGCAAGGACAACCTTCTAGGAGAACAAACGTTGAACGAATGAACTCTTATCTAAATAATATTCCTTATCGTAACATTTCTTATCGCATCACGTGATGTATCACATGATATTTCTTATCGTATCACATGACACATCATATCTGTAAATCACATGACACATCACATGACATTTCTTATCGCATCATGTCACATGATATTCCTTATCATATCACATGACACATGATATTCCTTATCGTATCACATGACACATCACATGATATTCCTTATCGTATCACGTGACATCTTGTTAGCGAATCACAAGGTTCCACGTATGGAATCACGTGACATCTTGTTAGCGAATCACAAGGTTCCACGTATGGAATCACGTGACAAACCAGATAAGGTTTCCGCCCACTATACATGCTACGTGGAGCTCACTTTGACTCGAGACTTGCGCTAGGAAAGACGTCCTTTTAATTTGCTCCTCTCTATTAAAATATCGACAAACGAATTAACCACAATGATGGTTGTTTCAAAAGTGAGTTCAAAATGTTTTCGAATTAAAAAATAAAGATACATTTTTAAAAATTCATATCCCAATAAATTCTGTTATCATTCATAACACAAGAACTTTTAAAATGTACAACACAAAAATTAGCTTCATACACATTTCACTCTTTTACATGTTTTGCGTTTTTAATATTTAGGATATGACTATGGAAGCTGCTGCATTGCCTGTGGCACCAACAGTTGTGGAAGCTGGTGTATTGCCTGCTGCATTGCCTGTGGCAGCACCGACCGTGTTGGGAAAGGCCGGACCTAGTGGTATTCACGTAAGTTATTTTATTTCATCTTTTTGGAAGGGGAAAATCGGCTGTTTCTGGGAGTATAGGATTGTATCGTATTCTATTACAGAAACTGTTATTTCTCTTAGAGGAATTGCAATCAAAGAAAAAACAGCTGACTCGCGATTTTATAGTGTACTTTTAGGAATTTTATAGAAAAAAAACTAATATGGACATTTTATCTATTTTATAGATATGTCCCACCTGCCACAAGTCTTTTACGCAGAAGCGAAATTTGACACGACATCAGAAGACCCACACAGGGCTAAAACCCTTTGTATGTGAAGAATGCCAGACGAGTTTCACTCGAAAAAGCGATATGGTGCGACATGCTAAAATGCATGAAGCAAGTTTAAAATGTGGTGTGTGTGGTGAAGCGTTTTTGTCCCGAATGGACCTCCTTCGCCACACGAGGCGACACCACAATACTGTACAGCACAAGTGCGAACTGTGTGATGAAGCATTCACACGACGCGACGTGCTGTTACAGCATATTCGCCGTGCTCACCCTCACCCCTCCTCCAAGGGCGTGAAACGCAAGACGGCCGATGTTGATAGAATAACAAAGAGGCGAAGCACCCAGGCGATGAGAGCTCTTCGTCGCACACAGCGAGCTTTGGGCGTTTTCACGACCCACACTTTGGAGCCCACCGAGGAGAATCGACAGGATCTAACACTGGCGTTAGAAGAGATGCGTGTACCACTGATTGCCTTGTTGAGTGAAGAACTCTCGGCCAATCAGATTAAATGGTACCTGGTCCTCTACGCAAAGATGGTCCGACTGAATTCTGAGGGGGAGGAAGAGAGCACGACGGCCTACTTTCATAGTAGGTGTGGAATTGACCTGATTTCTCACACGATTGAGCAACATGTGAGTGAGGGGTACCTGAAGATTCAGAGTGCTTTCGAGGACTACCAACAGTTGGGGTCGGGGTGGTCTTTGGATCATGTGATGAAGATGGATGTTTGCGTGGGCAAGTACAGGCCTCTTCGCCCCGCAAGCTATCTGCCCCTGCCCCCCAAACTTGCGGCCAAAAAAGCACTCTTAAATATTGAAAACAGCGACCAGAAGTGTTTTGTGTGGTGCCTTCTCGCTCACAGACTCAATTTGCATTGGTCTGAAAAACCTTGGCGTATGACTCATTATTTGCCTAGGGAGCATGAGATAAACCTGGGGAATGTGGAGTGCCCGGTACCCGTGAGTAAGGTTAGTACCCTAGAGAAGCTGAACAACTGCCGGATTAATGTTTTCGGCTATGAGGATGAAGAAGTGTTTCCTCTGCACGTATCTGCAAGAGACGATGCAGACTGCATTAACCTTCTCCTCATAAGTCAGGATACCCAACAACATTACTGCCTGATCCGCAGTATGTCGAGACTTCTGGGGGATTTAGCTAATCATCATGCTGCTTCTCACGTATGTTATCGGTGCCTCCACCGCTTCTCCCGAGAAGATTTACTCGTGGCACACACTCCCTACTGCAAAGAGCACGCACCGCAACGTGTTGAGATGCCAAGCCTCGAGAAAAGTTGTTTAAAATTCTCCAATTTGGAGTATCAACACCCGGTCCCGTTCGTGATATATGCCGACTTTGAGTCGCTTTTGGTAGAAGTGCCCAGCGCACAACCTAGCGATAGTCGGTCCTTTGTAGAAAAGGTAGCCCATCATGAGGCTTGCGGCTACGCATACGTCGTCGTGGGACCCCAAGGCGAATCACACAAACCCGTGTATTGCTATCGGGGCCCTGACGCCGTAACCCATTTTCTGCAGAGGATGCTCTTGGAAAGAGACGAACTGGCCGTTCGGTTTAATAGCATAGCACCTATGCGTCTTACCAGGAGTGAAGCACTGGCCTTCAACAGTGCATCCCACTGCTATCTGTGTAAGAGGGCCTTTGCAAAGGACGGTGACCGGTACATTATGAAGGTTCGCGATCATTGTCACATTGTTGGAAACTATAGGGGTGCAGCACACTCGAATTGTAATCTTAGATACAAGTTACGCAAGAGTGTCCCTGTAGTGTTTCACAATTTGAAAAACTATGATTCGCACCTCTTAATGTCGGGGCTTGGAAAGCTGAAAGACCACAGCTTAGAGGTCATTCCACAAAATATGGAGAGATATATCTCCATCTCCCTGTATGAGGGAAAGGAGAGTGTGAGGCTGCAATTCATCGATAGCCTCCAATTCATGAATGCTTCCTTGGAGAAGTTAGTGGCCAATTTACCAGCTGATAAATTCAAGATCATGAAGGCAAACATCCCCATCCATTTTGAGCTGCTGCTTCGCAAGGGAGTGTACCCTTACGAGTACATGAATTCGTTGGCGAAATTCGATGAGCAGGTATTACCTCCACTCTCGGCTTTTTATAGCACTCTGACGGATGAGACCCCCACCGCTGACGATTATGCTCATGCTCAGAATGTATGGAGAACATTCAACTTGAAAACATTAGGGGAGTACCACGACCTCTATGTTAAAAGTGATGTTCTTCTGTTGGCCGACGTATTTCAGCAGTTTCGACACCTGTGCAGGGAGTACTATGGGTTGGATTGTGTCCACCTGATGACAGCACCCGGCTTGGCATGGCAGGCTGCTCTCAAGATGTGCAAGCAGCCCCTCGATCTAATGACAGAGATTGACCAGCATCTCTTCATTGAGCGTGGTATCAGGGGTGGCGTGTCTGTCATTACGAAGCGTTTGGCACATGCAAATAATCCTTACATGGCGAAGTATGACCCTGCACAGCCCACCCAGTATATCATGTATTTGGATGCTAACAACTTGTACGGGTGGGCTATGTCTCAGCCCCTTCCATATGGAAAGTTTGAGTGGGTGTCACCCACGATTGCGACAGAGGATTGGATCCTGTCTTGCCCCGACCATGCATCGGTTGGCTACATTTTGGAGGTCGACTTGGAGTACCCGCCAGAACTTCACGATCTCCATAATGATTACCCTGTTGCGCCAGAAAGAATGTTGATTCGAGAGGAAGATGTCTCGCCGTATACGGTAAAGATCATGGAGGAGCTTGGAGTTCCCCAGTTCCAAGAGCAAGAAAAACTTGTCCCAAATCTCTGCAACAAGAAAAATTATGTGGTACATTATAGATGCTTGAAAATGTACCTGGAACTGGGGCTGCACGTAACATCTGTGCACAAAGTCCTTCGCTTCCATCAGCGGCCCTGGTTGAGATCGTACATCGATTTCAACACCGAGCAGAGGAAGAGGTCTCAATCGGGGTTTGAGAAGGACTTCTTCAAGCTCATGAACAACGCCGTATACGGAAAATCAATGGAAAATCTGCGTAACAGAGTTAATGTAGATTTGGTCACCGACACGCGGCGGGGTGAAAAGCTCGTGGCGGCGCCTACATTCAAGCGCTTCAAAATTTTTGATGAAGACTTGGTTGGGGTTGAGCGGGTGAAGAACTGCATTGTCTTTAATAGACCGATTTACGTTGGATTCACCATTCTGGAGCTGAGCAAACTCCATATGTACACATTTCATTATGGCTACATGAAAAAGTACTATGGAGCAAAGGCTGTGTTACTATTCACTGACACTGATTCTTTAACCTATGAGGTGCAGTGTCGTGATTTTTATCAGGACATGCAGAAAAACAGCCATCTCTTTGACACCTCTGATTTCCCCGTGAACCATCCGGCATTCAGTGGTGTTAATAAAAAGAAGATTGGTTGTTTCAAGGATGAACTGAACGCGCAGCCGGGACTTGAGTTTGTGGGGCTCAGGTCTAAAATGTACTCACTACTGGCAGTTAGTGGTACAAAAAAGACAGCAAAGGGGGTCTCCCGATCAGTTATCAGTAAGCAACTGAGACATGAAATGTATAAAAGTTGTCTTACTGATAAAAAAGTTGCACGTCACGTTCAGTATCGCATCGGGAGTGAGTGTCACAAATTATACACTCTAAAACAGTGTAAGGTGTCACTCTCTCCATACGATGATAAACGCTACATAATGGACGATGGCGTGCATACTTATGCTTACGGCCACCACAAAATTAAAAGAGAAGAGCAAAGAAAGAAAGATGAAGACCAAAGCAAGATATAGAGATATGAAAAAAAAAAAAAAAAAAAAATAGAAAAAAAAAGTAAAAATTGAGAAAAAAAAAAAAATGAAAAAAAAAAAAATATGGGAAAAAAAAAATATATATATGGAAAAAAAAAAAAAAAAAAAAAAAAATGGAAAGAAAAAAAAAAAATCTATGTACTGTGGAAAGATTTTTTTCCACTGATATAACATTTTTATGTTAAAACATTTTTATGTTTGGGAAATAGGCCTGCCAGTTTGAAAGTGTACTACTTTACATTTAAAATTAATTTTTCACTGTTTAAAAACAGCTAAGTTTAAATTCTTTATGAAACTTTATCTTGTAAAGTAGAAAATATAAATTTCTGAATTTAAAAATTCAGATTTAATTTTTAAAACTTTATCTTGTAACATTACAAATATCTGAATTTAAAAATTCAGATTTATTTTTTTAAAAACTTTGTCTTGTAAAATTACATGCATCTGAGTTTAAAAATTCAGATTTATTTTAAAATTCTTTATAAAACTTTATCTTGTAAAATTACAAGTATCTGAATTTAAAAATTCAGATTTATTTTAAAATTCTTTATAAAACTTTGTCTTGTAAAATTACAAGTATCTAAATTTAACTTTACTTATTTTAAAATGTTTTTAAAAAAAAACAATAAAGATTAAAATTCTTTATAAAATTTTATCTTGTAAAATTACAAGTATCTGAATTTAAAAATTCAGATTTATTTTAAAATTCTTTATAAAACTTTATCTTGTAAAATTACAAGTATTTGAATTTAACTTTACTTATTTTAAAATGTTTTTAAAAACAATAAAGATTAAAATTCTTTATGAAACTTGTAAAATAAAATTACAATTTAAATTAATAAAAAAAAACATTTCAGACTGGTGGGGAACGCTGCCCTTAAAGAGCGAAACGACAGAGTACACCACCTCATGGGGCTGTCGGAAGTGTACAAACTTTCTCTGCTTCTACTAATATTTTCCCACTTTTTCTAACACTCTTCTCTTATATAATATGTAACAGTTCTTAATAACATATATTTTCTAATGGAAACTTTCTTTTCAGATTGTGAGTAGCTTGTCGCACCATTTTTGAAAATGCCTAAGTACAATGTAGTAATACATTAATTTTTAAACCATTGCAAGGGTTCAATCTTGTTGACTTAACACAATTTTAGCTAATGCATTTAAATTTTAAATACATAACACACAAAGGGTTGAATGCTATTCATGTAACACAATTTGTGTGTCCACTGAACACAATTTTTGTGTCCACTGAACACAATTTTTGTGTGTTCATCCATAATCTATTATATTTTTAAACATTTGAAATCATTTCGTTATTATTATAAAAATCGTATTGATAGTTAGATTTATTTTTAAAAAAGGTTTTAAGTCAAACTTGCAATAGATTTTAAAAGTGTTTGTGTCAGGGAAAAATAATGTACACTCACTTCTAAGTTCTATAATGGTAGTAAAATTACAATGTTAAAATGGTGATATCATATTCATTGGGTTTTATTTAAACTGAATGCTAAAATTTTTGGGGGTGAAAATTCGTTAGTTTGTTAAATTCTAAACTTCGATATTTCAATTACATCCACCATTTTAAAAATGGCCGAATCATATTCGATGCACAATATCATTAAAGTGATGTGTTTTAGATTACGTGTAGTAAATCAGACCGTTGAAGTATCCAACTATTAAAAATATATTATTAGAAAAAATAGGTGGCAACACCTTATACTGTTGGTGATAAGACCTAATGTTTAATAGCGTAATGAGAGTGTCTCACTCATTTGGAGTTTGCCCAGCGGGTAGTGAAGACGTCGTTCTGTGAGTTCTAATTTTCATTATTATTTTTATATACTTTTAGATTTATTTTTCAAAAATCACACACACACACTTAGAATGGTCGAATCCTGTTCACAAAACATAATTTCAGCTATGTATTACATTCATGTTTTTAAAGTTTGTGTATACATTTGTTTTTAGATACATAACACTCAGAATGGTCGAATCCTATTCACAAAACATAATTTCAGCTATGTATTACATTCATGTTTTTAAAGTTTGTGTATACATTTGTTTTTAGATACACAACACTTAAAATGGTCGAATCGTATTCATGTAACACCATTTTTGTGTCCACGGAACACAATTTGTGTGTTCATTGAAAATCCGTAATCAATTTGTTTTTAAACATTCGAAATCATTTCGTTATTATTATTATAAAAATCGTATTGATTTATTTAAAAAAAAAAAAAAAAATCCACTGAACACAATTTTAGCTAATTATTACATTCGTGTTTTTAAAGTTTGTGTATACATTTGTTTTTAGATACACAACACTCAGAATGGTCGAATCGTATTCATTGAACACAATTTGTGTGTCCACTGAACACAATTTGTGTGTTCATTGGAAATCCGTAATCAATTTGTTTTTAAACATTCGAAATCATTTCGTTATTATTATAAAAATCGTATTGATTTATTTTTTAAAAAAAAAATCCACTGAATACAATTTTAGCTAATTATTACATTCGTGTTTTTAAAGTTTGTGTATACATTTGTTTTAAAAAATCATAATGTTATAATACACAGATTTATATTCACTCCGTAACATTCTGTTTTAAAACGCACCCTTGCATCGCTATTCGAATGAACTTTGAAAAATAATCTAACTTCCACTGATAAGGTACACTTCGAAGTTAACTGCCTATAAAGCACGGGTGCTTTGGCACGATGGTAAGACGCGCGGCTTCTAATCAGTTGGACCCAAGATCGAATCCAGCTCCTGACAAGTGAAACATTAAATTCTTTTGGAAAAAAAAATGCCGATAGATGGCAGCACTTCATCAAAATTCGCCAGAGGGCGCTTTAACTACTTCACGCTGATAAGATCTTTCACTCTGTCGCTGACCAGCAGAGAGGGAGGACGTGTGCTAAGGAGCTCCAAGGCGCGACACGTCATTTCCAGATTGTTCGATTGCGACATCCCTTGAAACCACTTCCTCAGGTCAAGGGTCAGTCAGCGATTGTGACATTCCCTCTCAAGAGTGAAACTCACTCCGTATGAGTCATCATGCCTCTTTCGCAATACTAGGAAAGAGGCATCCGGTGCTGCGCCTCACCAAACTTCCAAAAGAGGGGAGGGGGGCACTGAGAGGCATCCTCCCAAAGAGGATCCACTCCAAAGAGGGGAGGCGGAGCAGGAGGAGAGGCATCCTCCCTCCTGGGGGTCTCAAGACCCTCTGAGAGGATCCTCCCAAAAGAGGGTCCTCTCAAAAGAGGGAAGACACTCCAAAGAGGCATCCTCCCAAAGAGGATCCTCTCAAAGAGGGACCCTCCTCCCAAAGAGGGCCTCTCCTCCTGCTCCGCGCTGCTCCGCCTCCCCTCTTTGGACTGGTACGCCCCTTTTATAACTACTATCGTCTGCCTCTCTATGTAAAATCAATGAATATTTCATTCATATCACTTATATTCCAGACTCCAGAGCTAAATAATTTTGTGTGAAAAGAAATTCAGCAATTTTTATCAACTCACAGTCGCTTGATTTGTTTGCATTCTGCAGGCTATAGTTTAGCTTTAAAATTAGGCTTCTTTGTAGGAACAAAGAATATATAGTTATCATTTTAAATAGAAAATATTGGAATTGCTTTGGCACAGAATTTAGATACACAGATAATACGCAAAAATAAAAGCGGTTTTAGAGCGGATGCAACACTAAATATAAATAATTGTAAACGATCTTTATACATTACACAGCTGAAAAGAAAATGGAAGCCATATTTTATTTTGTAATGAGTCTCGTGATCTCTTCATACAATATGAGTGTAATTATTATTTCCATTTTTGTTTAAAAAGCTACCCAACATATTTTGCTGAAATTTGTTTAATACATTTGTAAAGAACCTTGCTGTCTCAACCATAGGCGCCGACTACGGGGGGGCAGAGGGGCACGAGCCCCCGCTGAACTTTTCCAGAGGGGGCTTTGCTCCCTCTGGGAAATTTCAAGATTTTTTTCTAACTTCATATTTTACTAAATACCAAAAAAATGAAGTTTTTTAAACATAAAAATATTTGAAAGAAAATCTTATTAACGTAAATGTCACATCTCAGTCTTGTTCATTTCTTCCTTACCATAGCTCCCTGAACTATTTCGCACACAAACCAAGCTGATCTTTACTCCCAGGAAACATGTTTACGCTAATAACAAAAACACCTGGTTACCAGAACTTTTTCGACTGACCACATAGTTCAAAGAGAAATGGAATATTTACAGCCATGTTATTGGCATTTCCAAAAAATAGCTAAAAAGATTAAAAATATTTATCGTACAATAAGTAAAACTGCTGATATCTTTCTTTCGACCCAGCCTGCCCGACCTACCCGAAGCTGTAAGATATCTGTTTAGACCGCCGAGACAATGCCATCTAATCGCTCGGAAGGACTTTCAAACCCACAAATTTAACGTGCTCGTACACGGGAACAGTTTAGGCAAACCCGAAAACCGAACTCGAGTCCTCCGAGTACAAACCCTGTGACTTAACCACTCGATTATCTCACTCCAAAACTGCTGCTTGTAAGACAATAACTTACAAAACTTCCTTGAGGAAAGCATATATATGTCAGTTAGGTGACTACAGTTGCTTCGATGGCATTATAATCTCCCCTTTTCAGGACAAAATAATCGTATGAGCTCTTAACAACCACTACTGCCGTTCGTTCTTGGCAGTTGTTAAGGGCGGATACTGTTCTTTTGGCCTGAAAAAGGGGCTTAAAATGACCACGAACAAATGTAGTCACCTAACTGATATATGCTTGCTTTCTTCAAGGCGGCCTTGTAAGTTGTTATATCTTTATCGGATTGTGCCCCCCCTGAGATTTTGAAAACTCGGCGCCTATGGTCTCAACCGGGAATCGAACCCTGGATCTTTGAACTGGCCAGCCGACGCTCTACCGTTGAGCTACTTGGACGAAATTGCAAGCTCTTATTGTCGAAGAGAACTTTGCACATTTTGTATGATAATTTGAATATTCCTTAAAATTTTCGAAGCAATATATGAATTTTAGCACAGTTTAAAAAATGTTTGAAAAATTAAGTCCCATAGAGATCAATATAGTTCATTTTTTTTCCGACCCGGGTTAAAACCGAAACTAATTGGGTGATATTCATTTTTATTCCCAAACATCCCGCAGACTGTCTCAACAACATACTAAAATGGCATTTCGATAAAGTCATTTTTACGGCAGGTATCGTGCGGACGGACAGACAGACCGACAGAATGACCAAAGTCATAAACACTTTTCAACTATGTTGGAAACTGTTAAAAGAGGGATGAAGAGTAGTTTGTTTTGATATTACAAATATTTTTTCTAAACAAATTTTAAGTTCTGAAAATGAAAGTATTTTATCGTCTTCAGCAGATGATGGAATTTGTATTAATGTATTTATTTATTCACTTCCTTGAGTGTTTCCTGAGGCGAAAGAGTTTTTTCTGTGACAGTTCTGGTGATGGTTCTTCATCAGAATCGGATTAAAATCCAAAAAGGCCAAAGAAGGAGAGTTCTAAAACTTGAATTCTATTTTAAATATAAACAGGAAGTAAAATCGCCCCCTTCCCCTCCCTCCCTTGTCAGTCTCCAAAAATGTGGTCGCTTCGGGAGAGAGGATGCTTTTTGATGATCTTTGACCTAAGATAAATTTACCATTGAATCTACCAGGGGAAAATACACTCCGAGGAAAAGTGGTCTTTAAAGGAGATGGTCTCTTAATGGAGGTGATCACTCAGAGAGGTTTTTCTGTATGCAAGGTGTCCCCAAAAGATTGAAAAGCGCTTTAAGTCTTTACCTGTTGGAGATAAGTGGGCAATATAAACTGCAAAAATGTTGAAAGTGAGATAGGAAATAAGACTGTGTGAATGAAATAGTCCTCCCATTCATTTTCAAAAAGTTACACTTTTTAAATATTTATACGAACCCCTTAGACATATTCGGTCAGAAATTTTTTATTTTTAGTGCAACAATATCATTAAAAAACAAACAGTATATCTGTATCTTTAAAATTGAGCGAGTTATATTTAATTGAAAATTGAACATTGTGAATGAAGACCCTATATCAAATTAGAAATGTAAATTTGTGACATATCACAAAAAAGATAAAACTGGATGATAATGCATAGGAGACATTTTTGCGAATTCCGCATAGGTTCATGATTCACTCACGGATTCTTAAGTACTTTTCACATTGAGACATGCCATTTATTATTTGAAACAATTGAAATAAATAAATAAACAAATGCAAGTATGTATTTGATTTTGAAAGTTAACATAATTTTTCAAAACGAAGAATAGAACGCACGATTTTTTCTTTCGTTTAACTCTAATTTAGCCGTTTCAAATGTTTATAGTAAAATAATTTAAAAAATCTGATGTGGGCAACACATGACTTTAATTATATAATGTAATGAATTTACTACTTTTACAGTAAAAAATATAGGTTTTTCTTATAGTAGATACGAGTATTCTTTCCAAGATATTGAATTTTCGACAATTAGTCGTAATTTTCATTGATTTAGCGTCATTTTTATCCATTTGGCCAGATTTTCGCTAAATTGGCAACATTTCAAAAAGTCGCCAAGTTGGCGGCATTCCGCCAAATTCGTCGCCAAACGTTATGCACTAAGAAATAAGTTATTCTTGTAGCAGATAAATGACTATTGACGCTCAAACACAAAAGTATTACTCAAAGTATCTTTTTTCATGAATGGAACGAGCTAGATCCACGAGAATGATGCCACCCAATTTATCGCATGGTATTACATATAAAAAGTGACCATGTTTCTCAATAGGAAATATATTTTTTTTTATTTTGACTTTTTGATAATTTTTTTGAAAAATGTACAATATCTCGAGAACGGTTCATGTTAGCGTTCTAAAATTTATGTCAATCGTTTTTTAATGAAAAATTATATAAGAAATGTCTATTTGCGTGACTTTATTAGAGGTTTTGATTTTTTGACGATTTTTTCAAGATTTCATTCGAAAATTTAGGGGAGTTCTGAACATTCGATTGCGTATGAAAACAATAGGCTTCCAGTGCTTACGGATTGTGATTTTTGTACCAAATTTGGTTCGAATCGGTCCATTCGTTCGTCAGTTATCGTCTCCACAGTCTCACTGACACACACACACACACACACATACTTTCACACACACAAACACACACACACAGACATCACTTCAAAAATGTTTGATTCGTGATCAGGGATGCTTGAAACGTGCTCTCCTGTCGAAAACTCGAATTCGAATTTTCGACCCCGTCACAATACTTTCCTTATGCATTATGTATATAAGGAAAGTAAAAAACTGAACAATGAAATGCAGACGATTTATTTTTCAATTTACGTATTTATTCCCAGTATTATTTCTATTCAGTACAACTAAACTTTTTTTTAATATTATACCAAAACAAAGAAGATTAGAAATAATTCAGTGAATCGTCAGCATGTTTAGTTCTGAATTGACGAATTAAGAACACGTAACTGGTGGTGCATTGTGGTATTTTTAACAAATAGCGAGCTTTTCGAATTAACAATGATTTATTCTTTGTGTAATAAAAATACTGCAGAAACTGCTCGGGATTTTGGACGGCGATATCCAAACTTACCTGAAATTTCACGTAGATTTATTTATCGGATGATAAGGAGATTGAAAATTACCGATACATTTCATCCAAGACCTGGCCCTGGAAGAAATCGTTTATACACGGAGGACCAAGAAACTGACATCATCGCATATTTTTCTTCCAACCCACGAACAAGCATTCAGAAAGCAAGCGAAACTTTCGAGCTACCTAGGATGTCAATTGCTAGAATACTTGGAAAATACCACTGGCCGGTACCATCGAAAATACCATCCGATTTTGACCGGCGTATAGTATTCTGCAGCTGGTTGTTAATCTAACAAGACATCAATTCGAACTTTGTTAAGAACATTCTGTGGTCTGATGAATGGTTGTTTACGAAGATGAAGCAATCAATACTCACAACGATCATTATTGGGATAATATGATACCATTTTTTGTCCGTGAAATACATCAGATGAGAAAGTTTTCTGTGTCTGTATGGTGCGGAATTTGGAATGGAAAACTGATTGGTCCTGTGTTTTACGAAGGGACTCTTACAGCTGAAAAATACATGCAGCTTATTTTAAACGGTACCGTAACGGATTTTATGGAGACGACAACATTATCGCTTCTAAAAAACGGCGCGCCTGCACACCAAGCTATAATTGTGACAAACTGGCTCAACGAAAACTTTGATAAACAGTGGATTGGTTTGAAAGGAACCACAAAATGGCTCCCCAAATCCCCTAATTTAACCCATCTCGATTTTTACTTTCCTTATATACATAATGTATAAGGAAAGTATTGTGACGGGGTCGAAAATTCGAATTCGAGTTTTCGACGGGAGAGCACGTTTCAAGCATCCCTGATCACGAATCAAGCATTTTTGAAGTGATATCTGTGTGTGTGTATGTGTGTGTGTGTGTGAAAGAATGTGTGTGTGTGTGTGTCAGTGAGTCTGTGGAGACGATAACTGACGAACGAATGGGCCGATTTGAACGAAATTTGGTACAAAAATCACAATCCGTAAACACTGGAAGCCTATTGTTTTTATACGCAATCGAATGTTCAGAATCTCCCTAAATTTTTGAGTGAAATTTTGAAAAATTCGTCAAAAAATCAAAACCGCTAATAAAGTTACGCTAATAGACATTTCTTATGTAATTTTTCATTAGAAAACGATTGAAAACAATGTTTACTTTTCATGTGTAACACCATGCGATAAATTGGGTGACATCATTCTCGTGGATCTAGCTCGTTCCAGTCATGAAAAAAGATACTTTGAGAAATACTTTTGTATTTGAACGCCAATAGTTATTTATCTGCTGTAGGAATAACTTATTTCTTCGTCCATAATACTTAAGATTTTGGCGACGAATTTGGCGAGATGTCGCCAACTTGGCAACTTTTTTAATTGTTGCCAAATTAACAAAAATCTCGCCAAATGGATAAAAATGACGCTAAATCAATCAAAATTACAACTAATTGAAGAAAATTCAATATCTTGGAAAGAATATAAGTATCTACTATAAGAATAACATTTTTTTAACTGTAAAAGTAGTAAATTCATTGCATTATATAAGGAAAGTCATGTGTTGCCCACATCAGATTTTTACTTATGGGGTCGTCTTCGAACACTAGTTTATAATACTCGTCCTCTAAACGTAATTGACCTTAAACAAAAGATAATTGATGCTTGCAACAATATTAGTGGTGAAGAACTCCAAAATATTTACAGAAGCATTATTAGAAGAGCTCAGTTATGTATTGGAGTTGAAGGAAGACATTTTGAGAATGCTTTGTGAATTGGGTTTTGTGAATTGTATTTCTAGTATTTGTAACGAAATTTGTCCCTTTATATCAGTGTTCTTCTATCAATGCATGCATATTTTAATTATGTGGCCCAACCGCGTAGGGAGTACCACTGCTTTATATGATCTCTGTCTGTGTAATGCTTTATTTAGATGTGTTTGTGATAAATAATTTTGACATATATTAACATATTTTTGATCTAAACAATTTCTATCGCCAATTTGCTTATGATTCCTATTTTCGCTGATGAAACAGCCTTTCACATGGTACGGAAAAGTTACATAAGTCAGATTTTTCCTTTATCATAATTCAGTTAATTTTAAAAATACAGATATGCGGTTTTTTTAATGACCTTGCTGGATTAAAAATAAAAAATTCTAATTGACCAAATTTGTCTAAGAGGGTCGTATAAAAATTTAAAAAGTGCAACTTTTTGAAAATTAATGGGAGAACTATTTCATTAACGTAGTCGTATTTCCTACCTTATTTTCAACATTTTTGCAATTTACATTGCCCACTTATCTCCAACAGGTAACGAATTAAAGCGCATTTTAATATTTTTGGGACACCCTGTATAGTTCAAATGTCGTTTGAGCCACTGCCGGTGCTCGCGTGTTATTACTATAAAATCAAAATTGCTCCATTTGTTATCTGTATATATATGTAGCATGCAATAAAATGCATATATGTGCATAACTTTACGAGTTAATTATTACTTTCTTTATATAAATAATGTATACGGAAAGTTGTGAAGGGGTCAGAAACTCAAATTCGAGTCTTCAACGGAAGAATACGGTTCGAGCATCCCTGAAATTCGAAATGAAAGGTTTGGCGGTGATGTGTGTGTGTGTGTGTGCGCGCGTGTGTGTGTGCGTGTGTGTGTGCGTGTGTGTGCGTGCTAGCTTACGAACGAATGGGACATTTCGAATAAGAAATCGGTACGATTACTGCAATCAATGAACACTGGAAGCCTATTGATTTTAAATGCAATCGAATGTTCATAAGACCCCCAATTTTTAAATCACTTTATAAAAATAAACTCTTAAAAAAATATCCGAACCCTCAATGTCAAATAAATTATTATTCTATACGTAATTTTCATTACAAAACGAGTGACATAATTTTTAGAACGCTAGCATACCCCGTTATCAAGATATTGCACATTTTTCACATAAAATGATCAAAAGAGGTACATAAAATTAACAAGAAAGATCAATCATGCTTAAAGCATTGATTATGAAACACGTTTAAACTTCACTGCAATTTTATTTAAACATCTCTAAAATGCAATACATTCCTAAGTAATATTTTAAAACTTATCACAATACTACATTAATTTATTATATTTGAAAACTTAAACCTTCATCGAAAAAAATGAACTTTATTCAAATGACGGCATTGAAATATAAATTGCCTGATTTAAACATCTCTAAAATGCGATACATTCCTCGGTGATATTTTTAAAATCATCATAATACTACAATAATTTATTATATTTGAAAACTTCATCGAAAACAACTGACATTCATTCAAATGACGTCATAGAAAAAATAACGCGCATGGCTCTCTCTATAAAAGCAGCATTTCATTCATAACATTTTCCCATTCATTTCATTCATCACAATACTATAATAATTTATTTTATTTAGAAATTAAGACCATGGAGCTACAAGTAATTAAAATCTCTGCTTAAAACTTCATCGAAAAAAAAATCGTCCTTTACTTGTAAAATCAAGGAATATTTCATTCATATCAGCTATGCAGACTCCATGAGCTAAATACTTTTGAGTTAAAATACAGCAATTATTATACAACTCATCCTACATATTTTACTGTTTACATTTTACATAAGTGAAAAATAGGCTTCTTTGTAGAAATAATCAAATTTGGATGATCATTTAAAGTCAAATATATTGTCATTGCGTTGTTTCAGTATGTAGATGCACAGAATGTAAGCAAAAATAAAGCGGTTTTAGGACGAATACAACACTCAATATGAATTAAAAAGAACTTTAAAAATCACGATTTTGAGACAAGATGGATGCCATATTTTATTTTGAAGTGGGTCACGTGATCTTTTCGTATCAGAGGCTTCATATAAGAGGTGTAATTATTATTTTAATTTTTATTTAGAAAACTAATGAATATATTTTGCTGAAATTTTTTTTATATATGTTATGGAATAATTTCAATATTACCTAAAATTTTCGAAGCAATTTGTGAATTTTAACTTTGCTTAAAAAATGTTTGAAAAATTAGGTCCCATAGGGTTCAATGTATTTCATTTTTTCAACCCGGGTTCAATCCAAAACTAATTGGGTGATATTATTTATTTATATTCGCATAGGTCCTACAGGCCGTCTGAACAGCATACTAAAATTTCATTTTGATTAAGTCATTTTTACGGCAGTTATCGTGCTAACGGACAGACAGACAGACAGACTGAACAAAGTCATAAACACTTTACAACTTCGTTGTAAAGTGTTAAAAAGACTACGTATGTTGAAATGTATCAATTAAATTCTTGTTTTATACGCAATTTTTGACGAGGAAAAGAATATAACACACTCCATTATACTTTAACACACTCCATTATACTTTAACACACTCCATTATATTTTAAAATTTTACATTGTAGAAATTTGCTGACTTTGGCGATGTTCTAGTTTCTTTTTCGGCTGTATCGATTTTTAAATTTTTAAGGTGTAATATATTTGTTTTATTTTAGAATTTAATTCTGTAGAAATTTGAATCTGTATGGAAAGGATTAGGAATTTTTTTTATGTAAATTAAAAAATATTAAGAAAGCACTCAAGGGTTTCCTTTACAAACCTGTGCAACCTTGTTCTTTTTGTATTTTAAAATTTTCACCCCTGCTTTTTAGCACTGTTTACTTTATTTTACGTTTTGGTATGTTCCCAGTTGGTTGGCTGCTTCTTTTTGCTGGTGTGTCTGTTTTTTTTTTATTAGAACCTTGATATCTGGCTCTGGGTCTTGTCGGTTGAACTTTTTGTGTTTATTTTCCCTGGGGGTCTTTCGGGCGGGGATCTCTGGGGTTAGTTTCATGGGGGCCCTTTGGGGGGGGGGTCTCCTGTGATGTTTAACTTTTAGAATTTGTCTCTTTGAATTGTACTCCTGTTCAACTCTTCATTTCCCCCCGCCCCCCTTTTTTTTTGTGTGTGTGTGTGTGTTGTGTCTTGTCGTGTTTGTTTCTCCGCCGCTTTGCGGTCTTCTCTTGCTCCCTTGCTTTTCGGGGGTGTCCTTTGGGGTCGGGATTCCCTCTGTTTGTGGGGTCTTGGGTTTCTGCTTACTGTGCCTGGGGTGTCGTTGTCCCGCTTTTTTCTTTTTGCGGGTTGGCCCGGAGACCTTTTTGGGCGGGGCCCTTTTTGTTGTCCTTGTCGTGTTTGTTACTCCGCCGTTTTGTGCCTGGAGTGTCGTCGTCCCCCCTTTTTTCTTTTTTTTTTCAGGTTCGCCTGGGGGCCTCTTGGGGCGGTGACCTTTTTGTTCTTGTGTTCTGTCATGTTTGTTTTTCGCCGCTTTTTTGCTTGCCGTGTCGATGTCCCCCTTCTTTTTCTTTTTTTGTTTTGGGTTGGTCTGGGGACCTTTTTGGGCGGGGTCCGGTTTTTTTTCTTTTTTTTTTCTTTCTGTCTGGTCTTTGGTTTTCGTTCTCTTGGTTTCTTGTTGTACCTTGTCTTTTGTCGGGGAGGACTTCTGCTTGGCTGCTGTACTTTGGAACCTTTTTGGGAGGGAGGGTTCTACTATTTTTTTAATCTTGATACTTATTTTATTATTGAGGCCTTGAGTTAAAACCTTGATTATAAGTTTGGTTGTATGGCTATTCTGGGATTTTTTTTTAATTTATTTAAAATATTGATTTTTCACTCAAGGTTTTTTTTGGGTAGCCCCCCTTAACCTTGTTAAACTTACCTTTTTGTACTTTTTATTTTCGTTTGGTGTCCTCCAACCTTGACCACTCTCTTATTATTTTGTTATATTTGCTATACTTGGTTTTTTTTCCCTTCGGGGTTTTCCCCTCTTTAAAATTTTCCTTTGTATGTAATGTCTGTACTGTTTTGTTATGTCTGTATAGTACTGTTTTGTGCTGCCTCTTCTTTTAACTGTTGTATTGTGATTCAGTATTTAAGTGTTATGTAATGTTTTGGATAAAAAAAAAATAAACTTCTGGTACACTTTGGTACAGCTCGTGGGTGTTCGTGGAGGTCGGTTTCAGCTTACCTCTTCTCCCGGCCACACATTAAACTACCATAAGCCTTAGGGTTGGTTGTGTGGTCTGGGATTTAACACTCCATTATACTTTAGGACTAACCGTTCTCAAGATATTTGATATTTCTTGCATTTTTGTTACTCCGTTATCGGAAAAATGTCCAATTACCAAATAAAAAGAAAAATTGAATTAAAAATACAAATTTAGTGTTATTTGGTGCAATCAAACTCAATCTAATGAATTGTTAAAGAAATAAAGAAAATATGAATTTGAGTCTGCAGTCATGTGTTGCTCACATCAGATTTTTTAATCAGTAATATTTTACGATAGTTTGTTTTAACTTTTTATTACAGTTGATGAAGCAAATTATATAAATTTTTATTAAATACAGTTGATGAAGCAAATTATATATAACTTTTTATTTTATATAACTTTTATAACTTTCATATAACTTTATATTTGAATTCGGCTGATGAAGCAGCTCATGTCGTTTTCTAAAAGAAGCTGTTTTTTTATTTTTTTTCACAGTTTTTTGAATTAGTATTTTTGCAGAAACTGGAACAAATATTTTGAAGTATTTTGATGAAGGTAGCTCATTCAGCTCTCAAAAGAGCTTGGTTCTTCTGTTTTGTTATACTACATATTTTCGTAGTATGTAGTTTTTGCAATACGACATAATTTCGTAGTATGTAGTTTTTGCAATACGACATAATTTTGTTTACAAGTATTTTTACCATAACTTTTGAGCAAGCTTTTTATAGGAGTTGACGCTGTCGTTAATGTAATTTCAGAAATTGATTGTTTTCCAATATAGTTTATTATAATTTGCTTAAAATCCATAGTTTTATTCATCGAAAAAGTTTTTGAATTTTTCTATAGTTTCTTTTCCCTTTCTCTTAGGATTTTATTTTTATTTTCTACTAGCAGCATACCCGTTCTTCGTACGGAGTATATAATATAAAGAAATTTATAATTCGCAATCATGTGCAAATTCCATTAAAATATTAAATTTATTGCTCATAAAGAGAAGTTTAAGAATATTTGTTCTCACTATGCAAAATTATCTTCATGGGCAGATCTGAAGAATAAAACATCCTGGCCCCTTTTGTAAGTAAAAATTAAAAAAAAAAACAGGAATTGAATCAATATATGCAACCCCGTACTATATTGTCGCAGATTAGAAAATATGCCAGTGTGTTAGTAGAAGCTTACCCGTATTGCAATATGAGTCTCAAAAATATTTGCCAAAATAAAAAAGATGACGTAAAAAATTGAAAGTATCAAAAATCCCCATAATCTTAATACCAGAAGGACGTAATTGATTCCAATATATGCCAATATATATCAAAATATATGCCAATATACCTGCACTACTTATATTCTCGTAGATTAGAAGTCATGCATTTGTAGAAGATTACTCGTACAACGTACTATATATGAGTTTCAACAATTTTCGTCATAATAAAACAATTCCATAATAATTTGAAAATATCAGTAACCCTGAATCAACAGTCCCCGAAAATATCAATAATGATGATGTTTAAAACTGAAGACAGTAATTGATATTATCCAGTCAAAAATTCAATGTCAATGAAATTTATTTTATATACATATTTTTATTATTAAAATCGGAAAAGATTTAATAAAAATCGTATGCCGCATAACATATTGGATCCGTTGCTAAGCGACATGATATCATTTGCTTTAAATAAATTGATGGAAATCATATCATCTGAATAATGCAATCTCCATGGAAGGTTTGGCGACATTTTCGTCGATTTAGCGATAACTTAAAAAATCGCCAAATTTATCGCCAAGTGGGACTGTAGAGTTGATAATCCCATTTCGCGACAAATTGACGAAACACCATCACAATACTATCCCCTAACAAAACAAAATTAATTTCATTTATTAAGCGCGATTTTATTCTATGATATTTTTATGGATTTACAAATATTTTTATCAATTTGGTGATATTAAAAAAATTCCTTAAATGTGTTACTAAGTAGGATGGATGGACTGACCGACAAATGCTACAGAAACATCATTTCAGTACTTTATTCTAAAAAAACAAATTTAATTTCACTGATTTGGGTCATTTTTATCAATTTGGAGACATTTCCACTAATTCGGTAAAGTTTAAGAAATGTTACCAAGTTATTTAGAGATATTCCTCTAAATTCGTAGCTCTGAATTTGCAGATCTGAAGAATAAAATGTCCTGATCCTGTTTGTATATACTAAATGAAAACACTAAAATTGTATTAGAAGATACATACACCCGTTCTACTCTTTTTCTGCTTCAACAATCGGCAAAATGCATTTATTGAGTAAACATAATATATGAGTTTATTAGCTAAACACAATATATGAGCTTGAAACCTACCTCTTTGCTAAAATAAATGAAAGTGATGTACGCAGTCCGCAATATATATAATTAAAAGAACAATCAAACCGTTCATTTATAAAACATATTTTTACCTCCTTTTATTTATTATACAAATAGAAAAAATAATAATAAATATTAACAACACATTTAATTTCATTCCGTTGCCGAGAAACAGGATATAAGATAAAATCTTCCTCATAAAATGCGAAATTATATAGCCATTTTGATTTCTTTACACTTTACATCGTTAAACTTGTGAAAGATGAACCATGGAGGTAGATTTTTCCATTTAAATTCATGTTTCAAACAATTCATGCTTTCCTATAGTGACTAATTAATGCAAAAATCCTGCACCAAACTCGGAAATAAAGTTTTATTTCATTTTGGCGTTTTAAACAAACGATTTTCATCCTTTCCCTTTGGATAAACCACGGAGTTGGAGAGTAGATCTCCTAAGAAAAAGTTCCGTTTTTCATTAATATCTCGACAACCCCTGGTTTTAGAAACTCGAAACTTGGACAAAATTTATGGGGGGCTATTTCAAGGCTATCTACAAAATTTCATTGAATTCGGTTCAGCCGTTTTCCCGTGATGATGAGTTAAACGAAAATTTGGTTTTATACTAATATCTCGAGAACTGTTGGACGTAGAAACTCAAAACATGGACTAAATTTTAAGTGGGATTATTTCTAGGCTACCCACAAAATTTCATCAAATTCGGTTCAGCCGTTCTCCCGTGATGATGGGACAAACAGACAGACAGACAGACAGACAGACAGATTTTCAATTTTATTTATATAGATTTGTTGTGGGACAGTGATTCCTGGTATGTGATGCAACTATCAATTGATAGAGGCCTTTTTGCTGTTGGTGTGGCTGTTCCGCTTTTTGCTTTAAGAAGGAGGCTGTGTTTTGTTCCCGAAACCTTATAATGCTTTTAATCAACTACTTAAATTCTTACTAACGGAGTACAATATTTCCGATTTTCAGAAAAGGTTTAAATTTGAAGTTTAAAATGTAGTATACTATAGTATAATGGAAGTTTTGATTCGGAAAAGTCTGTTGTAATCAGTGGCGTCGAACAGAATTTTTGGGTTCTATACAGAAAATGCGCGGGTTCACCTATCCCCTGTATTACAAGTTATTGACCGTTTTCACAAATTGCTTATGCAGCCCGATCCCCAACCTTCCTAGGTTCCTAACGATGTATTTTTTTTTTTCTCTTTCTGTCGTTCGCACTGGTTATGATCAATGTGACTTTTCTGTAATCTAACAGATTTGGAATATGCAACAATCAATATCAAATGATTGCTTCTTGCGTATCTATCTCGCCTAAAATTACAAGGTTTATTGCAGTTGTAGATAAAATTAAGAGCACCAAATTTTGTAGAAATGACATTTTTACAACTTTTTAAATTCACACAGAGTATATATATTTAGCACATTGCAACACCAAGAAGGAATCACGCGATTGAGCTGAAACTTACAGCAAATGCAAATTAGGGTGTGCTACGTAAATGATTAGGATTTAGGAGTCACCGCGCATGCATGGACTCAGCATAGTTCTCTGAACTGCTGTTTTAGCCGTATAAATAGAGAGCTGTAGCGGCACGTTGAAAATAGTCTATGGTTGTCTGCCAGCGGTAAATGTTTTACGAGAAGTCACTATGCCTCTACGACGACAGAGGGCGCCATATGAGCGAGTTACGGAGTCTGAAAGGGGACGAATGATGTGAAGGGGTTTTTCTTATCCTGCAATAGCAGCTTGTATGGAGTGCTTTGCTAAAAGTGCTCAATTTGAACTTACGTAATGTTGATTCAATGTTAAAATCATTGCGCCGTGGATCGTGTATATGATTATTTCGTTGTGCAAGCAGTAAATATATTGCATTATGTTAGGCAAACTAACTCACTTCGGATTATTTTATTTTTATAAATATCGTTTTAATAGTTTCGCAGATAATAGTGGGAAAATAATGTTACGAATATGTAAAAAGTTTCACTGTGCGATCCAAATAATGCATAACGGGCATTTTCTTTCACAGAAGGCCTTTTGCTCTAGGAGAAAACGCCTTCGAAGGCAGCCATTCCTATGAGTGAATGTAGGGTCGTCATATTTTGAATTTCGGGAGGGGTTGAGATTTGGCGCCCTATATGCCCAACTTTGGTTATACTCAACTTTGCGACTTTTCAACGGTACAATAAGTTTATCGAAATAACGAATATTCTTGGAGATATGAGCCTAAGTACGTTTCTACAAAGTGTACATAAAAGGAGTCATCACGCAGTTGCAGATTAATTGATGTGATAAGAGGCTAAGTTGAATTGTGAGATACGTCAGAGTTTTAAGAATTTTGTCTGCTGTTTTGTGAATTAGCTGGACATTTAATTGCTGTTTCATTATGTCTGACAGTTGTTCAGTGATGTTATAAGATACTTATCGAACTATTTGCGGTATATTTTTCCAGTTTACGCTTAGTGCTGCTTTTAATTGAAAATGTTAGTCATTTTGGGCTCATTCTTGTATATCCTGAGAACACACCTACGATTCAAGAGGATAAGTCGTAACAATAATAAATTTATTCACATTCAAGGATGCTAAGAACGTGAAGATTCATCAAATTGCGACAGATAAATTACGGAACAGCCCATTGCGATGTTTTCTCTTACGTATATTATGTATTATAAATAAAGTAGAAATCTGATGCGGGCAGCACGGGACTTTTCCTACGAACTCAAATTCATTTCTTTCTTTCATAATTCATTAAAATGAGTTCAATTGCTCAAAATAAAAGGAATAATTATTTGGAATTGCTCTAAAATTGCAGTTTTATTTTAATTTTTGTTTTCGTTTGGATATTGGACGTATTTTTACAGGCGACGTGGCAAAAATAAGAAAAAACTAATACAGGGTGTCCCATCAAGACCGCCCAAACTCTGCACAGCCAAATTCCTTGCTTGGAATACATAAAAATTGTCCAAAGAACTGCACCTCTACGACCCATAGTTTTCGAGAAAAATGGAGAGAAACGTATGACGTCATATCCGGTGTATGAAAAAACAACGTTATTGGAAACATGAACATCGGTATTTGCATATGTTTACATAGGAAGATGTTCAAAATGTCCACCTCGCATATCGAGGCATGCATGCGCGCACCGTGGAATGACTGACTGCACATGTTGCAGCAGCGTGATGTCCACAAAAGTACACGTAGTATGAAGACGAGCAACTAAGTTACTTTCTGTAGTAATTAGGTCTCGATAGACCAATTCCTTCAGATGGCCCCATAGGAAGAAATCCAAAGGTGTCAGATCTGGCGATCGTGGCGGCCATAAAACCGGACCTCCACGTCTAATCCAGCGGCCGGGCTATTCCATATCCAGCCAATTACGTACGGGAGAGTTGAAATGCGCCGGAGCTCCATCATGCTGGAACCATAGGCCATGTATTGCCGCTAAGGATATGTCATCTAGGATATGCGCGGTGGACATTTTGAATATCTTCCTATGTAAACATATGCAAATACCGATGTCCATGTTTCCAATAACGTTGTTTTTTCGTACACCGGATATGACGTCATACTTTTCTCTTGTGTTTTTCTCGAAAACTATGGGTCGTAGAGGTACAGTTCTTTGGCCAAATTTTATGTATTTCAAGCGAGGAATCTAGATGTGCAGAGTTTGGGCGGTCTTGATGGGACACCCTGTATATTTCGAGAATTGTTAGTCATAGAATTATACGATTGGTCTTATTGTTGTCAAAAATTACATGTAAAACAAACATTTAATTGATCCACTTGAGCATATGTAGTCATTTATTTCAGATTTTGATTATTTTTGCGAGCCATTTCGCAAAAAAGCAGGCTACTTTTATCGAATCGTACAAGAGTCCAATCAGCACGAAGGGTCCACAACTATTTTATCAACCAAATTTTGTGAAATTTGGTCAATCAGTTTTCAGCTAGAGTGGATAATATACAATTTATGTGGGCCATTTCGCAAAAAAAGGCAGATTTTTTTTCGAACCATACCAAAATCTAACCAGAGCCATGTTAACCCACACTCAACCAAATTTTGTGAAATTTGATCCATTAGTTTTTCAGCTAGAGTGGATACGTAACTTAGACAGACAGATAAACACACACACACACACAGATGTCACACTAAAAATAGTGATTTCGGGTTCTAGAGTTCTCGGAAAGTGTAGATTCGTGGAAACTTCGAGTTGCGATTTTGAACGTGATTCTAATACTTACCCCAAATATTACCATGCATTGTAGGGTACATGAAAATAAGTTAGAGATCAGTTTAAGGATTGCAGGGAATGTAAAAACGGGACAATTTCGTGAAACTAAAATAACTTCTCGACAAAAATTGTTGTTTAAAAACTTTATATTGCTTGTTTGTTACTTAAACCTCATTTTGTAAAGGATATATTCTTAAATTATTTCGACCTCTACTTTGAACTACTTCCAATTTATCACTAAAACATAGAAACTTTCTAAAACTGTTACAGAAATAATAAAATAAAGTAGGAATGCAATTTGAAAACGAGGTTTCTAACAACAGTAATGAATCATTTGAAAGAACAGTTTGTTTTTTGCAGTGTTTAATTACAACGATACTCTTTGTTACTGTTATTCTTTTCAGTAACGAAGGAAGAAAGTTAAAAAAGTACAGTTACTTCTCTACCATAAGTTGAAGCAGCCATTAATGAGAATGCGTTGGACAATTTAGATTTCTCTTCTGTTGAATATTCTTTTGTTAGATAAACAGAAATATAATTTAAAGCTCATTTTAATTTTAAAGTTTAAGAATTGCTTATTGTCACTTCTTAAACTGCATATTTCATTTTCTCTAAAATACATGACAGTGTATAAAGGAAGTAAAATTGAGCCCAAAATTATATTTTGACTATTAGACGTATTTACACGTTTGGGAACACTAAATTACGAATAAACTATTTTTACTTTCCTTGCAATACATGGTACTGCATAGGGAAAGTATTGGAATCATATCGAAAATCGCAACTAGAGTTTTCGATAGATCTATATGTTTTGGAGCTTCGGGAATACGATAAAATTATTTTTAGCGTGACGTCTATGTGTGTGTGTCTGTGTGTTCGTATGTTTGTGTGCCTGTGAGTCTGCGTGTCTGTGTGTCTGTCTGTCTGTGCAATGTTATGTATCCACTCTAGCTCAAAGACTAATTGATAAAATTTCATAGTCAAGTCACTTGTTGTGTGAGACCCTGGTGCTGATTAGATTTTGGCACAATTCTTGAAAAAAGAGCCAGCATTTTTTTGCGAAATGTCCCGCAAAAATTGTATGTATTCACTCTAACTAAAATACTATTCGACTCAATTTTATAAAATTTGATAGATATGTCACATGTGGGTTATACTAGTACTGAATAGATTTTGGTACCATTCGGGAAAAAATAATCTGCCTTTTTTCGGTAAATGGCCCGCAAAAATTACATGTATCCACTCTAGCTGACAAACTAATTGATCAAATTGCACAAAATTTGGTAGATAAGTCGCTTGTGGGGATACTGTGGTGCTGGTTGTATTTTGGTACGACTCGAAAAGAAAAAAATCTACTTTTTTTTGCGAAATTAATCGCAAAATGTTAAATATCCGACTTAAAATAAAATACTACATATCCGACTTAAAATAAAATACTACATATCCTCATATGTATCATTAAATATCTTCTTTTACACGTAATTTTTGGCGACAAGAGGATTAAGATCAACCCCATTGCTCTGAAACGGACCGTTCTCGAGATAAAATTTTTAATTTTTGGGAACTGAAGACGTTTTCACTGTAGTTAAAAAAAAACTATTTAATGAAATTTCTTAAAACTTAGTAGTTTAGTTCCTTGATGATTATCTTGATGCTGATAAGATTTTTATATCATTCGGAAAAGTATAACCGACTCCTTTTTGTGAAATGGCCCGCAAAGATAGTGAAAATCTGAAATAAATGTCTAAAATTGTCGAAATATATTAATTAAGTACCTGTTTGTGCTTCAGGATAACTGAGCGAGTAAGATTGACCCTAAGACTGTAGGGGCCATTCTGGAGAGATTTTAATTGTTTGGAATTTTGAAGACCTGAAGAATTTAAAGTAAATTAAGTTGCCAAATGGGACGAAGATGCAATAAAAAGGCAAATTGGATATAGTATTAGAAAAGTATCCATGTTATTTTCTGCAATTAAACTCAATGAATAATGAAATAAGAAATAAAATTAATGAATTTGAATCTGCCGGGAAAGTTATGTGCTGCTCACATCAGATTTTTTACTGCAATACATGGTAATGTATAGAGAAAGTATTGGAACCGTGCCGAAAACGCAACTCGAGTTTTCGACGGATTTACACGTTTTGGGACCTCTAGAACACGAAAAATCTATTTTTTAGCGTGACGTCTGTGTGTGCCTGCCTCTGTGTGTGTGTGTGTCTGTTTGTGCAGATTTTATATCCAATCTAACTGAAAACTAATTGACCGAATTTCATAAAATTTGGTAGGTAGGTCTCTTGTTTGTGACCCTGGTGCTGATTAGATTTTGGTATGATTCGGAAAAAAAAGAACCTCCTTTTTTTTGCGAAATGACCCGCAAAAATCGTTAAATCTAAAAATAAAGGACTACGTATGCTCAAAAATATCAATTAGATGCCTATTTTATACGTAATTTTTGATGATGAAAAAAATAAAACCAACCTCATTACACTAGGTCTAGCCGTTATCGATACATTTTATTTTTTTCGCATTTTCACTACGCCACCTTTGAAAATATGGCCAGTTACCAAATGAAGATAAAAATTGAATTAAGAGAGCAAATTCTGTGTAATTTAAGTTAATTATGGCTATCATTTTGTGTAATTAAACTCATTTTAATGAATCATTGAAGAAATAAAGAGAACGTGAATATGAGACTGCAGGGAAAGTCATGTGCTATCTACATCATATTTTTACTTTCCCTGCAATATATAGTAATGTATAGGGAAGGTATTGGAATCATACCGAAAATTACAACTCGGGTTTTCGACGGATCTACACGTTTTCGGACTTCTGAAATACGAAAATCTATTTTTCGTTTGACGTCTGTATATGTGTCTGTCTGCCTGTCTGTGTAATGTATTTATCCACTCTAACTCAAATACTAATGGACCAAATTTCATAAAATTTGGTAGGTAAGTCACTTGTATATGACCCTGGTGCTGATTAGATTTTGGTACGATTCGAGATTAAACAACCTGCTTTTTTTTGCGATATGTCACGCAAAAATGTTATGTATCCACTCTAGCTAAAGAAGTAATTAATCGAATTTCACAATTTTTAGTAGACAAGTCACTCATGGGGTACCCTGATGCTGATTAGATTTTGTATGATTCGGGAAAAAGAACCCGCCTTTTCTTGCGAAATGACACTCAAAAATTTTCAAAATCTAAAAAAAGACTATTTTCAAATGTATGAATTATATGCTTGTTCTGTACGTAATTTTTAACGTTGAAAAGAAAAAGACCAATTTCATTACAATAGGACTATCCGTTCTTGAGGTATTTTATGTTCTTGTTTGCTACGCAGTCTTTCAAAATACGACCCGTTACCAAATGAAGAAGAAAAATGAATTGAAAGTGCAAATTCAGTGTTAATTTTGATTTGTTTTAAGATTTTTTTAAAAATTTTATTCGAAAAATGAGGGATATTGGGAACTTTTGGTTGCGTTTAAAATCAATACGCTTCTAGAACTCAATGATTGCAAATTTTCGTACTGATTTCATTCTAAATGGTTTATTCGTTCGTGAAATATCGTCTCCAGAGTCTCACGAACACACAGACACACACACGGACATCACCACAAAAACATTGGATTCGAGTTTAGAGATGCTTGAAACGTGCTCTCCTGTCGAATATTCGAAAATTCGAATTTTCAACCGCGTCACAATATTTTCGTTATATATTATACTGTGTATATAGGGAAAGTAATACATTTTTATACGCTATTTAAAAAGTTTATGTTCAGTAAGTCAAAATTTCAGGATAGACTCATAACATTGAAATAATTCTGTATTTCAAAGGTTGAAAAAAAGTCTTTAAAACTCGCGAAATTAGAAAATTTGTAAATTTAATAGCACTCAAGATTTGAAATATCGTTCGTAGAATAAACACATGGGAAAGAAAGTGTTCACATTCAAGCAGAATATCGTATGCTAAATAAAATGTCTAAAAATACAGAATTATTGGCCGAATTTCGGCTGCAAAAGTTCATATCTTTTGAACTGATTAGAACTAAAAAAATATCGCCGAGTGTCTGTACCGAATTTTGTCGCTCTCCAAAGGTTCCATTTTTATGGGTATAACATTGATGTTTCGGGTTTCTCTGATGGAAACACGGAGTATTATGAAAAATGCAAGCAATTTGGACGCTTATAGTCTTTGATGACAAAAAAAAAAGGTTTCATTTTCTGGAAAACAGTATTAATAAATATAATAAGAATATATAACAGTACTAACAAAATATAATATTTGATTTAAATTAAATACTCATAATATTGATTATTAACAAATTTATTTCAGTTTCACTTTCCCTGCAATACATAGTAATGTAATAAGGGAAGTGTTGGAATCATGCCGAAAATCGCAAGTGCAGTTTTCGACGGATCTATACGTTTCGGGATCTCTAGAACATGAAAAACTATTTTTAGCGTGATGTCTGTGTTGTTGCTCTTGAGACCCAGATCCTCCGATCTACCAGAAAGGTGTATGATAAAAGTTGGGAAGGCCGGGAAGTGCCACCCAGTTTAGACCGGAACCCAATGGGGGAGGCATCCACAGGGACCGTATCCTACATCTCCTACCACCAATCTCTCGGAAGGACTTACGGACCCACATGTTTAAAATAATCGTACTCCGCGTGAACACGGCGGCAGTTTTGGCAGTGGCTGGAATCGAACCCGGGCCTACCGAGTGCAATTCCCGCGCGCTAACCACTGGGCTAGTGTGTGTCTGCGTGTGTGTATGTGTGTATGTCTGTGTGTGTGTGTCTGTCTGTGTAATGTAGCATTCTAACTCAAAAACTAATGGACCAAATTTCATGAAATTTTGCAGTTAAGTCACCTGTGTGTGATCTTGGTGCTGATTGGATGTTGGTATGATTCGGGAAAAAGAACCTGCCTTTTTTGCGAAATGGCTCGAAAAAATTCCCAAAATCTAAAATAAAAGACAATGTATTGTCAAATGTATCAATTAAATACTTGTTTTATACGTAATTTTTGACTAGGAAAGAGATAAGACCAACACTATTACTCTAGGACTAACCGTTCTTGAGATATTTTAGTTTTTTTGTATTTTTGTTGCTCCTCCTTTGAAAAAATGTCCAGTTACCAAATATAAACAAGAATTGAATTTTAAGTGCAAATTTAGTGTTATTTTGTGCTCAATTTAATAAATTATTAATGAAATAAAGAGAACAGGAATTTGAGTCTGCAGAGAAAGTCATGTGTTGTTTGTTCACATTACATTTTTTAGTATGAAATATGTACTTTTTTTAAGAAAAGTTAAGAACCTATATTTGGTACATATTTGGACAAAATAAAAAAAAATGCAATGTCACAATATACTAAAATTCAAAATGCGGGAAAAAGTGAAACAGTAAATTGAATGAGGAGCTTGTTTATTTTGGCACAACAAATTAAACTGTGGCTTAATTTCTGCTTGCGCATGCCTTTTTAGCTGTTTGTCATAACAGTTGGTAGAAAATGTAAATCCAAATTGCAAATATGATCCATCATACGTCCCTTTTATCTTACCAGCTGCCGGTGCCGGCTCACTCTGTAGAAGACCCAGACCGTCCGACTCGTCCAGGGGACTAAGAGCAGCTATTTGGACGGCCGGTCCGGCTCACTCTGTGTATTTTTACTGCATCCTGCCTCAGTAAGATCTTTTTCATCTACATACTTAAGCCTTCTCTTTAACCATTTATCCATATTTAGGAATTATATTTTTAAAATAAATTTAGATAATTTTTAAAAATAAATTTAAATGGTAGTATTATCAGGTACCAGTCAACTTGAGTACCTTCTCAATCAGACGAAAACAGTAGACCACAACTGTTCACAAGCAAGTGCTGTTTATATACTGGTTTAAAATTATAAACAGACTCAAGGCGATATTTATCAATGCCAACTAGCTAGCCGACAGCCCAAGCAAGACTTCCTGACGACAAAATCTATAATCAGCTGAAACCATGTGTTGTGGTGGCCCTTTTCTCTCATTCGCATTGCACTGACTGGTCCCCGATGTCTCTTGTAAATTAAGGAGCAACAAGCAAATTATTTAATTATTCAAATTTTCTGCCACCCCCACATTTTTTTCGCCATCCCCAGTTTAAGAATGGCTGTTCTGAATCACCGGAGGGTTTTAGAAATGTATTACAAAGATAAAAACAAAATGTATTAGAAATACATGGGGTATTAGAAAGACAAAACCCCATGTTCTCCTCCATTGGGGGAGAACATGGAAGATCTCTTAGATGATATAATACGAGTGAGAAGATTCAGTCTTCTTGGCCACTGGGGGGTTTCTGTCTGAAAATACTTGGGGGGGGGGGACTCTGATTCCCGATGATGGGATAGGTTCGAACTCGGAACCTTCAGTATGCTGATTCTGTACTATGCCGTTCGGTCCAACAGAATCCTTCGAACCCGAAGAATTCTTTTAAGCCTAACGGCATAGTACGGGATCAGCAAGCTACAGGTTCCGAGTTCGAACCTATTCCCTTACACGCTACCCCAACAGATTTGCGACCCCCACAGAATTTTCAACTCCCTTCCCCTTGAGGAATCGGGAATCCGGCTCTATTAAGTTCTGTCCTGTGATTGATACTGTGAGGGTGCAAATATTCGGTCTTCGGGGGGATCTTGAAGGACACAAACATGTTAGACAATTTTTATATAGGAGTGAGATGGCCCAGTAGCTAAGGCATGGGGATCTCACTCGGAGGACAGGAGTTTCATTCCCGGCTCTGCACAAACTATCCCCGTGTTAACGCAAAGTACTGGAACGTTAAATCTGTGAGTTTGAAAGTCCTTCTGGGAGGTTGGTGTTAGGGGAACGAAAGTACGGTCCCTGTGAATGTCGTACTTACTGAGTTCCGGTCTAAATTGGGTGGTTCTATTCTGACAGTACAAAAATAAATACTTTATACCTTCGGGTCCGTAGAAGTCGCTGAGTCGAAAGGAAAGAAATAACAAGTATTATATTCATATTTAAAAGCGTATATATTAATCTCGAGTCGGATTGCTGATCCTACGATAACACTTTCCTTTTATATCTACCATGAAAAGCAAGAAATAAATTCTAGAACTCTCCTGCCGAAGACCTATATTAATCTAGTTGTAAATTATCACTTAAGAAAAAACTGTATCTACGGTTTTAGAAATTGTGAAACAAACAACAAATGCCATTTGGAAACGAATTTTTTAGCCAATGTAATGAATAATTTTACTGAAGACTTTTTTTTCGGCAGTCTTTAATTACAACACTCTCTATGTTACATTGTTATTTTTTCCAGTGAGGAATAAAATAATCTACAGTCACGTCTCTTTTCAAGTTCAAACTGCCTCTAATGAGAATGCATAGGGTAATTTTCTTTTATTGAAAATTCTTTAAGGTAAGTAAACAGAAATATAATTGAAATTTATGTCATATTTGATTCACGGAGACAAGTTTTATAAAATTTTATAACCGTCGATTATAATTTGTTACATTGCTTATTTAAAAAAGTATTTCTTGTTTTCGTTGTGCATTAAGAAAATGTTGCATTTGAGAAGCGCATTTTTTAAACTGTTTAATATATTTAGTTGTGAATATAGTTTGATAAAAGTACGAAAATCATATTAATAAATTTGCTGCCTAATGTGAAAAATGAACTTGGTATAATAGTTCTGATTATTCAGCTCCTAAATAAAATTACTAAAATGCAAGGAAAACACTATTTATTACAGTGTTGTTAAGAACTACGTTCAAAATCATGTTACAATAAAATCAAACCAACTGAAAATGAATTAATAATGAAATTAAACGATCAACTGACGCATTGAGAAATAAATCCCAACAAATGTGTCTATAAATACTCGTAAAATTGTATAAATATACATTTTAAGTCATTTTTTATTTTAATGTAAACCGCATATTTTGTGTAAATAATTGAAAATTTAAGTGAAATGCCACTGGTGAATCGCCGGTTTAATTCTTCGTGATTAAAGTGTTAGAGATTGGTAATTATCCAGCTTTGTAGCAGATGGGTTTGACTTTTTTGATAAATATATTCAAAACCATGTAATATCTAGAGAACAGTTAGTTCATGCTAGCGTTCAATTCAGTGCTATTCATTTTCATTTGTTAAGTTACGTATAAAATGATTGTTTATTTAACCCGTAATTTGTAAGCTGCGCTTTGGCAAAAGCCATGAAAATTTAATTTCTACGCTACTTGGGGTTGCAGTCGATGATTGACGGAAGCTTTACTTTTAATTACTTAAATATTATTTTTAAAACTTAATTATTATTTTAATAATTTTACTATAATTATTTTTATAAATTTTTCTTAAATATTATTTAAATTTACGTTAATTACTATGTTTACAAAGAGCCGTTATATGGTGGCAAAAAGTCTGTACAATTCATTTTGGACGCAACTATTAAGCATTTTTACTCTTATTAGCAAACTTATTTCTTACAGTCATACGAATTTTTATAAATATTGAAGTGCCATCTCTAGAATCGAAAATAAAAATCCTTAGCGATCCCCTACCACCACTGGAATTCGGTGTTGAATCCATAACAGTGATCATCTAAACTCTATCTAGCGAATCCTGAGAAATACACTGACGTGCAAAACTCAGGACGTGCAAAACTTAAGGAACATAAGGTGGCCGTTGTTTTTCTCGGGCTAAACAACTAACAACGTATATAGGTGCTTCTTTGAAACGTCTATTTTTTAATAGATGTTTCAAGGGAATAGATGTTGAAACAGTGGGATACGTATTTCGAGTTCTTTGAAACATCTATCTCCTGGAAATAGATGTTTCAAGTACATTTTTGAATCGGAAGTGATATTGCTAGAACCCTTTATTTCCTCCAGAATGTAATGCTAAATATAAATCAGTCATTATCTAAGCTCTATCTATAACTAATACTAAGAAAGCGATGTTTTAAGAAGTTTTTTTTATCCGGAAGTGAAATTTCTTAGTGAACCAACCTATTTCCTACAGAATTAGATGTTAAATTCATATTAGTTATAATCTGAGCTCTATATATAGTCAATTTTTAGAAGTAAATGTTTCAAGTAAAGTGAAAATTTTTGAACTGATAGTAAAAAAAGAACCTGAAGTGAAAATCCTTAGTAAACATTCCAACCCTCTTCATAATTTAATGCTGAAACCATCCATATTAGTCATTATCTAAGCCCTATTAATAGCAGATACGGAGAAATAAATGTTTCATGCCAAATTCTTTCAAAAATTATAGTATGGAAAAATTATTACTAATCTCTCTCTCTCTCTCTCTATATATATATATATTCGAAAATCCAAAGGCTTCCGGGAATTTGATCTTGTTTATAATCACTAATTCAGATTGTGATAAGCCGATTGGAGGTTGATCTGTATCTTTTTTTAATGTGTTCTAATTACTTTGTTTATTTAATTGTTAATGTATGTCATAATTAGCATAGTTTTCTGCAGCAAACGTTGATTTATGAATTGATAAAAATTTGACTTGCATGTATCTATTATTATAAATGCCTAAAATATCCTCACCGCATATTGCATTGCCTGTTCCCGTGGGAAAATTACATTTACAGGCAATTCCTGTTATTATATGAAATTCCAGTACCTGATCTTGAGCACACATTTTGCGAAATATCGCCAACTTGGCGATTTTTAACGAGATTGAGAAATTGCTCGAATTTCGCAAGATTGGTTAAGAATTTCTCTAATTACGTCGATTTCTCGGGAAATTTCCACAGAAGGTATATAAGCTGGCATTTGCTTAGTTAGAGGTTGGCGTGATACGAGTAAAAGTGAATTATGAATACGTCGGTGTCTTGAAAATTTAATCTCTTATTTTGTGAATCAGTTGAGCATTTAATTCTACAGTTATTTTGTGACTTCGTAAGATGGCTATAGTTATATATTGTTCCTGTTTAAGCCCAACGGTGCATTGAATAAAATATTAGGTACACGGAATTCGGACACATTCTTGTATCTTAGGGCGCGGCAGCCCAGTGGTTAGCGAGCTGGAATTGCACTCGGTAGGCCCGGGTTCGATTCCAACCACTGCCAGAACTGCCGCCGTGTTCACGCGGAGTACGATCACGTTAAACATGTGGATCCGTAAGTCCTTCCGAGAGGTTGGTGGCAGGGGAAGGAGGGTACGGTCCCTGTGGATGCCTCCCCCACTGGGTTCCGGTCTAAATTGGGTGGCACTTCCCGGCCGTTCAAACAGTTATCTTACACCTTTCTGGTAGGTCGGACGGTCTGGGTCTCAACAACAACAACATTCTTGTATCTTAAGAATACACACGCGATTCCAGAGATATGTCGTAACATTACTTTTATCAGCTTTTAAATTCGACATAAGTACATGCATAAATATTACCAGTTCTATAATTCTCCCTCGTCGCACTTTGAACTTTTTTCCATTTATCTCTGAACATGAAAACTTTCTAGAATTCGTACAGAAATAATAAAATACACAACGAAAGCAATTTGAAAAATAGTTTACTGTCGACGGGTCATGAATCATTCGAAATAACACTATTTTTTTGCAGAAGTCTTTAATTACAATAATACTCTATTTCTTTTTGTTAATAATACACTCTATTCGCTCTTTGTAGTTAGAAAGAAAACTCCCTTTCAAATTTTTTTTCTATAAATGCCTTGCTTTTAATGGAAAGCTTTTGGGAATTTTAAATACTTATTTTCATGGAAAATTTTCTGGTAGATAAATAGAAAAATAGTTTAGGAATGCATCCTTCTTAATTTTCACAAATTATAGTCTTAAGTTAAACAGTTAAATTAAACAATTTCAGTTTCTTATACTATTGTGTAAAAATACTATTGTTTGCTTGAAAATGTTTTAAATACGAAATTTTGACTGAAAAGCATGTATCACGACGTATTTCGATTACTTTGGAAACCTGCACGTATTTCTCTCTAACTCTGTATATGTATATGCATGTGAGGTATAGACATGGTAATTCATGACTGAATCTCTATGTTGTCTTGAGCGCAAATGCATTAATTATAGATCGATATGAATCTTTTTGAGTTATTCGAAAATTAAGATATTCATGGTATTATATATTTTACTAGAACGATTTACCCGCCGTTGCCCGTGTGCAAAATAACTCTCCGCTACATAAACAAAACATATACAAATAACAACATTTAATTTTCAAATTGTCTGTTTTGAATCAAAATCACTCCTGTGCACTGTTTTTTTCATGCGCAGCCATGTCAGTTGTACAAAGCGGGAGTAATACGCCCTAATTAAAAACAAGAAAGATCAATCATGCATAAAACATTGATTATGAAACACTTTCCAACACAAATGCAATTTTATTTAAACATCTCTAAAATACGATACATTCAGCGCTGACATATTTTATATTATCATAGAACTACAATAATTTATTCTATTTGAAAACTTAAAACTTCATATAAAAATATTAACTTTATTCAATTTATACGTCATCAAAATTTAAATCGTCTGGCTCTCTACGCAAAAGAAGTGAATATTTAATTCATACGCTTTTATTTCAAACTTCAGAGTTAGATAATTTTGGGTGAAAAAAATTCAGCAATTCTTATACAGCGCATTTTACAATCACTTGTTTACATTCTGCATCCATTAAAATTAGGTTTCGTTGTAGAAATAATCAAAGTTTGATGATCATTTAAACTCAAAAATATTGTAATTGCGTTGGCACAGAATACACATGAACAGGTAATACGCAAAAATAAGCGGTTTTAGGACAGATGAAACACTAAATATAAATTTAAAAGAACTTTAAAAATCATTGTTGAAAACAATGAAAGTTACATAATTGTTGCCATTTAAAAAAACTAATATTTAAATCTATTTTTTTAAGATATAAAAAACATATAAAAATACAAATTTATTTAAACATATAAAATACATTTATTATTCAGAGATTTATTTAAATGGTACTTCTTTTGAAATGGCAACAGAGTTTGAAAGAATACATTCTGTTTGTTTGTAAGAATAAACAATTAAGCATAGCATTGTCCACAATGCCATATGAGCAGCTACAAAATGTAACTATATATTTCCTTATATTTTGCAGGAAGTTTAATTTTTGGTAAGTAATTAGATACATTTTAAGTTGCATCTTATTATTATATATTTTATGTATTATAAATACTGATAAATGACGAAAAGAATGTCTGCAGCTACAAAGGCGAAGGTAAAAAGAATAAAAAAATGTGTTGAAGAATTTGAGGTTCTGAAAGATTGTCCATTGAGCGGCTTTGATTATGAGCTGAGGTAATCCTCTGAAGGGCAAGTTATAATGCTGCTATAAATAACAAACAAATGAAAGATAAACCATCTCTTGTAGATGTTCAACTGTCACGTCAACATCCAGTTATAAAGAAGATAACAGTGCCCATGGACGATTTCGACCTTATCATGCACTCGTCATCATGGAATAATCGTTAACTGCAGTGGCAGCATGGAAACTTGCTATTTACCAGAGCTTCGCGTAACCCCAGCTAAATTGCATAAATTTATGGTGCCTATGTGGAAGGACTGAAATTGTCAGTTCCCATACAACTTCTCAAAATTGCAGCAAATGGAATGTTTTATTGGTGCCATTGTAGTTAACGGTTATTCCATGCTGATTAGCACATAACCGGTCCATGGATACTGTTATTTGCAATGGGAGTATCTTCCATATTTTGGGGAACGCCCCTTTTTGGCGGTTTCTTGTAATCTTGGACATCTAGTTATGTTTGTGAATATGACAAAGCTTACTTTGTAAAAATAGAAAATAAAGGTTTTATATAAAGAATGTTCGTCAAGCCATTTTGATAAAACAGTAGTAAACCTGAGCTGTATATATTTGATATTTAGAACAAACCTCTTCGTTATCGCACAATGAAAACAGTTCCTATTATATATAGGAAGGAAAAAGCCTCTGAAGAACAGGATTGTCATTCTGCTAGAAAGAAGAAACAAATACATATGCTAACATTTCAAAAACAGCCAGTCACCGATTGTATGACATGTATCAGTATTTACTGCACAAGATAAAGTACATGATAGATGTGAATATGACGATGGTCCATCAATATCTAGTTTCATTTGTATTTGAGAAAAATCTTATTTTGAGAAAATTAAAAAAGAAGACCATATAATAGGATAAAGAACAGGCCATAAGAACGACTTCACAATAAGCAGACTGTTGGGGAGCGGTAGCCCAGTGGTTAGCACGCGGGAATTGCACTCGGTAGGCCCTGGTTCGATGCCCGCCACTTCCAAAACTGTCACCGTGTTCACGCGGAGTACGATCACGTTAAACATGTGGGTCTGTAAGTGCTTCCGAGAGATTGGTGGTGGGGGAAGGAGATTACGGTCCCTGTGGATGCCTCACCCACTGGGTTCCGGTCGAAATTGGGTGGCACTTTCCGGCCGTTCAAACAGTTGCCTTAAATCTTTCTGGTAGGTCGGACAGTCTGGGTCTCAACAACAACAATAAGCAGAATGCTGACGGAAATCACTAGATAACTGATGATCGATTTCAAAACAAGTGGAAATCTAAACAGGTAAACCAAACGACCGGGGAGCGAATTCGTAGAAAGAAATATCAAAGTGGAGTGCGGCAACCAAGACAAAAGTATATCAAAAAGTAAAATGGTATAGTTGTCAAAATGGTAATAGAGTGCCAACATTTCGGAGCTATCAGATTTGCATTAGTGAAAGGACGATCTGTTCACACATATTGTCCCCAGGGTCACCTTGCGTTCGGAGTGCTGTCAAGGAATAGTCGACCATGTGGAAGGAAGCAGTTCTAATGTAGCTAACACAGTAAGATTGGGTACGGCTATAATTTTATCTTCTACCTACATTGGATCGCCAAGATGTATGCATCAGCTATATCAAGTTGCAATGTAAAAAATTTGAATGACTTGATTTATTTATCACAATGACATGCAATCCTCGATTACCAGAGTTCGCAGAAACTTTGAAGCATTATTTTACCAAGGGGGACAAGTGTTAATGATATTTCGACTATTGTTACAAATATATTCAAGATAGAAGTTAATGCTCTCCGAACTCTTACAGTTAAACTACAAATTACAGAACAGCTGAATACAGAAAATAGGAGCTGATATGAATTTGGATTGCCCTACCCTTCGGTTTATCAGCGTACCATGTAGAATGATGATTACGATAACTACATATGCAATAAATTTAACAGCGTCAAAATGCAGTTTAACTGCGATCAACTTTTTGTGTGTGAACTGATTGATATTCAAGTACATTTCAAGCGATAATAATGTTCATAAATTGTTTCTCATTGATGGTCCATTTGGAACTGGGAGACATTCTTGTACAATGGATTGTACAGTAGTTTAGTGTCTGTACAGATGAAGATAGATAGTGTTGCATGGACGGAAATAGCTTTAATCTTCCTGCCATCTGGAACTACTTCACATCGCTTTTTGAACTTGCCAGGTGAACTTAACTACGAATGCGAAGCTACATGACAAACTGTGCTTACGGGAAGTGAATTTCATAATATGGGACGAATCCAATATGATTTCATGAAATTTTTTTCAGATGATAGATCGAACTCGCCGTGATCTCATAAAAACATAAAAAATGAACTTTTCAGTTATGCTACAGATTCCAGAAGAGCTGAATACAAAAAATAGAAGCTGATATGACGTATGATAGACCTTTTTGTGGAAAAGTGTTTATGTTAAAGGGAAGACCTTCTCCAAGTTTTACCTGTCGTCGCACGCAATCGAGTGATCAAGTAAACCATCAAATCATCATATCTGTGGTCTTTGTTTGAAATTTATCAGTGGACTGTTAATATGTGAGGGGCACCTGAAGACAAAGATTGTGCGAGACTGGATGTTATGTGTTGACAAATGAGTTAAAATGTTTTATCATAGATGAAAAATAAGATTTTTACTGTAAAGATCTAATTGTGTTGATCAGTTGTGACCTTCTCAATCGAATCATATTACCACCTCAAAACGATTATCATATGTTATAACATTAGCAAAATTTGGGATAGCCTTTGTTTGGGATAGACAAACCAGATAAGAGAGCAAAAGCTACACTGAGATATTCCACTGAACACATAAATTCCATCATGCTTCCCGAATTGCCCCCTCATCGACTGAAATTAAAAGTGGGTTGCATTGTGATGCTAATTAGAATCCTATCCATAGTGGATGGGTTTTGTATCGTACACGGTTAACTGTCATCAAAATAGGGAATAGAGTATTAACATAGCGTATTGTTGCGAACGTATCCTCTAGAATCGTGGGTGTATACACAGGATACAAGAACGAGTCCAAGTTTCTGGATAACCTACGATTATTAACAAGCACAAAGTAAACAGGAACAATATGCAATCAAACAGAACTTAAATGCTCCACTAATTTCACAGAATAAGCGATACTATTCTCAAAATACTGTCGAAAATAATTTTACAAAACAATAGCTACTATTCTCAAAACATTCACAAAAGTCACTAACTCGTATAGTGTCAACTCGTCAACTGAACTCTCTGATTCAGTGATGGCTCCTATTTATAGTCTCTCCATAGATATTTCTGAAAATCTCTATATCTCAAAGAATAATCATTTTACGAAGAAGTTTCTGGAACATTCCTGGAGTCGCCAAATGGCCGATTAATCGCCATATATGGAAACCCTTCTTCTTATTGAGAAATCCTAGAAACCCTGGACTCACGTCATCCCAACGTCATGCTGACGCCATGAACTGTGTTTTCTTCGCCTGGCCGTCGAGACAGACGAAAGAGGAGGCGCCAAACGCAATATTGCGCGTTGGCAACAGTATCATAACTGTTGATAGAAAAATGCTATAGTGTATATTCTCAATTCTACTAAATATGTCAACAAGCCACTTATCGCTACCATTTGTGTTGTATTGTCCCCAGTTGCTCGTCCGATCAGCTGATGCTTTGGCATTAAACAAACCTCAAGGCCAAACCTTTGACAGGATGGGTTATTCATTGAATGCCCAATTTTTCCATATGCCCAATTATACGTTGATTTGTCACGCAGTGCTTCCAGAAAGAATATCAAAATTTATTTAAAGGAAGGAAGAGTTACTGATAATGTTCCGTTTAAAGACATTCTTTAGGGTAATAAACAGATAATAAACTTAAATAAACAGTTAAAGTTTGAACAAAATTCATGAATATTTTAGAAATATTAATTACTACTGAAACATGTTAACGGGCTCCTGTTATAAGTCACTCTTTAAATAAATGTTGTTAATTTATGTTAGAAATTCATTCAGCGATAAATGTAAAGAATTTAAATTATTGAATTTATTTAAAATGTTTTATTTATAAGCGTGTTGAGTTCATAGGGTAAAAAAAATTCATAGTTCAGATGCGGTCTGCGACTTCTGACTCAACTGAACAGCCCTGCAGTACAGATAAACTATACAGCACATATAAACAATATACAGGGTGTCCCATCAAGACCGCCCAAACTCTGCACAGCCAGATTCCTCGCTTGGAATACATAAAAATTGGCCAAAGAACTGTACCTCTACGACCCATAGTTTTCGAAAAAAATGCGAGAGAAAAGTATGACGTCATATCCGGTGTATGAAAAAACAACTTTATTAGAAACATAAACATCGGTATTTGCATATGTTTACATAGGAAGATGTTCAAAATGTTCACCGCACATATCGAGGCATGCATGCGCGCGTCTTAGCGGCAATACATGGCCTATGGTTCCAGCATGATGGAGCTCCTGCGCATTTCAGCTTTGTGTTCGCTGTACGTAATTGACTGGATATAGAATATCCAGGCCGCTGGATTGGACATGGGGTCCGGTTTTATGGTCGCCACGATTGCCAGATCTGAAACCTTTGGATTTCTTCCCATGGGGTCATCTAAAGAAATTGGTCTATCGAGACCTAGTTACTACAGAAAGTGACTTAGTTGCTCGTCTTCATGCTGCGTGTAGTGTTGTGGAGACTACGCTGCTGCAACGTGTACAGTCAGCCATTCCTCGGCGCGCGCATGCATGCCTCGATATGCGCGGTGAACATTTTGAACATCTTCCTATATAAACATACGCAAATATCGATGTTCATATTTCCAATAAAATTGTTTTTTCGTACACCGGATATGACGTCATACTTTTCTCTCGTATTTTTCTCGAAAATTATGGGGCGTAGAGGTACAGTTCTTTGGTCAATTTTTATGTATTCCAAGCGAGGAATCTGGTTGTGCAGAGTTTGGGCGGTCTTGATTGGACACCCTGTATGCAGTACATATAATATTTGAAATGTTTTGAAAAATAACTAAATCTCGGCCAATTGCAATAACATAGATGCAATTTTAATCAACCGTACCCAGTAGATTTTCATTTCTCGCAACTCCAATTTTTGACACGTTTCTCCGTAGGCATTTCGATTTGTGGTGGTTAGCCGTTTCTGTTTCTCTGCTGCATTATTCGACGCAGCTTTCAGGATTAGACTTTAGTGTTATCATTCTTGCCAAAGATTAAACGAAATTATTTTTTATATAATATATACTTCTAAAATATTATTGGTATTTTTGAACAATACTCGAAGTATTTCACGCTTAATTTTTAGCAATCTCATACTCTTTGTGAAGAGAGAATAATTTGTCCGTTTCAGACTTAATGACCCATGTCGAAAGATTTTAGCTATGGCCAATCGGGCTATAAATAAAATAAAATAAAATTTAAAAGTAATATGACAAAACTAGTCCCCATATGAAACCCACACCGCAACTCTAGTTTAATTTCCGTATTTTCCATGTTTATTTTAATGCTACGGAAACTGTGTGCTTAAAAACTACTATCATGCTTAAAAACTAACCCACCTTCCTCCCTGCTCTTTCATATGTATAGCAAATAAACACTATGCCTCAAAAAACTTGGAATGCTAAAAGTGGGCGTGGATAAATATGGGTGTGGCCGTATGCTCAATTTATACATGTTCCGGCCATTCGCAATTAAATCGCGCGGATATTTTCTAAACGCACATTTTTCATAATTGAACATGATTACGTAATTGTCAGACTTTTCAATATTGTTTAATTTTTTTATAGGAGGTAGATTTACCGCAATCCTTGCCTAGGCTGCGATTCCGATCACAAATACGGTAGATATACTGAAAAAAAAACCATTCGGAGATGTCTCCATATTTAAGGTTGTGGAATGAAAGTCGTGCATGACTTTTCTATTTCGTTGATATGACGCATTTTTTTCCAAAAACATCGGCCTGTGCTGCGAGTCCGTGAATTCTAGGGGTAACGTCAATGGCATTTTTAATCATCAATGTGTTAATATTATTTAATATGATAAAATTAAGTCCTGAAACGGCCATCCCATGCTGTCGAGAAACATTTCCTGTGCTTCGATAATGTTGAATTTAAAACGGAAAACAATTGTTGAATTTATAGAAAACGAGAAATACACCATATACTTATACATTCCTCATCTACTAATATATTTCAACACTAAACGTACGGATACTCAATATATACCTATTAGCACGGAAACCGGTCAAATGACCCGTTTTGAGATAAAAACTTAATTTTTTTCTGATTAAACGCAGGTAATATTGATTTTAGTAAGGAAATATTAAATAAAGTAGCTTTAAGGTAATAATTCAAGTGATCTGCTAATAATTCAAGTAACTTTGAGATAAATTCAATGAAGTGCTGCGCCGCCCAGGTGGTGAAGTGGATAGCGTCTTCAGCTGCTGTCTGGTGGGCTCGGGTTCGAATCCCGTGTAAGGCATGGATGTTTACTGAGGCAAGTCAGTCTTCCGCCTTCTGGTAACTCGTTTAAATTCACAATATTCGCTTTTTCATCGTCGGTATCTGTAGGCTCGCATTCAGTGTCTAATAGATCATTATCATTTTCAAATAACTTATCTTTACTTTCAGAAAGTTCACCTTCATCAATTTCCGAAAACTCTTCTTCTAAGAACTTGGTGTGTCTTGAATATTTCGCCATTTTTTCAGGGTAAAGATTAGGAATGGAGTAACGCTGTGAAAACAAAATATAAACTAACTAGTAATACTTTTTAGTTTTTGCCACATTTTCTTGCAACTTGAAATGTTACGCACTTTAGCGAAATTTTAATACACATTTATTTTAAATTGAACTTACTACGCAACAGTCCTTGCAGAAATGTACAGGACACTGATGAAAATATGTGGAATGTGCATGTACATCCCATTTTCTGACCCGATAACCTTATAAGGCAATAAATTTTTCTCTCCCGGTCAAATGACCGGTCGTTGTAGAAAACAGTAGCTTACGTATCTTTATAAATACAAGAAGAAGAAAAATAAATATTGAAAAATTGATTGCATACATTTAATAGAAAATATCACGAAGTCAAGTGAGAAAAAAAGCTAAAATACAATGAAAAGTCGATAGTAATAAAAAAAAATATATTATTAATTCTAATTTTTAATGAGATAGCCGAAATATGTTGTGCAGTTAATCATTACAGAGTCCTAAGTATGCAAGTTTGATTCTTTCCTACATGCATGTTTTTCAAAGGTATTTCTCACATTGAAGAAATATATGCATTTAGTTTAATTTGCAATTTCACGATTTATTGTTGGTGATTTCAACTTGTGAATGAAATTTGAAATTATCATTATATAAAATGTTGTATGATATTAAATGTAAAGTTGTATACGATATTGATATTGCACGCATGTATCGAAGCTGAATCGAATTTCAAATTTGTCGTTTTGTTTTAAATTATAGATTTTTTCCCAACACAAATGCAACAACAATATCTGATTATTCGTTACACAAATGCCAAGAGTCCAAACGTTGCATTGAGATGCAATTTTGAAAATATCCTTCTTAGTAGTTTTCATCAGCCGTTGATGGATGGTCTCTAAACGCGTCAAATTAATGCAGTTTTGAATATAGATTTGCATTTCGATAAATACTGAGAAGAAGAATTTAAAATTTTCTAATCAATTATAAAATCACACCAAAGTCTCAATAGTGCTGCATATATTGTTGTCAAAATTCACTCGTACGTTTCTATTCATATATTTTTCAAATATGAATTTCATAATTAATAACTACAGAAGGTCGTTTGCATTTTATGGAAACGATTTTGATAATTAATTTTTATGCATAAAGGGCTTATTTCTTGCAGCGATTTGCTTCTATATGATAGCCTTGATTCTTGACTATAGCCCTAGCTCGTATTTTCCATGAAAGTAAACTTTTTCTTAGCACCGTCATGTCAATTTTATCCCACCCCTTTTGGATAGTTTTCCAAAGTCCGTTCAATGTTCTTGGATGCCGTTTTCCTAAGGCTCGTTTTTACAAACCTAAAGCGCAAAGGTCTAAAGGAGAAACGTCAGATGATTTTACAGGTATTTCATAAAATGGGATACATTTTATTCCCGTTGCTGATTCTTTACTAAATATGCGGCATTTGACTTAGACGTGTGACTGGAGGCTTTTGTCCATATGAAGCTCATGATTTATTGATGTCCTTTCCATATAAGGCTGGAATTTCTTCTTCAAAAATTGGTTCTAAAATATTCTGATGATTGTAGAGTGAATCAATTATAGCTTTTCTTGAGACTTTTTTGAGTTATAATTTACCATTGTAACAAAATCCTGCAACTATCATGAATCCCTTTGAGAACTTTTCTGTACTTTGACGAAGCTATTTCTTACGGTCATTTTCGTCAGTTGAGCAATAGAAAATTGCTCTTTTTTATTACAGACACTTAAACTACACCCATGCCTTATCGAGTGTTACCACAAATTTCCATTAATCAGCAACTAGGTGTTTTTCATATAATTTTCTACAATTTTTTTTACTTTTTTCCCGCAATATGCTTTGGCAGAAAGCAGATGAACTTTAGATTTAAAAATATTTTTTAACTTCAAATCTTTATGAATGATTTTACTTACAGTGCCAGAAGACATTTCCAGTTTCGATGCATTGGATCTTTGAGCCGGTAGATTTTTTTTAGGATCATAGACTTCACTTTCTTGATATTTACCCGCGTTCGAACAGTCTTAGGATGTCCTTAGGATGTTGAACAGTCTTAGGATGTGATTTTGCGGTCATTTTTTCATTTTTACTTTCAGCTAAACGCTTTTTCCCTTTAAAATTTAATATATTAAAAATACCTTTCTTTGAAATGCAATAACCTCAATTTTTACACCGCTTTACAATTTGTTGATAGGAATATTTTCCCTCCAAAAACGCATTTAAGTAACCTTCGAGCCATCTATCAATCAATTTCAGAAGCCATTTTTAAAATAAATCTTTTATTCTACATTCCAATCAAAACAAAACAGTAGCAGACGATTATATTAAAAATGCCAAATATTTATCTCAAAATGTTGACGAGAAACATAAATACAAAATCGTTTCCATAAAGTAAGATCGACCTCTGTAGTGTTAAAATTTTGGAAATGAAATATGGTATATACTTTGTTTGGTTTATTTAGCATTACAATATGAAATAGGAATTAGTTTGATAGGCTAATTATTTTAAAATATATAAAATAAAAATTCCAGCACCCATTTAACATAAATGAACTCGAAATTTCACAGTCACAACTCCCCAAAGATTTGGGCAAAATATATAAATTTCAAAATTTCAGTGCGGCGCAGAACTCTTGAATCTGTGTAACTGGTAACAAAACATAGACATTACATTTGTGTTAGCAAAATATGCGTAACTTAAAGTGCAATGAATGACGTATTTGAAAGTTGATTCAATTTAGATCCAAGCATGCAATGTCGATTTCTCGTATATAACTGAACATTTACTTTTACACAAGCGTTGTATACAAAGTAGCATCAAAAAGTTCGGAGACTGTGCTGATATCTCAAACCCTGATTGGAGGAGAGGGGAACTATTTTACCGTGGCGTAGAGGCACATGTGACGCGAGATGTGAAACCAGAGAAGCAGGTATTTTTCCAGACAACGCGTGTCAGTGAATTGTAGTCGTTTGCGTTCGTCGAAAATGGAAATGATATTTGAAGAACAACGTGCGAATATCAAATTCTGCCAGCGTTTGGAGAAATCGCCGACAGAAACATTGCACCTGCTGCCTTCAAACGTCATTTCCATTTTCGAGGAATGCGAACGACTACAGTTCACTGATACGCATTGTTTGAAAAAACCCTGCACTGCGGACCTGCTTTTTCCTTTTCACATCTCGCGTGACATGTGCCTCTACGTCACGGTAAAATAGTTCCCTTCTTCTCCAACCAGGGTTGGAGATATCAGCACAGTCTTCAAACTTTTTGATCCTACCTCGTATAAAATAATTTTAATTTCAACACGAATTAAATTAATTTCAACACTATTTAAGCAACAACACTAATTCGTGAAATTGCAATTAAACTAAAAAATGCATATGTTTCTTTAGTGTGAGGAATGTTCTTAAAGAATATGGAGGCAAAGAGTAAATTTGCATTCATGGAACTTTGTTTCGTTAATTGCACAACATATTTCGGCTATCGCATTAGAAATATAATTAATAATATAATTTATTACTATTGACTAATATTATAATTAAATACTATATTAAAATTAATTACTATTGGTTTGTTAATTATATTTAGAAGCAATGGCGATGACCTTTTTTATGAAAATTTTATGTTCTTTAGCTATGTTTGAAGGTAAGCTATTCTATAAAATGTTAGTGATTTCCTGTGAAAACAAAAATACCGCGAAAATTAGATAAAGCGCTGAAAGGCCAAATTAACGGTTTTTATGAATATCGCCTAATTCAAGAGCAAATTAAACGTGTGCTTCAAATCACACACTCCTCGATTGCTTTATGGGTGCATAGGTTAATATACGTATTATTGTTACGTATATATAAAATGCTCACAGCTCTTTAATACCCCATAAGAAAAAAAGCACTTTTACAGGCAGCCATTGTTATTACGTGAAAGATGGGTAGTCTAAACTTGGCGACATTTTCCTGCCTTGTGTGCCAGATTTGACGAACTATCGCTAACTTGGCGACTTTTGATGCGTTTTCGAATCCGGTAGAACTTTTTAGATTCTTCATTTATTTTGTTTATACGCTTCCTTTCTAAAAGTTTCTATGTACAGCTGCGGGAAAAAAACCCCACCCTCTGTTAATCGAGCATCGTTTATCGTAGAGAAAAGTGAAAGATACCATTCGATTAGGAATAACATCCTCTACAAATTAATGTGCTTAAAATATGCATATGAAATAAATTTCACTGCCATTGCATTTTTGACTGGATAATATCAATTACTGTCTTCAGGTTTAAACATTATTATTATTGATATTTTCGGGGATAATTGATTCAGAGATTATTGATATTTTCAAGTTATTATGCCATTGTTTTATTGCTGCAAAAATTGCTGAAAAACATATGTTGCACTTTGTACGAGTAATCTTCTGCAAATGCACGTGTATATCTTCTCATCTACGAGAATATAAGTAGTACGGGTATATTGGCATATATTTTGACATATATTGGAATCAAGTACGGCCTTATGGTATGAAGACGATGGGGATTATTGATATTTTCAATTTATTAAGTCACCTATTTTATTTTGGCAAAGATTTTTAAGACTCATATTGTAATACGGATAATCTTCTACTAACACTCGGATATATCTTATAATCTACGACATTATAAGTAGTACGGGTATATCTTCCTATATAATTTAGCATTTTCCTTCTGGCATATATTGGAATCAATTACTGCCTTCAAGTTTAAAGATTACGGGTTTATTGATATTTTCAATTTATACATGATATCTACTAATACAGATTATATCTTCTACAGTGCGCGAAAAAAGTATAAGGATAAGCGAAAACTCGCCAAATCTAGAAATCTTTAGACAGAAATGTATGCAAATTTCTTAAGTAAAAATATTGATGAAATTAAGTTCTCTTTCATGTAAATTAGCTAAATTTTTCAAAACTAAATATGTATAAATTTACTTTATAAATTTTAAACCCATATGATCTTGGAAAAAAGTATAAGGATAACTGTTTTTTCATCTAAAATTATAATAAAATTTGTATATTTGAAAGCAGAAATGACCATTTCAAATATGTATAAAGACTGGGTTTCTAAACAAAATTCACATTTGCCTCATTTCCTCACGATTTTTGTACGATGCCAAAAGGAACTCACCTGTCTCACTTTGAAAAAGGGGAAGTTCTTGCTTGAAAATAATGTGGATTGAGTGGGCATGAAATTTCGAAAAAAATCTGTAATCTGTAATCTGTAATCTGTAAATCTGTATTTTATAATTTTCTAAAAGAACCTGGAATGTATGGAATGAAAAACAAACTGGAAGACCAGAAATTATAACGTATCGACAGAAAAGAATGGTTGTAAGAAGAGCTTGCGAGGAAAAAGAAACTGCAAATGAAGTTAGAAGAAATTTGTACTTACCATGTTCCACACGAACAGTTCAAAATGTTTTGAATAAACATCCGAATATTTGGTATGGTAAGTTAATATCACGTCCGCCTCTTAAAAAGGAATATAAGGAGCGAAGACAGGAATTAAAAAAAAAAAATACATTTCTTTCAGTCCAAAATGGATTGATGTAATCTTTTCGGACGAAAAGAAGTTCAATCTTGATGGGACAGATGATTTTCGCTATTTTGGTATAATCTGCGTAAAACCAAAGAAGTTTTTTCCAAACGTCAATACGGTGGGGGCACAGTAATGATTTGGAGCGCTTTTGCAGCAAACGGAACCACGCCTATAGTCGCCTATAGCAGGTGAGGAGTTCCGACCTCAATCCAATAGAAAATTTATGGGACCTTTTAGACCGAGGAGTTTATAAAAATGGCACACAATATTAGTACAGACTGAATCTTGTGTTAGCCATCAAACAAACTTGGAATAACATTTCCATAGACTCTTTAAAAGAACTTTCAGCATCGATGACCTCTCGGCTTATTCAAGTAATTGAAAAAAAGGGTTGTTTACTTATTAAGGGAAAGATTATTAAGAGAAATATTAAGTATAATTTAGAACATGTCCTTATACTTTTTTCTATATTTTCTTTAGTGATAATCTTTATAAGGTCAACTTTTGTAAGGTTCATATTTGTTGTTTTATGTGTTGTAAATGTTATTGTATAACTTCATATTAAAGGTCAGAAATATCAAAAATTCATTTTGATAAAGTGAAAATAAAGTATATTTTCATTCAATTATATGTTGTCCTTATACTTTTTTTTGCGCACTGTAATATTCGCGTATATAAGTAGTACTGTACGGTCCCATAAAATTTTAACGCTTTTATTTTGCATATATTGATTCAATGCCATATTTATTTTTTGCAAATTTGCTTACAAAAGGGTCAAGATGTTTTACTCTTCAGATCTGCCCGCGAAGATAATTTTGTATAGCGAGAACAGAGATACTTAAACTTCTTTTTAGGAGCATTAAATTAAATATTTTAACAGAATATTTTGAATAAAAATGTCATTTAGTATACTATAGGAATTTGCACATGATTGTGAATTTTCAGTTTCTTTACATTATATACTTCGTACGGAGAACGGGTATGCAATGCTGCTAGTGAACAATATACAGGATGTCCCAAAAAGATTGAAACGCGCTTCAATTCTTTACCTGTTTGAGATAAGTGGGCAATTTAAATTGCAAAAATGTTGAAAGTAAGGTAGGAAATAAGACTACGTTAATGAAATTGTCCTCCCATTAATTTTCAAAAAGTTACACTTTTTAAATTTTTATACGACCTCCTTAGATATATTTCTTCAATCAGAAAATATTTCTTTTTAATGTAACAAGATCATTAAAAAAACTTGCATATGTGTATCTTTAAAATTGAGCGAGTTATATTCAATCGAACATTGTGAATAGAGACCATATGTCAATGTAGAAATGTAAATTTGTGACATATCACAAAAAAGATAAAACTGGATGATAATACATAGAATGCCCACCCGCGTAGTGAGTACCATTGCTTTATATGATCTCTGTCTGTGTAATGCTTTATTTAGATGCATTTGTTATAAAAAATTTTGACACATATTAACGTAATTTTGATCTAAACAATTTCCATCGTCAATTTGTTTATGATCCCTATTTTCACTAATGAAATAGCCTTTCACATGGTACGGAAAAGTGGCATAAGTCAGATTTTTTCCTTTATCATAATTCAGTTGATTCTAAAGATACAAATATGGGATTTTTTAATGATCTTGTTGCATTAAAAATTAATTTTTCTGAGTGACTATATTTGTCTAAGTGGGTCGTATAAAAATTTAAAAAGTGTAACTTTTTTAAAATTAATGGGAGGACTATTTCATTAACGTAATCTTATTTCCTGCCTTATTTTCAACATTTTTGCAATTTACATTGCCCACTTATCTACAACAGGTAAAGAATTAAAGCGTGTTTCAACCTTTTTGGGACATCCGGTATACTGGGTGTTTTATAAAGATTACACGACCCAATATCTCTTGAGCGATTAGTCGCAGATCTATGGTTCCAATTTAAGAAATGTTCAAATAACATACATTTTTAGACTACGACAGTATGGATCATGTTACATGCTTTAGTAAAGAAAGGACGATATTTAACTTTTATACTAGCCCTCTATGAAGGAAGCTCTAATTTGCATAGTGTTCCTTATTCATTTAATGATCATTTACAAAATAAAATAATAATAATAATAATAAAAAATATCCCAGTTCTCTAATATGCGAAATTGGCCTTTTAAATATGGGATTTAAATTGCTTTAAATTGATCTAAAGAGACGACGAAAATATAGATTTCAGGGGTCGTATACAAATTGAAATTCAATAGATAAAATTTCCATTCGAAAACTTACATAATAATCTATCTTTAGCAAAAGTTATATACTGTATCCAATAAATCGTTGAAAACTTTAATGAAGGATATCTCAGGTATTTTGATCGTATGACAATGTTTGTTTGACTCATTGGTTTATGAAAAATATTTTTATACTTGAAAATATTTTTCTAGGCGGTTCGTATAAATAGTCACTTTTTGATCACATGATAAAACTTTTATCATATGATCAAAATTTGCTTATGATAACAATCTTAATAGCGTTTCTAAAATTGGAACTATGGTCTACGACCAATCGTTCAGGATATATTTAGTCTTTCAAAATATTTTTTAAATATCATTCTGCAGTCGCGCAATCTTTTTTGAACCACACCATGGATTTTAATAGCATTAAAATACTTTATATTAACACAGATGAACCAAATGCATCTAACATCGCCACTAAGCTGTTGCCAACTTGAAAAAAGAAACTTTTAATCAATTTACACTAAATATTTTAAATGAATAACTTGGGTACAAAATCTAAAAAAATTATACATCATTTTATTCCATTCAGAGAATGATCGTGATATAAGTAAAAATAAAAACTCCGTGGAGTATGAGTATATGAGAAATTCGAGTAGAGTCGTAACCCAAATATTTTTTTCGGATTCTTTTAAATGTTTTTTACTTTCCCTGCAATACATAGTAATGTATAGGGAAAGTATTGGAATCATGCCGAAAATCGCAACTCGAGTTTTCGACGGATCTACACGTTCTACACCTCTACAATACGAAAAAACCATTTTTAGCCTGACGTCTGTGTGTGTGTCTGTGTGTGCAGATTTTGTATCCACTCTAACTAAAAAACTAATTGACCGAATTTCATAAAATTTGGCATGTAAGTCATTTGTGGGCGAATCTGGTGTTGATTAGTTTTGGGTACATTTGGGATAAAAGAACCCGTCTTTTTTTGTAAAATGGCCCGCAAAAGCTTATATCCACTCTGGCTAAAAACTAATGGACCGAATTTCATAAAATTCGGTAGATAAGTCACTCGTGGGTCACCCTGGTGCTGATTAGATTTTGGTACGATTCGGAAAAAAATAACCTGCCTTTGTTTGTAAAATGGCCTTCAAAAATCGCCAAAATCTAAATTAAAAAACTACGTATGCTCAAATATATCCATTGAATGTTTGTTTAATACATAATTTTCAAAAGAAAAGAATAAGATCAACCCCACTACACTAGGACTAGCCGTTCTTGAGATGTTTTTGTCATTTCGTATTTTTTCTACGCCATCTTTGGAAATAAGTCCAGTTATCAAATGAGAATGAAAATTGAATTAAAAGTGAATTAAATTTAATTAAAATAAAGAGAACGTGAATATAAGTCTGCAGGGAAAGTCATGTGCTGCCCACATCAGATTTTTTTTATTTCGTGCAGACTCGAACTTCAAAATATTGAATCTTTGCACTTCTCAAATGTTACGAAATGACCAAACACTGCTTTATTTTGTTTCGAATTGCATGGATATTTAAATTTGGTAAGGAATAAATGCATTTATATGATTTTTAGAAATTCAGATGCAAAGAAAAAACAGCGTCACGCAATAGCTGCATTTAAGGGGAGGATGCTTCTAAATGATATAAAAGAAAAAAACATTACGAGCCTTCTCCTAGTATTGTTTTAGGTCACGTTAAGTTTCCATTTTGAAGACGAAACGTTAGTCTATATACATGCAGTATTTTCTATTTTTGCCAGTCTGGAGTTAGAGAAAGATAGTACATGGATAAAATCACTAAATTTAAATATTTCACTTATGTATTAAACTATGGCAACATATACGGGATTCCCAGGAAAGTCATTCAGCACAACAATAATATAATGAAAGGTACACGCATGTACACGTTAGGTCTATCAGTAGTAAAGTGACTATGCCAGGTTAAATATAATTTATTATAGGGCCACTAGTGTTGGGAACGGCGTCACTGGACATCCGATGATTGGAAGAAGTTTATGTGCCTGGACGAATCCCGTTATACATTGTTTTGTACCGACGGCAGGCGGAGAGTGTGGCGAGAGCACCATAAAGTCATGAATATACCATGCATGTTCTCACAGTTCGAGTTTGTGGTAGGAGTATCATTGTGTGGGGCATGTTCTGCTGGTGGTACTTAGATATTCTATATAATAGATAGATGAGATTGTCTTCCGAAACGGCCCAAAGATCTTTCATAGGTGATTTGGTCCTAAATATCCCATTTGCATACGTAAAGAATGCATGGGCATAAAGTTATTATGAATTGGCGCTAAACAGCAGGGGTTATTCCCGGATGACCCCCTACTTCCGCGAATTAATAAAGAAAGAGTATCGGCACTTATGATCCGTACCGTGGTCACTTCAAATCCCATTTCCGTACGTAAAGAAGGCGTGGACATAAAGTGATTATATGGAAAATATAGGAACACTCCATCTACTCTTTAGGAAATCTACGCTTTGGCATTGGTTACCTGCTGTTTCCGGAAGGTCGGGTGTTATCCATGAAGTTCTTGAACATCCTTGTCGATCCCCTTAATGTTGGATTTTTACCCCACAAGCGGCGGGTCTTACACGGGCGATAATTCTCCCTACCGTGCTGAAAACACCGGTTCTCGTTAGATCACCGCAGTCAAGCAGCATCGGGTGCGGTTAGTACTTGGGTGGGTGATCACCTGGGAACACCACGTGCTGTTGGCACATTTCGGGCGTTTCCGCAATAAATATTTACATATTTAACATTAAAACATAAAAAAGATTTAACGAACTAACATCGGCTTCTCGCCATCGACATATTGTCTAAATTATCCCTTTACTGCAATATTCCAGTATAATCATGAGCTTAAAAATTGCTTCCTCAAATTCTAACACAAAATAAATCACAATTCTCAAATTCTAATATAATCATGATTACAATTCTCAAATTCTAATATAATCATAATCACAATTCTCAAATTCTAATATAATCATAATCACAATTCTCAAATTCTAATATAATCATAATCACAATTCTCAAATTCTAATATAATCATAATCACAATTCTCAAATTCTAACACAAAATAAATCACTATTCCCAAATTCTAATATAATCATAATTACAATTCTCAAATTCTAATATAATCACACACTTAAAAGGTTATCTCTCTAAATTTTAAAGTATTATAAAGTACAAAGTACACATTCCGAAAACCTGACATTCACTTTATCCTAGCGCCACTCGTGGCTTTTAAAATAACGCATTTGACTTGAGCCACAATGCAAGACAATTAATCTCCTCATATAGAGATAATTAAAAGAGAGGGAGAGAGAGATTCAACTCTGAGTAACGTATGGATACAAAGGCCTACCTTCCTCTCTTGGCCCAGCAGGCTCTAGTCCGATGAAAAGCAGAGACCAAGGGAGCATCTCGCTCCGGCGAATTTTTCTAACTTCACTCTACAAAATCTTAAGAAGTACTCTCGAATTCAATTTCAAAATTCTGTGTCTCGAAAAAAACACCAATTCAATCTCTCCTCCCCCTTTTACCTGATTTGGTCAGAGGTTTAAGCCCCCCTCAATATTATTGGAAGATACCAGGTAACCCCTTTTCCAGTGGCCAGATCTTGACAGAAGACTTGGATAGAGGCCCCTGAATTATTGCTGCAGCTGGTCGAGGTCCCACGCTCAGGCGTGACACCTGCGCCCGGGTTCGCCCCGACGCTCGCTTACCACCCGTGGAGCTTTATTCCACCTTGAATGTGGCCCCCACTGGCATGGTGTCCGAGTCCGCTATCCGTCTCCGTTGCAGGTGGCCAAAGGGGAGCCCTATACATATTTGCATATTTATGACAGGACTAGGGAACCCTATACATATTTGCATATCTATGACAGGACTAGGAAACCCTATACATATTTGCATATTTATGACAGGACTAGGGAACCCTATACATATTTGCATATTTATGACACGACTAGGGAACCCTATACATATTTATGACAGGACTAGGGAACCCTACACATATTTGCATATTTATGACAGGACTAGGGAACCCTATACATATTTATGACAGGACTAGGGAACCCTATACATATTTGCATATTTATGACAGGACTAGGGAACCCTATACATATTTGCATATTTATGACAGGACTAGGGAACCCTATACATATTTGCATATTTATGACAGGACTAGGGAACCCTATACATATTTGCATATTTATGACAGGACTAGGGAACCCTATACATATTTATGACAGGACTAGGAAACCCTATACATAATTGCATATTTATGACAGGACTAGGGAACCCTATACATATTTGCATATTTATGACAGGACTAGGGAACCCTATACATATTTGCATATTTATGACAGGACTAGGGAACCCTATACATATTTGCATATTTATGACAGGACTAGGGAACCCTATACATATTTGCATATTTATGACAGGACTAGGGAACCCTATACATATTTGCATATTTATGACACGACTAGGGAACCCTATACATATTTATGACAGGACTAGGGAACCCTACACATATTTGCATATTTATGACAGGACTAGGGAACCCTATACATATTTATGACAGGACTAGGGAACCCTATACATATTTGCATATTTATGACAGGACTAGGGAACCCTATACATATTTGCATATTTATGACAGGACTAGGGAACCCTATACATATTTGCATATTTATGACAGGACTAGGGAACCCTATACATATTTGCATATTTATGACAGGACTAGGAAACCCTATACATATTTGCATATTTATGACAGGACTAGGGAACCCTATACATATTTATGACAGGACTAGGGAACCCTATACATATTTGCATATTTATGACAGGACTAGGGAACCCTATACATATTTGCATATTTATGACAGGACTAGGGAACCCTATACATATTTGCATATTTATGACAGGACTAGGGAACCCTATACATATTTGCATATTTATGACAGGACGAGGGAACCCTATACATATTTACATATTTATGACAGGACTAGGGAACCCTATACATATTTATGACAGGACTAGGGAATCCTATACATATTTACATATTTATGACAGAACTAGGGACCGCCCTTTGCAGGTCGCCTTCCTCTCCATATTTCGCAATGTTACATATTTTGGAAAAAAACATATAACAGGCATATTCACTTTCCTATCAGTACTAGACTCTGCTTCTAATGCGCTACACTTCAATAGGAAATGAAAGGGGTGCATAATGTGTTATGAGGAAGCCCTGTATGGTTGAAGGTTATAAGAAATGAATGTTCACTTAAAATATTGTACATCCTTACATCGTCAGAATGGCATAGTGATTACCATACCTGAATGGATGCAGTTTATGCAACCCAAGTTTTAAGCCTCAGTTCTTTGCAGCTATCAAAGAAAATAGAATAGTAAATAAATAAACCCTGCAATGTTGATAATGTAATACATATAATTAATAATATCCATATTTTAAGAAAATGCTAGATTTCAGTTACTTATAAAAAATAGTATAAATAGCACCCCCCAATTACTTTGCAAGGAAAAATCCATGAGTGTGCACGTTAGATTTCTTTATAGTAAAGTAACCACATCTCACGGAGTAAAAGGGATTGCAACGCCTCTATCAGAGAATTTAAAGAGTTAAGATAACGAATTCGTCATCAAAACGAGTTAAACGAAAAATGCCAATTATAAAGTAGTAGAGAATTACTTAATGAATACGAATCGATAATAAAACAGTTACAAACTTTATTCGACACAATTAGGTTATTGACGAATGATTGTCCTGTTCAGAATTGCTAAAATAAGCAACACTTGCATGCACAGGAATCTAATGAATAGCCTGCTCAAAATGCCCCCTGTCAGCAACAATGCACATTCGAGTTCGAAAAACAATAGTATGGCTCATTTTAACAAGCATAAAATGTATAACCGTTTCATATACCCTAGCAACCGATAGCGTATGGTAAATATTGCCTTCAATATACGCGTTTCATTCGTTTCTGGTGTCAATTCCCACTCATTACACAATGTTCTACAACCTTGTAATTGGCTTTTTCGTTTATCTCTCTTTGTTGTCTAATCTGTTATTCTATTTTTTTTCATTCTCAACTAAGGAAGCTGCAACCCCTTTTATACGATCTGACATGGACACTTCACTGTAAATAGACCTAATGTTTGTATTCATGGACCTTTTCCTTACAAAATTATTGGGAAGCTTGAATACTTTCCTGGAAACTCCATTTAATCTCCCTAAAAATGTATACCTCTTGATTCATTAATTGAAATAATCGTGCAAAATTTCACTCAATTTGTTAAACAATTAGCCTGCCCACAAACTCACAGTAAAATAAACGCACCGGAATCATTGGAAAATGGTCATTTTGTATTCATAAATGTTCACGTATAAATATATCGATGCAACGTTTTTTTTCACACCATTTCAATATTATCCATTTACTTGTTTGTCCACTTACTTGTTTAATAGGGAGAGAAAAAATCTGATGTGAGCAGCACATGACTTTCCCTGCAAACTTATATCCACATTCTCTTTATTTTACTTTTATTTAATTCACTTTTAATTCAATTTTCGTTCTCATTTGGTAACTGAACTTATTTTCAAAGATAGCGTAGAGAAAATACGAAAAATTAAAATATCTCGAGAACGGCTAGTCCTAGTGTTGTTGTTGAGACCCAGACCGTCCGACCTACCAGAAAGGTGTAAGGTAACTGTTTGGACGGCCGGGAAGTGCCACCCAATTTGGACCAGAACCCAGTGGGGGAGGCATCCACAGGGACCGTACCCTTTTTCCCCTACCACCAACCTCTCGGAAGGACTTACGGACCCACATGTTTAACGTGATCGTACTCCGCGTGAACACGGCGGCAGTTTTGGCAGTGGCTGGAATCGAACCCGGGCCTACCGAGTGCAACTCCAGCGCGCTAACCAATGGGCTACCGCGCCCCGCTAGTCCTAGTGTAATGGAGTTGATCTTATCCTTTTTGTCATTAAAAATTACGCATAAAACAAGTATTTAATGGATATATTTAAGCGTGCGCATTTTTTATTTTAAATTTTGGCGATTTTTGTGGGCCATTTCGTAAAAAAAGGCAAGTTGTTCTTCTCCGAATCGTGCCAAAATCCAATCAGCACCAGATCATCCTACAAGTAACTTATCTACCAAATTTTGTGAAATTTGGTCAATTAGTATTTTAGTTAGAGTGGATACATGAAATTTTTACTGGCCATTTCGCAAAAAAAGGCAGATTCTGTTTTTACGAATCCTACCAAAAACTAATCAGCAGCAGGGTCTCACCCAAGTGACTTACATACCAAATTTTATGAAATTTGGTCCATTAGTTTTTTAGTTAGAGTGGATATATACATTGCACAGACACACACACAGACGTCACGCTAAAAATAGTTTTTTCGTATTCTAGAGGTCTCGAAACGTGTAGATCCGTCGAAAACTCGAGTTGTGATTTTCGGCATGATTCCAATACTTTGCCTATACATTACCATGTATTGCAGGGAAAGTAAAAATGACTTCAATTTAAATTTTTGTTTGTATTGCAGGAAAAATAAAAATGGGCTCATTATAAATCTTTCTAGAACAGAAATATATTTTAAATTCTGGCCTTAATGATTATTACCCCTTAAAATAACTTAACCGACAAATAAGAGAAAACTATGACAATTACAAGCATGTTGGGTTTTGAAAGTCATTAAACTGATAGTCTATTCAAAACCGGGTGCTTAAAATACTTTTCGCGAATAATATTTAAATGTAAACTCTTACATATTTTGCATCATTTGTCCCATTGGAATAATTAGAAATATATATTATCGCTGCGAAGTATTAACTGATGTTATCAGAGTATTTTATGTTGTTTGCAACTCATCTAATGGCTTTCAATTCTTATTCCCAATTTAATTATCTCGTTTCGAAATGCCTCAATATGAAATTTGTTATCGGTTGTTGAAAATAAGGATTTAATTATCTTTTCAAATTAAACTAGCTTTGCTGTAAATTTATTTTATCGATTTATTTTGCTACTATCATTTCGGTAAATGCTTATGCTAATGACAAACAAAATAACAAACATACACAAGAACAATCTGTTGCAACATATACTTACTTTTTTTACACACTAATATTTATTTCATAATATTTTTTATTATTTCTGGTTACTATCCATTGTATCCAAATTTATATATTTCAATTCATAAAATAATTTTATAAACTTAATTACAATTGCATAGCATTTGCAGTTTTCTATTATTTAAATTTTCATTTGGCGACTTGGCATTCTTTTATGGACGCCAACTTCCCACTTTCCAAATCACTGAAATATCTTGTGAACAGTTTATTCAAGCACATTGAAAATGAATTTGTTGTTTTCTTGCGAAAATTTATTTTGAAAAAAAATATTTTGCTTATTGCATTAATGCGCATTAATGTTTTACTAGCTTTATAACCGGTTGTTTTTGTACGGAATGTACGAGTATAATGTAAAAATGTAATTCACAATTTGCAGTGAGTTTTTAATACATGGAGTCTTTCTTTTTGAAATTTTATAATAATTCTCAATTTCTCATAATTAGGAAAAAATTTAGTTCTTTCGTACTTAGATAATAAATAGACAGGCAGAAGCACAACTTACAAATATGGTTATATAGATAATAACAATTTCACAATTAAACAATAGCTTCTTTGTATACTTTGTTTCTGAAAAGGAAATATCTGATGTAGGCAGCATATTACTTTCCCTGCAAATTCAAATTCATTTTTTTTTCATAATCCAACAAATTAGGTTTAATTACAGAAAATAACCTGGATACTTTTCTGATATTATATCCAATTTGCAGTTTTAATGCATGTTCGTTTCATTTGGCAATTTAATGCACTTCAGTACTTCAGTACTTCAAAATTCCAAACCGCAAAAATATCTCGAGAATAATTAATACTAGAGTCATGGAGTAGGTCTTATTGGCTGTGCTGTCAAAGAATGAAGAACAAGTTCATGAAGAACAAGTACAGGGTGATCCAAAAGTCAGGAAAAACTTTAAGAATTAATAATTCGTGAACTAATAAAGATAAATAGATGCCGTTTGCACAGACAGAATGGAAATGAAGCCGGATTTTTGTCAAGAAAAAAAAATTATTGTTAGTTTAATTTAAATTCCTACCAACAGATGGCGATGTATTAGATACAGATATCAGATTATGCAAATTATCAGACGGTATAAAAAGAGCAGCTGTAGCTGATAACGCCATTCTTGAAGCAGATAGTAGTGGTAGTCGATCTATGTAATGTATCTTATCCTGTATAATGTAAACTAGGTACCTAATACAGCACCATCTGTTGGTAGAAATGTAAATTATACTAACAATATTTTTTTTTCTTGACAAAAAATCCGGCTTCATTTCCATTCTTTCTGTGCAAACGGCATCTATTTATCTTTATTAGTTCATGAATTATTAATTTTTAAAGTTTGTCCTGACTTTTGGATCACCCTGTACTTAATTAATATATATTTGCAATTTTAGTCATTTATTACACATTTTCGCGATCTTTGCCGATCTTTAATTTATTCTTCTATAATAATAAAGAAAAGATGTCAGTTTGTTTGTTAGTCACATAGAAAAACGTCTAAGAGACCCACAGCCACGAAATTTGATATAGATGCTACTTGACTCTCTATAGAAAACACGTCTTCGATTTTTGTTTTTTTAAATCGAATTTGTTTAAAAGCTTTAAATTTAATAGCCAAAATTTTGCCCTGAAATAATACATTGGCCAATTTTGTTTAGAAGCGCCATCTATTGCATATTGCTAAAACTAAAACAATGTTTGATTATACTTACAGCTCAAACTGCCGCTAACGTAATAATACTAAAGTAACTTCCTTAAAAGCAACATACAACCCAAAATAATAATATCACCCGGTAAATTTAAAGTACTCTGATTAACGTTTTCAATTCCAAGAATTTATTGATATTTTAAGTGTTCTTTTAGACCGAAATTAAATTTTAATTAGTTTATTTTGCATATCAGATCTTCATGTCATCAGAAAGCCCACCTAAACCCTTTTCTAAGAGTGTGAAAGTAACATTCTGTTATTTTTTCAACTCACTTAGAAAATAAATTTTTATTGCGTCATTTTTAAAACTAAATTTCCTACTATAAACGGAAACTAACATTTTTTAATGCATTAACAACGTAATGGGAGCGTTTTGAGGAAGAGAGCTAGCTGGTCCCTTGAAAAAAATTTCAAACTGAGAGACCAAGAAACAGACCTGTATATATCAAGTGTCTATAGAAACCCGCCAAAGTCCAATTTTTCAAAATTTACTTTTTAACTGAAGTTGCACATAATTTATAGTGGGCGCGGTAGCCCATTGGTTAGCGCGCTGGAGTTGCACTCGGTAGGCCCGGGTTCGATTCCAGCCACTGCCAAAACTGCCGCCGTGTTCATGCGGAGTACGATCACGTTAAACATGTGGGTCCGAAAGTCCTTCCGAGAGGTTGGTGGTAGTAGGGTTGAATGGTAGGGGAAGTTGAATGGTAGGGGAAGGAGGTTGAATGGTAGGGGTACCGAGAGTTGAATGGTAGGGGAAGGAGGGTACGGTCCCTGTGGATGCATCCCCCACTGGGTTTCGGTCTAAATTGGGTGGCACCTCCCGACCGTCCAAACAGTTACCTTACACCTTTCTGGTAGGTCGGATGGTCTGGGTTTCAACAACAACATAATTTATAGCAGGGATTCATTTATACAAGTATCAACCGTGTTGTTTTCTGAAAAATTTAATGAATGAATTCATTGAATTTTCATCTTTAAATCCCGGGCAACGCCGAGTACGATTTTTAGTTCATTAATAACTTCCATAATTTTTGAGATAGAGAAACAAACAACAATTGGGTCACATGTAAGTCGATAAATGCAATTCAAAATAAAATGAAACCAGTCCAACACACACCAGCCAGTTCGGCCGCCCAATTAACTGCTCAAGTCCATGACTCGGACGGCAAGGGGCTTCAACACACCAGATAGTGAATTAAAAATACATGTTCAAAATTGTTTTGGACTGTCATTAACCAGAATTTACAGCACGTATGCGGTTAGACAAGGATTCTGCAATGTGCTGGAGTGCATTTAAGTCAAGAGAATACCAGGCGTTAGACAAGCAGATCGTAAGTTCATGTACAGTCGATGGCAGAGGAGATTGTTATTGGATGTGTCTCTCCAACATGTCCTAAACGTTCTTGATGGGGTTTAAATTTGGACTTTGTGATGGCCAAGGTATATGGTGAAAGTCAGAGTTATGTTCCGTGAACCACTATTACACGGCTCTTATGAAGTGGATGGTAGAATTATCGTCCGTTGTTGTTGTTGAGACCCAGACCGTCCGACCTACCAAAAGGTGTAAGGTAACTGTTTGGACGGCTGAGAAGTGCCACCCAATTTAGACCGGAACCCAGTGGGGAAGGCATCCACAGGGACCGTACCCTTCTTCCCCTACCACCAACCTCTCGGAAGGACTTACGGACCCATTTTAACGTGATCGTACTCCGCATGAACACGGCGGCAGTTGTGGCAGCGTGCAAATCCAGCTGGCAAACCACCGGGCTAACAATGATTTGTTAGCCCGGTATTGTAAACAATGATTACATAAATAAATAATAATTTTGCTATTTATTGGTACAAAAGTATCTACACTGTGTAGAAATAATAACATTACACAAAGATTACCAAAATGTTTTCCATCCATGCCAAAGACCCATTAAAGATAATAGGCAGATATAGGCATTTGCACTCTAATTGTAAACATTTACATTTTAATTTGTGATTAATTCCTCACCAATTTTGTTTAAACATATCTCTGTGACTTTTTATGATAAAATGCTGAAATTTTGTACATCACCTTATTAGTGTATGGGATACATTTTACTTATTGAAAATGTTTTTGTTCAGGGGCTGTATACAAATTTAAATTTTGCATTTCTTCAAATTTAATCCCCTGAAAATTTTTATCGATTTCATAAAATTCTGTACCTTTTTTACGCAACCTTGTAATTTATTATATATGTCTAAGATCAATATTTAAGGGATAAAAGCCGAGGTCAATGTTTTTGGGACACCCCGTATACTGATTATCTTCTCAGTGTTTCTTTCAGGACCTTTTGGCTACGGGGGGAGGGGATGAAATCTTAGGGGGTTACATTTGCCCTATATAAATATATCTAAATGCTGTGTCACATATATAGAAATTAGGTTAACATAAAATGTATTCGGGGGAGGGGGGGGGGACAAAGCTTGAAGAGACACCTGAAAGTATGCCTGAAAGTAACACCTTCTTGATTGTCATGAACATTTCATGACTTTATAATAGTAGCGTTTGGAAACTTTCTGCAGCTCAATATATGATTCATTATGTAGGAAGTGGGCTTGGTAATACTAAATGTGGTAATACATTGTTTAAAGTTAAATATTTTAATATAAGTATATTAAACAATTTACCTTTTAGTTTCAATAAATTTTTATATTAATCTATTTACCATTCAATAACTGGACTATACACACTGTTGGGCTACTGCTACTGCAAGCTATGTACATCATGGCTACACGACGATGCAATTAATTACAATTAGATAATTACACCTTTTTGTAAACCCCTACAACAACCTATTTTTATCACCACACTAATTATTATTATACTAGAACGACAAGAAGTTGCGCTTTACACAAATATTTGAAATTAGTCAACAATGTATTTTTACTTTGAATTTACCAAACTTGAATTAAATTAAAAAAAGTTGCCATTTTTTTTTTTTATACCTGTCAAATATCTGTAAAGTGCATCGGAAAATTATAAGTGAGATAAAATAAAAACATGTGGAAAAGTAATTATTGAGTGGAGTTGAAGAATCATATGCTGAATAAAATGATTTATTGTGGTACCCATAATTATTTATTCTTTGTTTTATAATTTTATTTTGAAAGATCTAGTTTTAACAGCAAAAATATGCTTTCCTGTTTTATTTTGAAGAAAGTTTTTATTAGTTTATCAAGGGAGAAAAGATTTTTATCGGTAACAATTTTTTTTTTTGCATTTGCAAAAAGTAGTCAATCTTATTTAGGGATTTATAAAAAAAAAGTAATGAATAAGAAAAGTACTTTCTTCATTTAATTGCACAAGAACATCATTTTGTTACTTTCCTTATATACATAATGTATAAGGAAAGTATTGTGACGGGGTCGAAAATTCGAATTCGAGTTTTCGACGGGAGAGCACGTTTCAAGCATCCCTGATCACGAATCAAACATTTTTGAAGTGATGTCTGTGTGTGTGTGTGTGTGTGTGTGTGAAAGTATGTGTGTGTGTGTCAGTGGGTCTGAGGAGACGATAACTGACGAACGAATGGACCGATTTGAACAAAATTGGGTACAAAAATCACAATCCGTAAACACTGGAAGCCTATTGTTTTTAAACGTAATCGAATGCTCAGAACCCGCCAAAATTTTTGAGTGAAATTTTGAAAAAATCGTCAAAAAATCAAAACCGCTAATAAAGTTACGCAAATAGACATTTCTTATGTAATTTTTCATTAGAAAACGATTAACATAAAATTTAGAACGCTAACATGAACCGTTCTCGAGATATTCAACATTTTTCAAAAAAATTATCAAAAAGTCATATAAAATAAAAAAATATATTTCCTATTGAGAAACATGTTCACCTTTCATATGTAATACCATGCGATAAATTGGGTGACATCATTCTCGTGGATCTAGCTCGTTCCATTCATGAGAAAATATACTTCGAGTAATACTTTTGTATTTGACGCCAATATTTATCTGTTATAAGAACAACTTATTTCTCCGTCAGTAAAGCTTGGCGAGATTTTGGCGACGAATTTGGCAGAATGTCGCCAACTTGGCGACTTTTTGAAATGTTGCCAAATTAACGAAAATCTCGCCAAATGGATTAAAATGACGCCAAATCAACGAAAATGACGACTAATTGTCGAAAATTCAATATCTTGGAAAGAATATAAGTATCTACTATAAGAAAAACCTATTTTTTTTACTGTAAAAGTAGTAAATTCATTGCATTATATAAGGAAAGTCATGTGTTGCCTACATCAGATTTTTTAGTTTGTGATTGAATTGTTAGTATTTAAAAAGGCGCCATCGAACATTGTTTGCAACAGACGTTTCCAAATTATCTGCGATATGTACTGTATAGTTTTACATACATTCAAGGTATAGTAACGGAAAAAATTAGGCATAATTAACGGAAATTAACGGAATAAAAATTTGATGCTTTGCTGATTTTCAATGTTAATTCACGGCCACTCGACCCATCATTTCAAAAATATGAAATCCTTGCTCTTTTTCAATAATGAATAAGTCATGTTCATCTATAATTAATTTTCACTATTTTATTTTTGGAGCAAGTAGGAGCTGATAAGTGTGATTTTTAATGTGCTAAATGCACTTTACATGCATGTTAAGGATTTTTTAATCAGCCAATTATAACTATACAACCTCCTAATAAAAGCCGAAATCGATCAGATTTGCTTACCCTGTATAGACGATTGTTTGAAATGTGCGCTGCTAACTGTATATGGTCAGTGTTTTACTTAGTTAAAATTCGAATTTGGTATCCGATGAAAGGTTTTTTTTATAGAAGAGGTGTTATCGTCAATTTGTCAGCTTTTTGAAGACCGCAGAGCTGTTATATCTTTAAGACTTTTTCATACAGTAACTGGGCTAGTGGTTGATAAAGTCTAATATTTTAAGAACCAATGCAAAAATAAGTTTTTTTATATAATACACAAATTTTTTTGGTGGCAGAACTCCGTAAGTATTTTGATATTATTGATAAAAAATAAATATAAAAATTTTACAAAACTTTATAAGATCACAACCCATAGCCCAATTAAAAAAAATGGCACCTTATACATCTATACACTTCACTCAATTAGTCTTCGGTCTGACACATATATGGCAACACTGTTGACAGAACCATATGATTTCTGGATAGTACCAACCTTCAAACGATGCGTGTTAAAATTTCATGACATTCTGACAATTAGTTTACAGGTTACAGTGGTTTTAGTGACCCCAGTTTTGTAATTTTCAAAACAATGGATAAAAAAGAATTTCGTGTGCTGATTAAACATTGTTGTTTGATGGGGAAAAATACTGTTGAAGCCAAACAGTGGCTTGATAAGCGTTATGGAGACTCTGCACCAGGGAAATCAACTATTATTGACTGGTATGCTGAATTTAAATGCGGTCGTATAAACATCGATGATGCTGAACGCTCTGGTAGCCCAAAATCGGCAGTTGTTCCGGAAAACATAAAAAATGTCCACAAAATAGTTTTGAAAAACCGTAAAGTGAAGTTGCGTGATATAGCTGACACCTTAAAGATATCAGAAGGTAGTGTGTTTACAATTTTACACGAAAATTTGAGCATGCGTAAGTTGCTGTCGAAGTGAGTGCCGCGTTTGCTCACACCTGACCAAAAACAACAAGACATGCCCCGTGTCACAAGTCGATGAAAACGATGGTTAAATTATATGAATTACGCTTCGAATTGCTTCCTTACCCACTGTACTCTCCAGATCTGGCTCCCAGCGACTACTGGCTTTTTGCAGACATCAAAAAGATGCTCCAGGGAAAGAAATTTGGCTCAAATGAAGAAGTGATTGCCGAAACTGAGGCCTATTTTGAGAGCAAAGACAAATCGTTCTACAAAAAAGGCATCGAAAAGTTAGAGGAGCGTTGGAATGAATGTATTACTCTTGAAGGAGAGTATGTTGATGAATAAAGTCGAATTTCTAAAACAAATTGTTTTTCTTAGTTAGATCGGAGACTTATTGAGTGATGTAGTAAATCGTGCCTTTTCTTTGGATAAGTATTTAGGACATCCTAAAATATAGTTCTAATTAGAACTCCTATTCTAAAAATAACAAAAATCAGTTAAGCAATACTTATACTATGAGGAAGTAAAATTGGAGGAAAAATAAAAGATCTTTAAAAAAATGCTTTGTATGTAAGTGTTCCACAAAGCTGAAGAACTCTAGCACAAACATGACTGTCCCATTTATAACTAACTCTATCACGACTTGGCGTTGGTAGAATAGAAACTTTTGGATACTTTCCAGATATGTTAATGACTAATTTTTGTCTATTTCACAATGACAGTCCTATTTTGAGGTTTGTATCAAATTCAGCAAGTTTGTTATAAAATGTTTCCAAAGAGCGTTTCTTTTTCATTTAAGGGAGACCGGGGCAATTTGATACACGCGTAAGTTCATACTGTAGAAATTGTTCAATAACGGGAATTTATTATTTTGTCTGTTTTGAAGCAGAGAAGCCTTTTATGTATACCTTTAGCATGAAGGGCAACAATGAAAGGTCAGATTTTCACAAAAAGTGCGTACATAGACATATTTTCGAAACTGATCGAGAAAAATTGAAAAGAATCTTGCTTCCCCAACCGGGAATTGAACCCTGGATCTCCGAACTGGCCAGCCGACGCTCTACCGTAGATCTAACTACTGGGACGAAATTACAAGCTATTATTATCGAAGTGGACTCCGCATTCTCCTCCTTTTAAAGTCAGATTGGCGTGCAACTGACAGTGTCCAACTATCTCCTGCTATTTTTACCTCCGGTTAGCCTCCTGATACTACTACTTTTACCCAGGTTAGTATCATGCGTAGTCGTAATCCTCTGGCTTTAAAATCGCACCATATCCAAGAATCCACTGAATCCGTGCTAGTTGTCCTAGGGTCACTTTCAAACCTCCGACATCATTGCACTAACCTACAAGGTTGATTAGTTCGGGCGCCATTGTAATGAACCTTGCTGTCCCAACCGGGAATCGAACCCTGGATCTCCGAACTAGCCAGCCGACGCTCTACCGTTGAGCTACTGGGACGAAACTGCAAGCTCTTATTGTCGAAGTGGGCTCTGCAAGATATTAAAATGTTATTTTCTGTTGCGTTGAATTCTAAAATGTTTCACGGAAACAACATTTTATTTATGCAGCAATATGAGGAAGTAAATCAGATGTTTGGTAGTGGTGTTTGATAGCATTTGAAAACCATGGGATCAGAACAGCGTGATTAAGAGGGAAGTTGCATTTTCCTTGGAAAAATAGGTTGACATTTTGTAATATTGAAGGATTTACTTAAATACTTTTTTATTTTCCTTATATACACAATGTATAAGGAAAGTATTGTGACGGGGTCGAAAATTCGAATTCGAGTTTTCGACGGGAGAGCACGTTTCAAGCATCCCTGATCACGAATCAAACATTTTTGAAGTGATGTCTGTGTGTGTGTGTGTTCACTGGGTCTGTGGAGACGATAACTGACGAACGAATGGACCGATTCGAACGAAATTTTGTATAAAAATCACAATCCGTAAACGCTGGAAGTCTATTGTTTTTATACGCAATCGAATGTTCAGAACCTCCCTAAATTTTCGAGTGAAATTTTGAAAACATCCGTCAAAAAATCATAACCTCTAATAAAGTTGCGCAAATAGGCATTTCTTATGTAATTTTTCATTAGAAAATGATTGACATAAATTTCCGTACGCTAACATGAACCGTTCTCGAGATATTGTACATTTTTTAAAAAAATTATCAAAAAGTCATATAAAATAAAAAAAAATATATTTCCTATTGAGAAACATGTTCACTTTTCATATGTAATACCACGCGATAAATTTGGCGACATCATTCTCGTGGATCTAGCTCGTTCCATTCATGAGAAAAGATACTTCGAGTAATACTTTTGTATTTGAACGCCAATACTCATTTATCTGCTATAAGAATAACTTATTTCTCCGTCAGTAAAGCGTGGCGAGATTTTGACGACGAATTTGGCGGAATGTCGCCAACTTCGCGACTTTTTGAAATGTTGTCAAATTAACGAAAATCTCGCCAAATGGATTAAAATGACGCTAAATCAATGAAAATGACGACTAATTCTCGATAATTCAATATCTTGGGAAGAATATAAGTATCTACTATAAGAAAAACCTATTTTTTTACTGTAAAAGTAGTAAATTCATTGCATTATATAAGGAAAGTCATGTGTTGCCCACATCAGATTTCTTTGTAAATGATATATTTAAAAAACATTTAGATTAGCTGGATTTTCATGTATTCTTTTTATAGTTAAACAATATAGTTAGTCAACCAATATTATTTCCTTCATGTAAATACCAACATCTTTTCAAAGTATAAACAATTTCATGCAAAATGTTTTCCATCCAGTTTCGTTATGCCGCTTACTTTGTGAGAAATGTTTGATGTCTCTATATACAAAAAAATAAAAAAGAAAAGAAAAAATATATCTACGAATTTAAAAAATGTTTTATATATTTGCTGAGATGTACGGTAGGGGCACTCATCCTGGGGCAGATAAATAACGGTGAAGGTTTTCTTGCAATATTTGCTTTTTTGCATTCTTTCTCGATAGAAGAAATCGCGTTTCTTCTAGTCCAACTTCTTTTTTTATGATTTATTTATTTTCGTTATTCTCGATCCTCAGAGAACACAATGCATATACGAGGTTTTGCTTTTCTAACTCAAATACGTTTTATTTAGGTCAGGGATAACCCAGAGGTTAAGGTAAGATGATCGCACTCGGAGGTTTCAGATTCGATTCCAGACGTTGCCCAAAACTATACTCGTGTCTACGCGGAATATAGGTACGATGAATCCGTAGTTCCGAAAATCCATTCCAGAAAAGATGGTTCATGAGAAGGTGGGTATGGTTCCTGTAGCTGTCATATCCACTTGTTTGAAAAGCTAATTAATCCGAAAAGTATAAAAGAAAAACTGTAGCACCGATGTAACACTAGGAGCTCCAAATGTTAAGCAGGCGCAACTCCCTAACGGCTTGAGTAAAATATATAAATTTTATAGGAATCGGGGTGCTTTGACATGGATAATCAGAATCTGTTATCAAATGTGGATGTCAAATTGAAAAAGAAACTAAGTTGGTACAAATTGTTATACGAAGACCCCTTAAGCAAATTAAATGCACATTTATTCATAGAAAATCTCCAAGTTTAATAATACATTTGGTTGTATTGTACGTTCCAAGGCGAGAAGTCAGAATAGCGAGCAGTGTTTAAATTTTTATTTGGCGGATTATACGTCTACAGTGTGACACTGCTTTATATTAGATTAGAACGAATTGCCCGGGTTCTAAATAAGCGTTTTCTGCTTATAAATAACTAAATAAGCATTCGCAGCTTAAATAATACATTTGAATACAATTAAAATGGCTTCGGTTCAAAAATTGCACGAATCAAATCACACGAACTCTCCGCAAAAACAAAAAAAAACAAAACCAAAATATGAGAAACACAATTGACCGTATATCCACACAATTGATCGTATTGTATTTAACCGTTCATGAAACAGGTGATTCAGCGAAAATCCACATGCACCCTAATAAATATGAAGCGCAATCCACCTGGAATTCCATGTGTCGCGACCGAGACGCTTGTCTATGATCTTGCCACCATGCTTCGAATAAAATTCGAACCACACTTTTCTCCACGCGTTTTATTGAGATTTTAGCGGTCGCAAAAAAATTCGAGACTATAAAATAAATGGGAAACGAATTCGAAATTAATAATAAAAAAAAAAGCCAAGGTGCACCTATACGGGTCCTGAAATACATGTGTACTAAATTTCATGGCCGTACGACTCTTACATTTCCTGCTACAGACTGCATAGACAGACAAACACACAGATAGACACCTTTTTATATAAGGTAAGATTTGTGGATGTATGCTTGTGTTCCTTAGAATCTCTTTTCATCTACAGTCTAATAGTCATCCATGAATGAGTGATATATTTTGTATAGTGTGTTTCGTAATTCTTTGTAACGTTTCAGGCGGGGGATTTTCTTTTATAATGCACATTTAAACAAGAAGTCATTGATGTCTTAACGCCAAAAAATAATTTAGTTTAAATTTTATTTTCGTAACGCAGTAACTTAATAAATATGCAAATCAAGAGTTTGAAAGTTACATTTTAATCTGAGATTTATGGATGTTTAAGTGCTATTCATGTTTTGGTTGCTTATTTGCTACATTGTTACAGTTGATATGGGGAAGGGGTATTTCACGGTCTATAATTAATGAGAGTGTTTTGTTTTATAACTCACAATACTAAATAAATTTTACTCTTTATTTTACAAGGATTTTACTGGCAAATTCTAACTTGTGTAAGAAATAAATGTTTGAATTGTTGTGAAACAAAGCGTAGTTTTCTTCCAATATCTAGTATTATTTGTTCTTAAAAATATTATTTGGACTATATATTGTTCTGCATTCTATGACTAAAGCTAACTCAATATCATATGAACTATATTTTTCATTGTTGGTGTGATGTTGAGAGTGAGTTTCATAACACCTTGGCATTTAAATGTTTAGTAATTCTTCAATTTTATATTCAAACTTAAAATTGAAGAATTACTTAATCACGTTGAAACATCACTCTCGACGTCACAGGGTGACGTCAAGGAAATACATTTGGAACATCAGCTACGTTAATACGACGGACGGAAAATTGCTCTAACAATTTACCTGAAAGTAATGTTTAGAGTTTTCAGGAAAGTCTTTACTGTCCTAATTTCTATCCTAATTATTTCAAAAGGATACACTATGCCTCTCTATAGTACTATGCCTCTCTATGTGTACACACTATGCCTCTCTATAGTAACGCGACAATGCTCGATCAGATGAAAATGATTTCAGCGCCCTCTAGCAAAGAATTTAAAAAGATAGAACATCCAACTGTGCAACACAGCGAGATATACGAAAATATTCAATTACAAAAGTTGTAGATAATTGTATAATGAGATCGACATTAAAAGGAGACACTTATTTGGCATGATAGGGTTATAGGCGAATAGCTGTCCTATTTAAGAATTGATAATATAAACGCCTTGATTTATCTGTCTGTTTATCTATCTATCTCTGGGTAACGCTTGGCGTAATTTTGGTGTCGAAATTGGCGGAATATCGCTAAATTAGAGAGATTTTTTAGACGTTGCCAAATTGACGAAAATGTCGCCAAATTGATAAAAATATCGCCAAATTGATAAAAATGTAGCCAAATTGGTAAAAATGACGACTAATTGATGAAAATTCAATATTTTGGAAAAAATAGAAGAATCTACTGTAAGAATAACCCATTTCGCCGTCTGTAACGCTTGGCGAAATTCTGGCGACGGATTTTGGCGGCTTATCGCTAACTTGGCGAGTCTTTTTAAATGCTGTTAAATTAACGAAAATGTCACCAAATTGATAAAATTGACGCAAAATCAATGAGAATGACGACTGCTTGATGAAAATTCAATATTTTGGGAATAACATAACAGACGACTATATGAATAATCCATTTCTCCGCTCGTCAGCAATGCTTGGCGAAAAATTTGGCGGGATGTCGCAAACTTGGCGACTTTGTTAAATATTGCCAAATTGATAAGAATGTCACCAAATTGATAAAAATAACGCAAAATGGGAGGCAATGCTTTGCAAATTTTTAATTCCGTCATATGACGGTCAAACCTTCTAGTTATGCAATAAACAGCAAATACATAAATATAAATCTAGTGCAGAACCTGTTGCCCCATGCAAATACGGAGACAATGCATATTAGAATTCCTGAAAGGACATAGTCATGTACTTTAATAAGCATTGCAGGTGTCACAGTGTCAAGACTGATGATACACCTTTTTGACATATTTATGGCCTTCCCTATACGTATTTCGTTCGTTCCTGGTGTCGATTCCTACTGACTAGATAATACTCTACAACTTTGTAATTGGTGTTTTCGTGTATATTGTTTACCCTGTCGAGTTTAAATCGAATATCTTACTTTGTTGCCGAGAGAATGTACAATGTTCACTATCGTAGCACTGTACATTCTCCACTAGGAGCGCAACAATCACTTATATTCGATCGGGCATGGTTATTTTACTATAAATAGACTTAATGTGCACATTCATGGACCTTTCTTTGCAAAGTTATTGGAGTGTTTAAAGGCTTTTAAATTTATACCACATACATAACTTCTATTCGTACAACAAACATTCTATTAGTAATATACAAAACTACGAATGACAAGAATTTGCCATAAGGAGAAACACAAAAATCTTTATAATAAGGAAAATGACGCCAGCATATTATTTGAGCTTTTTCTGCTTCTACCCAGACCGTCCGACCTACCAGAAAGATATAAGCTATGTTATTTGAGTTGTCACACAAGACTAAAGTGACGTCGTTTCAGATAATCGTTGCTTTTATATCAACCGCATGTAAGGTTATGGGGCGGAATTCAGCTGCCTACCTTTAATAAGTTACTAGAACGAATTACACGCCTTTGCCCGGTGCTAATTAAGCGGCTGCTACTTAAATAATGCAAATATAAATAGCATCACCTAATTTTCAAATTGCCTACTTTGAAAGAAAATCATTCCCGCTCCGTGCTTTTTTCATGCTCATTCATGCAAATTATACAACCCGGTCGCAACTGGCCCTAAATATGCTCTTTTAATACACCTCAAAGAACGATATATTTTAAATTCGCAAAGATAGAAATCCGATAAATAAAAGTAATCTTCATTAGAAAAATAGCTGCTTTTACGTCTCGACCCATATGCGCCATTTTATCTTTTATCGTCTGCTCGGAATAAAACTGGTTTTGAAATTTCGAAGTAGCTTCGGCTTTAAATGTTCATTATTTTTAAACTAATTCGTTATAGAAAAAAATTTCGCCGAGCCGTATTATCTGGACATCTGAAGTACCTCTGTATCGAATTTTGTCGCCATCGATTTTCTGATATACAGACAGTACAGACAGAAAGAAACGTATATTTTCTTTTATTAAATAGGATTTTTCCAAAACTTGTCCAATCTTAAAAACTTTGCTTTACCTTACTTAATTGTCTTCCCTGGCATTTTTTGTATATATTTTTTATTTTGATTTAGGGACATTCAACCAATCTTTCTTCCATACAAAATTCCAAAACTTTCGAAAGCATGAAGAATGTTTCGAAAACTATTTTTGCATCCACTTTTGATATGTCACTTACTTTGAAAAATGTTCGCTGCCTTCTCTTTGGTTGCATACCAAAAAAATTCCGGATTTGAAGAATGTCTAACATTTGTTTATTTGTCAATATGGGCACTTGGGGCGGCATTTAACCGGGGGATACAGGCAGCTAGATAACGACAGAATTTTGTGTCTCAATATTTGTTTCTTTGAATTAAAACATTCTTTTACATTCTGTTTTGAACCTAGCTCAGTGCTTTGATTGCGTCTCTCGTTGCGAAATATAAATATTTTTGACGTTATAAAATATTTCTCTTTTATGAAATATCTTTCTTACATGATGTAATTAATATACGCAAATATTAGATTCTGTTTTATGAATATCAACTAAGCAATAATAATGTTCATTTTATTTGGTTTCATAAAAGTTTCCAGAATATAAACACGGTAGTTTGTAAATTTTATTCTTTGTAATTTGCCTCAAATGAATGAATTGTTTTACATTTGCCTTTAATGAATTTGTGGTATTAAATTGTAGAACCGCAATTACCAAAATATGGAGTTACCCTTTTTGTGGTAGTTAATTGAATTAAATACTCTTGAAATAATATTTAGGTTTTATAAGATGGTATTTATTGCGTTCGTATAGTCTAATATAGTGCATGTATTCACAACAACCCATTAATATTTCCTCACATGTGCGAGCCCACTTACCGTGGCTAAAAAAATAACACATTGATCGTTAATCAGAAAGTTTATCTTTTAAATTATATTTATGTATGTAACTCAACTATTAACACACACTGTCACAAAATTCCTTAACAATTAATTAATTTAAGATACTCGTTGATTCAAATTTCTTTAAAAATGAATTAGGAGGTATCGTGTGACCGTGGTTATATCTAACATAGAAGTAATTTACGCTCGAACTTTACCAGAATATAACTTGTGCATACCTCTTATATTGTAGTTACATTGCACGGATACGGCATAAATCTTATTAGTTTCTCATATTTAGAAGACTTTCATTTTCGTGTCCCAACTACCATTTTTTTACTGCGGTTGTCGTTTTCTTGCGACCACATCACTTTGGTTACCATCTCCCTTGGCTATATTAATTTAATTTAATCTTGTTTCGGAGAACCACACCTTCCCCGACTCTCATTGGACTTGCTCTTTATGCTATTTTAGGGTGCGTCTTGATTGGATTCCCCCACCCCCTTTTCGATGAAGCTTGTACGAGTTTTGCGAGGAAGCATCTATTACGTCCAATGTCGCCATCGTAATCTTTCAAACTGATGATGTCATCACCAACTCGTGAATTTATGGGTCGTAAACATCTCCGAGCAAAATAACAAATCCTGGTGCCATTCGTTTGAGTTTTTTGTTCAGCTTGCTTTGGCTGATGTATAGCTTGAATTAAAATTGCCTCATAGATCTCACAAAACTTTTATTTTATATTTGTGTCTAATAAATAATTTTATATTCGCCTCTAATTTTACATACATATGTTACCAACAAAATTCGATTGCAGGCAAAACTAGTAGAAATGTTCAGCATCTGCAGACCCTTCAGGTAGTTTTATCGTGGTCTTTAGCAATTAGTGTGAAAGCGATTGTTGAAAAAAGAAAAAAAAGTTTCAAAAATAAAATTTGAAAGTAGCTTAAAACGTCATACAAATTAATCGATAGTCACTTTGAGAGAAAGAGAAACAGAATAACATGCAGAATTGCGGAGTGATTTTTATAATTGTTATTTATTGTAAATTCGCAGCTGATATCGACTTATCTACCGTTTCCTTTTATTACCAGTTTCCTGGCATGAAACTGGTAATTAAGGGGATTCCTCAACTAATTCAAAATCTATTGGACGTAATCACGTCATTTTTTGAAAATTTTCTTTTGTTCAATGAAATAGGTTGTGTTGTTGTTGAGATCAAGACCGTTCGACCTACCAGAAAGGTGTAAGGTAACCGTTTGGACGGCTGGGAAGTGCCACCCAATTTAGACCGGAACCCAATGGGGGAGGCATCCACAGGGACCGTACCCTCCTTCCCCTACCGTCAACCTCTCGGAAGGACTTACGGACCCACATGTTTAACGTGATCGTACTCCACATGAACACGGCGGCAGTTGTGGCAGCGTGCAAATCCAGCTCGCAAACCACCGGGTTATCGCGCCTGAAAAGGGCCAACAGTACGCGGTGTTTCCAGGTGGTCACCCACCCAAGTACTAACCGCGCCCGATGCTGCCTGACTTTTGTGAACTAACGAGAACCGGTGTTTTCAGCACGGTACGGCCGTTGGGAAATAGGTTGTGTTTAAAATTTCAAAAATAAAAATTGGGAAATAGGTTTGTATAATTTCAAAAATAAGAATTAAAAATTCTTAAGTAAAAAAAAAAAAGTTTAAAAGTGTTCTTTAGATTATTTCTCTGCTAAGTTTCTCCTCCCAAGACCTCTGAATATTGTCTGCAGTTAGCCGAAAGTCAGATTTCATGTTCAGCGTCACACAGACAATTAACAAAATACATTGTACTCTAAAACTTAAGCAAGTACCAAACCAGTATAGGGAAGAGTTGTATTTCGTGCTTATCTCCTGTAAGGTTGTATTTAATGTTGCTATTCTTCAATGTTTGAGTTTGTAAATCATCAAGAACAACTGAGTTTGTACTTCTCTGAACATTGGAGTTTATAATTTTTTACATTATAATTTATCTTTATTATTATCTATCTATTTATCTTATTTATTTTCCTACTCTGTGCAAACATAAAACCTTTGCTTCATCATACTTAATTGATTTTCCCAACATATCATTTCCGTTGCTTTTTATTTTGATTTAGGGACATTCAACCAATATTTCTTTCATTCAAAATGAAAAAAAAAAGAACTTTTGATAGCCTAAATAGTTCCTCTAAACTATTTTTGCATCCACTTTTGATATGTCAGTTACTTTGAAAAATGCTGGCTTACTTTTCCATTCAGAGTATGCTAAAAAAACTGAGATTTGAAGAATACTTAAATTTATTTGCCAATATGTGCACTTGGGACGTTTAACCTGGGGACACAGGCAGATAAATACCGGTAAAAGTTTCTCTCGCTATATTTGTTTCTTCCCATTCTTTTTGCATTTAGCTCAGTGCATAGGAATAAATTGCGTTTTGTAACAAAAGTTTTGTCTTTAAAATATACTTGTTTTATGAAATATCTTTCGTTCATGATATAATAAATGCAAACTAGAGTTTGTTTTCATGAATTACAATTACGTATCAATAATAAGTTTTATTTTAATTTTGTTTCAAAACTGTTCCAACAATATAAATGCACAGTGTGTGAATATTGTTGCTTAAAATTAAAAAAAAATCTGATGTGGGCAGCACATGACTTTCCTTATATAATGCAATGAAGTTACCCCTTTTACAGTAAAAAAATAATGTATAAAATCCACGGTGCAGTGTTTTTATCGTTCAATTGTACATTCAGCGCTTTTCCGGCTGACAACATTTAAAACTATTTCAAAGCACCCAATTAACTTATATTTTTCGCAATTCTAAATGAACAATTATCAATATTGATAGCATCCTCAGTAAGCGATAAAGCCCATATATTAAAATATTTTAATAATTAATTCATCAATTAGGCGTCATTTTCATTAATTTATCGTCATTTTTTGCAAATTTGACGATAATTTCGTCAATATGGGGCGAAATGTCGCCAAGTTGGAGATACTTTGCTAGATTATTCGCCAAGTTCGCCAAATGCATCACCAAGTGTTACAGGCAATTAGAGAGAAGATCATTTCTTATATACTAGATGGTATACCCGGTTTTCTGAAGGCCCAGGCCACTCGAATGGCCCTAAGGTTTGCAGCAGTTTTTTGAGTGGTCGGGAGAGAGATGGGCCGACCTCTACGACAGGGTCACGGCTCCGACATCTTTTATTAAAAACTAATAATGTACATTATACATTGGAGCGATATTGTTATACAAGTAGTTTACAGGCAGTTTTACAAGCAGATTGCGGTGAGAGGGGTGGGCCAGATGGTAAAAAAAAATGACATAAAATGAGATTTTTTTTTTTATGAATAACATTATCAAAGGTTGAAACCAGAAGGCCAAAGAGCAACCGCGGGGAGCACAAAACAAATGGGATGAACAGGAAAAGATGAGTGGCAGATATAAGTGAAAAATATATACATATATACAGGGAACAAGATACTGCGGCAGGAAATATAGAAAGAGAAAAGTATACAAAATATACACCTGGAGCAGCCGAATAGTCATTGACCGAGGGAGAAAAAAAGCATTGGGCACAAACTTGTCAGTCAGCTTGATCAGATATTTCATTCGCGATGGGAACACAGTTTTTCGGCATATTTGTCAAGATCTTATTTTTCCTAACACCCGAGAACCAAGTCGCGTGGAGGTGGTCGGGGGGGGGGGGCGTTAAATGAAATTTTGAGGTAAAGGGGAAGGAGAAGGCGTAATGATCAACAACGTAAGAGTTACAGGGGCAGTTCGGAGATTTTTTGCTTTTGAAATTGTATAGTGCGTTTGAATTAGTCTAAAAAAAGGCCGTGACCCGTTAAGAAGTATATAAGATATTTATTATAAATTTGGAAGTTGGGATTAACTTTAGGGAGGTAATTTGAAATCCTGGCAGGGTCATGGGTCCGGGGAGAGATGTAATTATTAAGGAAAGTTTGCCAGTTATTTAAGAGGAAGGATTTACAATGGTTAATTAGGTAAGCGTAAGGGAAAGGAATAAGAAGAGGGGTGCCAGAAATGGTTGCCTGTTTGGCTGCTTGGTCTGCGACTTCGTTACCTTGGATGTTAGCGTGCGCTTTGACCCAAGAGAGGTTGAGTAGCGGTTTTGAAGCAAGGGCTGAGGATTTAATTTTAATTAGATGGTATACCCGTCATATTGGGTGACATTTTCGTCAATTTTGCAACATTTAAAAATTAGCAAGTTGGAGATAAACCGATCAATTCGTCACCAAAATTTTGCTAAACGTTACGGAGCGAAAAATAAGTTATTCTCATAGTAGATTTTTATATTATTTCCCAGATATTGATTTTTCATCAATTAGTCGTCATTTTCATTGATTTGGCAAAAGTCGCCAAGTTGGTGACATTCATTCAAATTCGTCGACGAAATTTCGCCAAGTGTAATGAACGGAGCAATAAGTTATTCTTATAGCAGAAAAATGACTATTGGCGATCAAATACAAAAGCATTGCCCAAAGTATCTTTCATATGAATGAAACGAGCTAGATTCACGAGAATGATGTCCCCAAATTTATCGCATGATATTACATGTGAAAACTGAATATATGTTACAATAGTTAATAATTTTATTTTAATTTATGTGATTTTTTGATAAATTTATTTGAAAAATGTGCAATACCTCGAGAACGGTTCATGCTAGCGTTCTGAAGGTTATGTCAATCGATTTTTAATGAAAAATTACATAAGAAATGTCTATTTACGTATCTTTATTAAAGGTTTTGATTTTTTCATAATTTTTTCAAAATTTCTCTCAATTTAGAAGGGTTCTGAACTTTCGATTGCATTTAATAACAATAAGCTTCCAGTATTCACGGATTGTAAAGTTTGTATCAAATTTTGTTCGAATTGCTCCATTCGTTCCTGAGTGTTATGTGGGTTTTCACCACACGTCCTGTTAGAACGCATAAATTAGTATAGTTTCTCATCTCCGACATTGGCCGTGTCGAACAAAAATACATAGAATTAAATTAGTGGCAAATAAGGACAACGGACATGATATAAAACAATAACAATGTGTTTTATTGATAAAAATGAAATTAAAAAATAATAATATTAAAAACATATTTGATTGGTTCAATTAACATTCTTAACAAATTACAATGACTCTCCATTGACATTTTCAAAAATCAAGAATACTTAAAGAATGTATGTAATTAAAATCTCCATTTATGTTTGCAATTAAATTCGTCCCTACTATTTACTCAAGTGTGGATTTAACAAGATGTCGAGAGAGTAAGACGTTAATTAAAACTGTGTCAACAGACTAAATATGTGATACATGCATTTCATACCTTCGAATATCGTTGGATGCGCCACTGGATGCGGGGTACTTCGGTGGAGGAATCGCCGGACATCGCTGCAGACGTAATTTTTGAGAGACTCTTCTCTCTCGAGCACACAAACCAATTCTCCGTTCTGTCTGCAATCTTAAACTCAATACTCCGTTCTTTTCGAAAAATCTACCACTCTCTCGATCATCGGAAAAATGTCTCCTCCTACACAATTCAGCCCCAGGTTTTTTACTGGTCCCCCCAATCAAAGCCCCTGGTATCTTCATTGGACATTTCCAAAAAATGTCCAGCTATTGGGTGCTGTGCTGACAGGAGGATGGCGGTCACCCCAGAATTAATGTCTGGCAGGTGGACCGAGGGTTCTCACGACCTTGCGTGTATGTGCAGCCGAACCGGACAAGGGTCAGCTCTCCCCAAGAGCGCCCTGCTGCGCCCCTTTGTAACTGGGTGGTCGTTGTCCATATTTCCCAGAAACATGGCTTGCTCATCCTTTTGCAGGTGTTTTCTTAGGGAAGTGTATATGCATTAAAAGAGAAGTACAGGGACCATCTTTGTAGGTTACGCTCCTCCATAATTTGCAATGTCCCAAATTTGCCTTGGGACATTCACCCCCTTCCCCGTAGAATCACGGGTATCATAGGCTAGTATTCACCTAAAAAACCTGTAAACGCATTTACACACACACATATATATATATACAACAAAACAGTAACATAATTCCGATGACTGTCATCAAACTCTTGGAAAGATAAAGTATAAGATATTTTTCTGTGTGACATGTTTGAGTTCTATAGAGATTCGAAGTCCAATAAATTGGCAGCCCAAAAGTTGGAAGAATGTTCATGGTAACAATGATAAGTGCAAAGTTCAAAAGTTTGTAAAAAGTGTGAAAAAGTTATGTTACAAAGAAATGTAGCAGAGGGTCTGCGTCTCTATATCACGCCACTGTTTCCTAGTTCAGTGTCCTGGAAAGTGCAAAGAAAATCGCGAACTTGGAGATCTGCAGATGGAGCACATCACTGTGTAGTTTCGCTGTGAAATAAACATAGGTAAAATGAAAGTTTACGTGTAAAGCACGTCACTGCATCGTCTATCTCACTGTCATGGAGGTGTGAAAACTGTAGACTTTGAAAATTTTATGTGAAAAGCACGACACTGCATCGTCTATCTCACTGTCATGGAGGTGTGAAAACTGTAGACTTTGAAAATTTTATGTGAAAGGCACGACACTGCATAATCGTATCACTGTGATGGAAGTGCAAAGAAAATTGTAAGTCTGGAACTCTGTATGTGGATGACGTTACTGCATCACTTCTCGCTGTGGAGTAAACGTGGGAAAAAGAAAGTTTTCTTGTGAGAACAACACATCACTGTCTGTATCATATCACTGGATTTTCATGTATGGACGAATCTTAGTTGAGGCACACACTTTATCGATACACCAATGCATACATATACATACAGTCTGATGACACAAATTCTCTCTCTGGAATTTACAATACCCATTAAACATTAAGTCCCTGACTTTTTTTTTTATTTTTTTTTTTACAAAAAAAAATAATTCCCTACTTAATTCGCCATTATTCAATTTTCAAAATACAGTACTTTCTCCTATCGTTATTATCATTTTTTTTTTGTTTTTTTATTTCTCTTTCTCACATTCCTTTCAACATTTAAGTTGCCCACAAAATTTTCTCACTGATTAAACATCTCACCATTTACTAATATTTACAAATACATTATGCTATCTCATTGAAAATACAAAGAAAAACAAACAAATAAATTTTTGTCAATATTATCACGAATTGTCATGCCATATTACATTTCCTAATAAATTCAAAATTTGTACAAACACAATAAACATATTTTTTTTTTCAAATTATCGATTAACTCTCCTTTATATATATCCCTTATATACATAATCCCAAATTCTGTATTCCGAATCTCGCCTTAGCGTTTAGAATTTTCATCTAATAGACCATTTCCTAAAAATTTTCATACTTCTCTTACATTTATTCTTATCATAAATTTTTGCAAATTTTCACTTCAATAAACCACTTCCTAACAAAATTTATAATTATCTTACACATATTTTTATCATACATTCCTTGCAAATTTTCTTTTCAATAAACCATTTACAAATAAAATTCATAATTCTATTATCCTTTTTTTTTTTTTTTTTTTTTTTTTTATCACAAACTCCTTGGAAATTATCCCTTTTAATAAACCGATTTGCGTCCGTAGTTCTCTTTAATATTATCTGCCATAAATTCGTAATTATCTTATATTTTAAACTCCCTTATATTTCTTTCACGGTCTACATTCGTAATTCCTTATGATAAACGTTCCGTAAGCAGTAAGTATCAGCTATCTTTTTCTTTTCTTTTTTTTTACTCATATAAACCCGTGAGTACCTATGCACAGAATAAACTTTTCCCGTGAACGCCAGTAAACAAGCCCTTTTCATGAAACCAGTTTTCCCAGGGTTGGCAAGGCTATTTTTCGGAAAAGTCCCGATTTTCAAAGGATTCCGTGCTCTTACAGTTGTGGCCCCGCAGAATAAATCCTGTGTGTTTGGCCGACCGGCCTCGTGTGAGAAGGATAAAGCGTGTTGTTGTTGTTGTTGAAACCCAGACCGTCCGACCTACCAGAAAGGTGTAAGGTAACTGTTAGGATAAAGCGTGTGTATTACCTACATGTTTGAGTGCTTTTTTATTTTTATAATGTGTAAAGGGAATTTTAAGTGTAATATGCAGAATTCTTTTTGGATTACCAAGGTGTACTGTATGCCGATGAAAGGGGTAAGTGTTTTTATTTATCCATTAGCTTTTAAAAAGAAGGAAAATTACTTTATCGCGCATGGCTAAATATTAACGTGGAACCTCACCACGGTTTTGCTACTGTGCAATATAAGTACGTTTAGGATGGTAGATCATTCCCCTAGTTTCACTCAAAAATGTATAGATATTCCTTAAAGTTTTAATTTTTAACTTTAACAAAATTTATTATATTACTGTGTTAGTATTTTTAAATTTTTACATATGTCTCATTGTCATCAATTCCTATTCATTGCTATCCCTTATGTTAAAGTAATTGTATGTTATTCTCATTCCTTACTTATTTATTTATTTTTAAAACATTTATTTACTTATCCAAATTTCGTGTCCTTACTATCCGCTTATTGATTTTGATGTAATTTCCCTTTATTCTTATATTTAAATTCTTGTTATTACCATAAAAGTAATTTTCGCCATATCCATTCCTATATATTTTATTATTTGTTCCGTTTTTCTTCTAAATCACTCGCTTATAATATTTAAAATGTCGCAAAGTGTTTTCCGTTACAGTCTTACTTAAATTCATTTTTTTTTGCAATAATTATTTAGGATTCTGTCTGTTTATAATGCACTAGTTATTTAAAATTACTAAAATCCCCTTTAATAGCACTCCAATATTATTTTAAAATTTCATGTTAATTTAAACTTTCCTAATAATTAATGTAACATTTACTTAAAATTCCCTAATTAATAATTCAATGTTTATTTAAAATTTTCTAATTAATGTAATATTTATTTAAAATTACTTTTATTTTTAATTCAATATTTATTTAAAATTTCCGAATTAATGTAATATTTATTTAAAATTTCCTAATTTATGCAATATTTATTTAAAATTCCCTAATTAATAATTCAATGTTTATTTAAAATTTCCTAATTAATGTAATATTTATTTAAAATTAATTCTATTTTATGCAATATTCATTTAAACATTCTTCTAATTAATGTAATATTTATTTAAAATTTCTTTTATTTATAATTCAATATTTATTTAAAGTTTGCGCCCCGTTTTACGCGCTTTTCGTGCAATTTTTGATGTATATTTTCTCTCGCCCCTATTTTTTTTTTTTTTTATTATATATATATATATTTGTATACAAATTTGTTGTAGTCGTGTTTCCAAAATTCACCCATATTTCTCTTCAAATTCTTACCTAACCTTATTTTTCTTTATTTACAATTTCAATACCGAGTTTAACATATAAAAAATTTGTATACCTATTCCTACATTTATTTTAAATTTTTATTCTCTTCTAACCAAGGATAAATCATCCTCCCGCATTTGTTTATCCTTTGTATTCGAAACCAGTTATCCCCCGTGTATATCGTGCGCCCTGTGCAAACTGAGCCTGACAATCATCCCCTTTTTGAGATCCCCATTTCCCCTTGTTTCTATCTGAAAAATGACCTTGGGTGGAACCCATCTCCACTCTGACCTCGAGTCGCCATGGGGAACTTTGCGCCCCTGAAATTGTCGCCACCGAAGTGCTGTACGTGATTGGCAATCTGCCTGCTCTGCCAAGTCTTCCTGCAAACCCGTTTTCGTCCCGTTGCACGCGTTCCTGACTGTTTAGGAGGGAGAAAGAAGTCTTTTTGCTAGAATTTTTTTTGTTGACATTTTGCACTGACCGTTTGAGGGGGGGGAGGTTCGCTTGTGCTGTGTTGTGCTAACATTTTGTGAATGTCGCGTGTTTTCTTTCTTATCTGTCGCAAGCGCGTTGAATAAAAAGCGGGAAGAGATTGCTGCTTTCCATTAACAATTTTGACCTCATATCCAGTTTTCAATTTCATAATTTATTCATTGCCAGATTCAATTTCCAAAGGATTCATTTTGATTTATTTATTATTTTTACCTCTTTCTCATCTTAAAATTTTTCAAATAGCGATCATCAGACAATATTACGTTCCTAAAAATTTTTGGTTTCATGAAAAAATCTGAACCGAGTTTCCTTTCATTCCGCTCTTGGATCTCCTCAATTTCACTAGTGTTATAAACTTGTATTTCATTTGCTACCTGTACATTTTGCCTAACACACTTTTTGTTTTGATTTTCATCTATTCTTGCAAGTTTTTGAATATCATTAACCTCACTATCATTTTGATTTTTCTCTCTATCGTTATTACAATTTTCATTCTGTGTATTTTTACTGGTATCATTTGGATTTTGCAAATTCTGAAAGTCAACATTTTCATTATCATTGTCCATAACATCCATTATTTTACTCTCATTTGAAATTGGGATTATTTGTACATCGTGATTTTCATTCGTAATTTGAATTTCCTGAAGCTTGCATTTTGCATTTTCTTTTCGACTTTTTTTACAATCAACCTTTCCATTCTCATTTTGGTCCTCTTGGAAAATAACATTTTGATTTCTATTAACTTTCATTATTTTGCTTTCATCTGATTCCCTGATACTTTCATTACTGTGACTTTTATTTGTATTTTGAATATTTTCAAAATCCACCCTTTCTTTAACTAAAACGTCCGTTATTTTGTTTTCTCGTAATTTCTGAGTTTCTAATTTAATTGTTTTGAAAATATCAATAGGCCAAACCGAAAAAGATGTGTCAGAGTCTAAGCGAATTTTTGTTTCCGTGTTTTGAAATTTATTTTCTACTGTGGGTAATTCCGTATTTAATTCATCTCCAACTGACGCGATAAGTTCAATTTTGTCCTTCCTGTCCTTAATGCTTTCTCTTTCTCCACTATTTTGGGTTCTGTAACTACCAAAATTTTCTCTGTCAATTTGAGTTTTATATTTTCCAACATTTTGTCTCTCGTTCTCAATATTTATTTGTGTAACATTCCTTAAATTTTTATCTTCTCTGGAATTGTTCCTATCTATGCACTGGACCTCTCTTGAATTATTTTCTATGAAATTTCTATCACTAACAGGGATTTTATTTTTATTTAACGGAGACTGAACCCTAATTCTACGCCTTTGTTGACGATCATTCTCAATCTCCCCTTCTAGTTTAAATTTCTGTTAAAATTTGCGTTTCGTCTAAAATCAGTTCTGTTAAAATTTGTTTTCTGTCTAAAATCATTCCTGTCATTGGCGTATCTGTCCGAGCTATCCATATATTTAAATTTACCTTGGTTTTGTCTCTGAAAATCATTTTTGTTACGCGGGACCTCAAAATTCCGTTCGCCATTCCTATGTGTATATTTCTGGCTACCCATTCTTCCTTCATTAACATATTCGTTTCCATAAGTTCGCTTTTCCTCCCTATAGTCTTGAGTACGTGAGGGGTAAAATCTATCTGGGGGTACATTGTATGTCGTATTGGGAAACCTCTCCGCATAATCTTGTTGGTGACGATTGGGGGATATTCTCCGTGCATAATGTTGTGTTGGTCTGCGCGAAGGATTATGCCTGGTCTGTAATGATATGTGCGCTTGATTATTCCTCTCTCTAATATAATGCCAGCAATCCTGCATACAATGTCCAAATTTACCACAAAAATCGCATGAATATGTGTTCGTTATCTGATAATCATTTTTGTTTTCTCTAATTTTAAGATGATTTATTTCTTCTGTTATTTTTTCCAGTAAATTAGAATTAAACTGTTGTTGTTCCTTTTTAAATGTTTGAATATCACTGTACTGAGATATGTTATTTAATTCAACTGTTGTTGTCAGATTGGCCGCTTTTAAATTTTGGGCAATTTTTACCGCATCCTTAAAGCTTTTTGGGTCATTTTTCATAATTTCTTTTCGATATTCGGGCTCAACTGCCTCCAAAAATTTACTTAGGCTGAGTTTGTCCATAATTGCGTGTGTGTGTTCATTAAGTTGTGTTTCACCTACGTAGTTTAAAGTTAATGTTGTAATTCTATGTGCTAATTCTTTAATATTTTCTCCCTTAGTTTGTTTAGCAGTTGAAAAAAGAATTTGATTTGTAGTGACATTAGGTTCGGATGTGAAAAAATCTAGGAATTTTTGCTTGAAAATGTCGAAAGATGTTTCGCTACGCAGATCCTTTGAGCTGATGTAAAATTTTCTTGCGTTTCCGCGCAGACGGGATTTAACAATTGCTAGCTTCTCTAAATCGTTCCAATTTGTTAGTTCACTTAAAGATTCCATCTGTTCGAAAAATATGGAGGTCTCATTTTCGTCGCTTCCGCTCAGTTCTCCTAACAAGGAAATAATTCCCGGAATCCTACTTGTAGGCGTTACCGTCATATCACCCCTTTCTGTCATTTTTAAAGAATTGTTAAGTTTTCCCTTAATTTTCTAATCCAAAATTTCTATCCCTACGAACAATGCGTGTTTACATAAATACAACACTTTTCATGCAACATAAAATACAATTATTGATACTCAGAAATCTTAAACATAAAATCATACTCCTACGCAATTCTTATCTCCCAGAAATTTAGCTCCCAAAAGAATATTACCATCCATTATTAATTTTCTCCAATTTTTCTCCCCTAACTCAATATATTTAAATCCTATAATTCTTTTTCTTAAATATACACAACATTTATTAAATACACATTTCATATACATATGGCATAACACTTGTGACAACATCTATTTTCTTAAATGTCCTCATTTCCTTACGTTAAGTTTACTTTTAAAGTTTAAGTTTTTTTTTTTAATTTATTTCAAGATAATTTTATTTTATTTCAAGCTAATTTTATTTTAAGTTAATTTTATTTTATTTTAAGTTCATTCTATTTTAGATTTTCCTATCGCGCGCATTAATTTTAATTTATTCACAAAAAAATTTTTTTTTCAGTTATTTTAACAATTATTTTTATTTCGAATCCTGGTCACGGCACCATTTTTGTTATGTGGGTTTTCACCACACGTCCTGTTAGAACGCATAAATTAGTATAGTTTCTCATCTCCGACATTGGCCGTGTCGAACAAAAATACATAGAATTAAATTAGTGGCAAATGAGGACAACGGACATGATATAAAACAATAACAATGTGTTTTATTGATAAAAATGAAATTAAAAAATAATAATATTAAAACATATTTGATTGGTTCAATTAACATTCTTAACAAATTACAATGACTCTCCATTGACATTTTCAAAAATCAAGAATACTTAAAGAATGTATGTAATTAAAATCTCCATTTATGTTTGCAATTAAATTCGTCCCTACTATTTACTCAAGTGTGGATTTAACAAGATGTCGAGAGAGTAAGACGTTAATTAAAACTGTGTCAACAGACTAAATATGTGATACATGCATTTCATACCTTCGAATATCGTTGGATGCGCCACTGGATGCGGGGTACTTCGGTGGAGGAATCGCCGGACATCGCTGCAGACGTAATTTTTGAGAGACTCTTCTCTCTCGAGCACACAAACCAATTCTCCGTTCTGTCTGCAATCTTAAACTCAATTCTCCGTTCTTTTCGAAAAATCTACCACTCTCTCGATCATCGGAAAAATGTCTCCTCCTACACAATTCAGCCCCAGGTTTTTTACTGGTCCCCCCCAATCAAAGCCCCTGGTATCTTCATTGGACATTTCCAAAAAATGTCCAGCTATTGGGTGCTGTGCTGACAGGAGGATGGCGGTCACCCCAGAATTAATGTCTGGCAGGTGGACCGAGGGTTCTCACGACCTTGCGTGTATGTGCAGCCGAACCGGACAAGGGTCAGCTCTCCCCAAGAGCGCCCTGCTGCGCCCCTTTGTAACTGGGTGGTCGTTGTCCATATTTCCCAGAAACATGGCTTGCTCATCCTTTTGCAGGTGTTTTCTTAGGGAAGTGTATATGCATAAAAGAGAAGTACAGGGACCATCTTTGTAGGTTACGCTCCTCCATAATTTGCAATGTCCCAAATTTGCCTTGGGACATTCACCCCCTTCCCCGTAGAATCACGGGTATCATAGGCTAGTATTCACCTAAAAAACCTGTAAACGCATTTACACACACACACATATATATATACAACAAAACAGTAACATAATTCCGATGACTGTCATCAAACTCTTGGAAAGATAAAGTATAAGATATTTTTCTGTGTGACATGTTTGAGTTCTATAGAGATTCGAAGTCCAATAAATTGGCTGCCCGAAAGTTGGAAGAATGTTCATGGTAACAATGATAAGTGCAAAGTTCAAAAGTTTGTAAAGAGTGTGAAAAAGTTATGTTACAAAGAAATGTAGCAGAGGGTCTGCGTCTCTATATCACGCCACTGTTTCCTAGTTCAGTGTCCTGGAAAGTGCTTGGGACACTGAGATATCGTCTCCACAGGCTCAATATTTGCCATGTGGCATCAATATACGGAAAGTATTGTGACTTCGTCACAATACTTTCCTTATGCATTATACTATGTATATAAGGAAAGTAATATAGTCACGTTCATCAGACTTATTACTTTCTCAATACCATGCAATACAATACAGAGAAAGTACTGTTTTCACGAAAATTTTCGAATTTGAGGTTTTAATGCTAAAATATGTTTTAGGAACTTCTGAACACTTTTTGACGACTATTTTTGGTGTGATGTTCGTCTGTCTGTCTGTATGTATGTCTGTGGTCGACTTCTTACGCACACAATATTTTCCACGAATATTAATTGATGCCGACAAAACTTTATATTTGGCTTTGTTATCGAAAAATCAAGAACTAGATAGACGTTTCTGAAGTTTGAGCGAAAACTCCGAAATTTATTTGAAATTATATATATACATTTTTTAACATGGCAGTATTGGATAAAATTTGACATAATTATGCATAAAATGGGTTATATATGACACAATGGTCACTTATTTTCTAATGCTTATTTTCTAAGTAGTACTTGGTTACAAAATCAATCAATCTAAATTATCAATATGTTCTATATGAAATAATGCTATGAGAATTTTAAAATTCGAAAGACTCGAATTCCATGCGTATACATACGGTCATTTAAAAAATAATTAACCACAGTGGGGTTCAACTCAACTTTCTCATCCCAGAATTTATTTTATTTTTTTTTCAAATTTTACAAGAAAATCTGTGAAAAATCGGCATTGTGAGCAAATAATTACAATTATAGAATATTACTCTTAACTTTAAAGGGCTTGAAAAAATCTTTCGATTAATACCATATTTGACAATGTACTTCCCCGGGGGGGGGAGGAACTTGTCTTCCAAGGGGGCTAATGACGTCACGATTGCCAAGGGGGCTAATGACGTCACGACGCCAATGATTGAAACTATAAAGTCTGGTGGTCATTGATCCATAAATATATCTTTTAAGCATAATTATCAAATTTTGTCCTATGATGCCATGTTAAAAAAATCTGATGAGGGCAGCACACGACTTTCCGTATATAATGTAATGAATTTACTACTTTTACAGTAAAAAATAGATTATTTTTATAGTAGATATTTATATTCTTTCCACGATATTGAATTTTTGTCAAGGAGTCGTCATCTTCATTGATTTAGCGTCATTTTTATCCATTTGGTGAGTTTTTCGTTAATTTAGCAGCATTTACAAAAGACGCCAAGTTGGCGACTTTCCAACAAATTCGTCGCCAGAGTCTCGCCAAGCATTATGGATGGAGAAATAAGTTATTCTTACAACAGATAAATGACTATTGGCATTCAAATACAAAAGTATTACTCAAAGTATATTTTTCCATGAATGGAACGAGCTAGATCCCCGAGAATGATGTCACCAAATTTTTCGCATGGTATTACACATGACAAGTGAACATGTTTCTCAATAGGAAATATTTTTTTTTTATTTTATATGATTTCTTAATAATTTTTTTGAAAAATGTGCAATATTTTGAAAACGGTTCATGTTAGCGTTCTAAAATTTATGTCAATCGTTTTCTAATGACAAATTACATCAGAAATGTCGATTTACGTAACTTTATTAGAGGTTTTGATTTTTTGACGATTTTTTTAAAATTTCACTCGAAAATTTAGGGTTTTCTGAACATTCGATTGCGTATAAAAACAATAGACTTCCAGTGTTTATGGATTGTAATTTTTGTACTAAATTTCGTTCGAATCTGTCCATTCGTTCGTCAGTTATCGTCTCCACATACTTTCACACACACGCACTCAGACATCACTTCAAAAATGTTCGGTTCGTGATCAGGGATGCTTGAAACGTGCTCTTCCGTCGAAAACTCGAATTCGAATTTTCGGCCATGTCACAATACTTTCCTTATACAATATTGTATATAAGGAAAGTAATAATATACAATTGCGAATAAAATTCAAAGTTTTCACTCGAAGTTAATCACAGTTTTCACTAGAAATTCATTCTAGTTCAAGATATTTTGATAACAAAGCCGGATATAAAGTTTCGTGAAAATCCATTAATATTTGTTGCTGCTATCTTGTAGACAAGAAATCGACCACAGACACACCAGCCAGATAGACGGACATCATTCCAAAAATAGTCAAAACATGCTCAGGAGGTTTTAAAACATATGTTGACATCCAAATCTCGAAATCACAAATTTTCGTGAAAACAATATTTACTCAAGACTACGTAAGAGAAAAGTAAATAAATAAAGAAAGAAAAATAAAGAAAACAACACGAGTCCATAAACGTGCTTATCCATCAAAATCTTGAATTCTTTTCCAGTATTCTCGGGGAAAATATACTTTTTTATATATAGCGGTATCAGAAGGTAGAAATTAACAATTGCCACCAAAATGCCTTTAATCGTGTACTAGTCAAGATGAAAAAAGTGAATAATTCTAACTAAGGCTGACCCACATATAAATAAGTGAGATTCCTCTATCGGTCTAGGATAGGTGGAAACGCATTTGGATGCCAGCCAAAGGCATTAATAGCAAGGGCATTTTTATTAATGATTGTCATATTCGAACCTCATCTTTCTGGAATTTAAGTTGGCATCAAGTTAAACTTTGAGGATTGAAGAAATGAAGATCAATTTTTTTTTCTCCTAGAGTTCGTACTGTAAAATAAAATTTCATATAGTTTCATTGGAGCTTATTATCGCACACTTTTATCTTTCTTTTACTATTGTATAGCTAAAATATAGTTCTCCCCCACAGTTTTCTTCCAATTTTGAGATTTTGACGGATTAAAGCGTTTCTACTCCCTCCCCCCCTCCTGAAATCATTCGATCAATTTCGAATAATTTTGGAAAGGATTCCCATCTGCGTATGCTTGAGTGGGTGTGTTTCTGTGAGGTGTGGATAGGACAACTCGGAACTGCAATTTTGTGTTGAATTTACCCTTTTTTTTCACTTTTCTGCCAGAATTGGTAAAATTGGTTTAAATGGCATTGGCTTAAAAGGTAAAATAATGCTTTAAATGGTAATGATCTAAATTTAGAATTTTTTTCACTTTTATTGCACGATTCTTCCCGAATTGGTAAAATTGGCTTAAATGGTATTAGTTTAAATCAGAATTGGCTTAAATCTCAAATATACTCAGAAGCAAAATTACATATTGGGTTCGGAATTGAGTTCGGGAGTGCAAGTATAGTGGTATCTCAGTCACACAGTTTCTTTTCATCCTCTTCACATTTCTTTCATCATTTACTCAGACTCTGACGTATTTACAATTCCTTTTGACTCGCATAAAGATAACAACCCAACTAAACGCTGACGAGCTTATATACCCTCAGTGGAAAGTTCTAGAAAAACAAGCAACGCTTGAAGTTCTTAGCCAATTTACAAAATTCGAGAAGTTTTTAAATCTCACCAAAAATCGCCAAGTTGACGATATTTCGCCAAATTCGTCGACAAGATCACTAAATTTTATCGTCAAGGTCAAGCGATAAAGACCTACCTATTATAACAATGGTTTCCTGTTAGCTATTCGTAGCAATATCTTGGCACTTTCTTTAGAAGCTTCTTTTTCATCACCACCACATTTCTTTTACGATTTACTCCCTATCCCGAGCCCTTAGATGTTTCGCATCTAAAATTAATTTAATCAAATTGCATATTCAAAATATTTATCCTGTAAGCATAAAAAGATGCGATGCAAATACTTTATTAATTTTTTAAAATCTCATTTTTAATATGCGAAGCCAGGACAAGATGATTTATGATCCTCATTCAAACAAGAAGACTTTTTATTAGATGCTTTAAATAAGGTTTCTGATTTTGTGTTAAAAAGAAAAAAAAATGTAAGTTATTGCATGAGCAGCAATTTCTCCCCCAAATAAAATGAAAATACTTTAAAGTTGAAAATTTGAAAGTAAAATGTAGTAATATAGAAACTATTTCATTCGTGCTTCAACTTTTTTTGAAAGAAAAATAATGAATGTTCCGCATTTTTCATGCCGATGCAAACATTGGAATTTGCAAAAGAAATTCTTATTTAAAAATAATTATACATATATATGCATTCAGGAGGAGAATAGTTTCAAAACTACTTAAAATTAAAAAAAAATGTTTTTATACTTTGAAAAAGATTTGCCATATTTCAATCTTTTCATATGACTACATCTCATATTAAATATTCAAATTTTATGACTACATACTATATTTTTATGACTACATCTCATATTAAATATTCAAATGGAAATAATGTTTATGGTTTCATATTGTAATTGCTATTTTATCATTTTTAAAAAATACTGTGGATTGTCTGGAAATACAGCACCATAACCAACAAAATACTTGATTGAAGTGCATTTTAAACTATTTTAAGTTGTCGTAAGTTACCATATACTACATGCCAATATCCCTCTTTATCTGTCTGTTCTACTTGGCTAGAAATTTGAAGATCTCGGCTTGAAATTTGATGCAATATCGCTAATTAAGTACTTTGGAATGTTTCAATACTTCTGAAAATTATATGCAATTTCTATAATAATACGGTCACTTTAAAATTACTGATATATTTTATTTTGCAAAAGTTCTACTCTGTTTAATCGTACGAGGATTTAAAATTCATTTAAAGCTATCTTTATACGGCGTTCCTAGCTAAGCCCTTATCCTTATCACTTAACCATAGGGAACTATGAGAACAGAACACAATGCAATAAGTGTATAAGATATAATCAGAAATTTGGTACTCATTACAAAACAGACCACAATTGCTTAGATAAGAATTGTCAAATTTATATAAGGGAACTCAAATTTATCAGCTCTAAAATAGACTATGGCAACTAATCTGAAGGCGAAATAACTGTCATGAACTATGTCAAATCTTAATCATTCCAAATCAACGAACTTTCAATTGGCTCAATATTTGGTTAATAAACAAACTGATATTGCTCTATTAAACGGACCGTATTATTATGATAACAATATTATTGGATTTCCTTTAAACTTCTATATTTACCATTATACTGATAAGCCTAGATCGGCTGTTATCATTTGCAAGAGTTATACTAAGCATAATAAGGTTCTCAATAACTGAGATATTGTGGCAATCCAAGAGGAATAGGAAAAGAAAGATACATTATCATTAGTATCTAGTGTCCTCCATCTGAAGATATTAATATTAATTTGCAGGAACTAGAAGATATTATTGATAGATACACCAATGACAAAATGATCATCTGTGGGAACGTCAACTTAGAGTCCCCCATTATGGAGTTTAATAAACTACGACGCAAGAGGAGAAATCCTCGTTGAATTCAATGAAAAAGTTACCCTTGACATTGAGAATAAATCCAACTACATTCCTATCTATAGTAGTACTAAGAGTCAGAGTTGGATAGATTTGTGTCCAACCAAGAATATGAACGATAGGATTGCTAATTGGAACATTAGATGATATCACGTTAAGTGACCATAACAAGGTGATCTTCGCAATTAATAATATAATGAGTAAATCGACTAAGACAAAAAGATGGAGAATTAACAACCTTAATTGGTTGGATGTTAAAGGGGAAGTTGTAACCCTAATAAGCGGAACGTCAAGAAAATTAAAAGAAAAATTAAACCAAACGCAGTTTGGTGGAATGCAAGTTGGGGAGTCATCAGGAGCAGGACAAAAGCATACAGAAGACATTTCCTACTAAAAAAAGATGAGGAAAGTAAAAAGCTAAAAAGAATGAAGTTTAAACATCAACGAGCTATTTACAAAAAATAAATTGATAAAGCTAAAAAAGAAAGTTTTAAAAACCACTTGAAAGTATCACAAGTAATAACGTTCTTGAAACCCATTAGAAGGAAGCGAAGAATAAAAATCTGAGACAACCAATTACGAGTTGCATCTATAAAGAAGACGGCACCAAAACGTAGTACCCTTCAGAGTCAGTCGAGGAGATCTTGAGAGTTTACTTCAGGTGGGTAGGGATACACACGGGAAGTGACTCTCACGCAAATACCCTTCAGGCTCTGTCGAGAATGTCCTTTTTGATGTTTCCTTGGTCGTCCCGCTCCAGTTCACAGCTTCTTGCCGTGTCCTTAACAGAATGCCCTTCGTGGGATATGGGGACGAACAAGGACGATCCTCTTGGTATGGATGCAAATAGAGGAAACTGCCTGCTATTTACGGAATATGAATTAAGCAGGATAATTTGGAGCATGGGCGCCAATAAAGCTCCAGGGAAGAATGGACTGACCTTAGAAATTATAAAGGAACTTTACAACTCTGATAAAGTATGTCCCTGGGCATTATGAATAAATGTCTGAAACATGGAGTTTTCCCTGTGATTTGGAAAAGAGCAAAATTCATCCTTGTTCCGAAAGAAGATAAAAACCCAGAGCACGCCAACTCTTATAAGCTAACTTACCATCTGCCTATCTTGTGCAAAGTTTTGGATAAATTAATCACGAGTAGATTGGTGTTTGAGATTAAAAAGAAATTAAACAAGAATTTATGAAAATCTCATTTATGAAATTATCATCGGATTTATGAAAAGGAGAAGTACCTTAAACGCATTAAAGAGCATAATTAATAGAAGACGCAATAATAAAAATAATAATAAAATTACATGTCTCATATTTCTTGATATCGAGAATGATGCTAATACGGCGCATTGGAAAGATATTAAGCAATTGCTAAGTGTATACCAAATATCGGGGAGGTTAAAATATATTATTAGGGACTTTCTAAATGATCGCACTATTCATTTAGATGTAGACATATTTCTGAAATACACTCTTTTCTAAGCAAAAAACGAAGCACCATAAAGAAAGTGACTGTTTTACTGAAATTAAATATGCATATAGCTCATATACAGGTAATGAAATGATTACAAAATCAAGACCGCAGGACCCATCAATGGTTAGCAATTGCACATTGAATTTTCTAATCAGTAATTAGCGAACCCCCCCTTGGCGGTAATGCATGTTTGTATACGTCTAGATAAGGAGTGATAAAAGTTTCCTAATGTCATCCTCCGATACATTCTGCCAGACATTCCTGAATTGTTGCTCCAAATCTGCTACATTTCGGGGTGCTCAAATCTGGCAGCCTAGCATGACCCATACATTCTCGATTGGCGAAAGGTCTGGTGACCTTGCTGGCCAAGGAACAAAATCAATAGCACTGAGACAGTCCACAAATATGCCAGCCGTATGTGGCGTGGAATTATCTTGCTGGTAAATGACTCCAGAATGACGTGCCATGAAGGGTAATGCAAACGGCCGCAGGATTTCATCAACATATCTTTGAGCTGTTAAAACTGTAAGCAGAATGACTAGGGGCGACATACTGTCGTAAGAGATAGCATCCCACCAGGGGTAATGGCTGTGTGCCTGTGTGAAACAAATGCTGATTGGGACCGCTGGCCCTGGCCCCTCCACACAAGTGCTCGATGGCCATCTGCTGAAAGACTGAAGCCCGATTCATCAGACCTTTACGCAGGACCTTTCCATACAAAGTTATTAGGATACTTAACGACTTTCTTAGGAACACTGTATATCGACATATATTAGTTATGAAATATTTTAAAATAAGTGGTAAATTTTTTCAAGTAGTGGTATTTATATTTTTTCAAAATTTTCAACGACTATTTTTTTGCGGCCAGTGCATTATTTGTTTGTTGTTTTGTGCTTAAAAGCGAAACTGGTACGTAGTTGTCAGCACAGTTGCGTAATTGAGCGCTGTTTAGCACTCTCTTTCGGTAATTCAAACACTTTCGCCTACGACACACTCTACAAAATATATATTGAAAACGGCAATTATCCTAGTTGATTTTATCAGATAATCAACTTGTGTACCAAATTTCAAATCCCTATCTCAATGAACCTGGTGTTTCACTCTTATTCCAGGATAATTTTTGCCTATATTCTTTAATAAATATTTATAAAAGGGTCTAATTCATATTGATTTTATCATTTAATCTACCTTTTTACTAAATTTTAAGTCCCTACCTCAATAAACCTGGAGTTTCACGTTCACTCAACAACTCTAACATTTGTACCTGTAACACACTCTAGAATTATAAATATTTAAAATCACCAATTATGTATATAGATTTTCTTATATGATCAACCTCGCGCTAAGTGCCATGTCCCTAACTCCTAACTCAGTAAATCTGGAGTTTCACTCTCATTCGACGATTCAAACATTTTTACTCATGAGAGCTCCTAAAATAATAAATATTTGAAAACAGCAATTATCCATATACTGATCCTATCATATGGTTTACATCTGCGCTCAATTTCAAAACTTTCAATAATCTTCAATAAACTTCGTTCACTCTTACTAAGAACAATTTCGACAGTATCAGCGCCCTCCAAAAAATGATTTTCTTGTATTTCCGTAAACTCTAAACTAACGACAGAGTTTTACCCGAGCTGTATATTCACTTTCAAGAGTCAACGACATCTGGAAGTACGTTTTGTACTTGAATATATCGTTTTATTCTCTCGAACACCCTTTAGAACAATTATGTCTGCTCGTAAAACCCCACTAAAAGTTTTTTTGCCCGCTTCTCAGCATTCTAAATTTGGTTGAGCTGAAATGAACGGTGTGAATGTGCATAGCTGGAAAGACAGATAAACTTTCAAGATCATAGTATAGATCAGAAATAAAACATACACGAAATATTCATTATATGCTAAATATAAATAAAAATGTTTCCCAAAGTTTGAAAAACCTAGAAACCTATCAAAGCGGGAGCCAAGACGAGACCAACTGTTTGCGTTTGCTTTTAATGATGCTATTGTCTTCACTATTGTCTATATTTCATTGCGGATTAGAACACGTAGGGCAAATGGTCTAAGGTTTTAACGGTTTTTCAGAGTAGGGTGAAGCAGGGAATAGTTGCTTAAACTATCTTAACACATTTGAAAATAATTTTCTTTCAATAATATATGGCTGGCAAAAATGTAAGCAAATCTAGGGGAATTAAAAAAAAAACCGAAAAATAAAAGGTGGAGAAATTATACAAAAATATCAAAAAAATTCAATTTTTTTCCCTTATAAAAATGACCGCCACAGTAAAAGCTGCTTAATCTATATAAATAAAATTGGAAATCTGTCTGTCTGTCTGTCTGTCTGTCTGTCTGTCCCATCATCACGGGAGAACGGCTGAACCGAATTTGATGAAATTTGGTGGGTAGCCTAGAAATAGCCCCACTTAAAATTTAGTCTGTGTTTGGAGGTTCAACGACCTGTGGTTCTCGAGATATTAGCAAAAAACGAAATTTTCGTTTGTCTCATCATCACAGAAAAACGACTGAACCGAATTTAATGAAATTTTGTGGATGGCCTTGAAATAGCCTTCCATAAATTTACTCCAAGTTTCGAGTTTCTAAGACCAGGGGTTGTCGAGATATTAATGAAAAACGGAACTTTTTCCTATGAGTTATACTCTCCAACTCCGTGGTTTATTCAAACGGAAAGGATCAAAATCGCTTGTTTAAAACGTCGAAAGGAAATAAAACATTATTTCCGAGCTTGGTGCAAGATTTTTGCATTAAATAGTCACTATCGGAAAACACGAATTGTTTAAAACATGAATTTAAATGGAAAAATCTACCTCCATGGTTATCTTTCACAAGTTATTACTCAACGATGAAAAGTATAAAGAAATCAAAATGGCTATTTAATTTCGCATTTTATGAGGAAGATTCTATCTGATATCATGTTGCTCGGCAACGGAATGAAATTAAATGTGTTGTTAATATTTATTATTTTTTCTATTTGAATAATAAATAAATGGATGTAAAAATATATTTTTTGAATGAAAGGTTTGGTTGTTCTCTTAATTATATAAATTGCGGACTGCATACATCACTTCATTTATTTTAGCAAAGAGATTTCCAGCTCATATATTGTGTTTAGCTAATAAACTCATATATTGTGTTTACCCAATAAATTCATTTAGCCGATTGTTAAAACAGAAAAAAGGTAGAACGGCTTATCTTATAATACAATTTTAGTGTTTTCATTTAGTATATACAAACGGGATCAGGATATTTTATTCTTTAGATCTGCAAATTTAGAACTACGAGTTTAGCGGAATATCTCTAAATAACTTGGTAACTTTTCTTAAACTTTACCAAATTAGCGGAAATGTTTCCAAATGTATAAAAATGACGCAAATCAATGATTTGTTTTTTTAGAATAGAGTATTGAAATGATGTTTCGGTAGCATTTGTCGGTCAGTCCATCCATCCTACTTAGTAACACATTTAACGAATTTTTTTAATATCACCAAATTGATAAAAATATTTGTATATCCATAAAAATATCATGGAATTGATAAAATTGCGCTTAATAAATGAAATTAATTATCTTTTGTTAGGGGATAGTATTGTGATGATGTTTCGTCAATTTGTCGCAAAATGGGACTATCAGTTCTACAGTCCCACTTGGCGATAAATTTGGCGATTTTTTAAGTTATCGCTAAATTGACAAAAATGTCACCAAACCTTCTATGGAGATAGCATTATTCAGACGATATGATTTCCATCAATTTATTTTAAGCAAATGATATCATGTCGCTTAGCAACGGATCCAATGCGTTATGTGCTATACGATTTTTATTAAATCTTTTCCGATTTGAATAATAAAGATATGTATATAAGATAAATGTCATTGACATTGCATTTTTGACTGGATAATATCAATTACGGTCTTCAGGTTTAAACATTATTATCATTGATATTTTCGGGGACTGTTGATTCAGGGATTATTGATATTTTCAAGTTATTATGCCATTGTTTATTTATGACGAAAATTGATGAAACTCATATATAGTTCGTTGTACGAGTAATTTACAAATGCACGGATATATCTTCCAATCTACGAGAATATAAGTAGCACAGGTATATTGGCATATACTTTGATATATATTGGCATATATTGGAATCAATTACGACCTTCTGGTATAAAAATTACGGGGATTAGCGATATTTTCAATTTATTACGTCATCACTTTTATTTTGGTAAATATTTTTGAGACTCTGTAATACGGGTAATTTTCTACTAACACACTGGCATATTTTCTAATCTGCGACAATATACGTAGTACAAGGTTATATATATTGATTCAATTCTTTTTTTTTGTAAATTTGCTTACAAAAGGGACCAGGATGTTTTATTCTTCAGATCTGCCCGTGAATATAATTTTGCATAGTGAGAACAGATATTTTTAAACTTCTCTTTAGGAGCAATAAATTTAATATTTTAACGGAATTTGCACATGATTGCGAATTATAAATTTCTTTATATTATATATTCCGTACGAAGAACGGGTATGCTGCTAGTGACATAATAAAATTTTCTTAAATAAAAGCTTAATTAATAAAATATTTACTTAAATGTTTTTGGTTTTGGGGTTTAAAACTATAATTTTGGGTCCCCCCAAAATTTAATCTAAAAATAAAAGATTTTTTTTAAAAAGATTTTACTTTTAGGAGTCAAAACTAAAATTTTGCCTCCCCCCCTCACAATTTATGTTTTGGTGAAACAAAAATGTTGGGGTCTTTTGCATATTTTATTTAAGACGCTAAAATTTCTAGTTACGTCTATGTGCTGGCCGCCGTAGTTCGGAGTGCAAATTCAAGTTTTGAGAAAGCGAGTTCTATTCTATTCTAGTCTATTTATTTAATGCAATGTTATTATTTCATGGAATCCAATTTATATAACGCAATCCAGTTTATTGACTGACATTTTTTTTTATAAAAGCATTAAACGTAAATGCTCACAAAGTGAGCTATGGTTACAAATCAAATAAGAAACTGCATAAAAATGGAATTATAAAATATGAAAAACGTTCGTTGTAACTATATATTAAAACATATCAAGAACGGTTGACTGTATAGAAAAGAAAAGAGTTAATTAAGAGAATTTAGAAAAAAAAATCTGCGCATGCTGCTATAAAAACGAATGCTGTGTGTTTAACCGTTCTCAAGTTATAGCTGGAAGAATGGTGGAACAAAAAAGTAAAAGATTTATCAATTTTTTGAACAAAGTTCCAAGATTTAAATATTTTCTCATTACTTATAGACCAAGTCCCATGTGTATGCAAAGTTTCAAGATTTTACTTTCAGCAGTTTGGGCTGTGTAATTCATTACTTTGTTAGTCAGGTGATCAAAGCATAAGTTATAATTTTCTACAGGGAGTGCAATATATCGAAAGAATTAAAACGTTTTCACGCTGAAAAGATTCATCAAATCATTTACATGTTGAAACGATTCATCAAACCATTTTCATGTTGAAACTATTCATCAAATGATTTTCATGCTGAAACCATTCATCAAACGATTTTCATGTTGAAAACATTCATAAAAAGATTTTCATGTTGAAAACATTCTTCAAACGATTTTCATGTTCAAAGGATACATCAAGCGATTTTCATGTTGAAACCATTCATCAAACGATTTTCACGTTGAAAACATTCATCAAACGATTTTCATGTTGAAAACATTCATCAAACGATTTTCATGTTCAAAGGTTACATCAAAAGATTTTCATGTTGAAACCATTCATCAAACGATTTTCATGTTGAAACCATTCATTAAACAATTTTCATGTTGAAGCCATGCAGCAAACAATTTTCATGTTGAAACATTCATCAAACGACTTTCAGTTTGAAATTATTTTAATCGTTGCCAACGAAAAAGTAGTTGCTTCACTCGGAGAACAAGTTAAAAGAAATTTTTGATTTATGTTATCCCACAATATTTAAATTCGTTTATCTGTAATGCAAATCATGTGTGGACGCACCAGATATTTTTTTAACGACAACCAGATTAAATAGGTACTTCTATATAAATTTACGTCTTCTTTACATTCTTGATCAACCTCTTTTGAAGGCGTGGTTTCCTGATTGGGGTAGTTTCTTTGATTTGTAAGTCGGAGAATTCTTTGAATGGAAGCAGATTAAATTGATAGGAAACTGCGTTGTGGTGATATTTTACGGCTATCGGCGCCATTGTTTCTACAGGGAAAAAAAAAACTAAAGCAGATGTATCTTTTGCGTCAAGAAAAAAAAAACACAAGAAAAAAAAAAGTTTATACGAGTATCTTTGTGAAATGTTTAATTTATGTCACAAAATTTTTCTTTTTTTAAGACTTTATATAGTTGAAAACCGTTTATAACTTTGTTCATTTATTCTGTCTGTCTGTCTGTCCGTTTGCACGATAATTGCCGTAAAAATGACTTTATCAAAATGAAATTTTAGTATGTTGTTCAGACGGTCTGTGGGACCTATGGAAATATAAATGAATAATGTCACCTAATTAGTTTTGGAATGAACTCGGTTTGAAAAAATGAAACACATTGAACCATATGGGACCTAATTTTTTAAACATTTTTTAAGCGGATTTAAAATCCACAAATTGCTTCGAAAGTTATAGGAAATATTCAAATATCCCATAAAATATGTAAAAAAAATTTCAGCAAAATATATTCAGTAGTTTTTAAAAAAAACATCAGAATAATAATTACACCCTTTATATGAAGAGATCATGTGACACACTTCAAAATAAAATATGGCATCCATCTTATGTAAAAATAGTGATTTTTATCTTTTTAATTCATATTTAGTGCTGTATCTGCCCTAAAACCGCTTTATTTTTGCTTAAATTCTGTGCATCTGCATACTGAAACAAAGCTATTACAATATATTTGAGTTTAAATGATCATCAGATTTAGATTATTTCTAGAATGAAGCCTAATTTTCACTTATGGAGAATGTAAACAGCAAAATATATAGAATGCTGCATAAGAATGTTGTATAAGAATTGCTGCATTTCTTTAACGCGAAATTATTTAGCTCATGGAGTCTGCAATATAGCTGATATGAATGAAACATTTATTGATTTTACACACAGAACTAGACGTTTTTTCGATGACGTTTTAAGCATATAGTTAAATTACTTGTACCTCAATGGTTTAAGTTTTTAAATAAAAAAAATTATTATAGTATTGTGATGAATAAAAGGAATGGACAAAGTTTATGAATGAAATGCTGCTTCTATAGAGAGAGCCAGTTGATTTATATTTCGATGACGTCATATGAATAAAGTTCATTTGTTTTCGATGACGTTTTAAAATATAATAAATTATTGTACTATTATGATAATTTTAAATATATTACCGAGGAATGTATCGCAGTTTAGAGATGTTTAAACCAGACAATTTATATTTCAATGCCGTCATTTGAATGAAGTTCATTTTTTTCGATGAAGTTTTAAGTTCTCAAATATAATAAATGAATGTAGTATTGTGATAATTTTAAAACTATTACTGAGGAATGTATCGGATTTTAGAGATGTTTATATAAAATTGCATTGAAGTTGGAAAGTGCTTCATAATCAATGTTTTATGCATGATTGATCTTTCTTGTTAACATTTTACAACATAGTTGAAAAGTGTTCATGACTTTGTTAATTCTGTCTGTTTGTCTGTCTGTCCGTTTGTCTGTCCGTTTGTCAGTTGGCAAGATAACTGCCGTAAGAATAATTTTACCCGAATGAAATTTTTGTATGCTGTTCAGACGGTCTGTGGGACATATGGGAATATAAATGAATAATATCACCTAATTAGTTTTGGACTGAGCCCGGGTTGAAAAACATAAATGCATTGGACCCTATGGGATCTAATTTTTCAAATATTTTTTAAGCGAATTTAAAATTCATAAATTGCTTCGAAAGTTTTAGAAAATATTCAAATTATCCCATAAAAATATGAAAAAAATTTCAGTAATATATTCGGTAGCGTTTTAAATAAAAAATAAAATAATAATTACATCCTTATTATATAGAGAGATCACGTGACTGACTTCAAAATAAAATATGGCATCCATCTTGTGTCAAAATTGTGATTTTTAAAGTTCTTTTTAATTTATATTTAGTGTTGTATTCGTCCTAGAACCGTTTTATTTTTGCTTAATTGCTGTGCATCTATATTCTAAAACAACGCAATTACAATATATTTGAGTTTAAATGATCAATGCCATCCATCTTGTGTCAAAATCGTGGTTTTTAAAGTTCTTATTAATTTATATTTGTTTTGTGCGCGTCCTAAAACCGCTTTATTATGACTTAATTTCTGTGCATCTACATTCAGAAATAACGCTATTACAATATATTTGAGTTTAAATGACCATCAAACTGTGATTATTTCTACAACGAAGCCCAATTTTCACTTATGGAGAATGTAAATAACAAAAGATGTAGAATGAGTTGTATAAGAATTGCTGCGTTTCTTTAACGCAAAATTATTTAACTCATGGAGTCTGCAATATAGCTGATATGAATGAAACATTTATTGATTTTGCATAGAGAACAGATGATTTTATAGCAGACTTTTTTCGATGAAATTTTAAGCATAGAATATGGTTAAATTACGCTTACCTCTGTGGTTTTAAGTTTTTATATAAAATAAATTATTGTAGTATTGTGATGAATGAAAGGAATGGAATAAAAGCGTTTGAATGAAATATTTGCAGCTTTTACATAGAGAGCCAGGCGATTTATATTTCAATGACGTCATTTGAATAAAGTTCGTTTTTTTCGATGAAGTTTAAGTTTTCAAATGTAGTAAGTTATTGTATTATTGTGATAATTTTAAATATATTACCGCTGAATGTATCGCATTTTAGCGATGTTTAAACCAGGCGAATTATATTTCAATGACGTTATTTGAATAAAGTTAATTTTATTCGATGAAGTTTTAAGTGTTTAAATATAATAAATTAATTTCATATTGTGATAATTTCAAAAATATTACCGCTGAATGTACCGTATTTTAGAGATGTTTAAATAAAATTGCATTGCAGTTTGAAAGTGTTTCATAATCAATGCTTTATGCATGATTGATTTTCTTTGTTTTTTTTTTATTTCTTTCTAACTGTGCATTGAAACCAAAAATACCGCTAAACTTGTTATACTGTCTTGTATTTATTTATATGTACATTAATTTTTAGCTCTTTATGGTATGCTTTTTCATACTAATTTCATACTAATAAACTTCATACTAATTTGTTTTTCATTTGATGGCAAAGGCTTCGGTGAAATAAATTGATTTATCAGTCTAAAGCAGAATATTATATAAAGTATTATATTAAAAACTAGAACCAGATACAATTTTTGTAAGTATTTAAGGTATTATATTTCATAACGTTTGAAATATCCCTCGCTTCCTATAGTATTCTTCGAAAACTATAGGAAGCGAGGGATATTTCAAACGTTATGAAATAATTTTTTTTCATGAAATAAAAAAACTATGCGCTAGAATCCGTACAGTTATTATAGAAATAGTGTCAGTCCCCTCATTCCAAGTTTGCGTTTTTAACAGAGTTTGGTGCTTTGCTATAGAAGTACTCTCTATCGATTCATGTGGAACTAAAATCCACAAGCTTAAAATAGGGTCCCAGAGCTGTTAATTGAAGGGGGGATGTATTGCATAAGGACATGGGAGGTTAAGGTGGCAAAATAGTGTAAATAATATATGATAAAAAAATAAAAACTTCAAAAATCTTATACTAACGTTTTCTTGGTGAAAATGATCCCACTCTTTGTATCACATACACACTCTTTTCATACAATCAGAATCTTAAATTTAATAATCAGAAATTGAATGAATGAATAAATGTTGGAAATGTAAAAAGACAATAACATGCTGGTTTTTTTACACTTATCATTGAATGCGATAAAAAACGTGTGTAGTTTCCAGCGTCTAGTCTAGTGTCTAGACACAGTGCCGACTTAATAAATGAGAGGGGAAAGGGGGGGGGGCGTTCCAGCATTATTACAGTGTAGGAATAGATTAACCTAGATACAAACAAAGTAACTTTGGGCCCTGGTGGTTCAAAAGGGTCCCTGAATCATCTAAAGCATATAACATGTATCACGCCTGAAGGAGTCATCTGAGACTATAAATCCTCTCCATTCCGCGTGCGTACTATCACACACTTTTAGAGAACATAACTATTTTTGAAATACTATTTATTTCTTGGCGCAGCTAAAAATTAATCGATGAAGGGGTTACTGTCATATTATTGTTCCTTGAATGTTACCAGAAAATTCTTTTTCAGCATTGACAAAACAGCACGTCCTTAATTTTTTCTTAAAGTTGTATTAAATGAATTCGAAGTTTTGGAGACGATATAGTGTTGGGATAAAAATTTGTTTAAAGGGGGCGTAGCACATGCAATTTCCATCCGGCCACGGTCAGCAACGAACTCGGTGTGTAAAATATGTATTCACACCATATTTCAAAATAAGAAAAGTAGGTTAAGTTTCTGAGGAGTTATCGTTCAGCAAAGCATGCGTGCGGACGGGAAGACGGACAAGCAAAGAGATAACTAAAGTTGATTCATAACATAAGTTGATAACATAAGAGATAACATAAATTTCGTCCAACTGAAAAGTACGACACAAAGCAATTTAATTCAGCAATTTATCACCATGGCCAGTCTGTCGCCAACTTTTTTGACAGATAAGAGAACTTTAAAAAGGATATTTTGTTAACAAAACTTTTAACAAAGACAATGTTTCTCGCAATACTTAAAATGAAATTTCGATTTTTTAGCAACCTACTAATCCAAACAGAGCGACTTCGTTTTCACGCGGAGTACACGGATGTTACATTTGTAGGTCCGAAATCTCTTTTGAGAGGTTGGTGGTAAGGGAAGGAAGGTACGGTCCCTATGGATATCGCTACCAGTGGGTTCCAGTTTACATTGGGTGGACTATTTTATTACTTACTATTTTATTTACTTTCCTTATAATATTTATTATATTAATAGGAAAGGTATTCTGCGTAGGTCTAAAAGTTTAAAACTGATTTTTTGATGTATTAGCACTTCTGCAAATCTTAAAATATCAATCAATAATTCTTAGAATGGTATCACTTTTTATATTTCTTTGATAAGTATTCTCTTTAACTGAAAAAACTAACCTTTCTGTGATTTTTAGTGACATGTGGCAGATAAATGACTTATGCGTTCTAATTAGATTTTGGTACAAATCGAAAAATTATTAATATACTAAGTTAAAATGGTTTGCAAAAAGTCATTAAAATCAATAAACGGAATACGGATATCTTATTTACTATATGAGTTTACGTGTATTTCGATGTTATTTTTTATAAAAAAAGAAAAAACTAATGTACTAAGATAGAGCAAAAAGTTTGCAAGCTATTATTTTTTAGGAATTTTGGCAAATTGCTATCATTAAAGCGAGGGTAAAGATATGAAACAGGAAACGAATTTAAAACTACATTCTAGACCCAAGTTAAAAAAATCTGATGTGGGCAGCACATGACTTTCCTTATATAATGCAATGAATGTACTACTTTTACAGTAAGAAAAAAGGTTATTCTTATAGTAGATACTTATATTTTTTCCAAGATATTGAATTTTTGTCTATTAGTCGTCATTTTCATTAATTTAGCATCATTTTTATTCATTTGGCGAGATTTTCGTTAATTTGGTAACATTTCAACAAGCCAAGTTGGCGACATTCCGCGAAATTCGTCGCCAAAATCTCTCCAAGCGTTATGGATGGAGAAATAAGTTATTCTTATAGCAAATAATAGACTATTGACGTTCAAATACAAAAGTATTACTCAAAGAATCTTTTCTCATGAATGGAGTGAGCTAGATCAACGAGAAAGATGTCACTAAATTTATTGCATGATATTACATATGAAAAGTGAACGTGTTTCTCAACAGTTAATATTTTTATTTTAATTTATGAGATTTTTTGATAAATTTATTTGAAAAATGTGCAATATCTCGTGAACGGTTCATGCCAGCGTTCTAAAGTTTATGTCAATCGTTTTCTAAGGAAAAATTACATAAGAAATGTCTATTTACGTAACTGTATGAAAGATTTTTATTTTTTGATGATTTTTTCAAAATTTCACTCGAAACTTTAGGGAGTTCTGAACATTCGATCGTGTTTAAAAACAATAAGTTTCCAGTAGTCACGGATTGTAATTTTTGTACCAAATTTTAATCGAATCGTTCCTTTCGTTAGAATCGTTCCTTTCGTGAGATACTGTTCGTGAGATATCGTCTCCACAGACTCACTGACACACACACACACACACACAAACAGACATCACCTTAAAAATGTTTGATTCGTGATCAGGGATGCTTGAAACTTGCTCTCCCGCCGAAAACTCGAATCCGAATTTTCGACCCGGTCACAATACTTTCTTTATATATTATACTATTTATATAAGAAAAGTAATATATTCAATTTGTATATTAATTCGTACAATAAAATAAATAAGTGATTTAATTTAGAGTAAATAGCAAAAGTGTGTGTAAGGAAAATACTTAGGTTGACCAGAGTGGTGTAGTCGGAAGTACATATAGGCAAATTCTGGAAGGTCTGGGATCAATCTCTGTAGATGATTAATTTTGCAGTGAACATCGGTCAGCTGAAATTCGGGTCTCATTCAGTTGAACTCCAGTCTAATAATCTACATAATTTTAGTATAAAGGGGAAAATGCTTCCTGCAAACTTTTATGTTAGTAAACTGCAAAAGCCAGACAAAGCAAACACTTTACCCAAACTTCTGAGTGGTATCTTTCAGCACTTAAACAAATATCACAATATCAAATACAAAAGCTGTTTTATTCAAAGATATTACCCTTGAATTCAGTATACAGACTTTAAAAGAATCTTTACACCAAGAAATCTTTTACAGAAAAACTTGCAAACATGTTTTCAAGATGTTGTTTTTTTCTATTTTTGGAAAAAGAAGGTGACGGAGAAAAAAGGTTTTATTTCTAAAGATGTTTTCGCGTTTCGCCCACTTTGCACATTTTTCTCAAAAGAAATGCATGTTATATGAAAAGAATGCTTTCGTGGATGTTCAAACTTCTGACAAATACATTTCCTTCGAAACTGGCTACAGTTTCCTTACTTAGATTCTCTGCGATGCGTTTAAAAATCTGATGTGGGCAGCACATGACTTTCGCTACATACTCTTTACTCTCGCTACATACTCTTTACTCTCGCTACATACTCTTTACTCTCGCTACATACTCAGCAAACTTATGGTGTAGAAGATCAACGCGGCAATATTTTTGGCAATAAATTAACACCACGAAAATTAAATTTATAGCAACCTACTAGGTGACTTCGTGGAGTACGGGCACGTTACATCTGTAGGTTCGAAACCCCTTCTGAGAGGTTGGTGGTAAGGGGGATCTCTGTGGGTGTCGCTACCAGTGGGTTCCGGACTAAATTGGGTGGCACTGTTCTGACCATCCAAATAGCACTTTCGGACAGGTCGAAAGGTCTGGGTCGAAAGAATAAAAATAAACAGAATGACTTTATCAGAATTAAGTGCAAAATCCTCTTCGAAATATAATTAACAATATGACGTGACGTCACAGTCACGTTGTTTAGTTATAAATAATAGCACGTGCTAATGATGATAATAGAGATTGTACAGGCTATGGTATTTCCATTAAAATGCCCATTTATTTCGAAAAAAAAAGTTATGGTTAACCTATTATTAAGAATTTATAAGTTCATAATGCATCGAATTCTGAAAGAATTATGTCAATTGATGACTCCATGAAGCTGCAAACCGCTTTGAAAATGTTAAATATTTAGCGTGTAGATTGCCTGATTTTTGCAAACAGAAGTGATATATTTGTATGTTTCACTGAAATATTTTCGATTTCTGCGCAACATAAATTCCAATTCTTTCATTGAAAATCATTTTCACTGCGACATACTTATCTTCTACTACTTTAAATAAGTTTCAATATTCTCTCTGTTACATAAAGGGAAACTAATGGCAGAAACGAGGTCTAACCAATAATCTTACATAGAATGTACGTTGTTAGTATGAATGTTTCTGTTTTCTATTAATCAGCTAAAACTGATAAAATGGGGATAAATGCATCGTGCTTGAAGTGTTATTAATGCAAATAGCCATTTAAAACATCGTGAAGATCAAAACATTAATAACACTTTTAATATACATGTGTTAACATTTTCCCCGCTTTACCGAAAATAAGGAAGTTTATTACTTCCAAATATATTGTAAAATATATCTCTTCTGTAACCTTTATCACAATTTAAACAAAAATGTAAATAATATCTGCAGATAAATGTGGGGTATTCAACTTCGAATATAAAAAATTAAGTTGAAAGCCAGTAAACTTTAAACTTAAGAGTAAATCTAACTTGATTTTAAGAGATTAGGTATACAATAATAAGAAATATAAAGATACAGAAGTTTTAAAGGGATTTGAAACAGAAAATGTTTAGAACTTTTCCTATCATTTCACTAGCGGATTACATAAAATAAAAAATGTATACGTCAAACACGTGTGGCTGGTGCTTTTTATCATTAGCTGTTATTTTTTAGCCTCGAACTTAAAGTGTGCATATTGTCCATTGGCGTTTAATAATATCCCGTGAAATAAATGACTATTGGCGCATTCTGTGGCTTCAAAACTCAAAACTAGTACAAGAAGTGTCTTCTCTCATAAATGGAACGAAGTGGATCTATGAGAATGAAAACAAATTTGTCGCTTAATATTGCATATGGAAAGTGATCATATTTTATAATATTTATTGCTTTTAAAATTTTTTGTAATTTTTTTTTATAAATTTATTTGAAAAGCGTGCAATATCTGGAGATCTGATTACGCTAGCATTTATAAGTTTGTGTCATGAATGTTTCTAATGAAAAAAAAAATGAAAAATTACGTATAGAATGATTATTGTTTTAATATGATCGAGAGTTCTGATTTTTGAAGCAAAATGTTTTTTAAAATTAATTCGAATATTATTCGTTCCAAAATCTTTTCAGTCAGATCACCTTTAAAATAAAAAATTCCAGTGTAATGACACTAATTAAAAACAAAAGTGAAATTTTAAGGCCAAATAAAATGTGTATTTCAAACAAATAACAACAATATGCTCAAGGTGCTTAACTGGTGCTCAAGAAAACATATAACAAGGGTATGACGCCATAAAAACAATAAAGTGACAACGGCAAGCTTCAGGTAATATAGGTCAACGGATGGAGAACGATATCTCCAAGATCCACCACGACATGACTCCAAGGTTTGACAACATTAATAAAAACATATTTACAGCAAGACATAAATTAATAATCACTTAGTCAAAAGATGACGCAAGGCCTCGTAATGAAATTAACCAATCACAATAAAACCGTCTGGCCAATTTCTGAAAAGAGATAGCCAATAAAAGAAACACCAGACCTTTTAGCCAAACCAACTGACCTACCTGATGGTGTAATGCACCTGTCCCTTTAGGCCTGTATCAACCGTTGCGATTTAAAAAACGACAACTATTTAGAAAGCAGTGCAGTCCACTTCAACAATAAGAGCTTGCAATTCCTAATAGCTCAACGGTGGCCAGTTCGGAGATCCAGGGTTCGGACCCCAGGCAGCAAGGCTCTTTACAATGGCACCCGAACGAATTAATCAGATATGTTAGTGCAAATATATTGGAGGTAGGAAAGTGACCTTAGTACGACTAGCTCGGATTCAGTGGACTGGGGGTTATTGAGCGCAGATTTCAAATTGAGAGGAAAACGGCCACGCAGGATACTAACCTGGGTAAAAATAGTAATATCAGGAGGCTAACCTGAGGTAAAAATAGCAGGAGGTGGTCAGTCAGATTGTCAGTTGCACGCCAATCTGACATTAGAGGGTGGAGAATGCAGAGTCCACTTCGACAATAAGAGCTTACAATTTCGTCCCAGTATCTTAACGGCAGAGTGTCGGATGTCCAGTTCGGAGATCCAGGGTTCGATCCCTGTTGGAGCAGCAAGGTTCTTTACAACAGTATCTACAAGATTTAATTGTGAAAAGCTTTGATATGTATCGATTGTGTGTATGGCCATACCCACATTTGTTCATTCCCATTTTTAGCATTCGAATATTTTTTGAGGCATTGAAATAGTATACATATGAAAGAGGTTAGATAAATTTTGAAGCAGGAGGTTGCATTCTAAATCACTATTTCTTCAGGTGCTAAGAGGACCAAGGAAAAATATATACATTGAAGTAATATTTCGGTGTGAATATCATATTGGCACTAATTCTATAATTCCAAGTGTAAATTTCATTTTTTCTACATCCCGAAAGGTCATAGGTACAATTTTTTTTACGGCAGCCACAGGAACAGCACTTGAAATATAAAATGGATATCATTAATCTATTTACCCACAGAGTATGGGATTGCGAAAGAAAGTAAAATATTTTTGTAACCATACATGTACATCAAAACATTTTTTTGAAGTATATTTTATATAATGAATGATTTCATTTGATGACTATCTTATTACTGTAATTAAATCTAGAATGCTGCAAAGGCCGCAGCAAATTGAAATAAGTGGTACAAATACCCCCGGACTATCTCCTCCGGACATTATTAACTGGTCAAGGTTGTTTAATATAAGGCTGGGCTGTGAGTTCCGCATCGAATCAAAAAGTTGTCAGTGGTTGAGTGGTAGAAGATTTCGTCATTCGTGACGTCACACGTCAAGGAGGGCTTTGAAAGGAGTTCCCTACCCGAGATCGATACCTGCCTCTGCCCAAATTGCCGCCGTGTTCACGCGGAGTACGATCGCGTTAAACATGTGGGTCCGTAAGTCCTTCCCAGAGGTTGGTGGTATGGGAATGAGTGTACGGTCCCTGTGGATGTCTACCTCACTGGTTTCCGGTCTAAATTGTGTGGCACTTCTCCGCCGTCCAAACATATACCTTATATCTTCGTGTAGGTCGGACGGTCTGGGTCGAAGAAGAAGGCAAAGGACGTTCAGCCCAGTGGTTAGCGAGTGAGAACTGCAGTCGAACGCTTCGAGTTCGATACCCGGCCTACCCAAACTCTCCATGCGTTCACGCGGAGTACGGGCTCGTTAAATATGTGAGTCCATGAGTCGTTTTGAGAGGTTAGTAGTAGGGGAAGAAGGGTACGATCCCTGTAGATACCGTCCCTACTGGATTTCGGTCTAAATTAGGTGGTACTTTTCGGACGTCCAAACACATACCTTACACCTTCGGGTAGGTCGTACGGGTTGAAGAAGAATAATATAAAGGGCGTCCCGTGTTCATGCGTAGTACGAGCACGCTAAGTCTCTGGGTCCGAAAGTTCTTACGAGATGTTGGTGGCTTTGGATGTTGGTGGCTTTTTTTGTGGTTTTACGAGATGTTGGTGGCTTTACCGTCCCCACTGGGATCAGATCTAAATTGGGTGGCAATATCCTTGCTGTTCAAACAGATACCTTATACATTTGGGTAGGTCTGTCCCAAACTGTCGTTTATTGTGTATTTCTCCTTGCCATATCTGCATTTTCAAAATGATTGTGCTATATGATAATAATTTGCTAATGAATTTGTAGATTGTAAGAAAAATGTCTATTTCTGCTCGTTAGTTGAACATTTCAATAATAAACAAATAATGAAAACTGCTTGCTATAATAAGTGAATTCTGAAAGCTAGAAAGTTCTATCTTTAATAACAGAATTAAGACTAAATAATACGGAAGGAGTTGATATGCTCGTATACGGAAGTTGTTGATATGTATATATACGGAATAAGGATGGGGATATTTATTCCAAACTCGTGAATTTACTGTGTACTATATTCTTAGTACATTATACCTGTTATCAGGCCTCCATTGCATTATCAGATGGAGTCGGTTGATTTTAATTAACATAATTAGCTTAGTTTATAAGTCATATCAAATTTAGATAATTCAAATATGCAAATTTAAGAAAATGTTTTAAAATTTTATAACTGAATTAATTATGCAGTTTATAGGTTGAAATAGTGAAATATTTATAGTTCATTTATAAGTGGAAATAGTGAAATATTTAAAGTTCATTTAGTTACATATTTTGCAGAGTCCATTTCAAGAATAAGAGTTTGGATTTCCGTCCTGAAGAGCACCCTTTCTTCGAAAACTTGAATTCGAATTTTCAGCCTCGTCACAATACTTTCCGTGTACATTATACTATGCATACGGTAATAAAAATGCTGTGTGAATTGTAATTATCGGCATTGATTAAATGATGAGAATTTTACATATCGAATTTAATTGTCAAAAGTTAAATCTCAGAATGTTCGGGAATACAATACCTTCTTTATACATTAGCATCAGACTAAACACAAAGAAACGAATTATACTTAAATACTGAACATATGAGAAAGTTCTGAGAAGTTAAAACTGAGATTCTCCTGTTTTACTTGGAATTAACCGTTCGAACAAATAACTTTCGCATGCAATCGCTACCGAAATCTTTAGAAATAATTATTGCAGTATTTTCGACGGAAAACATTGTTTTCGGGAATTCCTTTGACATCAATGGAAGAATTGCATCTCTGGCATCGAGATAGATTTTCATCTTGACAATGAGGCCAAATATTGGAAATCGCCCGTCAAGAAATGCATCTACGGTTTCATTGCTACGCTTATTGCATTCAATTTTTTTTTATAGAAAGATGCATCCATGCTAGAAGAATTCAGAAAATTGTTTTCCTTTCAGAGATGCTAAAATAGCTTCTGCGATATATTTTGAAATTTCTAAGGATAGCAGGAGAATTCATAACAGTAGAGGGAAAAATATGTATAAATAAAATATTATATACTACATTTTAAGACCCTGGTACATTTATCACAACACGCAGCTAATAATTTTTGAACAAATATCTGTTACTAGCCGAATACCCGTTGAAAATCAACGCTCTCGCAATAAGCAACCCCTAAATAATGTAAATTTTTCGCGTTTCACATTTATTCGCAAATCGAATATTTTGGTGTCCAGAAACCCCTAAAGAAGAAAATACTGGGAAATTTAATTTGCTCATTTCTTCCTTTCGAATTATCTACCCGTACACCACATTAAAATCGATCTCATCCCGAGGCACCCCTATTTTATTATTTTTCTTTTTCTGTGAAGCACACCCATAAATGAACATTTTTGAAAAACCCTGTCTTGGGTTTTTTATAAGATGATTCACCCATGTACCAAATATCAAGCCTTTATCGCATTTAAAAGGAAGCGTGCCTCATTTATTCGGAAAATTGAACATATTAGTGTGCGGCACCCCTTAAAAAAACAAATATTGGAAATCTGAAATTTTACACTTTCTTCCTCTCATACTATCTACCTGTACACCAAATTTGATGTCTCTATTCTATCATGAAGTATGTTTTTCTATCTCTTCATATTTCGAACGTTTTTCCGTGTTGCTCCCTCTTAAATGATCATTTTTAAAAAACCTTAATAATCGTAGGGATTTTTTATCAAATGGTTAGCCCATATACTAAATTTCAAGCCTATATTACATTGTAAAGGAGGCGTTTTTCATTTGTTTGGCAAATCGAACATTTTAGTGAGCGACGACACCCTCTTCAATAGCAAATGTTGGAAAACTGAAATTGCACACTTTCTTCCTTTCGAAATTTTTACCCGTACAGCAAATTTGAAGTCTCTATCTCATCGTGAAGCATGCTTTTGTGTGGCATAACCACCACCTTAAATATATATTTTTGGAAAACTCTATTCTTTTTGTGATGTCTATCACATGATTTGCCCATATACCAAATATCAAGCCTCTATCATGTTTTAAGGTTTCCGAAAGTCGAACATTTTGGTGTACGGCACCCCCTAAAGTAGAGAACATTGGTAAACTGAAATTGTACAATTTCTTCTTTCCAAACTATCTACGTTTATACCAAATTTCATATTTCTATCTCATTCCGAAGCATGGTTTTTCATCAATTCACTTTTCGAAAGTTTTACTCTGAAGCACACCATTTAAACGAACATTTTTGAAAAACTATATTCGTCTTGGGTGTTTTCGTCAAATGATTAGTCCATATACCAAATTTTAAGCCTCTATCAAATTTTAAAGGAGCCGTTTTTCATTTGTTCGGTAAATCGAACATTTTGGTGTGCGGCACCCCCTTAAGTAGAAAATATTGGAAATCTGAAATTGCACACTTTCTTCTTTTCGAACGATTTATCCATACACCAAACTTGAAGTCTCTATCTTATCGCAAAGTAGGCTTTTCTATCATTTCACTTTACGAACGTTTTGGTGTGGAGCACCCCCCCCTCTAGAGAACGTTTTCGAAAAATTCGATTTTTTCAGGGTTTTTTATTAAACGACCGAGCCGTGTACCAAATTACAAGTCTCTATCTAATCGGGAAGTACCTAAACGAAGCGTGACAGACAGACAGACGGACAGTTGGCAATTAGTATATAAAGATTAAAAAATGTTACAATTGACCCACCGTCCCTACTGTGAGTTATCTTACAATCATTACTGTAATGTGACAATTATTATTGTAATATGTATTTTGAGAAAAGTTCAAATTTCTTTTGATATACTCCATCAATGCTTATCAAATGTCGGAATTACTTTCAGAAATTAGATTAAAACTAGCCGAATACCCGTTGAAAATCAACGGTGTTGCAATAAGCAAACCCTGAATAATGTAAATTAACTTATAATTTACGTTTCACATTTATTCGACAAATCGAATATTTTGGTGTGCAGAACCCCCTAAAGGAGAAAATACTGGAAAACTAAATTTTCGGACTTCTGCCTCTGTTTGTATTGTGATTTTTATCAGATGATTGGCCCATATACCAAATATCAAGCCTCTATCACATTTAAAAGGAAGCGTGCCTCATTTATTCAGAAAATCGAACATATTAGTGTGCGCACCCCTTAAAGTAGCAAATATTGGAAATCTGAAATTTCACACTTTCTTCCTTTCAAACTATCTACCCTCACACCAAATTTGATATCTTATCTCATTTCGAAGCATGGTTTTTTATCAATTCTCTTTTCGAACGTTTCGAACGAATAGATAGAGAGACATCGGCACCCCCTACAATAGCAAATGTTGGAAGACTGAAATTGCACACTTTCTTCCTTTCCAACTTTTTACCCGTACACCAAATTTGAAGTCTCTATCTCATCGTCAAGCATGCTTTTCTAGCATTTCATCTTTCGAATGCTTTTGTGTGGAGTACCCACCCCTTTAACTATACATTTTTTAAAAACTCTATTCTTTTTGTGATTTCAATTAGATGTTTCGCCCATATACCAAATATAAAGCCTCTATCACGTTTTTAAAGGAGCGTTTCTCTTGTATTCCGAAAATCGAACATTTTGGTGTGCAGCACCCCCTAAAGTAGAAAATATTGGTAAACTGAAATTGCACACTTTCTCCCTTTCAAACTATCTATCCTTACACCAAATCTGATATCTCTATCTCATTCCAAAGCATGGTTTTTTTATCAATTGACTTTTCGAACGTTTTACTCTGGAGCACCCCTTTAAACGAACATTTTTGAAAAACTGTATTCGTCTTGGGCGTTTTCGTCAAATTATTAGCCCATATACCAAATTTTAAGCCTCTATCAAATTTTAAAGGCGTATTTTCTCATTTATTCGGCAAATCGAACGTTTTGGTGTGCGACACCCCCTTAAGTAGAAAATATTGGAAATCTGAAATTGCACACTTTCTTCCTTTCGAACGATTTACCCATACACCGAATTTGAAGTCTCTATCTCATCGCAAAGCATGCTTTCCTATCATTTCATTTTTCGAACGTTTTGGTGTGCGGCACCCCCTTGAGTAGAAAATATTGGAAATCTGAAATTCCACACTTTCTTTGTTTCAAACGATTTACCCATACTCCAAACTTGAAGTCTTTATCTCATCGCAAAGCATGCTCTCCTATCATATCACTTTTCGAACGTTTTGGTGTGCTGCACCCCCCTTAAGGATAAAATATTGGAAATCTGAAATTGCACACTTTTTTCCTTTCGAGTGATTTACCCATAATCCAAATTTGAAGTCTCTATCTCATCGCAAAGTATGCTTTCCCGTCATTTCACTTTTCGAACGTTTTGGTGTGGGGCACCCCCTCTATAGAACGTTTTCGAAAAATTCGATTTTTCCAGGGGTTTTTATCGAACAACCGAGCCGTGTACCAAATTGCAAGTCTCTATCTATTCGGGAAGTGCCTAAAAAAGGCGTGACAGACAGACAGACAGACGGACACTTGGCAATTAGTATATACTAGCCGAATACCCGTTGAAAATCAACGGTATCGCAATAAGCAACCCCTGAATAATGTAAATTTTTTAATAATTCGCTTTTCACATTTGTTCGACAAATCGAATATTTTGGTGTGCAGAACCCCCTAAAGTAGAAAATATTGGGAAACTAAACTTGCGCATTTCTCCCTTTCGAATTATTTACCCGTACACTACATTAAATTCTATCTCATCCCGAGACACACCTATATTATTATTTCTCCTTTGGAACTTTTTTCTGTGAAGCACACCCATAAATGAACATTTTTGAAAAACTCTCTTTGTCTTGGGTTTTTTATCAGATGATTGGCCCATATACCTAATATCAAGCCTCTGTCACATTAAGGAAGCGTGCCTCATTTATTCCGAAAATCGAACATATTAGTGTGCGGCACCCCTTAAAGTAGCAAATATTGGAAATCTGAAATTTCACGCTTTTTTCCTTTCAAACTATCTACCCGTACACCAAATTTGAAGTCTCTATCCTATCGAGAAGCATTTTTTTCTATCACTTCACTTTTCGAACGTTTTTCTGTGTAGCACCCCGTCAATGAACATCTTTGTCAAACTGTATTCATGTTTGGTGTTTTTGTCAAATAGTTAGCCCATATACTAAATTTCAAGCTTCTATCACATTGTAAAGAAGGCGTTTTTCATTTGTTCGGCAAATCGAAAATTTTATTGAGCGGCACCCCCTACAATAGCAAAAGTTTGAAAAGTGAAATTGCTCACTTTCCTTCTTTCCAACTATTTACCCGTACACCAAATTTGAAGTCTCTATCTCATAGTGAAGTATGCATTTCTAGCATTTCATCTTTCGAATGCTTTTGTATGGAGTACCCACCCCCTTAACAATACATTTTTGAAAAACTCTATTCTTTTTCTGATTTCTATGGGATGATTCGCCCATATACCAAATATTAAGCCTCTATCACCTTTTGAAAGGGGCGTTTCTCCTTTATTCCGAAAATCGAACATTTTAGTGTGAAACACCCCCTAAAGTAGAAAATTTTAGTAAACAGAAATTATACACTTTCTTCCTTCCACACTATCTACCCTTACACCAAATTTGATATCTCTATCTCATTCCGAATTATGGTTTTTTATCAATTCACTTTTCGAACGTTTTAGTCTGGAGCACCCCCTTAAACGAACATTTTTGATAAACTATATTTGTCTTGGGTGTTTCCATCAAATGATTAGCCCATATACCGAATTTCAAGCCTCTATCAAATTTTAAAGCATCGTTTTCTCATTTATTCTGCAAATCGAATATTTTGGTGTGCGGCACCCCCTTAAGTAGAAAATATTGGAAATCTGAAATTGTACGCTTTCTTCCTTTCGAACGATTTACCAATACACCAAATTTGAAGTCTCTACCTCATCGCAAAGTATTCTTTCCCATCATTTCACTTTTCGAACGTTTTAGTGTGCGGCACCCCCTTAAGTAGAAAATATTGGAAATTTGAAATTACACACTTTCTTCCTTTCGAACGATTTACCCATACACCAAATTTGAAGTCTCTACCTCATCGCAAAGCATGCTCTCCTATCATTTCACTTTTCGAACGTTTTGGTGTGCTGCACCCCCCCCCCCCTTAAGTAGAAAATATTGGAAATCTGAAATTGCACACTTTCTTCCTTTCGAGTGATTTACCCATATACCGAATTTGAAGTCTCTATCTCATCGCAAAGCATGCTTTCCCGACATTTCACTTTTCGAACGTTTTGGTGTGGGGCACCCCCTCTATAGAACGTTTTCGAAAGATTCGATTTTTCCAGGGGTTTTTATCGAACGACCGAGCCGTGTACCAAATTGCAAGTCTCTATCTATTCGGGAAGTGCCTAAAAAAGGCGTGACAGACAGACAGACGGACAGACAGACAGACAGACAGACAGACGGACACTTGGCAATTAGTATATACTAGCCGCATACCCGTTGAAAATCAACGACCCCACATTAAGCAACCCCTGAATAATGTCAATTTTTTAATAATTCGCGTTTCTTATTTATTCGACAAATCGAAAATTTTGTTTTGAGGCACCCCCAAAAGTTCAAAATATCGGAAAACTGAAATTGCACATGTTCTTCCTTTCGAACTATCTACCTGTACACCAAATTTGAAGTCTGTATCTTATTTCGAAGCATGTTTTTTTTATCAATTCACATTTCGAACGTTTTCCTCTGGAGAACCTCCTTAAACGAACATTTTTGAAAAATTATATTCGTTTTGGGTGTTTTCATCAAATGATTAGTCTATATATAAAATTTTGAGCCTCTATCAAATTTTAAAGGGGCCGTTTCTCATTTATTCGGAAAATCGAACATTTTCGTGTGCGGCAACCCCTTAAGTAGGAAATATTGGAAATCTGAAATTACACACTTTCTTCCTTTCGAACGGTTTACCTATATACCAAATTTGAAGTCCCTATCTTATCGCAAAGCAGGCTTTCCTATCATTTCACTTTTCGAACGTTTTGGTGTGCGGCACCCCCTTGAATAGAAAGTATTGGAAATCTGAAAATGCACACTTTCTGCCTTTCGAACGATTTACCCATACACCAAATTTGAAGTCTCTACCTCATCGCAAAGCATACTCTCCTATCATTTCACTTTTCGAACGTTTTGGTGTGCTGCACCCCCCCCTTAAGTAGAAAATATTGGAAATCTGAAATTGCACACTTTCTTCCTTTCGAACGATTTACCCATACACCAAATTTGAAGTCTCTATCTCATCGCGAAGCATGCTTTCCTGTCATTTCACTTTTCGAACGTTTTGGTGTGGGGCACCCCCTCTATAGAACGTTTTCGAAAAATTCGATTTTTCCAGGGGGTTTTATCGAACGACCGAGCCGTGTACCAAATTGCAAGTCTCTATCTATTCGGGAAGTGCCTAAAAAGGCGTGACAGACAGACGGACAGACAGACAGACAGACAGACGGACAGACAGACAGACAGACAGACGGACACTTGGCAATTAGTATATACTAGCCGAATACCCGTTGAAAATCAACGTTCTCGCAATAAGCAACACCTGAATATTGTAATTTTTTAATAATTCGCGTTTCACATTTATTCGGCAAATCGAATATTTTAGTGTGCAGAACCCCCTTAAGTAGAAAATATTGGAAATCTGAAATTCCACACGTTCTTTGTTTCAAACGATTTACCCATACACCAAACTTGAAGTCTCTATCTCATCGCAAATCATGCTCTCCTATCATTTCACTTTTCGAACGTTTTGGTGTTGTTGTTGTTGAAACCCAGACCGTCCGACCTGAACGTTTTGGTGTGCTGCACCCCCCCTTAAGTAGAAAATATTGGAAATCTGAAATTGCACACTTTCTTCCTTTTGAGTGATTTACCCATATACCAAATTTGAAGTCTCTATCTCATCGCAAAGCATGCTTTCCCGTCATTTCACTTTTCGAACGTTTTGGTGTGCGGCACCCCCTTAAGTAGAAAATATTGAAAATCTGAAATTCCACACTTTCTTTCTTTCTAACGATTTATCCATACACCAAATTTGAAGTCTCTATCTCATCGCAACGCATGCTCTCCTATCATTTCACTTTTCGAACGTTTTGGTGTTCTGCACCCCCCCTTAAGTAGAAAATATTGGAAATCTGAAATTGCACACTTTCTTCCTTTCGAGTGATTTACCCATATACCAAATTTGAAGTCTCTATCTCATCGCAAAGCATGCTGTCCCGTCATTTCACTTTTCGATCGTTTTGGTGTGGGGCACCCCCTCTATAGAACGTTTTCGAAAAATTCGATTTTTCCAGGGGGTTTTATCGAACGACCGAGCCGTTTACCAAATTGCAAGTCTCTATCTATTCGGGAAGTGCCTAAAAAAGGCGTGACAGACAGACGGACAGACAGACAGACAGACAGACAGACGGACACTTGGCAATTAGTATATACTAGCCGCATACCCGTTGAAAATCAACGACCCCACATTAAGCAACCCTTGAATAATGTCAATTTTTTAATAATTCGCGTTTCTTATTTATTCGACAAATCGAACATTTTGTTTTGAGGCACCCCCAAAAGTTCAAAATATCGGAAAACTGAAATTGCACATGTTCTTCCTTTCGAACTATCTACCTGTACACCAAATTTGAAGTCTGTATCTTATTTCGAAGCATGTTTTTTTTTATCAATTCACATTTCGAACGTTTTCCTCTGGAGAACCCCCTTAAGCGAACATTTTTGAAAAATTATATTCGTTTTGGGTGTTTTCATCAAATGATTAGTCTATATATAAAATTTTGAGCCTCTATCAAATTTTAAAGGGGCCGTTTCTCATTTATTCGGAAAATCGAACATTTTCGTGTGCGGCAACCCCTTAAGTAGGAAATATTGGAAATCTGAAATTACACACTTTCTTCCTTTCGAAATGTTTACCTATATACCAAATTTGAAGTCCCTATCTTATCGCAAAGCAGGATTTCCTATCATTTCACTTTTCGAACGTTTTGGTGTGCGGCACCCCCTTGAATAGAAAATATTGGAAATCTGAAAATGCACACTTTCTGCCTTTCGAACGATTTACCCATACACCAAATTTGAAGTCTCTACCTCATCGCAAAGCATACTCTCCTATCATTTCACTTTTCGAACGTTTTGGTGTGCTGCACCCCCCCTTAAGTAGAAAATATTGGAAATCTGAAATTGCACACTTTCTTCCTTTCGAACGATTTACCCATACACCAAATTTGAAGTCTCTATCTCATCGCGAAGCATGTTTTCCTGTCATTTCACTTTTCGAACGTTTTGGTGTGGGGCACCCCCTCTATAGAACGTTTTCGAAAAATTCGATTTTTCCAGGGGGTTTTATCGAACGACCGAGCCGTGTACCAAATTGCAAGTCTCTATCTATTCGGGAAGTGCCTAAAAAAGGCGTGACAGACAGACAGACAGACAGACAGACGGACAGACAGACAGACAGACAGACGGACACTTGGCAATTAGTATATATAATAGATAGATTTTGTTTTTAAGTGTTTCTAATTGTTAAAATTATTTAATAAATAAACTCTTGTTTTGTGGATGCTCACAGTTTTTCTTGTACCTTTCTGTTGGCAATGTAGTTTTATGAAAAATATAGGCAAATATACAAAATATTGGATTTTTAAAATCATGCGGGTCACATTTATATGGTGTAGTGCTAAGCTCTGTCTATTACTAATTGTTATGTGACTACTGTACTCAGAGAAAGATAATTGCTATTTTATACATTTTTATTAATCTATCTATCTATATCTATCTATATATCCTAATTGCCAAGTGTCCGTCTGTCTGTCTGTCCGTCTGTCTGTCCGTCTGTCTGTCTGTCACGCCTTTTTTAGGCACTTCCCGAATAGATAGTGACTTGCAATTTGGTACACGGCTCGGTCGTTCGATAAAACCCCCTGGAAAAATCGAATTTTTCGAAAACGTTCTATAGAGGGGGTGCCCCAGACCAAAACGTTCGAAAAGTGAAATGACGGGAAAGCATGCTTTGCGATGAGATAGAGACTTCAAATTTGGTTTATGGGTAAATCGTTCGAAAGGAAGAAAGTGGGCAATTTCAGATTTCCAATATTTTATCCTTAGGGTTGTGCAGCACACCAAAAACGTTCGAAAAGTGATATGATAGGAGAGCATGCTTTGCGATGAGATAGAGACTTCAAGTTTGGAGTATGGGTAAACCGTTTGAAACAAAGAAAGTGTGGAATTTCAGATTTCCAATATTTTCTACTTGAGGGGGTGCCGCCCACCAAAACGTTCGAAAAGTTAAATGATAGGAAAGCATGCTTTGCGATGAGATAGAGACTTCAAATTCGGTGTATAGGTAAATCGTTCGAAAGGAAGAAAGTGTGCAATTTCAGATTTCCAATATTTTCTACTTAAGGGGGTGCCGCACACCAAAATATTCGATTTGCAGAATAAATGAGAATGCGATCCTTTAAAATTTGATAGAGGCTTGAAATTCGGTATATGGGCTAATCATTTGACGGAAACACACAAGACAAATATAGTTTTTCAAAAATGTTCGTTTAAGGGGGTGCTCCAGAGTAAAACGTTCGAAAAGTGAATTGATAAAAAACCATAATTCGGAATGAGATAGAGATATCAAATATGGTGTAAGGGTAGATAGTTTGGAAGGAAGAAAGTGTATAATTTCAGTTTACCAAAATTTTCTACTTTAGGGGGTGTCGCACACTAAAATGTTCGATTTTCGGAATAAAGGAGAAACGCCACTTTTAAATAGTGATAGAGGCTTAATATTTGGTATGTGGGCGAATTATCTCATAGAAATCACAAAAAGAATAGAGTTTTCAAAAATGTATAGTTAAGGGGGTGGGTACTCCACACAAAAGCATTCGAAAGATGAAATGCTAGAAAAGCATACTTCACGATGAGATAGAGACTTCAAATTTGGTGTACGGGTAAAAAGTTGAAAAGGAGGAAAGTGTGCAATTTCAGTTTTCCAACATTTGCTATTGTAGGGTGTGCCGCTCACTAAAATTTTCGATTTGCCGAACAAATGACAAACGCCTCCTTTACAATGTGATAGAAGCTTGAAATTTAGTATATGGGCTAACTATTTGACAAAAAAACCAAACATGAATACAGTTTGACAAAAATGTTCATTAAAGGGGTGCTACACAGAAGAACGCTCGAAAAGTGAAGAGAGAGAAAAAAAATGCTTCTCGATAGGATAGAGACTTCAAATTTGGTGTACGGGTAGATAGTTTGAAAGGAAGAAAGCGTGAAATTTCAGATTTCCAATATTTGCTACTTTAAGGGGTGCCGCACACTAATATGTTCGATTTTCGGAATAAATGAGGCACGCTTCCTTTTAAATGTGACAGAGGATTGATATTAGGTATATGGGCCAATCATCTGATAAAAAACCCAAGACAAAGAGAGTTTTTCAAAAATGTTCATTTATGGATGTGCTTCACAGAAAAAAGTTCCAAAGGAGAAATAATAATATAGGGGTGTCTCGGGATGAGATAGATTTTAATGTAGTGTACGGGTAAATAATTCGAAAGGAAGAAATGCGAAAATTTAGTTTCCCAATATTTTCTTCTTTAGGGGGTTCTGCACACCAAAATATTCGATTTGTCGAATAAATGTGAAACGCGAATTATTAAAAAATTTACATTATTCAGGGGTTGCTTATTGCGATACCGTTGATTTTCAACGGGTATTCGGCTAGTTCTATCTATATATACTAATTGCCAAGTGTCCGTCTGTCTGTCTGTCTGTCTGTCTGTCACGCTTTTTTTAGGCACTTCCCGAATAGATAGAGACTTGCAATTTGGTACACGGCTCGGTCGTTCGATAAAACCCCCTGGAAAAATCGAATTTTTCGAAAACGTTCTATAGAGGGGGTGCCCCACACCAAAACGTTCGAAAAGTGAAATGACGGGAAAGCATGCTTTGCGATGAGATAGAGACTTCAAATTTGGTATATGGGTAAATCACTCGAAAGGAAAAAAGTGTGCAATTTCAGATTTCCAATATTTTATCCTTAAGGGGGGGGTGCAGCACACCAAAACGTTCGAAAAGTGATATGATAGGAGAGCATGCTTTGCGATGAGATTGAGACTTCAAGTTTGGAGTATGGGTAAACCGTATGAAACAAATAAAGTGTGGAATTTCAGATTTCCAATATTTTCTACTTAAGGGGGTGCCGCACACCAAAACGTTCGAAAAGTGAAATGATAGGAAAGCATGCTTTGCGATGAGATAGAGACTTCAAATTTGGTGTATTGGTAAATCGTTCGAAAGGAAGAAAGTGTGCAATTTCAGATTTCCAATATTTTCTACTTAAGGGGGTGTCGCACACAAAAACGTTCGATTTACCGAATAAATGAGAAAATACGCCTTTAAAATTTGATAGAGGCTTAAAATTTGGTATATGGGCTAATAATTTGACGAAAACGCCCAAGACGAATACAGTTTTTCAAAAATGTTCGTTTAAGGGGGTGCTCCAGAGTAAAACGTTCGAAAAGTCAATTGATAAAGAAAACCATGCTTTGGAATGAGATAGAGATATCAGATTTGGTGTAAGGATAGATAGTTTGAAAGGGCGAAAGTGTACAATTTCAGTTTACCAATATTTTCTACTTTAGGGGGTGCCGCACACCAAAATGTTCGATTTTCGGAATAAAGGAGAAACGCTCCTTTAAAAACGTGATAGAGGCTTTATATTTGGTATATGGGCGAAACATCTCATAGAAATCACAAAAAGAATAGAGTTTTTAAAAAATGTATAATTAAAGGGGTGGGTACTCCACACAAAAGCATTCGAAAGATGAAATGCTAGAAAAGCATGCTTCACGATGAGATAGAGACTTCAAATTTGGTGTACGGGTAAAAAGTTGGAAAGGAAGAAAGTGTGCAATTTTAGTCTTCCAACATTTGCTATTGTAGGGGGTGCCGATGTCTCTCTATCTATTCGTTCGAAACGTTCAAAAAGAGAATTGATAAAAAACCATGCTTCGAAATGAGATAGAGATATCAAATTTGGTGTAAGGGTAGATAGTTTGAAAGGAAGAAAGTGTGAAATTTCAGATTTCCAATATTTGCTACTTTAAGGGGTGCGCACACTAACATGTTCGATTTTCTGAATAAATGAGGCACGCTTCCTTTTAAATGTGATAGAGGCTTGATATTTGGTATATGGGCCAATCATCTGATAAAAAACACAATACAAACAGAGGAAGTGCGAAAATTTAGTTTTCCAATATTTTCTCCTTATTGCGAGACCGTTGATTTTCAACGGGTATACGGCTAGTATATACTAATTTCCAAGTGTCCGTCTGTCTGTCTGTCTGTCTGTCTGTCCGTCTGTCTGTCTGTCACGCCTTTTTTAGGCATTTCCCGAATAGATAGAGACTTGCAATTTGGTACACGGCTCGGTCGTTCGATAAAACCCCCTGGAAAAATCGAATTTTTCGAAAACGTTCTATAGAGGGGGTGCCCCACACCAAAACGTTCGAAAAGTGAAATGACGGGAAAGCATGCTTTGCGATGAGATAGAGACTTCAAATTCGGTATATGGGTAAATCACTCGAAAGGAAGAAAGTGTGCAATTTCAGATTTCCAATATTTTCTACTTAAGGGGGTGCCGCACACTAAAACTTTCGAAAAGTGAAATGATAGGAAATTATGCTTTGCGATGAGATAGAGACTTCAAATTTGGTGTATTGGTAAATCGTTCGAAAGGAAGAAAGCGTGCAATTTCAGATTTCCAATATTTTCTACTTAAGGGGGTGCCGCACACCAAAATATTCGATTTGCAGAATAAATGAGAAAACGATCCTTTAAAATTTGATAGAGGCTTGAAATTCGGTATATGGGCTAATCATTTGATGGAAACACCCAAGACAAATATAGTTTTTCAAAAATGTTCGTTTAAGGGGGGTGCTCCAGAGTAAAACGTTCGAAAAGTGGATTGATAAAAAACCATAAATCGGAATGAGATAGAGATATCAAATTTGGTGTAAGGGTAGATAGTGTGGAAGGAAGAAAGTGTATAATTTCTGTTTACCAAAATTTTCTACTTTAGGGGGTGTCGCACACTAAAATGTTCGATTTTCGGAATAAAGGAGAAACGCCCCTTTCAAAAGGTGATAGAGGCTTAATATTTGGTATATGGGCGAATCATCTCATAGAAATCAGAAAAAGAATAGAGTTTTTCAAAAATGTATAGTTAAGGGGGTGGGTACTCCACACAAAAGCATTCGAAAGATGAAATGCTAGAAATGCATACTTCACGATGAGATAGAGACTTCAAATTTGGTGTACGGGTAAATAGTTGGAAAGAAGGAAAGTGAGCAATTTCAGTTTTCAAACTTTTGCTATTGTGGGGGGGGGGGGGGGGGTGCCGCTCACTAAAATTTTCGATTTGCCGAACAAATGAAAAACGCCTTCTTTATAATGTGATAGAAGCTTGAAATTTAGTATATGGGTTAACTATTTCACAAAAACACCAAACATGAATACAGTTTGACAAAAATGTTCATTGACGGGGTGCTACACAGAGAAAAGTTCGAAAAGTGAAGTGATAGAAAAAAATGCTTCTCTATAGGATAGAGACTTCAAATTTGGTGTACGGGTAGATAGTTTGAAAGGAAGAAAGCGTGAAATTTCAGATTTCCAATATTTGCTACTTTAAGGGGTGCCGCACACTAATATGTTCGATTTTCGGAATAAATGAGGCACGCTTCCTTTTAAATGTGACAGAGGCTTGATATTAGGTATATGGGCCAATCATCTGATAAAAAACCCAAGACAAAGAGAGTTTTTAAAAAATGTTCATTTATGGATGTGCTTCACAGAAAAAAGTTCCAAAGGAGAAATAATAATATAGGGGTGTCTCGGGATGAGATAGAATTTAATGTAGTGTACGGGTAAATAATTCGAAAGGAAGAAATGCGCAAATTTAGTTTCCCAATATTTTCTTCTTTAGGGGGTTCTGCACACCAAATTATTCGATTTGTCGAACAAATGTGAAAATCGAATTATTAAAAAATTTACATTATTCAGGGGTTGCTTATTGCGATACCGTTGATTTTCAACGGGTATTCGGCTAGTATATGTCTATTATTTGTACATTAACTAAATGGTTATCATTGTTATGATGCATAACCTATATTTGGCAGTTAATTGCAAGTATGTTTCATGCCCCGGGTTAGCCCCAGGAATGAAAGGGGCGGGAGTAGCAGTTACTCAATGTAGATAATGTGTATGGTATATGTTCTTATAGCGATGCCTCCGCATAGACAAGATGGGATGGGTGTGGTGCCATGGTTTGAATGCACATGGCAGTGGTTGTTGTTGTTGTTGAGATCCAGACCGTCTGACCTACCAGAAAGGTGTAAGGTAACTAACTGTTTGCCACCCAATTTAGACCGGAACCCAGGGGGGGGGGGCATCCACAGGGATCGTACCCTCCTTCCCCTACCCACCATAACCTCTCGGAAGGACTTACGGACTCACATGTTTAACGTAATCGTACTCCGCGTGAACACGGCGGCAGTTTTGGCAGCGGCGGGAATTGAATACGGGCCTACCGAGTGCAATCCCCGCGCGCTAACCACTGGGCTACCGCGCCCTGCACACATGACAGTGATTGTAAATGTTCATAAAAGAGTGCTTGTAACAAATATTAAATTGTAAAACTACAAATCTCTAGAAATTTATAGCCCCTGTCAGGTGTTGCTGACATCAAGGCCCGGTCCAGGACCTCCCGGCTGTGGGAACCCCTCCGGTCTTCATTTTCTATTGGGACGCATAAGAATTGAGCGTCACTTCGCAAGACAGTAAATTTAGTTGAAATTGAACCGCCCTTTTGTTCCACAGTAGTGAGATATCGAATGAGAAGACGGGGTGACTTTCACCCTAATTTTTGTTCCCCTCTTTTCAAAAATCTGAAGGGACTCGACTTTAAAATGTAAAATTAGACTCAATTCTGATCTCGCGAGGAAAGGCCTCCAAGTGTAGCTGTGCAATTGTTTGAAGCCCGATTCGAAAATTTGCGACGCATTGTTTTTAGGCACGGTATTCGTCGCCATTTTCGAGCGGCAGCCTCATAGTACGGAACCAGCGCATTTTATATCTTGCTACGAGTACATATACTCAAGTGTAACGCGTAACCAGACTCAACTATTCCGCAAATTAAGTCTATGGCCGCTCTTAGCCAAATCGAGCTGGGACGGAATCAGACCGAGTGTTGCATTCTTCGGGCGGTGGCGATCATTGAATCAGCGAGGAAGTCGTCACTTTTGCTAAGCAGTGCCTCACAGCTCTGAATATAGACGGCGTAGTGTGGGCTACCCTTTGAACTCTTTAACTACAGTTAAGCCGTGACAACTGTGTGGACTGCAGGAACGGAATCGACTGCTCAGTGTGCATCTCACTTCACAGATGAGTGTACCTAGACAGAGTGTTTGAGGGGGGGGGGGGGCAATCCTGGGATCCTATGCAGTGAACGACACGCGTCAGCTGAATGCGTTAACCGTCATCGGTGCAGTCTGTGTGAGACAACAGCCACAAGTTATTCGGGGTATGACCAAATCGGCATCGACCTGTACGTAGATTCTCGGTTCGCCAGGAATTGCTGGGCCAAATCAACAATTGGGAGGAGGAGAGTGTAGCAAACTGTGATCACCGATTCCGTGATAATCTGCGATGGTATTCAGCGACATCTCCAATAAACCTTGCATCCTTACGAACTGTGTTTTAATTGAATAACCGAGACCTCTTAGACTATGATTTATCCCATGTTGGATTATAAGACATCTGGGAGATTATAATGTGTTATTTGTGTTTTAATATAATCAAAGTGTTAGTACAAATTTTAAGCTGGGCAAATTGCATCTAAAAAATTAATGAGAAATTTAATACCAAATATATTAATTAGTCCTCACATCCCGAGGTCAAGCTTGGTAAAATTGAGTGTAGTGTAACTGTGTTATTATATTATTATTATTATCAATGTTGAATATTTTATGTGTTAAATAAATGTGTTTGTGGCCACAAAATCGACTAGTTATTTTAGTGAAACGCAAGTGTACTTTGATCCTTTCAGATCCCTCTATACTGTTACAGGTTCAACTGTGGGACACTATGGGTAAGTAGTAGTAGTGCATTTATGTAAAATTTCACCTCCCCATAATCATAGTAATGGATTCAGTTTTGAATAGTAATTAAGAATAAATTTTTACTGAAAAAAGAAAAATAAATGAGAAGAATTTTGAATATTTATATCAGATATGAATTGATTTGAACTGTATAGCCATATATTTTATACTGCGGAATTTCAGTTTTTAATTATTAATAGTGAAATATATAGAATGTATTTGTAGCAATATCTCACAGTTCCCTTAACCTTGCTTTATAGCCAGCTTTGCGGGAATCAAGATAATAAATTAAATACAACTTTTTTAATATATGAATCTACACAGGAATTTTGGAAAATTTGTAAGTTATACTTTTTAATAGTATTTTCATTTCAAGTTATATAATTGTTTGCTTTTTATTCACTATATTCTTTATTACAGCATTTTAAAAACCATGCATTCAATTTCTGAATTACGTCTAACAACATGCTAACCAATTATCATCAAATCCTCGTTCTGATTCTTATAGAAAAGTTTTAGTAATCTTTCATTGCTGTCTCTAAAATTATTAATACTTCTTTTGCTTCGTCTGTAAACGGTGTTCTAATTAAAAGGATTAAAATCATTACTGGAAGTGAAGATAAAGCTGGTTTTGTCGCGTCGTTCCCTTTCTTCACCTTTATCGCCATTTTCATTCAAAGGTTAATTTTTCCTGAAGCAACATCATTTGCAAACATCATGTCGAGGAAGATAGCGTGAATTAGACATTATCAAAAAGTGATATAATACAGTCTCATGTTTGGTTAATTATTTTTAATACTTATATTTCTTAATTGAAAGATTAATTTGGAATGTTTGAGTTGTATGATTAATAATTTACGTATGTATTTGGAAAAAAAATGTGTAAAGTGTTTGGCAGTAAACTCGGTTGGCATTTTCACTTTGCCTACAATACACAGTATAGATTGTATGTAAAGTAGAAATTTCTATGTGAGATAAAAAATTCGGCTTTTGGATTTTGTTACTTCCATACGATTTGTGAATCCCTGAATACGGATCAATAATTTATTCAACGATGCCTGTTAGTACGATATATCTTAAATAAAATGAGCTAGTTAAAAAAGATATGAATCTGAGAATTAAAAACTTCGATAGTACGATATACAGTTGGGTAAATGTTTCAACTGGTTTCGGAGATAAAAACAGCTCCCATCTTCCGGACAAAGAGACAGCACAGCCACCTTGCCACCTCAGACAAAGTCAGGGAGGTTACTATCGCCAGAGTCGCCACATAACCCAGGAAGTATAAAATTACCAAACTGAAAATAAAAAAGCTGAAAGACAAAAACCAAGGAGTTACATTTCACTACTAAAGCAAAACTTAGTGAGTTTTCAAATCAGACTAAAGTAAACGAATTGAAAATTTTATACAATCTGATATGAACTTCCTTGAACCAACTGGAAAGCAGGGATATTATGGCATTACTGCTAAAATGTTATTGTATGATATAGGTGTCAAATAAACAAATGGATGTTGCTACTAGGTGATATCCTAACTATTGAAATTTGGGAGATAATAGTACATACAATAAGAAATTTAAGCAAAAATGGGGTGGCTAAAGGTAATTTTGACATGACTTCTAAAATAAAATGAGTATTAAAAAGTTATGATTTTAATTAAAATATAAAATCACAATTCAAAGTTAGACCACGAAATTAATGTATTAGGAGTAAAAAACTAAGAACATTTATATTATAATGAGTAACAAAAACGATGAAAGCGATTGGTTTTGAAAACTGATTTTCTCAGTCGGTGAACATAAGATGACATTGATTTTCAGAAAGGTCAAGCAAGGTAAATGTCCTTAATGTTTAAAAACTTTTGAAAATTGAATAAACATTATAAACTATCTGTGGGAAAAATATTTTGAAAGTAGTTATGTATACGTAATTCTTACTTCAAAATTACATCATTTATAGTAAGTCACAGTATCATGTTCATATACGGTATCTTAATGAAGGGATTAAAATCCTTACTAGAAGTTGAGGTAAGACTAGCTTCTTCGTTTACTTTCTTCATTCTGTCGCCATTTTCGTTTAAAAATGAAGAATTTTTCCCTTGGCAACTTCATTTGCAAACATCATGGTAAAGCAGAAAGTGAAGATTCATTATCTTAAATATAGATTACATAATTGCATGTTTGATAAGATATTTTTATTATTTATATTTCTTAATTGGGGTTACTAATTTGGAATGTTCGCCTGCATAATCATCTAACAAATGCATCCGACGTTGCTCGCGATTTAAATTATATGCAAATTCTAGTTGTATTCTAAATGATATTGGTTTGAGAATTCTATTAAATATTTAACTGAATTCTCTTATAAAAGAAGTATAAGAATCTATCTACTTTTTTTACAAAATTATCTGCACAGATAAATCTGAAAAATAAAATATCCTGTCACTGCCTGTAAGCAATTTTACAAAAAGAAAAAAAAATTGAAGTTTGGTCGATATACGCCAAAATGAAGACTATAAGGGACCGTAGATTAACAACAAGACTTGTAACATTTTATCCTGTTGCAACAATCGATTATACGTAAGAGAAAATAAATGAATTTGGAACAATTTTGGAAAAATAAAACAGATGACTTAAAAAATTGAAAATATCAAGAATTCCTGAAACTATAGATCCCAAGGCTGTAATTGATTATAATTCAATATAATACCGTTCTTTTAATAAAAAAAGTATATCAATTTCTTTATTTTTTATATTTTATAAATTGAATAAAAATTATCTGCCATATCAACACATCTGATTTAATTCCGTTGCTAAGCAACATCACATAATTTTCCACAAATATGGTTTAGAAAAAAGAAATCATCATCACAAAGTTATTTCTATGAAAGTTTATTTGGAACATGAAAGGGTTGCTCGCAGTGCCGCAGAGAATAATTATACTAAATTTGAAAAAAAAACAATCCATCAAAAACTACTGATGTGTATATGAAACAAACAAATAAGCAGGTAAATGAGCCAATAAACAGACATATAATAGACGGACAAACAAACAAACTAATCGATAAACAACAAACAAACGTAATTCTAGTTATACAGGGTATCCCACAAAAAGTGAACAGTGTATGATTTTTTGAACTGTTGGTTGTAGACCCATAATTCCAACTGTTTGGATGGTAACTGTTTGGACGTCCGGGAAGTGCCATCCAATTTAGACAATAAACCAGTAGGGAAGGCATCCACAGAGACCGTACCCTCCTTCCTCTACCACCAACCTTTTCGAAGGACTTACGGACCCACATGTTTAACGTGTTCGTACTCCGTGTGAACACGACGGCAGTTTTGGCAGTGGCGGGAATCGAATCCGGGCCTACCGAGTGTAATTCCAGCGCACTGGGCTACCGCGCCCTTATCAAAAGGTGGTGTTTTTTTTTTAAATTCGAGTTTTTACAAAGTTTAATACGAAGACGACCCCGTATTCTAATTAGTTCATATTTTTTATAGCAGGCATTATTACGCATCTAATGATACTTTTAATTTTATTGTACTACCCGAGAAACTGAAATATCGGACGGTGTTAAAATTTCTTTTGACAGGTTATACATTAGACTCTTGTGCATATAAGTGCATTTTATTTTAGCATTCCTGAATAGGACATACATTAGCCATTAATCCTCAGTCCAATTGTCGATTCCTACTTATTAAACTGTGCAATATAACTTTGAAATTGGCTTTTGTCATCTATCTCGCTCTATTTCTGAGTGCATTATCCTAACTTTTCAAATTTACTGTAAGGACTGCTGCAATTATTTTATTCGATCGTACATGGTCCCTTTTCTATAGATAGATCTAAGGTGTACTTTCACGCACCTTTCCTCTCAACGTTATATGGTCTATTAAGGATTTTCTTAATTTTCCTAATTTAATGCTTTGACATTTTACCTTGTACTCAACTTCTGATTTACTTCGAACAACTTGTTCCCAATTAACACCAAATCTTCGGTCTAATTCTTAAAGAAAACATTCTGTTATTTCTCCACGATGTCTGAGAAGTTATTAATTTTCCGTGCGCCCATGTCCATAAACGGTGCCCTAATTAAAGGGATTAAAACTCGAACTGGAAGTTGTGATAAGACCAGCTTATTCTTTTCGTTCGCTTTCGTCATTCTATCGCCATTTTCTTTCGGAGATTAATTTTACCCGTGGCAACATCGTTTGCAAACAAACATCATGGCGAGAAAGAAAGTGTAAATTAGTTATATTGCCATTAAATTTGATAATACGGAGGAATGTTTGGTTATGTATTGTTCTTTATATTGCTTGATTGGAAATACAAATACAAAATTCGAATTTTTGATGTGCATAATATCTATACTTGGGGTTTTTCAGGCCGAAAAGCGGAGCGTTAAGCAAAATGTAAACATTTTGGACGCGTATATACACCCGAATCTAATAGATAAAAATGTAATTAATTTTTGTAAACAATTTTTCTTGTTTTATCTGAAATAGGGTTCAGATTATGAATATATAAAGTAATTTTAATAGTTTAATACCTTGAACTTTTTTTCGATAAAACTTAAAGCAGTAGTTTTATCGTCAGATAAATTCTTCTGTCATTTATCGTCAGATAGTGTTTAAACTTCGTCGTATCTAACGTCAGATATTGTTTAAATTTCGATAAAATTTAAAGTAGTAGTTAACTCCGAGAGTTTTTTTTTTTTTAATTTTTTTGAAGTTTTCTCGAAATATACAGTAAACTATGAAAGATAGATGCAAATAGAAAACGACAAAAATATATAATAGAAAATTTAGTATTAAAATCTATATTTATTATTAAAAACAAGCTCTTATAGTTTTCGAGTAATCGTCTTATAAATTTGAAGATTGAAATTTTTGGTTTTTCAAGATTGTAATGCTTATATCTCAAAAATTAAAAAGAGCTAGCTAGCTTTGATCAATAAACAAAAATTGGTAGCTCCTTGAAAGCTCTATAAGAGCATATAGTTGAATTTTGGATCAAGCTCTATTTTTTCTTAAAACACTTAAAAATATCTGACCGAAACATACACAAGCACATCTTGTGCAAAATTATCTGTAGTCTGTATTAATCTTTTTATACTTTCCTTACAATGTACAAGTTCCTTCATGAGTCGTCATGAATCCCTTTAATTTTCGATTAAAGTGTTTTAGAGCTGCAGAGCTGGGTCATTTTGCATAGGAAAGCGATTATACCCCGTCGATTGAGAAATGTTGCCGGTCCTCTAGCGGCGAGTTGAAGAAGTTAGTGTTCATATCTCGAAAACGAGGCAAGATCGGTGAAAATTTTTAATTACGAGGTTGTAAGATGTTTTGCATTTAGTACGAAAGGTATATAAAATGTAAACTGACCATAAAGACTGAGGTCAACAAAAATTGATAACTATTGCACTGAATTATATGTCTGCTATTTTTATACAACATTTACTGTGTACAGCGAAAGGGTAATAAGAAACAAATTAAAATTAGCTTATTACAAGGATTATTACTTTACCGTATGTATTTCTCACCCTTTTCTTCAGAAGTACTTTAGTATAACAAGATATAGTCATAATTATTCAGGTATGTTGACCACATTCTTTATCTTCTCTTTCATTTTTTTTTCGACCAAGACGGCCCGACCTATCCAAGGGTGTAAGGTATCTGTTTGAACGATAGGGACAGTGCTACCCAATTTAGACTGGAATCTAGTGGGGGCGACAACCAGAGGGACCGTACCCTCCTTCCCTACCGCCAACGTTTGGGAAGAACTTTCGGACTCATATATTTAACGTGCCCGTACTCCGCGTCAACACGGGGGCAGTTTGATTAGAGCAGGGAATAGAATTTGGGTCCTCCGACTGGAATCCCCGTGCTTCAACCACGGGGCTGTACCGCCCCCTCATTCATTATTTTCTGTGCGCATGTTATATACAAACCAAACACGTCTTTCTATAGTAAACAGAGAACGCTGTACAATTTGGAAATTGAAAATTTTCGCCTATTCTTCGTTTTCGAGATATTAATTCTAACTTTTTCCATTCGCTGCTGAAGGTGCTGCAAACTTTTTCAATCGATAGTACATAGTCGCTTTCTTATTAGTAGACCCTTTTTTACAGCTCTAGAAGACTTCAATTGGAAGTTAAAGGATGTATAAGGACGTATGTGGGGACGCTGTATGGTATAACGAGGGCGTGCTCTCAAAATACAAGAATTATTTTCAATATTTGCATAACTCAAGCATAAACAGGATCGTGATGCCTTTAGAAACTTTCTAACTATACAGCAAAGGCAGAAGAGAACCGTTGGATACACTAGAACATCAAGTAAATGTTCAACAAATTCGAAAAGGAAATAGTCTCAAAATGCTGACATTTCAGATATTTTCTTTCATCACCCAACATCGTTTATCTGAAGAATGATCAGTTTCCAATACCTACTGTGAAAAATTTCTGAAAAATCTCGGTAACTCGGGAAAAGTTTTGAACAATCATTGAGAATTTCGAACATTCCCAAGCTTGTCAACAGCCACCAAGTTGGCGACATTTTGCAAATTTGTCGTCAGGTTTATGTACACGGATCTCTATGTAATGCCGATTGGTTACTGTATATGTTGTTTTTCTGCATGGATATTTTTAAGATTGAGAAACGCATCGTGTAAGTACAACCATATTTATAAAGAAATTCAGTATTGTATAGAAAATTCAAACTGGCGTTTTCAATGGATTTATACAATTGGGGCACTGTAGACCAAGAACAAGCGCATTTTTAGCCTGATTTCTCTCTTTCTCTGTGTGTGAGTGTAATTACACCCAAACTTAATACCAATTTTTTACAATTATTATTTTACTACAATTATTTTACTACAGTTATTATTATTATTATTATTATTATTATTGTTATTATAAACGCCGATTGTAATAAAATGTAGTAGTTAAAAAGAATATGAATTACCTTGGTGTTGATTACATTTTGGAATATATATAGAGAGAAGTATCTCTGTTCAGTACAGGATGAATTTCAAATAAAAAATGTCCGTGGCTCTAGTTAAATGGAGCCGAAATAGTTTTGCGTGAAAAACGGGACATCTTTAGACATTTTCAAAACAGTACAAAAGATTAAAAATTCGAATACTAAGTATTCATCTTTGCCGGGCTGTTAAAGCGCTAAAAATTACTTGCTTATTGATAATGGTTAACTACTTTAGTTTTCAAGATATAAGCATCACGAACTTTAGAAACGGGATGTTTTCAATCTTCTTCAATATGACATGAATAATTCCTCGAAAACTAACAGCTTTGTAAAAAAAATAATAATATAGAAACTGGATTTCACGATAAACCTTTTTGTCGCTTATATCGTTGTCGTTTTGTCGCTTATATTGTCGTTTTGTCGCTTTATATCGTTGTCATTTTGTCGCTTTATATCGTTGTCGTTTTATTACTTATATTGTTGTTGTTTTATTACTTATATCGTTCTCGTTTTATTACTTATATCGTTGTCATTTCGTCGCTTTATATCATTGTCGTTTTATTACTTATATCCTTGTTGTTGTGTCGCTTTATATCGTTGTCGTTTTATTACTTATATCGTTGTCGTTTTATTACTTATATTGTTGTCGTTTTGTCGCTTCATATTGTTGTCGTTTTATTACTTATATCGTTGTCGTTTTGTCGCTTAATATCATTGTCGTTTTATTACTTATATCGTTGTCGTTTTGTCGCTTTATATCGTTGCCGTTTTAGTACTTATATCGTTGTCGTTTTGTCGCTTTATATCGTTGTCGTTTTATTACTTATATCGTTGTCGTTTTGCCGCTTTATATCGTTGTCTTTTTATCGCTTATATCTAGCTTTAGTGTAGAAGATATTTTGAGTGAAAGTAAGCAAAATCATGAAAAAACTCACTCGGACAAAAACATTTTAGTTTTTCGAAAGAAACTGCTCAAGATATTAAAATATTGAAATTACATACGCATAACACCCTAGTTTCGGCAAAACAAATACAAATCGTTTACATTTTTATCTGCTAGATTCGAAGATATAATCGTTTAAAGTACTTTTTTCGTAACCCTCCGATGTCAGCCACTGATACCACAACCATAGACGTTATTTACCTCAAAAACGCACTTAAATATTATGACCATGAAAGGTAGTCAACCCAATCTTTAATTGTGAAAATACAAAGTTTCCTGAGATTTAGAATAGGTCGTAAAGAAGAAATTAAAATAAAATTGCGCTGTAACAAAATTGTCCATTTCACTCGAAAATCAAATTAACTTCTGATTACATACCACAAAACACTGACTTCGGCATTGCTATGGTAACCTTCGCCCGTGATGGCACATTTAACATCCACAATGAACATGTGTGGGCGAGTGTGAAACCACATGCAACACATCCACATGCGCATCAGCTACGATTCTCCGTCAGTGTGTGGGCAGGAGTCATCGGCGACCTCCTAATAGGGCCGTATCTTATGCCGGAACGACTTGATGGGAGAATGTACCGTATTTTCCTGCAGGAGGTCTTGTCAGAATTGCTGGAGGATGTTCCAACAAACATCTCGCGGCGTATATGGAGCGCCAGCTCATTGTGGGCGAGAGGCAAAGTACTATCTGGACATCAATTTTCGGGGCCAAGAGATTGGGCGAATTGGTTCCAGGGCTTGGCCCCCACGATCGCCCGATCTGTCGTGTCTCGACTTCTTTTTGTGGGGGTATCTCAAGAGTCTCGTTTGTGACACTCCCCTTGAATCTGAAGAAGCACTCGTACCAAGAATTTTGACCGTTGCTGGCGTAGTGCACGACATGCTTGGTCTGTTCGAGAGTTCAGCAATCCCTACATCGCCGCTGTGAGACGTGCATTCAGGTTGGCGGTCGCTCTTTTGACATATTACTGTAATTATTGTTTATTAAATGTGTGATCATGGCGTAAAGCATTCTGAACCAGCGTGAGGGGGTCACAACCCCCTAGGCCAACTTTTGGTACTATTCCTTTTCTTGTTCTTCTCTTTTTGTTTCATATTTGATTTGGAACTTAAATTTTGGATTATATACAGTTTGCAGAAATTTATTGAAATGAATAAATATAGGGCACTTTTTGTACTGGTTCTAAACAAAACAGTGTTATACAACGGAGGGGAATTTTATAAACAAATTAGAGGAATACCGATGGGCGGTAATTGCTCATCGGCAGTGGCGGATTTATATTTGGACTGTTATGAGAATGGAACTCATTTGTTGAATGATATGTTGTACTTAAGATTTGTTGATGCCATTATCGTTGGCACAAAAGATCAAAACTACGTAAAGGATTTTGGTTTCTATCCGGGTTCAGTTAAATTGGTTGAAATACCTAAGAATGAAGACGGGAGCCTGAATTTTTTAGACGTATGTATTAAGTCAAAAGAAGTTAAAACTACCTATCGTATTTATGATAAGCGTAGAGCTTTTGATTTTGACGTAAACTTTATCACTTCTTGGGAAACTTGCTTAAGTAAGGCTATCTTCCGTAATATAATTGTGAATCAGCTTTTAAGAAACAAAAGATTAAATTCTCGAAGTTGCGATAGAATTGAACAGGATAAAAGGTATTTGAACCACGGAAAAAGGGTTATCCGGTTGGCTTTTTGAACGTAATTGAGCCATTTTTTACGGTATAACTGCAACCGCTGGTTATTCTCAATCACGGACACATTTAAGTTGATGACATGGTACTATATATAAAAGATTTGTGTCGAAAAAAGCATACATTTTCAGGGAGTAACTTGAGGTCTTGTTTATACGAATTCTTGTGTTTAGTTTCAAAGATCATGGTTTTTTCGCCTGTTATAAAGATTTTCTTAGGCATGATGACCTAAAAACGGAATGGCACTGGCATCCGGGAGTGTGGCCATGGCGTAAAGCATGCTGAACCGGGGTGAGGGGGTCACAACCCCCCTAGGCCAACTTTTGGTACTATTCCTTTTCTTGTTCTTCTCTTTTTATTTCATATTTGATTTGGAACTTACCTTTTGGATTATATACTTTACAGTGTTGCGAAGCAGCGTGGCGCTTTACTTCATTTGTAACTTAGTGTTATTTAAGTTTTAGGGATTTGACTAAAATTTTAAATTAACGTTAAACTTTTTTTTAAATAATAAATTTGCTTGTTTTTAAAGTTAAATTATTTGCCTTTAGAATTGTTATTATTCAATAACCTGTCTTAAATTATTGTATTACACTTTTGTAGTATATATATATATATATATATATATATATTATATATATATATATATATATATATATATTATTGATTTACTTATATTTTTATGCTACTATCTATCTGTGTGATGTAAATGACGTAAATAAAATTTTTAAAATATCCTTAGATTTCGGGGGGAGCAATATGGGGGATTGGATTCGCCGTGCTGGGAGAAAGAAATCTGTGGTGAATAATACATATATTGGAAGGTAAGAATACATCTTTGCTTAGTGTAAAAATTGGATTTATTTGAGATTAGTTTATGTTAAATTATTAGTTCATATGATATTAAAAATGCAACTTTTCGACAGTGTGCAATATATTTGTGAATAAAATTGATCAATTTTCCTGATATTAGCAATTCCTTTTTTGATCCGTCACATCAAAAAAATTATTGATTTTTAGCGAGGTCACAGGAAAACTCTAATTTTTGTAATAATTTTTCTAGAATTCTGTAAATTGATAATATGCAGTGAAAGTCATATATTGCCCACATCATATTACTTTGTCTACATACATAGTATAATTTAGAGGAAAACATTGTATCAAAAATTCCTATTAAACTTTTCATCTGGAAAATCACGTTTTTAGCATCCCTGAACTCGAATCGAACATTTTCGAGGTGATGTCTGCGTGTATGTGTGTATGTTAATGTGTGTATACATGATAGTATGTGTGTATGTTAGTGTGTGTGTGTCCGTGAGTCTGTGAATGAAATATTTATTAAGCGAATGAAGAGTTTTGAATTTGGCACGATTAAATACATCAGTGAAAATTGTAACCCTACTGATTTTATACGCAATCAAATATCCTGAAGACCTTTAATTTTTGATAAAATCATTAAAAAATATCTTAAATAATGACAAATAAATAATCATGTCAGACGTAATTTTTTATACGAAAATAAAGGACAAACTTTAGAACACTAACATAAACCGTTCTTGAGATATTATATGTTTTTCAAATAAATTTACCAGAAAAGTTTCATAAAATTAAAGAAAGTAGTAAGTATCATCTAATATGCTCGCTTCCCATATGCAATATTATACAACAAATATTTTAAATTCTCAATTCTCGTAAATGTAGCTCGCCCCATTCACGAGAGAAGATGCCTTTAAAATAATTTTAAATTTTAATGTTAAATTGTTCTCCGAAGATCATGTCAACTGAATTTTCCTGAGGATTTTGTGCTTATGTATAAATATACCACAAACGCTCAATTTCAATGGACGTTGTGTTACGTCAATGTCAAAAACATTTTACGGTGGATTTTATTTTTGTATCTATGCCATGGAGAAAGTATTTATGTACTTTTTAAAAATGAGTTATGCCGATTTTAAAAAAATTGGATGTGGGCAACATATGACTTTCCTTATATAATGTAATGAATTTACTTACAGTAAATAAAAATAGATTTTTCTTATAGTAGATACTAATATTCTTTCCAAGATATTGAATTTTCGACAATTAATCGTCATTTTCATTGATTTAGCGTCATTTTTATCCATTTGGCGAGATTTTCGTTAATTTGGCAACATTTCAAAAAGTCGCCAAGTTGGCGACATTCCGCCAAATTTGTCGCCAAAATCTCATGCGTTATGGACGAAGAAATAAGTTGTTCTTACAGCAGATAAATGACTATCGACGTTCAAATACAAAAGTATTACTCAAAGTATCTTTTTCCATGAATGGAACGAGCTAGATCCACGAGAATGAAGTCACCCAATTTATCGCATGGTATTACATATGAAAAGTAAACATGTTTCTCAATAGGAAATATTTTTTTTTCATTTTATATGACTTTTTGATAATTTTTTTGAAAAATGTGCAATATCTCGAGAACGGTTCATGTTAGCGTTCTAAAATTTATGTCAATCGTTTTCTAATGAAAATTTACATAAGAAATGTCTATTTCCGTAACTTTATTAGTGGTTTTGATTTTTTGACGATTTTTTCAAAATTTTATTTGAAAATTTAGGGGGGTTCTGAACATTCGATTACATATAAAAACAATAGGCTTCCAGTGTTTACGGATTGTAATTTTTGTACCAAATTTGGTTCGAATCGGTCCATTCGTTTTTCAGTTATCGTCTCCACAGTCTCATTGACACACACACACACATACACACACATAGACATCACTTCAAAAATGTTTGATTCGTGATCAGGGATGCTTGAAACGTGCTCTCCCGTCGAAAACTCGAATTCGAATTTTCGACCCCGTCACAATACTTTCCTTATATATTATGTATATAAGGAAAGTAATATATATTCGGTATAAGTATGCAATTTTCTTTCTCAAGCCTATGTCGAATTGTCTGGAATAAAGTTTCTTGAAAAGGTGTTACCCTCCTTCCTCTAAGTTAAATATAAACATCGTAATTTAACATAAGATTAAAGGAGAAAATTTTTGTTCAAGAATGAATTCTTTTAACAATTTAACGGTATAAAACATTTTAATACATATAAAATTAAGCATGCATGCATTTATAGTTTTAAAAATATATTAAAATTAATTATTGCACTAGCCGAATACCCGTTGAAAATCAACGGTCTGGTACTTAGCAACCCCTGATTAATGTAAATTTTTGAATAATTCGTGTTTCACGTTTATTCGGCAAATCGAATATTTTGGTGTGCGGAACTCTCTAAAGAAGAAAATATTGTAAATTTTAAATTGCGCACGTCTTCTTTTCGAACTATCTACCAGTACACGAAATTATAGTCTCTATCTCATCCCGAAGCATATTATTTTATCATCTCCCCTTTCGAATGTTTTTCTGTGCAGCACACTCATAAAGGAATATTTTTGAAAAATTCTGTAAGCCTTGGGTTTCTTATCAGATGATTGGCCCATATACCAAATATCAAGCCTCTATCACATTTAAAGGGAGCGTGTCTCATTTATTCCGAAAATCGAACATATTGGTGTTCGGCACCCCTAAAGTTGCAAATATTGGAAATCTGAAATTGCACGCTTTCTTCCTTTCAAACTATCTACCAGTACACCAAATTTGATGTCTCGATCCTATCGTGAAGCATGTTTTTCTATCACTTCATATTTTGAACGTTTTTCTGTGTTGCACCCCCTTAAATGATCATTTTTGAAAAACCGTAATAATCGTAGGGTTTTTTATCAAATGATTACCCCATATACTAAATTTCAAGCCTCTATCACATTGTAAAGGAGGCGTTTTTCATTTGTTCGTCAAATCGAATATTTTAGTGTACGGCACTCCCTACAATAGCAAATGTTGGAAAACTAAAATTGCACACTTTCTTCCTTTCTAGCTATCTACACTTATACCAAATTTGAAGTCTCTATCTTCTCGCGAAGCATGCTTTTTCTATCATTTCACCTTTCGAATGTTTTTCTGTAGAGTACACCCCCCCCCCATCCTTAAATATACAATTTTTAAAAACTCCATTCTACTTGGGTTTTCTATCAAATGATTCGTTCATATACTAAATATCATGCCTCTATCACGTTCTAAAATGAGTGTTTCTACTTCATTCCGAAAACCAAACACTTTTGTGTGCAACACCCCCTAAAGTAGAAAATATTGGAAAACTGAAATTATACAATTTGGTCCTTCCAAACTATCTACCCATACACGAAATTTCAAATCTCTATCTCATTACGAAGTATGTTTTCTTATCAATTCACCTATCGAACGTTTTCCTCTGGAGCACCCCTTTAAACTAACGTTTTTGAAAAACTATAATCGTCTTGGGTGTTTTTACCAAATGATTATTCCGTATATCAAATTTTAAGCATCTATCAAATTTTAAATGAGCCGTTTCTCATTTATTCGGTAAATCGAACATTTTGGTATGCGGCATCCCCTTAAGTAGAAAATATTGGAAATCTGAAATTGCACACTTTCTTCCTTTCGAACGATTTACCCATACACCAAATTTGAAGTCTCTATCTTATGGCAAAGCATGATTTCCTATCATTTCACTTTTCGAACGTTTTGGTGTGGAGCGTCCCCTCTAGAGAACGGTTTCGAAAAATTCGATTTTTCCAGGGAGTTTTATTGAACGATAGAGCTGTGTACCAAATTGCAAGTCTCTATTTATTCGAGAAGTGCCTAAAACAAGCGTGACAGACAGACAGACAGTTGGCAATTATTATATATAGATATTATTTTTAACGTTAGTTTAATTTACAATATTTCGCATTTATATATAAAGGTACTTCAAATCCAACAATATTAAACAGCAGATACAATCTGTGGAACGGTGTGCATAAAGCGAAGTTATTACATTATGTAAGGAAAGTCATATGCTGTCCACGTCATTTTTTTCGTAATGGATTACAAAAAGGAGTGACACGGGTTCCAGCGTCATATTAAAATATCTGAAAAATAATATTAGTTAGTTTACCGAGACCGAAAGCAAACTTAAGAGTTCTTCAACCTTCTTTTGAGATTAGTACATAGCTCGTCAAGTATTCACTGTTGATAGATGGTGTGGCAGCAAAGAATATATGCCTGGTTTATGCAATCTGGGTTTACATTGAAATAAAAAAAAAGTCATTTCCAAATGTGAAGATCCCTTTCGTAATTAAAAAGAAAAAAAAATAACTTATCAAAGAGAAAATGTGAGAAAAGAAATTTCCCAACTCATTAGAATAAGGAAACTAAAGAAAGTAAATGATTTTTCCTGCATCAATTCGTTTACACAGAATTTAGAATTGATTTTTTTTTTGCATCTGCAAACTTTTATATTTCTCTTTAGAATTAAATACATTCCATTCGTAGTGCATATGAGTTTTTATAAAAACTAAAAACTAATACGGTAAGGAAAAAAACACTATTATGGACAACGCAACATTTAAATTTGATTTTTGATGACTGTGTTGACACACATATACGCACACACACACGTACACACAAAAATAAATGGTGTTTGGCTCCTCTGGACTATCTTATACCAGAATACATTCATAACTTGTAAATATTTTTTTTCCCAATTTTGCAAGAAATTTTTTTGAAAACTCTATATCGTTAGTCCTAATGATCACAATTATAGCACGTTACCCTTCATTTTAAAGGGCTTGAAAAGAAAATCTTTCGGTTGATACTAAGTTTGCTGTTGTGCCCCTCAGAGACTACTATCACAAGCACAAAAATTGTTTCTCGGATATTTTTCACTACAATGATTGCAACTGGTAAGTTTTATAATAATGTAACGAACCTTGCTGCCCCAACCGGGAATCGAACCCTAGATCTCCGAAATGGCCAGTTGACGCTCTAGCGTTAAGCTTCTTCTTCTTCTTCAGTGGCCTGACAGCCCAGGATGGGCCCTTGCCTTCCGCAGTATAGAACTCCAGGCTCCCCTATCCCTGGCCAAAGACCTCCAGTTCAAAACTTTTAAAATTTTAAAGTCCTTTTCCACACAGTCAAGCCATCTGAGTTTAGGTCTTCCTCTTTTACGGGTGCCGAATGGTCAGGCCGAAAAGACCTTTTTTGTTGTACGGCTTTCGGCCATCCTGCACAGGTGACCCACCCATTTAATTCTCTGAATCGTGATGTAATTGACTATATCTGGTTCATTAAAAGACTTATAAAGTTCAGAATTAGTTCGTCTTCTCCAGATATTGTTACAATTTAAGCCACCAAAAATACCTCTCAAGATTTTTCTCTCAAAAACAGAAATGATGTCTTTAACTTTTTCTGTCATTGCCCAAGTCTCAGCAGAGTAGGTAAGAATGGGTCTGATTAAACTTTTGTAGATTATAATCTTCGTTAGCGTTAAGCTACTGGAACGAAATTGCAAGATCTTATCGTTGAAGTGGACTTTACATTCTCCTTTCTCTAATGTCATATTGGCGGGCAACTGACAATCTGACTGACTATTTCCTGTTATTTTTATCTCAGGTTAGCCTTCTGGTACTACTATTTTTACTCAGGTTAGTATCCTGCGTGGTCGTTATGTTCTTAATTTGAAATCGAAGCTCAATCTTCAAGAGTCCACTGGATCCGCAATAGGAACACTTCAAGACCTCAGACATATTTGTACTAATCTACAGGGTTGTTCGGGTGCCATTGTAATGAGCTTTGCTGCCCCAACCCGGAATCGAACCTTGGATCTCCGAGCTGGCCAGCCGAAGCTCTACCGTTGAGCTACTGGGATGAAATTGCAAGCACTTATTGAAGTGAACCTTGCAATGATTGAGCCATAAATAACCCTTTTTATGTCAGTTTTTAACACTTTACAACAAAGTTGAAAAGTGTTTATGACTTTGTTCATTCTGTCTGTCTGTCTGTCTGTCCGTTAGCACGATAACTGCCGTAAAAATGACTTAATCAAAATGAAATTTTAGTATGTTGTTCAGACGGTCTGTAGAACCTATGGGAATATAAATGAATAATATTACCCAATTAGTTTTGGATTGAACCCGGGTCGAAAAAATGAAGTACATTGAGCCCTATGGGACCTACTTTTTCAAACATTTTTTAAGCGGATTTAATTCACAAATTGCTTCGAAAATTTTAGGTAATATTCAAATTGTTCCATAAAATATATAAAAAAAAATTCAGTGAAATATATTCAGTAGTTTTTTAAATAAAAATTAAAATAATAATTACACCTCTTATATGAAACGATCACGTGACCATGATATGAAACGATCACATGACCCACTTCAAAATGATATATGGCATCCATCTTGTTTCAAAATCGTGATTTCTTTAAGTTCTTTTTAATTCATATTGAGTGTTGTATCCGTCCTAAAACTACTTTATTTTTGCTTAAATTCTGTGCATCTACCTACTGAAACAACGCAATGACAATATATTTGAGTTTAAATTCTCATCTAAATTTGATTATTTCTACAACTAAGCCTATTTTTCACCTATGTAAAATGTAAACAGCAAAATATATAGAATGAGTTGTATTAGAATTCCTGTATTTTTTTAACACAAAATAATTTAGTCCATGGAGTCTGCATGCCTGATATGAATGAAATATTAATTGATTTCATAAAGAGAAGGACGATTTTTTTCGATGAAGTTTCAAGCATAGAGTTTAATTTTTTGTAGCTCCATGGTCTTAAACAAAATGTTTAAATAAAATAAATTATTATAGTATTGTGATGAATGGGAGAAAGTTATGAATGAAATCCTGTTTTTATAGAGAGATTCAGGCGTGTTATTTTTTCTATGACGTCATTTGAATGAATGTCAGTTGTTTTCAAATATAATAAATTATTGTAGTATTATGATGATTCTAAAACTATTACCGAGAAATGTATCGCATTTTAGAGATGTTTAAATCAGGCAATTTATATTTCAATGCCGTCATTTGAATAAAGTTCATTTTTTTTCGATGAAGGTTTAAGTTTTCAAATATAATAAATTAATGCAGTATTGTGATAAGTTTCAAAATATTACCGAGGAATGTATTGCATTTTAGACTTGTTTAAATAAAATTGCATTGAAGTTGGAAAGTGTTTCATATTCAATGCTTTAAGCATGATTGATCTTTCTTGTTATTTTTATGTCACTTTTTGTTTTACGTTGCAATATTAAGAAAACATAAAATTTCGAATAAATTTCAAAGTTTTCGCTTGAGTTTCGAAAAATTCTATCTAATTATAGATTTTTCGTTAACAAAGCCGGATAAAACTTTCGTGTAAATCCATTAATAGTTGTGTTGTTGTTGTTGTTCTTAATCCCTAATTGGTCCAATAAATTTAGACCAATTCCATCAGTCCATGAACTTCTAAAAAATCTAAAAACAAAAGAGGATTTGAAAACTCTTCATCCAACTTAAAGTCAATACAGTTTAAATTATGCTCAGGCGAAACCTGAGTTGTCCTGCACTTAGTGCAGAGCTTAAAAACCATGCTCATAGGTGAGACTTCTCAAATGTCCACTAGCAAAGCGAGACAAACAGGTCTGCCAGGACCTCTGACCCTCGAAAGAAAGGGCACCCCCCAGGACGCCTTCCAGAGTACCAGCCATGTGCCGGAGGGACATTCCAGAGATCGCTGTAAGTCCTCCTGCACTCCGAGAATACCTCACTAAAAGTAGAAGGCATATCATGCCGGTGAAATTCCATAGAATCAGCCCTCGCCAACGAGTCCGGTTTCTCGTTTTCCACATTAATATTTGTGGCGGCTATAGCGTACACAAGAAATTGATCACAGACAGACAGACGGATATCATTCTAAAAATATTCAAAACTTGTTCAGGAGGTCCTACAACAGATATCGGCTTCAAAATCTCGAAAGTGAAAAATTTTACGAAAACAATACTTTTTCATTATTGTATTATATAGTTTTATAAATTATTATTAAGTAAAAAATATTATATTATTTAGCATTGTTAAGTATTATTTAGTATGTTATTTCATAGTATAACGTGGAATTAGTTGGAGTTGACGTGGAAAATATATGTTTTCAAGCAAACGCAATGTGCTAACTTAGCGAGAATGATGCTGATATGTTAATCATATATTATTGCATTTATTAAGGTGTTTAACCGAATGAAATAATTTAAAATTTTATACGATCTTTGTTAGAAATTTATTCGAAATATTCAGAGTGTCTCTTAGAAGGTCCACAAATACCAATGTTCATTTGATTTTAAGCTTTCTGAATCAAGGGTTGCATTTAAATCAATTAAAGACTCGTTGGCTCACATAGAAAGGTGCATGCATATGCGCACATGGATGCAAGTGCACCCGCCCATACGCACATACGTACGCAAGCAGAATAACTTCAATTAAACTTGAACGTTATGAAAATGAATAATAGAATGATCTCCCGCGAGCTTTTCCCATGAAATTCGCAAGCTCGTTTTATAAATTTGTATTGGCCTTTGTTAACAAAGCACACGATCAACACTCCCAAATGGCTTATCTGAGCATGAAAAGTTAGATGGAGAAAATTTTCCTTCAGACGGAGCTCCTGTTCTGGCTGAATGCCCTTTTTTATCAGCACAATTTTGTGTCTGAAAAGAAGTTTCTGACACTTCAGTGTCTGAGAATTTGATATCTGAATTTAAAGTTCAGAAATATGTTTTTTTATATTGTAGTACTTTTATATATTTCGATATCAGTAAAGCAGCATAAAGATCTTCAAGCGCATGCATTTATTCAAATATCCTTTTTAATTTCCTTTGAAATAGAGCAGGAAAGTTCTTCCCAATCTAAAAAAATCTGATGTGGGCAGCACGTGACTTTCCTTATATAATGCAATGAATTTACTACTTTTACAGTAAAAAAAATAGGTTACTCTTGAAGTAGATACTTATATTCTTTCCAAGATATTTGATTTTCGTCAATTAAAAGTCATTTTCATTGATTTAGCGTCATTTTTATCCATTTGGCGAGATTTTCGTTAATTTGGAAACATTTAAAAAAATTGCAAAGTTGGCGACATTCCGCCAAATTTGTCGCTAAAATATCGCCAAGCGTTATGGACGGAGACATAAGTTATTCTTATAGCAGATAAATGACTATTGGTGTTTAAATACAAAAGTATTACTCAAAATATCTTTTCTCATGAATGTAACGAGCTAGATCCACGGCAATGAATTTACCAAATTTATCGCATGATATTACATATGAAAAATGATGGTTTCTCAGCAGTTAATATATATATTTTTTAATTTATGGAATTTTTTGAAAAAATTATTAAATTTGCAAGATCTCGAGAACGGTTCATGATAGCGTTCTAAAGTTTATATCAATCGTTTTCTAAGGAAAAATTACATAAGAAATGTCTATTTACTTAACTTTATTAAAGGTTTTGATTTTTTGATGATTTTTTCAAAATTTCACTTAAGAATTTAGGTTCTGAACATTCGATTATGTTTAAGAACAATAGGTTTCCAGTATTCACGGAATGTAATTTCTGTAACAAATTTCATTCGAATCGCTCCATTCGTTCGTGAGATATCGTCCTCACAGACTCACTGACACACATACACAGATATCACCTCAAAAATGTTCGATGCTTGATCAGGTATGCTTGAAATCTGCTCTCCCGTCGAAAACTCGAATTCGAATTTTCGACACACATGAATTTTCACAATACTTTCCTTATACATTATATTACGTATATAAGGAAAGTAATATCTTTGAATACAGAGTTTATCTCGTTGTTCATAAAGAACAAAAATATATTTAACCAATCCCTATCTCAAATATTGGGAAGATTAATGAAAGTTTTCCGTTCAAAAAGCTACTGTTAACAACAAAATAAAAATCTTAAAAGGGAAAACATAATGCTTATGTGAAAGAGGATAAAACTAAAACTTAATCTTGTTAAAAAGAGCATTTGGATATTAATCTACATGAATTAGGTAATATATTTAAGAATTTATTTTTTTCAATTTGGGAAGGACGTTCTAAAATAATAGTCAACGACTCATATTAAATTAAAATCAGATAACAAATGCCATTTAATGGTAATATAATTCGCTTAATTGCTAAAATGTGTTAAAACTTCAATAAATAAATAAAATATTATAACGGTAATTGGCACGAAAAAACAAACCAAATAAACAAACAATAAAATACCTATAGAATTTTATTATCTCAGAAACGTTTTAGATTTTAACTTCAGTGCGAAGCACTGAACACCAAATGGCAACCACGAACTGCGGAAATGCTACATTACAGCAGTGGTGGCGCCACCTAGTGTGATACAAAATAAATAAAACAAGGAAATACAATATGATGCTGCATGTTCTGTTTTTAATCCGATGAATAGCTCTCGGATACGATTCTTATTCAGGGATGATTAAGCTGTGAAAATGGGTCTAAAACTACAGTAGAATTTTCGACCTCGTCACAAAGCTTTCCTTATTAGAGTATAGAACAGTAAGTTGTAAGTGGAAGACCAAACGCGGACTGAATTTCACAAAAAATGCCTATACTTCCGTCAAAGCTAATTTGTGAGCAGAGATGTATAGAAAAACTGTAAGTCTCTGCTTCGCTATGTAATCCTATTAATAGTTAAAAACTAAAATATTTATATATAAAGCAGACTGTTTTACTATCTTTAAAATTAAAATTTTAAATTCGTCTTATAATAGAATTCAATAAAAAAATGTTCTTCATTGCTGTTCAAAAGAGATTGTAACACTGTGGTAATCATCTGGTTAATATGCATATAATCCTGTAGTATAAAAACAAAATAGGCAACCACAGATTTCACGATCAGGTGTTAACTTTCTCCAAAGTATGGTCATCTTATACCAAGTTTCGCAACGGGTATGAAAATTACTATTCTCTAAGTAAATTTAATTCGGGTTAAATTGAATTTAGTGGATCATCGGCCTAAACTCAGAACATTATCTATACTTTAGGTTTAATTTGATTGTTGATATTTTAAAATGATGTTTTACTTCTTGTAGTTACTTATGGATACAATCTTAATAAAATCACCCAGTATATAGCGATTAGCTTTAACAACCTTAATTTAAGGATGTAGATCTGTTAAATATTCTGTAGATATAAATCATATATGTACATTCATAAGCTACAGCGTGCCTGCAGTTTAAAAAAAATTAATCATTCTCGCTCTATATGGAATAAGCACGCATTCTTTCGACTCCGTAAGTTAGAGTAATGTTTAAAAAATTGCATCACCGAAAAAAAATTATATATATATATTGTTAAAAATGAAAAATACTTATTTAATGAAATAAGAATGTCATACATTTCTTTTTATTTTCGATTATTTGACACACTCTATATAAATAATATTTGTGCATCACTGTTTCGACTACATAGAATGCTTTTGCGACATATTAACTTCTTACGAGGAGAAATCCCTTTTACAGGCAACTATTCCTATTGCATGAAAGTAGGGTTGCCAGACCTTTGCAAATTTTCGGGATTTGGTTGCTCCATTTGATGAAATATCGCTAACTTGGCAACTTCTGGTGAGTTTTCGAAAATGCTAGAACTTTCTAGAATTATTGATTAGCTTCGAGGATACCAATCTATTTTTAGAAATTTCTATGGGGAGTATATAAGAAAGTCATTGTTCAGTTTGTGGTGGTTGTTGTGATACAAATCAAAGTGAATACTGAAATACGTCAGAGTTTTGAGAATAGTACCTGCTATTTTGTGAATTATTTGAGTATTTAATTGTTGTTTTATTGTATCTGATAATTGTTTAGTGATCTAAGGCACTTATCGAGCTATTCGCTGTACATTGTTCATATTTACGTTTATTAGTGCTTTTAAACAAAAGCGTGGCTATTTAGAAATTCAGATTTAATTTTGTACCCTGAGAGTACGCTCACAATTTGAGAGGATACTGTATAGTGCCCTCCTCTTCAATGTATGCATTTGCGGCATCAAAGACATCTGGTCAAAGATGTTTGGAACCTGTACCCGAAATATAAGAACGGAGCCGAAGCTAGCTTTTGCTCTATGATTATAATGCCAGTCTTGTAAGCACCAGGTCCCTGGTTCCGGCATGGCAACATCCTTTCCGCCACAATGATGACTGGACGTTCGAACAACGCAACCTTCTAACGCCAACGATCTCATCTCTCAACACGAGATGGCAGCACCACACGGAGTCAGAGGCCTTGACACTCCCTTCCTGGTTGACCACGACTGACGTCACGCCCGAGGAGACACGCCTCCCGGCCTTCAGCCCCTCAACTGAGTTATCGTATGGCTCAGCGGCCCCCCTCCTCGCCGAAATTCGGCCGGGCCTTCTCATCATGTGAGGGAGTGTGCGGCAGCAAAGACATCTGATCAAAGATGCTTGGAACCTGTACTCGAATTATATGAACGGAGGAGAAGCTAGTTTTTGCTCTATGATTATAATATCGGTCTTGTAAGCACGAGGTCCCGAGTTCAGGCCTGGCGACGCTCAATCGCCGCACATTAATGTTAAACACTTTCTTATATTTTTGTATAGAAGAAGTATTTGTCCTCAGAAAATTTTCAAATTCGAAATTTTGACGAATGAGAACATTTTAGGACATAAAAGTTTTCGAAAAGTGTTAAAAAATCTCGAAAGCTTTCGAAAACCTGTCCCTCTATGTATGTGTGTATGTCTATGACGTGTGGATATTCAAGAAAGAAGACAGCTACTACTACCAAATATTATGTGTACATTACATAAAAATCTAAACCTAGATTGGATTTTTAGTAATAATTAGAATTTAAATTATTCGAATTGTAAAATTGTCAGTATACTATGTCTATTGGAATGTAATGATAAGTCGTGGAGCAATGATGGTAATATATTCTGTGCGGAAATGGATAATTCGAAGTATACTATGAGTTTAATTGTATCAAAATATTTTATACTAACATATGTAAGCCAAATACATCCAGCGGAGTCACTAAGTTGTTGCCAACTTTAAAAAGAAAATTGTACAGTATTTTTAGGAAATATTTTGAAAAATATCATGAGAATGAAACCTGATATATTTTCCAAATATTCCAATATATATATTTTCCAAATATTCTAGATCACAAGAAGATGGGTTTGCTCCGTTTTCACTTTTGCAAAGCTTCTATCTCAAAATCTAAAAGTGATAGCTAGAAACAATAGGCGAGTAATTTATTATCCTTTGAAAGTCGTATAGCAAGATATAATTGGATTTTAGATCGGATTTTTAGTTTCTGAAATATATTATAATTTCGATATTTTAATATTTTGAGGTATTTTTGAAATATGGTTCTAATTTCGATAGTTTAACTAGCTATTAGCAGTAAGCGAGTAAATTATAAGGCCTTGAAAGCCCTACGAGGATATTATAAATTGAACTTTATTGGAGTTTCGGTTTACGAAGTGTTAATTGCGCAAAAGCGTTTCGGCTCTATAGGATTAAAACCACTTCCGATTTTTATATGCCAGGAAAGTTGCACGTGTTCTTTTTACGGTTTGCTAGTTAGCTGATTTGAAACGTTAAATGTTTTATGTTATTTAAGACTCCGGCTGTTTGTCATTCCATCAGCAGCAAATAATACACATTTAATGTTACATAATAAAAGAAGATTGTATTTCTGTCTATGTGTGTGAGTCGTCTGTAGCGAATACGCTAAGCTTCGGACAGCTGTCAAATTTGGTACAGGATTAGCTGAACTTCCGGAATGACAGGCCACATTGAGCTTTTTTAAAAATTCGAATTATTTTTTTAGTTATTTTGTGTGGAAGGACAATTCTGAGTGTTTTTCACTCAAGTTGGTTCTTTAGAGATCGAAAACATTATTACAGAGTTTCCAACTTGAGGTCTTCAGAAAGAGCATTCTTTCTAACGATCTTTGAACCGAATCTGAGGAACTTTTGATTCATGTTTATTTATTTATTTTTAAATACATCGAAATATGCGTACTTTATTTTTCATTTTCTTATTTCACAGTATCCAACAGAGGAAGCTGAGTACTATTCTGTAGTTTGGCGAAAACGTAGGCGTATATCTTTATATTCTAACAATTTTTTGATTACTTATTTTATGCTTTTCTGTTAATGTTTAACCAAAAGTAGTTAGGAACGAGATTTTCTATTCCGTTCCGTCGCCGGTTGGCGTAACACAAACTGGCGTTACTATGGTGAGTAGTAGACGTTTGTGCGCATGCGTTGGAAATTGTTGCGCGTGATTACACATTCAGTGAAACTAAATGCTTGGGACAGGTGGGACTGATTTAGGTTCAAATCAGACGATTTGGAAATTGAGTGGTGTTAGCTGTATCTGCATTACGAGTGCTTATTTTCTACCCGTGCAATACCGCGTAATTTATTCTAGGTGTTTACAAACCTTTAGTTATTTTGTAGAAATATTAAAAACTAGTAGATATATACGGTGTTGTTCGTAATTTAAAATATGTGAAAATTCTAAACGCATTCATATTGTTTTTAAAGTACTACATTAAAACATTCAATTTAATTCCCGTTTAAAACACAAAAAGTAGAAGCATAGGAAAATCTGAAGAATAACACATATTGGTCCCATTTGTAAACCAACGTACATAGCCATGAATTTTGGTGAATATACGGCAAATCGAAGATTCTGAAATGATATCAAAAGTTTTTCCTGAACCATTTTTGCCCATTTGTAACGATCATTTAAATACATTTGAATAAAAATTAATTTAAAAAATATTTTTTCAATATATTACCGTAATCTTATATTCCTTAGATGTAACAGATATAACAATATAGAGAAATATAATACCGTTTTTTTCTGAAATGTAACTGCCCTGAAAGAAGTACAAGAATCTCTGATTTCTACTTACAAAATTATCTTCAGGGGCAGATCTTGAAAAGATTACTATTTTTATCGTGTTCCAATCATTGCTGAACACATTAGAAAATGTGAGTTTGAGAAAACTTTGCCAACAAAGAAAAAAGATAACTGAAAATATCAGCAGAAAATCTGAAAAATTCAAGTAATATAATGTCTGACGTCCATAACTGATACAACCCAATCAAAAATATAATACATTTCATTTAGGAAAACTTATTTTTATACCCATTTCCTTATTATTTAAATCATTTAAATAAAATAAAAATCGTCTGCCAGATGAACACATTTGTTTTAATTGTGTTGCTAATCAACATGATATAAATTTTCGGAAAATAAAGTTTCTGAAAATTATAGTCTGCATAATGCTATTTTTATGAGATTTAATTTTACGTTTTTTATTAATATTTCAACAACCCCTGGTCTTAGAAACTCGAAACATGAACAGAACAGAGTTATTCGAAATAATGCAGAGAATAACCATACTAAATTAAAAAAAAAATCCGTTAAAAACTGCAGATTTGTATACCGAACAGACATATTTCCATATGTATATATATATATATACACACAGATGAAACAAATAGTACAATCATTTAAGATACTTTAGATTAAAAAGATGGATACATATTTTTGATTTAAAAATGAAGAATAGAGTAATGGAGGTAATACAATACTCTAAGATAAAAAGTAAAACACGTTTGATGTAAAATGAGCGACTTCAATTTTTCTTATCTTTTGAAAGAATAAATGGGTATTATATGCGCAGGATGCATTTTTGCAAAAACCTTATTCTTTCAAATGATTCATTTACAGAATTAAGAGAGAGACAGGTTTTATGAAGCATGTTTTTCTAATTTCACGTTAAGATTTAAAGCATTGTTTGTGTATGAGGAATGATAAATGCTTTAATTTGGTGAAATAAAAATGTTCAGAGGAATTTTAGAGATAAATGAACTAAATCGGAAAAGGATTAATCAGAAATGTATGGAAAATTTATCAAGATTTTTTTTCTGTTTGTGTATTATTATTAAATATTATCATTAAAATTTATATTATTATTATTGTTAATAATTAAACTATATTATTAATTGTTCATTGTAAATAGTAATTATATCTTACATAATAAAAAACGATGTTTGTCATTTTGCCTGTCTGTGTGTCGTCAGTAGTGAAAAATCTTATCTTCGGACAGCTGCGAAATTCGGTACTGGGTTAGCTGAAAAGACAGTGACTAGACGCCTAAAAGACTGCCCACAAATACTACGATATTGAAAATAACTTGATTACGATAGTGGTGTACTGTATTTTATCGAACATTTTAATATTCTTAATATTTAAAATGTTTCACTATGCTTTACCTTTACTCAAACAATATATAGCGGACTTTTGCCACTATTCAAGGCCTTTGCTCGATTCAAGGGAAAAACACCTTTACAGGCAGTTGTTCCTATTACATGAATTCAGGGTTGCTATTATGTAAAATTCAGGGTGGGGTTGTCAGATTTGGAGATTTATCACCAATTATGCGACTTTTTCCGATTTTTCGAATGCACTAAAACTTTCTCAAAATAGCGAATATTCTGGGAGATACAATCCCCTCCTTGAAGTGTCTGTGGTGAGTATATAAAAGGAGTCATCGCTCAGTTGAAAAATAGTTGACGTAATACGAATGAAGGTGAATAGTGAGATATGCCAGAGCTTTGAGAATAGTATGTATTATTTTGTGAATTAGCTGAAAATTTAATTGCTGTTTTATTGTATCTAACAGCCGTTTAGTGACCTTGCAAGATAGTTACCGAGCTGTTTGCTATATATTGTTCCTGTTTAAGCTTATGAGTGCTTTTATATAAGAGTGTTAGTTATCCAAAATGTTGGACTCATTTGTGTATCTTGAGAGTATGTACACGATCCCAGAGCATTATTCATTGGCTTTATATTAGAGCTTTATGCAGTATTTACTGTGTTACTTTTAAATATTGAAGTTCAGGTAAAGCAAGTTCAGATAAAAAATGTTTAGCCAAAATCTGAGGAAAGGCGCCTGCTGTATTATTTTACTAGCGACTAAATCCATATGTTGAAATTTGAACATTATAACCCATTTCTGGAAGCCGCTGCTAGAAAAAATTTAACCAAAATAAAAGTCAAAAACATAATACACAATTCGTACGGACTTCATCTTATTTTAATGCATTCTACAATAATTGTAAAAGTTTACACGCTAAGCAAATAAAACTTTACAAACAAACAACAACATAAGATACCCTATAAGAAATATACGGGACAACTAACCCGAAGAGTTGTGACAGCGGGCCCGCAGCTGGGGCAAAATAATAATTTATTTTTGCTGTCTTTGAAAATTAGAATTAAGGTTTTGCCACTCAGATAAATCTCCCACAATTTTCCCATAATTATCCAAAAGATAAAAGTTACGAATGGAGAAGAGAAACATTGATTTCTGTTTATAAAAAAATGTGAAAAATCGAAATGTAAACACTGAGACAATTTGCCCAACTTTACCCTACAACCTGTGAATACTGAAAGTCAATTGATTGTGAACGCAATCGAATGTTCAGAAGCCATCACCTCCGTCCCAACCAATTTTCGAATGAATGTTTGAAAAATAAGAACTTTTAATAATGATAAATAAATAATATTTAATACCTAATTTTTCATTGGAAAATAAATGATTGAAATTGTAGATCGCTAACAAGAACCATTCTCGAGATACTGAAAGTTTTACGAATACATTAAAAATATTTAAAATTAAAGAATTGGCATCATCAATTAGGTTTATTTTTAATTTTTAATATTATACAACAAATTTGCTAACATCGTTTTCCATGGATTTACGTTTTATTGACCAGAAAATATACTTTTTTGGAATAATTTTGCATTTTGACATTCAAGAATTTTCTCCAATAGCCATTTATTTTATGGTACATTAATTGATTATCAATTTTATTTTGAGGAGGATTTTGCACATGAGTATGAATAAATCATTCTGTCTGAACTCATAAATTGCCACAATCACACAACTTCAATTTATGTGATGTTAATTTACTCCCAAAAACATTGTGACGTTAATTTTGTACACAATTTTGAAGTTAAAGAAGTAAAATTATTGCATTATGTTAGTCCAGTCAAACTAGGGCAAGACGTGTGCAAAATTGCAACAGGAGCTTTGTAAGTGTGTTTTTACTCAGGAATAGATATTGTTTGACATATCCAAAATCCGACAAAATCGGATCACGGGAAAGCCCCGTAAATCACATCTCAAAATGACGGCATGTAAATATAGTATAAAGCATAGTAGGATGTTTTGTCTAGAATATTAGTGAGACAAATGTGACTTTTTAAATATATTGGTATACTCAAAATGTCGATATATCATTGATTATTAACTAATTTTTTATTCTTTTACCTCATCTTTTCTTTCTTATGGCTATACCCTTGAACAACAGCGTCTTATTTGTAAAGAGAGATTGGATGATGGAGAAAATATTGTAATGCTGGCTGAAAAATAAGCTGAAGGCATCAACAATGCCAATCGAAACGGTGGAAGTGATGTAGCAATTTCTGGAACTAGAGTTCATGTTTCATATCGGAAGAAGTTTACTGGAAAGAAAGATATAGAAGTTAAGATTCGAGAGTCAAGTACAGCATCTATTGCAAAGAGAAGTGTTCGATTAACTACTGGGGCATTCTGTAGTGCGACTGCTTGTATCGCGGAACCATGTGAACTTTTGTGCAAAAACAAGCCGAGAACAGAGCATGCGTTTGTACGCACATAACAATTCTCTGAAAATATAAAATGAAGCTGTGAATGTCATGTGGATCAATGGCAGTTTGTAGAAGGAGGCCGTATCGAATATTTTCTTTGGAATTATCATGCCGCATGTTACGTGTATCATCAAACTTGCAGTGTAAACTTCCGAAGCAAAAGAAACATCTCCAAGTTGAAACATCCGTTTCTTGATGTTCATGTGTCTTTCTGAGGAACCTCCGTCCTTTAAATTGCATTTCTCAATATTAATTTTGCGCTTAGCAAAACTTTGTGATCGGCGGAGTACTGCTGCACGTTTGTTAGACTCACTGTGATGGAATGGCTCCTGGTTTGTTGCCGGTTCTGTTCCGTGATTGGTCATTTGCGTGATTTAACATCTGGCTTGTTAAATTACTTAATTTCACTGTTACTTAAATCGGCACTATTTTTTTGCATAACTAAACACGAAATCAAAACTACAAACCTGTCTATTATATTTTGGAGTTAGGTTAAACTGAATCGCTTTTTAAGGACTTTCTCATACTATTCAATATATTATCTAGAAAGTGTTCTTTTCGCGAAAATTTTCGAGTTCTAAATTTTGATGCATATATATGTATTTTAAGACTTTTTGAACACGTTTTGACTATTTTTGGAGTGATGTCCGTCTGTCTGTATATCTGTGGTCGATTTCTTGTATACACGGTAGCTGCCATAAATACTAAAGGATTTTTACGAAACTTCATATCCGGCTTTGTTATTGAAAGTCTATAACTCGATAGAATGTTTTTATAAATTCGAGAGAAAGCTTCGAAATTTTATATATTTCTTTAACATGACAGCATAGGACATAATTTGACCTAATCATGCATAAAAGGGTTTATTTATGGCTCAATGATGAGATTTTTTATGGCTCATTGATGAGATTTAATAATCATTGTTGTGAAAAATAACCGCGTACAATTTCTTTGTTTCTGATGTCATTAGTCCCTCATGTGGGGGGGGGGAGGAGTTATACCTGGGGGTACAGTGTGAAGTATGGTATCGATCGATGTTTAAGCTTTTAAAGTGAAGGGTAACACGCTATAATTGTAATCTTTTGGACCCATTATAAGATTTAAAATAAATTCTTGTAACATTTGAAAAAAAATGGTACTAAAAATGGATTCTGGTATGGAAAGTCGAGTTGAGGCACACTTCAGTTAATTTTAGCGAAGATCCGTGGTTTGAATCCTAACTGCATCACCTATTCTTACATGCGCATTGTAGGGAAAGTTGAAATCAGTAGTTAATGACACGGATTATTATTTCATTGAATTACACCTTTAGTTATGAAAATACCTGCATGTGTTTATTAAAACGTAAACCCTAATACTTAAAAAAAAATATTCAGTTTTGACACTTCTTATTTCCCCATTGATTCCTATATTGTACGAAAGGAAAACTGCGATAGCGATAACATTTGATCGCCCAACACATCAGAAGAATTAAACTATTTTTAAAATGCGCCGTTTTTGAGAAAATAATGAAACTTAAAAATGAATAAAGATATATCTTTCTCGTCTTAAAAATAGTTTCATTTTATCTTTGTTTCATTTTCTTCTACTTTTTTAAACCCGAGACAAGATTAAAATTCGGGAATATTCATGAATTAAATCTTCCTTTTCTTGCCATTTTTATGCATGCTTGTAAATTATCTTAGAACTGAAAAATGTCTTGAAATTTTTAATATCTGGAAAAGGAGCAGTCTTGATTTATCTTTCAATTAAATTACAGATTTTTATGCATAACAGCTAAATTCAGTCTATCAGTTTGTACTAAGCATTAACTTATTAAGTGGATATAAAAATTTTCTTTTAGTTGCTGTTCGTTGGGTTTGAGTTCCAAAAATTTTAAAGTAAGCTATGCAAAGTATATATAGATAATTACCCCCTTTACAGTGCGTTTACCCCCTTTACAGTGCGTTATATATATTATTTATTAATACTTGTAATCAAACACAAATGTAAACATAAGTATATAAACATAAAAAGTTTCGTCGTAAATATTCGTTGAATATTAATCAAGATTTTGTTTCAGCAAGGAATTGGGGTTTCTTCCGTATTAATTTGACGTCATTTTGAATGAACAGCAGCAGCGGCAGCAGCGCTCCTAACGGCGAAAGCGGTAAAAGCAACACACCAAAGAAACTTTATGAGTGTACAATTTACCTGTAGTAGTACAAATTAAGTACGTTTCATATGTATAATATTACTAGCAGATATACCCGGCGTTACTTGATATTTAAATTATGTGCAGATTTCCGCAGTATTCTAAACGATAATGTACTTCAAAAAATCCAATTAAAATATTCACTTTAATTGTTTTAAAAACAAATATAAGAATTTCTGTACTCACTATACAAAATTATCTGTACAGAAAATTAAAAAATAAAATGTCCTAGTTCCGTTCGTTAACAAATTTACAAAATATAGGTTTGTTTAACATACGTTAAAATGTAAACGACGCTAAAATGGTAGAAGATAATAGTAGAAGACCCGACCACTTTTTATCGCGTTTCAAATATCGGTGAAAATACCATAGAAAATTTTTGAGTTTGCAAAATCTTTGCCCCTATCGGAAAAATAAGTTTTTTCAACTTGAAAGTATCAATAGTGTTCGTAGTTTTATATCCCATGACCGTAATAAGGTTCAATCAGAAATATAGTGCCCTTCATTTACAAAATTTATTTTTATATCAGTTTCTTTATTATTTAAATCGTATAAATCAAATAAAAACCGTCTTTCGTATAAATACATTTAATTGAAATGCGCTATTATAAGCAATCTAATATAATTCTCTTCAAATACATTTCGGAAAGCCTGCTTAAGACTATTTCTGTGAAAGGTTTAATTTTTTATTACTATCCTTGCAACACATGGTAATATATATTACGCTTCTCTCCGTGTGTGTGTGTGTGAGTGAGTGTGTGTATGTGTGTGTGTGCGCGCGCGCGCGCAATGTATGTATCCACTCTCACTCAAAAAGCAATTGAACAAATTTCATTAGTACGACTATGGTTAAAAAAAACTTTTTTCCAAAATGGTTCACAAAAAATGTATGTACCCACTCTAGATACAAAACTAATAGACTAAATTTCACAAAATTTGGTAGATACGTTATTTGTGGGTCACCCTGGTGATCAATGCATTTTGGTACTTTTCGGGATAAAAGAACATGCCTTTTTTTGGCTTCCAAAAATTGTATGTACTCACTCTAGCTGAAAACCTAACCGACCAAATTCCCCAAAATGTGGCGGATAAGTTTCTTGTTCATTACCTTGGTGCTGGTGAGCTTTTGGTATGATATTGGGGAAAATAAAAATCTGTCTTTTTTGCAAAATGGCCCACAAAAATCGTTAAGATATAAAATAAAATGTTACAAATGTATCAAATAAATGCATATTTTATACGTAATTTTTAACGATGGCAATAAAAAGACCAACTCTATTACTTTAAGAATAACCATTGTCGCTATATTTACGTTTTTTAATTTTGTGGTACCGAAGCCGTATTTTATTGTTTTGAAAAAACTGGAATTTCTTAAAGTTTAGTAGTTACATCCATTGAGGTTCATTCTGGTGCTGATTTGATTTTGGTATGATTCGTAAAATAGAACCGACTATTCTTTTTGTGAAATGGCCCGCAAAGATCGTGAAAATGTCATAAGTGACTAAAATTGCTGAAATATATTAATTAAGTACTAGTTCCTCCTGTAATTTTTGAGAGAACAGCGAATAAGACTGACCGCACGACTGTAGGATGAATCTTTTTCGAGATATTATATATATTTTTAATTTTGAAGAGCTGAAGATTTAAAAGTGCATTAATTTGCCAAATGAAACGAACATGCATTAAAACAGCAAATTGAATATAATATCAGAAAAGTATCCATGTTATTTTCTGCAATTAAACTTAATTTAATTTATCATAAAATAACAAGAAATATCACTCATGCATAAAGCATTGATTATTGCTCCACTTCCCAACTGCAATGCAATTTTATTTAAACATCTCTCAAATGCGATACATCCAGCGGTGACATTTTTTAAATTATCATAGTACTACAATAATTTAATTTAGAGGAAACCGGGGTAAGATGAACGAGTTGGGCAAGATGACGAATCACAGTTTCAACGACTTTATTTTTAGGTGGCAGCACTTGACGGGCATATGTACAATCTCCTGTATCAAAGCAACTAATCGCCTGCGGAAGACGCCATTCTTGCTGCACGTACAATTTATATTCTCAGTCAAACTTTATTAAGGGTCGTGACACTATTTTCGACTTGTGCTAAATAAGTTTGAGATTTTTAAAGGTAAGTTATAAAGTTCAGATGCAATTTATAGTTTCCCTTTATAGTATTAAATACTCATCTAATCTATATCATAGTTTTAATCTGGTGCATAGTTTACTGTACACCAGCCATTTTGTTTCTTTTAGTCATGTGGGGCAAGTTGACGAGAGCAAGATGACGAAGTTCGTCATCTTCGACAAAGGAAAACACGCCTATTTCTTTAGGTGCTAATGATAGCGACACTGAAAGTGTAGATAATCCCAACTGTGAACAAATTCCGGGATCAAGATGCTCCCCCTCTTCCACCAATATTTAACTTTAAACCCTTACCACAAGTTAAAAGATCAACAGAAAGAGATGAAAAATGCCAACCAGTGTTTTAACAAGTTCACTAATAAGAAATTCGTTGCTTGAGAAACAAAACTCAAAGGATGAAATGGAAAAAAAGAAAACACAGAGAAATAAGAAGAACATTGCTAAACAATTGCGTTTTGAAGTAAGCGCAGATAAAAAGGGCAAGGATATTTGCTGCCAAGCTTGTGATGAACTTTATATTGATCCACCCGACGAAGACTGGATACTGTGCTTGCTCTCCATGCCTAGCTTGGTGGAATGAAAACTGTACTGGATACGAAGGAAGGAAATTCATCTGTGACTTTTGTAAATAACATAATTCGTTAATGATTGTACACCTTTAAACCCTATTAGTGTTTTGCGCGTTCTTTAAATACATCAAAAGTCTTGTTAGGTCAAAATTTGCCAGTTGTCATCTTGCCCCGTATTGAATGTCATCTTGCCCCAGTGCTGGGGCAAGGAAAGTATTGTGACGGGGTCGAAAATTCGAAATCGAGTTTTCAACGAGAGAGCACGTTCCATGCATCCCTGATCACTAATCGAACATTTTTGAAGTGATGTCTGTGTGTGTGTGTGTGCCAGTGAGCCTGTGGAGACGATAACTGACGAACGAATGGACCGATTCGAACAAAATTTGGTACAAAAATTACAATCCGTAAACACGGGAAGTTTATTGTTTTTATGCGCAATCGTATGTTCAGAACCCGCATAAATTTTCGGGTGAAATTTTGAAAAAATCGTCAAAAAATCAAAACCTCTAATAAAGTTACGCAAATAGATATTTCTTATGTAATGTTTCATTACAAAATGATTGACATAAATTTTAGAACGCAAATATGAACCGTCCTCGAGATATTAGGCATTTTTAAAAAAAATTATCAAAAAATCGTATAAAAAATAATATTTCCTATTGAGAAACATATTCACTTTTCATATGTAATACCATGTGATACATTTGGTGACATCATTCTCGTGGATCTGGCTCGTTCCATTCATGAAAAAGATACTTTGAATTCTACTTTTGTATTTGAACGCCTATAGTCATTTATCTGCTGTAAAAATGACTCATTTCACCGTCCGTAACGCTTGGCGAGATTTTGGCAACGAATTTGGTGTAATGTCGCCAACTTGACGACTTTTGCAAATGTTGTTAAATTAACGAAAAACTCGCCAAATGGATAAAAATGATGCTAAATCAATGAAAATGACGACTCATTGACGAAATTTCAATATCTTGGAAAGAATATAAATATCTATTATAAAAACAATCTATTTTTTTTACTTTAAAAGTAGTAAATTCATTGCATTATATAAGGAAAGTCATGTGCTGCTCACATCAGATTTTTTTTTTTTTGATAGTATGTTAAAACGTGTTTTTGTATAGTTTAATTTGGGAGATTATCCGATATAATTTTTTTATTAGTAATAGAACGTATGAATAATTTATTTATGTAGCAAATAATACGTATTATATGTTTTACGAATTAAAAAAAAAAATGAAATTCGTTAACATTGTCGTCTTACCCCGGTCTCCCCTGCTTAAAAACTTAAAACCATGGAGGTAAAAGTACTTTCTAACTCCATGTGATGTAGTTATGTATCAAAATTATAGAGCTCTTCCACTTTAGGTAGTATCTTTATTTTGATGCCAGTTATTTCGACTCAGCTTGGTGACACAGGGAAAAATAAAAAAATAAAAAAATCGGATAGGGGTGACGATACAAAGGAGTTGTCGCGAAACCTAAAACCACTTTCCTTAATTTTCGAGCACTTTCACACTAGCTAGAGACTTGGTCTCGGTCTCACTCGATCCGCCTCAGCTTCCAGATCTATAAAAAAATTTAATATTTCTAAAATTCGACTCTAAAGGAATAGTTAAAAAAGTCGAAATCACTTTTCAAAATGATCGAGCACTTCTATTCGAACCAGAATCTCGGTTTTGATCGCATTCGAGCCGTCTTACCCTTCAGATTAACGGAAAAATCGAAACTTTTGAAAATTTGGGCTGTTTTGGAAATTAGGGGTATAAAGCCAAAGGGTTTTTAAAAACCTTACACCTCTTTGCCTCCATGCCAACGGCCCTACCGTGCAAAAAACACTGGTTCTCGTTAGATCCCCGAAGTCAAGCAGCATCGGACGCGGTTAGTACTTGTGTGGGTGACCACCTGGGAACACCGCGTGCTGTTGGCACATTTCGGGCGCGGTAGCCCGGTGGTTTGCGCGCTGGATTTGTACGCTGTCACAATTGCCGCCGTGTTCATGCGGAGTACGATCACGTTAAACATGTGGGTTCGTAAGTCCTTCCAAGAGGTTGGTGGTAGGGGAAGGAGGGTACGGTCCCTGTGGATGCCTCCCCCACTGGGTTCCGGTATAAATTGGGTGGCACTTCCCGGCCGTCCAAACAGTTACCTTACACCTTTCTGGTAGGTCGGACGGTCTGGGTCTCAACAACAACAACCTCTTTGCCTCTCATAAATAACAAATACGCAACTTGATATCCCATCGCTTGCCAACCAAACTGGTTACGGGGTGGGGCGGCCTAGTGGTTAACAGGCGGGAATTGCACTCGGACGATCCGAGTTCGATTCCCGTCTTTGTCCAAACTATTCTTTTGCTCTCACGGAGTACGGGTACGTTAAATATGTGGGTCCGTAAGTTTTTTCGAAGGTTGATGGTAGGGAAAGGAGAGCATAGTCCCTGTGGATGCCTACCCCACTGGGTTGCGGTGTAAATTGGGTGGAACTTCCCGGCCGTCTAAACAGGTACCTTTCACTTTCGGGTAGGTCGGACAGCCTGGGTTGAAGAAGAAGAAGAAGAACACAACTGGTATTAACCAACTTTGATTAAGTGTGTAGGAGTCATACTTAAATTCCACTAGCCATTGAGAAAGCACAAAGCGCGGGTGAAATGGGCAGTAAAATATATTTTCTCATCACAAAACCTACCTACTTTTATACAAACCCATCCATTAATAGTTTTCAGAAACGTTTCAGATTACACTATGATTCTTTCATTTTCGCATGATCGATTTTTTAACTTCAATAAAATCAATAATCAACTTCAATAATCAGGTAGTATCACATTTGATCCTCTAACATATCAAAAGAATGAAAATACTCCGAAAAATTCCCCGTTTTCTGAGTAATAATAAAACTAGGAAAATTAAAGGATCGTTTTCTTATCTTAAACATAATTTCATATTATTTTTTTGATTTTTTTATCTCTTACTTTTCAAATCCGAGGAGATTGAAATATGGAAATATTCCTGATTTGAATTTTTAATCGTTGATTATTTTTATGTTCTCTTGTGAGACATTTTAAAGTTGATAGATGACCGTAACACGAAATAAACGCAATCCGGATTAATGACTTTAAATTAAATTATGTATTTTTACGCATAGCAGTTTAAATGAGATTGTGAATATGTATAAAGTTTTAACTTATTACTTTCTTTAAAATAGAATTTGCATAAAGCTTTAATTTGTTACTTTCCTTACAATAGGTGGTAATGTATAGGGAAAGTATTGGAATCGTGTTGGAAATCGAAACTTGCGTTTTTGACGACTCTGCACGTTTCGGGACTATTAGAACAGGAAAAGCTATTTTTAGCACAACGTTTGTGTGTGTCTGTTTGCTCAACGTATGTATCCACTCTAACTCAAAAACTAATCAATTTCATAAAATTTTATATGTAAGTCGCATTTAGGTTATCCTGGTGCTGATTGGATTTTGATATGATTCGGAAAAAATGAACCTGCCTTTTTTTTGCAAAATAGTCAGCAAAAATCACATGTATCCACTCCCATTACTAACCACTCTAACTAAACCACCCTTGGTCCAAATTAATTGACCAATTTTCACAAAATTCGGTAGATAAGTCACTTGTGGGTAATCTTGGCGCAGATTAGATTTTGGCTCGATTCTGTAAAAAGAACCTGCCGGTTTTGCGAAATGGCCCGCAAAAATCGTCACAATCTAAAATTCAAGACTTTGCATGCTTAGCTGCATCAATTAAATGCTTGTTAAATTGATAATAGTTTTCGACCTGCGCTTGTTTTTTAACCACATTATGTTGAAAGTAGGAGGCAAAAACTAAATATGTATATTATAAATATTATTTTAACAGCAATATTTTATAACTTATTACCTTTATAGATATATTTAGATTTATGATCAATCACAATCGAACATCTTTATTTCTTAGAACTTGGTCAAGTAACCAAAGATTAAAGAGAAACAGCCCTTTCTCACAGTTGGATTTGATGGGCTTTTTAGATACAAACATTGAGGGTCACTCCTTGAGGCCAATTGTTAACCCTCTGGAGGGTCTACCTGGGGTGCACTTTCAACATGAACTCATGTCCACCACAAGTAAAAATTTTGACTTACCAGATTATCTGCAGAAGCTAGCCCTCGAGATCATAAATCAAATTCCTTATACTGCTATTCAGATTTATACGGATGGTAGCAAAGATGAATTTAATGCCTGCGGTAGTGGGGTTTTCCTCAAAACCCCTACTTTCACAAATCATCTCAGGATTAGGAATCCAGACTTCTGCTCAGTCTTTAGATCTGAGCTTATTGCCATCGAGGAGGGACTAAAATCTATTAAAACTGATACCTCTTATTGTGATATTTGGATCCTGACTGGTAGCCGCAGTGCCATCCAACACCTGAGTAACTGGACAATTGTTGGAGATAGAACTTCACTTTCTATACTTGAGATTCTCAAAGATATTTTCCAACGGCATGAAGTTCACTTACAATGGGTGCCGTCTCATATAGGACTCCTGGGGAATGAGACTGCTGATGCTCTGGCCAAGGAGAGAGTTTCTCTACATTCTTCTCCATGTGACACTTTTACTTACCTTGAAATCCACTCAAGAAAAATTTTTTTAAACGAAAATCTATGGAGGACCCCTCCTGTACACACCTGGTATGACAGGAAATTCCCTGGTGGTGACCTTACCGTTAAGGGTGACAGAAGGACGCAGACCACCATTAGCAGATTTGCCAGTGGACACTTGAAGTGTCTTACTTTTAATCAGAGGCAAAAATCCTATTCTTCTTGCTCTAATTGCAATTCCGCAGAGGTTTTCCCTGACCATCTTTTAGGATGTCTGGGGCTTGATATTTATAAAGACCCTTTATTGGTTTGTGATTTCATTGTAACTTTTGGGCTCTTGGATCTGGTCTAGCCTACGGCTAGTACGGACGGAATAAGTCACACACACAGATTTATGATCAAATTTTTCTTCTGTGTTCTCTTCTGTGCACATATTACACATTAAAAATTAATTTTCAATTATTTAAAATAAATAAAAACATATAAAGTTAAAAAAATATATATTTTTTTATTTTGTGAATTTTATAATTTTTATTATTAAAACAATTTTCAACAAAACAGTTTTGACGTGAATAACTGAAGTCTATGGTCGGGGTATCCGACTGAAATCGAAGACTGATTCGAATACGAAAATTACAGATACTTTGAACGTTTCTATCTCCGAACGCAATTGATTAAAATTTAAACGATGTAAATTTTTTTTGTCAAAACCATTTCTGAATGCATAAAAATAATTTCAATATTTTAATATAGGAAACATTTTTTTTTCCAAAAAAAACAGTTTTTGTTTGAGTGAATTTTTGCCTAACTTTTCTCACTTTTACTCTAAATATCTTATAAACTATGAAATATAGATATAAACAGTAGGGGATAAAATATTTAGTAACAAATCCAATTTTTAAATCAATACTTTTTTATTAAAAATTACTTTTATTTGAGCAGCCAGCTTCTCAATTTAAAGAAAATAGAGAATATTCCATTCTTATATGTGTCTTTTGAAAGTACTGAAGAGTATATAATTGGACTTTGGATCAGGGACTTTATTGTTGAAATAGCGTAATTATAATTTCGATATTTTAATATTTTGAACTACTTTCAAGAAGTGGTTTTAATTTCGATTGATATTCGCTCGCAGCGTAGAAAGTTTAAGTTGTTTCAATTATGTATCTTACTGCAGGTAAAATAAGCTCACATTATCTGCTAAAAGAAGCAAATGATATTGAAAATAAGGTATAAATTTATTGAACTGAAATGGAGTTTTTAACACTTTCCAACATAGTTGAAAAATGTTTATGACTTTGTTCATTCTGTCTGTCTGTTCTTTCGCACGATATTGCCGCACAAATGACATTATCTAAATGAAATTTTAGTACGTTGTTGAGACGGTCAGTGGGACATACGGAAATGTAAATGAATAATATCACCCAATTAGTTTTGGATTGAACTCGGGTTGAAAAAATGAAATAAATTGAACCCTATGAAACCTAATTTTTCAGATATTTTGTAAACAAAGTTAAAATTCACAAATTGCTTTGAAAATGAAAAAAAAAATATTTAAATTATCCTATAAAATAAATAAAAAATTTCTGCAAAATATGTTCGGTAGTTTTTAAATAAAAATGAAAATAATAATTACACTCATATTACACGACGTGATCTATTTTAAAATAAAATATGGTATCCATCTTTTATTCACAGTATAAAAAACGTGAATTTTAAATTTCTTTTAAATTTATATTTAGTGTTGCATCCGTCCTAAAACCGCTTCACCATTGCTCATTTTCTGTACATCTATTATATTCTGCACCAACTCAAGTACAATATTTTTGAGTTTAAATGATCATCAAACTTTGATTATTTCTACAACGAAGCCTAATTTTAATGGATGCAGAATGTAAACAAGTTATTTTATTAAGAATTGCTGAGTTATATAAGAATTTCTGAACCTTTTTGACACAAAATTCTTTAACTCTAGAGTTTGGAATATAAATGATATGAATGAAATACTCATTGCTTTTACATAGAGAGCCAAACGATTCATATTTCGATGACGTCATTTGGATAAAGTTCATTTTTTCGATTACGTTTTAAGTTTTCAAACATTATTAATTACTGTAGTACTGTGATAATTTAAAATACATCAGCGCTGAATGTATCGCATTTTAGAGATGCTTAAATAAAATTGCATTTCAGTTGGAAAGTGTTTCATAATCAATGCATAATTGACCTTTTGTTTTTTATAAGACTTTATTTCCGCAGAGCCATTTTGGTTCTCTCTGACAGTAGCTACCTATGCTTTTTAAATGATTTTAGGTACAACTTTCTAAAGATTAACTTTGTAAACATTCACTCATAAATAAAGAGGGAGAACTTTATCCTGCCTGTTCTAGAATAAAACAGCTGGTCTGTTTCAGTGAAGGAATTTCGTGGGGACTTTTCCCAACCAAATACGTCTTCTCTTCATCGTCTGTATCATGTTCGTAAAACAACTATAAAGAATTCTTAGACCAAGAAGCCAGTGATCTAAGTCCAAAGAAATCTTGTCGGTCTTAAATCCTGGGTAACGTCGGGTATTTGTCGTTAGCTAATACCCGGTAACTAATTCAAAACAACTTCTAGATGAGTTAGAATGCTGAATATTGCTAAACATGTAGCTCAGGTACTGCAGCTACCTAGAAAAATTGAAAATCCCCATTTATTCATAGGGGAAATTTTAGGGGCCTTTTTTGATATAACCAAGCTATAATGTTAAAAATTGCTACACATATAGCTCTGGCACTAAAACTACATACAAAAATTGAAATTCCTCAATTTTTTTTATTGAGTGGGGTTACAAACTCGCTATGTCTATATTTTATTAGCTATCGACTGTCATAAAATAAAGTTGTCCTTATCAAAATTATTATACTAGGACTTACCTTTGATGCCTTCACTAAGGGTGGAGCATGTAAAATCCCGGTTCTCAAGCCGGAGAGACAAATACACAAGATATAAATAAACACACTTATCTAAATTTGACCAATTTATTTAATATTTAAGTTATAGATATCCATTTATGTCTTGGTTATTAATACTATTCATAAATCCATTATTATAATACATCTAGCGCTACCAATATTTCATAAATAAACATATTTACACACATTATAATTGATACATATATTTAGACACTTTCTTTTAATTTACCGAAACTCAAAATAGTTCCTTTAGTTTAAAATACAAGAACTCGTTATTACGACATAGATTCATACGAACTAATTGTTCATTATTAGATAACCGTTAAATGTGTGCCATCCGTGCTAATTAGTAACAAGTGAAATACATAAATACCTATGCGTTCTTGCATTCCAACGCTTATTCGCGCAATCACTATGCTGTAAGATTTTATTGCACATCATACTTCTGAGCCACGCTTTCTTTTAGCGCCCCAGATATTTTTTGCACAAACTCAAGAGACATGTTGTTAGTTCGTTGTCCAAAATTCGAATCTGCTGAACTTTCTGGAACAAAACTTTGGGGCACTTTTTTTTATTTCCCCATTTGGTTTCATACCATTTCTCCTATTTGTCGTTGATGCAGAAGGGGATGAACACTGTTTATCTATGATTGTGTTCCGATTGGTTTCCTCAGCTGCATTTATATTGCTCATTATTTTTCTTGGCATTTGTAATTGGGAGTGCAACATGTTGTACAAGTATTGTACTACATCGACCACCTCAGTATTATGAATATTACTTATTTGATAATTTCTCAGCTACAGCTTAGCTTTAAAGAATGCTTATCCTAGAGCTTAGATTTAAAGACTAAACTTCTTGGGTTGATCTAACGAAAGTTAGGTATATATAAAGTACATACAATACTACATTTTGAGTTATAAGTTGTTAGCAAAATGCACAAAAAATAAAAAAATATTTTTAATTATCACACCATTCTTGGTCAAACATGACTTAAATAAAATCGTGGGGCTCCCATAAAAGAATTGTATTAGTTGGAAACGCCTATTCTTTAATAAATCCTTTAACATCCTTAGCTAAATGGGAGGTTGTTTCATAAATGAAACATTTCCTTCTGTTCTAGATATTTGAATCCAGGTTTTGCTCTTGCCTTATAACGTTTATTACGACTTTTACCTGAATTTATTTTAATTTGTTAAAACTCTTGTTACATGTCTTCCAATGTCGGAGAACCGTTGAGATAGTAAAACTCCAGTTATGCGTTCATGGGAGGAATGGTCACTGCGCACAATATGAAATACTAGTTCTTGGTTTGAAATCCCTTGATCTAAGTGATCACTGAGTATAGCTGTATTTATAGATCGTGTGATGTAACTCGAAACAGATTAATTTCCGCTATCCATTTGTAAGTTTTTTAGTTTTAAATGATAATCAATTCTTAAATCTTCAGTATAATTAGCATACATCCATTTAATCTCATTCCAAACATTAAGAGTGTTTTTTCATTAATATTACAACTAAACCGTTTGTCAGCGTAACTATCATTATTCCAAATGCTTCGCTATCCAAAACATTATTCATTGTCAACAAACGACATTGTTCTTCCCACACTTCCTTTGATTTCCCTTCTGTAGGAACTGGATTCTTGATCACTGCTTTGAATACGTTCTTGTTATTTAAAATAGAGCTCACTTTTTAAGCCCATATGTGGTAATTCGACTCATCTAAGAGATCTATCCTGCTTAAAGACATTACTGTAGAAGTCGCCATCTCTTAACAGTATATCTGAAATTATGTTTGTAAAAATTGCAACACCATGAAGGAATCACTCGATTGAGCTGAAACTTACAGCAAATGCAAATTGGGGTGTCCTATGCAAATGATTATAATTTCATAGTCACCGCGCCTACGTGGACTGAGCAGCGTCCTCTGAACAGCTGTTTTAGACTTATAAATAGATAGCTGTAGCGGGACGTTGAAAAAGTCTATGGTTGCCTCTCAGCGATAAACGTTTCTTGAGAAGTCACTATGCCTCTACGACGACAGAGGGCGCCATATGAGCAAGTTACGGAGTTTGAACAGGAACGAATGATCGGCCTTTGTGAAGTGTTTTTTACTTATCGTGCAATAGCAGCTCGTATGGAGCGCAATGAAACGACAGTGATGTGAGTGTGGAAGCAGTGGACTGAAGACAACCAAAGGTGTTGCAAATTTGGCAGTGGACGACGAAATATTACGTTAGCACGGGATGATAAACACTTCATCCGCATGATGGTAGTGATGGGCCGTACAGTTTCATCTCAACAGTTTACAGAGCGTTGGAGCACTGCTACAGGTATGTCACTGTCTTCTACAACAATTCGTCGGTGTCTACTGCACCGTGGACTGCGTGCAAGAATTCCTTTGTACAGGATTCCCCTGACGCAAAACCATCGACGCCTGCGGCTAAAATGGGCTCATCAATATAGACACTGGCGTGCCGATTGGCGAGAAGCTGTCTTTTCCGATGAATTCTGCTTTAATTTGGGATACAGTGATGGCCGCATTCACATTGGACTCTATAGCGGTGAACACCACCTTCTGGAGTGCGTTATCCAACGTCATACTGGACGAATGCCAAGCGTGATGGTCTGGGGCGCTATTGGGTATCGTGAACGATTTCTGTTGTTAAGAATTGTGGGTAATCTCAACAGCAACCGGTACATCAGAGAACCCTAAACCATGATGCCTCGTTGTCGCTGGGTGTGGCGTTCCACAGATGCGGCCGGATCGGACTTATCACCACTTCGTACACGGATACACTTATCACCAGACTCGTACACGGGGATACTGACATTGCTAAAACAGAAGCGTGACTTGTCTGAGAAGAAACACTACTCTGTGCCATTCCGCCGTCCACGTGGCTCTATCCCGACACCATTGCAAACGGTGGCGTCTGTGCTGCTGGGTCAATGGCAGTCTTCTTAACGGGCGCTATGAGTGCAGGTCGCTGGCGATCCATCAGCGGATAATGGTACTGATCGATATGGGAGCATCAAGGTGTCTTGCACATGTTGTGAAAAGGCGACGTAAATGGCCTGTGGGGCCGCTGGCGGATGCGCCGGTCTACGCGTGCTGATGTCGCTCAGGTCGTACCGGTACTCCTCAAACGTGCCACATTCCTTTGTCCCAATCCTCTTCGCCACAGCCGGTGTACCGTGGACGTGTGTAGGTGCCTGTCCGCTGAGATTTGACGTATGGGTCAACCTGCTCTTCTGAGTCCGATCATCATATCCCTCGTCGTGAAATCATGTGTCTGATGGAACTGCCTCGGTTGGCGGTAGCCGGGCATTCTTTACTACTACACGTTTCCTCTGAGTTACCTTACACCTTTTTGGTAGATCGGACTGTCATGTCGCAATTCTGCGCCATGAGCCTTTCTTATTTTTCTGCGAGAGAAACATCCTTCTCTCCGTTCGTGCCTGTGCTGTGTTTTTACTAACACTTGTTTCCATTGAAATTACATTAAAAAGCGCTTTTCGTCGTGAATTCGTTGGAATGTCTGGACTTAGTGTCTGGCCGGGATGCATGACGTCGGCTCGCTAGTTGCTAGAAGAGCGCGCCGTCCAATCAGGAAGAGGCGCATTTTTGCGAAGGAGAACTTTTAGCGTGGGCTCAGGCGACCCACACTTCGCTCTCTTCGTGCTGGAACACTTCGACTGAAAGGTCGCATCGAAGGTTTTGTCTAAATTAGACAAAAAGGCGTTTAGCCGAAATGGCTAACTGGCGGAGATGGGCATTTTGGTTCTAAAGGAAACCGCCCCTGCATTTCTGGAGATGATTGAAGAAGATCCTGGATACTTACATTAATTATTCTGTACATTTTCTAAAATATTTGTTTTTCCATTCCAGGCAATCTATCCGACATCGACGCCGAGCTTGAAGTAGCTATGCCGATATCGATCGGAGTGTAAAATTGACGGATGTCTAGTACTTAAAGTTTTGGACTTTTGTTTCCTCATCGTCCCTTTTGAGAACTTTGTTCTACTTAAAATCGTGCACATCTGATGAGAGGTATTTTTCTGAAAGGCGTGAAATGTATAATAGCCAGGTAACATTTTCCTTACGAGAATTTTAATGCCGTACAGCACCGGCGTAGTGAAGAATAATTTCTAATATTAATGGGCTCATGTTAAAAATGTATTTATTGATAACTTAAAGTCATATGACTATTGAAGTGTTGTGTGCTATATAAATTTTGAACAGAGCAATAGATCTGATTGTTATTATATAAAAATAAAGCTCTGATTATAATTAGATATATTGAAGGATAAATATATGCAAATTCTGGTTGAAATTCTTAAAATAAATATTAATTTGAGTGACAAATGAGCCTGTTTATTTGTGTCTGCATATTTACTTTACTCACTGTACTTCATTTAGGATTAATTCTCCTAAACTGGGAACTCCTTTAAATCTTGAACCTGGTGTTTTTGCTGATAAATTTTTGAGACTAGATATGTTAAATATATGTCTCTTTGGCTTTTTGAAATTACGATCACGAAGTTGTGGGTGGTGGAGTCAGTAGGTGCTGTTTGTACTGACCCAGCTCCCACAAATTGGTGCCGTATCCCTTTCCCAGAGTATTACAGTGAGTGGGGTATAAATTTATGAAAGAGTGCAAATATTTTATTGTGATTATATATGTTGCAGTACTAATATGTCGAAGTAAGTTGAAAAATTCTTTAGTGGTGCAAAATATTTGAGTTTAATGGGCATGAAAATTTTTGTTTATGTGTCATATAGTAAATAAGTGCAAAAGCACATAAGCCCAGATGCACCAGAGTATTATTTGCATGATTGAATTTGCATATTACATGTTAAAATTGTGTTACATATATATTTTGAGGTACTTGACATACATAAATACACAAAATTCTATGTGATATATGAGTAAATTGAAATTTCCAAATACACACACATTAAAAGGTAAATACATGAAGTGCATACATTTATTTTGAAAAGTGAATACAAAAGTTCTGTGCACATGCAAAAGTGATTCGAAGTTCATGATAAGGAACAAAAAGTGAAATAAGTTACACATTGTGTTTTTCCTGTGCTCTGTTTGCACATAAATAAGTGATTTAAGCGAAAGTGAAATCAATTTTCCACAATAAACTGTGCTTCGTGATAAATTTGAAATTTTTTGGTGAAAAACCTTGTGCTAAAATGCCTAAATCTAGAAATACGAGAACAAGTAGGAGTAAAGACTCCTCTGCTCAACCAAGTGTGTCCAACCACCGTATCCCTTCGGTGTCTCCACCACGACTTTCTCCTAATGCTGTCAGATCGGCTTCCGCTGTCAGAGACTCTAACAAAATGAAAATTGGAGTTGGATCTCAGTTCCTTGGATCCATTCCAAGTTTTGCTGGCAATGCAAATGAATCTTTTCACGAATTTTTGGAGAAATTCCTTCTTGTCGCTGACCATGCCGAATGGTCTAATAGAGATAAAATTTTCGTATTAAAATTGAAGTTATCTGGTCGTGCTGAAAGACTGATAAAATCCATCCCGAAACTAAACCAAAGCACGAATTTTTCAGAATTAGTGAATACACTCAAGGACAATTTTATAAAAAAAGAAAATATTGCCAAGAATGTCGCTTCCCTGGTCAACTGTAAACAAGGGACAAATGAAAGCGTACGTGATTATGCGAATCGCATAGAAGCCGAATCCTATGTTGCTTTTCCGCAAGATGTAGTGTCTGATAATGAAGATTCCTTGAGAACTGCTATTTTAGTGAATGCTTTTAAAAAAGGGTTGAGAATCACTTTTCGAAAAGCTGTCTTATCTGCAAATCCACAGTCATTTGAAGCTGCGAAAGAAATTGCCATTCTGGAAGAAGAAGTGCAGAATGAAGAGCTGGAAGAAATGACAGAGGACATAAATGCTGTGAGAATCGAAAAAGACCCTAAACATGAAATTGAAGAGCTGAAGAAAGAATTGAATTCAAAGAAGAAAGAATTTGAGAAATTAAGAAGAAAATTTAGTGAAAATTCAGAGAAAAGGAAGAAAAGACTGAATGAAATAAGAGAAGATCTGGAAAAGAGCAATTCCAGTTTTGAAGAATCTTTCCTGGATACGCCCTCTACAAGCAGATACAATGAAAATGAATTGGAAGAGGAAGATTGGGAAGATATTCCAGTAAAGAAGAAACATAAACCATCAACATCTTTCAGAACTTCTACACCATCCAAAAGATCTGAAAATAGAAACCGTTTCAGTCAAAGAAGAATTCCAGTTGCCTCACAGGAAGAAGAGTGGTATGTTAAAAGTCCATATCAAAATTATTCTCCAAGAAAGAACTCTCATATTTTTGGAAGACCTTTTCGTAACAGTTCATATAGAAATTCAAATTTTAGAAATTCCTTTGACAATTATAAATTTCAAAACTTCAATAATTTTGGATATAGAAGAAATAACAGATATTTTAATAATAGATTTGGTAATAGAAGGCAATTTAGAAGACAAAACTTTAGAACACAAAATTTTCAATCTCCACTAGTTAATAGACGAAATTCTGAAGTTAGTTTCATGACGGAAATTAAAGCCCCTTGCCAGAAAAATTTTCCGGTCATCTCAGTTTTTGTTGAAGATGTCAAATTGAATGCATTAATCGATACTGGAAGTTCTATAAACATTATCTATAGAGATGCTTTACAGAAAATTAACCCTAGGAAAGTGCAATTAAAACATACATCCATTTTTGTGAAGGGAGTTGGAGATCATGAGGTTTGGGCTGATGAGAAAGCTTCTTTTCTTTTGTCCGTTGGAAAGGACAATGTTGTGATTGAATGTTGCATTTTAAACACACCTGCACCTAACGAATACAACATGATTTTGGGAAGTACCTTTCTGCATAAAAATAAAGTGACCATTACCTTTGGACACAAAGATGTTCAACCTGAAATATCTGAGTGTAATGCAATAAATTATAAATATAATAGAAGAAATTACAATTTTACAAATGATGTAGATTATAGATCCAAAGACACAAATTTTTCAAGAAATTATGAAAATAAGTGTAATAATGGATATTTATTTGAACAAAACAATTTTCACAATGAATTTAGAGACGTTGATTTTAGAAATTTTGATGCAAATGGAAATGAAAGGTCAAATTATGAATGTGAAAATGATTTACATGAAAGACAAATGAATGACAATGTACATACAGACAGATTTTTGACAAAAGACAATACCAGTAACAATGAAATATTTCAGACAGATTGTGATAAACATGATGAAGGAAGTTCACAACAAAACCATGCAATAGGGATTGCCAAAGCTTTCAACAAATGTGTTCTAAAACCATTTTCTGAATCTTTTATTAAATTAAAAAGAAATTACAAAATTGAAAAAGACACGACAATTTTACTTGAACCTATCAATAATAAAGAATTTTCTGCAAACAAAATTTTCGTAGCCAGAAGTATCCACAAAATTACTGAAAATGACTTTTTGTATGCAAAAGTTGCAAATCCATCTGAGAAAATTGTTTATATAAACAAAGGTATGAAATTGGGAACTTTCGAAAACATCCATGAATCTGATATTGACATAAATAATAGAGTTGACGTTGAAAACTGTATTGAAGAAAATGAAACATTTGATGCATGGGGAGGAGATTTTGATTTGAAACATATGAACTATGCACAAAAAACTTTGCTTTTGAAATTATTAAGTAAATATAAACATGTTTTTGCCAAGAATATGAAAGAATTGTCTGGATGTGACACTATTTTGCACGAAATTAATCTTGAGTCTGATATACCTGTTAGGCAAAAGCCATACCGCATTCCACACAATTTACAGAAAGAACTTTCGCGCCAGGTGAATGAATTGCTTGATGCCAAAATCATTCAACGAAGCACTTCGCCTTACAATACTCCAGTGCTTTTTGTTAAGAAACCTGATGGAAGTTATAGGTTAGTAGCCGATTTCCGAAAGTTAAATAAGATCACTATTGTTGAGAACTATCCTATTCCGAATATATCGGAATTAATCGATAACTTGTCTGGAGCCTTGTATTTTTCTACTCTGGATTTAACCAGTGGATTTTACCAATTGTGTTTACATCCTGATGATTATCCAAAGACTTCTTTTTCAACACCTGATGGCCACTTTGAATGGACCAGAACCCGATTTGGTCTTAAGAATGCGCCTGCATCCTTTCAGAGACTGATGTCTCTGGTGTTGGCTGGCATATCTGGAATTTACATAGATGATATTATCGTCGCTTCAAGAACATTCGAAGAACATTTGAAAAAACTAGAAGAAATTTTTGTAAGATTAAGTAAACATGGTCTAAAATTAAAGCCAAGTAAATGCCATTTCTTCAGAAAAACAATTAAGTATCTTGGATTTTTGGTATCAAATGGAAAAGTACAACCTGATACTCATAATTTGGAAGTTGTAGAGAAATTCAAAATTCCTAAATCAATTAAGAATGTGAGACAATTTCTTGGACTCACTGGATTCTATAGAAAATTCATAAAAGACTATGCAGAACTGACTTTGCCATTAACAGAATTATTGAAAACTAAGAATAATGAAAGCAAAAAGAAATTTATTTGGACTAATGAAGCTCAAAAATCTTTTGAAATTTCAAAAGGAAAACTTCTATCAAGGCCAATTTTGACCCTTCCAGATTTTAGAAAACCATTTATTTTACATACTGATGCTTCAAATCACTCTTTAGGCTGCTATTTGTCCCAAGAAGATGAAAATAAAATTTTGCATCCAATATCTTACGCAAGCAGAAAGCTTAGCGAAGCAGAATGTAAATACAGTGTTGTCGAAAGAGAAGCATTAGCTGTTGTTTGGGCTACAAACTATTACAAACATTATTTAATTGGAAAACCTTTCACAATTTTTTGTGACCAAAAATCTCTGTCCTTTGTATTTAAATTAAAAGATCTTACATCTAGATTGGCTAGATGGATTGCATCCTTATCACAGTTTGATTATCAAATAGTACATAAACCAGGAAAAGCAAATGTTGTTGCTGATTATATGTCAAGAAATGTAGATGAATGTACAAATACTATTGACAATATTCCACAAAGATTTGTGTCACAATATAAAGTTATAAATCAAAATGTTAATCAAAATTTTCCAAGTGTAAATCAAAATTCTCAAAGTTCTAATAATGTAAACAATACTAATAGTAGCAATAGAAGAGAATCAGAAATCAATTTGAATCCAGTCAATACAAATGAAGCAAATGAAATTTGTGCTGTTAATAATAATGAATGTGAAATGCAAAATGAAAATAACATACAAATTGGTCAATTGGAACAAACATTTACTTGTCCCTCCTTGCTCATAAGAATTAAGAATGCTCAAAAATCTGACCCAAGGTGCAATAAAATTATAGATCTCTTAGATAAAAACATAAAACCTTACCCACAAACTTTGGTATTTTTTAGAAAAGATGATGTACTGTGGTGTACGCACAGGTATCCCAAGCGTAGACATCAAGAACAAGAAAGAGTTGTTGTTCCGCAGGAACTTGTGTCTGAAATTTTATGGCTACATCATGACTGTCCCACTTATGCTCATTGTGGATTTAGAAGAACTTTAGCTTCTGTAAGTAGAAAATATTTTTGGCAGGGAATGTATTCCCAAACACAAAATTATGTAGCCTCTTGTGAAATTTGTGTGGTAAATCGTGGTTTTAGAAATAACAAAGCACCCATACAAAGATTTTCAAGATCCACATATCCATTTGAGCGTATCGCCATGGATTGCGTTGGACCATTACCTATATCAAGATCTGGAAATAAATTCATACTTGTCATAACTGATTATTTTACAAGATGGCCTGAAGCATATCCCTTAGCTTCAATTAAAACTGAAGACATTTTAAGTTGCTTAGAGCACTACATGGCTCAGCATGGTATACCCAAATTCATCGTCTCGGATCAAGGGACGAATTTTGTTTCTAGAACAGCAAGATGTTTTTATAAGAAATTAGGAATAATAAAGAATACTACTACTGCCTACATGCCATCTGTAGATGGTTGTGTTGAAAGATTAAATGGTACTTTGGTCAGATCCTTGAAAAATATTGCATATAACGATAAAGATAATTGGGACAATCTGATACATTTTGCTTTATTGGCACATAGAAATGCCATACATGCTTCTACGGGTGAATCGCCTGCTTATTTACTCTATGGTAGAGATTTAACAGTTCCAAATACTTTGATCGCTGGATTTAAACCTCCGACATATGAATCAACATATGATTATGGTGAAGACATGAGATTCCGACTTAAAAGAACATATGATGTAGTAAAAAGTAACTTAGAAAAAGCTGAAAATTCACAAATTTTACAACAGCATAAGAAAGCAAAGATGCCCAATATTAAAGTTGGTGATTTAGTGTATCTTTACACTCCCTTTTTGCCTCAAGGCCAGTCAAGGAAACTGAGCTCCTTTAATAAAGGCCCTTTTAAAGTGATAAAACAAACTTCTGCTGTTAACTTTTTGATCAGACATGTGATGAATCCCAAAAATGAACAACTGGTTCATGTGAACAGACTGACTCTTTTACCTCCAAGAAGAGAGGAATTGCAAAAATTTTCAAAACAAACCCATGAAAGTCAAAAATTGAACTCTAAGCCAAATAAACTTACTCCTGTGATCACCGCTGAGAAAGACTCTGTGAAACTAAAATCTTGTTTAGCAAGATCTGGAGATAAATCTCAAAACAAAAAAACTGTGAAACGAGTAAGATTTAATTTGCCAAATAAAAGGGTAAACGAAAATACTGTTCATACTGGATCAAACTTTCATGCTAATAAAAGTCAACAATATGCACACAGAAATAATTCAAATAACCTTGATAATAGAGGAAATGGAAGAATCATTTACAACAATAACTTTAGAAATAGTTATACACCACACCAAAATCAGTATTACATGACAAACAGAAATACACGTACACCTTATAATCTGAGGAATCAAAGATTTTCACAATATTAAATTTTAGTTGAGTTCACAATTTTTCAGAAATTAAATTTTGCAAGAAAAGATTTCATTTTAGTTAAAGTTTATACTTGTTTAAGTTTTATATTTCAATATTGTCTTTTAAAATAGAAATTATGAAAAAATTGTCGTGATTTTAAAATTTATTGGAAATCTTGCATTAAGTTAAAAAAGTAAATAAGAAAAAGTAATTGATTTGTGAACTATAATTTATGAATGTTTATATCATAATTTTAATAATAAGTAAATTTGTTAATTGACTCTCCTTGGACTTTAAAATTTTTCGAGAGTCTTGTTCTGATTGACTTTGATTATATTGATGTGTTTTAATGTAAAAAAATGTTTGATTATTTTGTTAAGTTCTTGAATGAAAATAATTTAATTGGTGGTGGTAATTTGTTGTTCCCCTAAGTAAAAGGGAGGAAATTTTGAATTCTGAAGGAAATTTTGAATTTTGGAAAAAGTAAATGATTTATTAAAATAAAATTGAAATTAAAATTGAAATTAATATAAAGTAAATATAAAGAATTTAAGTAATTTGAATTTGAAAATGGAAAGTTTGAATTTGAAAATTTTTGAAAAATTAATGAAATTTTTTTGAAGATCAAAAGTAAATGATCTCTTGTGAAAAATGTTTTTGAAACTTTGTTGCTGAGAGAGGTGAAAATTTTTGGCTGATGTTTTGTTGAAATTCTGTTCTCTTGAAATTCCATTTCACATTGTTGTTTTTTTTTGACCAGCAGTTTTCAAACATCTACACAAGTTTAAGTTAGACATCATATTTTTATGCTGCAACCCCTTTTTTTGAAAGCTGGCTGGTGGACGCAAACATGGACATATTTACATTGGAGCACAGACGAAGAAGCAGCTTAGCAAATTAAAAGTTCCGAACTTTTGTGGCAGGACTGGAGTCCTGGACGACAACTTGCTCCGAGCCTACCTAGGAGGGTTGTGATTGGCCAGGTGGGAAACTGGTGAAGCTATGAGGATGATGATGATGAAGAAGATGATGATGATGGGATCAGCGCAAGCTGTCCAAAAATTTTGATGATATCCGTTGCTTCTGAGGCATGTCCTGGCGTCCTGTTTCTGCTGCAATCGCTTCCTGCACGCGAGTATTTTTTTTTTCTTTTTTCTACACCTCCTTTTTTTTTTTAGTGTTGGCAACTCGTTAGTCCCCGCCGAGTTTGCTCTTTTGATGTGTTCCTGCTCTTTTACATAACTGACGTGAATTTCAGGAGAAATTTTTCTCCTTCTCTCTCTCAGTAGACAAATGTATATAAATGTAAATTTTTCTTTTGTGACATGAAGTAGTCACTTGTTGAGTTATTTCAGAGAATTTGTTAAAAGTAAAGTAAATTGAAATTTTAAGATAAATTGAATAATGTAAATATAAATGAATAATTTAAGGTAATTTATGAAAGTTGAGTCAGAAAGAGAAATTTCTGAATTGTCTTGATGACAAAAATAAGTTGAATAAAAGTTAATATTGAATATGGTGAATAATTGTTGAAAAGTTGAAATGATGATAAATTGAAAGTAAATGTAATTTAAAGTTAATATGTTGAACTTGAAAGTAATTTAAAGTGAAAGTTAAGATTTTAATGAAAGTTTTGAAATGAAAAATTGAAATTGAAAAATGGAAATATTGAAAGTGACCTTGTTCTCAAATAGTGAGACAAATTTTTGAATGAGTAAATGAATCTCATTACCTGATTATGACAAATTTAAATTAAAATTAATTTTCAAAATATGTAATCCTTAAGAATTTTTGTGTCACTTGTGTGTTTGAAAGTGACAATTGTTTGAAATTGTTTGAAATTTTTGAATTGTTATATTGTTAAGTTTGTAAATTCATATTGTATCATATTTTATTTTTCATATCACCTGGTTGATCTCAATGTTGTCGATTGAGATATTGTGTTGTCAGGCAAAGTGCCTTGGCAAATTTTTTCTGATTCAAGTGTAATTTTATGTAAATTTTTGTAAAGGTTCCTTTAAGATGTGGTGACGCCTTGTCATCCTTTTGGTTTTCTTTTGGTCTTTTCCTGTGGTGATGAATGGCTTGGCCGGTCATTCAGATCTGCAGTGGCGTTGTCTTGAGAAACGTTGGGGCCCACGTTTTCTCACCCAAAATTTTGTTTAAATTATTTTACACTTACAGGTTCCTAAAACTCTTTGTAAATTTTTGTGTTTTTGTGTTTTTGTGTGAGAGAAAAATTTTCCTCACTGTGTTCTGAAAATTTTTGCCTCCCAGAAGGGGAGAGCTGTCATGTCGCAATTCTGCGCCATGAGCCTTTCTTATTTTTCTGCGAGAGAAACATCCTTCTCTCCGTTCGTGCCTGTGCTGTGTTTTTACTAACACTTGTTTCCATTGAAATTACATTAAAAAGCGCTTTTCGTCGTGAATTCGTTGGAATGTCTGGACTTAGTGTCTGGCCGGGATGCATGACGTCGGCTCGCTAGTTGCTAGAAGAGCGCGCCGTCCAATCAGGAAGAGGCGCATTTTTGCGAAGGAGAACTTTTAGCGTGGGCTCAGGCGACCCACACTTCGCTCTCTTCGTGCTGGAACACTTCGACTGAAAGGTCGCATCGAAGGTTTTGTCTAAATTAGACAAAAAGGCGTTTAGCCGAAATGGCTAACTGGCGGAGATGGGCATTTTGGTTCTAAAGGAAACCGCCCCTGCATTTCTGGAGATGATTGAAGAAGATCCTGGATACTTACATTAATTATTCTGTACATTTTCTAAAATATTTGTTTTTCCATTCCAGGCAATCTATCCGACATCGACGCCGAGCTTGAAGTAGCTATGCCGATATCGATCGGAGTGTAAAATTGACGGATGTCTAGTACTTAAAGTTTTGGACTTTTGTTTCCTCATCGTCCCTTTTGAGAACTTTGTTCTACTTAAAATCGTGCACATCTGATGAGAGGTATTTTTCTGAAAGGCGTGAAATGTATAATAGCCAGGTAACATTTTCCTTACGAGAATTTTAATGCCGTACAGCACCGGCGTAGTGAAGAATAATTTCTAATATTAATGGGCTCATGTTAAAAATGTATTTATTGATAACTTAAAGTCATATGACTATTGAAGTGTTGTGTGCTATATAAATTTTGAACAGAGCAATAGATCTGATTGTTATTATATAAAAATAAAGCTCTGATTATAATTAGATATATTGAAGGATAAATATATGCAAATTCTGGTTGAAATTCTTAAAATAAATATTAATTTGAGTGACAAATGAGCCTGTTTATTTGTGTCTGCATATTTACTTTACTCACTGTACTTCATTTAGGATTAATTCTCCTAAACTGGGAACTCCTTTAAATCTTGAACCTGGTGTTTTTGCTGATAAATTTTTGAGACTAGATATGTTAAATATATGTCTCTTTGGCTTTTTGAAATTACGATCACGAAGTTGTGGGTGGTGGAGTCAGTAGGTGCTGTTTGTACTGACCCAGCTCCCACAGGACGGTCTGGGTCTCAACAACAACAACAACGTTTCCTCTGAGACAAAAAAATTGCAAAATTATTTCCCTTGCAGACAGGGCGGCGCTACTGTTGCCGATTCTGCAGGCTTCATCCCTTATATCTCACTCAACGTGCGTGGGACAGCTGAGCATTTCGCATTCATTAATTAACTCGGTGAGCTGCGTCTACCCTGCAATTTGCATATTTTTCTGCCCACTCCTCCTTTGTGTCTCATTTTCGCTGTCAAGTAGTGTATATGACAATCGTACTTATAAGATATTCACCAGACATTTCCTTTATACATGCTATGTATTGTAGACAACATAGTATATATAGTGTATATAAATATTTGTCGATAAATTAAAAATATATTATGGTTAAATTACTAGCTGTTGGAGTATCTGAATGTTGATGTCGACCGGTCTTGCGTGTTATCACAACATTTGAAATGTTACATTTCTTCAGTAAGTGAAATAGTCAAGATATTTGCATGAAATATGGTTTGTTTATTATAATTGGCGACAAATATATATATATATATATATATATATATATATATATATATTGTTTTTCAGTGAGATAGGATTATAAGAAATTTCTTAATTTGTGCCATTGTCGAATTATATCGAATTTTTTTAGTTTTTTGGGGAAGTAAATCTTTGGACAAAATAGCACTAAAAAAAATATGATGTGGGCAGCACATGACTTTCCTTACATAATGCAATGTGCTTACTACTTTTACAGTAAAAACAAAATAGGTTATTTTTATAGTATATATTTATATTTTTTCCAAGATATTGAATTTTTGTCAAATAGTCGTTATTTTCATTGATTTAGCGTCATCTTTATCCATTTGGCGATATTTTCTTTGATTTGGTAACATTTAAAAATAGTCGTCAATTTGGCGACATTCCGCCAAATTCGTCGCCAAAATCTCGCCAAACGTTATGGACGGAGAAATAATTTATTTTTATAGCAGATAAATAACTATTGGAGTTTAAATACAAAAGTAATATTTAAGGTATCTTTTTTCATGAATGGAACGAGCTAGATTCACAAAAATAATGTCACTAAATTTATCGCATGATATTACATATGAAAAGTGAACATGTTTCTCAATAGGAAATATATTTTTTTTTATTTTATATAATTTTTTGATAATTTTTTTTAAAATATGCAATATCTCGAGAACGGTTTATAGTAGCGTTCTAAAATTTATGTTAATCGTTTTCTAATGAAAAATTACATAAGAAATGTCTTTTTGCGTAATTTTATTAGAAGTTTTGATTTTCTGATGATTTTTTCAAAATTTCACTCGAAAATTTAGGGGGGGGGGTTTCTGAACATTCGATGGCGTATAAAAACAATACGCTTCCAATATTCTCGGATTGTAATTTTTGTTCCAAATTTCGTTCGAATCGGTCCATTCGTTCGTCAGTTGTCGTCTCCACAGACTCACTGACACACACACACACACACATATTTTCACACACACAGGCATCACCTCAAAAATGTTCAATTCATGATCAATTCGTTCAAACGTGGGATGCTTGAAACGTGCTGACCCGTCAAAAACTCGAAATCGAAGTTTCGACCCCGTCACAATACTTTCCTTATACATTATTGTATATAAGGAAAGTAATAAGCACTGTATTTTCCTATTTAAGGTCAACCAGGTAAAATGTTGCTTTCCTTGTAGTTGTTAAATTGAGTGTTTCGGATTAAATATCATAGGCATCTGTTATATATGATACGTCATATATTTTATAAGAATTTGCATCTTCGATTAGGAACTCCGACCGTCTTAACAGCATTAATCCGGAATATACACATGATTTGATATCAAGAATTTCAGCTCACAGCTAATGATCTCAAGAATACCGCCCAAAGTATGCACATAGCCACGCAACAGAAGTTTTCTGATTAAAATGGTTGCGCAGGAGCCAGTAAATTTACTTTTGAAATTAACTTGAGTTTGGCAGAAAACTTATTATGGGGGAATTTTCATTACATACAAAGTTTCAAAGAGAAGATCTCGTTGCATGTTTCAAATAAGATTAAAATGTCAAAATAATTACTACGGTCAAGTATCATTCTTCATTATGTAGCATAAATTTAATATTTGGATAATACATTTTACATACATAGCATAAAATTTGCATATGCTAAACTGATTTGAACCAAGTCATTTATACATGTTTAATTATGCAAATTTAAAACTTACTTGTTTGATTAAAGTTAAAAATCAACGGCCCCATAATTAGCGCACCAGGAAGATTATGAATTTTTAAATAATTCGCTTTTTAAAGTAGGACTACTTTCTAAATTGTTAATCCAATTTCCAATCTTTATCTTGTTATAAACAAGGTATTTCTCGTTAGTCCAATCGAACATTTCAGAGTACGCAACTCCTAAAATACAAAATAGTGCAACACAATTTTCTTCCTATTTTCCATCATATTACCCATATTGTTACTAAAATTCAAATTTTATCTCACTTGTAAGTGATGCTGTGAACTGACCGCAGTGGGAGTTTTGAAAACTGACGCAACTGTTCGGATTTCTGAAGAATTAAACGTTCTTTTTAAGTGTGAAAAGCATTTTCAGATGTTGTAAAGGCTAGGAATTTAATACACAAATCCGAAGAAACTCTACCTACAGTTTACATTTTACAAAATACAAAAAAATGAAGTTTAAGGGGTGCTGATACCGACGGAAATATTCGAATTGTCGAGTGAACTTGAAACTCCAGGTTTATTGAGCTAGGAATTTGAAATTTAGTACAAAGGTAGATCATATGCTACGATCAATATGGATAAATACTGTTTTCAAATATTTATTGTTTTAATGGGTGTCATAAGCAAAAACGTTCAAACGCTGGAGCGCAAATGGAACTACAGATTTATTGAGTGGGATATTTTAAATTTGGTCAAAGGGGGAACATATTATATAGTCAAGATGAATTAATTGATTGCTGTTTTTAAATATGTAATTATTTTATGGGTTTCACAGGCAAAAATGCTCGAGAGATTGTGAGACTCCAAATTTATTGAGGTTAAAATTTGCTACAAAGGTAGAACGGATGATAAAATCACTAAAGGTATCTGATGTTTTCAAGTATATATAATTATTTTAGAGAGTGTGGTTCGAAAAATAAATGTTCGAAAATATTCATAAATGTTCGAATTGTCGGATGAGCGTGAAATTCCTGATTTGAGTTAGGGGCTTTAAATTTGGTACAAAGGTAGATAATAAGATAAAATTAACATGAATAAATATCATTTTAAATTATTAGTAATTTTAGAGGGTATCATAGTAAAAATGACAGAATTGCCGGGAAAGTTGAGGTTTATTGTACTAGGAATTTGAAATTTGGAACAACGGTAGATCATATGTAAAATCAACTTGAATAATGGCTGTTTTCAAATATTTGTTATTTTAGGGCGTGTCGTAGGCAAAAATGTGCCAATTGTATAATAAGCCTGAACTATCAGATTTATGTATTTACGAATTTTGAATTTGATACAAAGTTTATCATATAATAAATTCAATTTAGAAAATTGTGATTTTCAAATATTTATTATTTTAGGGGTTGTTATAGTAAAAAATGTTCAAATTGTCAAGCGAATAAAACTTCATTTATAGGTCTAGAGGATAGAAATTTGATACAGAAATGTATCATATGATAAGTTCAACTTGAATAATTGCTGTTTTCTAATAATAATTAGAAACCAAATATCCGAGAAAATTAACGATGTTAAAATAAATACATCGCGAGCAATAACATACGCAGTTATATAATTGTGAGAATTTAAATCTTTCTTATTTTGTGATTAAATGTTTAAAATTATGGAATGTAATGGCAGCTTTATCAAACTATCCACTTGTACTAAATTTCAAGCTTCTTTGTATTTTTAGTTATTGACAAGTGTACCTAATTCCATAGCTCTATCTCACCTTAAGTAAGTGTTTTCACATAGTCGGCAAATCAAACATGCTTATGTACAGCACCTCTAAAGTGGCCAATATTGGAATACTTAAATTGTACATTTTATTGTTGTTTAACGATCTACCACAGCGCCAATTTTAAAGTCTCTATCACAAAGTACTTTTTACTACCATTTCACTTTTCGAATATTTTGGTCTGAAACACTCTCTTAAATGACAATTTTCTGAAAAATTCGAATTTTCCGAAAAATTTGAATTTTCCTTTTTTTCGAGCGATTGACCCGTACATAAAATTTAAAGGCTATATCTACATTTCGAACGTTTTGTTGTGGGGCACCCCGTCAAATGAACTTTTATAAAAAAATCCGACTTTTTGCATAAGTTTTATCGAATGTTAAATGGGAACCTATACGTTTTTTTTAATTCTGTTAACATTGTATAATTCTACAAATTAACCCTCGAAGTTGCAGAATAAAAACGACTTATTTGCTGCTTTGAGTTTGGGAAGAAATTGACTATATTTGGTATGTCTGGCATAAACAGTGACAGTCACATCGAACCAAAATGTCTATTTGAGTGAACTTAATGTTCTTTACTATAAATGAACATCTAAACTGATTCCGAAAGTATTCTGTATAAATTGTTATGCGTTTTCAAAGTCATGAACGTCATTTTGAATATTCAAATTTTCAACAACAATTGTATATTCGACCGTTCAACAATAAGTACAATACACTTTGTGCGAAGGATAAGGAGAACTTCATAAACGTATATAAGCATAAACAACAACAATAATATAGCATACAGCTGTTTCGATTATACGTTGGATCCCCTTCGTCTGTGCAAGATAACCAACAAACCCGAATTCCAAAGACGAATGCGTGCAAAGGAAGATACAGAGATAGATTATATGCCCAAGATATGGATTAAGAGAGAGCCAAACAGAAAGAAACATGAAGGACAGACAAGATAGTAGGAAACGAGAAACAACAACAAGAGATTGGCGTGCGCCAAGACACAAAAGCGATATCTCAACAAGATGGGTGAAGTCTGAACAAGAATAAATGAGACGAACACTACCACACTAAGAGCCCCAAAAGAGTAGAATGAAGAACAGGGAGCGGGGATTTTACAGTGCACTTTGCCAGACGTTGGACAAAAAAGAGTACTAGACGAGTTATTAACTAAATTACTAGAATTTTTCTGATTTTCTATTATCTTGTCTGTTCTTCATGTTTGGCTCTCTCTTACTCCATGTCATGGGTATACAAGGTGGGATCAAAAAGTTCGGAGACTGTGCTGATATCTCCAACCCTGATTGGAGGAGAGAGGAACTATTTTACCGTGGCGTAGGCACTTGTGACGCGAGATGTGAAAGGAAGAAGCAGGTGTTTTTCCAGACAATACGTGTCAGTGAACTGTATTCGTTTGCGTTCGTCGAAAACGGAAACATTGCACCTGCTGCAGCAGGTGCAATGTTTCTGTCCGCGATTTCCCCAAACACTGGCAGAATTTGATATTCGCATGTTGTTCTTCAAACGCCATTTCCGTTTTCGACGAACGCGAACGAATACAGTTCACTGACACGCATTGTCTGGAAAAAGCCTGCACTGCGGACCTATTTCTTCCATTTCACATCTCGCGTCACATGTGCCTCTACGCCACGATAAAATAGTTCCTCTCTCCTCCAATCAGAGTTGGAGATATCAGCACAGTCTCCGAACTCCTTGACTCTACCTTATATAATCCCTCTTTGTATCTTCCTTTGCTCCCATTCCTCTTTTGGAATTCGGGTTTGTTTGTTCTCTTGCACTGACTGAATGGATTTAACATATCCTCGAAATAGCTGTATACTGTATTATTGTTGTTATTTGTGCTTATATACATTGATCAAGTTTTCCTTTCAACAATGTTTGTATATTATATTCAACCTTTTAACAACGTTTGTATATTCAACCTTTTAACAACATTTCTCAATTCAACCTCTTTAAGTCGAAACCCAAATATACATTTTCCATTAAGACGTTATGAAACGCAATCTCAATCTCGTAGGTAAATAAAACTCGGGGTGAACTTCCATAATTACGTTCGAGTGATTAATTTTCTGTTTGTCACACGTGTAAACTGTCTTCGTTAAGGAGATTAAAATTCGCAATGAATGCTGGGAGACGCTGATCTATTGGGGCTGCTTTCTTTTCGTACTTCATTAGCATTGTCTTTTGTGGATTAATTATTCTTAAAGCGAGACAATTTTGCGGCACTAATCCATAAAATTAACTGTGAGGTTTACTCAATTATAAAGTGCCCTATATATTGAAGCATTTTCAAAAAAATATCTAGAATTTCTCATACTTCGAATGTCTAGCTTTCCTCATACATTCATATTCCATTTTTACAATCTAGCTATATAATGATCAGCATTATAATGCGAAAAAAATTATAGTATAATATCCGTTATCCGACACTTCAATGTTTCGGTACATCCAATAATCCGACACAATAGCGCAGGAGGAAGCGGGCGAATTTTCCATGTCAGGTGATGTTTGTTTCCAATCTTGTAATATTCTTTTCAATTTTCGAACAATACCAAATATTAATTTTTTATATCAAGTAGTAACCTAGAAAAGTGGTACAAGATAATAATACATAAATTTAGATTTGTTTTGTACATGTTACATTATAGTAAGTTTAATTACATTAATTTTATGACAATTTTACGCATTAAATATTTCAGTTACATACCATCCCTAATTTCCAATTATCCGTTAAATCCAGTAGTACGACACTAGTTGGTTTTTAATAGTGAGATCGTTCTATATATATTTTTAACACTTTACAACAAAGTTGAAAAGTGTTTATAACTTTGTTCATTCTGTCTGTCTGTCTGTCTGTCTGTCCGTTAGCTCGATAACTGCCGTAAACATGACTTAATCAAAATGAAATTTTAGTATGTTGTTCAGACGGTCTGTAGGACCTATGGGAGTATAAATGAATAATATCACCCAATTAGTTTTGGATTGAACACGGGTTGAGAAAATGAAATACATTGAACCCTATGGGGCCTAATTTTTCAAACATTTTTTAAGCGGATTTAAAATTCCCAAATTGCTTCGAAAGTTTTATGAAATATTCAAATTATCCCATAAAATATATAAAAAAAATTTCAGCAAAATATATTCAGTAGTTTTTAAATAAGAATTAAAATAATAATTACACCTTTTATATGAAGCGATCACGTGACCATTATATGAAGAGATCACGTAACCCACTTCAAAATAAAACACGGCATCCATCTTGTGTCAAAATCGTGATTTTTAAAGTTCTTTTTAATTCATATTTAGTGGTGTATCCTCCTAAAACCGCTTTATTTTTGCTTAAATTCCGTGCATCTACTTACTGAAACAACGCAATTACAATATATTTGTGTTTAAATGATCATCCAAATTTGATTATTTCTACAACGAAGCCTAGTTTTCACCTATGGAAAATGTAAACAGCAAAATATGTAGAATGAGTTGTATAAGAATTGCTTAACGCAAAATTATTTAGCTCATGGAGTCAGCAATATAGCTGATATGAATGAAACATTCATTGATTTTACAGAGAGAAGGACGATTTTCTCGATGAAGTTTTAAGCATAGAGTTTAACTACTTGTAGCTCCATGGTCTTAAGTTTTTAAATAAAATAAGTTATTATAATATTGCGATGAATGAAATGAATTGAAAAATGTTTATGAATGAAATGCTACTTTTATAGAGAGAGAGCCAGGCGTGTTGTATTTCGATGACGTCATTTGAATAAATTTTTGTTGTTTTCGATGACGTTTTCAAATATAATAAATTATTGTAGTATCCTGATAATTTAAAAAATATTACCGAGGTATGTATCGCATTTTAGAGGTGTTTAAACCGAGCAATTTATATTTCAATGCCGTCATTTGAATGAAGTTCATTTTTTTCGATGAAGTTTTAAGTTTTCAAATATAATAAATTAATGTAGTATTGTGATAATTTTAAAAATATTACCCAGGAATGTATCGCATTTTAGAGATGTTTAAATAAAATTGTTGAAGTTGGAAAGTGTTTCATATTCAAAGCTTTATGCATGATTGATCTTTCTTGTTTAGCTTGCTTTGTTGCATTCCAATTTTCTGATCAAATTTTAACCCAATTCCCGATGTTCAACCTTTTTCTTACGGGTGGGACAGCGTCAATCTCAAATGAAGAACCTCTCAAAAAGACAGGTATTTGATATACTCTATCCCAAACAGTTCAATCCGCTTTTGCAGACATATGTCTGCAAAGGAGGATCGAACTGTTTGGGATAGAGTATGTCAAATACCTGTCTTTTTGAGAGGTTCTTCATTTGGGATTGACGCTTTCTCACCCCTAAGCAAAAGATTAATATACTCAAAACTTTTCAAACTTACGTATTATTGATGTTAATACAGCATTCTTTCACAATTGATTTCTCTCTGCACATTCTGCCTGGCATTGCTTCCTTCAGCGCCAATTTATAATCCCATGCTCGTCAAAGACTAGAAAGTATAAAATAAAAATATATTAAAAAGCTATTTAAAAAAAACATGGTTTTATTTGAAAATACACTGAAATGTAAAAAATAATTTTATCTTTCGCCACCATAATGTTTGAAACAAACATAATTAAAAATAAATGCGTGGGTGCTTTTTTTTATTCGTTCTAATACCTAATAAAATCTTAACTTATAGATCATCGTTGCCTTTCAGTAATCGTTTGAAATTTATTATGAATGAATTATTCTTTATCACAGTAATGCATTTTCCATGATGAGTTTCCAAACGAAAAATGCATAGCTGTACTTGAGACAGATAAAATATTCAGTAGAATATTCGAAACTATGTGTAAAACCGACATGTAATTTTGAAAAGAGTTTGTTGCTACACAAATTATAACATTACATTCCCACTAGCCATTTTCCCTTTTACACGACATGACATCAATTTATTCCCCTTTTATAAAAAATTTTACAAATTCTTTTTCGATAACATAGAAAATAACAGTAATAAAATTTAATTAAAGTAGGCGCCCACGCTTTTACTCTTACTCGTGTGTGTATGAAAAGTTATTGGGTACAGAAGAAAAAATAATTATTTTCTATAAGTTAGTGCATTTTGAAATAAAAAAATAAAAATGCGTTTTTAAAAAGAGTTTTGAATATATTTTTATTATATGAGTATACTGTGTATAATCATATAAACTATGCATAGTATAAGTATTCTAATTAAAATAAGCATAGTATAAGTATACTACACTGGTATCCAAAATTAATGTTACAAACACATATTTTGCAATTATTCAAAACAGCTACCACTAATATTAAAAAAATTGATATTATATATAAAGTGGGATTAGTAAATAAAGCTTCCAGTGTTTGTTAAACGATTAAAAGGATACGTTTGATAAAAAAACGTGAAAGTGACCTTTTCCCGAATTGGGAAATTTTTCGTTTATAGAAGTGTATTTCTTGCAGGAAAAAACACGATACGAACTGATTTCAGTTTAAATGAGTTCTCGTAATCGTTTAGACGACGGACTGAGATCGAGATCCATTGGCTGGCTTCAGAAATGAAGCTGGAATTTTCTTGAACGGCTGTAATTGTGGCCTTTCATATCAGTTTGCCGAAATGATCAACGAAGTAGCTGACAAATAAATGAGCAAAGGTTCCAGAATGTTTTACAGCGTAACAGCGATGTTCTGCAATTTAAACGTTGCATGGAGACAAAACGGTCAACTGTATGCACTCAACAATCGACCAGTCGACGACCCACTAGATGGAAGTTCAGTGAACAATTGGTGAGCACCAGAACTAAGTTTCATCGAACGAGTGTTGCGGAGACTGGAGGTTTTATTCTTTTTTTTACATTTTTTCACTGAAAAACCATACATGGTGGAACTGAACATTGGCGTTGATGATGGTTTAGTTAACAAAGTAATTGTAATTTCGCAGCAAGTTGAAATGGAAAGCATAGACATTAGAATATTGCAGTTACAGTTCAACAGTAAAGGGGTGCGACAGCCCAGTGGTTGGCGTGTAGGGATTGCACTCAGACCACCCAAGTTCGATTCTGGCCTCTGCCCAAACTATCGCCTTGTTCACGCGGAGTACGATCACGTTAAACATGTGGGTAGATAAGTCTTTCCGAGAGGTTGGTGGTAGGGGAAGGTAGGGTGCGGTCTCTGTGGATGTCGCCCCCATTGGGTTCCGGTCAAAATTGAGTGGCACTTCCCGTCCGTCCAAGCAGATACCTTACACCTTCAGATAGGTCGGACGATCTGGGTCGAAGAAGTTCGACAGTAAGAATATCGAATCCAAAAGTGGCCTCAAAACTTATACTGCTTCAATTATATATCTGAACCATGGGTTTATGATATCTGTTGTAAACGATACAATTGAGACTGAAAACAACGAATAAACTTTTTAAATACAATAAATAAAAACTTCGTAAATACAGCGAAATGCAAAAATAAACTGGTTTACTTGTTATACAAAGGCAAATAACAGCTTTTTACTTTTAGACATACACGAAGCGCGACCTCACTTACTCAAGTCAAGTCGGTAACTGAGGATGGCACATGTGGCTGAAGGTAGTGAAAAAGGAGTTGCCAATGCCGCGAGAAGAAATGAAAGAGGTTAAAAAACCGACAGGTAGGAATCAACGAACGGATCAAAACACTGAGGAAAGGTCGATGAGGTTGTTAGAGAATATATAGCAGAAATAACGCAATAGAGATAAAACTTTTAAACATAGTAATAATAGAAACCTGAGACGTTTGAACCAGCTGTAAAAATAAGTAAAATAAATTGGAAACGACTAGAAACCAATTAAATGAAATATGAATAAATGAAATTCAAATATGAAGGAATCAACTGAGACCGGAAGCTATATGATCTACCCTCGTCAATAAAATGAAGGAAAATAATTAAAATTCGGAGAAAGTAGACAATAAACGAAAACCGGAGGTAGGCGACCGGAATGGAAAAATCTATACCAGATATTTTCAAGAGGACATGAAGAAGGGACATTTACGAACATTTTATTTATTGTGTTTTATTGCAACAGTTTTTTGAACCATTATTTACATTTACACTACCCATGCTGTCCGACTTACCCGAAGTTTTAAAGTAACAATTGGACGGCCGGGAGAAATTTATTAAAAATTTAGAATCGTACAATTGAAGAAAATATTCCTTATTATGCTAATAAGGCAAGAAACAGCAAGATGACAATTTAGACAATATAAAGCCAAAAACAATTGTTACAGCAGAACAATTATATTTTGGTATAAACCAAGTGGAAAGACCAAAATACAGTCAGTACAAATAGTACATGAATAGAAAAAATACAGAATATAACCTGTATAAAATGCTAAATGAGTATAATTCCATTGACCAGTTCTGAAGTAATCTGATCAGCAATTTCTTTAGATTTTTTTATATATTAATTAATGTTAAAAATCGATTATTTATTCTTCCTAATCCTATCAAAACATAGAGGCATATGTTACTTTGTAGGCTTCATAAGATGAAAGTTTTTTTAATGTAAGTAATCGGCAACAAAGCGAAAAAAATGGCAATTACAAAGAAAACCATAATGTATTGTTATCGTCACCTAGCCTAATCAAATGAAACTTTTTGATAAAAACATAATCAAATACATAGTGATCATCATACTCTAGGTAAGAATAATTTATGGATCTTTTAAATTTAAATATGTTTAGGTATGCCATATATGTTCCATGTTCCGTAATAAAATTACTAAATATTTATTAACAATCTTAATGTCTTAATTCCATCAATTAGCATATCGGAATTTAAAGAGTTATCTAATCCAAGTTGCCAATTTTCAATAACTCACCAAAATAAGTAATGAAAGAATGATGAAAAATGTCAAATAAACCAAATTTGGGACGTCACTGAACGATGACTATCTTTTGGTTCTTGGTAAATCTGAAAGCACGTTTTAAATGTGAAAGTTATTACACAAAATCACCGTAGGGCGCGGTAGCCCATTGGTTAGCGCGCTAAAGTTACACTCGGTAGGCTCGGGTTCGATTCCAGCCACTGCCATAACTGCCGCCGTGTTCACGCGGAGTACGATCACGTTAAACATGTGGGTCCGTAAGTCCTTCCGAGAGGTTGGTGGTAGGGGAAGGAGGGTACGGTCCCTGTGGATGCCATCCCCACTGGGTTCCGGCCTAACTTGGGTGGCACTTCCCGGCTGTCCAAACAGTTACCTTATACCTTTCTGGTAGGTCGGACGGTCTGGGTCTCAACAACAACAAAATCACCGTTAACCAGTTTTCTTTTGGAATCAAATATGGAAGCGACTACAGGAAAAACGTTTAGAATCCGCAATTATAGAAGTTTACTTTAGCAATACAAAAACAAAATGAACTTGTATTAAGAATTCTTTAAGTAATTTCCATGTTGCCCTGTTTTAAGCCCTTCTCAATTAAAGTTCTGGAAAATGATGAATTTGAAAAAACTTGTATATCAATATGCGGCGTTTTATCATCACAATGTGTTATCACACTAAGCCAACCTTAACTTGTTGTTTGGTTTCACCGCAGTAACAATTGTTTTTAAAGCTGTGTAAGATGTCATTATTTCTTTAGAAAACGTATTAGAGCGAAAAAAATTAGATACTAGATAATTACAACACTGCGAAATTTGAAAGGGAATGTGTTAAAAACTGTAGAAAGACAGACATCCCACGTTACTGCATTTTACATGGGAATATTACTTAATTATGGAACTTCTACAATAAACTAAAAGTCTAACTCATTACCACAAACGTTAATGCACCGTTACATCCGCAATTTGTTTTCCGTTATCTCTGAAGCGCCTAATCAAACCAATGAATCTCTGTGAAATGAATAATACTTTCCTTGAACAAATCACCTTGGTACTCCATTTCTCTCCTAATCAGATCACTTAAAAGTAATGACGGTAAAACACGCGAAATACTACTGTGGTGCGTTTGTTCAAATCGATATTAAGTACGGAATTGGTTGTGCGAATGGGCCAGTCTAAATATGGGGACATCGGATATAATGGAATAGGATAGTATAAAAATATTTCATAAACGGACTAAATAATAATTTTTAACGTGTTTTGTCTTTTCCGGCCTTCCAGCCTCCCCGTCCCCCAATAACCTAGAAGATTGCTTTTTTGTACACTTATAGTATCGATAACAGGACAGAACCTGTATAACACTGCAGGATTTTCTATTCCTACCCCATTCCCCAGAGATGGAGAAAATTAGAGGTTTTCGAGGCTTTAGGAGGATCTTTCAGACCCTTCTGAAGCCTACAGTGACCTAGAAAATTGAATATTTGCAAACTTCTTATAGTACAGACTTCTGGGTATAACATAACGTAACAGCATTTTCGATTTCTATCCGGAAGGCAGAGAAATTTAAGGGTATTCAGAAAGGTTTCTTAACACCCTCCCCCTCGAATACACCTCGTGACTTAAAAGACTGACTGCGAGACAGAATATAGACGGCGAGTAGTAGTATTAGCATAAACTACTATTTCGAGGCACGTGTAAAGAAACTGCGTACAGACTGCGTAACATAATAGTATAGACTGCGGGACAGAACCTAATAGACCAGCACTTTAGATTCCTCTGGGGCGCGTAAAAATGGGGTCATAAAGTCCCCAATGACCCTACGTTTTCCATATTTATGGTAAAGTCATTGGGAACCACTGGGAAGAAACCAACTAAGACGAATTTGAGATTTCACCCTTGATATTGAAAATACAGTCCAGATCTTCTAGAAGTTCCTCTGGCAACCCGAAACTTACTTGAAAAGAATTTTCAGACCCTCCTATAACACCTCGGTGACCAGTGTTTCTTTTAGGACTGTTTGGGGGGGGGGGGGCGAATAAAATGTTAGAAGGGGCAAGTTTTTAATTTGCCCTATATAAATATATCTAAATGTATCTAATAAATATATCTAATGTCACTTGGTTAACATAAAATGTGTCAGGGGGCTTCGATTCCCCCCCTTCGGAGGTATGCCTGAAAGAATATATCTAAATGCTGTCACGTACATAGAAACTAGGTTAACATAAAATATGTCCGGGGGGATTCGACCCCCACCCCCGCCCCGGAGGTATGCGTGAAAGCAACACTGATCAAAAAAGTTGAAACTTTGCATATTTATAGTATCGACCACGCAGCCTGCCCTAATGTAGCTAATTTTCGATTAAGATGTCTATTTTCGACGAGAGATACCGTATATTATATAAAGGGTTATATAATTAGTAGGACTGGACATCAGGAACCCCCAAATGCGAATACGGAAGGCAACAAATACCTGCTGATAAGTCGTATCATATGGGACTGTAACACGGTGACACCTGCAATGCTTATCAAGGTAAGTGATAATATTGTTTTTCGAAGTCAAATGTGCATTGTTGATAACGGTGTGTATTTTGAATAGGTTGTACATCAGATTCATGTGCATTGTAGCGTTGTTCATTTTAGCATTCTTGAGCGAGACAATCTTTCAAGATTCTCTGCAGATTTACTTACTTAGAAACCCTGTATATTGATCTACTGAGACGACTTTTACTTCCTTTTTATTTGAAGTGGACTCCACACATATGCGATTGTTAAACGCGCCTGTTTAGCACTCCATGACTGATGTTCTGGTGTCTGTCTGCTTCAACTACGTTGATGGCGTTTTTGACATATTTCCTGATTCCTAGAGAGATGAAATTTGGTATATAACTTAGCCTATTAGAACATTTTAATTCATTAAAATTTGTAGTATCCGCAAAAAATAGAACCGGCATATTTTTTTTTCTTTTTCGAAATGGCCCACAAAAGTAAATTTATTGTTGTAAAGTATTGTTGTAAAAGTTTAGTTGTAAAATAGTTAAGAAGTGAACATCATTCAGCTTCGCTTCTATATATATGAAAGAGGAACTTTTTATTTTTACTGATCATGGCGAGTAATGAATAAAAGCTTTTATCCGAAAAATGAAATTTTTATATTTATTTATTTTTATTGTACTTCTGTGAAAAACTCTGTTATTAAACCGTTTCTCGAAGTGAATGAATGAACGTCAATCTGCAAGAACAATCAGCTCAGATCCATATTAAGCAAACAACCAGTTTCGAAAATTAAATGAGTCTGCTGCATCAATGAATGAAAAACAGAGTTTGCTTATTAAGGGACACAATGAAGTAATTGTTTATGAATGAAATGGTTATTTATATAATTTCAAGCATTTAAGCCTTCACATGGAAACTAACGCTCTTAAAAATAGTCGCAACTTTTGAATTAAATCCCAAGTTTTATATTGTCTAACGTATAAGGTACTTGAAAATGTTAATTCAACATCTGGAATTAGGGATTGAGTTTTCATCGTTGGTCAAACTGCTAACAGTTTAACTTAAAATTGCAAAAAATAATATCATTATGTTGTCTAAAAGTTTGCTGTTATATTATTGTTCCTTAAATAATTGCCAAGTAATTTAAAATTCCCAAGAGTTTTGGATGAGCATGTTTGATGGTGATTGACTAGGTGTCTTGATCTGTTTAGGAATTGTTCCTGCTTTGAATGCCATATTAATAAATGTCGTTTTTTATTTACTTTTTGCTCCATTTCTTTTTGTTTGTTCGTTTTAAATCCATATATTTAAAAAAAATTATGAAAATTCTCTTTTACCTCAATTACCTTTGCAAGTGTTATATTATATAATTTTAAGATATGCCCTATTCTCCCTGTAATTTGTAATTTTTGTCTTTGTATGTATATTTGCAAATCCATTGAAATCCATTGCAATTCCATTGAAAATTTTAATATTTTTTTAATTTTAGTGAAAAACCGGTCTCAATAATAACGTCATTGCATGCTTCTGCTTTTGATTACATTTTCTTATTTGCTTACATAATTTAAATAAATTTCACAGTTATGTTGTTTTACCATTTCAACTGTAACGAAATTTGCCAACCAAAAGTAGTGTACTATTTATTACTTACGTCGTTTTACCATTTCAACTGTGAGGAAATTTACCAAGAAAAAAGTAGCTTTTTTGTTACTTACGTCGTTTTTCCATATCGACTGTGAGAAACATGTTTGAAATATGAGGACTTAATGCATTCGACAAAATGACGTAAGCTTATGTACGGCTTTTTTGAATAATAAAATACTGTAATTTGTTAACATGCATCATATGTGCATTTTCATATCTGCTTTATTAATGTAGATATGCCTTCTATATAATTACCATATCAGTAACTGATTTAGAAAAGTCCAATCAGTCTTGTAAAGGTAAAACACAATATCTCCAGGTACTCCAATCTGCCAACACAATGCCGATATAAAGTTGGCGTAAAATTAATGATTTTTGGCAGCCTACAAAAAGAGTTCAAGGATTTAAGCCAGTAGTGACGCTGTAGTGATTTTATGAAACTTTACATAAAAGCTATGTAACATCAGCGGCCAGAAGTTTTAAGTTCAGTGCTGCTCTATGTGTATTACTGACTACAATCATTTACAGTGGGTTACAAAACCTTTGTACGTTTTTATCATTTATACGACGATTTCCAATGGAGCTTTGGCATTCTAATATATTTCTAATGACAAAAATATTTTGTTTACACTGATAAACTCACTGTACAGTTTCATTTATTGTGTTCTTCTGATTCTAAATTAGTGCCGAACTGAAATAAAGTTAAAATCAAATTCAAAACTTCAAGAAAGTTATTTTTCTTCATAATACAATGACCCAGCTAAAAAATTGTGTACCTATGAGAATGAGATCCAAAGCGCAGTACTTTTCGCATTGAACCAACGCTAGCTACGTAAATTAAAATTATCCGTTTTTGGCAACTTTCCAAGATCTTCAAATAGAAGGACTTTGCTTATTCATACTCACGACCAAAATTCTCATCACAGTGCAATTGACATTTAGTTAAGGGAACGATGGACGTTGAAATTTTTTGTTATTTATTTATTGACTTAGAAACATGAAAATCTATATACATATTCCTCTTAACATTACTATGTACAATACCATTACATTTTTTTCAATTTTGTTATAATTCTGTATTTTTTTTTTAATTTAATTTTTTTTCAAGGAAAATTTGAAAATGCTCCTTGCATACCATTTGTTCACGTTTTTGATTAATTTTACATTATGATCACTCAAAAACACATTATGAACACATTTGGGTATTCATTTTTAAATATCGGTATTCATTTTTAAATCCCTTAAAAAGTTAATTTTTTAAAAATATTTTTCTGCATTAAAACTTAATTTTCATCATTTAATTAGGCCCTTATTCACTTTTAATTACCTTAATAAAGTCCAATTGCAAACTGTATACCCAGATTCATTAAAAAGTATGAGAGGTGTCTTCTTGCCAAATTCCATGCATCTCAGACATAAATTAAGACAAATGGAGCATTTTAAAAATGTAAAAACTTTGAAAATTCCGTTTCGAAAAAAATGCATTCAACCTTTTGCTTACGGGTGGGACAGCGTCCATGCCAAACGAAAGACCTCCCAAAAAGACAGGTATTTGACATACCCTATCCCAAACAGTTCGACCCCCTTTGTAGGCATTGGCGTCCATGGAAATCGACGACAGAAACATCGCACCTGCTACAGCAGGTGCACCTGCAGAACATTGCACCATTGACAGAAACATTGCACCTGTTGCAGCAGGTGCAATGTTTCTGTCGTCGATTTCCAAGGACGCCAATGCCTGCAAAGGGGGTCGAACTGTTTGGGATAGGGTATGTCAAATACCTGTCATTTTGGGAGGTTCTTTGTTTGGGATGGACGCTGTCCCACCCGTAAGCAAATGTTAAATGTGTAAAATAATGCTATATATTAAAACTTTTTTAGCCGATTTTTGCTCATTTCAAAGCCCACCGTCCCCTTAATATCTCGCTAAGGTGCGAAATAAATGACCAGTCGAAAATTGCTTGGTGTAAAAATACAAAACTATATACTCTCGTGAATGCAGTAAACTATATCCACAAGAATGATGCTAATAGATTTGCCGCATAACATTACATATGAAAGGTGAACATATCTGCTGATACCCTTTTTTTTGTAATTTTACGCAATTTCTTTGATAAATTCATTTGAAAAAGATGCATCATCTCCGGAAAGGTTCATGTTAACGTTCTAAAGTTCACGTCAATCGCTTTCAAGTGAAAATTTACGTGTTAAATGAGAATTTATTTATCATTATTGAAAGTCCTCATTTTTAATGATTTTTCTAAAAATTCATTTGAACATTCTGGGGTCTTCAGAACATTCCATTGCGTTTCAAATCAATAAGGATTAAGTATTCAGTGATTGTAATGAGCATACCAAATAATTTTCAAAACATTTCTTTAGTTCGTGAGATATCGCGTCCGCGGACATACGGGCACACACACACACACACAAACATATATATACACACAGCAACATACATACACACACAATAACATATATATATATATATACACACACAGTAACATACTTATGCACACACACACTAATATATATGCACACACACTAACATATATATATACACACACATACACACTATCATAATATACACGCACACACTTTCATACATACACACTAATATATATACACACACTATCATGCACATACATACATACGTACTAACATAAACATACATACATACTAACATACATATTCATACATACTAACATACACATACATATATCACCTTAAAAACGTCCGATTCAAATTCAGGGATGCTTAATACGTGTTCTTCCGTCGTAACTTAAATTTGAATTTTCGACTCCTTCACAATACTTTCTCCTTGGGCGCGGTAGCCCATTGGTTAGCGCGCTGGAGTTGCACTCGGTAGGCCCGGGTTCGATTCCAGCCACTGCCAAAACTGCCGCCGTGTTCATGCGGAGTATGATCACGTTAAACATGTGGGTCCGAAAGTCCTTCCGAGAGGTTGGTGGTAGGGGAAGGAGGGTACGGTCCCTGTAGATGCCTCCCCCACTGGGTTCCGGTCTGAATTGGGTGGCACTTCCCGACCGTCCAAACAGTTACCTTACACCTTTCTGGTAGGTCGGACGGTCTGGGTTTCAACAACAACAATACTTTCTCCTTACATTATGCTAGTATGTAGGGATCAAAATAAAAATCGTATAAAAGAGTACGACTTAACAATGTGCGTATAACTTCAAGTGCTACTACTTTGTAGCAACGTAATTTTTATTTATACGTTTTTATATATTCTCTATTTACTAATGGTCCTTTGTTAAGTGTGCAAACGATGATTTGATGCAGTTAGAAAGTTGTAATTTCTATTAAGTTTTTGTTCACGCTTTCTGTTACTTTGAATGAAGATCAATCTACCCAGAACTTCGAATTAATTTATCTCTCCTGAAACTGCATTTGCCAATTCAAAAGATACATTGTGACACGATCTATTTTACTACATATGATGCCTAAAATATTGATTAACATCCACACCATCTACAGACGAATTACGTACATCTTCAAAAGAAACCTGTAAATATTGACCGAATAAACTCATCAGAGTAGTGTTCTGGCACCATTAACTTGCCTACAATGTTAACAGTCATTGAATAAAATTGGGAGTCTTGTATATTTAAAAAATATCCATTTAAAAAAATTGACAGGAGAAACATTATTATTTTCCCCTGCAGTACCTTGGAGTATAGGGAAAGTATTGGAATTATGTCGAAAATCGCAACTCGAGTTTTCGACGGATCTACACGTTTTGAGACCTCAAGAACACGAAAACAATAGCTACACTTTTTTGCGTAACGTCTGTGGTTCTGTGTTGTTATTGTTGAGACCCAGACCGTCCGATTTACCAGAAAGGTGTAAGGTAACCGTTTGGACGGCCAGGAAGTGCCACCCAATTTAGACCGGAACCCAGTGGGGGAGGCATCCACAGGGACCGTACCTTCCTTCCCCTAACACCAATCTCTCGGAAGGACTTACGGACCCACATATTTAACGTGATCATACTCCGCATGAACACGGCGGCAGTTGTGGCAGCGTGCAAATCCAGCGCGCAAACCACCGGGCTACCGCGCCCGAAATGTGCCAGCAGCACGCGGTGTTTCCAGGTGGTCACCATCCAAGTACTAACCGCGGCCGATGCTGCTTGACTTCTGTGATCTAACGAGAACCGGTGTTTTCAGCACGTTAGGGCCGTTGGCCTCCCTTGGTTCTGTGTGTCTGTTTTCGCAAATTTTGTTTTTACTAACTCAAAAGTTAATCACTAAATTTTATAGATGAGTCACTTGTGTGACCCTGGTGCTGATTAGATTTTTGTACAATTCGGGAAAAAAGGAAATGAGGTCTTTTGCGTAAAAATCGTCAAAATCTAAATTGAAAGATTACGTATGCTCAAATATATCAATCAAATGCTTGTTTTATACGTAATTTTTGACGATGAAAAGAATTAGATCAACCCCATTACTCTAGGCCTAGCCGTTCTTGAGATATTTTAGTGTTTTCGCATTTTCGCAACGCCACTTTCGAAAATTAGTCCAGAAATAAAAACCAAAATTGAATTAAAAGTGCAAATTCGGTGTAATTTAAAATAATTATGGGTGTTACTTTGAGCAATTAAACTCAATTGAATGAATCATTGAAGAAGTATGAGTCTGCAGGGAAATTCATGTGCTCCCCACATCAGACGTTTTTTGTTTGAAGTAAGTTCATTTAAACTATTAAGGTCATTTAAATTTTCACCCATAGTTTAATTTGTATTGTTGAACTCTTGTGCATATGAAAGCATATTTTAGATCCTTCATAGATCCTTCATTAGAATACATAATAAGATCCTTCTAAATTTAAAATGCCTGTCAGAAAAATCCTTATTATTTCAAATCGAAATGTGTGATACTGCATAAGCGAATTATTTCTTAAATACATCGATTCTGTTTTAATACCTTCTTACTTTTATTTTGGGTATTAGATACCAGATGGCGATACAATAGTTTTAATTGTTTCCTACATGCCCTATGGATGATTTTTTTTCTGACGTCTGCGCAGGATAACTCTGTTGTTCATATTCTTGCCTTTGCAAACGTAACGTGTCGGCCATTTTTATTGCATCTTATTTTTTATCGACTGGAATAGCAATTATACAGCAAATTGCTGTATTGTTTTTATAATGCTGTGCATTTCTAGTGTCCATTCCATTTATGAGAAGCAACTCTACTTGAAATTTCTAAACTGTAATAAGAATTAATTATCATCTATTCCATGTATACAAAATTGGAATGTATTTTCTGACAGCGTGCAACTATTTCTACTAAGAAAGAACCATGGACATGTTCTACACCCACACTAAGGTTCAATATCCGGCTCTACATCCAGCAAAGTGAGGAAATTTACGAATTTGACAATTCTACTTATTTGTAAGTAGTTGAACCTCTACTGCACAACGTGGTTTTATTGCACGTCCACGAGTTAGTGGTAACTCTTTGAAAACAATGTTCACAAGCTACAACTGACCCATCCATAGATGATAATCATAAACATATATATCTGTGTCTGTTTTTCTTATCCCTGTGCCGGAATATTGTGGACATTTTGTTTCGATAAACGACAGTAGTAGGCGCAGCAAGCCTCTATATTGTTGCCTGCTGTACTCTGCAGAGTGTTCCTAATTCTCATGAGCTATCTCTAATGCAATCTTTCAAACTGAAATAGGATATGATTTTCTTTACCCTCATTTGCACAAGATGAAGGTTGCTTTGTTGAGATAGACCAGTGGCTTTTATACATGGATCTATGGACTGATCAAATCACCAGAGTTTTATTAGACTGAACTCGGACGTTATCTTCTACACGAGGAAACATACACACTTGGACTTAGGCATTTAGCTGACTTCTTGGATATGTTCTTAAAGTGTTTCTACTGCCAATCAGAGATCTCATATTCAACCTTTCAAACTATAATAAGACGTACTTATCTTCAACCCAATTGCACAAGATAGATGTTGATTTGCTGATAGAGGCTAATGTCTCATTTATATGATGCTATGGGCTCTGATATGTGATTCATCACACGTCATGTATTGACGCTATATAGACCGATCTCGTAAAGTGGAGTAAATAAAGAAATACATAATACCAGTAATTAAAATGAAGAGGCTTAATTTTAAACAATAACAAAGAATTTATTTCATTAAGACAAACCTTATTTAATAACTATTAACATCTGGTAAATTTCATATACCAACATCTTTAGTGTAGTACATTAAGACAATCAAATCTCCTCATTCTATGATCATAATATGAGCATTACAATTATTAACCTATTAATGTGCATTAACTCACTATTCTTACTAGCCTACGTCTTAATGGCCCAGGTTAACCTTATTTAGGAGGGTCAGAGAGATAATAATAATCAAAGTGCAAAAATATGTGTAGAATTGTCCTACCTCGATCATCTTTGCCGATGTCGGACTTTATGACCGCGCGCTCCGGCTCTGTCCCGTGGGCTCGCTCTCTCCGAGATCCGTCGCTCTTGCGACCTCTTCTTTTCACTCACAAAATTCAAGTCCTCCATTTCAAAAACTTAAAGTCCAAAGTTGCTCTCTGTCTCTACCCCCTTAACAAGGCGCCCCTGTCCATAATTGGCTAAGTAAATTAAGGGCTACGCCCTTCAGGCTATATTATTGGTCAAGGCCCCCCTGAAATATGAGATATGCAGTCTCCAGTTTTAAAATCGTTGAAAGTTCTCACGAGAATTTTCCCAAGGTTCGAGTGATATTAATTGACTCTGGGGTCAAGAAGTTCAACCCCTTCCGTTTGTTGTAACACCTAACGCTGACATGAACTTGAGAAGCACCCTCTCTTTTCGAAATGAATGTCCGGTGCAGCTGCGTTCGAGGGAATGTTACAAAAATTGCCTCACTTCATGAGGGACCGTCTTCTTAGGTCCACTTCCTCTTTCAAAAGAGCAATGTTATATTGGGAATTGAAAATTACAATATAACAATTACCCTTCTTCCCCCCCCAAAATTTGGTGGGAAAAAAGCCAATTACAAAGTGCCAGCTCATAGTTGCTGCAGGCGTGTCCACTGTGTAGTCCAACAACTCGTCTTGCTCTCATCTGTATCTACTGTAAAAATGCACTATATACACATATACACAAATCATATTATCATATATATACTCTTATATGCCATCAAAAGAACACGAAAATACTATACAAAAATACAATTCTCAATGTGTCTGCAAATGACGATATCTGTGTCGTTCAGTTGTACTTAATGTCGATTAAAAGTCTATTCATGTAAGCACAAGTTCGTCCACTGGTGATATGTCTTTTTTTTTTTTTTTTTTTTTTTTTTTTTTAAACAATATAGTTCCACACAAGTTCAAGGTGTATATCTGTAAAATTGTTCACATATGATAACCAAAGTCACTTTGACCGTCAATTGGATATTTGTTGGGATCAGGGACTTACGCATATGGTCCCTAATAATATCACTTTGTCCCCTTGTAGTTATGGTGGAAAGTGTAAAATATCTTTCCTTTGGAAAAAAAAACACTGATATCACTGCACACTTGGAAACCGCTGAAATGTAAATCGCTCCACTGCTGGAACTCGTTGCAGAACTGGATCGCTGTCTAACTGGAATTCGCTGAACTGTAAGGCGATGAACTGCTGGAACTCGCTGAAGGATTGGACCGCTGTCTAACTGGAATTCGCTGAACTGCTGGAGTCGCTGACCAAATGATAATCTTTGTGCACCAGGAATCGTTGAGCACTCGGAATCGCTGATCAACAGGAATTGCTGACCATTTGAGAATCGTTAGGCAACCGGATCTGTACGCTGTCTCATGTTTTGTTTAGGACAATCAATACATATACATTACACTCAAGCTTATTAAAATACTCTCTTCTCTTAAAACTCCCTTAAGTATCATTTTTTTATAAATTCAATTTCTATAATTTTAATTTGTCACCCGGCACACGAAACATTACAAAAAAAAACTCTCTTTTTTTTTTCTTCAAACTCCTTTTAAATTTGTTAACACTCTCAAAAATTGCCCCATTGAAATTTCTACACTTTATCTACTTTAAATCCTTCCATATACTATATACATTTTTTACTTAAATTTGCTACTCTCTTCAAACTTAAATTTTTCAAATTCCTACTATTTATTTATTTTACATTTCTCTACCTTATGTATATATATATATATATATATATACATTTTTTTTTTTACATTATATACACTTCTTATCTAACATCCAATCCATCATGTGTTCTGAACCGGACATGCCATAAATATAACTCATGTACATATTTATAATAAAATACTTAAACAATTACACTATCCTCTCAAATACTATCAAAATAAGATTTATATAGGTTCAAAAATTTCCGCACAATACTTTAAAATTTTCCTACAAACTGAGATGACAGAAAAAAAAAACCCATGTAATCATTTAATTATTATCCTACTGAAAATCTTATAACTCCCCTGCGATTCTATATTACACTATCCATAATTATACATTTTCTTTCACATATCCCCTGATTTAATCCAAATCTTATACTTGGATACGGAATTTCCCGAATTCCTTACATTATTCACTTTCCCACTTAATGAAACCATACTTAAATTTTTTGTAAATCTTATCACTCACTGAAATTCTCTCAATGCCTACAAAATTACGAATTTTCTCTCAAAAACCACCTAACTCAATTCAAATCCCATACTTGAATACCAAAATGTACATTTTCTTTTCTTATATCCCCTGTAATTGAATGCAAAGTCTCCTGAATTAATTCATTTCTCCTTTTGTGTAACATATATTCTAGCATCTAAATTCCCTGTTCAAACAGAAAAATCTAGTCCCCAGAGAAAATCAAGTAGTGGTATACAAGGTCAACATGTCCTTCTGCCATTGTGTCATTTTCCCTGGAAAGCGGTCCCCTTTCTGGCCTGCGGCTAATACGGGCATTTCTTCGTGTAACTTCCCATGGCCAATTAGCTGTACAAATTTTTGAAGATGTCGTTTTGGCAAAATGATACAAATTTTCTCGTCTACGTTTCCGCCATGTTGTGTAAAGTGTTTAGGACGACGGGATGTGCGCGTAGCAGTGTGTGTGATTGTCTGTGTTTCGCGACTCCTATGGATTACGCAAGGATTCATTTACCCCACGGATTAATTAAAATGCGGTTAGTGTCCTTTTGTTCTACCATTGTATTTTATTATTATATCATGTTTATTCCCGCGTTCTAGCGTTACCTTCGAAAGTTCGTCTCTCTCAAAAATTTTATATGTGCGACCCATTCAAAATATATGTAGAAACGCTTTTTTTTTTTTTTTCAAATGCTTTTTATTTAATCTACAATTCGCGTATGTTTATTAAAATTATCTATTCATTTTAAATTATAATTTGTGTATAATTTTCATTACCATTATCTTTTTTCTTTGAACTGCCATTATGATTTTTAATTAAAATTCTCTATCCATTTTAAACTCTAATTTTAATTTTTAATTACCCATTGTTTAGTTATTTGAATTACAATTTTTATTTTTAATTATGAATTATTTATTTATTTAAACTAGAAAAAAAAAATTTGTTTTTCTTTTTTTCTTTTTTTTTTTTTTTTTATTTACCAATTATCTAATTATTTTAAACTATAATTCTATAACTCCTATTTCCTCACGCGTATTCATCCAACAATGGTTGATCAATCCGCTAATTAAATGAAGAGCGCGTGGAGAAAGTTTACTTTTGTTTTAAAATTTCACTGTTCTTTGAAAAGAGTTTTTTTTTTTTTTTTTTTTTAGAAATTCAAAATATCCCTTTATTTAATATTCCTAAATATCTTATCCATCGAAATTTTTATTGCCTGGAAATCAAAGTTCTCTTAAAAAAAACCCTTCTTTTTATAGAGTTATAACGACTTTTTATAGAATTCTAACGATGTCCCCCTTTTGCTTTTTTTTTTTTTTTTTTGAAATGTGACGTATCTTCTCTGTTATTTATGTTCTTTCCAAAATTTGAATTTAATATATCCACATCTTTAACCTATCAACCCTAAAATTTCTTTTGTCCTACAACGATACTTGTTATTTATTTTGTAACAATTATTTATTTTTTTAAATCACAATTTTTATTCATAATTCCCAATTATTTATAGTTCCATATTTATTTAAACTTTCTTGTTCATTTAAACTTTCAACTAATTAATGTATGATTTATTTAAAATTTCCTCAATTTTTTTTTTTTTTCACAATTTGTTTACACTTTCTTAATTAATGTAATACTTATTTACATTTCTTTAATTTATAATTCAATGTTTATTTAAAATTTCCTTTATTTACAATCCAATATTTATTTTGACGCTATATAGACCGATCTCGTAAAGTGGAGTAAATAAAGAAATACATAATACCAGTAATTAAAATGAAGAGGCTTAATTTTAAACAATAACAAAGAATTTATTTCATTAAGACAAACCTTATTTAATAACTATTAACATCTGGTAAATTTCATATACCAACATCTTTAGTGTAGTACATTAAGACAATCAAATCTCCTCATTCTATGATCATAATATGAGCATTACAATTATTAACCTATTAATGTGCATTAACTCACTATTCTTACTAGCCTACGTCTTAATGGCCCAGGTTAACCTTATTTAGGAGGGTCAGAGAGATAATAATAATCAAAGTGCAAAAATATGTGTAGAATTGTCCTACCTCGATCATCTTTGCCGATGTCGGACTTTATGACCGCGCGCTCCGGCTCTGTCCCGTGGGCTCGCTCTCTCCGAGATCCGTCGCTCTTGCGACCTCTTCTTTTCACTCACAAAATTCAAGTCCTCCATTTCAAAAACTTAAAGTCCAAAGTTGCTCTCTGTCTCTACCCCCTTAACAAGGCGCCCCTGTCCATAATTGGCTAAGTAAATTAAGGGCTACGCCCTTCAGGCTATATTATTGGTCAAGGCCCCCCTGAAATATGAGATATGCAGTCTCCAGTTTTAAAATCGTTGAAAGTTCTCACGAGAATTTTCCCAAGGTTCGAGTGATATTAATTGACTCTGGGGTCAAGAAGTTCAACCCCTTCCGTTTGTTGTAACACCTAACGCTGACATGAACTTGAGAAGCACCCTCTCTTTTCGAAATGAATGTCCGGTGCAGCTGCGTTCGAGGGAATGTTACAAAAATTGCCTCACTTCATGAGGGACCGTCTTCTTAGGTCCACTTCCTCTTTCAAAAGAGCAATGTTATATTGGGAATTGAAAATTACAATATAACAGGCTCGTCAAATCATCAGAGTTCTAGCAAACTGAACGTGGACTTATGTTCTACAGGAAGAAATGCACACATTTTGAAAAACTTGGGAAGATAGCTGCGATCTTGGGTATGTTTTTAAACTACTTCCTTGCACAACTTTAGTCTTATTTATATTGAAATTGCTTTATTGATTCAAGAATAACAATTGAATGTTTGATTTGCTAGAAAATGAAAACGATTTTAACACGCTATTATAATGTGATAGTTAAGTCTTCAACCTTAATAAAAGTCAACCATTTATATACGCAAGAAATTTTTAGATTCATTATTAAACTATTATACTGGTTAACTTTACAACACAGAATGGCATCACCATTTTTAGTTGACACTTTTGATATTTTGCTCGTACACAAAACAATATTTCAAGTTTGAAGAATTTCGATGTTAAACTGTATATATTTAGAGATAGCACACTTGGATGTTATATTTGTAAATAAAAGCAGACTTAAAAGTGAGGACATGTTAGGAAACTGAAACTGTTATCCATCATATTGATAACTGTTTGGATATCGTAAAGGTGGCATCTGCAATCGTGTAAATAGATTAAAGAAAAGTTCGTACACTTTTGCAGGTTGATAGATTGTTCAACCAACATGACTAAGTGATATGTTAGATACATTGAGATAATTTCGAAGCAAGGACGCGAAATATCTTGTAGAAGATCCAGGCTACCCGACTCACCCTAGGGTTTGAGCAGCAGGATGAGTGGCCGGGCCAAATATCTTTCGAAATGTTTCATTTTTTCTGAATTTTTTTTTGGAAATTTAAAAAAATGTTATAAAATTTTAACTACGCTTAAGGGGACGGTGGACGTTGAAATGAGCAAAAATCGACTAAAAAGGTTTTTTCTTTTTAATATAAAACATTATTTTACACATTTAACCTTTTGCTTACGGGTGGGACGGACGCTATCCCACCCGTAAGCAAAAGGTTAAATGCATTTTTTTCGAAACAACATTTTCAAAGGTTTTACATTTTTAAAATGCTCCATGCGTCTTAATTTTTATCTGAGATGCATGGCATTTGGCAAGAAGATACCTCTCATACTTTTTAATGAAATTGGGTATGCATTTCATAATTCGACATTATTAAGGCAATTAAAGGTTAATAAGAACATAATTAAATGATGAAAATGAAGTGTTAATGCAGAAAAATATTTTTAAAAAATTAACTTTCTAAGGGATTTAAAAATGAATACCCAAATTTGTTCATTATATGTTTCTGAGTGATCATAATGTAAAATGAATCAAAAATCTGAATAAATGGCACGCAAGGAGCATTTTCAAATTTTCGTTAAAAAAAATTAAATTAAAAAGAAATAGAAAATTATAGCAAAATTGAAAGAAATTGAATGGTATTTTATATAATAATGTTAAGAGGAATATTTATACAAATTTTCATGTTTCTAAGTCAATAAATAAATAAAAAAAATTTCAACGTCCACCGTCCCCTTAAGAATGTTTCTAAAATCTTTATTTTATGTAATTTTTTTGAAAAAAAAAAAGAATGACATAGTTCATAGAACGCGCAACTAGCCACTCTCGTGATATTCCGCGTTTTTGATCTAAGATAGAATAAAGCATGAAAATTTAGCATATCCATTATTATCAAATGAAGGTATCTTTATAAGAGTTTTTAATTAAAAATGAATGGATATCATTCTTATAGTTATTGGGCACCGTTCTTTGATATATTGCATATTCTACTTTTTAACATGGATCACTCTATCACACGGACAAATTGAGTAAATCTAATGAAATTTGATACAATATTTTCGATTAATAAATGTCAAATGTCTATTGATTTTCATGTAGTTCGATTATAGAAGATTTCAATTTTTAATACCTGTTTTTGACATGAGAAACAATTGATAAAATGCCTCTAGGAAATATCCATTTTGTATGTAATATTTTTATTTGGAAGCAACTGACAAAATTTACGAAATAATAATCATATCATAATTTGAATAATCAAAATAAATCACCTTTTCACTTTCTTACAATGCGTGGTAATGTATAAGGAAAGTATAGGTATAAGAGCAAAAATGGAGTTTTTGAGAAATCAACACGTTTGTAGCAATATAAAAAAATCTGATGTGGGCAATACATGACTTTCTTTATATAATGCAATAAATTTACTACTTTTACAGTAAAAAAAAGTAGATTATTTTTATAGCAGTTATTAATATTCTTTTCAAGATATTGAATTTTCGTCAATGAGTCGTCATTTTCCATGTCGTCATTGATTTACCGTCATTTTTATCCATTTGGTTAATTTTTCTTTAATTTAGAAACATTTAAAAAAGTCACCAAGTTGGCGACATTCTACCAAATTCGTCGCCAAAATCTCGCCAAGCGTTATGAATGAAGAAATAAGTTATTCTTACAGTAGAAAAATGACTATTGGCGTTCAAATACAAAAGTATTACTCAAAGTATCTTTTTTCATGAATAGAACGAGTTAGATCCACGAGAATGATGTCACTCAATTTATCGCATGGAATTACATATGAAAAGTGACCATGTTTCTCAATAGGAATATATTATTTTTAATTTTACTTTTTGATAATTTGTTTTGAAAAATGTGCAATATCTCAAGAACGGTTCATGTTAGCGTTCTAAATTTTATGTCAATCGTTTTCTAATGAAAGATTACATAAAAAATATCTATTTGCGTAACTTTATTAGCGGTTTTGATTTTTTGACTAATTTTTCAAATGTTCACTCGAAAATTTAGGGGGGTTCTGAACATTCGATTGCATATAAAAACAATAGGCTTCCAGTGTTATGGATTGTGATTTTTGTAACAAATTTCGTTCGAATCGGTCCATTCGTTCGTCAGTTATCGTCTCCACAGTCTCACTGACACACACACACATACTTTCACACATACACACACACATACTTTCACACATACTTTCACACACACACATACACACACACACAGACATCATTTTCCAAAATGTTTGATTCGTGATGAAGGATGCTTGAAACGTGCTCTCCCGTCGAAAATTCGAATTTTCGACCCCGTCACAATACTTTCCTTATACATTATGTATATAAGGAAAGTAATAAGAATTCACCATTTTTAGCGGGACATCTGCATGTGTCTGTCTGCATGTGTGCGTCTGTTTGTGTGTTTGTGCAATGTCTGTATTTACTGTAGCTCAATTACTATTCGAAATATTTCAAAATTAGGTAAGTCACTTAAGGGTAACTTGTTACAGTTAGATATTGGTATGATTCGAAGAATAGAACTCCTTTTCTTCAAAATTGTAATCAAAAATAATGAAAATCTGACAAATAATGAAAATCTGGCATATAAGACAACATATGCTGAAATGTATGGATTCATATTGCATAATATTTTTTTTATCTAAATCTGAAAAAAAAAATCATAAAATTAAAAAAATAACCAATATTAAATGAGTGATTTATTTGCAAGTTCTTTTAACTCGAAATAAATTAATATCATATTATAGTATTTATACGGGTATAAGAAAATTCCATATGTCCACTGTTATCAAACGCTTTGTAATTACTTTTAACTAAAAATAAATGAACACCTTTTCACAGTAGATGCGACATATATATATATATATATATATATATATATATATATATATATATATAATTTAATCACTTGCACTTCAATGAATTCTTAATTTAGTACTCATTAATTGTCTTGTAAATAGTAACAGGTGATATGCAATGCAAATGGAGGTATTACAATAACCATTGTTAGTCCAATATCCAGCTTTGCTTCTATGTATATTTTAACATGTGACTGACAATACAAAAGGGGGGTATTTTACGGTGTTTGACCCTCCGATGCATTCGGTCTGTCAAACGAAAGCTTGTGAAATCCATTTGTTTGATCGTTCTCTATGGGCTGATATGAATTTTATAAGCCAGAACAGCCTAATTTTGTAGTTATATAATAAAAGCCGAAGTAATTGTACTAACAGAGTTTGTTATAATGCTCACTAGAAGAGTATGGTGTGCCAATGAAACTGTTCATGAAGCTATTGAATTAGAAATGAAGCTGGCTGACTTTGACTGTCCAAAGAATATATTGAAAAAATCTCAACCAGAAAATAAAAAGAACTTAGTCAAATAAAATATTTTCAGAGTATTATCGTTGAAAATTTTTCTAATGCCAAGAGTGCAGATACTTTACACAGGTACACCTAGTAAACAGATAAGATTGACCTCAGCGTTTTGCAGCAAAGCAGGTTGGATAATTGCTTTTGTGGTATTTAATTGTGTTGTTGAGACCCAGACCGTCCGACTTACCAGAAAGGGGTATTTAATTGTGTGGAACATTTAAAGAAATTGGTTAGAAAAACGAAATAACGTCTATAACATACAGCTTAGTGACTAAGGAAGAAATCCATAGTCCAAATCGCTGACGATAGAAGCTTGAAAATTTGCAGGTACTCAAGGTTTGGTTTTAAAGCTGCAAGTAATGAGATAAATCTAAGATCTTTTTTTTAAATTAAATTTTGTTTGAAAAAATTAAAATATTCGCAAAATATTTTGTTTTAACAATCTTTCAGTTAATTCGAGAACTGTTAGAGATGTCAGACACACAAAATTCATTTTCATAACACCCTGCTACAGAAAAAAATATTCTAAATTTTCTTAATTAACAGTATTAGGGTACAATTAATCGTTCTTTGTATATTTTAATTTATACGAATTTTTGTCATGCTTTATCAATTAATTTATTTAGATTTTTATTCCACTGTGGTAACTATAGTAATAGAGCTATATTTCAAATACCGAAATCGTCTGCTGGCTATTATTCTAATCAAATTATTGAAAATATTTTTCATTAATATTTGAATTTTATATTAACATATCTGCAAACTTTAAGAAAAAAGGAGGTAACCTATAGTGATCGGAAGTGAAATTGTGTTTTAATACCGCAATTTCCTTGATAACAATACTATAAAATGTGCGCCATTTTTATGCTTAAATTTGAAACTAATTTTGATATTCAAAACTTTGAAGTATATAGGTGTGACATTTAGTGATTTTCAGATAGATGTGACATTTAGTGATTACTATCCATTTCGCTTGCGTGAAGCATGGCTGGAAGTGGATAATATTTAACAATCCCTTCTACGGATTGGGTAAAATTTACCCAGCTACGTTTATTCTGTCGCAATTGCAAGAAACGGCATGTAATTTTCTTATAATTCTAGTGTTTATGTGTTTTAATAGCTATTTTGTTCAAGTGTGATTGTAAAATTGAACTGAAATTGAAAACAACATTATTTGTCCTGAGCATACGTTTTTGTAGATTAGAGCTGATTTTTAATATACGGATAAAACTTAATCAGCCCGTGAAATGGAATGTTGATACGGATTGAAATATCTGGTATATTCTCAGATTTGAAAATCGATAGGGAATGGAAGAAAGCGAAAAAATGTTTACTTTGAAACATGCCATATCGGAGATCTATTGCACATATTATTATATCCTTGTTTTAAAAGCGACACTACCATAAAAGTGTAATTTTTGAGTTATTACTAGTGTTAAGTTGGGTAAATGTCAACCTATCAATTATCAAATGTGCTAAATTGTGTTTATAATTTGTATATAAGGTTGCACTTTTGTCGTTATGAAGAATTTTAGAAAATAATCTCTAAAATAGAATTGCAACAGTGACTTTCTTTAGAAACTGGTGTCGTAACCCGAAAATAAGGCTGCTTTAATGCAAAAACAAAACTTTTAAATCATCACAACTTAATACCGATGTCATTTTGAGTAGGAAAAAACTGTCATAAGCGAATCAACTTAAAATAAAGACGTATTTTGTATGAATTGTAAGCTAAGGTTTACAAAAAATTACCAAAGTATTCATCTAGTAGTGTATTTCGTTGCAGTGTAAATGAATGGCCACTCTTTTTCATTATAGTTCAGGACTTTAACATGTAGCAAATTATGATAGTTTGTTAAAATTGTTTTTTTAATCTTTTTAACGACTTTGTATTTGATGCAACTATCACAAATTTTATCAATTTATTACAAATAAAAATTATATGTTTTACATTCAGTACAAAAATGATTACATTCTTCTACAGTACAATTGTATCCATGAATTGCGTAGAAAAAGTATTCTCGATTTGGTGGATTGAAAATTACTTCTTTAGACCCTGCAAATGTTCGAAAAATGTTAGTCTATGCTTGTGTGAGCACGATACTCCAAGAATGACTGCATGTTTCGATATCAAATTTTGTGTAAATACATTATGTACAAAACTAGAACGAAATATAATTAATATTTTTAGTTTGCTTGATCATACTTCGATTTATTCGAAATTTAGGATTCTTCTAGAATTCTTCTTCTAGGGAAACAGTACCCAATATAGGGTGGTACGCTTTTTAATATACATTGTGTCCCAAAAAGATTGAAACGCGCTTTAATTCTTTACCTGTTGGAGATAAATGGGCAATGTACATTGCAAAAATGTTGAAAGTAAGGTAGGAAATCTACGTTAGTGAAATAGTCCTTCTATTAATTTTCAAAAAGTTACACTTTTTAGATTTTTATACGACCCCCTTAGACAAATTCGGTCAATCAGAAAATTTTTATTTTTAATACAATAGTATCATTAAAAATCCTGCATATCTGTATCTTTAAAATCAACTGAATTATGATAAAAGCAAAAATCTGAGTTATGCCACTTTTTCGTGCCATATGAATGGCTGTTTCATCCGTGAAAATAGGGATCATAAACAAATTGACGATGGAAATTGTTTAGATCAAAAATACGTTAATATGTGCCAAAATTTTTAATCACAAATGCATCTAAATAAAGCATTAACAAAGTAGTGGTACTCATTACGCGATTGGATATCCTATGTATTATCATCCAGTTTTATCTTTTTTGTGATATGTCACAAATTTACATTTCTAATTTGATATAGGGTCCAATGTATAATTTACAATGTATAATTTTCAAATCAATATAACTCGCTTAATTTTAAAGATACAGATATGCGGTTTTCTTTAATGATCTTGTTGCATTAAAAATAAAAATTTCTTGATTGACCAAATTTGTCTAAAGTGGTCGTATAAATATTTAAAAAGTGTAACTTTTTGAAAATTAATAAGAGGATTATTTTATTAACGCAGTCTTATTTCCTACCTTACTTCCAACAATTTTGCAATTTACATTGCCCACTTATCTCCAACAGGTAAATAATTAAAGTGCGTTTCAATCTGTTTGGGACACCCTGTATATCTGTCTTCGTACTAATTCTGAAATAGGAATTCATATGACAACGATTTTACCAATTTTAAAATGAACAAACTGTATGATAAAACATGTGAAAATGATTGTTGGTTTGAATTGAGTCATAATGCCATTCATTAGCAAAATGTAAAAAATCTTAATTCACATTTTACGTGCATGTAAATGTGCGTGAGAATAAGATGGAATCAGGATAACTTAATAAATACACGAATATTTGACATTTTATGAGTTGATACATTATGTAAGAAGAATAGAAGTGGATAGAATATTTTGTATTTACCTTATTCAAGTTTTTCGATCTTTAAGAGTGTTATTAGTTGCGACCTGTGTTTTTATGGAAAATAAAATTTTTTTTGAAGCGTCTATTTCTCAAGATCTACCACAGATTGAGTTTTAAGTGATGACTGATATGAATTCGGTATCGAATTTCAAAGCAGGTAGAGGAGGGAGTTACCGAGAATTTTTACTTTCGCTTTCTTCCTTTCTTACGCAAAGTTCTTTGAAATATCAAAATTGGCTTTACATTATTTAGATATTAACTGACATGGATTCAGCATCGACATCTGTCGGAGGAAGAGTAGCTCACTAAGAATTTCCACTTTCGGTTCCTTTGTTACTTACGCTTCAAAAATTTCTTTAAAATCTCCCAGGATTGACTATAGATAGACCTTAGATGTTGACTGATATGGATTCAGCATAAAAGGGTGGATGGGTTAAGATAACTCACTTAGAATTTCCACTTCTGTTTCTGGAGATGTCACTTTCTATTTAACAATGTGCACATCAATTTTTCAGGATCGGTAAGTGAAAGAGCTTAGATGATAATTTATATGGAATAAGTATCAAATTTCGGTGGTTGCCGGAGGTGAACTAAGGATTTTCACGTCCTTTTTTTACCATTGCCGGTTTAAATATTTTCTCGAAACGTCTATTCCTCAAGATTGGCTAAGTATAGAACTTAGATGATGACTGATATGGTTTTAGCATCAAATTCTAGCGTGAGTAGTGGGAATTATAAAGGTTTTTCCACTTCCGGTATTTTTCAAATTTCTGTTCAAAATTTTTCATTTTCTTTGAAATATTTATTTCTTTGAATCGGCTACTGATAGAGCTTAGATAATCACTGACATGGATTACGCATCAAGTTTCTCAGGGGATGGAGAGGTTCATCAAGGATTCCTGTGTTAGGTTCTTTTCCACTTCCGGTTCAAAAATTTCCCGTGCAGCATCTATTTTTTTAGAATCGACTATAGATGGAGCTTAGATGATGACTAATATGGATTCAGTATTAAATTCTATTGAGAGTAGGTGTCTCACTAAAGATTTCCAGTTCCGTTTCAAGAGATTAGACAAAAAAATTACATTTTAATTGCAACGTTTTGCAATAGATAAAGATTGCAACAGATAGAGATTTTAATTGCAACGAGTTGCAATAGATAGATATTAGAATTAAGTGATGACTGATATGGATTCACCGTCGAATTTTGGAGGGAGTTGGGGATTCATTATGGATTTCTGCTTTCGGGTTTGGAGATGTTACTCCCAGTTTTTCAGAAAATTAGCATCAGTGTAAAAGAGTACACAAAATCTTATTAGTTCCTTTGAAAATGATGTGCTCACGCCACTTGCTATCATATAAAGGCTCCTTCAGAGATTTCTTGTTTTAAGTACTTTTTCCTATGGAGACAATCCTTCCGGAATAATGTCGGTATTTCACCAGAAAGTAATCGAACTACAATATGAATTGGATCGTATTAAGATAGTGTAATTGAAAGATAGTTGTCATTTTTTCTACATTAGAGATTTCATCAAGGTATGTGGTTTGAGTTATAAGCATCACCAGAGTTAAGTTGGGTAACACAAGTCATCTAAAGATATCCAAATCATCACCGTCACCAAGCTGTTGCTAGTTTAATAAAAGAAAATACTGCAAAATAAAAATAAAGATACCAATTTTTCTTTAAAAAGAAAATTTATAAAAAGACATGGTTTTCATTCTGATACCTTACCAATACAAAAAGATCTAAACAAATAAATGTATATATCGAACGGAATAATTTTTAATGTACTAGGGGACTCCTCCACCTGCTCGCTACGTTTTGTCTCCTACTCGCTGGTGCTCGCTTTGCGAGTTGTTTCAGGTCAAACTAAAGTTTAAATCAAAAAACGATTTATGTCAACATGTTCCCCTACCATTTCTTTATATATGTACCAAGTTTCATATTTTTTTACGTTGCAATTTTTGGGACGGGACAGAGAACCTCAAGGGACGCGTCCATACAGAAGAAAATTTTTAACTTCAAAAGTGCGTATAAAATATAATAATTCAAATTACATCGAAATAAAAAAATGCTTTGTCTTTAAAAAATTCAACTATGTAGGTGCATGAGAGTAAAATTCGTAGTCTTGCTATTGTTATTCTGTCCAGGACCCGAATTCGCAGCTTAAATATTCTGCTTTGATATTAAATATTTTTTAAACTAAAGTTTCAATCAAAAAAAAGTTTACTTCAGAGTGTTTCCCCAGTATTTCTCTAGAAGTACCAAATTCTATATTTTCGCATGGTAGAGTTTTTACGGTACAAGACAGAGAAAATCCAGGAACGCGAAATTTGTCAAACGGCGGTTATTTCTTTTTATAATGACAGATTTGTATCAGATGAAATATTACACAAAATATTTCATAGCGCCAACGGCCGTACCGTGCTGAAAACACCGGTTTTTGTTAGATCACCGAAGGCAGGCAGCATCGGGTGCAAATAGAAAAATTGAGAGTTATGTGAAAAGCAAATACACTGAAACAGGGTGCACCTGTGAACCTCCCAGTATCCCAACGTGCAATGTTTTAGGAATGAAGGTATATGTCGGAAAGCTTATAGATTAGAGGTCGAATGGTAAGAATAATTATATAAATAATCATATTAGTAATTCTGGTTATCCTATTCGGCAATTACAATTATATTAAAAAATAACTAAATTTACCTTCACTCTCAATGATGGAATTAGTACATGAAGTTCATGAAGTGCCATGAAGTTCAATTAAGTTCAAATGGGGCGCGGTAGCCCTGTGGTTAGCGCGCTGGAGTTGCACTCGGTAGGCCCGGGTTCGATTCCAGTCACTGCCCAAACTGCCGCCGTGTTCACGCGGAGTACGATCACGTTAAACATGTGGGTCCGTAAGTCCTTCCGAGAGGTTGGTGGTAGGGGAAGGAGGGTACGGTCCCTGTGGATGCTTCCCCCACTGGGTTCCGGTCTAAATTGGGTGGCACTTCCCGGCCGTCCAAAACAGTTACCTTACACCTTTCTGGTAGGTCGGACGGTCTGGGTCTCAGCAACAACAAAGTATTTCATGTCGTACAACCACCTCCTTTGTAATTAGTATTACCAGTTAATTTAAACTTTTTACCATAGATCTTCTATAATGCAGTATGATCCAAAATGGTATGAAACTCTACAGGAATGGTTTGCAAGGTGAAGAGAAATCCATCGTCATTCTAAAGCGGTGTAAGGCATATGTCACAGGGCTTGTGCGGTAAAAAGGATTAAAGGTGATATGATTTTCCATTACTTCAAATAAAGTAGTCGGTTTACATTACAGATTTTCAATGAATTTGTTCTGAGTCATAAGCATACAGTATTGAGTTAATATCGCCCTATCGATTATCAAACGTGCGTTGTAATTATTTTTCAATAATTATCCACCAGATTGCATTTTTTTGGTTATGAAATTTTTTAGAAAAAATATCAACGTATGTACAAAATTAACATTGTTTAGAAAATGGTGTCATAACTTGAAAATATGTCGGCTTTTAAGCAAAAAACCAAACGTTAATACTGTCACAACTTGAAATAGATGCCATTTCCTATACGAAGAAAGTAACAAAAGCAGATTAACTCAACTTACGTATTTTTGCAATGGTTTTAAACAAAGTTTTAACAAAGTTTTAACAAAATGTGAGAGTTTTAACAAAATGTAAGACAAGTAATGTGGTTTCAATATAACAGTTTCAATGTAACAGTTTCTTCTTGTTACAGATGTAAATAAATGTTTCCCCGTTTTCATTATTATTCAGAATCTCAATATGTAATAAATTGGTATTTGGTTAAAATTGTTTTTTTAATCTTTTAACGAAATTATTTTATATTTTAGCTACCACACATTTTAACACAGATGGAAATTATTCGTTTTACATTTAGTTAGTGTGGCCAGGTTTAGAAATTTATCTTTACGCATAGAGACCTTTGTGCTCAAATTATTGCAGTGGGATTAAATGTATTTTCTTACTAAATATCTCATTTTAGATTAATATCTCTGCTAAATATCTCTATTTAGATTTCGACATTTTAAAATCATTTAATAACATCTTTCTTAATACTTTCCAAAATAGTTGTAAAGTGTTTGACTTTGTTCATTCTGTCTGTCTGTCCATTCGCACGATAACTGTCGTAAAAATGATTTGAACAAAATGAAATTTTAGTATGTTGTTGAGATGGTTTATTGGACATATGAGAATGTAAAAGAATAATATCATTCAATCTGTTTTGGATTGAACCCGGGTTGAAAATATAAAATACATTGAACCCTATGGAATCTAATTTTTCAAACACTTTTTAAGCAAAGTTAAAATTCGCAAATTGCTTTGAAAATTTTAGAAAATATTCAAGATATTAAGTAAAATGTGTAAAATAGTTCTTTGCAAAATATGTTAAGAGTTTTCTTTATAAAAATTGAAATAATTACACCCATATTATCACTCATTTCCCGGCCGCCCATTTTTGCTGCTCGATATCTTCGGATGAGTCGGACGGCCTGGGTTTTCGACCCATATTATCACGTGACTCATTGCAAAATAAAATATGGCATCCATTTTTATTTCGCTTAGTGAAAATCGTGATTTTTAAAGAATCCTTATATTTATATTTAGTGTTGCATCCGTCTTGAAACCTCTTTATTTTTGCGTATTTTATGTACATCTATATTCTGTGCCAACTCAATTGCAATATTTTTTAGTGTAAATGATCATCAAACGTTGATTATTTCTACAACGAAGCCTAATTCTAATGTATGCAGAATGTAAACAAATCAAGCGATTGTAAGATGAGTTGTGTAAGAATTGCTGGATTTTTTTAAGGCAAAAATTATTTAGCTCTGAAGTCGGGAATATAAGTGACATGAATGAAATATTCATTTATTTTACATAAAGAAGCAGATGGTTTTATAGCATTGTCTTTTATGATGAAGATTTAAGTTTCCAAGTAAAATAAATTATTGTAGTACTGTGATAATTAAAAATATATGTGTGCTGAATGTATTGCATTTTAGAGATATTTGAATAAAATTCCATTTCAGTTGAAAAGTGTTTCATAATCAATGCTTTATGTACGATTAATTTTTCTTGTTAAATATTAAATGATTTGGAAATTATTGTAAGATTTTTGTAAAATAGGTTATATAATTAGCAATGTAATAAATTTTAAAATATAATATATTGAATCTTAGAAAGTAAAAGGTGGTAATTATGTACGAAATGACGATGGGTTACTTTTCTAACTTTTAAAAATCTAAATGGATAGAATATTCATTTTTAATGTGTTTCATCGAGAAGGGTGAACAGATTAATTTTTGTTCCATATAATATTTTTTTGCCTTCTCAAATTAGGTTTAAAATTACGCACCACATCTACAATCCAATAAGGGAAGTTTATGAAATATATTTGACGTGTAAAAGTATTTATATTTTGCTGACATTTTGAAAACAGATTTATTTTTTTTACTTACATTTGACTACAAAACTTTGTAAACATGAATTTTAAATTATGAAAAATTCACTTTTCTGAATTTATTTAAATATTACATAATTTTTTCTTGAAGAAACTAGATGAAAAATGCATTTATAAACTGAACGAATTGGACAGTATTCAATTGTGAAAAAGCAGGGTTGTTAGCTTCACCCAGATATGTATTCTAGTAACTTGATACTACACAGACATGTAGTCTAGTAACTTCATACTACCTAGATATGTATTCAAGTAACTTCCTATTACCCAGACATGTAGTCTAGTAATTTCATACTACCCAGACATGTAGTCTAGTAACTTCATACTACCCAGACATGTATTCAAGTAACTTCATACTGCCCAGACATGTAGTCTAGTAACTTAATACTAGAAATTTCAGTTGAAGTCGATCACCATACATGGGCCTTTCAACAAGCATTAATCACGAGCTCGTGATTAATGCTTGTTGAATTATTTCATTCATTTTTCCCTCTTGCAAATCACATTTTTAAAATTAAGGTAATTATCAAATATCATATTTTTTACTACACTATTTTGAGAGGCTACATAAAATGATTACCAGAAAATCTAAAATAATATTAAATCGAGAGGAATAGGGAACTCCCATTTAGGGAGTTTCGAAGTTTACTTATGGAAATATCAAATTCAACACATTAACAAGATTTTTAAAATAACGAGACCTACTGATTATTAGCTTAAGGATTTACAGTTAATTTTTAGGCTTTAAAAGTTACTAAAAAGAATAATGTGTGGTTTCAGGATATTAACCGCGCCCACTGAATTTCAGCAAGGTTGAATTTTCATAAAATTTCACATATACATTTGTTTTAACAGATTATCACAAATTGTAAAGCAAATTTCAGTGAGCGCGAAGTTCGCTTTCTGTTTTTTAAAAACATATTTTCATAAAAATAACCACTTTCACTAATTTCCAGTTGAGACTTGCATCTTCAGAAAAAAAAAATCAAGGTTTAGATTTTTTTTAATTCTAGTCTGGAAAGTGAACTTAAGTAGGAGAGAATTGAGTGAGTTTTATTTTATGCAACAAAAAAGGTGTTTTTCGGAGTAGTCCGCCAGTTATCAACTATGGCAACTAAAAATTTCTGTAAAACTCAACTTTCAGAAATAAAATAAAGTTTTCTTTTTTTTAAATATTTTTGAAACTAAAATGGAACTTCAGTTGAAAGAAAACATGCTTCCTCTCTTCATCAGTTTTAATCATTATCATATAGTATAATGCTTTATAAAGAGACGGGATTTTTGTAGGGACATTCCAGCACCGCATAGGGACATTTGAGTCCAGCTGTAGGGATATTTAGCTCTAACTACCTGATCACATTGCATTTAATTAAAACAAGAAAGATCAATCATGCTTAAAGCATTGATTATGAAACACTTTCCAACTTCAATACAATTTTATTTAAACATGTCTAAAATGCTATACATTCCTCGGTAATATTTTAAAACTTATCACAATACTATATTAATTTATTATATTTGAAAACTTAAACCTTCATCGAAAAAAATGAACTTAATTCAAATGACGGCATTGACATATAAATTGCCTGGTTTAAACATCTCTAAAATGTGATACATTCCTCGGTAATAATTTTAGAATTATCATAATATTACGATAATTTATTATATTTGAAAACTTCATCGAAAACAACTGAAATTCATTCAAATGACGTCATAGAAAAAATAACACGCCTGGCTCTCTATAAAAGCAGCATTTCATTCATAAGTAATTTTCCATTTATGCAATTCTTCAGAATACTATAATAATTTATTTTATTTAAAAATTAAGACCATGGAGCTACACGTAATTAAACTCTATGCGTAAAACTTCATCGAAAAAATTCGTCCTTCTCTTTATAAAATCAATGAATATTTGATTCATATCAGCTATGCAGACTTCATGATTTAAATGATTTTGTGTTAAAGAAATACAGCAAATGTAATACAACTCATTCTACATATTTTGCTGTTTACATTTTACATAGGTGAAAAATAGGCTTCGTTGTAGAAATAATCAAATCTGGATGAGCATTTAAACTAAAATATATTGTAATTGCGTTGTTTCAGTGTGTAGATGCACAGAATTTATGCAAAAATAAAGTGGTTTTAGGACGGATACAACACTCAATATGAATTAAAAAGAACTTTAAAAATCACGATTTTGAGACAAGATGGATACCATATATCATTTTGAAGTGGGTCACGTGATCTTTTCATATCATGGTCACGTGATCGCTTCATATAAGAGGTGTTATTATTTTAATTTTTATTTAAAAAACTACTGAATATATTTCGCTAAATTTTTTTTATATATTTTATGGAATATTTTGAATATTACCTAAAATTTTCGAGGCAATTTGTGAATTTTAAATCCGCTTAAAAACTGTTTGAAAAATTAGGTCCCATAGGGCTCAATGTATTTCATTTTTTCAACCCGGGTTCAATCCAAAACTAATTGGGTGATATTATTCATTTATATTCCCATAGGTCCTCCAGACCGTCTGAACAACATACTAAAATTTCATTTTGATTAAGTCATTTTTACGGCAGTTATCGTGCTAACGGACAGACAGACAGAATGAACAAAGTCATAAACACTTTTCAACTTTATTGTAAAGTGTTAAAAATTAGTTACTTTCTTCTACTGTAATATAGGAAAAGTATTCCTGAATTCGAGATTTGGGAAAAAAAGCATGTTTTAAGACCGTGCACACATTCGGAAATTGTCCGTTTGCATTTGTGTGGGCAGAATATCCCAAGAATGACCCTATATTGCTATCATATTTCACGTGTAGATAAATTATGTATAAAATGGAAATTAGATACTATTTTTTAATTTGGTTAATCAGACTTTGATTTATTTGAAATTTAATATGTTCATGCAACTATTTCCCTTGCATAAGCATTTTGCCCAATAGAGCTTGGTACACTTTATTATATATTTCAATATTTGCACTGATGCAAAATGAGATTTATGTGGTAATGATTAGATCTATTTTAAAGTGAACAATACTGCATGGAAAAACATGCAGAACTGATTGTTGGGTTTAAATCCCGCAATGAGGTCATTCAGTGAAAAAAAGGGGAAAAGTCGCAAATTTTACGTACATATGTGTGTGAGTGGGAATGAGATTTTGATCACAATAACATGACGAATATACCTATTTTTGATACTTTATAACTTAACACATTATGTAAAAAACTAGAAGTAGAGTATTTTGTAATTATAGTAATATTTGTTTCAAATTCTTCCGAATTGAAGAGACCTATTTTGAGTTCTATTTTCTGTGAAGAATTGGGTATTTTCTGCAACAATGTCGATCGGAAAATAATAGTTTGAGCTATGCTATGCGTTAATTCGTATTAAGATAGTATATATTAACACACATCATCCACCGCCGTCACTAAGCTGTTGTCAGTTTAAACAAAGAAAACAGAGAAAGAAAGAAGATAAAAGTAACAATTTTTTTTTAAAAGAAAAACTTTTGAAAGAAAACTCATAAAAAAAGAAACGGTTTTCATTTTGTAACTGCAATAATACAAATGAATCTAAACATTTTTCATATAGTATACACTGAATTGACTAACATAATGGGCGAGGGGGTGCTTATGTAATTTATTCAGCACTTTTGTTATAGCTAGAATCTTGGTTCTGGTGTGGTTTGATCCGTCTGAGCTTCAAGACTACGTAAAAGATCTAAAATTTCAAAAATTTGAAATAGGGATGACTGTACCGAGGAATAATAAAAAAGCTAAACCATTTTGCAGAAAAATTGAACGCTTCCACTCAAGCTAGGATCTTAAGTTTTGATCACATTCGATTTGTCTCAGCTTTCAGATCAAAGAAGAAATCTAATATATTGCTGCGAACGTATTCCCTGGAATCGTGGGGGGTACATGCAGGATATAAGAATGAGTCCTAATTTCTGGATAACTAAACCCGTTTATTCACAAGCACGAAGTAAACAGGTACAATATACAATCAATCAGCACGTGAATGCCCCACTAATTTCACAAAATAAACGATATTATTATCGAAATACTGACGAAAATAATTTCACAAAACAGCGGCTACTATTCCCAAAACATTGACAAAAGTCACAGTTCATTGTAGCTCGTATCTTGTCCACTGAACTTCAACGGAGTGATGAGTCTATTTATAGTCTCTCTGTGGAAATGTCTGGAAATCTCTCCTATCATGTAGATTAATCATTATTTGGAGATGCTTCTGGAAGGTTCGAGAAGTCGACGAATTGGCGACAAATCGTGAAGTCTTATAACCCTTCTTCAGCATGGAAATCATGGCAACCCTTGAATTACGTCATGGAAACGTTCGTCGAGTGTTTTCTCCTTCTGGTCTGTCTTCCAAGAGAGATACAAATGTATGGAGGGGGAAAATTAGGCTTTCGATACAATATCGAAAATTCAAATTAGGTACTACTATGCAATGGAATCATTAATAAATTCAAAACATTTATTTCTCATAATGGAGCACTTCCATTCGAGCCAGATTCTCTGTTTTGATCTCATTTGATTTGTCTGTTTCTAGAAACGAAAAATTGAAAATTTGTTCTAGGGGTGACGATAGAAAGGGGTTTTCAAAAAATCTTATAACACTTCTCAAAAATGTGCGCAATTCCATTTTTATGCTTAAATTTAAAACGGTTTTTGATTACAAACTTTCGACACTTAAGCTCATAAAAAGTAATGTACTGCAAGGATCCATTCTTGGTCTCACAGTTTTTAACACTTTACAACAAAGTTGAAAAGTGTTTATGACTTTGTCCATTCTGTCTGTCTGTCTGTCCGTTAGCACGATAACTGCCGTAAAAATGACTTAATCAAAATGAAATTTTAGTATGTTGTTCAGACGGTCTATAGGACCTATGAGAATATAAATGACGAGTATCACCCAATTAGTTTTGGATTGAACCCGGGTTGAAAAAATGGAATACATTGAGCCCTATGGGACCTAATTTTTCAAGTATTTTTTAAGCGGATTTAAAATTCTCAAATTGCTTCGAAAATTTTAGGCAATATTCAAATTGTTCCATAAAATATATAAAAAAAAATTCAGCGAAATATATTCAGTAGTTTTTTAAATAAAAATTAAAATAATAATAACACCTCTTATATGAAACGATCACGTGTCCATGATATGAAACGATCACATGACCCACTTTAAAATGATATATGGCATCCATCTTGTCTCAAAATCGCGATTTTTAAAGTTCTTTTTAGTTCATATTGAGTGTTGTATCCGTCCTAAAACTACTTTATTTTTGCGTAAATTCTGTGCATCTACATACTGAAACAACGCAATGACAATATATTCCAGTTTAAATGCTCATCTAAATTTGATTATTTCTACTATTAAGCCTATTTTTCACCTATGTAAAATGTAAACAGCAAAATATGTAGAATGAGTTGTATTAGAATCGCTGTAATTCTTTAACACAAAATCATTTAGTCCATGGAGTCTGCTTAGCTGATATGAATGAAATATTCATTGATTTTAGAAAGAGAAGGACGATATTTTTCGATGAAGTTTAACGCATAGAGTTTATTTACTTGTAGCTCAATGGTCTTAATTTTTAAATAAAACAAATTATTATAGTATTGTGATGAATGACATGAATGGGGGAAGTATTTATGAATGAAATGTTGCTTTTACAGAGAGAGCCAGGCATGTTATTTTTTTATGACGTCATTTGAATGAATTTCAGTTGTTTTCGATGAAGTTTTCAAATATAATAAATTATCGTAGTATTATGATAATTCTAAAATTATTACCGAGGAATGTATCACATTTTAGAGATGTTTAAACCAGGCAATTTATACTTTAATGCCGTCATTTGAAGTTAATTTTTTTCGATGAAGGTTTAAGGTTTCAAATATAATAAATTAATGTAATATTGTGATAAGTTTTAAAATATTACCGAGGAATGTATTGCATTTTAGACATGTTTAAATGAAATTGCATTGAAGTTGGAAAGTGTTTCATAATCAATGCTTTAAGCATAATTGATTTTCTTGTTAATATATACTTGTGACATCCCCAGAACACAGAACATTTAGCTGGCACTCTATGTATACGACAGTGCGATTCTAGCGAAATATACCTGATTTTTAGTAATGCACAAATTGCAACAGCACTTAGACTACTCGCTTGGCTTTACAACCCCTATAATGTCACTGGATTTATTTCTCTCCGTAGGGGGCTTTGCCCCCTACTCGCTACGTTTCGCCAACCCTCGTAACTTTTTGATGTGGTCGCAGACCACGTTTCGTGAGCTATTTCAAGCCAAACTGAAGTTTAAATTAGTAAACTGTTTACTTTATCGTGTTACACTATTATTTCTTTATAAATATACTAAATTTCATATTTTTGTATGCTATAGTTTTTGCGGTACTAGATAGAGAAAATCGATGGACGCAGACACGAAAGAACATTTTTCACTCCAGAAGTACATGATAAGTAAAATATCTCTTAAAGTGCATCGAAATTTAAAAAAAGAGTCCCGTCCTGCAAAAATTCAACTATGTAGGTATCTGCCTGCAAAAATTCGTTGTCTTGCTATTGTTAGTCTACCCAGGACGCGAAATCGCAGCTCAAATATTTTGACTTTGACATTAAATATTTCTTAAACTACAATATATATTGAAAAATGGAATATTTCAGCGTATTCCTCAAACATTTTTCTATAAGTGTACCAAATTTTATATTTTTGTATGCTATAGTTTTTGTAGTATGAGGCAGAGAATGTCGAGGAATGAGAAAATTGTCAAACGACGGTGGCGTCAGCTACTTTTTTTAATATAGACAGATAAGAAAATCTCGCTGCCCATATTTTTAAATAATCATGTTTTTCATACGAAAAAAATCAATCAAATAGTGAGGCGTAAAATTAGACTACCACCTCACATGGAAATTACATATAAATAGTATCATCAAAGAAGCCTCTATGGCAACTGGTAGGCTATATCTTCTCATAGGAAATGCAAATCTAAGCTTTTAAAACGAAGTATTACCTTAAAAATCAGTTATTTGCTCTATAATGCTATACTTGTCACCGGTCTGGATATATATGCTTGTAAGACATACTTACCTGTGGATATGCTTGTAGTCCCCTGGAAAATAAACAAAATAAGGTTCTTAGGACGATTAGAAAAGCCCTTGGATATTTAAGGATCTCGGTAATAAAGAATGATTTTAAAATGAAAACTACGAGAACTCATATAAAAACGACGCGTCAAGCTTTTTTCAGTAAACTTTCTACTGTTTCTAGTAAACGAAACTTTTAATTTACATGATTATAATCATGGGCAGGCTAAATTTCGTAAAAAAAACCCACGCAGTTCTAAACTTGGAGTCGACCAAGGTTTTTCATTATTCCATTTCTTTTAATCTCTAAACTAATACATAATTAGGATTCGGAATAAAACAAAATATTTTCCCAAAACAAATAATTTACTAAGTGAATTCAGATCTGTGCCAACCTTCTAAACTGCAATAGTCCAAATGTGTATCAAAATGCGGCTTTATAGGAGTCTTGGGTTAAATAATAGTGACTTTAGAAACTTGGGCTAAATAGAAACTTCTATAGTTGTCACTGAAATAATGTCATAAATGAAGATAAACTGAGAAAACGATATTAAAGGCGACTGGTGCGTCGCTACACTACGACAGCTGGATAGGATTGGTTTTTGATTTTCAGAAATTTTATAAAGTGTGCTCACATTAGTCAATGAGAACATACGAAAGCCCGGATGAAATGGCTAGTAAGGAGTATAATTGTATATATCGAAATGAGCAATGCTTAAGATATATTTATATAAATGAGCAATGCTTAAGATATTTGTATATAAATGAGCAATGCTTCAGATATTTGTATGTAAATGAGCAATGCTTAAGATATTTGTATAAATCGAAATGAGCAATGCTTAAGATATTTGTATACAGGGTCTCTCAAAAACATTGACTTCGGTTTTTATTCCTTAAATATTGATCTTAGACATATAAAATAAATTACAAAGTTGCGTGAAAAAGGGTACATAATTTTATGAAATCGATTAAAATTTTCAAGGGAATTAAATTTTAAGAAATGCAAAATTTAAATTTGTATGACCCCGTACAAAAACATTTCCAATGAGTAAAATGTGTCCCATACACTAATAAGGTGATGTACGAAATTCCAGCATTTTATCATAAAAAGTTCCAGAGATATGAAAAGACATAAATGTTGACTTAAACCACTTTTCGACGCATCGACATGGGTTCTCAGAGGGGAAAAATTATGTCGGCAGATCGCGTTTCAGGGATCATACACAAATTACGAAAGAAAACGATTACATAAATAATAATTTTGCTATTTATTGGTACAAAAGTATCTACGCTGTGTAGAAATAATAATTTTACACAAATATTACAAAGCTTGCTCAAAATGTTTTCCATCTATGCCAAAAATCCATTAAAGATAAGAGGCAGATATTATTTGCTTATGATGTATTTCTGCGTTGCATCATTTGAGCTCTTGCTGTAAACATTTACATTTTAATTTGTGATTAATCCCTCACCAAATTTGTTTAAACATATCTCTGGGACTTTTTATGATAAAATGCTGAAATTTTGTACATCACCTTATTGGTGTATAGGACACATTTTACTCATTGGAAATGTTTTTGTACGGGGGTCGTATAAAAATTTAAATTTTGTATATTTTAAAATTTAATCCCCTGAAAATTTTTATCGATTTCATAAAATTCAGTACCTTTTTTTACACAACTTTGTAATTTATTATATATGTCTAAGATCAAGATTTAAGAAATAAAAGCCTAGGTCAATGTTTCTGGGACACCCTGTATATCGAAATGAGAAATGCTGAAGTCTTTTGTATCCAGCTATTGAAATAACTTAAGAGTAATTAATTTCCAATGAAATATTTCCCGTGTGTATAAACACCATCTTTATAAGGTGTATTGCTATTTAATTTCTACTTTTTGCTATAGGTTAATAAGACAGTCCTGTCCAAAATGTTATCAAACCTAGTACAAGAATTGTTTGCAAGGAAATGAAGAGAAACCTATCGTTTCATTTTAAAGTGCTGTGAGGTGAACGTCACTGAAGACCTGGAAAGGATGAAAGGCAATTATGATTTTTTTATTGCAAATAAAATTGTCACTTTTTTACACTAGATTTTTCAAGGTGAAGCGTTTGAGCCATAAGTCCAAGCACGGTCAGAATTCAAATTTACCCCCAAATTTTCGGATTGAATCTTGACTTAATTTGGGAAATTTTCGGCTGATCCATTCTATAAATGAATATGTTATACTACATCACTCAATAAGTCTCCGGTCTAATTAAGAAAATAATATTTTTTTTAGAAATTCGACTTTATTCATTAACATACTCTCCTTCAAGAGTGATAGATTCATTCCAACGTTCCTCTAACTTTTCGATACCTTTTTTGTAGAAGGATTTGTCTTTGCTCTCAAAATAGGTCTCAGTTTCGGCAATCACTTCTTCATTTGAGCCAAATTTCTTTTCCTGGAGCATCTTTTTGATGTCTTCAAAAAGCCAGTAGTCTCTGGGGGCCAGATCTGGCGAGTACGGTGGGTGAGGATGCAATTCGAAGCGTAATTTATATAATTTAACCATCGTTTTCATCGACTTGTGACACGGGGCATGTCTTGTTGTTTTTGGTCCGGTGTGAGCAAACGCGGCACCCACTTCGAAAGCAACTTACGCATGCTCAAATTTTCTTGTAAAATTGTAAACACACTACCTTCTGATATCTTTAAGGTGTCAGCTATCTCACGCAACTTCACTTTACGGTCTTTCAAAACTATTTTGTGGATTTTTTTTTATGTTTTCCCGAAAAACTGCCGATTTTGGGCGACCAGAGCTTTCAGCATCATCGGTGTTTGTACGACTGCGTTTAAATTCAGCATACCCATCAATAATAGTTGATTTCCCTGGTGCAGAGTCTCTAACGCTTATCAAGCCACTGTTTGGCTGCAACAGTATTTTTCCCCCATCAAAAAACAATGTTTAATCAACACACGAAATTCTTTTTTATCCATTGTTTTGAAAATTACAAAATTGGGGGTCACTAAAACCTGTAAACTAATTGTCAGAATGTCATGAAATTTTGACACGTATCGTTTGAAGGTTGGTACTATCCAGAAATCATATGGGTGAGTCAACAGTGTTGCCATATATGTGTCAGACCGGAGACTTATTGAGTGTTATATGAATATTGACACTAGATATATATATATATATATATGACTATTAATTTTAGCAATATGCGGAAAACGAAATTTAATAAATACTTTAAACACAAGGTAATTTTATGGTGGTAGATAGCTCTTTTTTATGAGTGCATAGATACATGTGAGAAAACAATTAAGAGTATGTACGTACCAGGTTGGGAACAGGCTTTAGATTGCAAAAATTTTCGGGCTCGGGTTGACTGTTTGGGGCTGATTTACTGTCGGACCGGGTAAAAGAATAAAGTTTCAGCTTTTTCTGAATTTTACCCTACATGTAATGATATCATTATTAAAGTATCCTTTTTCTGTAAGCTTATCTATCAATAATTAGACTCGCCTAATTGTTTCCAGATTTATAAACTGAACTTAGTTTGAATGTCTTTTTAAATGTGAAAAAAAAATATTTCATTGGAAATATTAACTTCAATAAAAGTAATAAAATTTTATTTAAAGTAAAATCATTTTTGGTAAGATCACTTTTGCTCCTATTTAACATTTGAATTAGACTTTTTTTTAAAGTAGATTGTTGTTTGGTTAAACTCAGTGACAATTCTCATGAATCTTCTGCTTTGAAGTCTTTGGTGTAATTTCTCATTGTTTGCTTTCTTCGTTTTTCAGAAATTTTCTACCTGTTTCCTAAATTTTGTTAGTTTTTGAAGTATTTGTTGACACGCAGTTAGTTCATATAGCCTTTAAAATTTGTTCGCTTCTTCACTTTCTAATTTTTTCATTTATTTTATAAACTGTTATTTTTACTGCTGGTTTTACTCATTTAACTTTCGAAACCGATTAGTTACCTACTTAATTTAGTAGGATATGTAATATTCTCCACTATATTACTCACTTAAAAAACTTTGAATACTTTTGCTGAATTTTTACTTTCCTCTTTGGTATTTTATCGTTCTTTCATACTATCCTACTCATACTATCTCACCCCTCTTTTCGCTGGCAACACCCTTTCCCGGTCACAGTTATGTACTCTGTATTAACAGCAGTTGCCGATCTTACTTTAATTCATAGGAACTTGCTTTAACTTATATGGTATTGTCCAATGTATAAGAATATACAACAAAACTGTTACAGAAGGTATTTTTTGGCACAATGTAGGTACTGGCAAATGGCTGTCATATGCAGAAATGCTTAAGCAAACAACATTTACATGCACAAATATGTAGTGTAGACCTTGCCTTTCATCTTACAGATGGGTATTACGTTACTTTTTATTTGCATACGCTGTTTTCTATTTGAATCATTCGACAACGTTCAACAGTATTCTAGTGTTGCTGCTTATCCAGCTAACCTTAAAGGTACTCAAATGACTAGATTTTAGATAAAAACTTTCTTTTTTTCTGCTTGAATGCAGGTAATATTGATTTTAATGAGGTAATATTGAAAAACGTGACTTTAAGGTAATAGACTCCATTCGGTTCCTACAACTCGATTTGCTTCTTCTATTGTGCTTGTTCTTATATGCTTCATAATACGGTGGCCAGTTATTAAAGAAAATGCAGTCTTCACTTTACCCTTTATATATTAAGTTTTGCATATTCTCTTTCACATTGACATATTTCTTCTATCTCAGTTTCTTGACGATCATTTTCATTTTGTTTTCTCAATATTTTAAATTGTTCGCTAGAGGCGCAGCAATTCTTTTATTCAATTGGGCTTTTCTGTAGATAGACCTAATGTATTTGACCCTTTCTTACAAAGTTTGTCTTGCTTAAGAATTTTTTTCAGGAACCCTGTAGTATTATGAACCTCCATCTGAAGGGTCGTTTATATATGTATTTTTAAACAGTTTTATTTTCTCTGTGATGTTAGATAATAAAAATGACATATCACTTATGTTTTAAAAAAATATCTTTAAAATGAAAAAAAGTTATTTTTCTGTTGTTCAATTTTACTTTTAGACAATAGTATATTTTCTAGTGAAAATAAGTGAACCTTTTTTAATATCACTGAATTCATCTATTTATATTTTGTTTACTTACCCCCCTGAAATTAATTGGTGTCAGTTTCGATTTTCGTATATGTGACTGCTTAGAAGCACACAGGATCTCTGAAAAAGAAGGAAAGTCTGATCGAATTCCTAAATTTGTGACCCTATGGCGAATCAATGTATTTGTTCAATCTTTGGGTGTTGTGACTTTTAACCTCCAGCCTCTACTACTACCGAGAACCCACAGTGTATCGCATAATTTTTAATGTTTGTAAAGGTTGGAAATTTGTATGTTCTGGTAAGTTTCGCTATAGGATGCCTGGGTTATTCCTAGCTTTAACTTTTAGGAAAATTTAGAATTTTAGCTAGCAATTTTTGTGAAATTTTCCGATGTATTTCGGTTTGGGGTATTTTGATTGCTGTCCGGCAACAAGATATTTAAAGGAAATAATAATTGCATATATATATAATTGCCCGTTAATTTAGTTTAAATTAGTTTTATCATTACGATATTTGGAATAACAATTTTCGAGGGTCGTTTAGCAGCGAATTATTTAAGGATAAGACCCACCATTAGTACCGAATTTGTTTTTCTATATATAAATTTACATTTTTTTTTACAGGAGTTACAATGTTATAATCCCAGGTAGTAATGTTGTAATTACAATGCAACTGAAGCATATTTTGACAATGGATTTGGAACAAATAGAAATTCCATCTATTGTTTACAGATTGAGTAAATGTTCCCGGATGAGAGAACTGCTTTTTACATCGCTATTCCTTATGCTTGCTATATTGGGTCTTGTAATTAATTTATCGTATTACTTGCATGTGTATATATAATAAAATGAGCTTTATATAAAAAAGTATATTGTGTTAAATTTGATTTAATGGGGTTTTAACCTCAACAATAAGTGTGTTTGTATATATATTCTGCTTTCCATCTAAGTCCACGCGCATGCGTACAAATTTTGGCGTGTTCGCGCGTGGATTTTGTATCATTTATCTTGATAAATCTCAAAATCGTTGTCTACAGCAAATGATTTAGAGATTTATCAAGAAAGATGGTGTAAAAACATCAAGTCCACGCGTGAGCACGCCGAAATTTGTGCGCATGCGCGTGGACTTATATACTAAGATATATATACTTTTTCTCCTCTCCGTCTTGAGTGCTCAAGAAATGGATAACATTTTACAGCTAAGAAATACAACCATTAAATAACATCATATAATTTATTTAGTTACTAAATGTGCACAAGTCTTGATAGCGACGACTTCGATTTCGCAACAGTTCTGCTACATAAGATTACAACACACACTATCATTGAATGCAAAGGCCCCTCTTACTGGAATAAATTTCCTGAAAAGGAAAAAAAAATAGCATTTCATATCAGAATATTTTTAAATTTATCAAAAAAGCAGAACAAAAGATTCATGAAACAAATTATCCAAGAATTTAAAAAATCGAATAAATATTAGTCTATGTAGCTCAGAATTATGCCAACATCAAATTTTATATAAACCTTTTATTCCTGTAATAAGATCCGAAAAGTCAGTGAATTCCTGGGCGCCCCTGATGGCGTCATCAAAATGACCGTTCTGACTCTATGCCTTTATTAACTTGCAAATATCTCAAATAGCCAGTGGTTGGATTTTAAATGTTCTTAGTCTTATTTTGTAGCTATTGAAACGCACTTCTTTATTTTCAGTATGGGTAATGACTGTTTTCATTCTATTACGAGGACAAACAAGGAAAAAGACGAAAAAGTTGCCATAAACATAATTGTTGAAAAGTCAACCTTTAACATGGCAAAATGCCCCGAATTTATGTTTTGTAAAAATAACTGCAAACCAATTAGACATATAGAAACGCTTTATTAGTTTAAAATTATCACAAAAAATTATCTCTTTTTTCGAAAAGGAAACAATTTTCAGTTTTACATACCACTACGTTTCCTTTTGGATCTGTCGAAATAACATTTTTTATAGGAATTAGAAATATGGACCTAAAACACTTCACACAAAAAGATATATGTGCCCGAAACCTTTATTCTTCTTGATTCCTTGAATAGCGATCCCCTAAGTACGGCACTCGCTAGTATCTTGACACATCGGTATATCTGCTAAGTTTAATTTTGCATTTACATGCTATAAACTTGGAAGTTTTTCCATCGTCAGAGTTTGTAGAGAACATTTCTCAGTTTTTCCTCCATCTCCAGTCGCAAGGATTTGGATGCTCTACTCCCCATTGAAGACTGTTTCTCCAAACTAAGAAGGCATCTACGTGGGTGGTAAGTTCTTAGTCTGCATATGGAACTGAATGAAGAGAATCCGTCTCGCCTCATTGACCCTCACTGCAGAGCTTGAAGAAGTGGCAGATTTTATCGAAAAACTTTTCTACCTTGCATTGTGCGTCTTACTCAAGGATGAAATATATCATGAACTCAGTTATTAGCACAGTTTGTGAATGCTTCCACCAGCACGGAGAAATAATCTGTCCACCAGACGTAATTCATAATGTGTTTACATGTGCTGCTATTGATAACGTCGCTATTAACATGACACTTCTTCTAATACACTTGTTGAGTATTTAAACGAATTGTTGAATGTTTACAATGTAAGGATTCCAACATCAGGCCATTTGAAAATGAGTGCAACGAGTAACAATCCCTGTCTTATCTACCTGAATCCTACACCACCCTATCTCTAACACGAAAACTTTGAAGTGAACTTCCAATGTGTACAACAAAACATTTGACCAAGCTTTGATGTTTTACTTTTGAAGTAGTGCGAGAATTCAGGAACAGAGAGAACAAGTGCAATTCTATTTTGTAGAATATTATGAATCATAACATGAACGCCTCATCTGTAGTCCGACACATAAGGAATATTGTTGTAGTATGGATTTTTCCCATAGCTCCAATATTTTTACTTTTGGGATCTGGATCCATGGATGTCGGTCCCTGAAAGACATGACGCGCTATGTTTACCAGGCGCCCCATCTGGTTGGTCACCTGCTTGCCAAGGCCGGAAACAAGTTGGAGTTTTGGATTTCTCCGCATCCGGACTGTCATCGGGGTTCGAAAGGTATACTGGACCCTTTGAATTAGGGCGCAGTGGGGCCAGAGGTTACGTGGGGCTAAAAGTGTTGATGCTAGCTCAAGGGGACATTTTGTCCAAAAGTAAGCACCCTTGGCGTTGTTCTGGAGCCCAAGGCCAATCAAGAAAGGTGTAGGCGGGTGTGAACTTTCAGTTTGTTTTCGAAGAGAGAGAGAGAGAAAGAGGTTCGAGGGAGAGAGGAGATGGTTTTTTGAGATATAAGTGCGAGGAAACCGAAAAAGATTCGGATGACGATTGGAGAAAGCGGACCAGCCCCGTGAGAGATTGCCTGAGCCCGAGGCCACGCCACTGCAATCGCCAGTCATAGTAGGCCCTTTCCAATATACAGCTCTGCTTGAGTGTTTTATCTCTCTCTCTCTTTAGATACCCTAAATACCTTTTTCATGTCACGAATAGAGGGTGACATTTTATAGAGACTGTGTTTTAGAACAAAGGGTAATTAATAGTAAATTAACGGACAGGAAATGAATTCATGCAAAGTACCTTTACATATGGCGTGTTCTTTGTGTTTAATAGTAGGTGTTAATAAATGTTTTGTTTTTGAATGTAATTCTAGATGTCTTCATTTCCAATTAAAGTCTAAATGTATGTTATTCGATCGCGGCCACCTTTTGCGTCTCGGACAGGACGTGTGGTTATAATAACCACGCAACAATTGTAATAAAGATTTTACGAAATATGAACCGAAACCAAAGTCCTGTCATAATGATTGGTCAACCCGTCTAGACTTTGTAAAAATCACTACTGTATATACAATGGCAGATATTTATGGAGAAGATAAGACTTTTTTCATGCTTGGAGGCCTTCATATCGAAATGGTTGTTGAGCCAATGTCAAGAACATGTCAAGAAGGAAGTGGATAGACAGATAATCTAGTTGGAGCAAACGTCTCAGACTCAGAAAGAGTGGAGCGTGATCTAAATGCGTCCCATGTGGAGCAAAGTCGCCATGTTCATGAGGTATCGATTACAGCTCTATAAATACTATTTAAGCGAGCGTACCAAAATAAAAGTGTAGACGTCAATTCAACACTTTTGAAGTGGACGAATAGATGCTCAACTGAATCTACTGAATTTAAATCCTGGTAGACTTTAGAAAACGCAATATTGGATCTAATACGCAGTATTCTTCAAGGTGATTTCCTGGAATTTGTTTCAACATTAGAAAGCATTTGTCCTTAGATATTCGCTTTAGATTATGTAAGTTATGCTCGACGCTTACCTATATTTTTGTACAACTTAAAGTAACTATCAGAATTGCATGTAATTACCCGTCCAAATTCACGAAACACGTCTGCATGCAGTTCTGATAGTTGCTTCAAGTTTTTCAAAAATACAGGCATCCGTTGAGCTTAATTTACATGATTAAAACGAACACCCAAGGACAAACATTTTCTAATGTTGAAATAAATTCCAGGAAATTGCCTTGAAGAATGCTGCGTATTAGATCCAATAGCAAGTTCTTCCGAACCATTGTTGTCTACCAGTATTTAAACTGTGCAGATTCAGTTGAGCGTCTATTAACTCACTTCAAAAACGTTGAATTATCTACTACAACTACACTTTTATTTTGGTACACTCACTCAAATAGTATTTGCAGAGCTGCAATCGGTACCTCATGAACTTAGCGACTTTGCTTCACATGTGACGCTTTTAGCACATGTTCCGCTCTTCCTGATGTTGTGATCCTTCCTGCAACTAGATTACCGATCCATCCAATTCTTTCTTGACATGTTCTTATCATTGACTCAACAGCGGTTTCGATATAAAGACCTCCAAGCATGAGAAAAGACTTATCTTTTCCAAAAATATCTCTCATTGATTACTGTAGTGATTTTAACAAAGCTAGACTGGCTGACCAAATATTATGACAGAAGTGTGGTTTCGGTTCATCTTCCGAAAAATCGTTATTACAATGTTCGTTGCGTGTCGAACTACAGAAGGGGAGATTAGAAGCAGTAAATAGATTTGCACTTGTTTTGTTCTGTTCATGGATTTTTGCACTTTTTTTACGAGTAGTAGGCTGCCCAAGGGTTTAGCTCTTCACAATCTCCCAAGGCTTTACCAGACTTTAACAATCCTTGAATTTCTGGTGATACTTCAAACGTAAAACATCGAGGCTCAATCAAATAATTTTACCTACACATTGTAAGTTCGCTTCTAAGTTTTGCTGTTAGAGGTGATCTAGTGTAGGATTCAAGTAGGCAAAAATAAAAGGGTGACTAAGTAGCACCTAGTTTCAAATGGCCTGAGGTTAGAATTCTTATATTGCAAATATTCAACAATCCGCGTAAAATACTCAACAAATGTAATAGAAGAAGTGTCATGATCTACAGTGTCAATCGCAGCACATGTGAACACATTATAAATAACGTTTGGTGGAAAGATTATCTCTCCGTGCTGGTAGTACTGTTCACAAATTGCGCTGGTAGCTAAGTTCACGCCATGTTTTACCCTTGAGAAGGAAACATACAATCCAAGGTAGAATAGTTTATTGATAAAATTTGCGTCAATCTCTGCAGAAACCATCAATTAGGCGAGACGAATTCTCTTCCAGTCAATTCCATAGGCAGATTGAGAACACACCACCCACTTGTGATGCCCTGTCTTCCACCACTTTAAGGGGGACAATACTTCGTTTTCAGTAACTGCCTTAAACGTGAAGTAAGTCGTCCCAATTTTTGCGAATAGGGGTGGAGGAAAACTGGAGAAATTTGTGATCTTGTGTGGACTACAAACTGACATGACGATGGAGAAACTTCAAGAAGTAAAAGCATGTAAATGCAAAGATAAAGGCAGCAGATGCCGTTGTGATAAGGTTGAAATACCTGGTAACATACTTGTAAGGGTTAAGAGTTCAAGGCATCAAAGGGAATGAAAGGTTTCAGGCACATATTTCTTCTTGTGTGAAAGTTTTTCAGGACCATGATATATATTTCTAATTCCTATAAAAATGTCATTTCAACAGATCCAAAAGAAAAGATAGGTATATGCAGAACGGAAAAAGGATTTCCTTTTCAAAAAAAAAAAAGAAAGATAATATTGTGATGCATTAAACTATTAAAGCTTTTTTATATGTCTAATTGACTTGTAATTATCTTTACAGAAAATAAATTCAGGGCATTTTGCCATGTTAAGGTTGACTTCTCAGCAATTATGTTTATGACAACTTTTTTGTCTTTTTCCTGTTTGTCCTCGTAATAGAATGAAAACAGTCATACCCATACTGAAAATAAAGAGAACCTATCTGAAAGTACGTTTCATTAGCTTCAAAATGAGACTAAGAACATTTAAAATCCTACCACTGGTTATTGAGATATTACAACTTACAGAAAGAAAGGCGTCGCGGTCATAACGGTCATTTTGATGACGTCATTAGCGGCACCCAGGATGCCTGATAGTGTCTCCAGGTAAATTTTTGCATCTCAGTACATGGATAAGGTCTGTGTAAAATTTAGAGCTGGTAGCGAAATATTTATCCCCTAATCTCACTAAGTACATAGAATATTATACATATGTATAGGCCACTGTTATGTTAATCTTATTGTAATATGTTTATGCATTAATAGAATGGCTATTAGGATAAGAGTTTTAAATTATACATTTACTCTGGCATACGTGATAATGCGATCATAATTTGGTTATTTTATTAACTTTCAGATTCAATTAAATTATCATCGTTGTGAAATGAATTCTCATGACGGATGGAAAATCCGCCTTTAATTCAGCTTTATTGTGACGCCTAAATATTAAATGTTTATTAAATTAATGTCTTTAAAGTAATGACAAGTTTAGTTATTTCATACTGCAGCACAAGCAGAAAAGTTGGTTATGAAATCCTATCAAAGTTGCCATTAAGAGGCAAAATCTTGTAAAAAATTCAAACGATCCTATGTAAAACAATGTGTGATCAGAAATAAGAACCACATTTATATCACATATTTATGCACGTCGTACAATGATGCGGTTTATATTTTTGCGAAGCAGCCCAGATCACGGCTGGGCAATAAATGGCTTTAAAAAAGTAATATAGAGGTAATTACATAAAAGGGTTAATCATTAGGTAAAAGTTCTTCATACCTAATTGAGAGCAGATATGCAATGCAAGAAAAGTACTATTTATTAAAACACATTGTAAAAATAAAGATTAAGTGCCTGCAAAAAACCGAATGACAATAGACAACTCTAAAGCAACTGAGAATTTAAATTTATCCGATTTGTAAAACGAAACCGGCATTTTGCAAACAAATACATACTATAATCTATATCATACTTCTGAGTGAGATTAACTGATTGAGGAACAAATTACGCTTCTGAAGGTAGAAATTTAAATGTTAAACATTACCTTTATGTAAAATTTCAAGTTATGAGAAAAATCTAAAATCTTTGAATTTTGTTCGAAACTTTTATAAAATCCCTGAACTTTTTGTTTCAACATTTTTTAGCTATAATTTGAGAATGGCTAGACATGCAAAATGTGTTTATATACGATCATGCGCAGAAAAAAAAATATCCTAAACTTTCTAACTTGAACCTTTTTCTTACGGGTGGGATAGCGTGAATCCCAAACGAAGAACCTCTGAAAAAGACAGGCATTTGATTATACCCTATCTCAAACAGTTCGATCCTTCTTTGCAGGCATTGTCGTCTATGGGCGCCAAAAATTGAATTATTGAAAAGTTCACATTGTTCGGGGTTTGCTTATTGTGAGCTTGCTGATTTTCACGGTACTGAATGACACAATAATTAAGCGGACAGGATCAAGACATTATTTGTCAAAACACGAGTTGGTGCATAACTCAGACAACGCACATGTAAAGTATGCGAAACACATGAGTATGTTTAATGCAAAATAAAATGGGGAATTTTTGGCACTTCATGATTTAATTATCAGTAAAAGTCACCGTATTCCGATTTAGCAAAACAGAAAAAGCCGTCAATTTTGTTCGTCATGTACGGAGTAAATTGATTGTAACCTATTTCTTGAAATTGGGAATTTTGTTACAGAAAAATAATTATTATAGTTATATAGATATATAAAGATTAGAAAGCGTAATTTGCGATTATGCATGGAAAAGAATTCAGGACTACAGTCGGTCAAAGTTTTGTAACCAGACCGACTATCAAAAATATTGTGCCTGTTTAATTTATAGTGAAATTGTGATATAATATGGTAGGTTCGATAGCATTGCGGGTTAGGAGTAATAAAATCATATCAAAGTCCTTTGAAAGGTCAAAAATAGTTCTGCTTTATATTAATTATTGGCCCATCTTTATTAATCTATCTGAGCCTTAGAATCGCATGCTTTTCCTTAATCTTTTCAGATGGAGATTAGATTAAATCAGAATAATTAGATCAGAATAAATGAATGAATGGATAAATGAATAATGAAAATAAATTAGATCAGATGGAAATTAGATGGAAATTCAGATGAAAACATACCTAATACGGCATGTCAAGAATTATACCTTTAATGTAGGTTTTCGAATTTAAATTGTGCCGTTATTCGTTTAGAATGCCATGGAAAATTGTAGTTTGAACTTTTTATCTGCAGCTTCACTTTTCAGTTTACACACTTCCTTCAAAAGAGATACAACTTGAAAAGTAGAATTTATAAGTTATCCCCATACTTAAGTAGAAAACAATCTTATTATTCAATAAAAGTGTAAATTTGTCATCATAATTGATTCACCAAGTGGCACATGTATCGTTGTAAAGGTTTATAGAAAGTATTTAAGTATGATTTAAATGGATTGTTTTTAGAAAATATCCGTAACAAGTTATTAGAAGTTTGCTTTTGTATATGAAATATTTAAGAAACCATAATACAAAATTGGAATGTTTGTTTTAAAAGTGTTGTAAAATAAGTTTGACCAAAATGGAAACTTGTCGCATTTGGGTCAACAGTTTCTTATTACAGAAATACATTGAAGATCGATAAATTTCAAAAAAATCATTTAACAAATTTTAGTAACTTATGAAAACAGTTCCTACATTTTATGAACGATCTTATATTTTGAGTTGTCACTTTTGAAACAAGGTTTCGATATGGCAAGAATGGCTTCATTTTGAAAATTGTTCTTTTATTAAGCTGCATGTAAGGAAAGCCAATGAAAGCGTCAGCAGGTACTGAGTAGCTTCACCTTTAGAGGTAAAGTTCTAATAGGAACCCTGCGTACGCTAGTCCTTTTCTTAACTGTACCTGCAACTTAACTTCCACTATTTCAATGTGAGCAGTTCTACATTCAAAAGCAACACTGCTCAACTTCTTATCGTTGGCAAGGAAAGCTATGCAATGTAACTTAGAAAGAAAACTGAACATGAAATTCTTACCAGCGGAAGTTAGGGATTGCAGACTGTGTTTTTAGATATACGGACTGTAATCGTTCGCCAACTTTGCAAGCAGACTAGGGTTATCATTCTTCTTAATTTTGTCAGAACTGTCCGGATTTTTTTTCCAGGCTTCAACATCTTTCGATAAAACTGGAACGTGTTTAGACTTTATCTGGCTTTTCTGACGAATTCTGTGAAACAAAAAACGATAACTGGGTAAAAATGTTGATAAAACATTCAAACGTATCACACATCGATTGAACTTTTATAACAACGAAACATATTATGTTTAAAAAGTTGGGTTTGGATTGGACTTTGTTTCAATCGGTGTATTTGTGAGACCAGGAGACATATAGGCAGTTTTAATATTATGAAGATTTACGATATATACTAAACGAGACAAAGTGCAGTCTCATAGGCGCCAAGTTTAAGATAGTCCTGACCCGGGAGATCATGGCTGCAATAAATTCAGTGCATATACATTGATCCGCAATATCAATGACTTGATATTGCGGATTCTGGCTTATGAGACTATTAACACTTTATATCCTGAAAGTGATTGGCTCCGGATTTATACAGACGGATCTCGTGTAGATAACAGCATTTATTCTGGAGCAGGTGTCTACTGTGACTCCTTTGCTATCTATTTCCCAGTGGGGAGATATAGAACTGCTTTTGATGGCGAATTTGAGGCCATACGTATTGCCCTCTCTCATCTCCAGTGTCACTTAGATCGTTTTTCCAGAGTGGTAATTTTGTTCCGACTCGAGAGCCGCCTTGCAGGCAATTAATTCTACTAGAGCCCCGTGCTCTGTAGCCATTAAGAATTGCCAATCTCTCCTGGGTTTTTTGTCCCACAAGAATAAGATTTGCCTGCAGTGGATTCCAGCCCATTGCGGTATAGAGGGTAACGAAAAAGCAGATCGACTGGCCAAAAAGGGGTCAGCGATTATTCAAACTAATATTGACGAAATCCCTTATCATAATGTAAAGTCAATCATTAAATCGATTTTTAAGAATAATTTGGAAAAAGAGCTTTCAGAAAGGAATTCCCATAAACCCTGGTGGAAAAACATCTCAAATTTTTCTGACTGGCCTAGGAAGAAAGCCGTAGCAGAATTCCGTCTCGTTACTGGTCATGACTGCCTTGCCGAGCATTTACATCGCATAAATATACTTGACGACCCTTGTTGCATACTCTGCAGTCTTTGGGAACCCATGGACTATTCTCACCTGCAACGCTGTCCTGCGCTCTCCGCTGCACCTATGTGGGAATGCTACTGGGAAGCAGGGGATCGAATGGGTCCATAGACGTTATTCTGTTGCCTTTTGTTACTGTTCTCTTGTTCGGCTTCAGTTTGTCCTTTGTACCCGCCATTGTAAATAAATAAAAAAAACATTGCTGGTGTGTTTGGTCAGAGATCTTCTTGTGGTCAAGGCTTTTACCATACAGATTGGTTAACAAGGTGGCCAGTAAAGAAGTGTTGCTGCACCGCCCTGAGGCCAACATATGAGATACGGAGGGCGTATTTGGACCTCAGGCAAAATGATGTGACAACAAGCAGAGAAAGTGCAACAGATATTCAGTCATATATTCAGAGTGATTGAAAGTCGGTCAATTATGAACACCCGCCTGAGAATTTTGTGACTAAAATGGCAGTCCAAGATGGTCAAGAGCTTCCTTCATAGAATTGAGGCAATGACCATCGAAGAGTGTTGTGTAAGAGATTGAGAATCAGTCAATTTAGAATGACCGGCTAAGAGTGTTGTGCTTTACAAAAATATATATAAAAGCAATGACTGACCAGTAGCCGCTGCAGTCGAAAAATAGAGCTTAAGATGCAAAGTATGTGCTCGTGGACAATTAGAGTCTAGAATGTACAGCTTAGCATTGTGCGTTTCAGTTTCCATGACAAACAGCAACGAATGTTCAAGGATACTTTTCAATGTCCTTGACAAACAGAGGCATGTCCCAATCTACTTTTATAATAGGTCGAAAATATAAATTTCGGCAAATATAGAACCTTAGTTTCACACTTTGCCAGGTTCTCCTCCTTGAGTGTGTGTATATATATATAATTAATGTAAATGAATCGTAATTATAATATGGTAATAATGTTTATTTTAAAATTGTGAAAGTCAATTGTGTAGTATAATAATTATATTTTAGGAACTCCACAAAGAAGTAATGGTGGGTTATAGTGCGGAAAAGATTCAATGTACGAATATACGATTCACGAGCAATAATAATTAAGAACCATAAGTCAAGTCAAAGATTTATATTTATTATTTATAAAGGAGTTAAACTTCAACCAAATGCTTATTTTTATTTGTGCACCACAGTTTTGCATTAGTATAAAGGGTTATTTTCAATTATGAAAACATTGTAGTAATATGCACTAAACAGATTGGACTCAAGCATGCAGGTGGTTTAATAACTTGTTTCACAAACTGGATAACTCATAAAAACATCAATAGATTTCAATTGAAAAGTTTTTACTATAGGTGCATCATCAAACAATACTAGGTTAGCTATTCCTTTAAAAATATAACGAATTGTGTTGAGATTACTTTATAAGATGTCACTTTTTAGCCGTGATATCTTTATCAAGCAATTATTTAAGCAGCGCAGCAGTTAACGATACATGATATATCCCACAAAAGCACGTTTAATAGTCCACGTCCTATGAAGTGGACCACGTCCATAAAATGCGTATGTTAAAATCTCTTGTCCTCATCCTAACTGTACCATATGTCATGTGCAGCATATCTTCTTTGGATCTTGTGCCTAAAACCCCAATAAACCAACCATTTCCTAACTGAAGAGGACTGACGTCACATTTCTTCACGAAATCGCAGAGATATTTAAAAACCTATCTTACAATTTTTGAAAATCTGTTAGCAAAAATACGTTTTGCGCATGCTAAAAAATTCCTCAAATAAAGTTTTGAAACACATGAATGTCTTTCTGGAAATGATATACTCCTACCGTTTATTAATTGCCGTATCACATCATATTTAATGTAAACAGAAATTCGCTTTAGGATATGATCAAATGATGGATTTTGCTCTCCCCATATATCAGGCTCGGTCTGTGAAAACGTTGAAGGATGTCGGTATGTTAAACTCAAAATTGCGGCTAATTAGACGCAAAATACAGTTATTTTTATGGAAATAACCTTCGCAAAAATAATCTGGCAAAAAGTTGCGGTAGGAGGAAAACCACATTAGTTACAGTTTTAAGAACTGCAAGATCAAAACAGTCTCTAGAACTTATTGTTGTATGCCACATCACAGTAAAAGCCACACTGCAAAAATGCACAGGTATAATGAAACAAATATTAAAAAAATCATGATTTCGCAAGTAAAACTAGGGCAAGATTGAAAAAATGTTTTTTGAGAGAAACGCATGTCGGAAACACTAAAAAATGTTGGCAATGCGTATGTTGTAAATTTCATTTGGGGGGGGGGGGGGTCCGGCCCACCCCTATGAATACGCCCTTGACGCCACTGCCCTTAGAACTATCAAGTAATATTTCAGAAAGGAAGGGTAGAATGTAGATTTAAGGTTAAAATTAAATAAGTTTAATATAACCTATATACCAGGTAAAAAGTAATAAAATGGGTATGCAAAATGAATATTTTGATGTTTTGCGACGGTGGGAGTGAGCAAGTTTAAAATGTTTCAAGATATAATTTTTACCATGCTCACAGAACTGACTTAAAATCAGCGTTTTTAGCACTAAGATTGCGTTCCCACTGCCCATAAGAGAATAGATGTTCCGGTTTTATGCACTTTTTAATATGGAATAGTCGCTATCTGTAATGGCATCCAGAACACTTTCTATGGGATGCAATTTTGTGAACTTCTATGTAGATGTACATATATGGTTCTTCCAAACATCAGCTTTCACAAAGATTGAGCTTGTGGTGGGATTCATTCGAATGAAACTATCGAATAACTCGATAGTTTCAAATCATTCGGTAGTATCCATAGCAATAAAGAACTATTCAAACACTTTTTGACCAATCGAAGCGCTTTTTCAAAGCTCAATATTAAAAAATCTGATGTGGTCAGCATATGATTTTTCCTGCAGACTCAAATTCATGTTTTCTTAATTTCTTTAATAATTCAGTAGATTGAGTTTAATTGTACAAAATAACACTAAATTTACATTTTTAATTCAATTTCTGTTTTCATTTGGTAATTGGACATTTTCCCGAAAGTGACGTAACAAAACTGCAAGAAATCTCAAATATCTTGAGAACGGTTAGGCCTAAAGTAATGGAGTTGGTTATATTCTTTTCCTTGTCAAAAAGTGTATAAAACAAGAATTTAATTGATACATTTGAGCACACGTAGTCTATTTTAATTAGATTTTGGCGATTATTGCGAGCCATTTTGTAAAAAAAAGGCAGGTTGTTCTTTTCCTAATCGTACCAAAATCTAATCAGCATCAGAGTATCTCATAAGTACCTTATCTACCAAATTTTGTGAAATTTGATCAATTAGTATTTTAGCTAGAGTGGATACATAAAATTTTTATTGACCATTTCGCCAAAAAATGGCGGGTTTTGTTTTTTTCCGAACCGTACCAAAAACTAATCAGTACCAGGGTCGCACCCAAGTGACTTACCTACCAAATTTTATGAGATTTGTCCATGAGATTTTGAGTTAGAGTGGATACATACATTGCACAGACAGACAGACAGACGCTACTTTAAAAAATAGTTTTTCGTATTCTAGAGGTCTCCAAACGTGTAAACCAGTTGAAAACTCGAGTGCGATTTTTGGCACGATTCCAATACTTTCCATGTATTACAGGGAAAGCAAAAAACATCAGCCTCTTTCTGTAGAATATTGACAGAGCAACAGCACTTGCAAAAGGCCAGACCGGGTCTTTCACAGGTGTTCAACTGACAGACGCACTCTTTCTCTTTGACTGCTGTGGTTAGGTTTCCTTTTTCTCTACTGAAGAAAATTGTTTTTGCCTGTGAAACCGGTTGATGCTTTTAATCATATTTTCATGCTGTTATTAAAGAAGTATTTGTATTGAATGAATTATGATAGTAATTTGAGTGAATTTTTATATCATTCTATATTGTTTCAAAAGATAATCGATTGCAGTAATAACTTCCAGGAATTAAATAGAATAAACTTTTATATAATTTTACTGTACTTATTATAGGACAACGCATAATGGACTTTAAAAGGCCTAATAACTACAGTAAGTGTAGCGCATTGCGAAGTAGTTAGAGGACTGGATTTTAAATTAAGGATGCTCGTTTTCAATTTTGGGTTTCAAAATTTTCATTTTATCTAAAACATCTATTTTTCAAGATTGTCTATAGATAAAGCTAGATAGTTATTGATATGACTAAATAAGTATATGATAAATGTCTGGAGTAAGTACTGCAATTATGCGAATAAAGTCCATCATACGATGCGGTTAGTACCAAATTTCAAGAAGACTGAGTCCTAAGCTGCAATGGCAAATTTCACGTTCACAGAACCCGCGTTAAGAGGAGTGGCTTAAAATCTAAGATTAGGTTGTGTGTTTCATTGAGCTCTACAAGATAATGTGCTGTGTCCCAATTTCGTGAACCTCTGTGGAGACCGACAAATTCAGTTCTACCACAAAGCTGAAATCAAATTTAAGGAAGATTGAGCTCAGTCTGAAGAAATCTGATGTGGGCAGCACATGACTTTCCTTATATAATGCAATGAATTTACTACTTTTACAGAGAAAAAAAATGTTATTCTTATAGTAGATACTTATATTCTTTCAAAGATACTGAATTTTCTTCAATTAGGCGTCATTTTCATTGATTTAGCGTCATTTTTATCAATTTGGCGACATTTTTGTTAATTTGGCAACAATTTAAAATGTCGCCAAGTTGGCGACATTCCGCCAAATTCGTCGCCAAAATCTCGCCAAGCGTTATGAATGGAGAAATAAGTTATTCTTACAGCAGATAAATGACTATTCGCGTTCAAATACAAAAGTATTACTCAAAGTATCTTTTTTCATGAATGGAACAAGCTAGATCCACGAGAATGATGTCTCCGAATTTATCGCATGGTATTACATATGAAAAGTGAACATGTTTCCCAATAGGAAATTTTTTTTATTTTATATAGCTTTTTGATATTTTTTTTGAAAAATGAGCAATATCTCAGGAATGGTTCATGTTAGCGTTCTAAAATTTATGTCAATCGTTTTGTAATGAAAAATTACATAGGAAATGTCTATTTGCGTAACTTTATTAGCGGTTTCAATTTTTTGACGATTTTTTCAAAATTTCACTCGAAAATTTAGGGGGGTTCTGAACATTCGATTGCGTATAAAAACAATAGGCTTCCAGTGTTTACGAATTGTGATTTTTGTACCAAATTTCGTTCGAATCGGTCCATTCGTTCGTTAGTTATCGTCTCCACAGACAGACGCACACACACACACACACACACACACAGAGACATCACTTCAAAAATGTTTGATTCGTGGTCAGGGATGCTTGAAACGTGCTCTCCCGTCGAAAACTCGAATTCGTATTTTCGACCCCGTCACAATACTTTCCTTATACATTATGTATATAAGGAAAGTAAAAAAATGTCAAACCATCGACTAACGTATAAATTCTTTCTTTAACAAGACTTTTTGCATCCAACAGTGCAACTAGAATTCTTTGCTTATTATTAATTACAGTGTAGAAAACCCAACAATTTTAAATTTATGGAACAAGTGCGAGTAGGAATGATAGTGCCTCTCAAAATGCAGGAAAACGTTTCTTTGTTTATCATTAATTAGTGTAGAAATCCAACAAAGAAACATTTTACCGCATTTTGAGAGGCACTGTTATACCTACTTGCACTTGGTTCAACAAATTTGAAATTGTTTACTATTAATTACAGTGTAGAAATACAACAATCTTAAATTTATGGAACCAAGTGCGAGTAAGAATAATAGTGCCTCTTAAAATGCGGGAATACGTTTCTTTGTTGAATTTCTACACTGTAATTAATAATACACAATCTTAAATTTATGGAACCAAGTGCGAGTAGGAATAATAGTGCGTCTCAAAATGCGGGAAAATGTTATGGTATATGTTATGGTAAATATTATGGGAAAATGCTAGGTTTCAATAAAGAGAGTATTTTTCACCATAAAATATTTTTTATTTGAATCCAGAGCGTAACTTTGCGAACATTTTATAATAAACTGTAAAAATGATGTGCGAATAAGGTTTTATAAGTAGACGAACGTTTCGGAAATTTTTAGATTTCCTTCAGTGCAGAAAACCTTGGGTCTAAAATTCCCTCTAAAATTGGGGTAAAAATCAAGCCCAGAAAAAAGAAAATCCCTCTAAAATTATGTCCAGGCACTGGTTAGTATTAAATGTCCAGGTAGTACATGTAGTGATATTAAAAACAGCAGTGGTAATTAGTTTTAGTCATTAAAATAGCAATGAACACATACGGATTTTTTTAAATGATATATTTCCATTTCCTTTTTAAATGTTTAATTTTAGAATTCTGTTTACAACGGTTTATATTGGAAACAGTTTATATCAGAATTGTAAAATATGAGTCTCCTCTCGACCTTTTCATACTTTTATTTTTCAAAGTGTTTAGTTCTACATATATCACAGTGATTATCACATTAAAAAGATGTATCTACAATAGATTCAGTACTTCAGTTATTCTTTTAAAATATTTCGCATAAAGTCTTTAGAAATTTCTCATTTTATATGTTGTAGACAGCTTTGTGACGTCTATAGATGCATGTGTCTTACCTGTGTTAATAAAAAAACTATTTTGATATCATTAACATTCATAGCGTGTGGTTCGAACACCTTTTCCACAGGGTGATTATAATTAAAGTTCCCGATCTGAAAATGGTCTTAAATAAAAAGCACTGGTCAGAATGATTTGAAATTTTGCGTGAACTCTTGTGGAGCAATGGAATTTTGTTTGGTGAAGAAAAACCAGTAGTTTAAAACATCGCCGGCAGGAGAATAATTGGCGGTTCACTACACTAGAATACAATACAAAAGTAATAAACGTTGACTTACTCATTGGTTAATGACGTAATAAATGTTCAATATGCTGTCCTTCGCATTTTGAAACAAGCTGAAAGCACAAAATAGCGTATTCAGCAGCAGATTTGAGTGTTTCTGTAGAGATGTTGTGGATGTGATGCGTGATGCTAGTTTTAAGTTTCGCTAAATTGGTAATGTGTCCATTAAACACCACATTCTTCAGATGCCCCTAAAGCCAAACATCACATTGATTGAGGTCAGGGGATCGTGCTGGCCATCTTACAGGAAAATGGCGGCTGATGATTTTGTCATCTCTAAAATGACTGCGAAGTAGCTGCTTCACTGGTTTTGCGATAAGTGGTAGAGCCCCATCCTGCATGAAAATAGTGTTATCGATACACTGACGCTCTTGTGTGGGTATAACATGACTTTTAGAGAGATGTTCATATCGATGGCTATTGACAGAACAGGTGACGGGACCATGAGTACCAACTTCCTCAAAAAAGAAAGGCCCGATAATAAACGCTGCTGTAAAATCCGCACCACACAGTGACTTTGGGGGAATGAAGAGACATCTGGCGTAGTTCCTGTGGATTTTCGGTTGCCCGGATTCTGCAATTTTGCATATTAACAGTTCCGTTGAGATGGAAGTGTGCTTCGTCAGTTCACAAAACGTTCCAGGGCCATTCATCGTCCACTTGTATCCGAGCCAGAAATTGAAGTGCGAACATTTCAAGTGCAACATTGTCCGCAGGTAGCAACTGTTGAACATGGTTCAGTTTGCAAGGATAACATTTCAAAATGTGTTTCAAATTTTTTTGCACCGTACTGGTGGGTACGTCTAATGATCGGGCAATTCCACGTGCAATTGTAGATGCATTAGCGTTACGTTCTTCATCTAACGCTGTAGCTACGTCTTCCATTATATCTCTCTCCATTGACTGCTTTCCGTCCCCTTCCAGGTTTGATATCCAAAGAACCAGTCTCTTCAAATTTTAAAATAATTTTGCGCAAGCTTTTGCCACACAGAGGACCAGATTTTAACTCCTTCAAAGTTCAAGAGCTGTTCTTCTCAAACAATTTGACAAGAGCACGACCTTTTAATGATAGAGTCATTGCGACAGAACAATAGAGATTTTTCATTAAGTTATGAGAAACAAGTTCCACTCTTCCTTTTTTATAGCAAACGTTTATTGCAACTTCACTATTTTATGCAAATTTGCAGCAGCATTTGAAGAGCAATTATGCAAAACAAGTTAAATTCACTTTTTGTGAAAAGAGATACGGCTTACGTTTGCTTAGAATTTAACATTGTTTCAATGGATGAAATTTTTTTTTCATTACTTGCATGCATGTGATGATGAAAGATCGACTTTTAATTCAGTATTCGAAGGACAGCATATTGAACATTTATTACGTCATTAGCCAATGAGTAAGTCAACGTGTATTACTTTTGTATTACATTCTAGTGTAGTAAAGCGCCAAATTTTCTCCTAGCGGCGACTTTTTGAACTACTGTTTTTTTCTTCACCAAACAAAATTTCATTGCTCCACGAGTGTTCACGCAAAATTTCAAATCATTCTGATCAGTGCTTTTTATTTGAGACCATTTTCAAACCGCGAACTTTAATTATAATCACTCTGTATAACACTATTGTTTTCCCATAAATAAAAATCTGATGTGGGCAACACATGACTTTCCTTATATAATGTAATAAATTTACTACTTTTACAGTAAAAAAATTAGGTTTTTCTTATAGTAGATACTTATATCCTTTCCAAGATATTGAATTTTCTACAATTAGTCGTCATTTTCATTGATTTAGCATCATTTTTATCCATTTGGCAAGATTTTAGTTAATTTGGCAACATTTAAAAATGTCGTCCAGTTGGCGACATTCCGCCAAATTCGTGGCCAAAATATCGCCAAGCGTTATGGACGAAGAAATAAGTTATTCCTAAAGCAGATAAATGAATATTGGCGTTCAAATACAAAAGTATTACTCAAAATATCTTTTTTCATGAATAAAACGAGCTAGATCCACGAGAATGATGTCACCCATTGTATTACATGGTATTACATATGAAAAGTGAACATGTTTCTCAATAGGAAATATATATTTTTTATTTTATATGACTTTTTGATAATTTTTTTGAAAAGTGTGCAATATCTCGAGTACGGTTCATGTTAGCGTTCTAAAATTTATGTTAATCGTTTTCTAATGAAAAATTACATAAGAAATGTCTATTTGCCTAACTTTATTAGCGGTTTTGATTTTTTAACGATTTTTTCAAAACTTCACGCGAAAATTTAGGGGGGTTCTGAATATTCGATTACGTATAAAAACAATAGGCTTCCAGTGTTTGCGGATTGTGATTATTGTACCAAATTTCGTTCGAATCGGTTAATTCGTTCGTCAGTTATCGTCTCCACAGACTCACTGACACACACACACACACACACACACACGCACACACACATACTTTCACACACACACACACAGACATCACTTCAAAAATGTTTGATTCGTGATCAAGGATGTTTGAAACGTGCTCTTCCGTCGAAAACTCGAATTCGAATTTTCGACCCCGTCACAATACTTTCCTTATACACTATGTATATAAGGAAAGAAATAATGCTATGAAATTTTTAAAATTTGAATAATTCGAGTTCTAATCAAGATAATAACTAAAAAATTATATCTTCTAGTATTCCATATTATGTACTAACACAAAAAGTGCGATATTAGTTCTTGACTTATCTTTTAGCACTTCACACACACAAACATTTTCGAAATTAGTTGAGGAGGTCTCAAAATGTGATTATTCGTCAAAATATTGAATTCGAAAATTTTCGGGAAAATAGTACTTTTCCTATGCAATAGTATAAGTATAAATTGTTGATACGTTATTCCACGATTTTGTGTTTCTCGGTGCCACCTTTAATACGTTATTTATAGAGCGATAGGAATAGTTTTATTATACTACATAACCGAAGTATTTAGAGGCTATGTGTTTTAAATATACCTAATGAATGTATGTTGGAAATTATATTGCAAATACAAAATTATATTTTATGTAGTCATAAATTATTTTATTTTTCTGAAGGTTATTAAAAATATGCCTTAAATGAATTTAATTGTGTTAAATATTTTCTCAGCCTTTACACAAAAACGAAATATTTAATTGTGATATGACAACTTGGATTTTTGGCAGTAATTACAAAAATAACTTAATACATTACACCTTTTTTTTACCCCCCCCCCCCTACGTGCAAATATTTATTCACACGTCAGGTTAGTTGTTTAATTTTTTTTTCAAATTAAAAACACGTGTTAGAAAAATATTCATTACATCATTTCTTTTGGGTCATTAATCTTAAATCAAAAAATATTTCAATCTGTAAATTCTTAATCGCTATAGAGCATAATCTAACAGTCAATTATTATTAAAAATATTTTCAATAGTTTGATTTAAGATTCTCTGCATTTGAAACATAAATGCCATACGACATTGGAAAACATAAATCAGCTGTAGCTATAAATACAAATCTAACAGCTATAAATACAAATCTAACAGCTATAATCAAAAATAGCTGTAGCTATAAATACAAGAATGGTTGATTTTATACCAATACAGTTAATTTAGAACATTTAAGATCTTTTTTTCTGCTTATGATGGTATAAAAACGAATTTATATGTCTAGCATTTCTCAAGTTATACGAGTAGCTGAAAAAGTGCTAGAATGGATTTCTATATTTTTCGAACAAAATTCAAAGATTTCATATTTTTCTCGTTACTTGTAGGTTAAGTCCCAAGTGTGTGTTTATTTGTTTAATTAATTGTCATCAACTTATATATTGATACGTAACAATACCCCTTGGATCTGTTGTAATAAAAATTTGAATCTGCTTGCATAATCAAAAATGAATTAAAAGACAGATATGGATCCATAGTGGTTAAGAACTCAAAGCATAAAAAGCGACGGAATCCATATATTACATCTCTGCCGGCCTTCGCTCTGTAGTGGTGGCGGCTTTCAGATTATTGACAGGACATGATTGCCTAGCCAAACATGTACATCGTATTGGCATCTATAATAATAACCAGGTATGCATCCTGCGCAAAAGTATGATTGATATGGACAGTGGCTATTTGCCAGAAACTTCGGCATTATAGGGCTATCCACGCTATTGGAGAGCTGATGAAGCAGTTAGATTCTTGTTGATCATTGTACTTTCTTATTGGTCTAACTTCATGTGTCCCTGCATGACGCATGGGGGTTAATATATGCATTTTCCCAAGTGTCTTTGGAATAAAAATTTTTATAACAATGCATGTGCACAAAATTTTGTAGCGGTAGGTATATTCGCTCTTTAGTTATCTTCTGCAAATATCTCTCCCTCACACACACACAAACATACGGACAGAAATGTATCTTTTAAGAGTGTCCGAAAAGGTTCAGGAGGTGTTAAAAAAACTTCAAATCAGTCAAAATCTTGATTATTTAAAATTTCAAGAAAACGATATTTTTTTTATAGAATAATATAACATAATACAAAAATCCTATGTGGGCAGCACATAACTTTTACTATAGACTTCAATTCATAATCCAGTAAATTGAGTATACTTGCTCAAACTGACTCGAATATTTAATTGGTATTATATACAGTTTGCCGTTTTAATATGTTTTATTGGGCAATTTAATACAATTTTAAACGAAGCGAACTCAAAATTCCCAAAAACGTCTGGAAAACGATTCATCGTAGAGTAATGGAGATGGTCTTATTCGCTTTATCGTTGAAAATTGCGTATAAAACAAGTATTTAATTAATACTTTACAGCATACTTAGTCTTTAATGGTTATGAGGCTGATCTTGAAAAAATAAAGTGCTAATCGTACTAAAAGCACCACGGTAACTCACAAGGGACTTATCTATTTAATTTAGACACACAGAGAAACATACAGAAGTCACGTTAAAAACGGTAGATTTGTATTCTAGAAAGCCTGAAACACATAGATTCATTGAGAATTCGAGTTCTGAAACAGCGCTTGCTCAAAATTCCAAAACACTTAAATATCTCAAAAACTGTATCATCCTGGAGTAATGGATTAGGCATTATTAATTTTGTCGTTACAAATTACGTATAAAACAAGTATTTAAAGAATACTTTCAAGAATACTTAGTTTTTTTTTTCAGATTTTGATGGTTTTTGAGGCACATTTTGCAGAAAACAAAAAATAAGACAGGTTCTATTTTTTCGAATCGTGCTAAAATCTGATTTACACCAGATTACTTCCAACTGACTTATCCACTCAATTTATACACACAGACAACGAAACACAGACGTAGCGTTGAAAATGTCAAATTTGAGTTCTAGAGTAGCTGAAACGCCTAGATCCATCGAAAACTCGAATTTTTGAACGTCGCCAACACAAAATTTCAGAAACTGAAAAATCTCGAAAAACAAGTTCTATTTTTACTTTCCCTGCAATACATGGTAATGTATAGGGAAAGTATTGGAATCATACTGAAAATCGCAACTCGAGTTTTCGACGAATCTAAGCGTTTCGAGACCTCTAGAATACGAAAAAACTATTTTTAGCGTGACGTCTGTGTGTGTGTGTGTCTGTTTGTGCAGATTTTGTATCCACTTTAACTCAAAAACTAATGGACCGAATTTCATGAAATTTGGTAGGTAAGTCACTTGTGGGCGAATCTGGTGCTGATTAGTTTTGGGTACGATTCGGAATAAAAGAATCCGCCTTTTTTTCGCAAAATGGACCGCAAAAGTTTGTATCCACTCTAGCTGAAAAACTAATGGACCGAATTTCACAAAATTCGGTCACCTGTGGTACACCCTGGATGCTGATTAGATTTTGGTAAGATTCGGAAAAAAAATAACCTGCCTTTTTTTGCAAAATGGGCCGCAAAAATCTAAAATAAAAGCTACGTATGCTCAAATACATCCATTAAATGTTTGTTTAATACGCAATTTTTAACGAAGAAAAGAATAAGACCAACCTCATTACACTAGGACTAGCCATTCTCGAGATATTTCAGTTTTTTCGTATTTCCTCTACGCCACCTTTGAAAAAAATCTGATGTGGTCAACACATGACTTTCCTTATATAATGCAAAGAATTTATATTACAGTTAAAAAAAAGTTATTCTTATAGTAGATACTTATAGTCTTTCCAAGATATTGAATTTTTTTTTTAATTAGTCGTCATTTTCATTGATTTAGCGCCATTTTTATCAATTTGGTGAGAGTTTTGTTAATTTGGCAACAATTAAAAATGTCGCCAAGTTGGCGAGATTCAGCCAAATTCGTCGCCAAAATCTCGCCAAGCGTTATGGACGGAGAAATAAGTTATTCTTACAGCGGATAAATGACTATTGACGTTCAATTATGAAAGTATTACTCAAAGTATCCTTTTTCATGAATGGAACGAGCTAGATCCACGAGAATGATGTCACCCAATTTATCGTATGGTATTACATATGAAAAGTGAACATGTTTCTCAATAGGTTTTTTTTTATTTTATATAACTTTTTGATATTTTTTCGAAAAATGTGCAATATCTCGAGAACGGTTCATGTTAGCGTTCTAATATTTATGTCAATCATTTTCTAATGGAAAATTACATAAGAAATGTCTATTTGCGTAACTTTATTAGCGGTTTTGATTTTTGGACGATTTTTTCAAAATTTCACTCGGCAAATTTAGGGGGGGGGGGTTCTGAGCATTTGATTGCTTATAAAAACAATAGGCTTCCAGTGTGTACGGATTGTGATTTTTGTACCAAATTTCGTTGGAATCGGTCCATTCGTTCGTCAGTTATCGTCTCCACAGACTCACTGTCACACACATACTTTCACATCCACCCACCACACATCACTTCACACCCCACCCCACCCACACATCACTTCAAAAATGTTTGATTCGTAATCAGGGGTGCTTGAAACGTGCTCTCCCGTCGAAAACTCGAATTCGAATTTCGAGTCCATCACAATACTTTCCTTATACATTATGTATATAAGGAAATTAATAAGTCCAGTTATCAAATGAGAACGAAAATTGAATTAAAAGTGAATTAATTTAATTGAAATAAAGAGAACGTGAATATAAGTCTACAGGGAAAATGTTTTTAATTGTAGCAAAATCTGATTTGCATCAGAGTGGATAACAAGTGACTGATTTACTAAATGTAGACACAGAGAACCGCATAGACGTCACGTTAAAAATGATAGATTTGTGTTGTATAGAGCCTGAAACGTGTAGATCCATGAAAAACTGGAGTTCTAGCTATTGACACAATTCTAATACTTTCCCTATACATTACCATGTATTGTAGGGATAGTCATATGCTTTGTTAACTTTCTTTCTTAAGTTGGTGTTTAAAAATTTTTCATGAAACTTGTTAAAAAATATTTTGAAGTTAACAACGCTCCTACAAATTGGAATAATTTCACTAATATATGCCATGTAATATTCTTTAAATACAAAGCGCAATTAAAATGTTACGATTTTCTAGCATTGGTTATATTACCATTATTTTTATAAAAATTATTGTGTTTCTCCTTAAGAAATAATGCCATGAAAATATTAATTTTCCAATAATTATATTTCTAATCATGGTTAATACTTGTTTCAAATGCACACTATTTTAGTACCATTTACACCAATAGCATAATTCAAACTATCATTTTACTGCAAACTATATAACAATTATTAGGTAAATGGTCATTGTTTACCATGGGAAACAGAGCTTCAATTTCAATGAATTTGCATTTTTATTATAAAGGAAGTCAACAATATTCAATTCAGTTTTAAATTTTAACATACGCATACAATAAGTTCCATAGGTTACATGCGCTTGTTCTTAACTTGCATCTTCGGCGTAGGCTGGACGATCTGGGTAGAAAGAAAGAAAGTGTTCAGAATGTGTTCAGGATTTTAAAATGTGCTTTTTCGGCAAAAGCTCAATTTCCAAAATAGAGAAAACATTTTTTTTAACAATAATATGAAAAGTAAAAATGGAGTTCGTTTTCCATTTACAAACGATGTTTTATGTGAAACAATCCTATAGAATTTAATTTTGCAACCGATATGTATACAAAATTTCAAACTTCTACTTCCCTTAGTATTTTCTCTTTATTTCGTTAGTCTATATTACTTCTACAGAATCCTCCACAAGCGTCGATGTTAAAATGTCAACTCACAGAATAGAGAGAAAATTAGTAATATAGTTAAGGGTAAACTACATACGTTGTTACCTTAGGATCGAGTTGGGATTTAATGTAGTAGACCTTCATAATCATGCAATTGTCAACAATGATGCAATTGTTAATTACGTAATTATTATAGTGTTATAATTGTCAACTAAGGTCTTAAAAAAATTAACAGCAAATTTGACTCATAAGATCCGTATGGTTTGTGCAAAAGTTATTTTTGCCGTTTTCACGCTGCTATCATTTACTACGCATTGAATTTTAGTTAAAGATATTTAAATCAAAAATGATAGTGAAATATGTAAAAGTTACACTGAGGCCTGAAAATTGTATTTTCAAACGATGTCTGTTTTTCGGGGCGGTAGAAATACATTGTAACTAAAAAAGACAGTGCAATAAAAATTCCCATTCTCAGTTTAAATTTTTAAGATAATGTACAGTTACTAACTGTAGTATACACTAAAATGCAAAAAAAAGAATGGGAATTTGATTGTATCCTGTAATCTGGAGCTCCAATAAATTGCTCCTATTTCGAGCATATAGATACAGGATGTTTTTGATGCCACAGAAAGAAAAAGTCCCACCAAATAAAAATGCAGTAAAATCAAAAGGTCAAAAATACTTTCGGACCTACTCATTTATGTATAAAATATTTATTAATTTAAATTAAGATTTATAAGCTGCCTTAAAAAAACTCCTGAGGTTACCTTAGCCATACAGTTAATTCAGTTCTGGTTATAACTGTGGTTTGTTTAATTGATTAACTACTGCATAATGCCATAGAATGTCTATAGTTGTAGCTTAGGAAATAAGAAGAAATGCTGATTAGGCAATGGCTTTTAGGTCGAAAAACTTTTAAGTTCTATTAATGGTATCAGACATTATAAAATTTCGAAATACGAAAAGATCAAAACGAATGCAAAATGACAGCCTACATTAACACCAAAAATCCGCAACGTGAGCTTACAGTGAGGATTAGACTATCAGGTTTCTAATATGTTCAACTACAACGTCGTAAAAAAGTTGTTGCCCAAGAGTTGCATGGATGCAAATAAGTGAAAATGACTGAAGATATAATTCAATATAACATATAATACAAGAAACAGTTAGATTAGCTAAAATAGTTCTGCGCGAATAATGGTTTGCAAAATTAAACTCCTATACAATTCAATAAGTTTGTTCGTTGTTTTCAGTTTCATTGGTTCAGATTCCTAGATATGAGCATTATAAATTTTAAAATCGGAAATTGCTCGATCTTTCTCCAATTGACGATTGCTTAAAATCTATAAAAGCTTTCAGAGAACAAATTATTGATTTATAAACTGAATTTCTTACAGAACATTTTTGTCGCTTACTATTCCTATTTATCTTTTATTGTTTAGAAGATATTTTAAGTGACATTAAGCAAAGTGAATCAAAATTTCGCTTGAACAAAAAATTTTTATTTTTATCGAAAATAAAAGTAGCTCAAAATATTGAAATTATTTTGGTATGTTCATAAATGGTATCCAATTTCCGACAAAAAGAGCATAAGTTTACATATTTAATCTATTAGGTTTGGAGATATATGCAGTGTTTACATTTTTCCTGATTTTATCCGGATATCCCGACCATAGACATTACTCATACCAAAATATACAAAATTTTGAGGTCTTCTGCAAACATGAAGCTCCAAGCGGTGACTTACGTTGCATCGCCGGCGGCTTGGTCGTAATTTGAAATCAAATAGTCATCAAGTGTAACTATCACGTACAATTTAATTAGAGCCAAAAGCATCTACAGATTTCCATTGTATTACAACAGAATTGAGTCCAGTTCATGTATTAAATTTGAAGATCAGTTAAATAACATTAAACTAATTAAACATTTTAATCGGTTTAACAGATGAGAAAAGGAATATGTTAAAAAGGAAAAGGTTAAAAAATATAAAATTTCGAATAAATGTCGGACGTTCTCACTCGAATTGAAAAAAACATTGCTGTTTAGTTCTAAATTTTTCAATAACAAAGCTGGATATACAGTTTCGTGAAAATCCAATAATATTTACAGTAGCTATCGGCTACACAAGAAATCGCTACACACATATTAGACAGACGGACACCACTCCAAAATAGTCAAAACGTATTCAGGAGGTTTTAAAAATTAGTGGCATCAAAATCTCGAATCTGAAAGTTTTCGTGTAAACAATACTTTTTCAATACTAAGTATGAAAAAGTAAAAATTAAATAGCATGTTCTGCAAAGATTACTTATAGGAGATATTTTCGCTAATACAAATGCCGATGACTATTTGTAAAACTTCGAAGAATTCGATCGGGAACGTCAAAAAGTCAATTAATCGCGGCTGAGATCAACTTGCTATTATCGAGTAAAGAAATCGTATTAAGCGATCGGGTTAAGTAATCAATTAATCATGTAAAGTAAATCCAATTTTGATATACATGTACTCATTGTACTTATTTGAATTTTTAAATGTTCGGTTGTCATAGAACTCGACTGTTGTAATTTCGATACTGCATCTTATATTTAGTTTTAAATGAATATTGTTTTCAAATAAATAAATTTAATAAAGGTTAAATTTATGATATACGGGGTACTTCATAAGGAGTGCTTGAAAAGAATATAAAGTCACTGTTGGTCGTAGGAGTAAAGTACGAAAAACCATCAGCAAGCAGAGGGGATTTTAACTATGATAACCGCAATCCTCGAAATTGATAATTTCATAAAAACAATTGAAATTAAGTTTTTTACATGGCCCCCTACCGCAATCAAAATCATGCCAATTGATAAAATTTCCGCAGCGCCTAATCACGGTAAAATAAAGTTATTTTGTGCATTTTGATGAAAAATTCGCAGATATATCCCAATTATTGTTATGCATTTTTCGTTCAATTAAAAGGGGCTAGCAACAATTAAATAATTCAAAATTAAATGGTAGCAACTTTAAATTGGTAAATTTTTTGTTATAGGTATTTTGATGTTCCCCTATATTTACTTTTATAGAAAGTAAACTGTTCGTATTTTCAGTTCAGGCAAAATGGAATAAGCTTGACTTGAATTGTCGATATCTCGGCGAATTCTTCATCAAAAGGTATTAAGTAAATTTTTTTCGTCCTAATTAAGTACGGTGAGAATCTAATTAGCTGACATTCTTTTGATTTGTGGGAGGGGGGGGGGGGCGTAAAAAAATTAAATTTTGTATTTTTATGAAATTATCAGCTCTGGATTGTGCAAGTTTCATAACTGAATTCACTTTTGTTTACGAAATGTTTTTCATATTTCACTTTAATTTTACTATTAACCGTTGATTTTACATTCTTTTCGTTCAATCTTCAGGTAACACCCGGTATAATTTCTTAAAATGTATTTTTAATGGTATAAAAACTGAATGAAAGTAATTTGTAAAATCTAATTTTAAGTAAAAGTAAAGTGTCATTACGTTTTCTTTTTTGGGGAGTTGGGGGGGGGGGAGGAATCATCCTACTTAGGAGTTAATTTCTAATAATTCAAAAGCCCAAAATTGAAGCTCTCAAAATTGAACCAAAATATTCTTAGTAAATCTGTCGTGCTGATCTAAAACCTGATGAATTTGACAATATTTAAGTAAAGATAAATTATGTCTTCTACCGGGACACAATCATTTTTGACTTTGAAACCGTCGATATTTTGGACGACAATTGGAATATAACTGACTAATATTGGAACAATCTCGATCTGGGATTTCAATTCTCAAAACATTACCCATGTCAACTATTAGAACAGCTGAGATTGAGGGATGTCAACTACCTGAGCATTTATTGCATATTATATTTAGGAATTTTTAGTTCTGGTTCTAATACAATAGCAATATATACTGTCCAAGAAACGGATTTAGAACGATTCTAGCAATCCGAAACAAAATAATGAGCAGTTTTTTTTTTAACTGCAGGTAAGAATCAATTGCCAATTTGTTTCAATAAGTTTCAGCAATTGAACGTTTAACAAATTACAATGACTTGGTAAAACTGTCTTATATTTTCTGATAAATCTTATTTTCCTTGTGCTGTAACGATTTTTAAGCAAAGGTTCAATATATATATATATAAAAGGCACCAAATTTCAATGTTATTGTAACACAAGATAGGATAGTGTTGATTTATTGGAATACACCACTAATTTCCCCAATAAACGTGTCTAAAATGTCCCAAACAATGCTCTAATACATTGTGTTATATAATCACAAATATATTTTGCGAATGCATATCATGCCTTCATAACGTGTTATACATTTAACGAGCGAAGACACAGAAAATTTGCTTTACCTTAAGACTTTTATCAGCGACCTTCAGCTATTAGGATTCTTCGGTATTCTTCATTGGATCATCGGCGCATGTCATTTTGACTTCGTTTCAGTGTTGCCAAAAAAATGCCAGTAAATTCGTAAGGAATTTCGCATTTGAAAGGGAAATAAATATCTCACGGAAAGGAAATTCTTGCCGAAAACATTATTGGCCTGGGGAAAAGGTGGGAGAAATGCGGAATCTGGGGACAATTTTAATATTCTTGGTATATAGTAGTAAGCGGAAAAGATTTTCATGGGGTATTGCAAAATTCAAAAAGGTCATAGAGATGTGATGTTCATTTGTGGTTTTCGATACGCATGCGTTCTAAGCACAATATGGCTCTATATACTCGTACAACAAATAGTCATTACTAGTTACCAAATATAGTCACAAAATAGTCATTAATTTTTTATCGTTCGTGATACTTCTCACAAAAATGATACATATAGAAATCAGAATCTGATGTGGACAGCACATGACTTTCCCTACAATCTTAAATCCATTTTCTATTTATCTCATATTTTGATCAAATTAAGTTTTATTGCACAAAATAACACGCATACTTATTTGAATTTACACTGAATTGCCCTTTTAATTCAATTTTCGTTTTCATTTGTCAACTGCACATATTTTCAACGGCGGCATAATAAAAATGCGAAAACACTCAAATATCTCAAGAACGCCTAATCCTAAAGGAACAGAACGCATTTAGAGTAATGGATTTCATTTTACCGCAAAAAATTACCAACAAAACAATCATTTAATTGATACGTTTGAGCATACGAAGTCTTTTATTTTAGATTTTCTTGTTTATTGCGGGCCATTACATTATGGAAAAAAAAACAGGTTTTGTTTTCCAGTTTCATACCAAAATCTAATCAGCACTAGGGTGACCTACAAGTGTCTTATCTACCATTTTTTGTGAAATTTAGTAAATAATATTTTAGCTAAGTGTGGATACATACGATTTTTGCGAGCCATTTTGCAAAAAAAAAAAACCAGATTTTTTTTTATTCAGCATCGTACTAAAACCACAAGCGACTTACCTACCAAATTTTATGAAATTTGGTCTATTAGTTTTTGAGTTAGAGTGGATTTATGCTTTGCACAGACAGATCGACACACAGACATACACACAGGCGTTAAAAATAGTTTTATCGAGTTCTAGAGGTCACAAAACGCGTAGATCCGTTAAAAATTCGAGTTGCTACTTTCGACACGATTCCAATATTTTCTCCATACGTTATCATGTATTACAGGAAAAGTAAAAGATTTTTTTCATGGGGGGAAATTTCTTTCATATTTTCAGTTTTCCATTCCTTCTCATTCTCTTAATTTTCAAATCAGAATTTTCGTTCTTAGTTGAAAATTTATAGCCACCTAATACCACTCTTACAGTCATTTGACAGTGTTTGGTTTTGAAGGAAACCAAAGTGAAAGTAGTGATGCTATCTATATTGCTCGAAAGTTCTCGCCAAAACAGAAAGTTTTGGTTCGAAAATTAACACCGTAATATGTGAAAAAATCTGATGTGGGCAGCACATGACTTTCTCCGAAGACTCATATTTACGCTATCTCCATTTCTTTAATAATCCATTAAATGGAGTTTAATTGCGCAAAATAAACCTGAATTTGCATTTTTATTTTAATTTTTGTTTTTATTTAGTAACTGGACATTTTTTCAAAGGCGGTGTAACAAAAATGCTAGAAAGCTGAAATATATCGAGAACGGTTAGTCTAGAGTACTGAGGCTGGTCATATTATTTTTGTCAAAAATTACGTGTAAAACACACATTTGAACATACGTATTCTTTTCAGATTTTGTCAATTTTTGCGGATATTTTGTAAAAAGGCAGGTTCTGCTATTTTAATTGTACCAAAATCCAAACAGCACCAGGGTATCCCAATAGTGACTTATCTACCAAATTTTGTGAAATGTGCTCAATTAGTCTTTTAGCTAGAGCGAATACATGATATTTTTGCTGGCCATCTCACAAAAAAGGCTGGCTCTTTTCTTACGAATAGTACTAAAATCTAATTAGCACCATGGTCATACACAAGTGCCATACTTATCAAATTCTGTGAGATTTGGTTCATTCGTTTTTAAGTAAGATTGGACACAGACACACAGACAGGCAGACACACACACACACACAGACAGACAGACACACAGACACACACACAGACGTCACGCTAAAAATAGTTTTTTCGTATTCTAGAGGTCCCAAAGCGTGTAGATCCGTCGAAAACCCGAGTTGTGATTTTCGACACTATTCCAATGTTTTCCCTACATATTATCATGTATTGCAGGGACAGTAAAAAGATAAAAATGTGAAATAAGTTTCAGAAGTTGTAAGCATTTTTTTTAACAGTACATAATTAATTTTCGTGAACAAAAGTGTCGTCATCAGTACGATTCCAATAATGAATTTTATACACTAGTAATGATGCTTGTACTTTTGTAGAAGTGTGAAAAATATATGAATATCCCGAAATGTTTCTTTAATATTTGCTGCGGTGTAAAAATATTTTTGTGTATCTATTGTGATATGCAAGGATTTTAGGAATGCTATTAAGAATACCAATAACTTCGCATGAAACATTTTATCAGTGTGTATGTTAGGTTTCTTCTATAGCAAAGTATAAGAGTGATGCAATGCCCCTTAGTGGACAATTTAAACAGTCGGGACAGCGAATTCACTAACAAAGTGAGTTAGACCAAAAAAGTTAAATACAAGTCTGTATAATTAGTGTAAATCGACATCAAGAAGGTAAGAAACGCAAATACTGAAGGCAATGCATCCTAGTCATACTTAATCGTTTGCTAAACGCGCAGTCAAATTACGATACTGTTAGACGCTTTACTAACATAAGCAAATTGTGCTAGTGAAGTAGTACCCATGCGTGAGACAAAAGGCTTGATATTTTGTAAGACTCCCAAAAATGTAAGTATTATTTACTGTTCCATTCCTGAACATGACAGCAATTCGCTAATAATCACACTGTCTCAAATAAATGCTTTCTATAATAGTTTTATTTTTAGATTCCTACTGATTAGATAATACTCTACAGAGTAAGTGCATCAGTGTAAGTGTGACAGAACATCATTTCCAAAGATCTGATTTGGATAGCATATGATTTTCACTAACGAATCAATCCAATTCCGTTTTTCTTTCTTTCATAATTAACTCAGTTGAGTATAGCTGCACAAGATAAAAATGATATTTTCTTTAAATTTTGTTGAATTTGAAGTTTAAATTAAATTTTTCTTTTTATTTGGCGACCTCGTGTACTTTGAAATAGCGGCGTAGCAAAATTACGAAGAGGTTGAAGTTTCTCAAGAAGGATTCGTCGTAGAGCAATGGGGTTCATCTTATTGTTTTGTTGTAAAAAATTACGTATTTTTATGTCAAAAATTACCTGTCAAATATTTTGTTGTCAAAAATAAAGCAATATACTTCAAACAATTAGGAATATTTACCACAACATCTCTTTCTAAATACTTCCTATTAAAAGTTGCTAGTATCAGCAGTGGAATAGCGTTTTTTATCTTTGAAAGGGACATTGATTAGAAGGATTTTGTGACTAAATTTTTAAACATTGAATCCCTCCATAACACCTCCTTTTAAATACCTATTAATAGTTACTAGTATCAGCAATGGAATCGCGATTTATAGCTTTGAAAGGGCACTAATTAGAAGGATTTTGTGACTAAATTTTTAAACACTGAATGCCTCCACAACACCTCCTTCTAAATACCTATTAAAGGTTGTAGTATCAGCAGTGGAATCGCGATTTCTAGCTTTGAAAAGACAATAATTAGAAGGATTTTGTGACTAAATTTTTAAACATTGAATGCCTCCACAATACCTCCTTCTAAATACCTATTAAAAGTTGCTAGTATCAGCAGCGGAATCATGATTTCTAACTTTGAAAGGGAATTAATTAGATGTATTTTGTGACTACATTTTAAAATAATAAATGCCTCCACAACACCTTCTTCTAAATACCCATTAACAGTTGCTAGTATCAACAGCGGAATCAAGACTTCTATCTTTGAAAGGGAATTAATTAGAAGGGTTTTGTGACTAAATGTTGAAATATTGAATGCCTCCACAACACCTCTTTCTAAATACCTATTAACAGTTGCTAGGATCAGCAGTGGAATCGTGATTTAGCTTTGAAAGGGAAATTAATTAGAAGGATGTTGTGACTAAATTTTTAAACATTGAATCCCTCCACAACACCTCCTTCTAAATACATATTAAAAGTTGCTAGTATCAGCAGTGGATTCGCGATTTCTAGCTTTGAAAGGGCACTAATTAGAAGGATTTTGTGACTAAATTTTTAAACATTGAATGCCTCCACAACACCTCCTTCTAAATATCTATTAACAGTTGCTAGTATCAGCAGTGTAATCGCGATTTCTAGCTTTGAAAGGATACTAATTAGAAGGATTTTGTGACTGAATTTTTAAACTCTGAATGCCTCCACAACACGTCCTTCTCTGTGGATGCCTCCCCCACTGGGTTCCGGTCTAAATTGGGTGGCACTTCCCGGCCGTCCAAATGGTTACCTTACACCTTTCTGGTAGGTCGGACGGTCTGGGTCTCAACAACAACAACAACACGTCCTTCTAAATATATATTAAAAGTTGCTAGTATCAGCAGTGGAATCTCGATTTCTAGCTTTGAAAGGGCACTAATTAGAAGGATTTTGTGACTAAATTTATAAACATTGAATGCCTCCACAACACCGTCTTCTAAATACTTATTAAAATTTGCTAGTATCAACAGCGGAATCATGATTTCTAACTTTGAAAGGGAATTAATTAGAAGGGTTTTGTGACTAAATTTTGAAACATTGAATGTTTCTACAATATATCTTTCTAAATACATTATAAGTCCCTAGTATCAGCAGTGGCATCGCGATTCCTAGTTTTGAAAGAATGCTAATTAGAAGGATTTTGTGATAAAATTTTTAAGCATTGTTTGACTTTGTCTGTTTATTCAACATATCAAACGTTGCTTTTCCTTTTAAAATTATTTTTTCGAAGCATTTGAAAATAAAACATTCAAGGCAAAAATAATAATTCCATTTAAAAAACAAATGAGGCAAAAAATATTGTGATGAGTGTTTCTTTTTGAACCGTAAACTTTGACTTTATTTAACTGTGACTTTATTTATCTTCTTTTTGGTGACATCGGAAGAGATCCGGACACACAGTTCGGTTTTTATAGGAAGACAAATCTTTTGAATTAATTGTTCTTGTTGGTTTTCACTTTTTATCCGATTCCTCTGTGATAAAAAGAAAAATATCTCTTCTCTGCTGTTTGATTAAATCTAAATACTGCATGAATGCGATTACGAAAATAAAGAGTTAAAATTATGAGCTTATCATTTAGTTTGTTCGTGATAACTTGACTTTCCCTACAACAAGTTATGGGGTAGTTAAAAAAAAATGAGAATTAATTTATTTTTTAAAACGTAGACGATATATGGGTCATTTTTCTTCTATTTTTCAACCTGTTTTCTGCATTATATTTTAACATGGGTGGTTTGAAAAAAAAATGCTTTTAAGCCTTATTTGCTTTTAAGCCTAACTTGATATTCAGTTTTCTACACTAACTAGGTACACATATATATTAAAAAATTTTTACTCTTATTCTGAGAATAATTAAAGACAAGTGAATGACAAGGAATAAAAATACTCACACAAAATTTTTCAGTTTTATAATATTTCCCTGCACAGAATAATAGCTAGAACATAGTCAAACTCTTGAAATGGTGAATATGGATTTTCGTAAAACAGAATAATACTTTATTTATATTGTGTTGTCATCAATGTACAGAAAGAGGTGTTAAAATAGAAAGACAGGTGAAGGACAAAAAAGCTAGGCTTCTCCCCCCTCTCCGCACACATACATTACCTCAAAAACGATTGACTCGAGTTCAAGGATGCTTGAAACGTGCGTTTCCTACGAAAACTAGAATTCGAATTTTCGATCCTGTCACAATACTTTCCCTATACAGCATGCTATGTATATACGGAAAGTAAAAACATCCCCTCCGTTGAGTTTCATTTATTGAAGAAAGTTTCATGAAAAAGTTTCATGACGTATTCCACGACATATACTTATCTTGGAAACATATTTTCAAATTTTAATTTTTTACACTAATCCGGTACAAAATGTGAAATATTTTTAAACTAAAATCTTCTTATTATGCTTAAAAAACCGATGACAGAAGTATGCAAAATCCGTTGAGCTATTATCGAACTAAAAGCGGTATGACAGACAGATAGGCAGAAACAGTTTTATTTTTTTTTCATTTCCGTTATTCCATATATCATCGTAAAGTAATGAAATTTAAATTAAAATAGTTCCTGGACTTAGCCTCACTGCCTGAGATATATATATTCATCAAAATATCTCGAGCGGTTTAGGAGAGTTTATTGAAAACTTTCACTTTTACATATTAAATGCCATATATTGTTTTACTATACTTAAATAATTATTATTACCAGAAAATAAAATATATCTTTTTTGTGAGATATTTGTCAATCTTGGAATCGTGTAGAAAATCGCAACTCGAGTTTTTGACGGATCTACGCATTTTAGAACACGAAAACACTATTTTTAGCGTGACGTGTGCGCGTGTGTGTGTCTGTCTGTGCAAATTTTGCAAATCTTTGTTGTCTGTCTGTCTGCGCTAATTGAAAAACTAATTAACGGAATTTCATAAAATATTGTAGGTATGTCCGCTGTAGGCGACTCGGGTGCTGATTAGATTTTGTAACGATTCGGGATATCAAAGAACTTGCCTTTTTCTGCGAAATGATTTGAAAAAATGTTCCTGCATCCACTCTAGCTGAAAAACTAATAAACCAAATTTTACAAAATTTGGTAGATAAATCACTTGTAGGTTAACTTGTAGGTTAACCGTTTCAGTCTGTACAGGGAGAGAGCTTCTGAGAAAAAGTGGAACTCCCAGTTAAATAAGTCGGCAAGAATACCCAGTTGCCGTGGCTTGCAAACTTGTAGGTTAACCTACTGCTGATTAGACTTTGGTACGGTTTAGCATAAAATAATTGGAGAATACGAAGACATTCTAGAATACGAAATAACTATTTCAACGTGACATCAGTATGTGTATGTGTGCGTGTGTGTGTATTCGTATGTCCTTTGTGCTGATTAGATGTCGATACCATTTGGAAAAGTAAAACCAACCTAACCATTTAGTTTTCAAAATGACCTGCAAAATTTGACTAAATCTAAAAAAATAAACAATAATATCCTTAAATATTTTGATCAAACACTTGATTCAAACATAGTATTTTTTAATGAGAAAATTAATATAATCAAACCATATTCGTGTAAAATAATCCGTTGAGATATTTCTTTCTTCTTTATTTTGGATAGCTTTAATTGCGATGTTTTAAAACAATATTTGTATCTTAAAATTCGCTAAGTTAGCAAATGAAAAAAAAAGGAAATATTTTAATATTGCAAATATAAATTCAAATAAGTGTAGTGCTATAAACTTTAAAGGAATGCAGCATGGAATATATGAAGGCATATTAATACAAGTTTGTTGGGAGGGAGTCCATATCGGATTTGCTTCAAATTTCGCAACAGATTAGGCGATTGATTTTTGATTCGTTTGGCTGATTTGTTATAATAGATGCTATTTTAATATTTTTTACATACACAACGTAAATTAAATTATCATTTGAAGGCCCATATTTCTTCTTTCAAGAATTTTAGTTGATCTTCCACAGAAAATGTAGCTTTGAGAATTTTTAATTTCAAATAATCCCTGTACTAGTAACAAAAATTAACTAGTTTCTTTTTTTTTACATAATGTATCTATAAATAAAATATTTCATAGAGATACTTATATTCCTTCAGGAATTAATATATCAATACATCAGACATAGACATATAATATGTAAACGGATATACAGGGTGATTCAAAAGTTCGGAGCAAAAGTAAAACGCTATAAAAAATATCTATGTGTCGGAGAGACATGCAGTTTGCAGATTAATATTCACCGTGGTGGGGGATTTTGTATGGCATGAAAAAAAATTAGTTCAAAACCTCGACACTAGGGGGCGTTCCTGCAGATAAAGCCATGGAGGTGACTTATGCATATCGCTCATTTATCGCAAAATTAGGATCAGACAAAAACATTTTTGAATACCATTCCACACGGCACGTCAAGTGATGGAGTTGCTACGGTCAACGTTTGGCGCTGATCGCCTACTGAGTAGGCATACCACACATGAATGGCCTGTGAGATCCCCAGACCTCACACCCTGTGATTTCTGGTTGTGGGGATACCTAAAATTACGGGTCTATAGAGGAAAGCCCCAGCCCTTACCAGCACTGAAAGACGCCTTACGGCAGGAGGTAGCAGCCATTTCCGTTGATGTGCTGTATCAGCCGTACTGCACTCAGTATTGGAATGTGGTGGTAGACACATTGAGCACTTGCAGCTGTAAATCATGCTGAAATAAAATATCTCATTTCACAATTATTGCCTCGCATTGTTTTCTTCGCAGCAGCGCCCCCTAGTGTCGATATTTTGAACTATTTTATTTTTCATGCCATACAAAATCCTCCACCAAGTTGAATTTTAATCTGCAAACCGCATGTCTCTTCGACCCATAGATATTTTTTATAGCGTTTTACTTTTGCTCCGAAGTTTTGAATCACCCTTTACAATGTTCTTAGAAAAGTACTGAAGCACCCCAATAACTTTGTAAAGAAAGGTCCGTGAGTGTACACGTTAGGGCTGTTACGTGACCATGCTTGATCGAATAAAAGTGATTGCAGCGCCCTTAGCTGAAAATTAATAAAATTAGAATAACGGACTCGGTAACAAAGTAAAAAGAGAAAGGCTAATTATAAAGTGGTAGAGAATAATCTATCGAGTAGGAATCGACAATATAACTGTCACAGAAGTAAACTATTTGATACAATAGGATTATTGGTATATATATATCAAAATTAGGATTGTTAAAATAAACAACTTTTGCATTGCGGAGTTTACATCGACAATAAGCGTTTCCAATTCCGTTCCAAGTTCAACGGTATAGAGCGTCGGATAGCCAGTGTGGAGATTCATGGTTCGATTCCCAGTTGAGACAGCAAGGTTCTTTACAGCGGCTCCCGGACAAATCAACCCTGTAGGTTAGTGCAAAGATGGCGGAGGTTTGACCCCAGACCGTGCGACTCATATAATGGGTTTAGAGTAGCTAGCTGCAAGGCCGGGAAAGGATACCTCCCGCACTCAGGAGGCACCCATGGTCTACCATCCCGCCAAACGAACATTTATTTAGATCTAAAAAGATAACAACTGATGAAAAATATTGTGGTTAAGCAGACAGTTTTACATTATATGTGAACTTGACAAATGCGTCCATTTTTCAAAAATGGGAAAAGGGTTATTGTGAATTTAGATGAAAAGATCATTGAAAAATAAAATTTAGAGTGAGGTATAATAACATAATGAAAAATAGATTAAAATTAACGAAAATAATAAAATTTTAAAAGTAAAATTTAGAAAATATATAAAAGGAAAATATATGAAAAGGAAAAAATTAGGCATATGAAAAACAAAACCAGAAATTTTGAATAAAATTTAGAAAAAAAATATAAGAAAAAATACAGATAAAAAGGGTCAAAAGAAAAAGAAAGATCCGAGAAAATAAGAACAGTTAACAGCTTTTTTTAAAGAAAATATGGAGGGAACACAATAAGTTCATATAAGTTAATAAGAATGAAATAAAGGGATTCATTGATCAAAACTGATTGAGAGCAAAATCTACTCATAAGCTTAGGCCACTTCATTAGAAATTTCCATCCATGGCAACAAGAATACAGTTTTTAATTTTATCTACTGAAGAGGGATTTGAACGACCTTTGCAGAACTAAATTGGTTTATTAGAGGGGGAGGGTCAGAGGTCTGAAGACCCCAGACCGTGCGACTCACATAGTGGGTTTAAAGTAGCTAGCTGCACGGCCGGGAAAGGACACCTCCTGCACTCAGGAGGCACCCAAGGTCTACCATCCCGCCAAACGAACTTTTATTCAGGTCTAAAAATATAACAATTGATGAAAAATACTGTTCTTATTTTCTTGGATCTTTCTTTTTCTTCTGACCCTTTTTATTTGTATTGTTTCTTATTTTTCTTTTCTAAAGTTTATTCTAAATTTCTGTTTTTGTTTTTCATACTCCTAATTTTTTTCCTTTTCATATATTTTCTTTTTATATATTTTCTAAATTTTACTTTTAAAATTTTATTATTTTCTTTAATTTTAATCTATTTTTCATTATGTTATTATGCCTCACTCTAAATTTTATTTTTCAATGATCTTTTTATTTATATTCGCACTAAATCTTAGAGTCGAGGTCTGAAGACTCCAGACCGTGCGACTCACATAGTGGGTTTAGAGTAGCTATCTGCACGGCCGGGAAAGGATACCTCCTGCATTCAGGAGGCACCCAAGGTCTACCATCCCACCAAACGAACTTTAATTTAGGTCCAAAAATATTACAATTTATAATAAATATTGTGATTAAACAGACAGTTTTTCATTATATTTGAACTTGACAAGTACGTCCATTTTACAAAAATGGGAAAATGGTTATTGCGAATATAGATAAAAAGATCATTGAAAAATAATATTTAGAGTGAGGTATAATAACATAATAAAATATAGATTAAAATGAAAGAAAAAAATAAAATTTTAAAAGTAAAATTTAGAAAATATATAAATATATAAAAAGAAAATATATGAAAAGGAAAAAAAAAATTGGCGTATGAAAACAAAAACAGAAATTTAGAATAAAATTTAGAAAAGAAAAATAAGAAAAAATACAAATAAAAAGTGTCAAAAGAAAAAGAAAGATCCAAAAAAATAAGAACAGTTAACATAGCTTTTTTTTTTTTTTTTTTTTTTTTTTAAAAAAAAAAAAATAGAGGGAACACAATAAGTTCATATAAGTTAATAAGAATGAAATAAAGGGATTCATTGATCAAAATTAAAAGAGAGCAAAATCTACTCATAAGCTTAGGTCACTTTATTAGAAATTTCCATGGAAACAAGAATACAGTTTTTAATTTTATCTACTGAAGAGGGATTTGAACGAACTTTGGAGAACCAAATTGGTTTATTAGAGGGGGAAGGTTTGCAGAGATGAATTTTTTTAGAAAAAGGACAATCGAAAATGTAATGGTCAACGTCACCGAATTTATTGCAAATACAGTTAGAGGTGGATTTAATTTTGAAAAAGTATAAGTAATCAAGAAAGGGGCCATGACCAGTAAGAAAGTAAATGAGATATTTATTAAAAATTTGTAAATTAGGATTCACGATAGGGAGGTAAGACAGGATTCTAGCCGGATCACCAGTCCTGGTGGAAATGTAATCATTAAGATAATTTTGCCAAAGATTAAGAATATGAGATTTACAAAATTTTGAGAGGAGCGAGTAAGGAAAGGGAATAGTAAGAGGGAAACCAGAGATAGCAGCAATTTTGGCATGGTAATCAGCAATTTCATTTCCAGGTATGTTATTGTGAGCTTTTACCCAAGAAATATTGACAAGGTTTTTGGCAAGGAGAGCTTTGTATTTAATGGAGTTAAGATAATTAGATTTATTTTTTATTGAGTTAAGAGCTCGAATGGAAGAGAGGCTATCGGAAAAAATATTAACAGGGGTATTATTAGAGGAAGCCCAGTCAATAGCAAAGGAAATAGGGGTAAGTTCGGCTTGAAATACTGTATTCCTGTTGTCAAGTTTATAGGAGAGAACCTTTTCCAGAACATCATGCTTAAAAATACAGACTGAAAAACCAGTGTTATTGTCAATATTTGAACCATCAGTATATATATTATAAATGGCAGAGTTTTTATCCATTCTGTTAACTAAATTTACGGACCATTTAGAGGGGTGAAAGTTAGAGAAAGGAACAAGGAAATCAAAATCAGAGGGAGGCGGGAGAGAGGGAGATGAAAAGGAATCAATTTTTTGTTTCCAAAAATTAAATTTATTATAGAGGGTAGAAATTGTAAAATGAATGGGGGGAATACCAGTGAGGGAAAATAAGGAGATATTAGATGTTGTACGATAGCCTGGGCAGATTTTTAGAAGGAAGATCCTTTGGAGTGAAAGAATTTTTTTTATTTGCATTTTTTTAGTTTTTTACCCCATATAGCAGAACCGTAAGTAATAACTTTTTCCACAACACATAAATACCAGCATTTTAAGAAACATTTTTTGACACCCCAATTTTTCCCAGATATTTGGCCAAAAGTAGTACAAAATTTTAGGCATTTTTCTTGGAGATATCGAATATGAGGGTCCCAATTTAATTTATTATCAATGATTAAACCTAAAAATTTTATATGATTTTTAATTTTAATGGATCTATTATTAAATTTGAAAATGGGATTTCTTTTCATACTAGAGTAAATTTTTGGGAAAATAACGGAGCAACTTTTATCAATAGATATTTCTAATATCAGATTATTGAGGGAAGTAGAAAGGGAGTTAAGGAGGGAATTAGTATTAGTTTCAAGGACATTTCTATTATTGCCAAATGTAATAATAGCAAGGTCGTCCGCAAAGGCTTGAAGATAAAATAAATCACTATTAAGGGAAATAATTTCATTGAAGTAAAGGTTCCAAATGAAGGGAGCGATAACTGAGCCTTGCGGAGCGCCTTTCGAAATAAATTTAGAGATAGATAAGGACCCTTCAGAAAAAGTAACAGTTCTATGGCTAAGATATGTATAAAAAAAATTCTATAAGGAATAATAATGTTTAATTTGACAAAAGTAAGAGGGAGGATGTTCCAATTAAGATTATCGAAAGCTCCTTGTATATCTAAAGTAGTAAGTGCTACATGATGTAATGGTCTAAGGTTCTCAATAGTGAGTAAAAGTTTATGAGCAGCGTCTTCACAACTGTGAAGCTCGCGAAACCCAAATTGCAAGGGATGGAGTATATCTTCAGTTTTTAACCAAAAGTTAAATCTATTAATAAAAAATTTTTCTATGATTTTGCCAAGAGTAGGAAGAAGACAAATAGGCCTGAAGGAGGACAAATTAGAAGAGTCCCTACCAGGTTTTAAAAGAAAAATAATTTTTGCATTTCTAAGACAGGCTGCAAAGTAACAAAATTTAAAGCATAAGTTAAATAATTTTAAAAAGAAATTTGGATTCAATTTATAAAGATCTTTCCAAATTTTGAAATCTAAATTATCAAGCCCAGAAGCTTTTCCATTTTTGAGAATTTTAAAAACTGAATACAACTCAGAATGAGAAAGGACCCCCAACCCACCGTCAGGAATTGAGTGAAAAGGAAAAGAGACAAAATTGGGATCATCATTAATGCAATGGTTTAAAAGACGGGTCATTTTTTCGGAGTAACTAAGGTTAGGGTTGTCCTGAAATTGGATGTTGATACTTTTATTCTTGATAAGTTTTTTAAAAGCAAATTTGAAGTGAGTGCCAAATTTTGAATTACAGTTATTGCAGAAAGTTACCCAGGAATCTAATTTGGCCTTGTTGATCGTAAGTTTATATTTAGCTTTATTGAGCTTATATTTGGATTTTGCCTCCGTGATATCCTTCAGCGTTGCAGAGTTCTTGACAAGAGATTTGATTCTACGAGATAAGGCTGTTAAAAAATTTCCTAAATTTTGCGAGGTCTTTTGACCACCAAGAAAATCTAACTTGATTAATTTTTTTCTTTTTTCTGATAAATTTAAAAGCACAGCTCTGAACATTACTAAGAAAATTAACAAAGAAATCATTTAAGGAGGAACAATTGTCAACTTTAGAAAGGAGGGAATAAAAATATTTAAATTTGGATTTGAAATTATAAATGAATTTACCAGTGCTGAAAAAAGATTTTAAAAAGAAAGAATTGTCAGAGGGGGAGTCAAAAGAGAGGGAAATTTTGACAAATTTATGATCACTGAAAGATTCCCTATCAAGAACAGTCCAACCCTGAAAGAAATCATAGAATCCAAAACTGACTAAAGTAAGATCAGGAAAACCCTTTCCAGAGTGAGACGAAAGTGGGACCAGCTGCAGGGTTATTGTAAACAATGAAATTATTAGCTAAACAAAAATCAATAAGATGGATACCCCTTTGATCAATGAATTTATATCCCCACATCTGAGCCCTAGCGTTAAAATCACCAAGAATTAAATAGTTTGAGGAAAGGAAATTAAAAGAGGAAAATTCAGAAATATTAGTGGAGATATCATCATTAGGGGGGAAATAAATACTAGAGAGAGTAAAGTTAATATTATTTGGAAGAATAATTTCGACAAAAACGGAAGAAAGGGTTTTAAATTTAAAATTAACAACGAGAAGAGGGTTGCAAATAATAATGGAGGATTTATTGGAAATTGAACAATATTGAGTAAAGCCAAAAGGGGGATCCAAAATTTTGCCATTAATAGTATAGGGTTCCTGAATACAAATAAAGTCTATTGAGAGATCAATTGCGGTTTGAAAAGCATAATTATGGGCTGAAAGGGAATTATTGGTATTAATCTGGAGTCCTGAGATGACCATGGAGGCAAGTGCTCAGATGTGGGGAAGAGGAAAAAGTCACTGGTCCTTTTGCAGAGATTGAATTTTTTTAAGAGCAGAAGCATAAACAGGGCAATATTTTCGGTCAATGGCACAGTGATCTGTTTTAAGATTAGCATCTGGGTGATGATAATTATAATCACCACAGTTTATACATGATCTAATGGTTGAAGTACATGTTGCTGTAGAATGCTTTTTCCCACATTTGCCACAGAAAGTCAACCTGTGTCAACAAAAATTCGGGTCGGAGGTCTGAAAGTGACCCTAGTACGATTAGCACAGTTTCAGGGGACTCTAGGATATTGAGCGCCGATTTCAAATCGAGAGGACAATGAGTACGCAGGATGCGAATCTGGAGTATAAAAATCGCATCAGAAGGCTAACCTGAGGTAAAAGTAGCAGGAGGTAGTCAATCAGTTATCAGTTGCACATTAATCTGACATTAGCGGGTGGAGAAAACAGAGTTCGCATCGATAATAAGAGCTTGCAATTGCGTCCCAGCAGCTCATCGGTAGAGCATCGACTGTGGCCAGTAGACATCCATGGTTCGATTACCGCTTGGGGCAGCAAGGTTCTTTACAACATATACAGGAGTATAATGTACAACTTGTTTAAAATGCCCTCTGTCAGCATAACACACAATTGAGTTCCAGAAAGAATATGACTGCATAATTTAACAAGTAATACAGGTGTCCCTGTGTTACAGACTCTGATGATACGACATTTCACCAGATATTATACGACTTCTATTCACGTATCCTAATGTTGATTTCTACAAATTAGAAAATGTTCTACAATATTACACTTTGATCTTTTCTTCTTCTACTTCGACTCAGACAGTCCGACCAACCCGAAAGTGTAAGGTACTTTTTGGACGGCCGGGAAGTGCCACGCAATTTAGACCGAAACTCGGTAGGGGCGACATCCACAGGACCGTACCTTCCTTCCCCTACTGCCAACCTCTTGGAAGTACTTACGGAGTCACATATTTAACATGCCCGTACTCCGTATGAACACAGGGACAGTTTGGACAGGCCGAGAATCGAACTTGGATCGTCTGAGTTTCAAATCCCGCGCGCTAACCATTGGGCTGTCCCACCCCAGTTGGATAGTTTTATCTACTTTGCTTTGTTGCCTAGTATGTTATCTTAACGTTTAATATTGTCCACTAGGGGCGCTGCAATCACTTTTATTCAATCGGCCATGGTCAGTTTACTATATATAGATTCAATATGTACGTTTATGGATCTTTCTTTACAAATTTGTTGATTGTGATTAAAATACTTTCCTCGGAACCCTGCATTTTCAAAAGTGTTGGAAATATCTTCAGTGGGTCTTAAAGTCCATAATTTTTAAGTTTTCGATTAAAAAATTCTGTCTCTATACTACAATATGAGAAAATAAAAATGAAATATTATTTCTATCCGTACGGAGTGTGATTTTCATTCTCGAACCGTCCGTTACGCAAAGCGAAGATAGGACCATGAATGAAACATTTAATTTTGTGCCTGGCGTGACAGGAACCCCAATACCACTGATGGAGAACCGAAGAAAGATGGTTGAACTTCCAAAGATGTCACATAAATTATTCTCCACGGCATATATTTCTTAGAAAAACATATCCCATTAATTCTCTTCACATCTTTTACACTGTACTTTCCATCGCAAGTCCATCTATTAAGGATCCTAAGATCAAGGGAGATTTAATGGGCAATTGGAGATCAAAATATCGAATATATCAATATTATATTAAATCCCTGGAACTAAGAAAAATGATTTTAAGAAGAAATTTATGAAGGAACTTCATAGGGTGGCAAGTTCACTTATTTTTTAGATAACTATTAAGCACATTTATATTTTTCGTCCTAGGCAGTTCCTCTTTAGTAGTTGCAAATGAGAAGACAGTTTTTTCTGAATAGGTACTTTTTTCTTAGCGGTTGCAAAGAGAAGAAAGACACTGTTTTTCAGCCTAGGCAGTTTTTTAACGATTGTAAAGAGAAGGCACTGTTTTTCGGCTTAGGCAATTATTCCTTAGCGGTTGTAAACACGCTATTTTTCGGCCTAGGTAGTTCCTCCTTAACGGTTGCAAATAAAGTACACTGTTTTTCGGCATAGGTTTTCCTTAGCAGTTGCAAAAATAAGGCACTCTTTTTTGGCCAAGGCAGTTAGTTCTTCTTTAGCGGTTGCAAAGAGAAAACACTGTTTTTCCGTCTGAAGAATAGTGCTATAAAAAGCCCTCGAAACAATTATTGTCACCTAATTATCTTATACCTGCTTTTTTAAGGAAGTATTGAATGCTTTATTCTCACAAGTAGCAGTTTTATTTATTGTGACCATATAATGTTTATTAATTAATTTTTAGCATTAAATGTATATTGCTAATTATTCAAAGTGGTTTTTTACTGAATGTTTAACTTTGTAGCACATCGATGTTCTAATATCTCTGCAAAGTATTTTTATTTAACTTTTTTGCGCGGCAATGCTTTAATCTCTTTACAGAGTCTTTTTATATAACATTGCAACACTGCAATGCTTTAATCTCCTTGCAAAGTCTTTGTATTTAACTTTACATTACGGCAATGTTTCAACCTCCTTGTAGAGTTTTTTCTTTATTTAACTTTATAGCACGGCAATGTTTCAGTCCTCTTGCAGGGTCTTTTAGGAAGACATGAGGCGACACCAGAAGCGCGAATGTATAAGGAATTGCAAAAAAATAACCCCTACATTAACATATATGGCTAGGATGATCTAAATAGAAACTAACCTGATTGACAATTAGAAAATGAGCGTTTGATAATCCAATTATGCTGATTATCTGGCAAACGAAATAAAGTGTTTTGTTCGACAAAAAAAAGTGTTGTTGTAAAGTGTCTTTCCAGTTATAATTGAAAAAAAGAAACATTATATATGAGCATGAAACACATTTTCATAAATTCTGAGGGAAAATAACAAAATACACGTATCCAAAATCAGTCACTCTTAAATTGCAAGTTACACAAAGCAAAGACGCATATGAAATATTAAATTTGCAGGATATGCGATAAGAATTCCAACGAAAGGAATGAGAAATGAAAAAAAAAATTGGAGTGACAATCTGCAATCGGTTTTTCAATGCTCTCATATACCATATTACTTTGCTGGAAATATACCGGGTGGTCAGAATTAAAACACCCCTACTCTGAGCTCTCTGTACATCGAACTACTCAGTGTAAAGACTCCAAAATTGTTGAACCTACTATTCAAGACATGGAGAAAGGGATTACGCGAAAAAAATTAGTTCCAGAAACACAGATAGGTGGCGCTGCACAACAGAAAATATGCTTAAAAGACACAAAATAATCACAAAAAAAACACACACATGCGATATGGAATTTTTCCTTTTTAATTTCTTTTGCTCATATGAAAAAAAAAAGAAAATAAAAAAGTGAAGAAACTTAAACTGTCATTGTAACTGCAATTTCGCACTGTAAGCACAAAAATTTGCATAAACCCTTGGTTTGCAGCTACTATGTTCTGGGCATAAAAGGGGATAAAACTGGGAAATTTTCATTCTTATCAGCGATGGCTGTCACACTGCCAGAACGCGCTTTGTTTGTGAAGCTGTTTTCTGAAAACAAAGGACATGCTGCAACTGCACTTCGAGAGTTTCGTCGACTTCAGAATTTGCGCAAAGGACCATTACTTCAACAAGCTGTCAGGAGAATGAACACTTGATTCGAGAAAACAGGACATCTTGGAGTTCAGCCGGGTCGAGGATTCAAATCGACTCGTTCAGATGTCGTTGACGATACTGCCACCGCTATTGTTGAACAATCAATGGATAACCTTATAGGCTGTAGTAGTGCACGTGGAGTGTCCCGACACTTGGGTGTTTCCTACAGCACAGTGCGGAACGTACTGAGAAACACAGTGCATTTTTCCCCGTACAAAATTAGTCACAATCACCACTTGCTGACCATCGACAGGGAGAAGCGACTGATCTTTGTATTGACATTTCTGGCTAGAGTTGAAGTGGATGCATCGTGGCCATGGCAGATTCTATGGAGCGATGAAGCGCATTTCCATCTAAGTGGAACAGCCAGCACCCATATCTGTCGCATTTGGGACGCGGAAAACCCTCGTACCTTCCAAGAGATTCCACTTCACTCACCGAAAGTTACAGTCTGGTGTTGATTCACAGCCACATTCATTCTTGGACCTTTCTTTTTCGAAGAGGCTACTCCCAATGGCCCTGTGACATGCACCGTGACGGCCAGGAGGTACAAAAACATGCTCGAAAATTTTGTTGTACCCCAACTGCAACAGCACCAATGTCTTGATTCAATTACCTTTATGCAAGATGGAGCGCCTCCACACATTGGACTCTGTGTACAGCAGTTTCTTCGGCAAGATTTTCTAATGGTAGAGTAATTAGTCGTGCGTTTCCGACAACCTGGCCATCTCGTTCTCAAGATCTTATTCCCTGTGATTTTTGGCTGTGGGGATACTTAAAAAGTCTTGTTTATCGAGGACGTCTCATAACCTTGGCAGATTTGAAAGACAGTATCACTCTGCATGTGAGAAGCATCTCAATCGACCAATTACGATCCGCAGTTGAACAAGCTGTCTGTCCACAGACTGCAGATTTTACATCTTGTAGAAGGGAACCATATTGAGCAGTATTCCCTGCATCGATACGATCCTTGTGATATGAATGTTTGGTACGCTCGAATAAAATGTGTTACAAATGTGTATTTTTTGTCTTTTCAGCATATTTTCTGTTGTACAGCGCCACCTATCGGTGTTTCTGGAACTAATTTCTTTTTCGTGTAATCCCTTTTCCCATGTCTTGAATAGTAGGTTCAACAATTTTGGAGCCTTTACACTGAGTAGTTCGATGTATAGAGAGCTCAGAGTAGGGGTGTTTTAATTCAGACCACCGGTTATTATAATTATTCAAATATCATTTAATAAAAATCGCCACAATTATAAAATGCCCATTTACGTTAGTTTCAGGGATATTATGATACCTATAAGGAATTTAACATGCATCATATTTTATATTTGTATAATAAAAGGATCAAAGAAACAACAGCAACTTAACAAATTGAAAAATTGATAAATTGATCAACAAATAATATATTGATAAAACTTAACAAATTGACAATTCTATCAAATCGACCATTACTTAAAAACAGTCTCAGCAAAATTATGATAATTTTCGCTTACGCAAACCTTCGTTTGCAAATTGTTCCGTTTTAAAAACTTTTATATACTCTTAAGTATTTTACATTGTCAAGGGATTATATAAAATACCATGCATTTAGGTTGATTTGGTTTGCATATAGTTCATTGGATACAAAATTGAAATTCCGTCCTAATAGCTCAATGATAGAGCGTCGCGTCGGCTAGTCAGTATGAAGATCTCTGGCTGGCTTTCCGGTTGGGGCAGCAGGGTTTTTAACAATGACGCCCGAACCAATCAACACTGTAGGTTAGTGCAAAGATGTTAGATTACTCAAAGCGATCCTAGTACGACTAGCATGGATTCAGTGGACTCTGGTATATTGAGCCCTGATTTCAAACCCGAAGTTCAAAGGCCATGCAGAAAGCTGACTTGGAGGCTAAAAATAGCATCAAAAGGGTAGTAAAAATAGCAAAAGGTGGTCAGCAAGATAGTCAGCTGTACGTCAATCTGACATTAGAAGGTGGCGAGTGCAGAGTTAAGTTCACTTTGACAATAAGAATTTGCAATTCCGTCCCAGTAGCTCAACGGTAGAGTGTCATCTGGCCTGATCTGTGGTTCGATTCCCAATTTGAGCAGAGGGTTATTCACAACGGGATTCTAAGGGAAGTTCTTAAACTGCCTAATAACTCTGTAAGGAAAGGCAGACGAGTACACACTTAGGTCCATCTGTAGTAAAATAACCATTTCAGATGGAATAAAAGTGATTGCAGTAAAAAAATTACGATGATGAACGCTGAAACAAAGCGAGATAAACGAAAAAGTCAATAACAAAATTGTAAAGCAATGTTTAATGAATAGAAATCGACATCAAGAACGAAGGAACTACGTATACGGAAAAGCAATAAATGCCCAGCATTCCGCCAGTAACAGTATTATGTCACTATGACCGCATATATAACCGTATGTTTTCAAATTGCCTTCTGTGACAGTTTTATTTCCGATTCCTATTTATTAGACAGTGCAACAACTTTGTTATTGGCTTTTTCGTCTATCTGGCTTTAGTTCGTTATCCTATTTTTTTAACTCTCTGCAAGAGGCGCTGTAATCACTCCTACTCGATGGAGCGTGGTCACTTTACTATATATAGATCTAACGTGTACCGTTATGTACCTTTTCCTACGAAGTAATTACTATGTGTGATGATTTACTTACACACTATGAAAATATGGGTAAAAACACATAAAAACGGGGTTTATTGCCATTAGAATAACATTAGATATACTAGAATTACATTAATTGCTTGGAATAATGGATATACTTTATTTTACGCCGGACCGTTTTAAACAGGGTTTTTTTCATACTTGTTTACATAGCTACATCCTAAAAAATCTGATGTGGGCAGCACATGACTTTCTTTACATGTATAATGCAAAGAATTTATTTCTTTACCAGTGAAAAAATGATAAAAAGATCCACGGAACTGTGTTTGTACATTTGAAGTGTATATTTGGCGCTTTTACTGATGACGACATGTAAAGCAATTTCGTACTCAACTAACACATTTAAAACAACTGAAAATTAGCAATTATCAATATTGATAGCATCCTCAATAAACAATTTAATCCATATATTAAAACATTTTAATAATAAATTCATTAATTAGGCTTCATTAACGTTTTCATTAACTTAGCGCCATTTTTTGCAATTTGAACGATATTTTCTTCAATCTGGGGCTATATATCACCAAATTGGTGATATCTCAATAGATTATTCGCCAAGTTCGCCATTCGCCATATGTATCGCCATATGTATCGCCAAATGTTGGAAACAGATGCAGAGAAGCGCATTTTTTATATACTAGAAGGTATCCCTTAAGGAAGAACTGTCCGTCAGATGACGGAATTAAAAATTTGCAAAGCTTTGCCTCCTATTTATCATTATATTTATCAATTTGGTGACATTTTTATTAATTTTGCAACATTTTCGTAAATTTGGCAATATTTAAAAAATTTACTAAGTTAGCGATCTCCGGCCAAATTTTTCGCCAAGCATTACGGATGGACGGAAAAATGTGTTACTCTTATAGCAGTTTGTTTTCTTTCCAAGATATTGAATTTTCATTAATTAGTCGTCAGTTTCAGTGATTTAGCGTCATTTTTATCAATTTAGCGACATTTAAAATACTCGGCAAGTCGGCGATATGCAACCAAAATTCGTCGCCAGAATTTCGCCAAGCGTTACAGATGGAGGAAAAAGTTTTTCTTATAGTAGATTCTGGCATTCTTTCAAAGATATTGAATTTTTATCAATTAATCGTCATTTTCATTGATATAGCATCATATTTACCAATTTGGCGACGTCTTTATCAATGCGGCGACATTTTTATCAATTTGGTGGTATGTCCCTCAATTTGGCGGCAACATTAAAGAACTTGCCAAGTTGGAGATATTCCGCCAAATTCGTCGCCAAAACTTCACCAGGTGTTATGGACGGAGGAATAGGTTATTCTTATAGCAGATAAACGACTGATGGCGTTCAAATACAAAACTTTTACCCAAAGTATATTGTCTCGTGAATGGAACGAGTTAGATCCAAGAGAATGATGATAACAAATTTATAGCATAATATTACATATGAAAAGTGAACATATTACACAATAGTTAATATTTTTTGTGGTTTTTTATGCGATGTTTTATCTCATAAAATTTTATGTGATTGTTTGATAAATTTATTTGGAAAAGTGTGCAATAGCTTGAGAACGGTTCAGGCTAACGTTCTCAAGTTTATATCAATCGTTTTCTAATGGAAAATTACATAAGAAATGATTACTAACGTAACTTTATTGAAGGTTTTGATTTTTGAATGATATTTTCAAAATTTTCTTTCAAACTTGGGAGGGGCTCTGAACGTTCGATTGCGTTTAAAAACAATAGGCTTCCAGTATTTATGGATTGTAATTTTTGTTCCAAATTTCGTTCGAATCGCTTAATTTGTTCGTGAGATATCGTCTCCACAGGCACACACACGCACGCAGATCACCCCAAAAACGTCTGATTCCTATTCAGGGGTGATTGAAACGTGCTCTTTCGTCGAAAACTCGATTTCGAATTTTCGACTCCCTTCACAATACTTTCCTCATACATTATACTATATAGAAGGAAAGTTATATATGGGAAAACACATAAAAAACTGGGTTTACTGCCACTAGAATAACATGTTTAAACAGTTGACTTTCCAGTTATACACTTAGAAATGCATCTATATCTATATGAATGTATTATTACTTTCCTTATATACATAATGTATAAGGAAAGTATTGTGACGGGATTGAAAGTTTGAATTCGAGTTTTCGACGGGAAAGCACGTTTCAATCATCCCTGATCACGAATCACACATTTTTGAAGTAATGTCTCTGTGTGTGTGTGTGTCAGTGAGTCTGTGGAGACGATAACTGACGAACGGATGGGTTGATTCGAACAAAATTTGGTACAAAAATCACAATCCGTAAACACTGGGAGCCTATGGTTTTTATACGCAATCGAATGTTCAGAATCCCCTAAATTTTCGAGAGCAATTTTGAAAAAAATGTCAAAAAATCAAACTCGCTAATAAAGTTACGCGAATAGACATTTTTAATATATATGTTTATTTAAAAAACGATTGACATAAATTTTAGAACGCTAACATGAACCGTTCTCGAGATATTGCACATTTTTCAAAAAAATTATCAAAAAGTCATATTAAATAAAAAACAATTTCCTATTGAGAAACATGTTCACTTCTCATATGTAATACCATGCGATAAATCTGGTGACATCATTCTCGTGGATCTAGCTCGTTCCATTCATGAAAAAATATACTTTGAGTAATACTTTTATATTTGAACGCCAATAGTCATTTATCTGCTGCAAGAATAACTTATTTCATCATCCATAACGCTTGTCGAGATTTTGGTGACGAATTTGGTGGAATGTCGCTAACTAGGCGACTGTTTTATATGTTGCTAAATTAACGAAAAACTCGCCAAATGGATAGAAATGACGCTAAATCAATGACGACTCATAGATGATGACGACATGGAAAATGATGGCTCATTGATGAAAATTCAATATCTTGAAAATAATATAAATAACTGCTATAAAAATTACCTTTTTTTTTTTACTGTAAAAGTAGTAAATTCATGGCATTATATAAGAAAAATCATGTGCACATCAGATTTTTTTATTCTTTATATGAGAATCGCACGGAATAATTTGTATATATTATTTTATTCTGAAAAGACCGTTTTTAGCAAATAAATAGGTGACATGAGATGTTCATATTACGCACTTTCTTACATGTTTAATTGAATTCCTTTTAAAGAACCATTTTAAGCAGGTAAGCAAGTGGTTTAATAACAAGTGCGTAAAATGATCTGTTTAAAACAGTCTTTCCAGCGTAAAATGACTTGTTTAAAACAGTCTTTCCAGCGTAAAATAAAATATCCATTATTCCGTATAATTCTCATATAAATGAATAAAATAACACATTCATATAGCTTTATAGTTACCTTTTTAAGCGTGTAGCTGGAAATATACCTGCTTAAAAGTGTCATTCTACAAAAATCAGTAAACCTTCAGTAAATCTTCAGTAAACCTAGATTTTTTGTGTTTGTAATCATAATTTTTAGTGATTATTATCTCCGTATATCACTTTAACACACAGTCTAAACATACAATAACTTGTTTAAACTATACTTTTGAGAATTACTGTTTACACTGGTGGATCTATATATAAGCCTCTTAAATTTTGAATAACACTTGCTCTAAGCATGAAAATAGAAGATCTATAATATTTTCACTTTTTCCTAGTTTCTCTGAATATACAGTCTAGGGATGATGAATTTGTTGCCTATATACTTGTCTCCATCTCACAGATACACACAAAATATATCATTCCAATAGTATTCGAAGCCGGTTTAGCATGATTTTACATATTTTGGTAAAATTGCTCCCTTTTTAAAAAGATCTCCAAAATATAAAACAATAAACAAGAATAAAGGAATAAATATGTCTGAAGTATTTGAAATAAATGATAGTACTTCGTGTTATTTTTGATATCGGAATGAATTAAAAATATCTTATGGTAGGGTAAGACGCTCTTTGGAGTATTTTGTTGTTTAGAAGATTTGGCTTTTTTTTTTTCAAATGCTCAAGTCATCAAATGAAGCAGAAATTATTTACAAAATTAATTCTATGAAATCATCAACCGAAACATTAGATCCACTCGCTCATACAACTACACCTATATGGGCGCGGTAGCCCTGTGGTTAGCGCGCGGGAGTTGCACTCTGTAGGCCCCGGTTCGATTCCCGCCATAGCCAAAACTACCGCCGTGTTCGCGCGGAGTACGATCACGTTAAACATGTTGGTCTGTAAGTCTTTCCAAGAGGTTGGTGGTAGGGGAAGGAGGGCACGGTCCCTGTGGATGCCTCCCCCACTGGGTTCCGGTCTAAATTGGGTGGCACTTCCCGGCCGTTCAAATAGATACCTTGCACCTTTCTGGTAGGTCGGACGGTCTGGGTCTCAACAACAACAACTATACTTATGTTATTTCTAAAGTTTGTAAGGGTAAAAATATTCTTGAATTCTTAATTTCCAGGCAGTGTCTTCCCCGTGGAAGGAAGAGCCTAAATTTAAATAACATCCGCGCAGATTGCGGACTGTAGATGGAGCTGGCAACCAGGTTATAAAAAGACGAAGTGCGAAGCACGAGAGAGAGTTTTTCAGAGTTCGAGATGATTCGAGTGGGTACGACTTAGAACTTGACGTGTGTGGGCTGACGATGGTTGAAAAGGTGGACCATATACATAATGTTTTATTATGTGCAAATTACGTTACTGGAGTTATTTTTATGATTTCTAAAGTTTAAGAATAAACTTGTTACTTTTATAAAAAAAGATGCATGCGTGTTTATGTCGACGCTTTTAAAAGCTTATCATGAAATTTTGCATAAGCACATCTTGTGGTTAGCCTCTAAATATTTAATATTTTACTTAATGAATTGAAGTCTGTAAAGTCATCTAACAGTTTCAAGTATAAGCTGAAAGTTTACCTATATTCATATACGGATACGGAAGTTTTATTTCATTATTATACGTATCTATTTATAGTTTTTATTAACTATTGTATAGCACCTGTTGTCCATTTCTCCTTATAGTTTACCTTAGCGATCTGAAAGGACTTGTTAGTTCCTAGGCGGAATTGTGACAAATTGTGTGTTCTGTGTTTATGCTGTGCTTCCTGTCTGTTGTTGTGCTTGTATATGTTGTCTTGTTTATTGTATTAATAAATTTGATATCAAATAGAGTATGCAATGGACGATTCTTAAGGTCTCATTGACCCCTGTGGAATAAAAACAATTCTGAACTAACCATTTGTAGCAGTTTATAATTACCCTGTGATAACAGAATTGAAGTAATTATAAATCAAAATCGTCGTTGGCAGTAATAAAAGTTAAAGGTCGTTATGCCATTGTGCGTGACCATTCAGAATGGTACGAAGTACAAGAGAATAGTCTGTCTTTTACGGTCCATGACAATAATTTACCAAAATATTTTTGACAGACGAATTTCAAAACAGTTTGGTTGCACAGATGAATACCCTCAGGCCTGAACCAGAACAATCGCCAACTTTTACGTAATTTCTTAAGACAATTTGAACCAACAGCCAATCGAGTGAAGGAAATGAATCCAGCCCCTCTAACTGTAAGACAATGAAGACAAGAAGGAGGTCCTGCTCAAAGCAAAAGAAATGGAGCTGATTCGTATGAAATGAAAGAAGATCTATACTTAGAGGAAGGTGGTTTGGAGTTAGGAATAATTGATTAAGAAAAGCTGATGCAAATAGAAAAATTGAGAGTTATGTGAAAAGCAAATACACTGAAACAGGGTGCACCTGTGAACCTCCCAGTATCCCAACGTGCAAATGTTTTAGGACTGACGGTATATGTCGGAAAGCTTATAGATTAGAGGTCGAATGGTAAGAATAATTATATAAATAATCATATTAGTAATTCTGGTTATCCTATTCGGCAATTACAATTATATTAAAAAATAACTAAATTTACCTTCACTCTCAATGATGGAATTAGCACTTTAGAGTAAATGCCATGAAGTTCAATTAAGTTCAAAATGGGGCGCGGTAGCCCTGTGGTTAGCGCGCGGAGGTTGCACTCGGTAGTCCCGGGTTCGATTCCCGCCGCTGCCCAAACTGCCGCCGTGTTCACGCGGAGTACGATCACGTTAAACATGTGGGTCCGTAAGTCCTTCCGAGAGGTTGGTGGTAGGGGAAGGAGGGTACGGTCCCTGTGGATGCCTCCCCCACTGGGTTTCGGTCTATATTGGGTGGCACTTCCCGGCCGTCCAAACAGATACCTTACACCGTTCTGGTAGGTCGGACGGTCTGGGTCGAAGAAGAAGAATTAAGTTCAATTCTTTCGAAGGGAATTAAGTTCAATTGGGGTGGGACATTTCAGTGGTTAGAGCGCTGGGATTGCCCTCGGATGACCTGAGTTCGATTCAAGTCTCTGACCAAACTGTTTCCGAGTTCGCACGGAGTACGCGCATGTTATATATGTGTGTCCGTAAGTCCTTTCGAGAGGTTGGTGCTAGGGGAAGGAGGGGAAGGTCCCTGTGGATGCCGCCCCCACTGAGTTCCTGTCTAAATTGGGTGGTACTTCCAGTCAGTATAAGCAGATACTTTGCACCTTCGGAAAGGATACTTTCCACCTTAGGTCTGGGTCGAAGAAAAATTAGGTTCAATTAAAGTAATACATTCCAATACTAAGTTGTTCATGGAAATTTAATAAATACTTTAGTTTAACTAAGAAAAGTATATTTATTGAACCCAAGTTAATCTTCCTTGCCTTATAGATAAAAGTAAGAATTTTATTGCAGAAGTCAATTGGGAGTTTTACTGGCTCGCTTACGTTAAATAATGTGATGTACGAATAAAATGGTAAGAGTGAATATAAGATATAGAATGTATCATCTATATCTACTATTTGTATTTAGCGTCATATAAACAAATGAGCATATTTTAAGAGAAATTGAAGAGATAATCATGCATTTTGACACCCTTCGCCCATTGAGCCAACGGCCCTACCGTGCTGAAAACACCGGTTCTCGTTAGATCACCGAAGTCAAGCAACATCGGACGCGGTTAGTATTTGGGTGGGGGACCACCTGGGAACACCGCGTGCTGTTGGCACATTTAGAGCGCGTTATCTCGGTGGTTTGCGCGCTGGATTTGTACGCTGCCACAACTGCCGCCGTGTTCATACGGAGTACGATCACGTTAAACATGTGGGTCCGTTAGTCCTTCCGAGAGGTTGGTGGTAGGGGAAAGAGGGTACGGTCCCTGTGGACGCCTTCCCCACTGGGTTCCGGCCTAAATTGGGTGGCACTTCCCGGCCGTCCAAACAATTACCTTACACCTTTCTGGTAGGTCGGACGGTCTGGGTCTCAATAACTACAACAACCCTTCGCCCATTACTACTGCATATTTTGCGACATAAGCTACATTTACTGAATAGGTAATGTAACTATGTAATGTGCTACATTATGTAATGTGCTACATTTACTGAATAGCTAATGTAATGTGCTACATTTTCTGATTAGGTAATGCAATGTGCTACATTTACTGAATAGGTAATGTAATGTGCTTCGCTTACTGAATAGGTAATGTAATGTGCTACATTTACGTAATAGGAATGTAATGTGCTACATTTACTGAGTATGTAATGTAATGTGCTACATTTGCTGAATAGGTAATGTAATGTGCTACATTTACTGAATGTGCTACATTTACTTAATAGGTAATGTAATGTGCTACATTTACTGAATAGCTAATGTAATGTGCTACATTTTCTGATTAGGTAATGTAATGTGCTACGTTTACTGAATAGGTAATGTAATGTGCTACGCTTACTGAATAGGTAATGTAATGTGCTACATTTATGTAATAGGAATGTAATGTGCTACATTTACTGAGTATGTAATGTAATGTGCTACATTTGCTGAATAGGTAATGTAATGTGCTACATTTACTGAATGTGCTACATTTACTTAATAGGTAATGTAATGTGCTACATTTACTGAATAGCTAATGTAATGTGCTACATTTTCTGATTAGGTAATGTAATGTGCTACGTTTACTGAATAGGTAATGTAATGTGCTACGCTTACTGAATAGGTAATGTAATGTGCTACATTTACGTAATAGGAATGTAATGTTCTACATTTACTGAGTATGTAATGTAATGTGCTACATTTGCTGAATAGGTAATGTAATGTGCTACATTTACTGAATGTGCTACATTTACTTAATAGGTAATGTAATGTGCTACATTTACTGAATAGCTAATGTAATGTGCTACATTTTCTGATTAGGTAATGTAATGTGCTACGTTTACTGAATAGGTAATGTAACGTGCTACGCTTACTGAATTGGTAATGTAATGTGCTACATTTACGTAATAGGAATGTAATGTGCTACATTTACTGAGTATGTAATGTAATGTGCTACATTTGCTGAATAGGTAATGTAATGTGCTACATTTACTGAATGTGCTACATTTACTTAATAGGTAATGTAATGTGCTACATTTACTGAATAGCTAATGTAATGTGCTACATTTTCTGATTAGGTAATGTAATGTGCTACGTTTACTGAATAGGTAATGTAACGTGCTACGCTTACTGAATAGGTAATGTAATGTGCTACATTTACGTAATAGGAATGTAATGTGCTACATTTACTGAGTATGTAATGTAATGTGCTACATTTGCTGAATAGGTAATGTAATGTGCTACATTTACTGAATGTGCTACATTTACTTAATAGGTAATGTAATGTGCTACATTTACTGAATAGCTAATGTAATGTGCTACATTTTCTGATTAGGTAATGTAATGTGCTACGTTTACTGAATAGGTAATGTAACGTGCTACGCTTACTGAATAGGTAATGTAATGTGCTACATTTACGTAATAGGAATGTAATGTGCTACATTTACTGAGTATGTAATGTAATGTGCTACATTTGCTGAATAGGTAATGTAATGTGCTACATTTACTGAATGTGCTACATTTACTTAATAGGTAATGTAATGTGCTACATTTACTGAATAGCTAATGTAATGTGCTACATTTTCTGATTAGGTAATGTAATGTGCTACGTTTACTGAATAGGTAATGTAACGTGCTACGCTTACTGAATAGGTAATGTAATGTGCTACATTTACGTAATAGGAATGTAATGTGCTACATTTACTGAGTATGTAATGTAATGTGCTACATTTGCTGAATAGGTAATGTAATGTGCTACACTTACTTAATAGGTAATGTAATGTGCTACATTTACTGAATAGCTAATGTAATGTGCTACATTTTCTGATTAGGTAATGTAATGTGCTACGTTTACGGAATAGGTAATGTAATGTGCTACGCTTACTGAATAGGTAATGTAATGTGCTACATTTACGTAATAGGAATGTAATGTGCTACATTTACTGAGTATGTAATGTAATGTGCTACATTTGCTGAATAGGTAATGTAATGTGCTACACTTACTTAATAGGTAATGTAATGTGCTACATTTACTGAATAGCTAATGTAATGTGCTACATTTTCTGATTAGGTAATGTAATGTGCTACGTTTACGGAATAGGTAATGTAATGTGCTACGCTTACTGAATAGGTAATGTAATGTGCTACATTTACGTAATAGGAATGTAATGTGCTACATTTACTGAGTATGTAATGTAATGTGCTACATTTGCTGAATAGGTAATGTAATGTGCTACATTTACTGAATGTGCTACATTTACTTAATAGGTAATGTAATGTGCTACATTTACTGAATAGCTAATGTAATGTGCTACATTTTCTGATTAGGTAATGTAATGTGCTACGTTTACTGAATAGGTAATGTAACGTGCTACGCTTACTGAATAGGTAATGTAATGTGCTACATTTACGTAATAGGAATGTAATGTGCTACATTTACTGAGTATGTAATGTAATGTGCTACATTTGCTGAATAGGTAATGTAATGTGCTACATTTACTGAATGTGCTACATTTACTTAATAGGTAATGTAATGTGCTACATTTACTGAATAGCTAATGTAATGTGCTACATTTTCTGATTAGGTAATGTAATGTGCTACGTTTACTGAATAGGTAATGTAACGTGCTACGCTTACTGAATAGGTAATGTAATGTGCTACATTTACGTAATAGGAATGTAATGTGCTACATTTACTGAGTATGTAATGTAATGTGCTACATTTGCTGAATAGGTAATGTAATGTGCTACACTTACTTAATAGGTAATGTAATGTGCTACATTTACTGAATAGCTAATGTAATGTGCTACATTTTCTGATTAGGTAATGTAATGTGCTACGTTTACGGAATAGGTAATGTAATGTGCTACGCTTACTGAATAGGTAATGTAATGTGCTACATTTACGTAATAGGAATGTAATGTGCTACATTTACTGAGTATGTAATGTAATGTGCTACATTTGCTGAATAGCTAATGTAATGTGCTACATTTTCTGATTAGGTAATGTAATGTGCTACGTTTACTGAATAGGTAATGTAACGTGCTACGCTTACTGAATAGGTAATGTAATGTGCTACATTTACGTAATAGGAATGTAATGTGCTACATTTACTGAGTATGTAATGTAATGTGCTACATTTGCTGAATAGGTAATGTAATGTGCTACATTTACTGAATGTGCTACATTTACTTAATAGGTAATGTAATGTGCTACATTTACTGAATAGCTAATGTAATGTGCTACATTTTCTGATTAGGTAATGTAATGTGCTACGTTTACTGAATAGGTAATGTAACGTGCTACGCTTACTGAATAGGTAATGTAATGTGCTACATTTACGTAATAGGAATGTAATGTGCTACATTTACTGAGTATGTAATGTAATGTGCTACATTTGCTGAATAGGTAATGTAATGTGCTACACTTACTTAATAGGTAATGTAATGTGCTACATTTACTGAATAGCTAATGTAATGTGCTACATTTTCTGATTAGGTAATGTAATGTGCTACGTTTACGGAATAGGTAATGTAATGTGCTACGCTTACTGAATAGGTAATGTAATGTGCTACATTTACGTAATAGGAATGTAATGTGCTACATTTACTGAGTATGTAATGTAATGTGCTACATTTGCTGAATAGGTAATGTAATGTGCTACACTTACTTAATAGGTAATGTAATGTGCTACATTTACTGAATAGCTAATGTAATGTGCTACATTTTCTGATTAGGTAATGTAATGTGCTACGTTTACGGAATAGGTAATGTAATGTGCTACGCTTACTGAATAGGTAATGTAATGTGCTACATTTACGTAATAGGAATGTAATGTGCTACATTTACTGAGTATGTAATGTAATGTGCTACATTTGCTGAATAGGTAATGTAATGTGCTACATTTACTGAATGTGCTACATTTACTGAATGTGCTACATTTACTTAATAGGTAATGTAATGTGCTACATTTACTGAATAGCTAATGTAATGTGCTACATTTTCTGATTAGGTAATGTAATGTGCTACGTTTACTGAATAGGTAATGTAACGTGCTACGCTTACTGAATAGGTAATGTAATGTGCTACATTTACGTAATAGGAATGTAATGTGCTACATTTACTGAGTATGTAATGTAATGTGCTACATTTGCTGAATAGGTAATGTAATGTGCTACATTTACTGAATGTGCTACATTTACTTAATAGGTAATGTAATGTGCTACATTTACTGAATAGCTAATGTAATGTGCTACATTTTCTGATTAGGTAATGTAATGTGCTACGTTTACTGAATAGGTAATGTAACGTGCTACGCTTACTGAATAGGTAATGTAATGTGCTACATTTACGTAATAGGAATGTAATGTGCTACATTTACTGAGTATGTAATGTAATGTGCTACATTTGCTGAATAGGTAATGTAATGTGCTACACTTACTTAATAGGTAATGTAATGTGCTACATTTACTGAATAGCTAATGTAATGTGCTACATTTTCTGATTAGGTAATGTAATGTGCTACGTTTACGGAATAGGTAATGTAATGTGCTACGCTTACTGAATAGGTAATGTAATGTGCTACATTTACGTAATAGGAATGTAATGTGCTACATTTACTGAGTATGTAATGTAATGTGCTACATTTGCTGAATAGGTAATGTAATGTGCTACACTTACTTAATAGGTAATGTAATGTGCTACATTTACTGAATAGCTAATGTAATGTGCTACATTTTCTGATTAGGTAATGTAATGTGCTACGTTTACGGAATAGGTAATGTAATGTGCTACGCTTACTGAATAGGTAATGTAATGTGCTACATTTACGTAATAGGAATGTAATGTGCTACATTTACTGAGTATGTAATGTAATGTGCTACATTTGCTGAATAGGTAATGTAATGTGCTACATTTACTGAATGTGCTACATTTACTTAATAGGTAATGTAATGTGCTACATTTACTGAATAGCTAATGTAATGTGCTACATTTTCTGATTAGGTAATGTAATGTGCTACGTTTACTGAATAGGTAATGTAACGTGCTACGCTTACTGAATAGGTAATGTAATGTGCTACATTTACGTAATAGGAATGTAATGTGCTACATTTACTGAGTATGTAATGTAATGTGCTACATTTGCTGAATAGGTAATGTAATGTGCTACACTTACTTAATAGGTAATGTAATGTGCTACATTTACTGAGTATGTAATGTAATGTGCTACATTTACTTAATAGGTAATGTAATGTGCTACATTTACTGAATAGCTAATGTAATGTGCTACATTTTCTGATTAGGTAATGTAATGTGCTACGTTTACGGAATAGGTAATGTAATGTGCTACGCTTACTGAATAGGTAATGTAATGTGCTACATTTACGTAATAGGAATGTAATGTGCTACATTTACTGAGTATGTAATGTAATGTGCTACATTTGCTGAATAGCTAATGCAATGTGCTACATTTACTGAATGTGCTACATTTACTTAATAGGTAATGTAATGTGCTACATTTACTGAATAGATAATGTAATGTGCTACATTTACTGAATAAGTAAAATAACACTTTTCTCTGTAGGGATTGCCATCTGGAGTATATATCAGATTTATTTGTTCCGTCCTGGGCCCTTCTTACATCTAAAACATTTCATATAAATTTATTATAAATAAAATTATGCTCTAAATATAAAATGAGAGCAAACTTTCATCAAACCTTCTTTTAAAAGGATTAAATTGCAGTATTTTGTAATCAAGCTTTGATCAACATATGAACTTGGGACAAAAAAGTGTATAAATAATCCTGCGGAATATCAGTCTGACTTTCACCCCTGTGTCGTAAATATTGTGAAGCAAAGATAAAGGATTAAATAGAACATTTATTTCTTCTTGAAAACGTGACACGGATCTTAAAGCAAGAAACAAAACTCAGATAGAAGGCTGAAGAACATAAAATCTGTTGTGTCCAACACATGCTTTTAGGAGAGATTAACTAAATTTGATATATGAGAAAATAATAGCAAAAATTAGCATGTTAGCGCTGTCTTAAAGACAATCAATAGGTTTTTTTTATTGTCGTTACCGATTGAAAAATCAGTATCAAAATTTATGAAAATCGCTTGTGGTTCCTTAAAGTGATTTTCTATTAGCAGTGTAAGATCACACTTTCTGATATCTCGACAATGTATCTTACAAAACATTAAAATTTTTTTTGGTAGTGAGTTTATTTAATTTTTTTGATACTTAAGATGAAAACTGTTCGATATATTGAAAGCTATTTTAATATATGTGTCCAGCAAGTTATCTAACTTAAATAATGCACAATTTTAATGCATAATTTTAATTAGCATGTAGTCCAAGTAGAAAAATGACAAGACAATAAGTGTGATGAAAAAAGCAAAACGAGAAGAAATAGATAAAATGCTGAATAAAATAACTCAACGTGTAGTGCATAAAATAGTCTGAGCCAAAAAAAAAATTATAGACTTGGTCATGCCATACATCAAAGACATTTACTAATCATTAACCACTTTGTTGGAATTTTTTTTTATATTAAAAGTTTCAAGTGGTCATGCCATACATCAAACACATTTACTAATCATTAACCACTTTGTTGGAATTTTTTTTTATATTAAAAGTTTCAAAGAAACACAAGTCAATAACTGATGAGCAATTTCAAATAATGGAGGCACTTTAAGAAAAATGTCAGTAACTAGCGATCCATAACTGGTTTATAGCAATTAAAAATTTATTAATTTTTTGGTATTTTATACAATTTTTCTGCTTATTTCAAGCGGTGTTTTAAGCCATGTTTAGTTTGACCAACATACCACAATGTCAAATAATGAGGTAAATGGACAAGTTATTGAAATTTTTAATAGGATACTTAAAAGAAAAATAAATGTTTTATTGCTCAAGGAAATCCAAAAATTTCCGAAATGTACGTCTGCTTATGAATGTGTTGCTGATGAAGGGCATTTTAACGAGCTTTACATTAGATTCCTGTACATGTGAGTGTTATTTTAGTATTCCTGAATAGGAAAGTCATTCGTCAATATCATATTGTGCAAACTAGATGTTTTTATAACAATTTTAATGTCGATTTTTACTCATTAGGCACAATTCTATAACTCTGGCTTTTTTGTCTATACCGCCTTGTTGCCGAAGTCGTTATCCTAACTTTGAAATTCCCACTAGGGCAGCTGTAATTACTTTAATTCGACAGAGCAGGATCACTTTATTATTGATAGATTTAACGCGTGCACTCATAGACCTTTCTTTACAGAGTTATGGAGGAAAACTTACAAAAAAAAATGTCCTTACAAAGTTATGAGGATTATAATGTTATTACTAGAAACCTTTTATCTACACTGTAAAACTATTCACCCCGTTGACGTGTGGGAAAGTGAAATTCAGCTACCAGGTAGGACAACTGGATTTCAGATAGAACGTTTTCTTATGACATGAAAATAAAAAGAAGTGACTTTCTGATATATATAATTTAGGAACGACATTTTTTTCTAAACTAGATAATCTTGATGCTTCTATTCCTTTATGAGCATCAGGACTACTTTAACAGGAACCTAAAGTACTCGAATATTAAACCCAGCTCCTACGGATATGAAGGTTAAAAAGTGAACCGTTTGGAGACAGGTGAACCTTGCCTTGTAGCTCGCGGAAAGTATCTTTTTAAACCCAGTAAGAATGTCCGTCTTTGCGACTTTTAAAGAATAGCTTGTTAATAGATTTTTTAGTTCGGAAATCATGATGATTCCCAAAAGAAATGACTGATTTTTCAGAACTTTTCTTTATCGATACAGATATGTTAAGAAACTGCAGTACAGAGTGTAATTACTGTCGACGCTTTGAATTATTCCCATAACATAATTTCCTCACACTTCAAAAATGACGACTGTAGGCTTTAGCACGAAACTTCTCTCAAAACTTCTTGGGAAGATTATACTTCTATATTCCTCCCCTAGAAACATAATAAATCGGAAAAACGTGAGTTTCGTTTTTGCGTCGCAGGTTAAGTAAAGCCAAGATATGACCATAAATAAAACATTTAATTTAGCACCGAACGTGTCAGGAACCCAAAAGCAAGGAATGGGAAACTGGAAAAGACTACTGAGCATTAAAAGATGTCTCATAAATTGTTTTCCTCAGCGTATATTTCCTGCAAAGCATATCCACTTAATTCTACGACATCCTTTGCTCTTGATACTGCATTTTTAACACTTTCCAACATAGTTGTAAAGTGTTAATGATTTTGTTCATTCCGTTTGTCTGCTTGTCTGTCCGTTCGTTCGCACGATAACTGCCGTAAAAATGACTTTATCAAAATGAAATGTTAGCATGTTGTTGAGACAATCTGTGGAATATACGGGAATGTAAAAGAAAAATTAGCACCCAATTAGTTTTGGTTTTAACCCGGGTTGAAAACATGAAATACATTGTCCTGTGGTACCTAATTTTTCAAACAGTTTTTAGGCAGAGTTAATAATCTCAAATTGCTTTGAAAACTTTAGGAAATATTCAAATTATCGCTTAAAATGTGTAAAAAAATATGTAAGGTAGTTTTTGAAATAAAAATTGAAATAATAATTACACACATATTATATGAAGAGATCACGTGGCTCACTGCAAAATAGAAGATGTCATCCGTTTTCTTTCTCGTTCAGTGAAAATCGTGAATTTTAAAGAACGCTTAATACTATATTTAGTGTTGCATCCGTCTTAAAACCGCTTTATTTTTGTACATTATCTGTGCAAAACTTTGATTATTTCTACAAAGAAGCCTAATTTTAACGCATGCAGCATGTAAACAAATCAGGCTGTAAGATGAGTTTTATAAGAATTGCTGATTTTTTTTAACGCAAAATTATTTAGCTCTAAAGTCTTTAATATAAGTGATATGAATGAAATATTCATTGATTTTATGTAGAGAAGCAGACGATTTTATAGCAGTGTCTTTTTTGTAGAAGTTTTAAGTTTCCATGTAAAATGTGTCAAAAGTACTGTGATAATACATACATTGTAGTACTACATTGTAGTACTACATATATATACGTATTGTAGATACATTGTAGTACTGTGATAATTTAAAAAATATCACCGCTGAATGCATCGTATTTTTAAGATGCGTATATAAAATTGTATTTCAATTTTAAAGTGTTTCATAATCAATTCTTTATACATGATTAATCTTTCTTGTTAGTATTTAACTTCCTATTTGGAAGCTATTACGCTTTTCTTAGACAACAGTACATGGTTAACTTGGTCAGTTCTTGGAGATACCGTGCTAGGGAGAAGTTAAGAGTAGTTCTCAATTTTTGATTTATTTAAAATTTTATAACTAGAAATATTATAATATAAGTGGTTAATATTGTTTTTATTAAAAGTTTACTCAGTTATATTTATTGTACATTTTCAGTTCCGTATTTAAGGAGCCAAAAACAATGCATTAGTCATTATTATAGCTATTATTATCCAACTAATGGGGTGCGATATGTACTCAAATGATTAAATCTTACTCTGATTGCGCAAACAAGTTTCCAAAAGTACAATTTTGTGCTCACTTTGGAAAACTCGCGCTAACAATTTTCAACTCTATTTGAGTGTAATATGAATACTCTCAAGGTGTAACTAAATAACATCTATGTTTTCCACGTCGTTCCATTTTCCATAAATATGTAGTTGTTCGTTAAATTTAAAAATTGCACTCTTAACTCTTAAAAAAAACCGACATCGATCAAAATACTTCGTGAAAGATAATATTTCTATATTAAATCGTTAAAACATAAATACATATGAAATTGAAAAACGAGTATAATTCGACTCAAGTTTCATTTATTTTTTTTTTCTTTCGCCATCAGATATGGAAAACAAGCATAGGGTATTGAATAAAACATTTAATTTTCTACCGGACGCGAAAGGAACTTAAAAGCAAGGAATGAAAAACTGAAAAATTTCAGAAGATGTCTCACGAATTATTCTTATATTTATTCTTAGAGTAAGTAAATTAAACGGAAAATATGCGGGCAATTGTGTAATATATTTTGATTCCAATGTCATTTAATAAATATTTAACAATCAATTAACGTTCAATAGGCGATTGATCTAGAAAAGTCGAGTATATGTATATCACATTAAAAGTCCATATGTAAGTTCCAAAATTTAAGTTATGATTGTTTGATAGGGTATCAAAATACCAAATCTAACAATATCGTATCAAAATGTAAAGTGAAAAAAAAATAACTGGTGTAATTAGACATAAAATCACCAAATTTTTCAGTATCGTGTCAAATTTTGGAGACACGTTTGATAAAATTAGATTTATTAATTAATTTAATAAATTAGACGCGAATGAGATCTATGGTGTGTCTATCCGGCTGAAATCGGAGATTTAAACACTTTAGACTGTTATATCTCCGAAATCTCTCTATATAATATTGTCTAACGTGTTTAACGTATTTTTGCCTTTCCAGATGTCTAGTGACTGAGATAGCTGAATTTTTGCCATATATTGTACAGACTTCGGTATAGAACGCAGAAGGACCGTATTTTCGATTTTTTCTTAAGGATGGAGGAAATTGGGGGAGGGGGGGGGTCTAAAAGTTTTCCGGACCCTGTACAAGACCTAGAAAGCTAAATATTTGCACACTTATAGTGTCGAATACGGTATAGAAACTAACTGAGCCGGATTTTTTATTTATCCCCGTCGGATGCGGCAAAAATGGGGGGGGGGGGTTCAAACGGTCCTCTTAGACCCTCCAAAAGTCCCCTGGTGACCTAAAAGGTTAAACTTTGCACACTTATGATATCGATCATTATATAGAACTTAACTGCATCATCCGTTTATCCCCGGGGCTTAGGATATGGTTTACTTTTTAGATATTTCATAGTCTCCAGAAGAGTCCTGATGATGATCTATCTAACTGAATCTTTATACACATATGGTAACAGACATCTGACAGAACATAATGCTGTCTGATTTTCGAACCCGTCCCCGAGGAAATTATAGTTTATTTTTCAAGCTTTTCGGAACCCTCAAGTAGCCTCCCCGTGGCTTAGGAGACCAATGTCTATCTTTGCACATTTTTAGTATAGACAACTGGATCAAACCTAACTGAGTTGAATTTTCAATTTTTTACCCGGAGTGGACAAAACAGGAGATGGGGTCTGAAGTTTTCCCAGACGCCCCCTTTACCGAAGCCCACCAGGAATGTAAAAGGTCGCAAATCGACCCCAGGGCAGAAAACTATGCCAAGTTTTTATTGAGACAAATATTTTCGTCGCCAAGAACCGTATATTGTTAAGCAAAATACATATAAACAATTTTTACTTGTTATGCCGGAAATAGGGCACCATTTATGAATATACATAAATAATTTCAACGTTTTATTATTTTGAATCATTCAAAATAGTTTTTATGGGCCGAACGAGCGTACACTTTGCTGTGCTCATTTTCTCTTAAAATACCTTCTAAACTAAAAAAGATAGATATAAAAAGTAAAACAATAAAAATGTTCAGTTGAAAAATCACAGTTGAAAAATCAAGTCCATAGTTTGTTTTTATAAAACACCAATAGTTTTATAGTCTTAGCAAATTGAACATTTTCTGGTTTTAAAGCTTGTGGTGGAGTAAAATTTACATAAGTACAATACTATTACTTACCCACAGTATCCCCCAGTTGACCCTGAATATAGTATAGTTGGATCTGAATAGATCAAAAGTACATTGCGTTATACTAAAGAACTAGTCAAATTTGTGGCCAGTAACACATTTATTAAACACATCAATTATCAAACATTACTAATCATAATACAAATACACTACATTTAAAAATACCAAGCTTGACCTCAAGGGGGTGTACGGGATTATAAAATAAATGCTAATTCAAATTCTCATTAATTAAAATTCGAGTTGTCCAGTGAAGTTTTCCTAAAGTTTAAATTTACACTGATACTTAGATTCAGATTATCATATAATTATACATTACATCTCAATAGGAACAAATAAAACAATAATACCTCCGTCATAGATGAAATGGCTGGGAATTCCAAATAGATAACTGCAGTTCATAGTGAAAAGGGCTCGGGTATTCACGAAAACGCCGTTCATAAGGATACATGGTTTGTGGGAGATATCGCTGAATTCTGGATAATTACCAGTTCATAGTAAAGAGGGCTTCTGTATGCAAGGCATATACGGTTCACACGTGCCTACTGTCACAGGCGACCTTGCGGAGATTGGGGAAATGACTGCGCTATTTCCTCTGTCCAACTACCGGTTGATGTCGGAACCGGCAAAAGGTACCTGCGTGAGCCTAGATCCTGGTTATTCGCTTGCAATTCACAATGTCGCTAAGGGCCGATCTGCCTTTTGAATAGAGGCCCGGGAGGTAACGATAAAATCCAAAGTCTTTCGTGGCTGTCCGATTATAGTTAAGACAATCATCTGGATCAGTTCCAGTTTGTTCTGCGGAATGATGCGCTATCAACCTATTCCGGTAAACGAGCTAGCTCTACGATAGTAGATGATGCTCCAATATCTATTGCTGCGGATTCGGACTTCTGCTATCGGCTCTGATAACTTCCGTTGCCGAAAATAGCCGGGGTGCAGATTTCCCGATTACCGTAGACTGCAAGAGTTGTGAGCAGCTCGATCCGCAGTTGGGACGCGTTTTGCAAAACTGAGACCTACATTCTCTCTCGAAAAGAAAATTGGAATATGACTTTACATTTTAAAGTCGAGTCCCGTTAGATTTTGAAGAGGGAGGAACAAAACTGGGGTGAAAGTCACCTCGTCCTCTCATTCTTTATTTCACCTATGTGTGAGGAAAAGGCGGTTCCGACTCCGACCAAACTATTGGATTGCATAGTGACACTCATTTTTTATGCGTCCCAATAGAAATTGATGACAGGAGGGATTCCCACAGCCGCGAAGTCCCGGACCGGGCCCCAGTGTGAGTTTACACCTAACAGGGTCTATAAATTTCGAGAGATTTGTAGTTTTACAATTTGGCATTTGCTACGACATCTCTTTTATGAACATTTTACAACTCCTGTCACGTACCACTCAAACCATGGCGCCGAATCGTGAGCGATTGTGAAGTCTTCTAATTCCCGATTACAGCTAGCTGCTAAGCCGTGGCACACTCTCGGACACCAGCATATGAATAGACAATGACCCCGAAATGTCGTCATAAATTCAGACATTACACCTGCATGCAGCATCTAAATAACTCACAGTAATGAAATATAATAAAAATCACGACAACAAATACATACAACAAACAACTCTCAACTTCACCACACACTAAATTTTTTTTTATAAATGTACAGTAACCGAAGGTCACTCCTTTTATTTGATTGATAGAAAGCGTCCCATTGTTGCCATTGCAAAAACAGCAATCCCATCATTGCAAACGTTCATACGTTGCAACTGGAATGATTAACATGATTTACCTCCTAGATGTTAAGTTCAATATTTCAAGCTTTAAAACAGTATTACATATGACTTAACGAACTTCTTTTGTCCTTTCCGATCGTTTAATTACTATCCACTTGTTGTCGTTCCTGATTCATCAGTTGCATCAAGTTTTTTAGGTAGTCGGGTTGTTTTGAGTAAAAATCCGATATGTGACGTATGACAAATTTCCTTGGATATTTCTGGTGATTTGCCTGTCGTATAAGATTACTATTACTTTCCACTCTGTCAATTTCATTAGTTGTCAGTCTATTGTTTCTATATAAGTGGTTGATAAATATATACTTGTATATATATTAATATGAATTTTCGAGTTCCAACCGATATGAAAATACTATCATATATAGCAAATCATATATAGTTATCATATATAGTAAAATATATTGCTGTAATATCTGTTTCAATTATATTTAGATCAAGAAATTGTAAAATATTTGGATGTGGGTGCTTATTTTTAATTAAGGTAAGATCAGCTGGGTAAGAACTGAAATCTAGTCCTTGATAGAGGTCTTTTAAGCCTGCTATCACATCGTCCACATATCTTAAATACACGATATCATTATTGATGTGAGCGTGGGTTTCATAATGGTATAGATAAATATCTGTCCATATTGACAAGCATCCATATATATATATATATATATATATATAAAAGTAAATACATCATCAAATTGAAAAAGGGGGGAAGGTACAAATGAAAGGGGGAAAAGAAAGGAGAGTGTTTACAGGAACGACAGAAAAAAGGCCGGGGGGGATAGTGACCCCCCGTTCCCGGTTAAAGTACTTTTACTCTAGAAACACTCCCGGTGCCTCTGTCTTCCCGAAGCACTCCTCCGTCCGATGAAATCTATGAAACATCCCGAAGTATATACAGCAGTATAGGCAGCTTCGTTAGAAGGGGGAAGGAATTGAATTAATACCTTACACGTTTCAAAATTTTGACAATAAAAAGGGGAATTCATTTAAATAGTGTTTGGTGCAAGCCTAAGGCGGCAGTTGCTACTTTCATCAGTTTTTCATTCCTCTCCTTGTCGTACGCAGGATATTATTTTGAGGTTTGGGGAGTTCAGGGGGTTTTCCTCATGTCCTCATTTGTTTCTATTCAAGTTTGTAAATGACTAGCCAAAAAAAAAAAAAAGAGGCTGAACTTTGTTGAAAGTTGCCAAAAAAAACCAGCAAATACAAAAACTTTCTTGAGATCTCGAGAGTACGCGGCGCGTACTCTGTATTTTTCAAAATTTCTTGAAAGTACGCGGCGCATACAGCGCGTACTCTTTCGGGACAGCACCCGCATATAGCCTACATTGAATAATTGCTACTCTCCCCCTCTTTCATTCTTGTGGCCAACTCAGGGTATGAACAGCATTTACATTGTCATGTCGCCATTTTGTGCGCCATGAACTTTTGTGTTTTCTGAGAGAAAAACTCTCTTTTTCCTTTGTGCCTGTACCGTTGGTTCGTTAAGCCTTGTTAGGATTGCTTTTTCATTGAAAGCAGCGTTTTGTTCGGAGCAGCTGATCTGGAGGAAGATCGCTGTCTCCGTTTTGGAGTGACGTAGTATCTTTCGAGGAGAACTCTGTTGCTGCGCGCCTCTTGCCTGCCAATCAGGAAGCGGTTTTTTGGAGAAGCTTAGAACTTTTTTCGCTTCTCGGCTCTTCTCTCTTGGACGTCTGAGGATGTGAGGACGTGTGAACTTCTGTCTTAAGAGTTCAAGACAAAGCCTTGGCTGAAATGGCTAAATTTCGTCGATGGAACTTTTGTTTCTGATAAGAAACCTTCCCGGATCGAGAGAAGATGAAACTACAGATCCTGCAGAATGTCAAATTTTTCTTTTAAAAATTCTAAATTCCTTTTTTTTATTCTAGGAATCTACCGGTCTTCTGAACGAGCTGGCTATAAGCCTAATACCTTAAGCAGTTCTTTCTTGTTGACGGATTTTGCCTATATTGCTTTGGATTAATTGGGGAGTTGTCCTGGAGAACTTTTGACACCTTTCGGACCTGAAATTCTACAGTTTACCCGGGCCGGTACTCGAACTGTTCTTTTGAAACTTTCGATTTTCGCAATGTTCAACGCATGTATCGAGGTAACCCCTTTGACATAAATTCTGGAACTAGAGTTCCAAGTGAAGAATTATTAATTGAATTACTGATCGTTCAGGCACGCCAAGATTTAAGTAAACTAATTATGATTTCATTGCAGATATGGTGTTTTATTTAAATAATTTGAATACTGAAATAGATTGATGGCAAATTTACTTTTGATTTGCAATAAGTTTAATGATAAATAACTTAATAAATGAATATTTTATTTAATCAACAATTGTGTATTCATTCTAGCATTCTTTCATTTTTCTCATACCTTAATTGTTGTCATCTGGAATTGAATTCTTCCAGACTGGGAAATTCTTACAATAATGAAATAACCTGGGTTGTAAAAGAAACTAACCACTTTGAGTTGTCTTGTGATATTTGCTATCACGGTTGTTTTGTGTCGAGCGAAATCCCGCTCCCACAGCATTATGTGCAAATAGATATTATGCTTCATAACAAAGTTTACAATACTATTCCCTCGAAAACTGAAAATACTATCAATAAACAGTAAGCGAACACACTGCCCTTTAGAAGTCCCACAAGGATATATCATTATTTTGCATCGGGATCTTAGTTTTTGAAATACATAATGGTTGTAACTTGTATCAGATCCCATAAAATAAATGTCAAATTTGTATAGACTTGGCATTCGCTCGTAACTTTAAAAGAAATATTACGCTGTTTTCAATTACGTATCTTATCAAAGGATTCTATTATCTGTTGTGCCTGAAACAAATGACACTGAAAAAAAAAAGAATAAACTTATGGAATTTCATTGGAGTTTGATTTTACAATACATTATTCAGGAGAAGCCTTTTCTACGAAAATGTTTGTCTGTGTTTCACTGTGTCGTCGTCTGTTGCTGAATATAAACGTGTCGATAGCGGTGAAATTTGAAACAGAAGTACCTCATGTGCCCGTAATGTGCACCTGGTTGAGATTTTTAAAAATTCGAACGAGTTTAAGAGTTACGATCTTTTGACGCCCCAAATCATCATTTCCCATTATTTTGTCAACTGTAGTTTCTTTGCCACAGCAGACGATATTAAAAAGTAGGTGTAATTAAGTAGAGGTAGGTTGAGATTTTTAAAAATTCGAATGAGTTTAAGAGTTACGATTTTTTGACGCCCCAAATCATCATTTCCCATTATTTAGTCAACTGTAGTTTCTTTGCCACAGCAGACGATATTAAAAAGTAGGTGTAATTAAGTAGCAGACGATTTATCTCCCCGAAAAACAGCTGATTGTACACAGGTAATAACTTTTAACTATATCTTACAAGGTTACAAAATATACTAAGGGCAGGTATCATATACCAGCAATTAAATGCTTAATTAATTAAAAAAATATCATATTTTCAAGACACTGACTACCTATTCATTTTTACTAGTATCTTGCCAACTCAGCCAATTGAACGCTGATCAGCCTTTGTGGAAAATTCTGGAAAAACCACATGACTTGGAAAATTCTTAACTGTAAAATTCAAGAAGCTTCCAAAACTCTTTAAGTCGGCGATATTTTACAAAATTTGTCACAAAGTTCCCCAATTTTTTCGCCAAGGTCAATCGACCCGGACCTTCAAATAATAACAATGGATGTCCATAAATACGTTTCTCCTCGATGATAGTCAATATTCACTGCAAATACTTTATGTATTCGTAAGATATAAATCCTCTGTCGAAAACACGAATTCGAATTTTAATCTCAACACAATACTTTATTATTTATTATACTATACGTACCAGAAATATAATAAAAACTTCTGAAACTAAAATATTTGTCATGAATACTGTATCAATTTAAACTTCGATGCATATTATTTCCGTAGAAGATGATATTTAAAATGCAGTTTTGTGCCTCATTTAAAAGTTTATTATGAATCGCAACAAACGCAAGTTCTGTAATAAATTTTTCAAAACATTAATGTCACAAAATGCTAAGCAATATATTCGGAATTTCAATACATTTCCAAACAAAACATTATTCTTCAAAATCATTTCCCTCTTATAATGCGAGCTTTGGTGTTTCAGAAAACAAGAATATTTTACGCTGAAGCTGTTGTCTACCAGAAACATATATTACAAATCGAAGTCAAGCAAGATGCAGGAAAAGTCATATATATGAAAATTTTTCATTATAGAATTGCTCGGAATGTAGCTCATGTTTATATCACAAGAAATAAAATTGCGAAGTAGGTTGCACTTGACTTCTCCAATAGAATCAAATTTCTTCTGTATATGTTTATATTTACATTCACAGAAATGAAATGTGTTTCATTTATTGCGTAAAAATCTATATAATATGCACTGAACCAACTGAGTGATTCGATACGTATCAAAATTATCAAGCATTTCTACTGTAGCTAGAATTTTGGCTTTGTCGTTCGATCCATCTCAGCTTCCAGGTTAACGGAAAAATATAATACTTTGAAAATTCAAATTAGGGGTGACAAAAGAATCTAAAAGAAACTTGCATCCCTTTGCCCGAAATGATATTCTCTCGATGCCAATCGGAAAAATTAAATGACTAAACTATTTTATTCCGGGCGGGAATATGATTCAATATATTTTACATTAAACATGTCAATATAATTAGAAAATGGGCGCAATTTTTCCCTTAAATATGAAAGGGTTTTGGATATTCAGAAAAGTTATCAACAACTTTGATTAAGTGTGTAGGTGTCACAATAAATGCCCACAATCCGTCTTGATAGCGCGAAGTGTCTGTCTAATAATATACAAAGTCGAAGGAACTGTCTAATACAATAAAGTTGAAAGAACTGTCTAATAAAATAAAGTTGAAGGAACTGTCTAATAAAATAAAGTCGAAGGAACTGTCTAATAAACTAAAGTTGAAGGAACTGTCTAATAAACTAAAATTGAAGGAAATGTCTAATAAACTAAAGTTGAAAGAGCTGTCTAATAAATTAAAGTTGAAGGAACTGTCTAATAAACTAAAGTTGAAGGAACTCTCTACTAAACTAAAGTTGAAAGAGCTGTCTAATAAAACAAAGTTGAAGAAACTGTCTAATAAAATAAATCCGAAGGATCTGTCTAATAAACTAAAGTTGAAGGAACTGTCTAATAAATTAAAGTTGAGGGAACTGTCTAATAAACTAAAGTTGAAGGAACTGTCTAATAAAATAAAGTTGAAGGAACTGTCTAATAAAATAAAGTTGAATGAACTGTCTAATAAAGTAAAGTTGAAGGAACTGTCTAATAAAATAAAGTTGAAGGAACTGTCTAATAAACTAAAGTTGAAAAGACTGTCTAATAAAATAGAGTTGAAAGAACTGTAAATAAAATGAAGATGAAGGAACTGTCTAATAAAATAGAGTTGAAGGAATTGTTAATAAAATAAAGTTGAAGGAACTGTCTAATAAAATAAAGTCAAAGGAACTGTCTAATAAAATGGAGTTGAAGGAACTGTTAATAAAATAAAGTTGAAGGAACTGTCTAATAAAACAAAGTCGAAGGAACTATCTAATAAACTAAAGTTGAAGGAACTGTTAATAAAATAGCGTTGAAGAAACTGTCTAATAAAATAAAGTTGAAGGAACTGTCTAATAAAATAAAGTTGAAGGAACTGTCTAATAAAATAGAGTTGAAGGAACTGTAAATAAAATGAAGATGAAGGAACTGTCTAATAAAATAAAGTGGAAGGACCTGTCTAATAAAATAAAGTTGAAGGAACTGTCTAATAAAATAAAGTCGAAGGAACTGTCTAATACAATAGAGTTGAAGGAACTGTCTAATAAAATAAAGTTGAAGGAACTGTTTAATAAAATAAAGTCAAAGGAACTGTCTAATAAAATGGAGTTGAAGGAACTGTTAATAAAATAAAGTTGAAGGAACTGTAAATAAAATGAAGATGAAGGAACTGTCTAATAAAATAAAGTGGAAGGGCCTGTCTAATAAAATAAAGTTGAAGGAACTGTAATAAAATAGAGTTGAAGGAACTGTTAATAAAATAAAGTTGAAGGAACTGTCTAATAAAATAGAGTTGAAGGAACTGTAAATAAAATGAAGATGAAGGAACTGTCTAATAAAATAAAGTGGAAGGACCTGTCTAATAAACTAAAGTTGAAGGAACTGTCTAATAAAATAAAGTCGAAGGAACTGTCTAATACAATAGAGTTGAAGGAACTGTTAATAAAATAAAGTTGAAGGAACTGTCTAATAATATAAATTCGAAGGAACTATCTAATAAACTAAAGTTGAAGGAACTGTTAATAAAATAGCGTTGAAGAAACTGTCTAATAAAATAAAACTGAAGGAACGGTTTAATAATATACAAAGTTCCCTCATAAATCGTTGTGTAACACTTTAAATTTCGATTGAAGAAATCTAGACCTGGAAAATCAAGGTCTACTATTTGCAAAGCCAGGATGCGCTAACGATTGAGAAAGTTTGAAGCGCCTCTAGCGGAGAATGGAAGAAGTTAAAATTCCTATCTCGAAAACGAAGAAAGATAGCCGGCATTTTTAATTAAAAGTTGTACAGCGTTCTCTATTTAGTATGAAAAGACGTCTGTGGTTTGTACATAACATGTACACAGATGATAAAGATTGAGATTGATTTAAAGTGATAAAATCTCAAATGTTGCGTTATACAGAAGAAATTCTGAAAGAAATGGCAAGAAACACACACGGAAAAATAATAATTCGTGTAATAAGCTAATTTTAATGCAATTCAAATGATCATTTTTGCAGTAAAAATTCAATCTGTACTTCGTAATAATCAAATGTCGTAATAACCAATATTATACTCAAAAACATTTGTAAGCATGTTACTGAAAGTTTCAGGAAAATCAGTCGTCTGTATTGGGGAGTAAAGTTCCTAATAGTTATGACAATATAGATATAAAAATACAAAAATAACTCTTCGGCAGACGATAATTAGCTAAATATTTCATAAATGAAGTTGGAATTTTTATAAACGCCTGTAATTGTGACTCTTTTTATCAATTTGCCGAAATAATCAACAAAGTAGTTGAAAAAAAAGCAAAGTATGCAGAATGTTTTACAGTGAGATACACATAAGAAAATCCAATATCCATGTCTGTATGCCCAGCTTGACAACACATACGGCGACCCTAGCAAACAAATCAAGTGCAATATTGACAACTTGGTTACTTATGAGAAATGGTGATAATTTATATGCAACAACTCGGCAATTTGGTGGAAATTCCAAGTTGGCAATAATTTGATAGCTCTGATTTATTTTGAAATTCATTTAATAATCTCGTCTTTTTAAGGGGAATTATTAATTTAATATTTTTGATTCAAAGTAAAGTGAGTATCATTGCTCGTGAGGGAGATGCATTTTGTTAGGAGGTCGTATAGAATTTGGGGGTTTTACGGATGGTCTAGAAGGTCAGAAAGTAATTGCGTTTTGTTTAAGGTGTAGATATTATGTCTAGCCAAGGAGTCGTAGAGTAATTCATAATACTGATTTGCTGGGGTGGGTTTGCTAGGGAGGATAATTTGCGTAGGTTGGGGATTTTAGGAACATACGAGCTGATAATTATCTGATGGGAGGGAGTATTTCACATAATTCTACGCAAACCCCATCAAAATCAGGCTTAACCTAAAGTAATACAACAAATATACCCCAAAAAACAAATACGTTGGAATCGAGTTCTATTGCAGTACCAACCTGTATATGGGTCAAGTATGCATTTCTTGTGGACAACTGCGACGTTGAATTTGTAGACACTGTTCTTTAACTCGATTGGCACTTTGTTAATAATTAATAACTTATGTTGTTGTTGGTGTTGTTTCCAATCCCCTTGGTGTAGGAAAGCCTACACCAAGTCCAAAAGACCCTGCCGCAAAAGAGAATCACAGACAAATTCCTGCTCATCCGACAGCTGTCCCAAGGAGACGCCCATACAATCACGGAGGTGAGCAGCAGAAACAGGAAGGGAACAAGGACAGGCAGAAAAATATTTCTTCCCCTCCACGAATTTCATACTACGGTTAATAACTTATGAGTTGCTCAACGCAATCCTAAATTGCAACTATTCTAATGCAACTCTGAACTACTTAACACATAATACGATTTTTGGGGAATATAAACCATCACAGCAGTTACCGTTCTGTTGACTTTACTTAAACGGTTTTAGCAGTTTGAGATTTTTGTTTAGGTAAAGTCCTATCTTGGTTCACTATAATATGGCTTGAACTTCAGTTGTCTTCCAAAGTACCGCTGATCCTTATTTCAAATGAATCTTTATTTCAACAATTCTTCATTTCGTGCTTTTGGGCAGATCTCGTTGGAAATTGCCCTTCGTTTACTGGAATACTTCTTTGTTGGTCATTTCAATTTGCGTGATTTGATATTTAAATACCAAAATGATCTTTTCCTGGCAACTTTTCCTGGCCGATTCAGGACCAGTGACGCAGGAAAGAACGAAGAAAATACACAAGACGAGAAAACAAAGTTCATTACAATAAAGCATCACTGACGAAGGTCGGAGGGGTGCAGCTTCATATTTAGATTAGGACCCAGAAGGCGGAAGACTGACTTTATCCTCAAGAAACATTCATGCTTTACTCGGGATTCGAATCCGAGCCCACTAGACAGCAGACGAAGACGTTATCCACTTCACCGCCTGGGCAGCTGTTATTTCTTTCAGCTGATATACATAAGAAAAATCCAATATCTCTGTATGCTTGCCGATTCAGTGAAACATTTGTTGATGTTGACAAATTATTAGGTCAACTTGATGAAAAATTTGGCGCAGTATCCTCAACTTATTCACTTTATAGAAATATTGCTAAGTTTGCGATAATTCAATAACCCTGAAAACTAAATCTAATTTCTTTGGTAATCTCTCTCGCTCTGTGGACTTAATAACTTAATATTTATACCCATTCAGTAAACATTAAACTACAGCGAGTTTTAATGTTTACTGAATGGGTATAAATATTTACATCACAAAAAGTCAGCTAACCTATCGATTGAGAATTTTCAATTTTATTACAATCATACTATGCAATGTCCGTAAAGTAAATTTACAATCCAAAGTCAACACAACTCTTAAACTATATGTTGTGTACTCTTTAACAAGCTTCTTATTACCCAATGCCTCTCGCAACGAAGACAATTTTGCATATTTATGTAAACGCGCGCATTTAGTAATTGATCATCTTTATTATTTGTAAATATTATTGGCATATATGTTTATTTTCTCGTTTGCATTTATTTTGAGATCAAAGTTGCTTAGTTCGTTTATAACACAAAAATCCCGTACAAGACATAACACCTTCGTCGTGATGTAAATATTCTTTACCATAAATCATGAAGATGTTCAATTTATAAAGCGACGGTAAAATATTCTAATCAGACCACCCTTGCAAAAGTATCGCATAATTAATTTCTTAAATTGAACTGGGATAGTTAGGCGAAAATGAGTATCTTATACGGTCCCACTATATTATCTTTGTTTATTTAGAAGTCAAAGCGCTTACAAAATAATATGCAAATAAGCGCTGCAAACTTTTAGACGCATGAAGCGTAAGACATCAGACAAATTGCAAATTAAGGCATAATGAGACAGTATAAGTGTTACTAATCGCAGGAAAGTGCATATTTAACATACGTTGGACCTTAATATAGCATTATGTCAGGTAAGTATAAAGGGAGTTGCATTTAGTGCTGATTATTATGATCTGTAGTGATTCAGTTTATTTTAGACATTATTTTAAATAGTCTCTATTTGCTTGCGGTGTTAGTCTGTCAAAAAGATGATGACAGTAATCAGAATGAGGGAAAAACATAATTCGAGTACATCTCACTTTCCATCCAATCTTTCCAGAATCTTTCAAACTTGCATTTTATTTCTTTTTTAGGGTTGGCAACACTTGAGGGAACCTTATGACTGGAACCATAGCTGAAAATGGTTAGATTTCATAGATGCCCGTTATAAGTAGTTGTAGTCATTTTATGGCCAAATTTAACCATTTTGTGATGCAAAAGTTGCGAAAAATGGCTACATCATTTCTCTAAAAGCGCAGTGTCAGTACGACAAGGCACCAAATGCAACACCGAGACCTGAGAAAAAATTCATGTATACTAATTCGACCATTAGTCCAGTAACTTTAGCCGAAAAAAGGGTCTTTCTTCGGAATAACTTTAATCCAAGGTTTTTTTTCACACAGAGCTTTGTTATGTCATTCTAAGTGAGACCTCAAAAGTCCCCGACATTCTGCTGTACGCATCCCCCTTTTTTTAAGGGGGGGGGTGGAAAGGGGAAAAATCTTAACTTAGGTATATAGGCAAGTGGGGTATCGTTTACTATGTAGTTTTCACGCTGAATTGAATGAAAACAGAACCAAGTTGATACAATCAATAGTTTCTGAGTTAGAAGGGGTTTGTGCAAAATAAAAGACAACTTTTTCATATGTTTTGTTATGTCGAAGTCTCAGACATTCTATTGTACGCTTCCTAAGGCATTGTGGTTCCTTTAATGAGTGTGGCAATGGGCAGCTAGTGGGGGGAGGAAAGGTGGTCGGAATCTTGGAAACCGGTTTATCCGGTCTCCGCGCCCCGAATCCCCCTTCTTTTCCCCCCACCCTCCCAAAAGAATCGCCTGCCTTGAAGCGCCTCTCACTGCTCATCCTCAGTTTCTTGCCGTTCGCTTAATTGAGAAGTACTTTTGCTAAAATCTGTGTTCTGTTTCGAAAGTTCACGTGTTCCCTGGCGTGTGTTGAAGGCCCAGACCACACGACCAACCCAGGGGTTTATTCCCTGGCGTGTGTGTCGGGAATGAATGTGCTGTGTGTGATTTGTGGGGACGCTTTACTGGGTCTGTATGTGATTTGTGGGGACGCTTTACTGGGTCTGTGTGTGATTTGTGGGGACGCTTTACTGGGTCTGTGTGTGATTTGTGGGGATGCTTTACTGGGTCTGTGTGTGATTTGTGGGGACGCTTTACTGGGTCTGTGTGTGATTTGTGGGGACGCTTTACTGGGTCTGTGTGTGATTTGTGGGGACGCTTTACTGGGTCTGTGTGTGATTTGTGGGGACGATTTACTGGCTCTGTGTGTGATTTGTGGGGACGCTTTGCTGGGTCTGTGTGTGATTTGTGGGGACGCTTTACTGGGTCTGTGTGTGATTTGTGGGGACGCTTTACTGGGTAAGCGTATATTGTTTGTAAAGCGTGGGTTAGACAGCCGTATTGCCGCGACTAATGAGAGACAAGATGGAAAAATTTTATTATTCCAAAATAAAACTTCAATTGAAATTCACGTGGGATGCCGGAAGGACTATATTCGCAGTACAAGTATAGCAGCATTTAAAAGAAAACGCGATGTTGAGGAAGCAGCCTCGTCAGCTGGTCAAACGAAAACAAGAATGCGGTCGGCATCAGGATCATCATATTTTAATTTCAAAGAATTTTCCTTGTTTTGCGGAGACGAAGCTGTAGAGGATAAGGAAAAAAAGAAGCGGCAAAAGTTCCGAAAAAAAAAATTAAAATGGTTTCAACACTCGAACTTAAAAATACTGTGATGAACATGATACAAACAAGAAAGGATGATTGGGCGAAGGTTGTAAGACAGCGAATCATTTATGAAATTGATTTGGTCGCAACTGATGCCAGATATCATGATACTTGCTTTGTTAAATTATCAAAGAAAGCGTTCAGAGGCCCCTGCAGGCCGCCCTATAGACGAGGGTATAGTTCAGGCCATGGACAAGATTTTTTCGTTCATTGAGATTAGTGATGATTGTCAGTTTACCCTTTCTGAACTAAAAGATGTACTTGAGGATCTCAACTGGAAGCCTGATAACAAGACCATTAAGAAGAAGCTTGCTGAGCGATATGGTGATAAGCTTGTGATTACCAACAAAGAAAAAGGACCAACCATTCTGTGCTTTCGAGACACAAATTATGATATTTTATCTAAATCATGGTATGAAAAGAGGGGATCGGATCCAGAAAAAGAACGACTGAGAGTTGTAAAGCAGGCAGCTGAGATAATTCGTCAAGATATACGCTCTGCAGTATGTGAGGTGGATACTTATCCTCCCAGTACTAAATTGTTCTCTGATGTCAACGCCAGTGTGCCCAAGTCATTGCTCTTTGTAATAGAAGAAATTATCTTCAGAAATAGAAAAGGCACTATAGAACCTTTAAAAATGAAGTCTACTGCTATCTGTTATGCTATCATGTCTGCAGTTCGTCCCCGATCATTCATATCGCCCCTACTCCTTGGAGTATCCGTTCATTCCCATAGATACTTTGGTTCCAGACTTCTAATAGATATTTTGTCATGCTTAGAGTTCTGTGCTTCCTGTAAAGAAGCACTCCTATATGAATCCTCCAATGTACTGTATCATCAGCCTTCAGTTTCCACCCCCTGAAGAAGGATGTTTTATTCAGTACGTTGGGGACAATGCAGATCATAATGTTGCAACAATAGATGGTTTGAATACATTTCATTCCATGGAAATTATCAGAATTGTTGCTCCTCATGATAAAGTTAATGATTCCCTACAGACTGTACCAATGCTAAAAGGGATGCCAACTCCCTCGGAGCTAACCAAAAATACACAGATACCAATCAAATTTTACGAAAATTGTGGTGTGCAAAGACCGAAAAAAATTATTGTTGAAAAATTTGACTGCAGCCCAACAACCATATTCAGTCTCCGCAATTCAGATGTCTTGTGGATGTACGCCAAATATAAAGAACTACAGCAAATTCCTGGGTGGAGTGGGTTTATGGAGTTGTTGACAGAACATGAAGAGCACTACAAATCGCATGTCATGTACCTACCATTCAAAAACCATCCTCCAAGCAATTATGACACCATTTACAGCACACTGCTACACGTTCTCGAAGATGGTCTCAAATATGACCACACTATTTGTGTTGTTGTTGTTGAAACCCAGACCGTCCGACCTACCAGAAAGGTGTAAGGTAACTGTTTGGACGGTCGGGTAGTGCCACCCAATTTAGACCGGAACCCAGTGGGGGAGGCATCCACAGGGACCGTACCCTCCTTCCCCTACCACCAACCTCTCGGAAGGACTTTCGGACCCACATGTTTAACGTGATCGTACTCCGCATGAACACGGCGGCAGTTTTGGCAGTGGCTGGAATCGAACCCGGGCCTACCGAGTGCAACTCCAGCTCGCTAACCAATGGGCTACCGCGCCCCCACACTACTTGTGTGTAATAACGTTTGGTCAACCACTTTTCATTAAAGCAAGGGAAATCGTTGCTTCAGCCGATGAAAATTCACGAGTCTCCAAAATAATAGTGAGACTTAGAGTTTTTCATATGTGCATGTCCTTCCTCGGATCGATTGGCTTCATCATGGCAGGAAGTGGTCTCAAGGAAGTGATGAGGACTATTTACGCTTCTATTTCAGTTGACAAAATGTTGCCGGGCCATGCTTACTCTCGAGCTGTCAGAGCTCATACAATTTTGCAAAAAGCTCTATCTAAAATAATTTTCAGTGAACTGCCTTTGACCAGTGACGAACAAAAATTCATGGATACCTACTTTAAAGACGTTCATGAAACAACACCTTCATTTTTGGAGGTGGAAGGATTGAGGATCCTTAGTGATGTGAAAAGTAAATTTCAAGATAAATGTTCCAACTTGAGAGATAGAGGATTAACTTCAAAGTTATGGGTCCAGTATTTGGACATGGTGTTAATCCTCAAAGAGTTTATTAGGGCAGAGAGGATGGGAGATTGGAGGCCATATTTGACTGCAATGAAGATAATGTTTCCGTATTTCCATGCTGCAGGATATTTTTTGTACGCTAAAAGTGCCCAGTTGTTTATACAAGACATGGAAAAGTTGGAAAGCTCAATGTATGAGGACACCTTCATAAAGTTTACTGCTGATTTTATCACTATTAAGCGATCGGACAAATTTTTTTCTGGGACTTCAAGCGACATGATAATGGAACAGTCACTCATGAAGTCCTCAAAGATGCATGGAGGCTTCGTGCATGGAAGGAATACGAAACAGAGTGTTTTAACTAAGTTTATTTTTGGTTTGGTAAGTGCAAGCAACGTTACTGAAGGACTTGAAAAGTTTTGTGAGGTTTCCTTTGCAAGTGGAAAACAACATGTGGATGCACGGAAATCTCGAGTAAAGAGGGACCAAGAAGACGTTAGTAAAGTATCAGAGTGTTTTTGTGCCCACAACCCTTTCCCAAGGGTACAATTGATCATGTCCATTGCAACAGGGGTTACAGGTGATGTGGAAAAGATAAACTGCTGTGATGCACTAAACATTGGTGCAAGCATGATGGGAAAAAAGGTCGGCGACAATTTTCACGATGTAAAATATTCACGTGCTGATAGAGTTCTTTCTCTTCAAACAGTGAACAGTCATGTGGCAGTCCATGGTGTTACTGTGCCTGTCGATCCATTGATGTTGTTTCAAAGAATAAGTGTAATGAAAAGATCAGATGATGAGCTCCGTGAATGTTTGAAGTTTGAACTGGCTCCCTATTCAGTCGCCCTTTTCGATGAAATAGGAATGAGGAAAACAACCAAGTCATCCTTGTTCCACAGTTTTAATCCCATAGATGTTAATCCTGATTTTGGAATCGCGAAGCACGTTATTGATGGAGGGTACCTTCTTCATCGCGTGATCAAACGATTCTTCGTGGGTGATTTGGGACAAGTATGTGAAGTATGTCGAAAAGCACTACGGTCAAAGCACTGTCGTCATATTTGATGATTATACGAATCCTGAGAACAGTATCAAAACCATGGAGAAACTTCTGCGATGCTCCAAAGCAGCTTCAACGGAGATATTTTTTGATGAAAACATGACTGCAACCGTAAGCCAAGAAAAATTCCTCGCCAACGCAAAGAACAAAAGTAGGTTGATTTGTTTGCTTACTGAAAAATTTAAAGCCGTCAACATACGTGTCAAGCAAGCAAAGGATGATGTTGATGTCCTCATTGTTGAAACAGCACTCATGATTGCCAAAACTAATAAAAATGCTACTGTTATTGCTGGGGAAGATGTTGATATATTAGTAATCATATCAGCTCGAACTCCACCCAACTTGGAAGTTTTTTTCCTCAAGCCTGGAAAAGGCTAGGTGGAGCAGAAGATTTACTCTTCAACAAGTTTGGAAAGAAGTTATAATAAAGAGCACATTTTATTCCTGCATGCTTTCTCTGGCTGTGATGGAATATCTGCTATTTTCAGGAAAGGAAAATCAGCAGTTATGAAATTACTACAAAAACGTCCAGATTTACAAGATGCCATACAAATTTTCAGTCAAAGTAATGTTTCATATGCATTGATAACTGCGAATGGCATAACATTTTTTCTGGCCATTTATGGTGCTTCCTCAAAACAGAAGTCACTAGATGATTATCGGTTTTTACACTTCACCAAATCGGTCACGAAGAATAAAGCGGTGAATTTAAATACCTTGCCCCCCACTTCAAGCGCAGCACAGCAACATTTGTTTCGTGATTATTACCACGTACAAACATGGCTTGGTAATGACTTGAATCCTCAGGAATGGGGTTGGGTTATGAAAGACAATTTGTTGTTTCCGATTCGAACAACACAACTACCCGCCCCAGATTAGCTTTTGAACATGATTTTCTGTTCATGTTCTAAAGGTTGCGGCAATGCTTGCGGATGCCAAAAGATGGGGCTACATTGATCTCTAGCGTGCGGAAATTGTCATGGACAGTCCTGCTTTAATGTCGCACCAACAGAGGGAATCTCTGAAAGTGAAATCATCATTGGCACTGAAGAAATAGAAGTGACAGATGAGATTGACCAACAATAACTTTATAATGTAATTTCTATAATATAATTTTTATAATGTAATTTCTATAATGTAATGTATGTCTAATGTTCTAAGTATGATGTTTCTAATGTGCGTTTAGAGTTATAAGAAAATAAATTCTATTAAAAAATACTTGTACGTCGGTACGTGATACATTTGACTGTTTTTAACATAAAACCCCTTCTAACCCAGAAGCTATTGATTGTATCAACTTGGTTCTGTTTTCATTCGATTTAGCATGGAAAATACATAGAAAACGACCCACTTGCCTATATACCTAAGTTAAGGTTTTTCCCCCTTTACACCCCCTCTCTCCCCCAAAAGGGGGAAGCGTACAGCAGAATGTCGGGGACTTTTGAGGTCTCACTTAGAATGGCATAACAAAGCTCTGTGTGAAAAAAATCTTGGCTTAAAATTATTCCGAAGAAAAAAACTAAAGTTACTGGATTACATGTTAAATCCAAATATAAAATCCGATTTTCGAATTAACCCTAAAATCTGGAAAAATAGCCTCTTAAATTTTGAACTTTTTGATACTTTGGTGTTTCATAATCTCAGACCGAAGGTGTTGTCTCAACATGATGCATGGTCATGACACTTTAACGCCTGAAGAAATAAAAATAAAACTGAATTCAATTCATGCAGTTAGAGATCAGACCACCTCATTATTCAGCTGAAGAGAAAAGCTAGTATGGAGAGGTCATCCCATTTCGAAAATTCCGAATTTGAATATTTAAATCATGGAGTTAGAGAGACTTGCTTCCCGCTTTATATCCAAATTCACGTTTTAAACAATGCAATTAATGCAAACTTTGTTTATAGATAGATTGGTTGGAGCTGAATTGTATGACTCATATAAAGTTATATTTAGTCCATTTTCTTCCATGGTATGACCAGACATTGAGAACTTGAGATACACAGTTTTAGGTATTAAACTTGATAAATTGATTTGTTAGAGGATCTAGAGGAGCGTAATTAAGTCGGGTTATGTTAGTGGTTGGTATATTATATGCATGCTTTGATAGGGAGTTCTATAAGAAATAGTAACATTGAATGAGAAGGGTGTATGGCTCGTATGTGTCTGGGGATATTGGGAGAAGATGGGAGGACCAGGATTTGATGTCCTCCTCCCTTGTTTCTCATGCATGGCCCTGGTGCAGTTCGACGGATGTAGAGTACGAAACGGGTAGATTTTGCTGGTTTAATCATAGAAGAGCTAAGTTCTAAACTATCCCAACCGATTTTAAGAAATTAAACTAACTAGATATTTAGTTAAAAATGAGTATATTTCAGGATTTCATTATATCATCGTTGTTTATTCGGAGATCAAAGTGTTTATATTATAATATGCTAAAAAGCGCTGGAAAATTCTATACTCGTAAAGCGTAAAATATATTGCAAATTAAGGTATAGTGAGACTGCATAACTGTTTCTAAACGTAGAAAAGTAGATATTTCACATCAGATGGATTTAAGAAAAATATTATGTCAGGTAAGTATTAAGATTGCTGCATTTACTGTTGATTATGATCTATTATGCTTTGGCTTACTTTAGATACTAGGGGGCTCTCGCTACGCTTCGCCAGCACTTTCATGCTGCCTACTATGCAGACGTAATACGTCCATTGGGAACCTTCTTTTTTAAATGACATTCACCAACCCTTGAGCTTGTTCTGCTTGCTCTTTCAATCTGAATGGCGCACACTAGCCCCTAAGTGTCCATACTCGCTGGCACTCGTAGACTGCAGGGGCTCCTATTTCCATTGACTTCCGCTCAGTTACCTCCGCAACTTGCTCACGCTTGTTGAGTCGCTTCGCGAGCACTTTCGTGCCACCTGCTACTCAGGCATAATACACCCGTTCACCGGGGGTATAATGTCATTGATTTCTGTTTAGCTAATAATATTGTTGTAATCAATGATCCACTGTGTGGTCCAACATTCGTCTCACATTTAGGTAAAGGTTTTCCGGATTTATCACTTGTATCTTTCGGCTTCTTTGATACTATTCAAAATTTTGAGATCCTCCCGAGTGATCCATTTAGTGACCACCGTTATATTTAATTAACTATTAACCTTGATACCCCCTCGGACTGTTCCTTTTACTTAAAAACTGACTACAGCCTCGGAAAATTTTTATATAACTTAAACCCCTTATCAGTACTTTTAACCCTTTAATAGATAACATAAAAGATCCCTACAAATTAAATTACTTTCTAAACATCCTCATTGAAAAAAAGACCCAGAATTGTGCATTTACCTACATTAGAAAAAAGAAAATTAACAGTCGTCCTAAATTTAACTGGTGGGCTAAAGATTTAGCAAAATTCAGGAATTTCGTAACCGCTCTTTATAAACGTATTGGATTACTAGTGAGAAACTCTGCTTCCTCGAAAATCATCTCCGAGGCCAAAATTAAATATAAACTTTATCGAGCCAAATATAAAAAATCTGATGTGGCCAACACATGACTTTCCTTATATAATGCAATGAATTTACTACTTTTAGAGTAAAATAAATAGCTTTTTCTTCTAGTAGATACTAATATCCTTTCCAAGATATTGAATTTTCGACAATCAGTCGTCATTTTCATTGATTTAGCGTCATTTTTATCCATTTGGCGAGATTTTCATTAATTTGGCAACATTTCAAAAAAGCCGCCAAGTTGGCGACATTCCGCCAAATTCGTCGCCAAGATCTCGCCAAGCGTTATGCACTAAGAAAAAAGTTATTCTTACAAATGATAAATGACTATTGGCGTTCAAATACAAAAGTATTATTCAAAGTATATATTTTCATGAATGGAACGAGCTAGATTCACGAGAATGATGTCACTCAATTTATCGCATGGTATTACATATGAAAAGTGAACATGTTTCTCAATAGGAATTTTTTTTTTTTATGTTACTTTTTCATAATTTTTTTGAAAAATGTACAATATCTCGAGAACGGTTCACGTTAGCGTTCTAAAATTTATGCCAATCGCTTTCTAATGAAAAATTACATAAGAAATGTCTATTTACGTAACTTTATTAGAGGTTTTGATTTTTTGATAATTTTTTCGAAATTTTATTCGAAAATTTAGGGGGGTTTTGAACATTCGATTGCGTATAAAAACAATAGGCTTCCAGTGTTTACGGATTGTGATTTTTGTACCAAATTTGGTTCGAATCGGTCTATTCGTTCGTCAGTTATCGTCTCCACAGACTCACTGACACACACACACATACTTTCACACACACACACACACACACACACACACACACATACACACACACACAGACATCACTTCAAAAATGTTTGATTCGTGATCAGGGATGCTTGAAACGTGCTCTCCCGTCGAAAACTCGAATTCGAATTTTCGACCCCGTCACAATACTTTCCTTATACATTATGTACTACTATAAGGAAAGTAAAAATTAATAAATAAATCAAAATCTGAATCCTGGAAAAATTTCTGTACTAATTGCTCTTCTAAATTCTGCTCACATTTTAATTTCGCATTTCAAAAACTTAAAAAATTTAACAATATAAATTTACAATTTCCTGATGATATTAACTTAAATTATCCTTCTAAAATTAAACGTCTTTTGGATCACTGTTTTAAAGACGATCCTACTTTCACCTCCTTCCCCTGTTTATCGGTTCCTTCTGATGGCTTGGGTTTGGTTTCGGATGGGGAACTCTCATTGGTCTTTAACAGCCTACCTAATGGTAAAGCCCCTGGACTAGATCACCTAGATTTCAAAATTTGGCAAACCATTTATAATTCCTCCCCCTTCCTTCTTTCTAAAATTGTAAATCTCTGTTTTAAATTTTGTTACTTCCCTGCCTGCAATGATATTTCCTGATGATATTTCCAAGATATTGAATTTTCGACATTAGTCGTCATTTTCATTTATTTAGTGTCATTTTTATCCATTTGGCGAGATATTCGTAAATTTGGCAACATTTCAAAAAGTCGCCAAGTTGGCGACATTTCGCCAAATTCGTCGCCAAAATCTCGCCAAGCGTTATGGATGAAGAAATAAGTTGTTTTTCAGCACACAAATGACTATTGGCTTTCAAATACAAAAGTATCACTCAAAGTATATTTTTCCATGAATGGAACGAGCTAGATCCACGAGAATGATGTCACTCTATTTATCGTATGGTATTACATATGAAAAGTGAACAAGTTTCTCAATAGGAAATATTTTTTTTCATTTTATATGACTTTTTGAAAATTTTTTTGAAAAATGTGCAATATCTCGAGAACGGTTTGTGTTAGCATTCTAAAATTTATGCCAATCGTTTTCTAATGAAAAATTAAATAAGAAATGTCTATTTGCGTAACTTTATTAGTGGTTTTGAATTTTTGATGATTTTTTCAAAATTTTATTCGAGAATTTAGGGGGGTTCTGAACATTCGATTGCGCATAAAAACAATAGACTTCCAGTGTTTACGGATTGTGATTTTTGTACCAAATTTGGCTCGAATCGGTCCATTCGTTCGTCAGTTATCGCCTCCACAGGCTCACTGACACACACACACACACACACACATACTTTCACACACACACACACACACACACACACACACACATACTTTCACACACACACACACACAACACACACACACACACACACACACACACACACATCACTTCAAAAATGTTTGAATCGTGATCAGGTATGCTTGAAACGTGCTTTCCCGTCGGAAACTCGATTTCGAATTTTTGACCCCGTCACAATACTTTCCTTATACATTATGTATATAAGGAAAGTAATATCATTGAGTAAAATTTTTACCCCTTTTAATTAGGACGAAAGAAATGTACTTAGTGCATTTTGATGAGATATTCCAATTGTTGTTGGATATTCTTTGTTTGACTGAAAGTGACCAGCAAAAAATAAATTATTCAGAATTAAATGATAATTAATTTCAATTGGTGTTTACTTTTTTATTGATGTCCACCATTTTTTGACGATACCCCTATTTACTTTCATAGGAAGTACAGTATTAATATATGAATTTCGGGTAAAATAGAATAAATCAAGGATTTGATTTATTTTATCTCAGTGAATGGAATCTATTACCCTAATGAGGCACGAGGAAAATTTTACTAAATGAATTTTTACTTCACCATACGTCGTATTGTTTTCGTGAAAATTTTCGATTTCGAGATTTCAATAACAATGTCTGTTTTAAGAAATTCTGAACACGTTTTGACTATTTTTGGAGCGACGTCCGTCTGTCTGATGTACTTGATTTCTAGTGTACGCAATAGCAGTCACAAATATTAACAGATTTTCATGAAACTTTATATACAGCTGCGTTATCAAAAAATCTGGAACTGGATAGAATTTTTCTGACTTCAGGCAAAAACTTCGAAATTTGTTCAAAATTATATATTTTTTTATATTTTTTTTTATTTTTATATTTTATATACAAAATTATATATTGCAGCATAGGAAAAAAATTTGACACAAACACGCATAAAAGGGTGTATTTATGGCTTAATGATCCCAAGGCCTAAAAGTTTCAACCATTGTTGTGAAAAGTAGCCGCCTTAATCTTTTTTTTGCTCGTTACGTCATTAGTTCCCTTGGGGGACAAGTTACTCCCCACTCCGAGGGTATATTATCAAGTATGGTATCAAGCAAAAGATTTTCCCAAGCCCTTTAATGTGAATGGTAACACGATGTAGTTCTAATAAGTTGGACCGACAATACCAATTTCTACTGTCCTTATATACATAATGTATAAGGAAAGTATTGTGACGGGGTCGAAAATTCAAATTTGAGTTTTCGACGGGAGAGCACGTTTCAAGCATCCCTGATCACGAATCAAACATTTTTGAAGTGATGTCTGTGTGTGTGTGTGTGTCAGTGAGTCTGTGGAGACGATAACTGACGAACGAATGGACCGATTTGAACGAAATTTGATACAAAAATCACAATCCGTAAACACTGGAAGCCTATTGTTTTTATACGCAATCGAATGTTCAGAACCCCCTTAAATTTTTGAGTGAAATTTTAAAAAAATCGTCAAAAAATCAAAACCGCTAATAATGTTACGCAAATAGACATTTCTTATGTAATTTTTCATTAGAAAACGATTGACATAAATTTTAGAGCGCTAACATGAACAGTTCTCGAGATATTGCACATTTTTCAATAAAATTATCAAAAAGTTATATAAAATAAAAAAAATATATATTTCCTATTGAGAAACATGTTCACTTTTCATATGTAACACTATGCGATAAATTGGGTGACATTATTCTCGTGGATCTAGCTGGCTCCATTCGTGAAAAAAGATACTTTGAGTAATACATTTGTATTTGAACTGCAATAGTCATTTATCTGGTGTAAGAATAACTTATTTCTCCGTCCATAACGCTTGGCGAGATTTTGGCGACGAATTTAGCGGAATGTCGTCAACTTGGCAACGTTTTTAATTGTTGCCAAATTAACAAAAATCTCGCCAAGTGGATGAAAATGACGCTAAATCAATGAAAATGATGACTCATTGAAGAAAATTAAATATTTTGGAACGAATATAAGTATCTACTAAAAGAATAACATTTTTTTGACTATAAAAGGAGTAAATTCATTGCATTATATAAGAAAAGTCATGTGTTGCCCACATCAGATTTTTTTTATAAAATTTGGAGAAAAAAAATGAATTCTGGTATGAGAAAGTAAAGTTGAGTCACACTCCAAGTAATTTTTATTGGGATGAGGGGATGGGGGGGGGGGGGGTACAGCATAAAAATTTTCATTTTACATTTTTATGAAATTATTAGTTCCCGAGGGGAGCCTTATATAGCTAAATTCTTCCCTGTTTGCTGATAAATTTTTCATATTTCATTTTACTTCTATAACCAACCGTTCATTTTATATTCATTTCGGACATTCATCCTGAAACATCCTGCAGTGTCAACTGGTCTGTCGGTGATTCACGGTATTGATTTTAATCCCTGTTGCGTCATGCGTTAGCCTTTCCCCAAAATTAAAATTTTGTGTCAAATTATCTGAGATTTTTACCCAGAAAATACGCATATCTTGCAAATTGATTAGAAACTATCGTGGATACGTTTCTATTTGGAATAAATATGGTTGCGAGCTGGACCTATTTCGGGACACATAAATACTCGGAATAATGATTGCTGTTCAATCGATCATCCACTGTGACCGGCAGTTGTTGTTCCAGTATGCCCCGCGGGATAGTTATTACGTACGAAACTACGATATCAAAAGCTATGCCACAAATTAATACATCGCTACCCGGAAGGCCTGAAATAACGAAGACTTGCTGCTCTGCCGACAGGGTATTTGCGTTTTGAAATTTGGATTATAAATGCGCGCACATATGGGACAAGTTTCGAAAAGAATCCTATGCTTCTAAAATTCATTAGGAGGAATGAGAAAGGTCAAAAGAGAGAATAAATTATTAAAGAAAATTTCGCGTTCAATAAAGATTTTTATAAAATGGTTATTTAAAAAAAAACATTTATTAAATGCATTTATTCACCGATGTATTGATCTTACTAAAAGCTGTCGAAAGGAATGTTTTCAATCTTTAGAACTATATACAAACAGCAAGCATAAACGTTGGACTGGTTTCATTTCTATTTAGACGCATCAGCGAAAAGTAATTGAAACGATATTAAGGGATTATGCTTTTTAGCCCTAAAAGCAAGTCATTAAACGTCTCGTGATCGTTGAGCCATATATAAACCCTTTTATGCATGGATGTTGTTGTTGTTGACACGCAGACCGTCCGACCTACCAGAAAGGTGTAAGGTAACTGTTTGGATGGACGGGAAGTGCCACCTAATTTAGACCGGAACCCAATGGGGGAGGCATCCACAGAGACAGTACCCCCCCTTCCCTTACCACCAACCTCTCGGAAGGACTTACGGACCCACATGTTCAACGTGATCGTACTCCGTTATGCATGGATGTGTCAAACTTTTTCGTATGCTGCCATGTTAAAAAAATATATAATTCCGAATAAATTTCGAAGTTTTTGCTCGAAGTTAAAAAAAATTCTATCTAGTTCTAGATTTTTTGATAACACAGCTGACTATAAAGTTTCAAGAAAATCCATTAGTATTTGTGACTGATATTGCGTACTCAAGAAATCGTGCATATCAGACAGACGGACGTTGCTCCAAAATTAGTCAAAACGTGTTCAGGGAGTCTCAAAATCTTCACGATCCTTAGAACATGGTTTTTCTTTTTTCTTGTTATTCGCCAGCAAGAATATATTTATTACCACAATGGTCATAGAGAAAATAATACTCGATGATTAAAGCGATGATTTTAAAATTTTCTAAAGAGGAAGTTGCCAATACTTTTTTTAATTCATTCTCAATAATTTTTCAAGATTTTTGTTTTAAATTAAAATACATATTTCGTTCATCTCCTCGCTTATTTAATGGCTCCTTACCGCTAAACAAGGTGTTCAAAAGGTCCATAGGTGGTGAACGGGATATCTAGTTATACATTTGTTATGTATTTGACTTATATGGAACGCCTTGTTGTGGGATAAAATATGCTATACCCTTATTTACGGTCTTGTTTTTACTTTCCCTGCGATACATGGTAATGTATAGGGAAAGTATTGGAATCATGCCGAAAATCGCAACTCGAGTTTTCGACGGATCTACACGTTTCGAGACCTCTAGATTACGAAAAAACCAATTTTAGCGTGACGTCTGTGTGTGTGTGTCTGTGTGTCTGTCTGTGCAGATTTTGTATCCACTCTAACTAAAAAACTAATGGACCGAACTTCACAAAATTTTGTAGGTAAGTCACTTGTGGGCGGGGCTGGTGCTGATTAGTTTTGGGTACGATTCGGAATAAAAGAACAAGCCTTTTTTGTGAAATGGCCCGCAAAAACTTGTATCCACTGTAGCTGAAGAACTAATGGACCGAATTTCTAAAAATTCGGTAGATAAGTCACGTATAGGTCACCCTGGTGCTGATTAGATTTTGGTACGATTCAGAAAAAAATAACCTGCCTTTTTTTGCAGAATGGCCCGCAAAAATCGTCCAAATCTAAATTAAAGAACTACGCATGCTCAAATATATCCATTAAATACTTGTTTATTACGTAATTTTTAGCGAAGAAAAGAATAAGACCAACCCCATTACATTAGGACTAGCCGTTCTCGAGATATTTTAGTTTTTCGTATTTTCTCTACTCCACCTTTGAAAATAAGTCCGGTTACCGAATGAGAACGAAAATTGAATTAAAAGTGAAATAAATTTAATTAAAATAAAGAGAACATGGATATACTACAGGGAAAGTCATGTGCTGCCCACATCAGATTTTTACTTTCCCTGCAATACATGGTAATGTATAGGGAAAATATTGGAATCATATCGAAAATCGCAACTCGAGTTTTCGACGGATCTACACGTTTCGAGACCTCTAGAATACGAAAAAACTACTTTTAGCGTGACGTCTGTGTGTGTGTCTGTGTGTGTGTGTGTGTGTGTCTGTCTGTCTGTGTGTCTGTCTGTCTGTGCAATGTATGTATCCACTCTAACTCAAAAACTAATGGACTGAATTTCATAAAATTTGGTAGATAAGTCACTTGTATGTGACCTTGGTGCTGATTAGTTTTGGGTACTATTTGGAATAAACCAACCCGTCTTTTTTTCCGAAATGGCCCTCAAAAATTGCCTGTATCCCATGTAACTGAAAAACTAATTGATCAAATTTCACAAAATTTGGTACATAAGTCACTTGTAGGTCACCCTGGTGCTGATTAGATTTTGATACGATTCGGAAAAGGACAACCTGCCTTTTTTGCGAAATGGCCCGCAAAAATTGTATATTTCCACTCTAACTCAACTAATCGACTAAATTTCTTAAAATTCGGTAGATAAGTCACTTATGGTCGACCCTGGTACTGATTAGATTTTGGTACGATTCGGAAAAGAACAACCTGCCTTTTTTAACGAAATGGTCCGCAAAATTATATATTTCTACTCTAAAGCATCTAATCGACTAAATTTCATAAAATTTGGTAGATAAGTCACTTGTGGTCAACCCTGGTGCTGATTAGATTTTGGTACTATTCGGGAAAGAACAACCTGCCTTTTTTCGAAAATGGCCCGCAAAAATTTCATGTATACACAGTAGCTAAAATACTATTTGACCCAATCTCACAAAAATTGGTAGATAAGTTACTTGTGGGATACTCTGCTGTTGATTAGATTTTGGTACAATTCGGAGAACAACAACCCGCCTTTTTTTACGAAATGGCCCGCAAAAATCGCCAAAATCGAAAAAAAAGACTATATATGCTCAAATATATCAAATGATATGTTCAAATGCTCAATAATAGATCAAATGCTGATATGTCAGTGCTCACGACAATCAAACTCATCAATGCTCATCATGACAATCAATGCTCATGACATGATCAAATGTTCATGATAGATCAAATGCTCAAATATGTCAAACGCAATTTTTGACGAGAATAAAGAATATAACACACTCCATTATACTTTAGGACTAACCGTTCTCAAGATATTTGAGATTTCTTGCATTTTTGTTACGCCGATTTCGGGAAAATGTCCAATTATCAAATAAAAACAAAAATTGAATTAAAAATGCAAATTTAGTGTTATTTGGTGCAATAAAACTCAATCTAACGAAATATTAAAGAAATAAAGAAAATATAAAATTGACTCTGTAGGGAAAGTCTTGGGCTGCCCACATCAGATTTTTACTTTCCATGCAATATACAATAGAGGAAGTATTGGAATCATACCAAAAATTGCATTTCGAGTTTTTAACGGATCTACGCGTTTCGAGACCTCTAGAATACGAAAAAGCTATTTATAGCCTGACGTGTGTGTCGGTCTGTGTGTCTGTGTATCTGTCTGTCTGTGCAGATTTTATATCCACCCTAACTAAAAAACTAATTGACCGAATTTCATAAAATTTGGTAGATAAGTTAGTTGTGGGCGAATCTGGTGTTGATTTGTTTTGGGTACGATTCGGGATAAAAGAACCCGCCTTTTTTTGCGAAATGGCCCGCAAAAGCCTGTATCCATGCTAGCTAAAAAATTAATGCAACGAATTTCACAAATTTCGGTAGATAAATTGCCAGTGAGTCACCCTGGTGCTGATTAGATTTTGGTACGATTCGAAAAAAATAACCTCCCGTTTTTTGCAAAATGGCCTGTAACAATCGTCAAAATATAAAATAAAAAACTACGTATGTTTAAATATATTCATTAAATGCTTGTTTTATACGTAATTCTTAACAAAGAAAAAAAGAATACCAACCCCATTACATTAGGACCAGCCGTTCTCGAGATATTTTATTTTTTTCGTATTTTCTCTACGCCAACTTTGAAAATAAGTTCATTTACCAAATGAGAACGAAAATTGAATTAAAAGTGAATCAAATTTAATTAAAATAAAGAGAACGTGGATATAAGTCTGCAGGGAAAATCACGTGCTGCCCATATCAGATTTTTAATGTTTGTTATATGCACTTTTTGTTTCCTTTGCAATTATAGGCTATTAGCTATTAAATTCGTCCTATGACAATCATTAAAAAATAAGTAAAAAAATCGGCAGTAGCTGCAGTCCGATGAACCCGGAATGATTTTGCCTGAATAACATTTTTTTTGTAGCCTCTTTAAGACGATTTCAAAATAGTTCAAAACCTTGAAATAACGAAATTGTAACTGCTTTATATTAGAATTAATAATCTGATATTCAAAATATATCTTTATAGCTTATTACTTATATATCTTTAAATGGTTTTTGAAGGATTACAAATTACTTCTTATATTTCATAGCTAGCGCATTCAGTTTCTGAGACACTCTCATTTCAAACTTGTAAAACGAAACTTTTTCAATCTTCTTCAAGTTGACAAGATGATTTCTCACAAACTATAACTATGTACAAACAAATTATTTATCTAGAATGGAGACTAAATTTCCTTCCAAACATTTTTGTCGCTTTCTGTTTATATATATATATATATATCTGTTATAATTCAGAAGATATTTCAACTGAAATTTAACGCAGTGAAGCAAAATCTCGCTCGGATTAATACTTATTAATTTTTCCGATAATAAAAAGCTCAAAATATTAAAATATTGAAATGTTTTATATATTCATAAATAGAACTTTACTCACAACAAAACAAGTATAAAATTGGTTACATTTTATATATTGCCTTCGGAGATATAAACGTCCAAAGTGCTTAAAATTTTCTTAAAAATGTCATTACAACGCATTCTATGTGACTTTACATCATCATCAATGCTGATTTGCATGTAACTTGGTAAATGCCCAGTTGCTCTTATTAAAATAAAGAAATTATATTGAAATAATCATAAAAGAAAAGTAATTTATGTGGTCCGGAATTTATAAATATTGTTGTTTGTCGGCCTATAGAGATTCGAAAAATTGTGCAAAGTAGTAAGTTTGCTTTTTGCTATTACAGGTATCGCCTATTGCAAGCAAAGAGCGCCATGATAAGTTAGGCACTTGTTAATAGATGTTGTTTGAAATAGTAGCGTGAGCCTTATTACAGTCTTATACAATAAAGTACAGTATAGAGAAAGTATGGTTTGAACGATTTTTTTTTTATTTAGATACTTTGCTGCAAATATATGTTTTAGGAACTCCTGAACACGTTTTGACTATTTTTAGAGTAATATCTATCCGTAGTTGATTTCTTGTATAGCTGTCACAAATATTAATGGATTTTCATGAAACCTTATATCTAACTATATCATTAACAAACCTAGTACTTGATAGAATTTTTTGAAATTCGAGAGAAAACGTTAAAATGTATCCGAAATTTTATATTTTCTTAACATGACAGCATAAGAAAAAATATGGCATAATTATGCAGTACAGGAGTTATTTATGGCTCGATGATTAAGAAACTGTAGTGAAAAGTAGCTGCGATACAATTTTTGTGTACGTGACATTATTAGCCTCCTCGGTGGGACAAGTTACTGCTCCCTGGTGGTCATATTGTCAAACATGGTATCAATCGAAATATTTTTTTAAGCCTTTTAAAATGACGGGTGACATACTATAGTTGTGATCATTTGGAACAATGCTACAGAGTTTTCATAATTTTTCTTGCAAATTGTGTAAATAAATATACTGGGTGTCCAGTGCTATCGGTGCTCAATGGTTATTTCCGCAACCGTTAGTCAAAGAAAAATACTTTCAATTGTAAAAATGTTTTAAATTTCAAAATCTATTATCTTAGAAACAGTTTAAATCAATAAATGCATTTCTGAAAGAAATACGAAATAGAAATTTTTATACGGTCCCCCGGTCCTACCAATTATATTTAGGAAAATCATCCTCATACAATTTCATGCAAAATAAAAACAATCTGCCTTTTACAATCAAAATTCCCGGAGTTATGAAGCATTAAACTTTATGACTCAAGTCGCTTTTCCAAGCATAAAAATGTCCCGTTTCAGGCAACCAACCAATCAGGGACCGCATTGACCATTTCTCCAAGCAACCGACCAATCAGGGACCGTATTGACCATTTCTCCAAGCAACCGACCAATCAGGGACCGTATTGATCATTTCTCTAAGCAACCGACCAATCAGGGACCGTATTGACCATTTCTCTAAGCAACCGACCAATCAGGGACCGTATTGACCATTTCTCAGCACAAAAAAGGGCTCCAACTTTAAACAACTGTAAGAAGTCAGCCAATTTTGATCTTAGAAAGATGATTTTTTTTAAATTTTGCATGGAATTGTATGAGGATGATTTTCCTAAATATAATTGGTAGAACCGGGGGACTGTATAAAAATTTATATTTCATATTTCTTTCAGAAATGCATTTATTGATTTAAACTGTTTCTAAGATAATAGATTTTAAAATTTAAAACATTTTTGCAATTGGAAGGGTATCTCTGAGATTAACGGTTGAGGAAATAGCCATTGGTCACCGATAGCACTGGACACCCTGTATAAATAAATAAATCATAAGCTACTTAAAAATTTATTCTGCTATGAGAAAATCGAGTGGAGTCCCTCTCCAGTTAATTTTGAAATAGTGATTTTGTTAAGAAAACATTCAGGGTTCTTAGAAAAGTACTTAAGCTCCCCAATAACTTTGTAACACAATGTCCATGAATGTGCACGTTAGGTCTATCTATAGTAAAATGACCACGCCCAATCGAATAAAAGTGATTGCATTGCTTTCAGCAGGTAAGTAAAGTTAAGTTAGGATATTGAACTCCACCACAAAGCGATATAGACGGAAAAATAAAAACCAATTACAAAATTATAGTGCATTGCCTAATCAGTGGGAATCAACAGCATGATAGAACGAACGCGTATATTGATGGAAATAAATACCTGTTAAAAAGCTGCATTAGAGTCTCTAACTCGGTGACACCTGCAACGCTTATGAAAATACAGTCGTATTCTTTCTGGAATTTAAATGTACATTGTCTCAGACGGAGGGAATTTTAAACTGGTTCTATATTAGATGTCTGTTCATGTAAGTGTTCTTTATTGTACCATTCCTGAAAAGGGCAGCAATACACCAAACATTTTATTGTGTAAAATAAATGCATTCTGTAACAGTTTTATTGCCGTTCTTTATCATTCGGTTATGTTTTACACCTTAATCTAATGTTCTTTTCACTAGATTAAGATGCTGAAATAATTTATTTTTGTAAAATTCAAAATTAACTTAAATTTATAAATAATAAACTTATTGATAAGTTTAAGTTAATTTAAATTAACTTAAATTTTCTGATAATTAATATTTAATTAATTATTAGAAAATAATTATTCTAATAATTAATTATTTTCTTTTAATATTAATTAATCTCCAGTTTTCTTTAAAATCAAATATTAATTTAAATTTTCTTTTCAATTTAATTAATTATTTTTCTTTTTCGTCTGCCTTGCTTTATTGCCGAGTTTGCCATACTAACTTTTTAAATTATTAATTATCCACTTGGGGAGAAGAAATTCCTTTTATTTGATCGGGCATGACCACTTTAATATAGATTGATAGAAGGTGCATATTCAAGGATATTTCCTTACAGAATTATTGGTGTGTTTAATAACTTTCCTAAGAAACGTGAACATTAATTCAATTTAAACATGTGGCACAAAGGTTAAAATATCATGCAAAGGGTGTAAGTGATGTAATACATTTTATGATTCAGTTTAATACAAAGTAGTCTCTGTTTTCAAAGCTCTTTTCAATGGTCTTTGAAGAAGTAAAGAAAAAAAATCAGGAATCAGCCACAGAAAAGGCCGAAGCTGACTGATACATTATTAAATCTGTTTGAAGATTCCACTTTGAAAGGCTCCTTTAAAAAGCCTGCTTTTCAAATGCACTTCGGGAAGTTCTCCCTAGAGGGTTGGAAATTTACTACCTACCTATAACATTTTATAGATAGTTCTCTTGCAGTACATTAAATGAATTCTGCTGAATAAAAGAATAAGTGCTTTTGAAGAGCAAAATGGTTTTATTGTAGATTTCCGTACACTGAAAAAAAGTTTCCTGAAATTTCTTTGCAGAAAGGAAAAATTTGGAAAAAAACATGTATTCTTTTAGGAAACATAAATTTATCAGAGGCAAGAAATCTCTTAGCAAGTGATTTCGCAAACAAAAATATACTATTAATAGAGAATTTCTACCACCTACAAAGCCAATCTGGTTACTCTCTGGTTAGTGATGGTCTACTCTCTTTCGGTTCTATTGGCGTTAGATTTCATCCCTTGGTACGAGTAAATAGAGTAGTATCATAAAGGCAGTCTACGGGTTAAATAAGACAGGTTGACGCAACCGCCATTTTGATTCCAACCGGTCCAGCCAGTAATCGCCTGTCTCTGCTATTTCAATGGCGCGCACATGTTACATAGCTGACGTTTCATACGTAATCTAGCTGTAAAGTAGGTACGTCTGCTTCAAAAAAATTCTACCATTAATTTAAGGAAGTCGTCTAGAATGTTTGTTTTTAGATCCCAAGAAAAGGATGAGTAAGTAACTCTGTTTTAGACATGTACGGTCACCGCCTCAACTGGGAGTCAAGATGGCCGCTGTTGCGCCAGCCTGTATATTTAGGAGCCTTAGGGTGAACAATCCTGTGTACGTAAGTAGCGGCTTTTCATCTGCTTCTATAGTCATAGTTCTGATCAGCACGAGAAACGATTCACTTTGTAAAGCAATAGTCTAGGCAAAATGTAAGAATATGCAATGTGTAAATCTCTCGATAATAAAAAACAGGAAAGATTAATCATACATAAAGCAGTGATTATGAAAGACTTTCCAACTGAAGTGAAATTTTACTTTAACAACTCTAAAATGCGACAAATGCAGCGGGAATATTTTTAAACTATCACAGTACTACAATAAGTTATTTTACTTGGAAACTTTAAACCGTAGAAGCAAAAGTAAGGAGATAAAACTTCATATTAAGAAAGCGCAAATATCGTATGAGAAAATAATCCACTGTTTTGAGACAATAATTCGCTGGGATAAGATAAGTAGCCCTGCATGGTATGCTTTTCTACGGTGAAAGTCCTGAAATATTTATTTCAACTGCCAATTTTGTAAAAATAAATTATTAGCGCAATACAAAGTTGAACTGAAATAATAATGAATATTCCTAAGTATTCAAAGTTATTTCATCTATCAATTAATTTTTATCTCCATATATTCTGTACATTATCCTACATTTATGAAAGATTACTGGTTAATAATACTCACCATTAGGGAACCCTTAATTTAAAAATAATCAAAAATACATATACTAAATATTACGCTTTTCTGTTGTGTCAGTTAATAATTTCATAAACTTTACTAACACTAGCGGCACCCATATACACTGGTGGAAAATAAAATGCCAACACCAAGAATTAGTTTAGAGGAATGAAATTTAGGCAAAGCAATTGTGTAGGTAACATACTTATTTGATTAAAGTTTGAAGGTCACAGGTTAACGTATGCGCGACAAGAGCCATTTCAAATGTGAAGTGGTGGTACATTAATAACCGCTGTAGTCGATACGATTTTGAGTGCAAGCTTGCAAACGTGCATGCATTGTGTCGTACAGGTGCCGTATGTCATTTTGTGGGATGGAGTTCCATGCCTGTTGCACTTGGTCAGCCAAATTAGCAACGGTTAATGCTGGTTGTGGATGACGCTTCCAATAATGCCCCATACGTGCTCGATGGGAGAAAGATCTGGTGATTTCGCAGGCCAAGGCAACATCTCGATACTCTATAGAGCACGTTGGGTGACAGTAGCTGTATGAGGACGAGCGTTATACTGTTGGAAAACACCTTCTTGAATACTGCTCATGAATGGCAGCACAACCGGTTCAATCACCAGTCTGATGTTCAAATTTGCTGCCATTGTGCTTGGGATAACGACGAGGGTGCTCCTGCTGTCATAGAAAATGACTCCCCAGAAAATAACTCCTGGTGCAGGCTCAGAGTGTGTACCCCGCAAACAGCTTGGTTCCAAGCGCTCACCTGGCCTCCTTCTTACCAACATACGACCATCACTGGCACCAAGATAGAAACGGCTCTCATCTGAGAATAAAACAGATCTCCACTCTGCCCTCCAATGAGCTCTAGATTGATACCACTGACGTCGCAGATGACAGTGATTCGGAGTTAGTGGTATGAACGCTACAGGCCGTCTGGTTCGGATCTGTCCCTCAAGTAATCGATTTCTTACAATTCGCTGTGTCACTCTTAGGGACAACAGAAGCTCTACTTGCTGCTGCAGATGCAGTACGACCCGCCACAGCCATGCGGTGAATACGGCGGTCTTCCCTCTCAGTAGTGGCCCGTGTGCGACCGGACTCCGGTCTTCTTCAGACAGTGCCTACCCGCGACCTGCTGCTAACAGTCATGCAGATACATCCCTACCAAGTCTTTCTGAAATATCACGGAAAGAAAATCCACCTTCTCGTAGCCCTATTAAACGGCCTCGTTCAAACTCACTAAGTTGCTAATACTGCCGTATTCATCTCCTTAAAGACATTCTTGACTTAAATTTAGCTCACGAAGCCCAGTTTGGAAGATAAATAACGCTCACAAAATTTACACCGAGTATTTAAAGCACACGTGATTTGCATGATCATAGTGGCACTACTAGCGCCTCTCTTATTCGTCTAGCTCGAAATTTGAATAGGAATCATCTTTCATATGTGCAAAAACGCGCCTCCTAAATTTCGTTTATGTAGCACAACTCCTTCTTGGTGTTGGGATTTTATTTTCCGCCAGTGTATAATTCTCAAAGCATCATAGCTGTGGTGCACAAGAAAGGGAAATAAGTAAAGTACAATGCAAAGCGCATTCTTAACTTTACCATAAACATTATTTATTACGAAAATTCTCTTAATTATTAAATTAATTACAACAATATATCACAATTTATTTGCGGCAGAGATTGGGCATATGAGACTAGGTAAGTTAATCTATGAAATAGGATATGATCTAATACAATTATTGATATGTACATACACCTCGAATTTCGTTTTTGTACATTGCCGCACAGTGACATTGACACATCCACATTGACACGTCCATGGACACCAATGTCTGCAAAGAGGGATCGAACAGTTTGGGATAGTGTATGTTTAATACCTGTCTTTTTGAGAGGTTCTTAGTTTGGGATGGACGCTGTCCCACCAGTAAACAAAATGTTAATAAAAGCCAGCTTTATAGCTAAACTATATACATTTTCATACATTTTTTGCATTCAGATATAGACAATATACGTAGAATACCACAGAAATTAAATTGTTTAATCGATTGTTGAGATTACGGAGGATTAATAATTTATCACCCACCCATCCATATACCAACCCACCAGCACACTCAAAAACCAACAAAAGTCACTTTCAGTATCTAGTGACACTACCGATATATTTTTGGTAAAAATTCGGCTTGTGACTAAATCGCGATTACCATACTTTTTAACAGCATCGGTTAAAATAAAATGTTTGCTGAATCTGCTGCTAAAACCATACCTATCAAGAAAAATGGCACCTGCGTCACAATCACTATCACCATACTTTTCTATAGCCCTCTGCGCGTGGAAAGTAAAATAATATTATTTTTAAGAAAATGTTTCATAGTTTGAAATAAATGATAGCAACATAAAATTCTTTAAATTCCGATATTATCACAAAATAATCCGAAATTAATGGGGGTTCCTTTTTCCGAAATTATTGTGGTTAAGAAACAATTTGCAGAAAAAGCGCTCTAAGTTTTAAGAATTTATTTTTAGTCATTTTATTAGGAAAGTGAAGAAAAAAGCTGCCCTAATTTCATTTTATCCCCCAATCCCTAATTCAAATATTTGAAAGATTACGTAAATTTTACATTCTGAAAAGAACTATTTAGGGAAATAATTCAGGAATAAAAGTAATGCAAGTGCAAATAAGAGGATCACCTAAGTGATAGCTTTGTAAAAATGATGGGATTTTGGTTGAGTAAAATAAAATATAACATCAATGAAATATAAAAAGGTAAATGATTTACGTGATAAAACTATTTGCATAATTACGTTTTTATAAACATTTTGAAAGATTTAAGAATCTGCAAGGGATGTGATATGTCTCATACATTGCGTGTTGTGTTACTTTCAAAGTGTTAATTTGTTATATTTTTTCAAATTTTATATCTGCAAAACATTTACTTGATTATTAATTGATTATCAAGTGTGTAATTTTTGGGGGTATATTTCAAGTATAGAACGAAATATAATTTCTTTTACTATTCATATCAGCATCCCAGTGAATAGAGAATTAATTTGATATTAGAAGATCGGTTCTATGATACCAAGAGGTTAGTTTCAGGATATTAGGAGATTATTTTTAGGTTATCAGGAAAGCAGTTCTACGAAATAAGGCAAATAGTTCTATAATATCCTGAGGTCAGTTTGAAAATAACGGGAAAAGGATGATTCAAGAACAAGCAGATCAGCAGTAGGATATCAGGAGATCAATTCTAGGATATCGGAAGGCCAATATTAGGGTATCTGGAGATCAGTTCCGGGAAATAAGGATATTTTTATGATATTCGGAGATCAGTTATAGGATATCGGTGCATCGGGATATCAATTCTAGTATATAAGAAGGTCAGTTCTAGGATATTCGGAGATCAGTTCAAGGGTATCTGGAGATCAGTTCTAGGATATGAGAAGATTAGTTCTAGGATATCACTGGATCAGTTCGAGGAAAACCGGATAAGGAGGATTCAAGAATAAGGAGAACACTTCTAGGATATCAGGAGATCAATTCTGGGATATCAGAAGATCAGTTCTAGGGTATCTGGAGATCAGTTCTAAGCAATATGGATATTAGTTCCAGGAAATAAGGATATTTTTATGATATCCGGAGATCAGTTATAGGATATCAGGACATCAGTTCTAGTATGTAAGGCGATCAGTTCTAGGATATCCGGAGATTAGTTCAAGGGTATCTGGAGATCAGTTCTAGAATATGAGAACATTAGTTCTAGGATATCACTGGATCAGTTTGAGGAAAACCGGATAAGGAGGATTCAAGAATAAGGAGAACTCGTCTAGGATATCAGGAGATCAATTCTGGGATATCAGAAGATCAGTTCTAGAGTATCTGGAGATCAGTTCTAAGCAATATGGATATTAGTTCTAGGAAATAAGGCTATTTTTATGATATCCGGAGATCAGTTATAGGATATCAGGACATCAGTTCTAGTATATAAGGCGATCAGTTCTAGGATATCCGGAGATTAGTTCAAGGGTATCTAGAGATCAGTTCTAGGAAATAAGAAGATTAGTACTAGGATATCAGGAAATCATAAACTAATCAGATATAAGATATATAGCTAAGAAAAGTCTTTGATATCAGGTTCGATTCCGCTCTGAGACAAGAGTTCCTAATGGCGTTCGAAAAATTAAACCTGTTAGTTATATGAAATGGGTGACCGAGGTCTAAGAAAATAAATAAACTGACATTTGAATTTGTACAAGTCCATGCAATTTATGGAAGCGATTTCCATTAACAAATAGTTCCGTAGAACATGATGTTCTTGTGCATACGAGGTAGATAAGTGAAAAGGACATACAAATACGAAGTCGCATGTTTGAAATTTGAAGGAGAATAATATAGGCAATGCTTTAAATATAGAAGACAATGCAATTGCCTGCGATCAATATATTGCGCGTCATCGTTCATTACCAAAGATCTGTGGTTTGATTTACTTACACAAGAGATTATTAAAAATTTCTGAAGTCCTCATCTTTATGTAATGGCGTCATTTCATAAAAAATCTGTTTTTGAAACTATTCACTTTTGAAACAATTTACTTTATAAAAGAAAGAACATCTAAGTTTGTTTTGATTCTTTGTATTTAATCATAACAAACTTAAATGTTCTACAGTGTCCCAAGAACGGGTTCTATTAGCATCTGAAATAACTCTTTATTTGTTATTTTTTGTATAAAACATTTAAATGCCCCATGTTTTATATTTAAAAATAAACGTTCGAAACATGAACCCTTTCATTAGAATGGACATGTAGAAGATAAAAATAGGTTCTGTTGTCGAAACATTTATATAATAGTGACAAATTTCACGGAACTCCTTTTTGTGACATCCATAGACGTACAAAGGCTGAAAGAAAACACAAATAGAGAGAGGAGAAGGGGAGAGAGGGATTGAAAGGAAGTGAAGGAAAGAGGCAGAGATGGCAAGAGGAGGAGAGGGAAGGAAAGAAGAAGAGAGGAAAGGAAAGAGGAAGAGAAGGAAGGAAAGAGGAAGAGAGGGATGGAAAAAAAAGAGAGGTAATGAAAGAAGAAGAGAGGAAAGGAAAGAGGAAGAGAGGGAAGGAAAGAGGAAGAGAGGGAAGGAAAGAGGAAGAGAGGGAAATGAGACGGATAAAGAGACAGATAAACCCTTTAATTATTTTGCGACATCCATAGATATACACTATACAGAGGGTGAAAGAAAGAGAGAGAGACACAGAGAGAAGGAGGAGAAAGAGAGAAGGAATAAAGATAGAGAAGATAAATAGACGAAAGAGAAGAGAAATAAGGGAACGTGAGAGGGAATGAAGGGAGAATGAGAGAGAGAGAGAGAGAGAATGAGAAATACGTTAATTATTTTTGATAACCATAGATATAGAGAGGGTAAGAGAAAATGAAAAAAGAGGGAAAGGGGGAAGAACTAACAGAAAGAATGAGAGAAAGAGAGAGAGGAGAACTAGGGGAACGAGAATAAATAGAGTGAAAGAGAGAGAGAAAGACAAAAAAGAGTAAGAAAGAGAGTGAAAGGAAGAGAGTGAAAGAAAAAGAGTGAATGAATGAGAGTGAAAGAGAGAGGATGAAAGAAAGAGGATGAAAGAAAGGGAGTGAAAGAAAGAGAGTGAAAGAAAGAGAGTGAAAGAAAGAGAATGAAAGAAAGAGAGTGAAAGAAAGAGAGTGAAAGAGAGTGAAAGAAAGAAATAAGATAAATAGGAGAAAGGGAGGGAAAAAGAAAGAGAGAGAGAGAGAGAGACGAGAAATAAGAGGAAGAGAGAAGGAATAAAAATGAAGAAAGAGAGTTAGGAAGAGTGAGAAGGAGAGATACACACATAATTTTTTAATATTTAATGAAAGATAGAGAGAAGAGAAATAAGAAAAAAGAAGAGGTGATAAGAAGAGGAAAAGAGAGAGAGCAAAGGGAGAGACAATGAGAGAGAAAGTGAGATAGAAAGCGAAAGAAACGCGCATACATTTTTTTTGTAAATGTTGATTAATGTTCGAATTATGTTTATTTATCGAAAACCTAAGGAAATAAATAACATTTTTGACTCCCATTTTGATATTTTCTATTTGCATATTTTAAATATGTTTTGCAGGAACGTGTAAAAACTATTGATGATAATGGATAATTTTTATGAAGGTTGGCAACATTAGAATCGTATCAAACATCACGTGTTCTACGTTTTTCTCAAATGTCTGTTCATTGCTCATAATGTTTATGCACCTTCTTATTTAAACTTGTATAACAGCTGGAAACTTATTATGTCAGTTTTCGGTTGTATACATACATATTATGATTTTATCTTTTGAAAATCTTGACGTCCTATAATTTCACAGCTATACACTTTCTTTAATTTCATATTTAAACCAACTGCAAAGGAAATATGGTAAATCTATTTTTTTCTTTTAGATATTTATGTTCTAGGAGTTTTCTGAACTCAGTGATACAGGAATATAAGAATGGATGGAACACAAAAAGCAAAGGAACACAAATGGATGGAACACAAAAAGCAAAGGAACACAAATGGATGGAACACAAAAAGCAAAGGAACACAAATGGATGGAACACAAAAAGCAAAGGAACTGAAAAAAAATTGCAAGTTCAATCAAGAGTACAATGAAGGAAAATGTATGTATAAAAAAGGAAATATGTTATATCGATAATGTTTTTTGGTGATATTATAAAAAAGGAAGTTATCTAAAATGTTTTATCTAATTACTAAAACAATCGATATATCATTAAGTGTGTTTTTTATTACTTGAATAGTGGTGGTTAATTAGCTTACACAGTGAAAACATTGATCATAGAACAAAAAATTTTATGAATGATAAAAGTATTTTTAAAATGTTTTCCCGATAATGCATTCGAAAATTGATAAATCATTTTCCAAGAAAGAGTATGACGTATAAAGTGCCCAACTTCTTATTTTCTCTACGGACAACAATGATTATCACTTGACCAAGATTATCACTTGATCAAGCATGAGCTCTACTTAATGTATTACTTTCCCTACATATATAGTTTAATATAACTATAGTGAAAGTAACATGGTGGGATTGAAAATTCGAATCCGAGTTTTCGATGGACGACGAGCACGTTTTAAGCATCCCTGAACTCGAATCGAACGTTTTTGAGATGATGTCTCTGTGTGCATCTGTGTCTATGTGTATGTTAGTTTTATATTGTGTATGCCTGTGCATGTGTGAAAGCAATATCTCACGAACGAATGGAGTAATTCGAAAATAATTGGTACGATTGTTATAATCAGTGAATACTATAACCCTATTGATGTTAAACGCGATCTAATGTTCGGAAGAACCTCCAATTCTCGAATTCGAATTCCTTTTTTAAAAATTATTAAAACTCATAACTTTTAATTATGTTAAATAAATAATCATTTCTTATGTAGTTTTTTTTATTAGAAAACGAATGGCACTAACTTTAGAACGCGAAGCATAAACCGTTCTCGAGATATATCACGTTTTAGGATGCATTTATCAAAGAGTTACATACAGTTAAAATAAGTAGCATCCTTAAGTTGGTTGATATTGGCGGAAATTTGACAAAATATCGCCAACTTGACGACTTATTAAAAATGTTCTTAAATAGATGAAAAAACACCAAATTGGCAAAAACCGATTAATTAACAAAAACGATGTCAAAACACATGACAAACCATTATATTTTATGATTAAAATCATTCGATATATGGACGCCATCGTTTTAGTGGATGCCAGCAATATTTCTAATTTCCAAGTTAGATTTGCGAGAAATATAGTTTAATATGTTACTTTGAAATAGTTTTATACATTGCCATCCAAAAAAGCTTCAAATATTAATATGCAATTGAACGTTAAAAATATTGTGCTATGGATCTTGTATATCATTAGTGTTTTATAAAAGATGTGAAGTCATTGTATTATGTAGAGAAAGTCATATGATTAGATTTTTTTCCCAATGATACTACAAAATCTTAAAGTATTTCTTTCTTCTACAAAAGTTTTTCTTTCTTCAAGGCGACATCTGTAATACACAGTAGTTTGAGATTTCTATACAATATATCTGGTGCTTACAAAACTATAATTAGGCGTATTTGTGAATTTAACCAAACCCCAAAGGTTTTTAGTCAAATGAAGGATGATCTGCCAGTTATGATGTATGTGGCACTTTCATTATATGGTTTCAAACGTTAATTGTCATTCTACGTGATCATCTTTCTGCATGTGATATCATCATTTGTCTATGCCATTTTCAGTTTTTGTAGTGTGTTTAATTTACACATGATAAGAATATGGGATTTTTAAAAAAACCGAAGAAGATGTTTCTTCTATGCGATTTCAAGAAGGCCACAATATTCGTTATAATGGTGTTAACAGTAAACAAAACATTCTAAATTGAAATTATTGAATTTAAATAGCGAATATTCAAATTTATATTTCCTGAAAATGAGTAAAATATTTTTTTAATTCAATTTGGTGAAAGTAAACAGAGGGTTTTCAAATGTAAATTTTCTTAATGTAATTTGAACTATCGTAAATATGAAAAAAGATCGAAATATCGGATTTTAAAACATCAAAAAGTAAGCAAAGAGTTTTTAAAATTTAAACCATCAAATATAAACAACGTGTATTTCAAATTCAAAACAATAAAGAATAAATGATGGATTTTAAAAATTCGAGTATAATTGTAACAGAAGTCTTTGAATCAGTAATTAAGAAAGAGTGAATAAAATGATTTTGAAATATCAAACTTTATCTGTGACCAACCACACTGTGAATGAAATGGGCCAATTTTGTTAAGCATTTAAAATTGCTTAACTTGCATAACAAAATTCCATTGATTTGCCTTAAACTATTATATGCATTTTTCTGCAACTTTCTTCGAGCAACGACGTACTTTATGATCGAGTTAAAAAAACTCGAAGTATTTATCACAATTCGCCATCAAAGGGTCAGTAAGTACACATTTACATTCGGACAAAAAATCGGTCGTTTTTTCAACTCTTAAGGTCGTACAGTCAAACTAAAAGTCATAATAGACTTGGAATAATGTGTGTTATATATAGATGTGCATCTAATTTGCATAATGACACGACTTCGTATTAACTTGCTCTTTATTTCCTAAAATTGAAATAGAAACATCCATTTCTTATATCATTAGGATTTTTGGATATCAACATTATGCTGAGTCTATATTTGTGGGCGATTTCGATCATAAATACGAGAGATACAGAAAAAAAAACTATTTGTGGTCCGTCACAATATTTAGGATATTAAAATAAAATGAAGGTTAAGCATACTCTGCTGGTATATATTTTCTATGTTGTTGATATAACGCATTCTTTACAAAAATATCTTTTCAAAAAGCTAATGAAGTCGAGAGCCTACGAATTTTAGGTTTATCGTAAATAATATTTTAATAATAAATACGTTAATATTAAATAAAGTTTATTAAAGCCCCTAAATTTAGTAACTCCAAGGCCGATAATTAATTTTCTTCACGACGTTGGGTGAAAATCATACGCATTTCATTCGAATCATTTAACATTTTATTTTCGATTTCTACTTAGACTTATGTACTTATAAATTACATATAATGTTTCTTTTACTACTGTTTTTTTTCGTTTAGCATGCAACTGCGTATCGCATTAAAGCATTAAATTACATTAACACATTTTCTTTCTCTTTTTATTTTTGCACAATTTTTTTTAAACTTATTAACAAAAACAAAATTGAAAATGCTTAATATATACAGAGAACTAACTGAATACTGTTTAATTTGATACAACTTACTATAATAGTTAATATATTGTACATAAAACATTACAACTCAATAAGACGAAAGATGGCCGTTCCTGTCAATAACATCTAGGATATGTTACGACATAGAATCTATCAAGCTCCAGACAAGATCGGTATCCTATTGAAATAAATCGTACTCTTCATAAGCAGACCTACACAGATAATATTATACGAAATACCTTACCCTCAAATATAGCTAGAGAATATGAAATTTGGACAAAACTTTTCTTCGCTGTTACAGTTTTCCTTTCATACAACTAACAAGTCAAAAGTCATAAACAATTTTATTACTTTCCTTATATACATAATGTATAAAGAAAGTATTGTAACGGGATCGAAAATTCGAATTCGAGTTTTCGACGGGAGAGTACGCTTCAAGCATCCCTGATCAGAAAATCAAATATTTTTGAAGTGATGTCTGTGTGTGTGTGTATGAAAGTATATGTGAGTGTGTGTGTGTGTATGAAAGTATATGTGAGTGTGTGTGTGTGTCAGTGAGTCTGTGGAGGCGATATCTCACGAACGAATGAAGCGATTTGAATGAAATTTGGTACAAAAATCATAATCTGTAAATACTGGAAGCCTATTGTTTCAAAACACAATCGAATGTTCAGTACGCCCCTAAATTTTCGAGTGATATTTTGAAAAAGTCATCAAAAAATCAAAACCTTTAATAAAGTTACGCAAATAGATATTTCTTATGTAATGTTTCCTTAGAAAACGATTGACATAAACTTTAGAACGCTAGCATGAACCGTTCTCGAGATATTGCACATTTTTCAAATAAATTTATAAAAAAATCCTGTAAATTAAAAAAAAATATTAACTGTTAAGAAACATGTTCACTTTTCATATGTAATATCATACGATGAATTTGGTGACATCAGTCTCGTAGATCTAATTCGTTCCACTCACGAGAAAAGATACTTTGAGTAATACTTCAGTATTTGAACGCCAATAGTCATTTATTTGCTGTAAGAATAACTTATTTCTCCGTCCATAACTCTTGGCGAGATTTTGGCGACGAATTTAGCAGAATGTCACCAAGTTGGCAACTTTTCTAAATGTTGCTAAATTGACGAAAAAATCGCCAAATGAATATAAAGACGCTAAGTCAATTAAAATGACTACTCATTGACGAAAATTCAATATCTTGGAAAGAATATAAATATCTACTATAAAAATAATCTATTTTTTCTTTTGCTGTAATAGTAGTAAATTCATTGCAAGTCATGTGCTGCCCACATCAGATTTTTTTAATCTGAAACTAAAGGACAATTTGAATAAGATGTCTGCTGAGGCGAATAATTTAATCATTAACTTTATCGCCGCACGGTGAATAACCAACTTCTTGTATTTACATCTTTCAAACCATCGACTCAGAATTCACTGGCATTTCGAAAAAAAATCTGATAGTCTGAGACAGAGACTATGTAAACTCTCTGTATTTATCTTAACACTAATGCAAAAGGGCAGCATGCCATATAAACATATGATAACACTTGATCTTTGTCTATCTTTTCATTTTCCGTTCCTTTGTAATTTCCTACCACATCTTGAGAAAAATTAAAAAATTTAAAATTTTAAATTTTTAAATTTTTAAATGTTGCCAAATTAACGAAAATCTCGCCAAATGGGTAAAAATGACGCTAAATCAATGAAAATGACGATTAGAAGAAAATTCAATATCTTGGAAAGAATATAAGTATCTACTATAAGAATAACATTTTTTTAACTGTAAAAGTAGTAAATTCATTGCATTATATAAGGAAAGTCATGTGCGGACCGCATCAGATTTTTATTAATTCTATTTTCAATGATATAGCCCAAAGGCGCTGTTCAATTAACCATACAAAGTTCTAAGTATGAAAATATTGTCCTTGCGTACATATTTTTTAAAGGCATTCCTGACATTGCAGAAATATATGAATTTAGTTTAATTTACAATTTCACAATTTGTTGCTTTCAATTTCGACTTTTGAGTGAAATTCGAAAATTAAATTATTTTATGTAGGGTCCACTCTGGTGACGGAAATGATTTATGTAAAGCATGATATAATAAATTGAATTCTTAATATAGCCCCTAATATCGTACATCGTGGAACATTATTACACATTGCGTTGTGACATGAAATACCGCGTTAACCCACCTTATTTATTTTCAGTACGAGTTCTGTAAAATAATATTAATTAACATAATGCTACTCAATTATTTGCATCATTGTTAAGTTTAAAATAAAATCATTTATTAACAACATAGATTACTTATTAAATTAATTACAACAATTATTCATATTAATTGCGGTGGAGAGAGCAAATGTGAGACAAGTTACTATTATCAACATAATCTAAGACCTGCTACAGTATTTAATAAGCACATACCTGACCACAACGCTTGCATCATTGTACATTGTAATGGTACCAACTCGAAGTGTGGTACTGTTACTCGTACTGGTTGTGCTCATTTTGTTGAAGTCTCCTTGGACTCTGACTGTCGTAGAGCTGTATATTTGTACACTTTATGTGAACTATATCCGGACTACTCTATGGCACATATTCTTATGGAACACACTCTTATGGCACACACTCTTGTGTCATACACTCTGTGGCACACACTCTTATGTGGCACACAGTCTCTCTGCTCGTTGACGTCTTACTCTCTGGAATTCTCGCTCAGCTCTTGCTGTTCTAACCGGACTCTCTGTGTAATCTCTGACATACTAAATGACTTACTTCATAACTACTGACTTTCTCGTGGCAATTGTGTAATATCATCTCTTGGTTTCCGCCTCCTTCTGCCTGAGGTCTGAAACGCCTCTTTGGCTCTGATTGGCCAACTTTAGGGCAACGCGACCAGACATTTAGCATATTGGTTACATTTTTTACCATGCTTGTGGCCTCTCGTGGCTTCACCTTGGCGTCCACGGTTTATTGCCTACTTGGACTTTTCGGGTCAGGGTGCCATAAAACTGCCGTCCGCAAGTCTGATGGTTTGTTTACCATTGCAAAAAATCATAAATAAAGAACATAAAACTGTCTCACCTAAATTTGGCATGAACTCAATTCCTGGTCTCATATCCATTGTGGCGATAAGAGCTTGACATGTCATTCCAGTAGCTCAAAGGTAGAGCATCGGCTGGTCAGTTCGGAGATCCAGGGATCGATTTCCAGTTGGGGAAGCCAGGTCTCTTTACAATGGCAACCGAACAAATCAACCATGTAGGTTAGTGCAAAGACGTCGGAGATCTGAAGACCCCAGACCGTACGACTCACATAGTGGGTTTAGAGTAGCTAGCTGCACTGCCGGAAAAGGATACCTCCTGCACTCAGGAGGCATCCAAGGTCTACCATCCCGCCAAACGAACATTTATTTAGGTCTAAAAGATAACAATTGATGAAAAATATTGTGGTTAAACAGACAGTTTTGCAGTATATTTGAACTTGACAAGTACGTCCATTTTTTAGAAATGGGAAAAGGGTTATTGCGAAGATAGATGAAAAGATCATTGAAGAATAAAATTTAGTGTGAGGTATATTAACATAATGAAAAATAGATTAAAATTAAAGAAAATAATAAAATTTTAAAAGTAAAATTAAAAAAAAAAACTATGTTAACAGAAAATATGGAGGTAACACAATAAGTCCATATAAGTTAATAAGAATGAAATAAAGGGATTCATTGATCAAAATTAATTGAGAGCGGAATCTACTCATAAGTTAAAGTCACTTTATTAGAAATTTCCATGGTAACAAAAATACAGTTTTTAATTTTATCTACTGAAGAGGGATTTGAACGAAAGGGACTTTGGAGAACCAAATTGTTTTATTAGAGGGGGATGGTTTGCAAAGATGAAAATTTTTAGAAAAAGGACAATCGATAATGTAATGGTCAACGTCACCGAATTTATTGCAAATACATTTAGAGGTGGATTTAATTTTGAAAAAAGTATAGATAATCAAGAAAGGGGACATGACCAGTAAGAAAGTAAATGTGGTATTTATTAAAAAATTATAAATTAGGATTCACGATAGGGAGGTAAGATAGTATTCTAACCGGATCACTAGTCCTGGTGGAAATATAATAATTAAGAAAATTTTGCCAAAGATTAAGGATATGTGATCTACAAAATTTTGATAGCAGTGATTAAGGAAAGGAAATAGTAAGAGGGGAACCAGAGATAGCAGCAATTTTGGCATGGTAATCAGTAATTTCATTTCCAGATATATTATTGTGAGCTTTTAAAGTGAAGAGGTCGGAGGTCTGAGGACCCCAGACCGTGCGACTCACATAGTGGGTTTAGAGTAGCTAGCTGCACGGCCGGGAAAGGATACTTCCTGCACTCAGGAGGCACCCAAGGTCTACCATCTCGCCAAACGAACATTTATTTAGGTCTAAAATGATGAAAATTGATGAAAAATATTGTGATTAAATAGACAGTTTTACATTGTATTTGAACTTGACAAGTACATTCATTTTTCAAAAAAGGGAAAAGGGTTAATGCGAATATAGGTAAAAAGATCATTGAAAAATAAAATTTAGAGTGAGGTATAATAACATAATTAAAAATAGATTAAAATTAAAGAAAATAATAAAATTTTAAAAGTAAAATTTAGAAAATATATGAAAAGGAAAAAAAAATAGTCACATAAAAAATAAAAACAGAAATTTAGAATAAAATTTAGAAAAGAAAAATTAGAAAAATACAAATAAAAAAGGGTAAAAAAAAAGAAAGAACCAAGAAAATAAGAACAGTTAACATAGCTTTTTTTTTAAACAGAAAGTATGGAGAGAACACAATAAGTTCATATAAGTTAATAAGAATGAAATAAAGGGATTCATTGATCAAAATTAATTGAGAGCAGAATCTACTTATAAGCTTAGGACACTTTCACGTCGGAGGTCTGAAAGTGACCCTAGTACGGTTAATATGGATTCAGTAGACTTTGAAAAATTCAGCGCCGATTTCAAGTTGAGAGAACAACTATCACACAGGATACTAACCTGGGTAAAAATAGTAACAGCAGGAGGCTAATCTGAGCTAAAAACAGCAGGAGGTGGTCAGTGAGATTTTCAGTTGCCCTCCAATCTGACATTAGAGGGTGGAGAATACAGAGTCCACTTCGACGATAAGAGCTTGCAATTTCTTCCTATTAGCTCAATGTTAGAGAGTCGGTTGAACAGTTCGGAGACCCAGGGTTTGATTCCATGTTGGGGCAGCAAGGTTCTTTACAAAAGCTCGTATGATATTAAGTGTAAAATATAACAAGAAACCGACATAGCCTGCATGGATCTAAGTTGAATCAACTTTCGAATTTGTCTTTGCACTTTATAAATTATAGATTTTTTTCTAATACAAATGCAATAACAATATCTGATCACTTGTTACACAAATGCCAAGAGTCCGAACTTTGCAGTAAACGGCAAATTCGAAATTTTTTTTCAGGGTATTATCCTTCGGCAGTTTGTGGATGGTCCCTAAAAAGTTACAGAATGATGCAGTTCTGAATATAAATCTATATATTGATAAATATCTACTGAATGGAATGAATAAATATTTTGCTCACCATGGTTTACGACAATTCTGAATCGATTGTGGTTAAAATTTACACACAATTATATTTATAATATTTTCAAACATGACTTTCACAATTAATATAATATAAACAATGTGTTTGAAAGTGAAAAATGGTATACATTTTGTTTGGATTATTTAGTATCACAATATAAAAAAATCTGATGTGGGCAACACATGACTTTCCTTATATAATGCAATGAATTTACTACTTTTACAGTAAAAAAAAATAGGTTTTTCTTATAGTAGATACTTATATTCTTTCCAAGATATTGAATTTTCGACAATTAGTCGTCAAGTTGGCGACATTCCGCCAAATTTGTCGCCCAAATCTCGCCAAGCTTTACGGACGGAGAAATAAGTTATTCTTATAGCAGATAAATGACTATTTGCGTTCAAATACAAAAGTATTACTCAAAGTATCCTTTCTCATGAATGGAACGAGCTAGATCGTCAAGTTGTCAAGTTGGCGACATTCCGCCAAATTTGTCGCCCAAATCTCGCCAAGCTTTACGGACGGAGAAATAAGTTATTCTTATAGCAGGTAAATGAATATTTGCGTTCAAATACAAAAGTATTACTCAAAGTATCCTTTCTCATGAATGGAACGAGATAGATCCACGAGAATGATGTCACCAAATTTATCGCATGGTATTACATATGGAAAGTGAACATGTTTTTCAATAGGAAATATTTTTTTATATTTTATATGACTTTTTGATAATTTTTTTAAAAAATGTACAATATCTCGAGAATGGTTCATGTTAGCGTTCTAAAATTTATGTCAACCGTTTTCTAATGAAAAATTACATAAGAAATGTCTATTTGCGTAACTTTATTAGCGGTTTTGATTTTTTGACGATTTTTTCAAAATGTCACTCGAAAATTAAGGGGGATCTGAACATTCGATTGCGTATCAAATAATAGGCTTCCAGTGTTTCCGGATTGCGATTTTTGTACCAACTTTGATGCGAATCGGTCCATTCGTTCGTCAGTTATCGTCTCCACAGACTCACTGACACACACACACACACACATACTTTCACACACATACACACACACACAGACAGACATCACTTCAAAAATGCTTGATTCGTGATCAGGGATGCTTGAAACGTGCTCTGCCGTCGAAAACTCGAATTAGAATTTTCGACCCCGTCACAATACTTTCCTTATACATTATGTGTATAAGGAAAGTGAAAAGGAATTAATTTGATAAGCTAATTATTTTGGAAGATATAAAAGAAAAACCGCAGCACTCATTTATAATTAAGAGTTCACTATAATTAAGTAGTCATAATCCCCCAAAGGCTTGAGTAAAATATGTAATGTGTTTTTAAATTCGGGATGCTTTTCTTCATCTGAAGAATCCAAATCTCTTATCAAAAGTGGGTATTGCCCTGTGAAAAAATTGAGTTGGCGCAAAGTTTAATATGAAGAAAACCCCTTATGCAAATTAGTTGCTTATGTTTTATAGCAGCTATTATTACTAGTCTAATGATACATTTCGTCTCACGTACAATTTAAAGAGCCGGAATAAAGCGAGTTGTTCGGATTTTTGTTTTTATTATAACCCAGACAGTCCAGCTCAACCAAATGGTGCAGTTACAAGGGACGGCTGGAGAAAACATGGAAAAACAATACACAAATACATATAAAGGCAATATATATAGACATACAAGGACAATATACAAATACATATATAGAAAAAGTACAAAAATACTTTCAATTATTGATGAGATTTTCAATAATTAGAGTAAGATAACAAATTGCTAAGCTAGCATATTGAAAATACCTAAAAGGAAATAAAATATATATATTATTTTATGTAGAAATCAGTATAAAGTAATGACAACAGTGTTAAAAATAAACAGAGATACAATTATGTACTTGTAATTGGATAAAAATGAAAATAGTTTAAAGGAGAGATACATATATAGGTATTAGATAAAATTTATGTAATTTGGTCAGAGATTTCACCAGCATTAAGTATACAATTATTGATATAATTAATAGAAGTTTTATTATTCATAACATTTTTGAATCAAACTATTTTATTCTCATCAGCGGGTTTCACTAAGTGATAATTTTAAGTATGAATACAGTGTTTGTTCTGCATCATCTGTATTATGTATTACATAAGCAATATGGAGTATTCTTGACCTTAACTCAACGTAAATAGGCAATAAAAGGACCATGCCCAGTTAGAAAGTATATCAAAAATTTATTAGTAATTTGGAAATTTGTTTGGCCGACTGTAACTAGATTGTATTAAATACCAGCAACGATTACCCTCGGTTGCTCGGGATTTACGAAGCAAAGCTCTGTTAAAAATTTCACCCGAACATATAGGGTCATGAATCTTATACACTGTTTTTTCACTGTGAAAGAAGTAAATTCATTGCATTATGTAAGACAAAAAATGGATCTGATTGGCCATGCTTTAGTCAATCAGATCCACTGGATAATACATACATACTTTTCTTCTTTATATATATAGATAGCTAGATAAATATTTTTATATTCATTTATTTATTATTCAAATTAATAAAATTTGTTGAGTAAGCCTTTGAAAAATAAACCATGCTGATAGAGTTTCCATTTAAATTCATATTTCAAACCTGCGATTTTCAAAAGTGACTAATACGTTCAATAAACTCTTACAAAACTCAGAGATTTAATTGACTTTTACGTTTTAAACCAACGATTTCCAACCTTTTTCTTTGAAAATCATGGAGTTAGAGAGTAGAACTCCTAGGAAAAAGTTTCGTTTTCCATTAATATCTCAACAACCCCCGGTCTTAGAAACTCGGAACTTGGATTAAATTTATGGGGGGCTATTTCAAAGTTAATCACAATATTTCATTAAATTCAGTGCAGCTGTTCCCCCGTGATGATGAGACAAACGAGAGTTTCATTTTTCATTAATATCGCCACAACCTCTTATGTTAGAAACTCGAAACATAGACTGAACTTGAAGTGGGGCTATTTCTAGACTATCCACCAAATTTCATCAAATTCCGTTCAGCCGCTATCCAGTGATGTTGGATCATACATACATATATACATACATACATACTTTTCTTCTTTATATATATAGATTAATTTTATCGAAGTAGTTTCTAATATTCATTTTTGTGCCGCACGTTAAGCAAGGCAAAGATAGGAACTCGAATGAAACATTATTTTCCTTCGAGACGTGACAGGAACGCTAAACCAAGGAACGGAAACACAAAAAGATAGACTGACTTTAAAATATGACTTATAAATTATTCTGCTCAGCGTAGATTCCTTGAAAAACAACACATCCTCGGCATTCTGCAATGTTCCTGATACTGCAAATCTGAAGTTCATTTTGAAGAGAAAGATCAAGGGATGTGTAATAGGTGATTGGGGATCAGAGATGCTAAATTCTTGAAAATTGTATCAAATAACAGGCGTTAAAAACAATATAAAATATTTCATGGATATATAAAAGCTCAAGTTTGAAGTAACTTGCGTATTGCTAACATCGGTTTTTGAATCAGTTGTACTCGTTTTTGAAATGGCCCCTATTATGTTATTTTTATCGATCTGAAACATGGCCATGCAAAAGTGAAGAAACACAAAATAAACGATAAAGCAGATGATGGAAAAATGATTTGAATGTCATAAATTAATAACTGTAGATAGTAGAAATATCCAGAAAATATTTTGTTTTTATATTTTAATTTTATAATTTTAGTACTTTTCATATGTTTCAGTCAATTAAATAAAAAGTATTTTTTAGAAATTTAAACTTAAAAAGAGTTTGTTTATTTTCAGCAACATATACTGCAATAGTGGGAATTTGTTTCTGTTTATGTATGTCCTTACGGCTGAACAATTCTATACTGCTTATCTAAACATAAGCATATTTAGAATGCTGGCTTAAAAATTTGGGCTCGTAATCCGAAATGCCGTTCTGCAGACAGTCTTTATGCTTCCGTCTGGACCAGATCAAATATAATGAAAATCGGTATAATGAACCTCTTTAAGCGAAACGAACGAGTTCAAGTAGTATATAAAATGTTGTGATAATCTTTAAATACCTTATCCCAATATCACGAGTTCTCTCAATTAAAAGAATAAAATGGAGGTCCACTACCGTTTCAGTAAATTAGGGAATTTCTTTATTTATCAATAAGGTGTTTCAAAAGGATTTAACTATTAAATAAGTATATGTTGAACGACTGACCGTAGGGCCATGACTCCAATTTAAAGAAATGCTTTACTTAAGGTAGATTGTCACCGCATGCAAATTTTGATCATTTGACGTCTTTTAACCAAAAATTGCAATATGTAGCTTTTTATATGCCCCTTTTCCCTCCGCAACAAAATGTAATTACAAAACTATTTTCAATATTTCAATTCGTTAAAAAAACAGATCCATTTTCATATGATCAAAATTACCCTAGATGGCATTAAAGTTTCGATGTATAATAAGGCACTGTATGAAATGTTTGCTAAGGACAGGTATGCATGCAAATTTTATCTAACGAAATTCAATTTTTGTGCGACCCCTAGAATCAATGTTTTGATCTGGTCAGAGTGGTTGGCAATTTTGCTCGATTAATTTTGCCGTGGTTTTGCAAATGATCCTAAATTGAATAAGGAATAATTTGCTAATTAAAATTTTTTTGTAATGGGACTATCAAGATTGTTAAATTTCGCACTTTCTTACTAAAACATATCACGTGAACAAAATTGTCATAGTCTAAAAATCTGCGGCGGCTTGTTCAAGATATGTTTTGCCATTCAATATTTTTTTATACATTCTGTATATTAAACTACAAAACGCTTAGATTTCAATAATTATTAGCACAAATAGATACAAGTTCATGGAAATAACAAACAAAAATAACATTTATTTTTTTTTCTATATGAAACATGCTCAACTATAAAGTAATGAGTTTTTCAATTCTGAAATCACCATTTTCCGTCATTTTGTTAAATTAAATCTATTCTTCTTTTGGCGCCGTAGACGACAGGCGATATAGAATGCAGGTAGCAGTAGCAGACGATTTGTCTGGGGGAAAAAACAGCTGATCGCACACTCAGTGCGGCTAAGTGCTAATCGCACACTAACACATCTTTTGGGTTTTCTAACTTTGCAAAATTAGAATATATCGTCCTATTTTTTTAAATTTGGTTTTATATTATCATTATGAGGTATTTTGCTAAAATTTTACATAAATTGGGAAAAAATTCGCTGCGATAGAAATAATTTTTTTAATATCACTTCGAAATTAAAGGAACTATTTTGTGATTTCAAGTATTTTCATTTATTTGTGTCGGGAGAATGATTTTGTTTCAAACAGTTGAGTTAGAAATTAAGTGGTGTTATCTGTATATGTATCTGTATCATTTCAGTTGCCGGCTTTTATTTAGAAACCGTGCAAATCTGAGTAACTTGTTCTAGAAATTGAAAGTGCCGTCTGCATCCTAATTGGCTGATCATATTTTTATTTCGCTAGAAATTAAGGCTGCTAAAATATTTGGTAGTCAATAGATACGAAATTACTTTATTTAATAATAAAGGAAAAACTATCAAATTTATTTTGGTAGTTGATTATTATGCTAAAATTTTACTTTTAAAATTTATTTTAATATAAAAGCTATTCTATTAAATTAAAATAGTTTTTATCTTTTACTTTAACTTGAAATATATACGTAAAGTTGTTCTGATGTATTTTAACAGCAGAACAAAACCCCCTTAATTTCTTTGGAAAACTTATGTATTTATACACACGCAGTCAAACTATGTATAAAAATATAAATAATAAAAATAAAAGATGTATAAAAGCTTCTTTCCAAATGCAGACAGACTCATTCTCGTTTTGGCACTGTAAACTCAGTAAAGTCAAAAATATGGTCATAAATAAAACATTTAATTTTTCTCAAAATGTGGTAGGAAATTACAAAGGAACGGAAAATGAAAAGGTAGACAAAGATCAAGTGTTATCATAAGTTTATATGGCATGCTGCCCTTTTGCATTAGTGTTAAGATAAATACAGAGAGTTTACATAGTCTCTGTCTCAGATTATCAGATTTTTTTTCGAAATGCCAGTGAATTCTGAGTCGATGGTTTGAAAGATGTAAATACAAGAAGTTGGTTTTTCACCTTGCGGTGATAAAGTTAATGATTAAATTATTCGCCTCAGCAGACATCTTATTCAAATTGTCCTTTAGTTTCAGATTAAAAAAATCTGATGTGGGCAGCACATGACTTGCCTTATATAATGCAATGAATTTACTACTATTACAGTAAAAGGAAAAATAGATTATTTTTATAGTAGATATTTATATTCTTTCCAAGATATGGAATTTTCGTCAATGAGTCGTCATTTTAATTGACTTAGCGTCATTTTTATCCATTTGGCGATTTTTTCGTCAATTTAGCAACATTTAGAAAAGTTGCCAAGTTGGCGATATTCCACCGAATTCGTCGCCAAAATTTCGCCAAGCGTTATGGACGGAGAATAAGGTATTCTTATAGCAGATAAATGACTACTGGCGTTCAAATAAAAAAGTATTACTAAGTATTTTTTTTCATGAATGGAAAGAGCTAGATTCACTAAAATGATGTCACCAGATTTATCGCATAGTATTACATATGAAAAGTGAACATGTTTCTCAATAGGAATTTTTTTTTATTTATATGATTTTTTGAGAATTTGTTTGAAAAATGTGCAATATTTCAAGAACGGTTCATGCTAGCATTTTAAAATTTATATCAATCGTTTTCTAATGAAAAATTACATAAGAAATGTCTATTTGCGCAACTTTAATAGAGGTTTTGATTTTTTCACGATTTTTTCAAAATTTCACTCGAAAATTTAGGGGGTTCTGAACATTCGATTACGTATAAAAACAATTGACTTTCAGTATTCATGGATTGTAATTTTTGTACCAAATTTTGCTCGAATCGAATCATTCGTTCGTCAATTATCGTCTCCACAGTCTCACTGACACACACACACACACATACACACACACACACACACACATACACACACACACAGACATCACTTCAAAAATTTTCGATTCGTGATCAGGGATGCTTGAAACGTGTTCTCCCGTCGAAAAATCGAATTCGAATTTTCCACATATTGGTAAAACAAAATAAGATATTTTTATTATTATAACTTTTTATTTAACGTTATATGGTGTTTGTTTGTTTGTCAGCGTGATTCAAATATTTGAGGCCATAACTAATTTAGTCCCATTAATCACAGTAACTAGAAATTTCGTATGTCGTTTTCTATTGTGGTACATTTGTATATTTCAATTCTTTTGATTTCCAATCTTACCGGAACAGACGATCCTGGGACTGTTATAGGAATGTACTCGTTTGTGGGGAATAAATTGATAAGCTGGGAGGTTTGAAAAATCCAAATTTAGTATGTAGTTCGCTCTTACGGTATATGGGGATTCTTTGGATTTTTAACCAATCGATCTAATCCGTCCTGGCCCCGCCATAGGAATGCACTCATTTTAGGGAAATAATTCGAGAACCGGATCAACTAGGAAGGCCAAATGTGGTATGTCGTTGTCTTTTGTGGTACATTTCAATTCTCTTTTGATTTTCAGACTTATCGGTACATCCGATTATGGGACAGCTATAGAAATGTACTCGTTTCTGGGGACTAACTCGAGAACCTGAGCAACCAGAAAATCCAAATGTGATATGTAGTTTTCTTCTACTGCATATGTTGATTCTTTGGATTTTTAACCTTATGGGGATAGTCCGTCCTGTGCCCGCCATACGAATATACTCATTTTGGGAAAAGAATTCGCGAGCCGGATCAACTAGGAAGTCCACATTTGGCATGTAGTTGTTTTTGTGGTTTATTTCAGTTCTTTTGATTTCTAATTTTACCGGGGACAGCCGATCCTGTGCCTGTTATAGGAATGTACTCATTTTTGGGGAATGGCTCGAGAACCTGAGCAGCTAGAAAATCCAAATTTAGCATGTAGTTGTCTCTTACAATATATGTGGATTATTTGGATTTTTAACATATTGGTCTAGTCCTTCCTGGGTCCGCCATAGGAATGCACTCATTTAGAGAAATAATTCGAGAACCGGATCAACTAGGAAAGCCAAATGTGGTATGTCGTTGTCTTTTGTGATACATTTATTTCAATTCTTTTGTTTCAATCTTACCGGTACAGCTGATCATGGGCACGCTATAGAAATGTACTCGTTTCTGGAGAATAACTTGAGAACTTGAGCAACTAGAAAATCCAAATGTGATATGTAATTTTTTTCTACGGTATATGTTGATTCTTTGGATTTTTAACCTTATCGGGAAGTCCGTCCTGTGCTCGCTATACGAATATACTCACTTTGGAGAAATAATTCGAGAATCAGATCAACTAGGATGTCCAAATTCCTTATATCCTTGTGTTTTGTGGTACATTTCAATTCTTTTGATGTCCAATCTTATGGGGACAGCCGATCCAGGGCATGTCATAAGAATGTACTCGTTTCTGGGGAATAACTCGAGAACCTGAGCAGATATATATCCCAAATTTGGTACATAGTTGCGTCTTATACGGTATATGTGGATTCTTTGGATTTTTAACCTCCGCTCTGGGATGGTCATAGGAATGCTCCATTTTAGGGAAATAAATCGAGAACCGGATGAACTTCAAAATCCAAATGGGGTTTGTAGTTATCGTTCATATATTTAAGTTACACCCATTATAATACATACATTTTTCATACAGTTAAGTCATATACAAATAATAAAATTGCGTTTTTTAAAAACTACTTTTGTTGCTTTTACTTGTTCGAGATTTTAAATGAAAAATGCACATAAAACTAATATTAAGATATTTTTAGTGGGCAATTGATTTACTAATTAATTTTGTTAACTGGCCTGACAGTTAGAGTTGTAAAATAAAGAACAATAATTTATCAAAATCTAATGTAATACGGGATTTCAAAATTCCAGCTTAAGTCGCAAACAAAATATTAAACCGTAAAATGTATCTTATTTTCTTTCATTTGTGTGCCATCAGTTGAGAAAGCCAAAGGTACAATCATAAATAAAACATTTAATTTTCCTCGAGACCTTGTAGAATCATAAAACCTTGAAAGGGGAAAATTGTAATAGGACTTCAAAAGTTGGCTCATAAATTATTCTTCTCAGTGTAAAAAATATAGGCATCCCTGATACTGCATTTTTTTCTAAAAGCATATTTATTAAAAATATGAAGATTGAAGGTGATTTAATAGGATATTGATAATCAAAATACCCAAATTTATCAATATTCTTTCAAATGACGGAAGTTAAAGATAACAGAAAATTATTTTATTAATGTGTGGAATGTATGTCTGATTTCCATTATAAATAATTGAGCAAGAAAATCTATTTTGTATGCATATCATTTTAAGACAGTTTTTCGAAATTTCTTTTAATAAAAACTATACTTTTTAAGATAAGCTTACTTTATTTCGACATAGATTATTCGACCTACCCGATGGTGTAGGTTAACTACTTGGACGGCCGGGGCAATGCCACACAATTTAGACTGGATCCCAGAGGGAGGGGAATCTACAGGGGGCCGTGCCTTCTTTCTCCTACCACCAACCTCTCGGAAGGGCTTGCAGACCTCCAGATGTAACGTGCTGTACATTCGTGATAACAATTAATAGCACGCTACATCTGGAGGACAATTGGGATAATTTGGGAAGACGAACAATTCGGGCAGAGCCAAAAATCGAACTTTTGTCTTCTGAGTCAATCCCCGTGCTTAAACCACTTGGATAACCCCCACCACAGTTCCCTTTAGGATAAGCTTCCTTTCTATCGACCCAGACCGCCCGACCTACCAGAAAGTGTAAGGTAGCTGTTTGGATGGTCAGGACAGTGCCCCTTAATTTCGACCAGACCGAGTGGGGACCATCCACAGGAATCGAACCCCTAGGACAATCAAGGGTCACAATCATACAACCATATAAACATACTAAAATAATAAAAAATACTAACATCTACCGTGCATATAATAACAATAATAGTTTGGGGGCACTTAGTTTCCAAAACAAAGTAATTTTTCTTTCATCTCGGGTTACAGAAAAACACAGAAAGATTTAAAGGAAACAATCAGTACGTAAAATAATAATACAAAAAGGGGGGAAATTTGTCATAACAATTACATAAAAAGTATTGGTCCAGCGTTCCAAAAGCACAATAAATAAAAGGAAGTTAAAGGAAAACGACCAGATGCTCCAAACTGCATTCCAATCAACGAACACAATCAGATGTTCAGAAAAATAACAAAAAAGCCGTCGGTAGACGCCAATGGCAGGCCAAAGGAATAAAAGTTTAACGGGAAGGAGAGTTCCCAGTTGATCTACTGTAACAAGTGACATCTATCTGTCCAATAATCGTCATTTTCCAGGTGAAATAACCAAGTACAAAAACGAACATAAGCAGGTATTTAAAACAAATAAAATATATACTAAAAGCCAAAGAGTAATCCGAGCTACTTATATAGCAACAACATGAGCACGCAATCAAAAGAGATCATCCGTTATCTCCTCGGCAATACGACTGCATTTCTCGATCCTGAAGACAACTAGAGTCAGCCCTAGAAAATCACAACGCTAGAACACCCCACCCTCCTTCCCCTGTCGCCAACCTCTTGGAAGGAATTTCGGACCACTGATTTAATGTAACCATACTCCTCGTATAGACACAGGCACAGTTTGGGCAGGAATCGAATTGCGGGAATCGAATTCCGATCCTCCGAGTACAATCCCTGTGATCTAATACCGGTCTATCCCGTCTCTTTAAGATAAGCTAAACTTTTACACTTTTGTAGAGTACTATTTCAACATAGAAGATAATATAAAAATATTGATATAAGGATATTGTCTCCGTAACTTATAAACTGCGTATAGAACCGTTTTCTGCCCAGAAAAAAATCCGTAGTTTGAAACCAGGTTGTGATATGAGTTCCTTAGAATAGCGGCCGAATAACATAACCGACACAGTAGGTAAGATTCAGCTATTACTGAGGTATAAAATAGACGAACTTTGTTTAGTTTATTCTATATCTCAACGATCACTGAATGTATTCACTATTGTTTAGTTATTAGTGTTTGAAATGCTTATTGTTGCTTGGATTTTCACCACACTTCCTGTCAGAACACAAAAAATCATTATTATCGATAGAAAAGATCTTCGACATTGGCCTTGTCGATTAAAAATACAAATAAACAAACAATAATATATTAGAAATTATGAATGGGAAATAAGGACAGCGGACATGATATAAAACAATAACAATATTTATTGGCACACAAAATATAACAATGAAAGAAATTCTCTTAACATCCTAACATAAACATGATTAACCCCAGCCAACATCTCTGTGCAAAATATAGCTCCCATTATAATTAACAATTTTCAATAATGGATTTCAAAAATTATCTGCATATTAAGCTATTATTCAAAAAGTTTCTCGAGAGAGAAAGGTCGTTTTGTGGCAACAATAAAGTATGTAAAAGTACATGCATGGCATACCTTCAGCATCTCGCCGGACATAGAGCATCAGAGTATCGGGAGGTATTGGAGTCCTATCATAGGGTCCGCTGGGTTCGGCTCGGACTCGGGGAAAAGTCAGTCCCACAAAATCAGGACCTCACTGCTCGCAATCAGAAAATCAAGTCTTTCCAAAAACTCTCGCACACTGAAAATTAACAGCTCCTACAAAGCTACGCCCCTGATTTCCATTGGTTTGAAACCGAAGCCCTTGCATTTTCCCATAGGTCGGTGTATAGTTACATGTCAGCTATTGGGTGATTCATGACAGAGGGTTGGTGAGCACCCAAGAATTAATGTTTGACAGCTGGGCCAAAGTTCCCATGAACCTGGGCGCACGTGCGGCCGGAAATGGTCAAGGGTCAGCTCTCCCCAAAAGCGCCCTGCTGTGAGCCCCTCTGTAACTGAGCCATCTCTGTCCATTTTTCGCAGAAACATTGCTTGTTCGCCCTTTTGCAGGTATTGACCAAGGGAAATGTATAAGTATTGTAGAAGTAGCACAGGGACCATCTTTAGAGGTTGTACTCCCTCCACAATTCACAATGTTCCATATTTGCCATGGAACACTTATATTTAATGTTTTTTTATTTTCAGGGAAACATTACAAAATTTGGCTTACTATTTTAGCCAGGTCCTATCTCTATATAAGAGAATAAGAGAAGAGACTTTGTACTTTTATCTACAGAAATAATCAATCATGTCAAATGTCCTTTAAAAGCCTTAATTTTCTCAAGCAATATCATTAAAATAGATCCATACACAGTCCTCTCAAGAACGTTGGATTCACGTTCAGGGATGCTCAAAACGTCTAAATAAATAAAAGTTCGAATATGAGATTCTTCACTTCATCTTAATATTTTAATGTTACTTTTAATATATATTAAGGGGAAAGTAGAAAGAAGGTTAAAACTGTGAAGCAGCGTTAACACGTTATAACCTGTATATCCAAGCATTAATATCACGTAATTATATTTTCCAACTTACTTTTGGATAGTGCGTGTAAAATGAGTATATCGTATGCGAAAATAGCTGTTATATTTAGAAACCGGAGGTGCTTATTGTGAGACCAGAAATAGATCTCACATTTGTTGGTGAGACAGTTTTATGCCAGTAATTTATGTGTCCGAAACATCGGACAATAAATACCTCCAGTCTGAATGACGCCAAAGTTTACAGCACGTGAACCCAAAGGTCAGATAAAACCATAAATTTAGGGGTGTTAAGACAGAGAGGGACCGAACGAATCTAAGAATAATGAAAAGTAACGATATTGGATAAGAGGCTATCCAATTCAGAATATGTTTGTGGATTCGCCATGAATGCGGCCAATAGGAGAAAAGGAGGAGTGTCAGTCCTGAGGTAAAAGAGCCACAACCTATGACTTAAGAATGACCCTATGATAAGAACGACGATGATATAGAATATACTTGCTCGACATGATGAAAAGAACGATGATGATACTCAGTTAAGAAATAATACGATGACTCGGAATATACTTGTTCGACATGACGACTAGAACAATGGTGAAACAGACGTCTATCACGACGCTTAAGGTATAGCGAGATAGAGAGAAGATGACTTACGTATGACTTGGCTAATACATATATGACTACGAGAACTTCATAAGTACGAGTGTTCGAGCAAGCAGTACAATATGATCGTCGTATTACGTGTGGTGAATAATACTTCCGAGTTATTTCAAGTAATAGGATCGGCGAAGTACCTGCCGGTGGCCAAGCCAAGACAGCAGATAGAAGGTATGTGTTCCTCAAATTGGATACCAGGTCTTAATCCATTTTAAGTATTTTTATTAATGGTCTCACATTGTCTCCCTCGGACAAAATAATATAATTAATTGTGTAATGAATTTAATAAGTATTTTATATTGTTAATAAATGTTTTATTGTTAAAGTTAAAACGGTGCAATCAATTTAGTATTATATTAATTAATATTATTTTACAGGACTCGCGCGAAAAGTAAATAATTGGAGGGTTATTAGCGGGCACACAAAACGCAATGTACTACAATAATAATGAGTTCCACTATGTACGATTTTACGGCCATGTTAAGATATATCATAGATATGTTAATGATAATTAAGCTAAAAGGTTACCTTTAAGTTTCTTTTTAAAATATATACCATACTTATAAAATAAAATACTTATAAGCAGTGGGGAATTTTAGAAGCAGAAAGCGCAAGGCTTCATGCATATTACGAATTTGTCAAATCAGGCAAAATATTTGTTAAATATACAAATGTAGATATTTAACTTAAGATAAGCTGTGTTGATAGAAAATTAGAAATTTAAAGTAAGACATGTCGTGCTATGTTAGTGTAATTTTTACGTGTAACTTCTTCCCGCCGACCCTGATAAATGTCTATATCATGTAGACTCCTTCTTTTGTAGCATAAATGTGATAAAACATTTTTGGTGCAGTAATTGGCTGTTAAGTTCCATATTGAATTCAGAAATACGTCGTTGGTAACTGCTCCAGTATAAATGAATCAGTAAAATATTAATATGTAGCCTATAAGTAAAGCCTTTTTCTCTGTCTACCTGTTCCAATTGAGGGAAAATTTGACGTCAATTTGGCGATCTTGGTGACGAATTTAGAGAAATATCACTAGTGTAGTGACTTTTGGAAAATATTGCTAAATTGGCGATAATTCAATTCCTCGAAAAGTAACTTTACTCCATCCTCAACAGAGCTAATAAATTACCTTCGTATAATTTAAACAGCACTAGCCTTCTTATTCAAAGCAGCAATTAGTATCAACTAAAACTAAATGCAAATATATCCGTAAACTATCTTACAAAATCATACAATAAGAAACACTGTTTTGTTAATCTCCGATATCATTTTTCCGTTTCTTTCTCCTTCTTTCAGTTTTCAGTTATTTGTCTTCCTCTTCCGGATTTTGGTTATATTTCGACAAATTTATTCAACGATGTAGTTTATATGCCCTCCGAAGTTCATCGTTGGGTCCTTCATATTTTATTTTATTTTATTGTTTGTTCTAATATTTTTGCCATCATTTTCAATTTTATACTCATTTTTCTTATTTGTGATTTTTACAGCTGGTTTAAACATGTCTCGTTTAAACATGTCCACTACTCAGTTGTTTTGATTCGCTCTGTTATCCGTTCTTTTACCGCATAGTTTTATTTACGTTCATTTTTTTTTTCAATTATTTTTTTCATCCGTAGTTTTTACTGTTCATTCGCAGTTTTCTGCCGCATTGGTTTTTTTTCTCTTTTATTTTCCCCAGCTACGATGTCAACATTTTCCTTACCTACCTCCACGGTGTTAATCTACAGTATTTGCCAAACTTACTTGATTAAATGAGCTTCTTGTTTATTCTGAAGAAGAAAGCTGGTTTCTGTTTCCGAGTACGGTTGCCTCCTATATATTTATGTGCATTATTTACGGAGCTTTTATATCATTAAGGAAACATAGATTGAATTGAATACGGACAAATAAGGGAATCATTTAATTGAAATACTGTTATTTTCACAATAGTTTGAAATATTACAACCTGAAACAAGTATACAGATGAACTGAACTGACTCTGTCACGTCTGCTCTTAAGCAGCTGTTACGGAAAATTCCAGAAAACTCTTTAAATCGTGAAAAGTTATCTACATGATATTTAGTCAAATTTGTTGTTAAGGTCATGACTTAACACTTCCGCCATTCAGCATAATGATAATAGGTTTGAAACTTTTAAAAGTTTTTTTCTATGAAATATCTAAAAGGTCATAACAACAAACATCAGTAATTGCAACAATATGTGAAGAACCTTGTTGCGCCAACCGGGAATCGAACCCTGGATCTTCGAACTGGTCTGCCGACGCTCTATCCTTGAGTTTCAGATTAGCTTCCTGTCTCGTCAATATCCTCTCGATTTGAAATCGGTGTTCAATCTTCCAGAGTCCACTGAATTCATTCCAGTCGTACTAGGGTCACTTTCAGGCCTCAGACATCTCACCTATAGAATTGATTTGTTCGTGCGCCAATGTAAAAAATCTGATGTGGGCAACCCATGACTTTCCTTATATAATGTAATGAATTTACTATTTTTACAGTAAAAAAATAGGTTTTTCTTATAGTAGATACTAATATTATTTCCAAGTTATTGAATTTTCGACAATTAGTCGTCATTTTCATTGATTTAGCGTCATTTTTATCCATTTGGCGAGATTTTCGTTAATTTGGCAACATTTCAAAAAGTCGCCAAGTTGGCGACATTCCGCCAAATTCGTCGCCAAAATCTCGCCAAGCTTTATGGACGAAGACATAAGTTGTTCTTACAGCAGATAAATGACTATTGGCGTTCAAATACAAAAGTATTACTCAAAGTATATTTTTTCATGAATGGAACGAGCTAGATCCGTGAGAATGATGTCACCCAATTTATCCCATGGTATTACATATGAAAAGTGAACATGTTTCTCAAGAGTAAATATTTTTTTTTCATTTTATATGACTTTTTAATATTTTTTTTGAAAAATGTGTAATATCTCGAGAACGGTTCATGTTAGCGTTCTAAAATTTATGTCAATCGTTTCTAATGAAAAATTACATAAGAAATGTCTATTTGCGTAACTTTATTTGTGGTTTTGATTTTTCGACGATTTTTTCAAAATTTCATTCGAAAATTTAGGGGGGTTCTGAACATTCGATTGCGTATAAAAACAATAGGCTTCCAGTGCTTACGGATTGTGATTTTTGTACCAAATTTAGTTCAAATCGGTCCATTCGTTCGCCAGTTATCGTCTCCACAGACCCACTGACACACACACACACACACACACACACACACACACACACAGGCATCACTTCAAAAATGTTTGATTCGTGATCAGGGATGCTTGAAACGTGCTCTCCCGTCGAAAACTCGAATTCGAATTTTCGACCCCGTCACAATACTTTCCTTATACATTATGTATATAAGGAAAGTAATAACCTAGCTGCCTCGACTGGGAAACGAACCCTGAATCTTCGAACTGGCCAGCCGACGCTCTACCTCTGAACTACTGGAATGAAATTGAAAGCTCTTATTGTCGAAGTGGACTCTGGAAATATAATGAAAATGTTTGGATGGAATTTACATATTTAGAAAGTTTTTCTTGTTTAAAAAACTGAAAATTACTTTTAAAAACAGAACTAAGTTATAATTAAGAGGGGGCCTCAGAAATGAAAAACTGATACTTGAATTAGCTTATACAAACAAATCTTATTAAAAGTTGCTTTACCAAATAAATGCACTTTAGAACTGGACACGTTCAGGCTTAAGTGAGCAAAATAATGATTGCAGTTAAATCGATTATGCATTGTGAAAGACATTGTTTTACCAGCATGCCCAGCGGGGTCGTAGTTAGGTAGGAAACTGTGCGATATCAAAGCAATGCCACAAATTAATACATTGCTACCCGGAAGGTACGAAATAATGAAGGATAGCTGCTTTGTCAACAGGAACATTTGTGTGGGGGGAATTTTCTGATTGTTGCAGTTTTTGAAATTTGAGAGTGTAATAGAGAATCAATGCGGTGTTAGGGATGATAAAATAAAATGTTATAACAAATAATTAAAAAAAATATAATACGAACAAACTAGATTAACAATCTTTTGCCGTTACAGTATAATTCCCATAATATTATCCAGAAGAAGCTATCTCCTCTTAAAATTTGAGGACATTTTGCATTCCATAAAAGTTTAGCTTCTAATTAGTGGCTATATATGCTTTTCGCTGTGCACTTGCACTCTAGACTCATTTGCGACGTTGATTAAATTGATAAAGATTTGAAGGATAGCTGCGTATTTGTATTTTTTTTTCATATAGTGAAATATATAGTAGATTTTTTAATATTTTCCAATATAGTTGAAAAGTGTTTATGACTTTGCTCATTCTGCCTGTCTGTTCGCATGATAACGGCAGTAAAAATGACTTTAAATGGCATTTTAGTATGTTAGTGAGGTGGTCTGCGGGATGTTTAGGAATGAAAACCAATAATTATCTAGTTTTGGATTTAACCCGGTTTGATAAAATGAAATACATTGAAATATGTGGGTCTTTTTAAGCGGTATTTTTTAAGCAAACATTTTTTAAGCGGTGTCAAAATTCACAAATTGCTTCGAAAATTTTATGAAATATTCAAATTATAAAATAAAATGAGTAAAAAAAAATTTAGCAAAATATGTTAGGTAGTTTTTTAAATAAAAATTATAATAATAATTAAATACCCATATTATGTGATAAGATCATTTGATTCATTGCAAAGTAAAATCTGGTCTCCATTTTTCTCTCTATAATGTTTCAAGATCGTTCACATTTATATTTAGTGTTGCATCCGTCATAAAACCGCTTTGTTTTTGCGTATTATATGTATATCTAAATTCTGTGCCAACGCAATTATAATATTTTTTATTTTAAATGATCACTGAACTTTCTTTATTCCTATAACGAAGCCTAATTGTAACGCTAAACTTTATCATACGGAATGTAGACAAACCAAGCGATTGTAAGGTGCGTTGTATAGAAATTGCGGAATATTTTTATGCAAAATTATTTATCACTGGAGTCTGGAATATAAGTGATATGGATGAAATATTTATTGCTTTTACATAGAAAAGCAAACGATTTATAAAATCAAAGTGTTTGTCATTGTTACAACCTTGGATTTGAAAATAAGGCTTTAAAATTCCATATTAAGAAAACGCCAATATCGTTTGAGGCAATAATTCCAGTGGCGTTGGGATAAAATAAGCAATTCTACAATGTATGCATTTCTCTAACGGAAGAACTACAATATTTATTTAAACCGCAAATCTCTCTATATTAAAAAAATGTGGCTGCCCCTGCCGCTGCTTGACAAATTTCGCGTTTCTCGAGATTCTTTGCTTCGTACCGCAAAAACTATTGCAAATAAAATATGAAATTTGGTACACTTGTAGAAAAAGCTTTGGGAAATATGCTGAAATAAGCCGTTTTTTGATATATATTGCAGTTTAAGAAATATTTAATGTCAAATCAAAGACAAAATATTTGAGTTGCGAGTTCGCTTCTTGGATAGACTAACAATAGCAAAACCACGAATTTTTGCAGGCAGGTGAAATTTTGCATGGTAAATGAATGAATGATGGGTGAATTTTTGCAGGACGGAGCCCTTTTTTTAATTTCGATGTAGTTTTTGAGATATTTTACTTTTTATGCACTTCTGAAGGGATTTTTTTTCGTATCGGCACGTCTAGCGAATTCTCTGTCTCGTACCTTAAAAACTATAGCATACAAAAATATGAAATTTGGTACATTTATAGAGAAATAATAGGGTAACATGATGGAATAAACCATTTATCGATTTAAACTTTAGTTTGGCATAAAATAGCCTGCGAAGCGAGCTCATGAGCTTCAGTTTTTGGATTCCCTGGGCTCAGAAAAATCCCTGCTTTTCCCTCCTGCGGAAAATAGGCAGCGATAGAAAAGAGATTTTGGAAAGTAGAATTTTTAGGGACGATAGATATGAAGCAAGCGTAGCGAGTTGCGATGAGTTTTGCGCGAGCTGAGCGAGCAGGGTGCAGAGCCCCCTAGTTTTGTAAAAGTTAAATTATTAGATGAATGCAAAGTCGAAAAGAAACAATTAAGAATATTCCTACTTGCTTAAAATTATGTTACTTTTCAATTTATTTTTATCTCTGTATTCTGTACTCTATCCTACAACTATGAAAGAATACTGGTTAATTACACCCATCATTAGGGAACCCTTAATTTGAAAATAATGAAAAATACATATACTAAATATTAAGCTTTCCTGTTGTGTCAAATAATAATAGCGACTACTTTACTAACAGTAACAACACCTAGGTATAATTCACAGGGCATTATGCCATTTTCCAGCTTTTCATCCATAGGAGTTTTATCCCCTTTCTAACTCTATGCTTGCAACAATTTCGAAGGACTAATTAACATGAGATAAAAAATATATAATAATAATGTGTACTATAATTGTGACGTAATATTAACTGCAAAATCATCGTAAATACTTCGCAAATTTTACTTTCGATGACGTTACTTGAATAAAGTTCATTTTGTGTAACTATCTTTGTTTGTTTCGATGAAGTTTAAAGATTAATTTTGTCGATGGCAATCTTTGAAACAGTCTAAAATGTAAATAATATTAGATTTGAGTTGGAAAGTGTTTCATAATCAATACTTTATGCATGATTGATCTTTCTTGTTTCGTTTTTTACCACTGATTTATTCAATCGTTTATGAAATTGTGAAAATAAAGTGAGGATTTTTATTTTCTGTTTATTGTTTATAGAATGTAAATTGTATCGAACAAAGTTTGAGTGAAACAGTGAAAATTAATCTGTTACAAAAGAAAAAAAAATCGAAGCTGTATACTTACCTCCTCTTATTTTTTAATCTCATGAAGACACCTTCTGTATGTTGCTTAATTATTTCTTGATAAAAAAAATATAGATTATTATTGGTATTCAACTGCAAAATTATAATTTCACGGAAATTTGCAGTTAAAAAGAAATAAAAATACATTTAATTTAATATTACAAGGTAGTAAAAATTAAAAATTATAACTGCGAACTAAATCACTAAGATATATTCTATATTTTTACATTCGCCTTACTGAATTCAGCATGTCCCAATGTTTCTAGTAGATCAGTTAATCCTTTAATCGGAGGAAGAATGTCTCAGAAACAAAAAAAAACTGCCGAAAGATGGCGTCTTTAGAAAAAATTGTAGAGCATCTATGGAAGTTAACACAGAATGAGCTCTTATAATGTTAAATACAGTAAGAGCTCATTGGACAAACTCGTATTGTATTTAATGCCCACTCTCAGAAAATTACAGATGTTGGCAGTTATTTATTATACAAATGGCTCATCCTAGGAAGTTTGTGCTGTACGCAAATTTGAATTACTATTTGACAATGAATACAATTTTATACCGACTCATATTAAGTTCGCTTTACCTTTCTTTGTAATTTTGTCCAACATCTTTGAGCGGTGAATAGAAGAATACTCTAAAAATTTGTGCTTCAGCAATTTACCGACCTCCAATGTCGCACTCAAAAAGTGCCTATCATTAACGTGATCGTTTTCTGCAGATCAGAAACTACATGATTGCCGGAAATAAGTACAAAGCGTAATGGAAATCTATATATAAAGAACATTATTCTGGAATTTTACGTTTTGTATGACATCGGATACTGAAAACTGAGATGGATATTGGTTGTTTTTTTAACAGTTTTACAACAATGGAGAATTATGGATCTTTACATTGCGTATGACATCAGTGTATTAAAATCTAATCATCAGGGTCACCCATAGGTATCTTACCTACAAATTTTATGTAATCTGGTTAATTAGTTTTTGAGTTAGAGAGGCTGCATACACTGCACGCATAGACACACATACAGACGTCACGCTAAAATAGTAGTTTTTTCACGTGTTAGAGGTCCCAAAACGTGTAGACCCGTCTCAAGTTGCGATTTTTGAAACGATTCCAATATTTCCCTGTACATTAATATGTATTGCAGGGAAAGTAATAACTTTTGTTTATTTTTCCGTAATTTAAATTGTAAACGTTAGTCTACTTTTGAGGTAAGTTTACTTTTGAGGTAAATTTACTTTTGAGGTAGTTTAGAATTTTAAAATATTTTGTTTACTATAAAAAATAAATGACTTTATATACGCTTTTACTTACTATTAAATAATTTAATTTGAATGTTCATGTTTTGAATGTTTATATTTATTTTTAACTAATTTGAAAATACTATGTTGATTTTACTTTGTAAGCTTTGTCATAAAAAACAAGAAAGGTCAATCATGCTTAAAGCATTGATTATGAAACACTTTCCAACTTCAATGCAATTTTATTTAAAACAGTCTAAAATGCAATACATTTCTCGATAATATTTTAAAACTTACCACAATACTACATTAATATATTATATTTGAAAACTTAAACCTTCATTGAAAAAAATGAACTTCATTCAAATGACGGCATTGAAATGTAAATTGCCTGGTTTAAATATCTCTAAAATGCGATACATTCAACGGTAATATTTTTAAAACTATCATAATACTACGATAATTTATTATATTTGAAAACTTCATCGAAAACAACTGAAATTAATTCAAATGACGTCATAGAAAAAATAACACGCCTGGATCTTTCTATAAAAACAAGATTTCATTCATTTCATTCATCACAATAGTATAATAATTTATTTTATTTAAAAATTAAGACGTCATCGAAAAAAAATCTCTATATATAATAAATTCTCTTTATAAAATCAATTAATATTTCATTCATATCAGCCATGCAGACTCCATGGGCTAAATTATTTTGTGTTAAAGAAATACAGCAATTCTAATACAACTCATTCTACATATTTTGCTGTTTACATTTTACATAAGTGAAAAATAGGCTTCGTGGTAGAAATAATCAGATTTGGATAATCATTTAAACTCAAATATATTGTATTTGCGTTGTTTCAGTATGTAGATGCACAGAATTTAAGCAAAAATAAAGTAGTTTTAGGATGGATACAACACTCAATATGATTTAAAAAGAACTTAAAAAATCACGATTTTGAAACAAGATGGATGCCATATATCATTTTGAAGTGGGTCATGAAGTGGGTCTTTTCATTTCATTGTCACGTGATCGTTTCATATAAGAGGTGTAATTATTATTTTAATTTTTATTTAAAAAACTACTGAATATATTTCGTTGAAGTTTTTAACACTTTACAACAAAGTTGAAAAGTGTTTATGACTTTGTTCATTCTGTCTGTCTGTCTGTCCGTTAGCACGATAACTGCCGTAAAAATGACTTAATCAAAATGAAATTTTAGTATGTTGTTCAGACGGTCTGTAGGACCTATGGGAATATAAATGAATAATATCACCCAATTAGTTTTGGATTGAACCCGGGTTGAAAAAATGAAATATATTGAGCCCTATGGGACCTAATTTTTCAAACATTTTTTAAGCGGATTTAAAATTCACAAATAGCTTCGAAAATTTTAGGTAATAGTCAAATTGTTCCATAAAATATATAAAAAAAGATTCAGCGAAATATATTCAGTAGTTCTTTAAATAAAATTTAAAATAATAATTACACATCTTATATGAAACGATCACATGACCCACTTCAAAATGATATATGGCATCCATCTTGTTTCAAAATCGTGATTTTTTAAAGTTCTTTTTAATTCATATTGAGTGTTGCATCCGTCTTAAAACTACTTTATTTTTGCTTAAATTCTGTGCATCTACATACTAAAACAACACAATGACAATATATTTGAGTTTAAATTCTCATTCAAATTTGATTATTTCTACAACTAAGCCTATTTTTCACCTATGTAAAATATAAACAGCAAAATATGTAGAATGAGTTGTATTAGAATTACTGTATTTCTTTAACACAAAATAATTCAGTCCATGGAGTCTGCATGGCTGATATGAATGAAATATTAATTGATTTTATAAACAGAAGGACGATTTTTTTCGATGAAGTTTTAAGCATAGAGTTTATGAATTATAGCTCCATGGTCTTAATTTTTAAATTAAATAAATTATTATAGTATTGTGATGAATGAAATGAATGGGAGAAAGTTATGAATGAAATCCTGCTTTTATAGAGATCCAGGCGTGTCATTTTTTCTATGACGTCATTTGAATTTATTTCAGTTGTTTTCGATGAAGTTTTCAAATATAATAAATTATCGTAGTATTATGATAGTTTTAAAAATATTATCGTGGAATGTATTGCATTTTAGAGATATTTAAACCAGGCAATTTATATTTCAATGCCGTCATTTGAATGAAGTACATTTTGTTCAATGAAGGTTTAAGTTTTCAAATATAATAAATCAATGTAGTATTGTGATAAGTTTTAAAATATTACCGAGGAATGTATTGTGATACTGTGATCACATATTTTGATACGTAACCCTGGGAAAAAAACGGAAGGTGTAATGTAATTGAAATGTATACAATGTTTTTGATTTATGTAGATAGCTAGGCCTTTGCACAGACGGAATTGGGAATTTTTGGCGCCGTTGGGTTGTATGCGCACTGACATGGATTGTAAATATTCGGAGAATTAATTCCAGCAAAACGTCAGAGTTCAGCTACAAATCTTTGAAAATTTATAGCCCTGTCAGGTGTGGCGCGCGTCGGGGTCCAGTCCTTTCGACCACCCGGTTTTGTAGAAAGCCCTCTGGTTTTTGTGTTTGAGTGGAGCGCATAAAAAATGAGCGTCGCTTCAAAAACCAATGGTGTGAAGCATTTTTGGACCTCCTTTTTTATTGCGTTGTGGGAAACAGCGAATCGGAGTTGGGGGATTTCCTCCCTGTTTGTGTCGTTCCCCTTGTTTGTAAAATTCTGAAGTTTTTAGAAATGTAAAAAATCGGCAGTTGCTTTTCTGAGCTCGAGAAGAGAGCACTCCAAGTGCGTGGCACTTGTGTTTTTGTGAAGTCCGATCCGGCATGCATTTTGATGCATCTCTGACCCGGCATCTGCGGTCCCGATCTCGGGCGGCAAATGCCTTTGCCTAGAAGCCGACGTCGTGAGTCCGGTGAAGAAGGCGACTCGTAGCCAAGACGAGCCGAGCCTAACTCAGCGCGAGGGCGCAGTTTCTTCTGGCGGTGGCGACCAGAAAATGGAAGAATGTCGTCATGTTTTTATTGGGTTGCAGTACACACAGCTCTACCACCAAAACGGCGCGGTGTAGGACCTTGCTCCTTTAGCTGCATTTAAGCCGTGGTAACTGTAATACTGTGTGTACGGAATATTTGCGGAGCATCAATCCAGGGCTCCTAAGCAGCAGCCAATTTCTATAAATAAAGTATCTGATCTCCACTCTTTAGGCAAAGCCTGTACGTAGATCCCACAAGATCCACTGGGACTAAGCCGACGTTAAGAGGAGGAGAAGGAAAGTGAACAGTATGTCCATCGTCATTTGTTTGTGTTTGGTTGCAGTACAACACAGCTCTACCACTAAACCGGCGCGGTGTAGGACCTTTGCTCCTTTAGCTGCATTTAAGCCGTGGTAACTGTAGTTCTGCGCGTACAGAGTGTTTGTGGAGCATCAATTCCGGGCTCCTAAGCAGCAGACAAACCTCCACGAAAACGTACCACTTCGGTAAAACCTGTACGCATGCTCACTCAAGAGCCGCTGGGACTAAGCCGACGTTTAAGAGGAGGAGAAGGAAAGTGGACAGTGTGCCCATCTCCAAAATAATACTTGGCAAAAAACTTTCGTCACCTGATGATACGCAACCGTGTTTCTCAGACTGGTAGTGTTTTTTCATGAACTACTCAAATAATGAACTAACCTTCAGTTAACCGTGCCACCCATTCCGACGTGCCGAGGGATAGCTACCAGCACTCAGTGAGAGTCTTGAGTAATGAAGGTATGAAAATTATATATATTGATTTTAAAATGTGTATATGAATGTTTAAACTTATTTGATATGTATTTTAATGCTAAGGGCAATTTATGCTAAATGGGATATTTGCCAAAATGAAATTATATTGTGTTTTTCTTTAAAAAAAAGGTAATTAATTACAAGTTTGGATAATAAAAAAATAATATACAAAATAATGCAAAATAAACTGTGCACCCCGAGGTCAAGCTTGGGTAAATTGGGAACTCATTTGTAACTGTGTATTTTGTTAGTTAATGTTAATTGAGATTTCATGTGTTCTGTAAATAAATTGTTAGATGGCCACAAAAATGGGAGTGATTATTTTATTTTAACAAACGCAATGTACTATTGGTCCAATCGGACCCCACTACACTTTAACGCGCTTGAGCTTGGTGGAACTATTTGGTGAGTATCTGTAATGTATTTATGTGTTAAGTCTTATTGTATTTATGTGTAAATCCACCTCACCACATGTATTGCTTTTTCGACTTTTTTAAATAAAACTGCATTGAAGTTGGAAAGTGTTTCATAATCAATGCTTTAAGCATGATTGATATTTCTTGTTTTTATATATTTTCTGGAACAATTTGAAAATTACCTAAAATTGTCGAAGCAATTTGTGAATTTTAAATCTGCTTAAAAATTGTTTGAAAAATTAGGTCCCATAGGGCTCAATGTATTTCATTTTTTCAACCCGGGTTCAACCCAAAACTAATTAGGTGATATTATTCATTTATATTCCCATAGGTCCTACAGACCGCCTGAACAACATACTAAAATTTCATTTTGATTAAGTCATTTTTACGGCAGTTATCGTGCTAACGGACAGACAGACAGACAGACAGACCGAATGAACAAAGTCATAAACGCTTTTCAACTTTGTTGTAAAGTGTTAATAAAACCCCAGTCTTCTTGAGTACATAGGCAAAAACAGGAAGTCACAAGCACAAAGAAATCGATTTCAACTGCATGTACGTGAAGACATTCCATACTGAAAGTGCTATATATCATAAGTGGACAATCAACCTATTTTGGCGGTGAATGTTTGGCGGTTCGTAAACTGCACAAGTACCCAAAATTATGTGTTCGCTATTATTTCCGGAATAAAAATTGATTAAACTATAAATTTCAATAGTTATCTGAATTACTGAAAAAATCTCAATTTAAATGCATGCATTGTCAATGTGTGTTAAGAACCGGAAAATAAAATTGATAGTTTTAAAGAAACTTTATCAATTCATTACATAATTCAAATGGTTTGAAAATGTTGGTCTATTCTTTGTTTTTGTTGAGGATACATGAAAGAGACCTGCACAATTTAAGGTTTATTCAGGGAAGAAATAAACGAACAAGATACAGTTAGCGGTCTAAGAAAATTTACCAATGAACTGTCAGATATAGTAAGACGGTAAGTAAATATTCTACTTATTTCTAAATAAGACTATTATATTCTCAAAACACTGACGTATTTATATTTCACTGTTGTTATATAAATACTAACGCATCCTTATTTTACTGTTACATACTGATGTATCCACTTTTGAAAAAATATCGTCTGCCGTTTGCTACGACGATACGTTGACAGACGATAATTTCAGACCTCTTGTTTGGCAAGCTAAGAACACGTCGTTTTCCCGTCGTGAAAGTTTTTTTTTTATTTTAGAGCAATATTTCTCTAGCCATTCTTATGAAAGTTTTAGTGAATAGTTTCAGAAACAAAACACTTGCACAGCCTTTTATGTATAGGATGCTCTCGAAAAAATTAGATTACTCAAGAAATTTTTAGCCAAATTCTTAGTTTCTCGAATGTTTCCAAACTGAAATTCAAATTCAAATTTTTAAAACAACGGACAAGACAATACAGGCAAGCATAACAACAGACAGAAAAGCTGAACATAAACACAAAACACAAAATTTTGTTACAATACGGCCTAGGGACTAACACGTCCACTCAGGTCGTTAAGATCTATATATATAAAGATGAGAAGTATATATGTATATATGTGTGTATGTATGTATGATCCAACATCACGGCAGAACGGCTGAACCGAATTTAATGAAATTTGATGGGTAGTCTTGAATAGACCCACTTAAAATTTAGTCCATGTTTTGAGTTTCTAACACCAGGAGTTGCCGCGATATTAATGAAAAACGGAACTTTTGTTTTTCTCATAATCACGGGAGAACAGCTGCACCGAATTTAATGAAATTTTGTGGGTAGCATTGAAATAGTCACCCATAAATTTTGTCCAAGTTTCGAGTTTCTAAGACCGGGAGTTGTCGAAATATTAATTGAAAACGAAACTTTTTCCTAGGAGTTCTACTCTCTAACTCCATGATTCCCAACGAAAAAGGTTGGAAATCGTTGGTTTAAAACGTGAAGGTGAATTAAATCTCTGAATTTTGTGGGAGTTTATTGAACGTATTAGTCACTTTTGAAAATCGCAGGTTTGAAATATGAATTTAAATGGAAACTCTATCACCATGGTTTATTTTTTCACAGACTTACTCAACAAATTTTATTAATTTGAATAATAAATAAATGAATATAAAAATATCTATCTATATATATGAAGAAGAAAAGTATGTATGTATGATCCAATGGATCTGATTAGTCAAAGAGTGGCCGTGCTTATTCAATGCGTTAAATAAGTAGAAACGATTCTGATTGGCCAAAGAGTGGCCGTGATTCAGCAACGGGTAAATAAGTACTTCCTTTTATGGTAAGGTTATCATTTCAAATTTAAAAAAAACCTCCTTTTCAATCAAATCGTCTTATGTAATTTTTATTAGAGTTTTGCATCGTAAATTCCAAGCAACGCCGGGTAATCGTTGCTAGTAAACTATAATAAGGAAAATTCGGTAACAGGTGCAATACAATAACAAAAACTACACCACAAATATCTAGTTAGAATAATGAAAAAATACTTCCATATTCATATATGAATATAGATAAACTTTCAGCCCATATTTATTTTTAGGTGACTTTACAGACTTCAGTTCATTTGGTAAAATGTTAAAAAATTTAAGGGTTAATCATATGAAGTTCTTGTGCAAAATTTCATGATTAGCTTTAGGTATAAAATAGTTATAGTCGAAAGAACGAGTGTAACTAATGTTGCGATTGATTTCTAAGTAGTTGATGTTCTTAAATAAAAAGAAAATGCATTTGAAAATATAAAGATGACGAATAGTTAGTCCATTAAATTTGTTTTTAAGGTCCTAAAACTGGACATTTCTGTAATAACCGGTTACTACTGCTGTTTTCCAGCTAGGATATTTTTAAGTCAGAGAAGAAGATATGAGGAGAACGTAATACGACAGAGTGATCAAAAAATTGCAAATATGAAAATTTAAAAGGATGTAAGGTATCGAGAATTTGAAATAGTAATTTTTTTTCAATTAGGTTAGATTAATACACTCTTAAAAATTATATCAGTAATAACATCTAACTATCATTACAGGGTCCTGTTTTATTAATCGACAGCATTACATAGCATTTTATCAGAGCGAAATAATTATTAGTATAGAGAAATATTTTTCTCAAATCATTATTTTAAGAATGTCATTAAAGAGTTTCAAAAAAGTTTAAGCAACGCTGTCTCTATTTTAGACAGTTTATTTTGAGCTCAAAGAGACAGTTCTCGCTTTGTCTGCAATATATCCAGCTTCTAGTAAACGATACATACTAACTTCGTAATTGTAGAATTTTTAGGGGTTTCAAAACAAGGATATTTTTTTTCTAATGCTCTTCAAAGATACTCTTATAAGAATGGCTAGAAAAATATTGCTGTAAAACAAAAATTCTTGCACCATGAGAAAACAGCTTGTTCTTCGTTTGACAACAAAGAGATCTGAAATTATAGTTTGACGTATTAAAAACAGCAGACGATATTTTTGACGGTATATTAGCGCCACCTAACACAAGAAAATTCTACTATTTAAATTTCTTTGTAAATCGCATGATTTTAAAATTTGATGTGGGCGACTGTTTGTTCATCCCGCACATAACAGGGTTTATAACATTGTTTATATCACCTTGCTTTAAATAGCATAATGCAGTTTCGTTAAAACAAATCTATCCAAAATTTTATACCTTTTCATGCTCTTTCCACTGCACCAGTAAGATAAATTTAAAGTTCATCCACATAAAGACGAAAGCTGATTGATGTATAACAAAATATGTTCGAAGAATACCCTCTAAAAGCCTCTTTTTGAAATAGCGCTGTTCGAAATTTCTTCAGGAAAATGGTCCCCAAAGGGTAAGACATTTTACTGGCTGTCGTAAATTTTACCATTTTTATCAATAGCTCTCCTTCAGTAATTTTTACGAATTCTTTTAAACAATAGGATAAGTGTTTTCTGAGAACATGGCTTTATAGTTGTTTATAAAAGTTGTAATTTTCAATTTAGTAATATAAACAGTATGGCAAACACGTCAACCAATTAAAACTTTAAACTCAATGACAACCAAAAAATAGGTTCAAAAGTCCTTTATTAAAAATCTCTTTATTACGACGTACAGAATTACACGGCCAAAGCGCTTTTGGGCATCACTATAAACCTAGTTTTCGGTTGTCTTTGATTTTAAAGTTATAAGTTTAGTAAACTTGCAAATTTAAATTGAATATTTATATTTAGGTTTTCTGAAAGCTTTTGGTGTTGAATGTAGTGTCAATGTGCATTTACGTTTTAATTTCACATATTCATTGAAATTGTGAATAATAATAGAATGCACTGGTATGTACAGGGAGTACAGAAAAAATTACTCAACTTTTGGTGGAATATCTCGAAAACAGTTAGTGATGAAAAAGAATATAACTTATAAGTATAATTATTGCACATGAATTATTGCACATAATTAAAAAAATACACGATATGCTTAAAATGTTCACTGTTAACAGCAATCACATGTCGGAGACGGGCATGGGCGCCTTTAGGACATTTCCCAGGAGGAGTCAAACTACTGACATCAGTGGGGCAAACTAAAGGACAATCTACAGCATCGCCTTGATGCCCACCTTTGTGATCTTGAAAGTTCAGGGGAAGTGAAGTGCCTCCTCTTGGCTTACTCTATGGGCGCGTATGGAGTCTGGATGTGAGAGTGCAAGCTAAGTTTTGCATTTCAACGAAAATCACTTTTGCATTTCAATGTGATGAATTTATTCGTGGTCTTAAACTGTATTTCATTTTTTTACATTTTCTCGGACTATAAATCGATTGATGGCGTTCCAAGACAGTGAAGATTATTTCCTCCTATGAATGTATCATTTTAAACAAATACTGTCGCGTTTCCACTGCAGCAGAAAAACTGATCTCAAAGAACTGCGTTGTTTTATCAATATTGTCGTGCTCTTACTGTAATTAAAGAATTCACCAGTGTAGTATATATTTAAAACAGAAGCTTCTTCTGACAAGAATTATAAATTATAATTCTTGTTAGAAGTAGTGCCAAGAGGAAATCCAGTTATACCGGGTGTTTTGCAAAGAGTATCTGAAGGTAATATAAAATCAACGGTTGGTCATAGAAGTAAAGCGAAATGTGAAAAATAATCCGCAACTAGCAGAGGATTTACTTATGATAGTAGGCGCTACACGATGAGCCAAATTTAGGGGCCTGACTCTTTTTTTTTCAGGGATAACCATCTTACTTGATCTCACTTTCTGTGAGATAAAGGGGGAAATGTCACTAACAAAGTTGCAGAACATTTCAAAATGATTAAATACCAAACATTTTCGTCCTATAAAGAAATTTTCAAAATAATTCTCTAAATAACGATTTTAAAAGGGGCAATTTTATTAATCTGCATGTATCAGTGTAAACGTAAAGACATTGGAAAACATATAGAGACATTTTATTATGTGCGAGAATGAAATGTTGAAGGTAAATATTTTGTATTTTGTGTATTTAATTCAATTCAAGCCAGTTTTATTTTGCTACATTGTTTAAATGTTCAATTTATTTGGCGGGGTAAGGGTGGGGTTAGATCATATTCACTTTTTTTCAGAATTTTTAATCTTTTGAGGAGCGGGACAAAAATGCTTAGTACTAATTTTGCAATTTGTAATTAATACCCTGTATATGCTAATTATCAAACATATACCTGTATGTTTGTAATGGCTTTACTATTAGGTAGACAGAAATTGCTGTCATTTTCTAAAGCCTTTAGACATACATACCAAGACTTATAGACAGACCAAGAATTCGGAGCACGAATTAATCCCTGAGGAAATCCCCGAAATATTGTATTTTTATAAAATATACAACTTAAGGGTTAAATCCCACCAATACATTCAAAATGTTGATTCAAGAAATCAATTGTTAATATAGACTTAAAATTTGGTTGAAGCTTCGATTATTCTATTATACAAAGGAACAGAACATGCTGATAATGGTCAAAGCACTGATATCTGAGAAGGATAAAATATGTATAATTGAATTTTCAGTAAATGCTGCAAAGATTTAAAAATTCATACCGCGAAAAAATGTATTTTTCTAAAATTTTCATCTCAGGGGTTGAACTACACCAAGGCTTTCAAACGTGTACTGATTCAAGAAAAGAACGCAATTATTAATATAGACTTGAAATTTGGTTGAAGATTCTATCATTCCACTATACAAAAGAACATGCTGATAAGTACCACAGCACCGATACCCAAGAAGGATGAAATATGCATAATTGCATTTCGATGAAATGATGCAAAGATTTAAAAATTCTTCCCACGAAAAATTGTATTTTTCTAAAATTTACACCTCAGAGGTTGAACCACACCAAGGCATTCAAATATGTACTCAATTGCTAATATAGGGTTGAAATTTGGATGAAGCGTCCATTAATCTATGGTACATAGGAGATTGTACAGAACATGCTGATGAGGACCAAAGTTTTGATACATGCGGAGGATAAAATAAGTATAATTGCATTTCGAGTAAATGATATGAGGGATTAAAAATTCTGTTATAAAGTAAATTCTGCTATATCAGCTAAGGAGAATGCAAGATGGACATTATCGTTTATATGATTAGTAGATAGGATATTATAGGTATGATTTTTGCATTTGACTACACTAATATTCAATGAACTCAAATATTTATCTAAATTTGATATCATTTACAGTTTTAGAACTAACAAAATTTATAGTTATTTCAATCTCATTATGAGATGCGTGCTAATTGTAAAATGGCATTATTGTTAACTATATTTTACCTCACAGAAATACCACAGAAGTTCACACCATTTCATGGTAGAAAACTTCCCGCAAGAAGTGTTGTCCGAAAAAGTTATGAAATCTCAAAATGGTTTGTGCTAAGTTTCCGTAAGACTGAAGCTGTTTTTTCAGGTCTATAGCATCTTGTTAAAGCATCGTAAATAAGGGTTAGAATGGCCTTAGACCTGAAAGCACAGCATTTGTGATATTTCAATACTTTTTGTAGAAATATATATCAATGATTATGTAAATTCATTGGATATTTGTCCTTTTTTCCTGTTTTTTCAATTTTTAAAATTATAAATAAAATTTATCTTCCAGTTTAAAAAAATGTATGTACCTACCACCAGAATACACAAAATGATAAATCATTCATTAAAATCGGTTAAGTAGTTAAGTCTGTAGATTCGACAGCACTATAGAAATAAAATCAGAAATGACAATTGAAAAAAGTGTTATTTAAAAGTTCTTTATTCAGGTGCCAATTGTTATTTTTTCTGTTTTATGTTCTCCGTCTTGTGATGGTTTTACAGAGAAAAAATGAAGTCTTTAGCTATCTTGGGGGATGAGCTACATGCTTCCTAAAATCGGGTTTGTTCAAGTATAATATACGAATGTCAGCTACAGATTCAGACTTGACGACTTGATGAGGCAAAATGCAGCCGCATTGAAAAAAAATTATATTCAGCAGTTCTGGATTTTTAGCATTTTAACTTGCCTTGTAAATGATATGTTGCAATTTAGTTTTAATGCAAAGTCATTCTAACTTTCGAAACACATTTTTGTATTCATTTCCAAAGCATCAGTAAGAAAAATCTGAAATTCAACAGTAGAAAAACAGAAGATGATTTATGCTGTATAAAATCTGTTTGAAGATTCTTCTCTGAAAGTCTCTTTCTTAAAACGAAATTTCATCAGAAAGGTTGTCCCGAAAGAATTAGAACTTTTAGTAGCTGTCGTAAAGTTTAAAATATTTCTTCCTTAATAAATGTACAGAATGCTTTGGAGGGAAAGAATAAATGACATGTGGGAACACAATAATTTTATTTTACATTGGTATTTAATCTTGTCTCAAAGACACTTAATCTAACACTCTTAAAATTAAGCCACAGTTATTTTTAATAAGTGTTATGCTGTTTAACAATGTATGGTGTTAGCGTCGAAAATATTTGTAATCGAAAATATCCCAGTTAGGTTCTTGTTCATCATTGGTTTTGCTTCATGGACGAGTTTCAGCCCTTCAGATCAGCGTGAACAGTCTTAAAATTAAGCCACAGTTATTTTTAATAAGTGTTATGCTGTTTAACAATGTATGGTGTTAGCGTCGAAAATATTTGTAATCGAAAATATCCCAGTTAGGTTCTTGTTCACCATTGGTTTTGCTTCATGGACGAGTTTCAGCCCTTCAGATCAGCGTGATGAGCACTTTGGGAGGATTCTGGGAGATTTTACCCTCCTCCCATTTCCTCATAGAACTTACGAAGATCCCCCATAGGTATTATACTCTAAGGGGAGTTTTGCTATCCAACATAATAGATCGTGTCACATGATCAAGTATTCACAGGGTCAGGATGATGTGAGTACAAGGAGATTTAAATACGTATTTACATCTCCTTGGGTGAGTAGAACTGGTTGTTGGAAAAAATCTATGAGTGGGTTTTAGGTCACGTGACTAGATCATTGTTGAACAGTATTGCATCATCACTGTAACAGTAGCAAGTCCATGCCCTATAGCGGGTCTAGTATATAAGGTTCATGCATTATCCAGAGGAGGAAATAGAAAAGCCGGTCTGTTAGATTCCGTGCAGTGGACAATACTATATGTGTGCAAAGATTCAGCTTTCTAAGCCACCGGATTCGATTTTTTAAAAACAATCTTTCACTAGAGAAGAGGGTTGAAATCGAAAGTCCGGGTATGTTAAGCACTTTCCGACGGTTAATACTGTGCAAAGATCCATTTTTCTATATCACCCGAGGGCTTTTGCATGGTTTGAAATGGTTTTTCAAAAAGGAAAACACATTTTCTGCACCCCGGGGTCAATTCAAAATGATTACTTCGTTAATTTCTGTCCTGTGATTGATACTATAAGTATGCAAAGACTTAATCTTATAGGTTACCGGAGGGTAGGGGTGCTTGCTTCTAGAAGGTCTAGAAAGTCACAAACACGTCAGACAATTATTATATAAATCCCTGTTCTTAGATGTATTGCGAAAGAGTGTACTTCAACAGGATTTTATGATGTTTGAAGCTTTAATTAGAAAAGTTATTCCTTGTTATAACTTGACCCGTTTAAACGTTAGAACTCCGAGCTCATCGTTTTCTATTATTAAATCTACGTAAAAACCTGTACAAAATAAATAGAGAATGCTCTCCTGGTGTAGAGACCAACATTCATTGTCCTATTATAAGCTTTTAACACTCTTCAGTGAGGAATAGGCGTTGATTGACTATGAAATAAGAAAACTTGAAACGTGACAATACGTAATAAATACAACAATTTCGAGATCTTTTTGTAACCGAGTTTAGCTTCTTTTGTGTTTATAAAAATATGTATGCCTATTCTCCGAAGAATATTCATACGCTTTTGCTTTAGCAATTGCAAGAACTTGAAGATTAACCAAATGTTTGATATAGAAACTCGAAAGCTGATATTATGCAACTTATTATAATTATTTATGTAGAGGGATATGTTTGGTGATGGATCTGTTTTCTATTTGGATTATTTTATTCTTTTTATATCAATAACAATCCCAGTAATCTAGTTAATGGATTGTCAATGATTCCCCATTTCGCCAATGTTTGGCATGACCATGTTTAAATTTTTCATCACGTTGAGTTCTCATTTTATTAATTTTTTATTCTCATAGAAATTTGTTTCTCATGCTCAATTCCCCTTGTTTACTTATTTTTAATTTTTTTTCCTGTTTTACTTTCTTTTTATCACATTAAATGGCGAAAATATATTGATATCTGTTTTTTGTACATTTTATGCTAGATTCAGCCTATGCTCATTTGGGTGTTGTTGTTGCTGAGACCCAGACCGTCCGATTTACCAGAAAGGTGTAAGGTAACTATTTGGACGGCCGGGAAGTGCCACCCAATTTAGACCGGAACCCAGTGGGGGAGACATCCACAGGGACCGTACCCTCCTTCCCCTACCACCAACCTCTCGGAAGGACTTGCAGACCCACATGTTTAATGTGACGTACTCCGCGTGAACACGGCTGCAGTTTTGACAGGGGCGGGAATCGAACCGGGGCCTACCGAGTGCAATTTCCGCGCGTTAACCACTGGGCTACCCGTTTATTTGGGCGTGATGGTGTTGACTGGTTGTACTGAAGAAGTAAATTCGTTGCTTTCTGAAACCTATGCATCCATTCTATTCTTTATTTGCGCTGAATTTTACGTTGAGATACTGTTTACCCTAGTTGCATACCAATATTTGTCAAATATTGGCAGCCTTTATAACGTGAACATGTGGACATTTTGATAATATTGTTAATTTTGAATATATTATTAATATTGATAATATTGTTAATATTGTGCTCCAATATTTGTGGCTATATATAGCCAATATTGACAGGTCAATACATACCCAATATTTAGTTAGTTGTCAATATATCAAAATATTGGAATTATTTGCAATGTTACACACATACTGGAGGGGGCGCGGTAGGCCATTGGTTAGCGCGCTGGAGTTGCGCTCGGTAGGCCCGGGTTCGATTCCAGCCACTGTCAAAACTGCCGCCGTGTTCACGCAGAGTACGATCACGTTAAGCATGTGGGTCCGTAAGTCCTTCCGAGAGGTTGGTGGTAGGGGAAGGAGGGTACGGTCCCTGTGGATGCCTCCCCCACTGGGTTCCGGTCCAAATTGGGTGGCACTTCCCGGCCGTCCAAACAGTTACCTTACACCTTTCTGGTAGGTCGGACGGTCTGGGTTTCAACAACAACAACACATGTTGGTATAATATTATAATACCAATATCTAGTCAGTAGTGACGGTATATGTGTTCCCAATATTGGCGTTCAATGGGAAATATTCCCAACGAAGCAACGAGATATATACAATATTACCCCAATGCTGGCATGTTACTAAGGTGATTGGGCGCAAAGTTACATGTTTACTTATTATAAAATCTGTTTAAGATTCCTTTTCTGACATATCCCTATTAAAAGAAAACAGTTCAAAATTTCTTCATAAAAATTGCCTCTAACGGTTTAGCATTGTTAGTGTTACACGATTTCTTACGTGACAATACGCAGTAAATAAAACACATTTCGAGTTCCTTTTGCAACCAAGTTTATTTTTGTTTCAAAACAAAGATATGCCTATTCTCAGAAGAACATTCATGCTATTGCTTTAGCAATAGTAAGAACTTAAAGATTAACCAAAAGTTTAACATATAAAGGCGGAAGCTGATAGATGTATTCTAAAATCTGTTTGGAGATTTCTTTTCGGAAAGATCCTTTTTGAAAGAGAAGAACAATTCGAAATTTCTTCATAAAAGTTGCCCCTAAAGGTTTAGAATATATTCTGGTTGTCGTAAAATTCAAGATTTTTTGCAGATTATTCTGCCTCAATAAATTTAATGAATTCAGTAAGAGAATGAAAAGGACTGTGTAGGAATAAAATGTTTTTATACATTCTTGTATTTGGGTTTATGGTATTAGATATGTTGTGCTCATTAAACTGTCTCAAATTGTTTTATCTGGTGACATGTTCTTTTAAAACTTCCATTGTGTAAACAATGTTGTTTTGCGTTTATGTTACATTTTCCACGGACTTGATAGATAAAAATGAAATGCATTTGTGCGATTAGGATGGAATGTTTTAATACTGTGTTTACTGTGTCCGGAAAGGCATGCCTGACTCGATTGGACGAATCCAAACGTGAAGAAAGCTTCGTGAAATAAAGAGTCAGGCGGGTTTTTTTTATAAAGGAAGACGCGCTCTTTAAGGACCAAAATAAGGAAGACACGAGCGTAGGAGATAACAGTATCCATGAACCGGTTTCGCGCTAATTATACTTTCATCAGCATAGAATAACCATTAACTGCAGTAGTGGCAGCAAGAAAACTTACACATTTTCTTGCTGATATTGCAGTTGACGCTTATTTCATGTTGATGTGCGCATAAGCTCGAAACCGGTCCATGGATATTGTTATCTACAATGGGGAGGATCTTCCTTACAAAGTTTTGTGTTTCAGTTCCGTATTTTGTTTGTTCGCATATGCAGCCGTCGTCACTCATATTTTACCACCGATTTCCTTGATTTCACGCATGCGCACTTGCGACGATGGTCGCGATTAAGGCAACTAAACAGCATGTAAAATCACGATGGAGCTATTTTTATCACTGAAAACAAAATGTATAGAGTTTGTAAATTTAATGTAGTCATCTGTTTAATAGAAACATAGTGTGTGTTCCTTTCATATGACTGTAAAGAAAACAGCTACATTGGAATGCAAAATTCCACATGTGATTTTATGCTATTCACAAAGGTCATTATGAAATTATTTTTATCATTGTGTTTAAAAATTGTAGAGTTCTTAACTGCAGTAGTGGCAGCAAGAAAATTTCCTGGCTGCTATTGCAGTTAACGTTTATTCCATGGTGATGAGCGTATAATAAGCACGAATCCGGTCCATGGATACTGTTATATGTAATGGGAATGTTTTCTTCATAAAGCTTTGCGTTTCAGTTCCGTATTTCATTTATACGTATATACAGCCGTCACTCTAATTTTACCACTGAATTCCTTGATTTCACGCATGCGCACTTGTAACGATGGTCGCGACTAAGTCAACTGAACAGTAAGTAAAATCACGATGGAACTATGTTTATCACTGAAAACAAAATGTATAAAGTTTGTAAATTTAATGTAATCATTTGTTTAATAAAACCATATTGTGTGTTCCTTTCATATGATTGTAAAGAAACAGCTAAATTGAAATGCAAAATTCCACATGTGATTTTATGCTACTCACAAAGGTGACATTGAAATTATTTTTATCACTATGTCTGAAAATTGTAGAGTTCTTAAGTTTAGTAATTTAAAAAATAGCATTCGTTTTGTAATTACAGCATATTTTTTTATTAAGGAAATACTTTATACATCTTAAATTTTATGGTATTATTCAATATCAACAGCCTGGAATAAATATAGATGAGAATATAAAAAGTGTATTTACAATGACATGTTGCGCCGTAGACCCTCGTAGCACTGTAAGAGAGTTTCGATAATTAGTTCTTAACATTCCATCCATTTCCACTACTCACTCCCTACATCTTTCGTATCTTGAAAACTGCAGTTAATCCATCATTTTATGTTCAAATGCGTGATTAGAATGTCCAAATTAGTGAATGCCCATTGTTATAGTACTAATCACTTAGATAAAACAATTCTATCTAGTTCTAAATTGTCACCATAGCGGTACCTGTATTATTTATTATTTCTTGAGCTATCATGTTTACATGCAACAGACATTCACATATACACATTCTTGCGAATACCTAAAATGTCTTCATAGTATATTGCCGATTCTCGAAGAAAAACAACATTTACAGGCAACTATTGTTGTTTCTGCTCTAAGTCCTTGGACGAGCCGAGTGGTCTAGGCAACTATTGTTATTATTTCAGGGTTGCTTGACCTTGGTGATCAATTTAAAAGTATCACCAACTTGTAGACTTTTAGCGAGATTTGGAAATTGTTTTTATTTTGTAGTTTGGTTATGAATTTCTTACGTGAAGCCGATTATTCTGGAAATTCCACAATGAGTATATAAGCCCGTCATCATTCAATCATTTGTTGTTGACGTGCTATGAGTAAAGGGAATTGTGAATACGCCAGTTTCTTGAGAATTTAGCTATTAGCTGTATTTTGTTTCCGGTTACACTTACCAGTGCTTTAAATAAAGGCATAGTTATCAAGAAATTCGGACTCATATCAGTATCCTAGATACACTCACAATTTAGGGTTCGTTGTGACGCTACACACAAAGAGATAGATACGTAGGCGACATTCAAATATTCGGAATGTGTTCAGTCCTTAAAATGTACTTTAAGATAAAATCTAGAATTTGCAAATTTTTGGAACAATACGTTTTCTATACTATTGTTAGAGAAAAATGCGATTGACATCGAGATCGCATAAAATGGGTATATAGATGGCATTAAATATTTCCCTTACTTCATTGGTTGCTAGATGCTATAACACGGTGACACCTGCAATGCTTTCAATGTATGTGGTCATATTCTTAAATTCAAATGTCTATTGTTTCGTATGGATCTCAGATTGAAGAGGTTCTGCACTAGATTTCTGTCCATGAACTGTAGTATTAATCTGTACGTATTTTTGTTGTATTAATCCTGAATATGGAAACAAATCGCCTAAATCTATACTGCCTTAATAAATTATGTCTGTAACAGATTAAGCGTTGATATCTACTGATTAGATAGTGTTCTACAACTTTGCAACGGGCACATTTCTTCTATCTTGCCTAATTGCCGAGCTTGTGTTCCTAACTTCTTCAGTTCTCTGGTAGGGGGAGCGGCAAAAACGTGCTATAATCGCATGTTTTATTCATGTTGTATTCCATTTTCGGGTGCAACAATTAGACTGTATATCAGACCAAACTAAGTAAAATATTATATATTTAAACAAAAATGAAATCCAACGATTTTTAAACCGTTTAGTTTGCAATTATTTTATTCAGAATGAGAAAAAGAAAGACAGTTGTTTTCTCGTTTTTTTATTTATCATTCAATCTCTAACTTAAATATCTGGTAGATAAACGCAAATATTGTGTTTTTAAAAATGCAATTTACGAAGACTAAAGAAATGAAAGCAAGATATCTACATAAAGAGGATACGAATAAGTGTTATTTTTACAAGACTAACACTTCTTTACAAAAACGATATTTTTATTATGCATCATAAAATTTGAGATCATTGAACTTTGCCGGAGTTAAATGGTTTTAATGATAAATATACCGATATATTTTCAAATACTTTTTCTTAACTTTACAACATATTTTAGAGGCACCCGTGATTATACGCTACAAGGAATAAATTATGCTTACCTAAAATGTATGGTAATTTGGTATGTTTTAAATTTGGTATTTTTAATGTTTTAAATTTTATGTTTGTATGTTTTAAATCTGGTTTTTCTATCCTTTCTGTTTTGTTCTGGTTTTTCTGTTAAAAATACTAAAAGTATTTTCGATTTCGAAATTTTTATGTTAATATATACTTTAGAATCTTCTGAACACGCTTTGACTATTATCCACAAGGTATCCACAAGGTTATCCACAAGAGTTATCCACAAGGGAGTACATTGTCAAACTTGGTAGCAAAGAAAGTTGAGTTGAGTGATACTCCAGTTACTTTACATTAAACTGTGTACATTCGATTAAATCTATTGAATAAATACGTCCCACAACATTAAGATAAACAAATATTGATATGCGCACTTCAAGATTTGCATATTCCTCGGTTTGATCGGGATAATTCCAATTTAAACTAGTATACTTTCCGTTCCGACCAATTTTTTTTGTTATCCTGGTTAGACAAAAGTACAAAATATTAAAAAATACAGGGACAAACAAGTGAATTTTCTTCTTTTTCCTTAAGTTGAAAGAAAATTTGAACTTCAGATACAATTCATGAATTATTTTATGTCCCACTTGTTTTCCATTGAAAAGTCGCAAGAAAAGTACGAGATAAATCTCTCCAATCTATAGATGGAGCTTGAATAATGACTGATATGGATTCAGCATCAAATTCCAAAGAGAATTTGGGAGTTCACTAAGGATTTTTACTCCCGGTTCTGGTGATGTCACTTCCGTTTTATCGGTAATTCCTATGATTGTATAGAATAAATATGCAATGGGGAATATAAAAGCCTAATTGTTCTGTCAAAAATGAAGTGTACACATCTTTTGCTATCATATAATGGCTCTTCATGAATCTCTTGATTTATATGTTACTACAATTTATATGTTACTACAATCGTAATAAATCTCTCCAATTTTGAAATTGCACTATTACGTCATAACTCATTGCTCCTACTGAAATATGAAACTATTCACACGTTTAAATGTACCGATTTGGCTGTCTAGAAATACGATGACTGCAGACATTTACACACAGTTCCTAAGAAAGTCATTGAGCACCCTAATAACTTTGTAGACGCCCATGATTGTGCACGTTTAGTCTGTCTATAGTAAAGTGAACATGTCCGAAACGATTGAAAGTGATTGCAGTACGCCAATGGATGATTTAAAATGTTAGGTTAACGGACTCTAACAAAGGCGAAATAATCAACACTAAAGTTGTAGAGAATTCTTTAAAGGATAGAAATTGACACTTAAAACTGATAAAGAAGGCATTTATTTAACATTAGGGGTTGTTGACGAATTCCTGCCCTATTCAGTAATACTAAAATAAACAACACTTGCATGAACAGGAATGTACAGTCTGTTCAAAATGTCCTCTGTCCGCAGGAATGAGTTTAAAAAATATTATTACCACATAGTTTGACAAACGTTGCAAGTGTAATGGGGATACAGGATTTGATGATACCACTATTTAAAATAAGTTTCTTACCTTTCTTACACGCGTTTCGAGCCTGCCTGATGTCAATTTCTACTGATTAGACAATGCTATAAAATTTTGTAATATGGTTTATTCGTCTATCTTGCTTTATTGTTGATTGCGCTATCTTACATTTTTACTTTCCTTATATACATAATGTATAAGGAAAGTATTGTGACGGGGCCGAAAATTCGAATACGAGTTTTCGACGGGAGAGCACGTTTCAAGCATCCCTGATCACGAATCAAACATTTTTGAAGTGATGTCTGTGTGTGTGTATGTGTGTGTGTGTGTGTGTGTGTGTGTGTGTGTGTGTGTGTGGGTCAGTGAAAAAATTGTCAAAAAATCAAAACCACTAATAAAGTTACACAAATAGACATTTCTTATGTAATTTTTCATTATAAAACGATTGACATAAATTTTAGAACGCTAACGTGAACCGTTCTCGAGATATTGCACATGTTTCAAAAAAATTATTAAAAAGCCATATAAAATGAAAAAAAAATATTTCCTATTGAGAAACATGTTCACTTTTCATATGTAATACCATACGATAAATTGGGTGACATCATTCTCGTGGATCTAGCTCGTTCCATTCATGAAAAAAGATACTTTGAGTAATACTTTTGTAATTGAACGCCAATAGTCATATATCTGCTATAAAAATAACTTATTTCTTCGTCCATAACGCTTGGCGAAATTTTGGCGACGAATTTGGCGGAATGTCGCCAACTTGGCGACTTTTTGAAATGTTGCCAAATTAACGAAAATCTCGCCAAATAGATAAAAATGACGCTAAATCAATGAAAATGACGATTAATTGTCGAAAATTCAATGTCTTGGAAAGAATATTAGTATCTACTATAAGAAAAACCTATTTTTTCACTGTTAAAGTAATAAATCCATTACATTATATAAGGAAAGTCATGTGTTGCCCACATCAGATTTTTTATATTGTAAATCGGGTTTATTCATTTCAAAGGAATTCAAATCCTTTTTAAAACAAATATTACCAAGCTGATAAACCTACTAACCGGAGATATTCTAGTGTTACAAACAGAAACATTATGTTCATGGGGAATTTTTGCAACTTTCAAAGACCATATATGCTCTAATTGTTCACATGAGTCAGTCTATCGTTCTACAAAATTCGGCTTTAAATGCAGGGTCAGTAAAATATGTAAAACATTAGTAGAATGCCATGAAAGTACCATCCCATCCAATGTCAGAGGTATATAATTATCAACGGAAATAATTCTACTTTTAAATTAATTATTTTTACAAGAAATACAACTTTTTGCATCTTGTAGAGTAGATTTAATTATTTACTCTACAGAACAGTCTGATGCACATTATTAAAATTAACTGCAGTGTGATTTGCTCATACCAAAACTGATTTATAAGTAGCTTGTGCTTTTTTTTACTTTCCTTATATACATAATGTATAAGGAAAGTATTGTGACGGGATCGAAAATTAGAATTCGAGTTTTCGACGGGAGAGCACGTTTCAAGCATCCCTGATGATCACGAATGAAACATTTTTGAAGTGATGTCTCTGTGTGTGCGTGTGTGTGTGTCAGTGGGTCTGTGGAGAATATAACTGACGAACGAATGGACAGATTCGAACGAAATTTGGTACAAAAATCATAATCCATATACACTGGAAGCCTATTGTTTTTATACGTAATCGAATGCTCAGAATCCCCCTGAATTTTCGAAAGAAATTTTGAAAAAATCGTCAAAAAATCAAAACCACTAATAAAGTTACGCGAATAGACATTTCTTATGTAATTTTTCATTATAAAACGATTGACATAAATTTTAGAACGCTAACGTGAACCGTTCTCGAGATATTGCACATGTTTCAAAAAAATTATTAAAAAGCCATATAAAATGAAAAAAAAATATTTCCTATTGAGAAACATGTTCACTTTTCATATGTAATACCATACGATAAATTGGGTGACATCATTCTCGTGGATCTAGCTCGTTCCATTCATGAAAAAAGATACTTTGAGTAATACTTTTGTAATTGAACGCCAATAGTCATATATCTGCTATAAAAATAACTCATTTCTTCGTCCATAACGCTTGGCGAAATTTTGGCGACGAATTTGGCGGAATGTCGCCAACTTGGCGACTTTTTGAAATGTTGCCAAATTAACGAAAATCTCGCCAAATAGATAAAAATGACGCTAAATCAATGAAAATGACGATTAATTGTCGAAAATTCAATGTCTTGGAAAGAATATTAGTATCTACTATAAGAAAAACCTATTTTTTCACTGTTAAAGTAATAAATCCATTACATTATATAAGGAAAGTCATGTGTTGCCCACATCAGATTTTTTATATTGTAAATCGGGTTTATTCATTTCAAAGGAATTCAAATCCTTTTTAAAACAAATATTACCAAGCTGATAAACCTACTAACCGGAGATATTCTAGTGTTACAAACAGAAACATTATGTTCATGGGGAATTTTTGCAACTTTCAAAGACCATATATGCTCTAATTGTTCACATGAGTCAGTCTATCGTTCTACAAAATTCGGCTTTAAATGCAGGGTCAGTAAAATATGTAAAACATTAGTAGAATGCCATGAAAGTACCATCCCATCCAATGTCAGAGGTATATAATTATCAACGGAAATAATTCTACTTTTAAATTAATTATTTTTACAAGAAATACAACTTTTTGCATCTTGTAGAGTAGATTTAATTATTTACTCTACAGAACAGTCTGATGCACATTATTAAAATTAACTGCAGTGTGATTTGCTCATACCAAAACTGATTTATAAGTAGCTTGTGCTTTATTTTACTTTCCTTATATACATAATGTATAAGGAAAGTATTGTGACGGGATCGAAAATTAGAATTCGAGTTTTCGACGGGAGAGCACGTTTCAAGCATCCCTGATGATCACGAATGAAACATTTTTGAAGTGATGTCTCTGTGTGTGCGTGTGTGTGTGTCAGTGGGTCTGTGGAGAATATAACTGACGAACGAATGGACAGATTCGAACGAAATTTGGTACAAAAATCATAATCCATATACACTGGAAGCCTATTGTTTTTATACGTAATCGAATGCTCAGAATCCCCCTGAATTTTCGAAAGAAATTTTGAAAAAATCGTCAAAAAATCAAAACCACTAATAAAGTTACGCGAATAGACATTTTTTATGTAATTTTTCAGTAGAAAACGATTGACATAAATTTTATAACGCTAACATGAACCGTTCTTGAGATATTGCACATTTTTCAAAAAAAATATCAAAAAGTCATATAAAACAAGAAAGATCAATCATGCTTAAAGCATTGATTATGAAACACTTTCCAACTTCAATGCAATTTTATTTAAACATGTCTAAAATGCAATGCATTCCTCGGTAATATTTTAAAACTTATCACAATACTACATTAATTTATTATATTTGAAACCTTAAACCTTCATCGAAAAAAATTAACTTCATTCAAATGACGGCATTAAAATATAAATTGCCTGGTTTAAACATCTCTAAAATGTGATACATTCCTCGGTAATAATTTTAGAATTATCATAATACTACGATAATTTATTATATTTGAAAACTTTATCGAAAACAACTGAAATTCATTCAAATGACGTCATAAAAAAAAAAAATCTGATGTGGGCAACACATGACTTTCCTTATATAATGCAATGAATTTACTACTTTTACAGTTAAAAAAAATGTTACTCTCATAGTAGATACTTATATTCTTTTCAAGATATTGAATTTTCTCTAATTAGGCGTCATTTTCATTGATTTAGCGTCATTTTTATCAATTTGGCGAGATTTTTGTTAATTCGGCAACATTTCAAAAAGTCGCCAAGTTGGCGACATTCCGCCAAATTGGTCGCCAAAATTTCGCCAAGCGTTATGGACGGAGAAATAAGTTATTCTTACAGCAGATAAATGACTATTGGCGTTCAAATACAAAAGTATTACTCAAAGTGTCTTTTTTCATAAATGGAATGAGCTAGTTACACGAGAATGATGTAACCTAATTTCTCGCATGGTATTACATATGAAAAGTGAACATGTTTCTCAATAGGAATTTTTTTTTATGTCTTTTTGATAATTTTTTTTTAAAAATGAACAATATCTCGAGAACGGTTCATGTTAGCGTTCTAAAATTTATGTCAATCGTTTTCTAATGAAAAATTACATAAGAAATGTCTATTTGCGTAACTTTATTAGTGGTTTTGATTTTTTGACGATTTTTTCAAAATTTCATTCGAAAATTTAGGGGGGTTCTTAACATTCGATTGCATATAAAAGCAATAGGCTTCCAATGTTTACGGATTGTGATTTTTGTACCAAATTTGGTTCGAATCGGTCCATTCGTTCGTCAGTTATCGTCTCCACAGGCTCACTGACACACACACACACATACTTTCACACACACACACACACACACACACACACACACACACACACACACACACACATACACACACACAGACATCACTTCAAAAATGTTTGATTCGTGATCAGGGATGCTTGAAACGTGCTCTCCCGTCGAAAACTCGTATTCGAATTTTCGACCCCGTCACAATACTTTCCTTATACATTATGTATATAAGGAAAGTAATAACACGCCTGGCTCTCTCTATAAAAGCAACATTTCATTCATAAATAATTCCCCCATTCATATCATTCATCACAATACTATAATAATTTATATTATTTAAAAATTAAGTCCATGGAGCTACAAGTAAGTAAAACTCTATGCGTAAAACTTCATCGAAAATTATCGTCCTTCTCTTTCTAAAATCAATGAATATTTCATTCATATCAGCCATGCAGACTCCATGGACTAAATGATTTTGTGTTAAAGAATTGCAGCGATTCTAATACAACTCATTCTACATATTTTGCTGTTTACATTTTACATAGGTGAAAAATAGGCTTAATAGTAGAAATAATCAAATTTGTATGAGCATTTAAACTGAAATATATTGTCATTGCGTTGTTAAAGTATGTAGATGCACAGAATTTAGGCAAAAATAAAGTTGTTTTAGGATGGATACAACACTCAATATGAATTAAAAAGAACTTTAAAAATCACGATTTTGAGACAAGATGGATGCCATATATCATTTTGAAGTGGGTCATGTGATCGTTTCATATCATGGACACGTGATCGCTTCATATAAGAGGTGTTATTATTATTTTAATTTTTATTTAAAAAACTACTGAATATATTTCGCTGAATTTTTTTTTATATATTTTATGGAACAATTTGAATATTGCCTAAAATTTTCGAAGCAATTTGTGAATTTTAAATCCGCTTAAAAAATGCTTGAAAAATTAGGTCCCATAGGGCTCAATGTGTTCCATTTTTTCAACCCGGGTTCATTCCAAAACTAATTGGGTGATATTATTCATTTATATTCCCATAGGTCCTATAGACCCTCTGAACAACATACTAAAATTTCATTTTGATTAAGTCATTTTTACGGCAGTTATTGTGCTAACGGACAGACAGACAGACAGACAGACAGACAGAATGAACAAAGTCATAAACACTTTTCAACTTTGTTGTAAAGTGTTAATAAAAAGAATATTTCCTACTAGCAGCATACCCGTTCTTCGTACGGAGTATATAATATAAATAAACTTAAAATTCACAATCATGTGCAAATTCCTATAGTATACTTAATGGCATTTTTAATCAAAATATTCTGTTAAAATATTTAACATAATGCTCCTAAAAAGAAGTTAAGGAATGGCTGTTCTCGTTATTCAAAATTATCTTCACGGGTAGATCTGAAGAATAAAATATCCTCGCCTTTTTTGTAAGCAAATTCATAAAAAGTATAGAATTGAATCAATATATGCAAAATAATAGCGTATTGTATGGGACCCGTACCACTTATATACGCGAATATTAGAAGATATAACCTGTATTAGTAGATTACATATATAAATTGAAAATATCAATAAATCCGTAATCTTTAAACCAGTAGGCAGTAATTAATTCCAATATGTGCCCAAATGAAAGTGCTAAAATTATATGGGAAGATAAACCCGTACTACTTATAATGTCATAGATTAGAAGATATGTCCTAGTGTTAGTAAAAGATTACCCGTATTATAATATTTAGTTTCAAAAAATTTTGCCAATATATAACAGATTACTTAATAAATTAAAAATATCAATAATCCCCGTAATCTTCATACCGGAAGGCTTGATTCCAATATATGCCAATATACATGTACTACTTATATTCTCTTACATTAGAAGATATACCCGTAAATTTGTAGAAGATTACTCGTACAACGTACAATATATCAGTTTCAACAATTTTTGCCGCAATAAAACAATGCCATAAGAAATTGAAAATATCAATTATAATTGAATAAATAATCCCCGAAAACATCAATAATAATAATGTTTAAACATGAAGATCGTAATTGATATTATCTAGTCAAAAATACGATGGCAATGAAATTTATTTTATATACATATCTTCATCATTAAAATCGGAAAAGATTTAATAAAAATCTTCTTCCTCATAAACATATTAAATTTAAATCCGTTGTTAAGCGACATGTTATGATTTGCTTCAAATAAATTGGTGGTCAAAATTTCGTCTGAATATCACTAATGAATGTTTGGCGACATTTTAAAAAATCGCCAAATTTATCGCCAAGTGGGACTGTAGAACTGACAGTCCCACTTGGTGATAAATTGACGAACCATCATCAAAATATTATCCCCTAAAAAAACACTATTTCGTTTATTTAGGGCAATTTATCAATTTCAAAATATTTTTATGGATTTATAAATATTTTTATCAATTTGGTGACATTTTAAAAATTCGCTAAATGGGTTACTAAGTAGGGCGGTTGGACGGACAGACAAATGCTAACGAAACACCATTTCAGTACTTTCTTTTAAGAAAACAAAATAAAATTCATTGATTTACGTCATTTTTATCGATTTGGGGACATTTCAATCAATTTGGCAACTTTTAAGAAATTTGCCAAGTTAGCGATATTCAGCCAAATTCGTAGCTCTAAATTCGCAGATCTGAATAAAATATCGCGATCCAGTTTGTATATACTAAATGAAAACAGTAAAATCGTATTAGAAGATACATACACCCGTTCTACTCTTTTTTTGCTTCAACAATCGGCTAAATGAATTTATTGGATGAACACAATATATGAGTTTATTAGCTAAACACAATATATGAGCTTGAAACGTCTTTGCTAAAATAAATGAAAGTGATGTACGCAGTCTGCAATATATATAATTAAAAGAACAATCAAACCGTTCATTCATAAAATATATTTTTACATCTATTTATTTATTATACAAATAAAAAAAATAATAATAGATATTAACAACACATTTAATTTCATTCCGTTGCCGAGCAACATGATATAAGATAGAATCTTCCTCATAAAATGCGAAATTAAATAGCCATTTTGATTTCTTTATACTTTACATCGTTGAGTAAAAGCTTGTGAGAGATGAACCATGGATGTAGATTTTTCCATTTAAATTCATGTTTCAAACAATTTATGTTTTCCTATAGTGACTAATTAATGCAAAAATCCTGCACCAAACTAACTCGGAAATAAAGTTTTATTTCATTTTGGCGTTTAAAACAAACGATTTTCATCCTTTTCGTTTGGATAAACCACGGAGTTGGAGAGTAGATCTCCTAAGAAAAAGTTCCGTTTTTCATTAATATCTCGACAACCCCTGGCCTTAGAAACTCGAAACTTGGACAAAATTTATGGTGGGCTATTTCAAGGCCATCCACAAAATTTCATTAAATTCGGTTCAGCCGTTTTCCCGTGATGATGAGACAAACGAAAATTTCGTTTTTTACTAATATCTCGAGAACCACTGGTCTTAGAAACTCAAAACACAGACTAAATTTTAAGTGGGGCTATTTCTAGGCTACCCACAAAATTTCATCATATTCGGTTCAGCCGTTCTCCCGTGATGATGGGACAAACAGACAGACAGACAGATTTTCAATTTTATTTATATAGATTGAGAAACATGTTCACTTTTTATATGTAATACAATGCGATAAATTGGGTGACATCATTCTCGTGGATCTAGCTCGTTCCATTCATGAAAAAAGATACTTTGAGTAATACTTTTGTATTTTAACACCAATAGTCATTTATCTGCTGTAAGAATAACTTATTTCTTAGTGCATAACGCTTGGCGAGATTTTGGCGACGAATTTGTCGGAATGTCGCCAACTTGGCGATTTTTTCAAATGTTGCCAAATTAACGAAAATCTCGCCAAATGGATAAAAATGACGCTAAATCAATGAAAATGACGAATAATTGTCGACAATTCAATATCATGGAAAGAATATTAGTATCTACTATAAGAAAAACCTATTTTTTTTTTACTGTAAAAGTAGTAAATTCATTACATTATATAAGGAAAGTCATGTGTTGCCCACATCAGATTTTTTAATTCTCCGTTAGATGCGCTACAATTATTTTTACTTTCCTTATATATGTAATGTATGAGGAAAGTATTGTGACGGGGTCGAAAATTTGAATTCGAGTTGTCGACGGCAAGGTTTCAAGCATCCCTGATCACGAATCCAACATTTTTGGGGTGATGTCTGTGTGTGTGTGAGTGTGTGTGTCAGTGAGTCTGTGGAGACGATATCTCACGAACGGATGGAGCGATTCGAATGAAATTTGGTACAAACACCACAATCAATAAATACTGGATAACTATTGGTTAAAACCACAATCAAATGTTGAGAACCCTCCGATATTTTCGAGTGAAATTTTGAAAATATCATCAAAAAATCAAAACCTTTAATAAAGTTACGAAAATGGACATTTCTTATGTAATTTTCCCTTAGAAAACGATTGACATAAACTTTAGAACGTTAGTATGAACCATTCTCGAGATATTACACATTTTTTAAATAAAATTATCAAAAAATTCTATAAATTAAAAAAATATTAACTGTTAAGAAGCATGGTCACTTTCATATGTAATATCATGCGATAAATTTGGTGACATCATTCGCGTGGATCTAACTCGTACCAATTACGAGAAAATATACTTTGAGTAATACTTTTGTATTTGAACGCCAATAGTCATTTATCTGCTTAAGAATAACTTATTTCTCCGTCCATAACGCTTGGCGAGATTTGGCGACGAATTTGGCGGAATGTCGCCAACTTGGCGACTTTTTTAAATGTTGTCAATTTAACGAAAATTTCGCCAAATGGATAAAAATGACGCTAAATCAATGAAAATAACGACTAATTGTCGAAAATTTAATATCTTGGAAATAATATAAGTATCTGCAATACGAATAATATATCTGCTATAAGAAAAACTTTTTTTAACTGTAAAAGTTGTAAATTCATTGCATTATATGCGGAAAGTCATGTGTTGCCCACATCAGACTTTTTACAAATTGCTTGGGGTGCTTAAGCATTATCATAGGTGCCCTCTATATTGTCATTCAAAAAGCGATAATTTCCATACAGTTCTAAAAGTATTATGCCACATTTAACTTGCCTTGTTCAATAGGAATGGTGATGATTCAGCAATTGGTATATTATACTAGAAGTTGTGCCCGTTAGAACAGTTTCATTAAGGATTATGTATTAACAACCTTGTAAATATTACTATGTGTAAAAAACTTAAAAAGTGCAAGACTTACATTTTATTATTGATTAACTGCCACACGTTATCAGAATTCGAATTTATAGAAAGCATTTCATAAAATTACGCAAATATACTGTAATTATGACAAACGACGTGTAGTCAATGTCGTACTCTTGGCAGACAGATTAATTTTTTTAATTCAAAGACAACCAAATGAGTGGTTAAATGTCATTTAATAAAATATACTTCTTATGACGTACAAAATCACATAGCCAAAGCGCTTTCGAACATTATTATTATTCCCATTATCAGTGGCGAAGTGAAATGAAGTGCGAACAAGTGCCTAAATATAGGCCATACCCAAAAGCCAAAATTTACATACATCAACTACATGCAAATTTACATACATCCATTTATATTGTTTTAATTTTTAAAAAACAACGAGGTAAAATAAGTAATCATAAAAATGCATATTACAACAAGAAATAGAGTTTAATAACCAACATAAATGTAGGCAAAAAAATGAAAAGCAACAACTATTTAATTTTTAGAAAATCAAGTAAAGGCTTGATCCGCAGAGAGTCAAGAACGAGTCGTCAAGCATATCTAAATGCCAGAACGGGGTCAAAATTACAAATAGAATTACGGTAAATATAAATAAAAAGGGATTCATAAAGTAAAATATTATAGGAGTTATTGAAGCTAATTAAAAGAAAAGTTTTATCAAACATAGACTGAAAATTATCGTTAATAACATACTTGGCAAGAGTCGCGGATAGTTTACCATTTTTAACGTCGTGAGCATGTTCAGTTAAAAGAACACCGACAGTGCGTTTAGTACTGCCAATATAGAACTTGAAGTTATTATAGGGAGATAAAAGGGGGGACAAAATACACCCCAGGCCGACATTTGAAATTGTTATTGACCTTATATTTACCTCAATTTTTGCCATGAATTTAATTTTAAGATTGCTCATTCTACTGTTTCTATGTTATTTAATCATATCCGTTCAGATAATTATAAGATGGATAACAATTTCAAAGGTCAGGCTGTGGTGTATGTTGTCCCCCTTTTATCTCACGAAAATAACTTAAGTTCTATTAATAAGTTCTATATTGGCAGTACTAAACGTACTGTCGGTATTCGTTTAGCTAAACATGCTCGCAATGTTAAAAAATGTAAACCATCCACTGCTCTTGCCCAGTATGTTCTTATTAATAATTTTCAGACTATGTTTGATAAAACTTTTCATTTAATTAGCTGCAAAAACCCCGTAATATTTTACTTTATAAATCCCTTTTTATTAACACTTTACAACAAAGTTGAAAAGTGTTTATGACTTTGTTCATTCTGTCTGTCTGTCTGTCTGTCTGTCTGTCCGTTAGCACGATAACTGCCGTAAAAATGACTTAATCAAAATGAAATTTTAGTATGTTGTTCAGACGGTCTGTAGAACCTATGGGAATATAAATGAATAATATCACCCAATTAGTTTTGGATTGAACCCGGGTTGAAAAAATGAAATGCATTGAACCCTATGGGACCTAATTTTTCAAACATTTTTTAAGCGGATTTAAAATTCACAAATTGCTTCGAAAATTTTAGGTAATATTCAAATTGTTCCATAAAATATATAAAAAAAAATCAGCGAAATATATTCAGTAGTTTTTTAAATAAAAATTAAAATAATAATTACACCTCTTATATGAAACGATCACGTAACCATGATATGAAACGATCACATGACTCACTTCAAAATGATATATGGCATCCATCTTGTTTCAAAATCGTGATTTTGAAAATTGATTTGTGATTCGTGATTTTTGATTCGTGATTTTGAGTCAAATTGTTCCATAAAATATATAAAAAAATTCAGCGAAATATATTCAGTAGTTTTTTAAATAAAAATTAAAATAATAATTACACATCTTATATGAAACGATCACGTGACCATGATATCAAATGATCACATGATTCACTTCAAAATGATATATGGCATTCATCTTGTTTCAAAATCGTGATTTTTTAAAGTTCTTTTTAATTCATATTGAGTGTTGTATCCGTCCTAAAACTACTTTCTTTTTGCTTAAATTCTGTGCATCTACATACTGAAACAACGCAATGACAATATATTTGAGTTTAAATGCTCATCTAAATTTGATTATTTCTACAACTAAGCCTATTTTTCACCTATGTAAAATGTAAACAGCAAAATATGTAGAATGAGTTGTATTAGAATTCCTATATTTTTTTAACACAAAATAATTTAGTCCATGGAGTCTGCATGGCTGATATGAATGAAATATTAATTGATTTTATAAAGAGAAGGACGATTTTTTTCGATGAAGTTTTAAGCATAGAGTTTAATTATTTGTAGCTCCATGGTCTTGAATAAAATGTTTAAATAAAATAAATTATTATAGTATTGTGATGAATGAAATGAATGGGAGAAAGTTATGAATGAAATCCTGTTTTTATAGAGAGATCCAGGCGTGTTATTAACACTTTACAACAAAGTTGAAAAATGTTTATGACTTTGTTCATTCTGTCTGTCTGTCTGCCTGTCTGTCTGTCGTTCTGTCTGTCAGTCTGTCTGTCTGTCTGTCTGTCCGTTAGCACGATAACTGCCGTAAAAATGACTTAATCAAAATGAAATTTTAGTATGTTGTTCAGACGGTCTATAGGACCTATGGGAATATAAATGAATAATATCACCCAATTAGTTTTGGATTGAACCCGGGTTGAAAAAATGGAATACATTGAGCCCTATGGGACCTAATTTTTCAAGCATTTTTTAAGCGGATTTAAAATTCACAAATTGCTTCGAAAATTTTAGGCAATATTCAAATTGTTCCATAAAATATATAAAAAAAAAATTCAGCGAAATATATTCAGTAGTTTTTTAAATAAAAATTAAAATAATAATAACACCTCTTATATGAAGCGATCACGTGTCCATGATATGAAACGATCACATGACCCACTTCAAAATGATATATGGCATCCATCTTGTCTCAAAATCGTGATTTTTACAGTTCTTTTTAATTCATATTGAGTGTTGTATCCATCCTAAAACTACTTTATTTTGGCCTAAATTCTGTGCATCTACATACTTTAACAACGCAATGACAATATATTTCAGTTTAAATGCTCATACAAATTTGATTATTTCTACTATTAAGCCTATTTTTCACCTATGTAAAATGTAAACAGCAAAATATGTAGAATGAGTTGTATTAGAATCGCTGTAATTCTTTAACACAAAATCATTTAGTCCATGGAGTCTGCATAGCTGATATGAATCAAATATTCATTGATTTTACAGAAGGACGATTTTTTTCGATGAAGTTTTACGCATAGAGTTTTATTACGTGTAGCTCCATGGTCTTAATTTTTAAATAGAATAAATTATTATAGTATTCTGATGAATGGCATGAATGGGAAAATGTTATGAATGAAATGCTGTTTTTGTAGAGAGATCCAGGTGTGTTATTTTTTCTATGACGTCATTTGAATGAATTTCAATTGTTTTCGATGAAGTTTTCAAATATAATAAATTATCGTAGTATTATGATAGTTTTAAAAATATTTCCGAGGAATGTATCACATTTTAGAGATGTTTAAACCAGACAATTTATAATTCAATGACGTTATTTTAATGAAGATCATTTTTTTCGATGAAGGTTTAAGTTTTCAAATAAAATAAATTAATGTAGCATTGTGATAAATTTTAAAATATTACCGAGGAATATATTGCATTTTTGACATGTTTAAATAAAATTGCATTGAAGTTGGAAAGTGTTTCATAATCAATGCTTTAAGCATGATTGATCTTTCTTGTTAATCCTAATCTACAATAGGTAAGAAGATGAAATGTTGATCACATACGTGAAATTGCACGCAGATTTGCAGAATCACAAGTTTAATTATTATAACGAACTTTTTACACGACGAAAAGCCCATTTAAAAATGCGCATGCTCACTACGTGATTTACAAATAACAAGTAAACAGCAACAGCTAATTGTTCCATAAAATATATAAAAAAATTCAGCGAAATATATTCAGTAGTTTTTTAAATAAAAATTAAAATAATAATTACACATCTTATATGAAACGATCACGTGACCATGATATCAAATGATCACATGATTCACTTCAAAATGATATATGGCATTCATCTTGTTTCAAAATCGTGATTTTTTAAAGTTCTTTTTAATTCATATTGAGTGTTGTATCCGTCCTAAAACTACTTTCTTTTTGCTTAAATTCTGTGCATCTACATACTGAAACAACGCAATGACAATATATTTGAGTTTAAATGCTCATCTAAATTTGATTATTTCTACAACTAAGCCTATTTTTCACCTATGTAAAATGTAAACAGCAAAATATGTAGAATGAGTTGTATTAGAATTCCTATATTTTTTTAACACAAAATAATTTAGTCCATGGAGTCTGCATGGCTAATATGAATGAAATATTCATTGATTTTAGAAAGAGAAGGACGATAATTTTCGATGAAGTTTTACGCATAGAGTTTTACTTACTTGTAGCTCCATGGTCTTAATTTTTAAATAATATAAATTATTATAGTATTGTGATGAATGACATGAATGGGGGAATTATTTATGAATGAAATGTTGCTTTTATAGAGAGAGCCAGGCGTGTTATTTTTTTATGACGTCATTTGAATGAATTTCAGTTGTTTTCGATAAAGTTTTCAAATATAATAAATTATCGTAGTATTATGATAATTCTAAAATTATTACCGAGGAATGTATCACATTTTAGAGATGTTTAAACCAGGCAATTTATATTTTAATGCCGTCATTTGAATGAAGTTAATTTTTTTCGATGAAGGTTTAAGTTTTCAAATAAAATAAATTAATGTAGCATTGTGATAAATTTTAAAATATTACCGAGGAATATATTGCATTTTTGACATGTTTAAATAAAATTGCATTGAAGTTGGAAAGTGTTTCATAATCAATGCTTTAAGCATGATTGATCTTTCTTGTTAATCCTAATCTACAATAGGTAAGAAGATGAAATGTTGATCACATACGTGAAATTGCACGCAGATTTGCAGAATCACAAGTTTAATTATTATAACGAACTTTTTACACGACGAAAAGCCCATTTAAAAATGCGCATGCTCACTACGTGATTTACAAATAACAAGTAAACAGCAACAGCTAATTGTTCCATAAAATATATAAAAAAATTCAGCGAAATATATTCAGTAGTTTTTTAAATAAAAATTAAAATAATAATTACACATCTTATATGAAACGATCACGTGACCATGATATCAAATGATCACATGATTCACTTCAAAATGATATATGGCATTCATCTTGTTTCAAAATCGTGATTTTTTAAAGTTCTTTTTAATTCATATTGAGTGTTGTATCCGTCCTAAAACTACTTTCTTTTTGCTTAAATTCTGTGCATCTACATACTGAAACAACGCAATGACAATATATTTGAGTTTAAATGCTCATCTAAATTTGATTATTTCTACAACTAAGCCTATTTTTCACCTATGTAAAATGTAAACAGCAAAATATGTAGAATGAGTTGTATTAGAATTCCTATATTTTTTTAACACAAAATAATTTAGTCCATGGAGTCTGCATGGCTAATATGAATGAAATATTCATTGATTTTAGAAAGAGAAGGACGATAATTTTCGATGAAGTTTTACGCATAGAGTTTTACTTACTTGTAGCTCCATGGTCTTAATTTTTAAATAATATAAATTATTATAGTATTGTGATGAATGACATGAATGGGGGAATTATTTATGAATGAAATGTTGCTTTTATAGAGAGAGCCAGGCGTGTTATTTTTTTATGACGTCATTTGAATGAATTTCAGTTGTTTTCGATAAAGTTTTCAAATATAATAAATTATCGTAGTATTATGATAATTCTAAAATTATTACCGAGGAATGTATCACATTTTAGAGATGTTTAAACCAGGCAATTTATATTTTAATGCCGTCATTTGAATGAAGTTAATTTTTTTCGATGAAGGTTTAAGTTTTCAAATAAAATAAATTAATGTAGCATTGTGATAAATTTTAAAATATTACCGAGGAATATATTGCATTTTTGACATGTTTAAATAAAATTGCATTGAAGTTGGAAAGTGTTTCATAATCAATGCTTTAAGCATGATTGATCTTTCTTGTTAATCCTAATCTACAATAGGTAAGAAGATGAAATGTTGATCACATACGTGAAATTGCACGCAGATTTGCAGAATCACAAGTTTAATTATTATAACGAACTTTTTACACGACGAAAAGCCCATTTAAAAATGCGCATGCTCACTACGTGATTTACAAATAACAAGTAAACAGCAACAGCTAATTGTTCCATAAAATATATAAAAAAATTCAGCGAAATATATTCAGTAGTTTTTTAAATAAAAATTAAAATAATAATTACACATCTTATATGAAACGATCACGTGACCATGATATCAAATGATCACATGATTCACTTCAAAATGATATATGGCATTCATCTTGTTTCAAAATCGTGATTTTTTAAAGTTCTTTTTAATTCATATTGAGTGTTGTATCCGTCCTAAAACTACTTTCTTTTTGCTTAAATTCTGTGCATCTACATACTGAAACAACGCAATGACAATATATTTGAGTTTAAATGCTCATCTAAATTTGATTATTTCTACAACTAAGCCTATTTTTCACCTATGTAAAATGTAAACAGCAAAATATGTAGAATGAGTTGTATTAGAATTCCTATATTTTTTTAACACAAAATAATTTAGTCCATGGAGTCTGCATGGCTAATATGAATGAAATATTCATTGATTTTAGAAAGAGAAGGACGATAATTTTCGATGAAGTTTTACGCATAGAGTTTTACTTACTTGTAGCTCCATGGTCTTAATTTTTAAATAATATAAATTATTATAGTATTGTGATGAATGACATGAATGGGGGAATTATTTATGAATGAAATGTTGCTTTTATAGAGAGAGCCAGGCGTGTTATTTTTTTATGACGTCATTTGAATGAATTTCAGTTGTTTTCGATAAAGTTTTCAAATATAATAAATTATCGTAGTATTATGATAATTCTAAAATTATTACCGAGGAATGTATCACATTTTAGAGATGTTTAAACCAGGCAATTTATATTTTAATGCCGTCATTTGAATGAAGTTAATTTTTTTCGATGAAGGTTTAAGGTTTCAAATATAATAAATTAATGTAGTATTGTGATAAGTTTTAAAATATTACCGAGGAATGTATTGCATTTTAGACATGTTTAAATAAAATTGCATTGAAGTTGGAAAGTGTTTCATAATCAATGCTTTAAGCATGATTGATCTTTCTTGTTTTTTCTATGACGTCATTTGAATTAATTTCAGTTGTTTTCGATGAAGTTTTCAAATATAATAAATTATCGTAGTATTATGATAGTTTTTAAAATGTTTGTGAATGAAGTTCATTTTTTTCAATGAAGGTTTATGTTTTCAAATATAATAAATAAATGTAGTATTGTGATAAGTTTTAGAATATTACCGAGGAATGTATTGCATTTTCGACCTTTTTTAAATAAAATTGCATTGAAGTTGGAAAGTGTTTCATAATCAATGCTTTAAGCATGATTGATCTTTCTTTTTTTATATTTACCGTAATTCTATATGTAATTTTGACCCCGATCTGACCCTTAGTTATGCTTGGCGACTTGTTCTTGACTCTCTTCGGATCAAGACTTTACATGATTTTCTAGAAATTAAATAGCAGTTACTTTTCAGTTTTTGTCGACATTCATGTTGTTTATTGAACTTTATTTCTTATTGTTATATGCATTCCTATGATTATTTATTTCCAATCGTTGTTTTTTAAAAAACTGAAAAATATATAAATTGATGTATGCAATTTTGTACATAGTTGATATATGTAAATTTTGCTTGGCGGGTATGGCCTATATTAAGCACTTATTCGCACTTTATTTTACTTCGCCACTGATAAAAGGCATGATAATTTCCGAAAGCGCTTTGCCTATGAGATTTTGTTCGTTACTAATTCTCCCGTGGTGAAGGGGCGCCTACGCATCCCGTCCATAAGACCCCCAGGGTATCCCATGGAGAAGGGAAGAAGATTTGCAGCTTCACTTTTATAGAGGCTTCCCGAAGGGCGGAAGTATGACTTGGCCTCGATATGACAACATCTATGCCCGCTGACGGGATTTGAACCCGCAACCCGGCAATCCAGCGATCAGACGGAAAAGCAAGCCCTTGACCACTCGACCACCGGATCGGCATGTGATTTTGTACGTCATAATAAGGAGATTTTAATAAATGACTTTTTTACCACTTATTTGGTTGTCTTTGAATTTGAACTTTATTGGTTGACGTGTTTACCATGCTGTTAAAAAGACAGATTGATGTTTGCAAATTCTACAAACTATTTTTAAATTAAAGTCAATCTACGATCTTAACTTTTGCAATAAATTTTAAAATTGATACTTGTACTGTTGTAATTTTGCACTATTACTATTAGTCAAGGTACAATTTGTACTATATTTTGTATGCATGGATACGTTTACTGCAATTACGTTTGTATTTATGTAATACAATGTAAATTTATACAAGGAGAATACATATACTTCATGTTATAATAAAATATATGTATTCTCTCTGTAATCACATTTTATTTTACTTTTACAGTTCCTGCTACTTTTAAATTTACGTTTATGTTTGAAACTTTTGAAGTGTTTATTTATTTATGTTTTTTTTTGTCATTTTATGTGTGTTTTGTATTTATACTTTCTACTGCTCTTTGTTACCGGTGGGATCACTGATACAACAGTCGCTTGTAATAAACTTTTAAATTTATTCATGCACTTGCTAATTTTTTAAGTTGTCTGAATTTCCTAACGATAATTTGCTATAAAATAAACATATTGATTTAAAGTAGAATAAGTATTTTCGTTCTAGTTAACGCATATTAATTCTTAGCTTTCTTTCTTAATTGCTTCTTTACATAGTATATGGCAGAATATAATTTTTGTATATTGGTGGATGCAAACGTTTTGAGAATCACTGAATTTTGACGCAAATTGAACTCTAGTCCAAAATTTGGTACGATTAATTAAATTGGCGAACGTCAATCATTTTCGGGAACATCAGACCAGGAGGATGCAAATGTTTTTAAACTTGCTTTTTAAAATTGAAAATATAAATATACATAAAAATTATGTTTAAATTTTAAGCAAATATTTATTGCTCACAAAAACTGTTGCCATACCATTTTTTTTACTAAATAATGTCCTTGAAACATCTATTTCTCAAGATTGGCTTATGATAGAGCTTAGAATGATACGAATTTAGCTTCAAGTTTTGAAGGAGATATACTACTTTACCAAGGATTTCCACTTGCGATTCAAATTCTTCAAACGCATTTCTTAAAATTGGATAAATTTAGATCTTTGATGACGTCTGAATTCAGCATCAAATTTTGGAGGCGGCACTGCGGGTCCAAACGATTTTCCAGTATCGGTATTTTTTTTCCTTCCGAAATTTCTTTGAAACATCTATTTCACAGCATTGTCTATAGATGGAGTTTGAATAATGACTGATATGGATTCAGCATCAAATTCCAAAGAGAATTTGAAGGTTCACTAAGGATTTTTACTTCCGGTTCTGGTGATGTCACTTCCGTTTTATCGGTAATTCCTATGATTGTATGGAATAAATAGGAAATGGAGAATATAAAAGCCTAATTGTGTAAAAAATGGAGTGTACACATCTTTTGCTATCATATAATGGCTCTTTATGAATCTCTTGATTTATATGTTACTACAATGAATTTCTCTCGGATGCCTGGATCCTAAATAAGCGCCTGTTACTTTAATATATTTATCAGATCTATTTAATATATTTTCGGACCGCTTCAATATCTTATATGCTCTGCAACCGTGGAAAGCAAATAAATAAATAAAAATAAAAAAAAATGAAAAAAAATATTCTTTGCGTAAGAGAGAAGGCGTGGTTTAAACCGCATCAAAAATTGGTCAATCACAATCGACCGGGGAGAAAAAAAAAGAGAATGAAGCTCTTCCGCAAATGGGACTGATAATCTCAATTTTTATTTTGCTTGAAAAATCTCAGAAAATAAAATAATGTATTAATTCAAGAATGTGCTGTTAGAATGCAAAGATATGCATACAGCTCTTTGTCAAGCTATCAATTGTGCTGATGTGTATGTGTGGTCGTACGTTTTTCAATGCAGCAAAATAAGTATAAGATAATCTAGAAACTGCAAATTTCGATGTATGTAAAAAATAAATATGACGGAATTGTCCTACGGATTTAGTTAAAACATCGCTGGAAAGAACACCCTTTCATATTCTCGATGGAGTCAAGATGGAATCTTTAAGATAATATTTTCGCTATTTGCGTGTAAATATCTCAAAATTGTACTAAAATTAATTTGAATTAAAAAAAATATCACCGGGATGTATTTATGTGGGTGGTGAAGTACCTCTGTACCAAAGTTTGCCGCTTTCCGATGCTTAGATTTCCGGTTGTAGATGACACACCCACATTTTATTAGATAAGATTTGTGTCGTTATCTAGATGTATTACGTGTTTTCTCTAAGGTGGAAAAAATCATAAAAATATATATATTCGCTCTCATTATATCGCGCTCAAATGAATAAATGCTTGATAAGTATTTAAACCAGACACAGACGACCGTTTACGTTTTGGAGCGTGGCGTTCTCAAGATATTAGAAATTTTGCTTTTCCACAACAAGCGTGACATCTCTAGAAAAATACCAGGAGATTTTCATGAAATTTGGTATATTTATTTTAATTGGTAACTTTGAAAAGTATATTCAGCTCTTATATTCAGTTCTTGTATTGTTATTTATTACTTTCCTTATATACAATAATGTATAAGGAAAGTATTGTGACGGGGTCGAAAATTCGAATTCGAGTTTTCGACAAGTTTTCGACATTCGAGTTTTAGACATTCAAATTCGAGAGCACGTTTCAAGCATCCCTGATCACGAATCAAGCATTTTTGAGGTGATGTCTGTGTGTGTGTGGGTGTGTGTCAATGAGTGTGTGGAGACGATAACTGACGAACGAATGGACCGATTCGAACAACGAAATTTGGTTAAACACTGGAAGCCTATTCTTTTTATACGCAATCGAATGTTCAGAACCCCCCTAAATTTTCGAGTGAAATTTTGAAAAAATCGTCAAAAATTAAAATCTCTAATGAAGTTACGCAAATAGACATATCTTATGTAATTTTTCATTAGAAAACGATTGACTAAATTTTAGAACGCTAACGTGAACCGTTCTCTTGATATTGCACATTTTTAAAAAAATTATCAAAAAGTCTTAAAAAAGGAAAAAAAATCCCTATTGAGAAACATGTTCACTTTTCATATGTAATACCATGCAATAAATTTGGTGACATCATTTTAGTGGATCTAGCTCGTTTCATTCATGATAAAAGATAATTTGAGTAATACTTTTGTATTTGAACGCCAATAGTCATTTATCTGCTGTCAGAATAACTTATTTCTCCCTTCATAAAGCTTGGCGAGATTTTGGCGACGAATTTGGTGGAATGTCGCCAACTTGGCGACTTTTTTAAATGTTGCTAAATTAACAAAAAATTCGGTAAATGGGTAAAAATGACGCTAAGTCAATGAAAATGACGACTCATTGACGAGAATTCAATATCTTGGAAAGACTATAAATATCTACTATAAAAATAATCTATTTTTTTACTGTAAAAGTAGTAAATTCATTGCATTATATAAGGAAAGTCATGTGCTGGCCACATCAGATTTTTTTATTTTACCGCAGAAATATTTAAACTAATTATACCAATAAAGTCCCGTGTTTGACAGCGATTTACTCTGTTTTATTAAATCATTGTAATTTCAGCGTAATGTTTATATTTATTTATCAGTGTGATTAAATTTTATCGCTTTTTTATAATGTTTGGAAAGCTGGACTTGCATTGTGTAAATTCAATCCCGTATATTCTTTTAAATTCTTGTTTTGAATCAAATCTATCTACAATAGAGAAAAAAAATCAAATGTTTTTTTTTTAGTTACAGAAGTTCTAATAGTATGAATGAATGCTAACAAGAAAATTATTTTATAACATGAAAAGCAGAAGAACACAAAAAAAGTTGACAAGACGAAAACAAAATACATTTTGAAAAAGATTCGATAGAAAAAAGTACATGTATATCGATAATGTTTTTCTTCACATTTTTTTCAGAAATTGAGTTATTCTGAAATTTTTCTTATAATTACGGGAGCAATCGATATATCATTAGGTATTTTTAATTTTTTATCGCTCGAGCATGGGTTAATTAGTTTACTAAAAAAGTATTGATGATAAAAAAATAACTTAAACATGAATGATAAAACCATTTTTAAAATGCTTTCTCAATAATTTATTCGATAATTATCTAATTTTTGCTAAACAAAGTGTGTGATATATTTTTATTTAATTTTTCGCAAGCCGTGTTAAGAAAAATGTATAAAGCAAAGAAGTTTAGAATATGAGGATTCATTTTAGATTTTTTCGTACATGTATATTAGATGTTCTTCAGACATTTTTATGTCATGTAGTGTACTCAATCTAAATACCAATTTCTGCTGAAAGTTGTATTATCGCTTCCTTTAAATCAGCAGTAACGATGGACTGGTTTCATTCTTATTAAAAGTTCGATAGTATTGAACAGCCAAAAGCTGAAATAGTAGCAAGAAAACTTTCTATGTCCCTCAATTTTGTGAATTTCTATCTAGACTGACAAATTTGCTGGTTTTAAAAATGCTGATTCAATTGCTTGCTGGTTTTAAATTTCTTCAAAATTGAGGGGCATACATTTTGAAAAAAAAAATATTTGAACCAAACTACCGATTTTGCAACTGTGAGGTGAATATTGCAATCTCGTAAAATAGACCAACAGTACTAATAAAGAAAGACAGAAGAGTTTCTGCCTTTGTTGTTACTATTACTCTTTCTCTCTTATACTAAAGAAAAAAAGGTTCTGAATAACCCCCTTTTATTATTTGTGTGTAACTTCAATGTTGAAAAAATGTATTTATTAAAATATATGTAACTTAAATGTATAAAAGACAACGACATACCAAATTTGGACTGTCTAACTGCTCTGTTTCTTAAGTTATTTCGCACAAGTACGTTTATTCCCATAGAGGTCTTTAGACGGGTCAGTCCAATAAAGTTCAAGATCCAAAGAATTAAAATATACCACACAAAATACTAAACTTGGGACTTCCTAGGTTGTCGAGTTATTCCCTTCTAAAGACGAGTACATTCCTATGCCGGGATTCTGAATTCCCGGTATTCTTTGGATTTTGAATCCTATCGGATTAACCCGGCTGTACCCCGGCATAGGAATGCACTCGTACCTTACACCTGTACCTGCCAAAGACATCGATCGAAGATGCTAGGATATCCGAATTATAAGTTCGGAGAGGAAGCTAGCTTTTGCCCTAATCTTATAATGTCGGTTTTGTAAGCACGAGGTCCCGAGTTTGGGCCTGGCTCGGGACTATCAACATCAACTCCTACAAATGATGACCCTGGACGTTTGAAACACTTAACCTTCTGGACGCTACCACTCCCTTCCGGGTTGACCACGACTGACGTCACGCCCGAGGTACGACACGCCTCCCGGCCATTCAGCCCCTCGACTGAGTTTCGGATGGGGACACGCGGGGGTTTTCTGGGTGGTTCCCCTCCTCGCCGAAATTCGACTGGGACTTCTCATCAGGGGTGGAGTGTGTGGCAGCAGCCGACTCTGCTCCTGCCAAAGACATCGATCGAAGATGCTAGGATACCCGAATTATAAATTCGGAGACGAAGCTAGCGTTTTCTCTAATCTTATAATGTCGGTCTTGTAAGCACCGGGTCCCTGGTTCGGGCCTGGCAACATCCATTCCTGCAAAAGTACACACGATTTTGATGTAAGCACTTCTTTTGTATACTGAACAAAAACCTAAAATCACAGACGCGTATTAAAATTAATCGCTTACGCAATATTTCTAGATATCTTGAGATTTACTGGAAACCTTATAAATTATACAGCAACGAATTACTATGACAAACTTTCCAATCCTGATCAAAGAATCGTCGAAATAATTTATACCATTTATCTTATGCGCAAGCAATTAGGGAATTTCTCAGAAAGTAATAACTTTTTCTTATTTCAGTGAATTTTTATGAAACAAAATGAAGTTTGGCGTATAGTTAATGCAATTACTTTCCATAATAAAGTGTTTTGAGAAGTAGTTTCATTTCGACGTGTATCCGCGTTTAATTTTTTTTTTAAACATCAATTTAATAAATCTTTATGAATATAAATTGGTTTGTATCTGAAAAATGGTGCATGTTCTGTTGGAGTCATGCAGAAGCAGAAGTGGACTGGACCTAGTTCTGGTCAGTTCCACAGTAACTGACGTAACCGTCAATATAGGATTTATGGTTTCTTTATACCAAGAAACATTTACTAAAATGGCAAAGTAAAACTTTATACTATAAAATATTTATTACCTATGGCTATCATACAGGAACTTTCAAAAAAATTTCTTACTATGAATATACAACTAAAATTTCATTTTAAAATTGAGTAACTGACTTAACGCAGTTGGACAAGATGTAATTGCTTATTCAGTAAAAAGTTAAATGCTATCAAAATGATAACGCTAGAATAGTGTGTTTTACTAAAAACAATACTAAATAACTAATAGACTAAAAGCATACCTATTTATATTTTATTTATCAACCATAATTTCAAAAATTACAATAGATTTTGTAACTGACGTAACATGCTTCTGTAACTGATGTAACAGTATCAATTTCTTGTGATATCAGTTATATTTGCAGTGCATTTTTATTCTTCGATATTGTTACATGAAATCTAAAGTCTTTTATTAATACACATTTACAACTAAACATTTAAAATCCTCTGAAAATAGGCAATAATCTGAATATTTATTTTGGGGCAGAAATCAGACTTCTACGTGGAATTGCCCTACTTGCGAATGCAGGTTGTTAAAAACGTTCAACGACTAAGTATCAGCTGTTACAGTTTGAATTATGCAAAACATTCGAAACCACTTATGCAAATTACATAAAGCATAAAAAACTTAACATAAACAACATAGAATCTTTTAATACACAAAATATGTACATTATGTATCTATTAGATAACAACATGGCGCGAACTGTGAAATTGGAATAAAAATCCATTTTTGCTTTGCATGCAATGCATAGTAATGTGCAGGCAAAGTATTGGAATATATTTGAAAATTTGAAATTCGATTTTTATTGGATTTATAATATTTTCATTGGATTTAATGTTGAAAACTCACAAATAATCATACAATTCGCTTAATTAGTTTTATAAATATCCAAACACAAAGGCTTACCGACAGACATGCATATGTTATTAAAAATTGTTTATTTACATTTCGATATGCTCAAAACTGGCTGTAGATCTATCAAATTCCAAGTCAATTTGTGATTCCAACACATTGCCAATTCTACTATTACTTTTCCTATATACATAGTATAATGTATAGGGAAAGTATTGCGACGGGGTCGAAAATTCGAGTTTTTAACGGAAGAGCACGTTTCAAGCATTCATGAACTCGAATCATTCGTTTTTAAGGGGATGCCTGTCTGTGTGTGTGTCTGAGACGATATTTCACGATCAAATTGAGCATTTAGAACGAAATTTGGTACACAATTTACAACAGTGAAAACTGGAAGCCTATTGATTTTAAACGTAATCGAATATTCAGAATTTTTGAATGACATTTTGAAAATATCATCAAACAATCAGAACTTTCAGTAATGCCTCATAACTAATAACTTTTTATGACATTTTCTTATGACAATTAAGAAACTATTGATATACATTTTAGAACGTTACCATGAACCGTTCTCATTAATATTGCCCATTTTCAAATAAATGTATAAAAAGAATCACAAAAAATCCAAAAAAGTACTAATTATCGTGAAACATGTTCACTTTTCATATATAATATTATACGATAAATTTATTAACATCATTCTCGCGGATTTAGTTCGTTCCATTTACGAGAGACGATGCTTTGTGCAATAGTTATTGATTTTGACGCCTAACAATTCGCTAGCAGAAATTTAATATAAAAATGCTCTCCCCGTTTGTTTGTAACACCTGGTGATACATTTGGCGAACATGGGGAGTCATTCAGTAAAATACCGCCAACTTGGCGACATGTCGCTGCAGATTAACGAAAAAAATCTGATGTGGGCAACACATGACTTTCCTTATATAATGTAATGAATTTACTACTTTTACAGTCAAAAAATAGGTCTTTCTTATAGTAGATACTAATATTCTTTCCAAGATATTGAATTTTCGACAATTAGTCGTCATTTTCATTGATTTAGCATCATTTTTATCCATTTGGCGAGATTTTCGTTAATTTGGCAACATTTCAAAAAAGTCGCGAAGTTGGCGACATGCCGCCAAATTCGTCGCCAAAATCTCGCCAAGTGTTATGCACTAAGAAAAAAGTTATTCTTACAGCAGATAAATGACTATTGGCGTTTAAATACAAAAGTATTATTTAAAGTATATTTTTTCATGAATGGAACAAGCTAGATCCACGAGAATGATGTCACTCCATTTATCGGATGGTATTACATATGAAAAGTGAACATGTTTCTCAATAGGAATTTTTTTTTATGTGACTTTTTCATAATTTTTTTGAAAAATGTACAATATCTCGAGAACGGTTCATGTTAGCATTCTAAAATTTATGCCAATCGTTTCCTAATAAAAATTACATAAGAAATGTCTATTTGCGTAACTTTATTAGCGGTTTTGATTTTTTGACGATTTTTTCCAAATTTTATTCAAAAATTTAGGGGGGTTCTGAACATTCGATTACGTATAAAAACAATAGGCTTCCAGTGTTTATGGATTATGATTTTTGTACCAAATTTGGTTCGAATGGGTCCATTCGTTCGTCAGTTATCGTCTCCACAGACTCACTGACACACACACACACACATACTTTCACACACACACACACATACACACACACAGACATCACTTCAAAAATGTTTGATTCGTGATCAGGGATGCTTGAAACGTGCTCTCCCGTCGAAAACTCGAATTCGAATTTTCGACCCCGTCACAATACTTTCCTTATACATTATGTATATAAGGAAAGTAATATTGTTAAACTTGCAAAAGTGATGTTAAGTTAATGAAAATGACGCTAAAATGATGAATAAGTTATTAAAATATTTTAATATATGGACTTCATTGCTTATTGCAGATGCTATCAATATTAATAATTGTCAATTTGCAGTTACGTGAAATATAAATTAATTGAGTACTTCGAAATAGTTTCACATGGTGTCATCTGAAAAGGCGTAAAATGTACTATTCAACACTAAAAACATTATGACTTAGATCTTATACATCATTTTTTCATTGTGAGAGAAGTAAATTCATTGTATAGAGAAAATTCTGTGCTGACCACATCAGATTTTTACTTTCCTTATATACATAATGTATAAGGAAAGTATTGTGACGGACTCGAAAATTCGAATTCGAGTTTTCGACGGGAGAGCACGTTTCAAGCATCCCTGATCACGAATCAAACATTTTTGAAGTGATGTCTGTGTGTGTGTGTGTGTGAAAGTATGTGTATGTGTGCGTCTGAAAGTATGTGTATGTGTGTGTGTGTGTGTGTGTGTGTGTGTGTCAGTGAGTCTGTGGAGACGATAACTGACGAACGAATGGACCGATTTGAACGAAATTTGGTACAAAAATCACAATCCGTAAACACTGGAAGCCTATTGTTTTTATATGCAATCGAATGTTCAACCCCCCCCCCCCTAAATTTTCGAATGAAATTTTGAAAAAATCGTCAAAAAATCAAAACCGCTAATAAAGTTACGCAAATAGACATTTCTTATGTAATTTTTTATTAGGAAACGATTGGCATACATTTTAGAACGCTAACATGAACCGTTCTCGAGATATAGCACATTTTTCAAAAACTTATCAAAAAGTTATGTGAAATAAAAAATAAAAATATTTCCTATTGAGAAACATGCTCACTTTTCATATGCAATACCATGCGATAAATTGGGTGACATTATTCTCATGGATCTAGTTCGTTCCATTCATGAAAAAATATACTTTGAGTAATACTTTTGTATTTGAACGCCAATAGTCATTTATCTGCTGTAACAATAACTTATTTCTTCTTTCATAACGCTTGGCGAGATTTTGGCGACGAATTTGGCGGAATGTCACCAACTGGGCGACATTTTTAATTGTTGCCAAATTAACAAAAAATCTCGCCAAATGGATGAAAATGACGTTAAATCAATGAAAATGACGACTAATTGACGAAAATTCAACATCTTGGAAAGAATATAAATATATACTATAAAAATAACCTATTTTTTTACTGTAAAAGTAGTAAATTCATTACATTATATAAGGAAAGTCATGTGCTGCCCACATCAGATTTTTTTTGTATTGTACGGAAACTACAAATGGGGAAAGTCAACAGATGATTCACCCCACTTTCTTATTAGTAAGGGTTTTGATATCTATTGTCATTAAATATAAGATAAAGGACAGTTTTTTTGAGAAAATCTAATTATGTGTCAAAGTAATGATAATAAGTCGGTCTGAGGAGAAGCTATTAGCTATCCAAGTAGAGCCTTTTAAAATACCAAGAAAAAGTTGAACGAATCAGATTTGTTGATTGCAACGTCAAATCATAAAGATGTATATTTTCACTTTTCCTACATGTAATGTCCCTTCATAAGTTCTTATACAGTCCTCACACATAAATGTGACTATACGCTATCAATTTAGAAAGTGTGAGGCGCCTCTAGCGGCGAATTCAAGAATTTAAGATTGCTATCTCAGAAACGAAGCAAGACATTCGAAAAATTCGAAACGCAATGTTGTAGAGCGTTCTCTATTTAGTGTGTAAAGACGGGCGGTTTTCACATGTTAAATAATGTGCACACACTATAAAGAATGAGTTCAACAAAACTCGATAATTATGTATGTTGTTATACAGAAGTGAAGGAAATAGCTGGAAATATGCATAGAAAAATAATAATCTGCGTAATAAGCTATTTTTAGTTTATTTAGAATAGTCAACTGTGTAATAAAAATGAATATTGTATAAAAATGGCGCTGAAAGTGATGCATTACAATAATTATCCTTTTTCGTTAACTTCATTTTTATTGTCTGTGTACATACTATGTGTAAACCGTATGTGTTTCCATACCAAATGGAAAATGTTCTACAATTCTGTAATTGAAAATGTTCCCCTATTTTGCTTCGTTTTTGAGTTTGGAATTCTAATTTGTTTAATTCGCTGCTAGAGGCGCAGAAAACTGTCTCATTTTATAGCGGATATTCGCTTTCTTATCAGACTCTATTTCTGTATCTCTAGAACACTTTAAGCGAAAGTTAGAACTTATGAGAATAAATAAGGGCTTATGAGGAAATACTGTATATGTTACCGCTAAAGTGCAGAAATAAGTTATTCTACAGATTATCTAGGTAATGTGCAGATTAACTAGGGTGATCCGCTAAAGTGCCGAAAATTATTTCATTTCTCAAATTACCTAGGTTATCTGCAAATTACCTACTAGGCACTCGTTAAAGTGATAATAAAGTTAAAGTGAATCTTCGCTGGAACAACAGCCCGAATCTGTTCTTCATTTTACCCACCAATTCGGTGTTTGCTTGCATACTAGGAGCTAAATGTATCTGCTTTAAAAGAAATCACGACACAAATTCACGCTCTAACAGGCAGCAACGAATTTGAAAACAGAATTAGTTATGCTACGCACTGGCAGCCGGCGCAAATTATGAGAAACAAGAAAGATCAATCATGCTTAAAGCATTGATTTTGAAACACTTTCCAACAGCAATGCAATTTTATTTAAACATGTCTAAAATGCAATACATTCCTCGGTAATATTTTAAAACTTCTCACAATACTACAATGATTTATTATATTTGAAAACTTAAACCTTCATCGAAAAAAATGAACTTCATTCAAATGACGGCATTGAAATATAAATTGCCTGGTTTAAACATCTCTAAAATGTGATATATTACTCGATAATAATTTTAGAATTATCATAATACCACGATAATTTATTATATTTAAAAACTTCATCGAAAACAACTGAAATTCATTCAAATGACGTCATAGAAAAAATAACACGCCTGCTCTCTCTAAAAATGCAGCATTTCTTTCATAAATAATTTCCCATTCATGTCATTCACCACAATACTATAATAATTTATTTTATTTAAAAACCAAGACCATGGAGCTACAAGTAATTTAACTCTATGCTTAAAACTTCATCGCAAAAAATCGTCCTTCTCTCGGTAAAGTCAATGAATATTTCTTTCATATCAGCTATGCAGACTCCATGAGCTAAATTCTTTTGCGTTAAAAAAATACAGCACTTCCTATACAACTCATCCTACGTATTTTGCTGTTTACATTTTACATAAGTGAAAAATAGGCTTCGTTGTAGAAATAATCAAATTTGGATGAGCATTTAAACTCATATATATTGTAATTGAGTTGATTTAGTATGTAGATGCACAGAATTTAAACCAAAATAAAGTGGTTTTAGGACGGATACAACACTCAATATGAAATAAAAAGAACTTTAAAAATCACGATTTTGAGACAAGATGGTTGCCATATATCATTTTGAAGTGGATCACGTGATACTTTCATATCATGGTCACGTGATCGCTTCATATAAGAGGTGTTATTATTATTTTAATTTTTATTTAAAAAACGACTGAATATATTTCGCTGAATTTTTTTTATATATTTTATGGAACAATTTGAATATTACCTACAAATTTCGAAGCAATTTGTGAATTTTAAATCCGTTTAAAAAATGTTTGAAAAATTAGGTCCCATAGGTCTCAATGTATTTCATTTCTTCAACCCGGGTTCAATCCAAAACTAATTGGGGGATATTATTCATTTATATTCCCATAGGTCCTACAGACCGTCTGAACAACATACTAAAATTTCATTTTAATTAAATCATTTTTACGACAGTTATCGTGCTAACGGACAGATAGACAGACAGAATGAACAAAGTCATAAACACTTTTCAACTTTGTTGTAAAGTGTTGATAAAAACAACCAGCGACGACAAGACGCTGGCGAAACCAAACTAAAAGTGGAGGGAGAGGGGGGAGGAGTAGGGAAAGGAAATGAGAGAAACAATCTTTTGAACTTTAACGATACGGAAGCCGGTAATGTGCACATTACCTAGGTAAAATACGGAAAACTCTTGATTCCGTATGTTAACGGAGCAAATCAGTTAATCTGCAGATTAGCTAGGAAATGTGCACATTAACGGCTTTCGAACTTTAGCGGTAACATATGTTGTATATTTTATAGAACTATTGGGGAAGTAGTCATGGCAACGTCGAAAATTTGACTTTGGATTTTCGGCAGATTTGCACGTTTTGAGCAAATTTAGAAAAAGCAAATTTAGCGATACGAGGTCTTTAAACTAGGTATAAAAAGTGAAAATTAATATTTTCTACATATATTAGAATAAGTCGCCCGCGGTGTGCAGGAAAAGTTATGTTCTGGACATATCAGATTTCTGTAGAGAATAAGTGTGAGGAAATATTTTTGTGAAGTTATATTTGAAAGGCATGTCTGTGAGGCATATTTGAGAATGCATAGTATTTTCAAATGCATGTATATAATGAAAAAAAAATGTACATTTTTATCTCAATCACCACACTGATGTGCTACAAAATTTATCTTTAACGTAATATTTCTGCATCGCATGTGATTTGTTGTTTGCCTTTCTAAATTAGGTGGATAAGAATTATCCTGATGCAAAACTTCCAGTTCTATTCCACGAAACATCTAGATAATGTAATCCGTTTATGTTATGGAAAAGCAATTAGGGAATTTTCCGGGACGAAAGAATATCTTAATTCAGACGATTTTTACCAAACAAAATGAAGCTTGGGTTCAAGTGAACGCAATTACGTTTCATAATAAATTATTCCGAAAAATATTTTTGGAATATACGTAAAGGTTAGTGCATTAATCATAAAATTAACAAGAAATTATTAAGGGGTCTTTTCACATGGCTGCAAACAGTGGGTACATAACATTTTTGAAGTATTCTTATTTTCTTTTTCATGCTTAGTTTGTATAGTCATACGAATTTTCAGAAAAGCTATACGTGCCATACACAGAACCACAAATGGAAATCCTTATTTAAACCTCCTTTTCCTTCTAGATTTTGATGCTGAATCAATATCAGTCATTATCTAAACTCATCTATAGCCAATCCTGAGAAATAGATGCTTCAAGGAAAGCGTTTGAACCTAAAGTGAAAAAACAAAACAAAAATATAAATCTTTAACTAACCTTTCCGACCTTCTCTGGAATTTAATGCTGAAGTCATATCAGGCATCATGACTACATTATCAGCTCTACCTATAGCCAATCCGGAGAAATAAACGTTTAAAGAAATTGTTTGAACCCGAAGTGGAAATCCTTAGTAAACACAGCAACCCCTTAAGAATTCGATGCTAAATCCATATCATTCATAATCTAAGCTATAGTAGATTCTAGCAAATAGATATTTAAAGGAAAATGTAATTGAATCGGAAGTGATATCGCCATGACCGGACATGAAGATCCTTAGTGCGACCATTTTAAAATTCCATTTTAAAATTTGATGCTGAACTCGTATCATTCATCATCTGAATTCTATTTATAGCCAATCTTGTGAAATAGATGTTTCAAGGGAACCTTTTAAACCAAAAGTAAAAACAAAAACCAGAAGTTGAAATCTTTAATGAATCTTTTCTATTTCCTACGGAATTTAATACTGAATTCATATCATTCATCTTCCAAGCTCTATCTATAGCCAATCTTGAGAAATAAACGTTTCAAGAAAACATATTAAACCGGACGTTGCAATCCTTATAAACTCACCAACTTCTAGAATTTGATACTGCATTCATATCAATCATAATGTAAGTTATGTCTATAACAGAGTCCCATAAATAGATATTTAAAGGGAAATTAAATATTTGAAGCGGAAGTAACATTGCTACAACCGGAGATGAATATTCTTAGTGAGTGCCTTAACCCCTTCTGGAATTTAACCTTGTATCTTGTTAGTCATTATCTAATCTCTATCTATTACCAATATTGAGAAACAGATGTTACAAGGACAATTTTTGAGTTGCAAGAAGAAAGAAAACCGGAAGTTAAAAGGAAATTTTAAGCTGTGGTTCTTAGTAAGACCCCCTACCTTCTCCCGAATTTGAGATGCTGAATTCTCATCAGTTATTCTAAACTCCATAAATAACCTGTCTTGAGAAATAGATTATACATTTAAAATGGCAAATTCTGAACCGGAAATGGTAAAAGAACCGGATTCGGAAATCGGTAGTAAATCCCCATCCTTCTTCAGAATTTCATGCTGAATCTACAGTGTGAGTTTTAATTAACCTTCAACATTTAACTGAACCGGTGAATTTTGGTTCTGCAGGACGGTGCCCCTCCGCATAGAACAGACAGTGTTTTTGACACCATTAGCAGTAAGTTTGGAACTCGAGTTATCGTCTATCAATATCCAAAGCGTTATCCTGGTGCATTGCATTGGCCATACCTTATTCACCAGATATTAATCCATGTGATTTCTATCTTAGGGGTCATATGAAAGATTTGGTTTACAAGAAGAAGCCGACAGACTTTATTTAGTCTCAAAAGTCCATAACTGACTTATTTTCAAGAGTGAAAAAAGAAATACTTGAATTTGTAACTGCCAACTTTGTTAGTAAATTACGCTATTGTGTCACCTCTGGAGGTTCACACTTTGAAAACTTTATCTATTAAAATCCTTTTCCACGTTATTTTCAATAAACAATGTTTGTAGTGCTATATCCAACGACTCAAGAGTGAATTCATTTCAGTTAAAACTTGTAGGTTAATTAAAACTCACCACGTATATCACTCATTATCTGAGCTCAATCTATAGCAGATCTTGAGAAATAGCCCCCTAAAAGCCACACTATGTTAACATTTTTTCCACCAAAAATGTTTGTAACCAACATAATTTATCTTTTGCGTAATATTTCTATATGATATCTTGGTTGCCTATATAAACTATGCAGATACGCATTATTTTGATGTAAAATTTCCAGTCCATTTCCATAAAACATCGAAATAATATATTTCATTTATGCTATAGTAAAGCAATTTCGGATCGAAAATATATTCTTATTCAGATGATTTTTACCAAACAAGATGAATCTTTGGTTTGGTTAATACAATTACGTTTCATAATAAATGATTTCAAAGAATATTTTTTAGTAAAACATAAAGTTAGGTGTATTAATCATAATATTAGCAAAATAACACAGCTTAATGCACACAAAGCAAGTGCTAGTTTCGGTTTCTTTTCTTTGTATATTTTTTGAAATTTTAAGTGATTTTATTTAAATATATCTCTCTATGTTTCCTTCATTGTAATTGGCCTTTCAGTTCTGTGAGCATTGTATCTATAAAATTCTTTGGAAGGATGAATATTATATATTTATATCATATCCGATACAGTGTAATCGAAATACTGCATTAGATTGTATAATAAGTAAATTGCATACTACATGAAATGATCTGAAATAAAGACACTTTGCTAGTAATAGTATAGATATTTCATTAAAAGTATCAACCTATTTTGGTAGCAAACACAGTCTCGATGTTCAAGACAAAATGACAAAGAAATCACACCAACAAAGGTAAGACGGTGTCTGTCAATAAATAGTTGTTTCACGTTGATCGAGGAAGTAAATGTTGCGGGAAAATAATGAAAAATGATGAAAATAAAAACCTAGAAATTATGTTAAAGTAAAACAGCCGTTTTTAGAAGATATATGAGAAACAGCAATAACTAATTTACAAAAAGCAAGCTCAAATCTTATTATTGTGAATAGAAGACTACAAAATTATGCAGTAGTATATAACAATAAAAGAAACGCTATGTTTTTATCAATTTAATAATCACTATCAAATAATATTTAAAAATTCCTTCACATTACTGCAAAAAATATCAGTTTATAAAGGGCTACAAAAATTAAAACATTAACGAAAAGTAAGGAAGACAGTAGTTTTCGGCAAACAGATGTTACTTCATTAACTAAATGTAACCAACATTCGATCAAGTTACTTTAAAATTAAGAATAAATAAAAGTCTGCAGATGTAAAAAGACAATGTCAAAAATTAAAAAAAAAGCATCCAATTTTGGAAACTATATGATCTACTTTATCAACTAAGTAAAACAAATTTCGACATTACTGTAATATTGCATTATAAATAAATATATAAACAATGGTAAATTTAGAAATGTGTTATGTAAAGAATATGCACCCAGCTGTTATAGTAGGTTGAATAATTCAAGTTATTTTGTAGTATGAAAAAAGTTTTGCGCTAAGTATCCTTTATTTTATGCTGCTAGATTGGACTAAATTTTGATATTCTGATACTTATTCATTATTAGCAAGCATTAGTAGCGTTGACCGAAAGTTAAAGTTCAAAATGAATTCTGAATCAGTGCTTAGTCGGCTTCGAATAAATACTTAGTTCGTTTAGTATGCATACTTAATCCGTCCTTAATGCGCTGAGGGATTCGAACCCGGCTTATGTCGAAATGAAAGCCTGGGGGCTAAAAGGAAGTCAAGGGGCTAAAAGGAAGCCAGGGGGCAAAACACGGGTGGATTCAGAATCTTATGGAAAATCGATTTGTTGAATGTTTCTGTTTGTGACTTTATATAGACGCGTGTTTCGTGCTTGGGAAAGGTTATCTTCTTCCTCACAGAAAGCTTTTCGCTCGTATATTTTACTAGCAGCATACCCGTTCTTCGTACGGAGTATATAATATAAAGAAATTTATAATTCGCAATCTTGTGCAAATTCTGTTAAAATATTAAATTTATTGCTCATAAAGAGAAGTTTAAGAATATCTGTTCTCACTATGCAAAATTATATTCACGGGCAGATCTGAAGAGTAAAACATCCTGGCCCCTTTTGTAAGTAAATTTACGAAAAAAAGGAATTGAATCAATATATGCAACCCCGTACTACTTATATTGTCGCAGATTACAAAATATGCCAGTGTGTTAGTAGAAGCTTACCCGTATTGCAATATGAGTCTCAAAAATATTTGCCAAAATAAAACAGATGACGTAATAAATTGAAAGTATCAAAAATCCCCGTAATCTTAATACCAGAAGATCGTAATTGATTCCAATATATGCCAATATATATCAAAATATATGCCAATATACCTGTACTACTTATATTCTCGTAGATTAGAAGATATACCCATGCATTTGTAGAAGATTACTCGTACAACGTACTATATATGAGTTTCAACAATTTTCGTCATAATAAAATAATTCCATAATAATTTGAAGATATCAATAATCCCTGAATCAACAGTCCTCGAAAATACCAATAATAATGATGTTTAAATCTGAAGACCGTAATTGATATTATCCCGTCAGAAATGCAATGTCAATGAAATTTATTTTATATGCATATTTTTATTATTCAAATCGGAAACGATTTAATAAAAATCGTATGCCGCATAATATATTGGGTCCGTTGCTAAGCGATATGATATCATTTGCTTCAAATAAATTGATAGAAATCATATCATCTGAATAATGCAATCTCCATGGAAGGTTTGGCGACATTTTCGTCAATTTAGCGATAACTTAAAAAATCGGCAAATTTATCGCCAAGTGGGACTGTAGAACTGATAGTCCCATTTTGGGACAAATTGACGAAACATCATCACAATACTATCCCCTAACAAAACACAATTAATTTCATTTATTAAGCGCGATTTTATCAATTTCATGATATTTTTATGGATTTAAAAATATTTTTACCAATTTGGTGATATTAAAAAAATTCCTTAAATGTGTTACTAAGTAGGATGGATGGACTGACCGACAAATGCTACAGAAACATCATTTCAGTACTCTATTCTAAAAAAACAAATTTAATTTCATTGATTTGGGCCATTTTTATCAATTTGGAGACATTTCCACTAATTTGATAAAGTTTAAGAAAAGTTACCAAGTTATTTAGAGATATTCCGCTAAATTCGTAGCTCTGAATTTGCAGATCTGAAGAATAAAATATCCTGATCCCGTTTGTATATACTAAATGAAAACACTAAAATTGTATTAGAAGATACATACAACCGTTCTACTCTTTTTCTGCTTCAGTCGGCTAAATGAATTTATTGGGAAAACACACTATATGAGTTTATTAGCTAAACACAATATATGAGCTTGAAACCTCTTTGCTTAAATAAATGAAAGTGATGTACGCAGTCCGCAATATATATAATTAAAATAACAATCAAACCGTTCATTTATAAAATATATTTTTACATCCATTTATTTATTATACAAATAGAAAAAATAATAATAAATATTACCAACACATTTAATTTCATTCCATTGCCGAACAACATGATATAAGATAGAATCTTCCTCATAAAATGTGAAATTAAATAGCCATTTTGATTTCTTTATACTTTTCATCGTTGAGTAAAAATTTGTGAAAGATGAACCATGGAGATAGATTTTTCAAACACAGACTAAATTTTAAGTGAGGCTATTTCTAGGCTACCCACAAAATTTCATCAAATTCGGTTCAGCCGTTCTCCCGTGATGATGGGACAAACAGACAGACAGACAGATTTTCATTTTTATTTATATAGATTTGCAATAAAAAGTAAATCACAAACATTTACATCGAATACTGCATATTCTTCAGTGAAAATTCTTCAGTAGATTTTTCCATTTAAATTCATGTTTCAAACAATTCATGCTTTCCTAAAGTGACTAATTAATGCAAAAATCCTGCACCAAACTCGGAAATAAAGTTTTATTTCATTTTGGCGTTTTAAACAAACGATTTTCATCCTTTCCGTTTGGATAAACCACGGAGTTGGAGAGTAGATCTCCTAAGAAAAAGTTCCGTTTTTCATTAATATCTCGACAACCCCTGGTCTTAGAAACTCGAAACTTGGACAAAATTTATGGGGGGCTCTTTCAAGGCTATCCACAAAATTCCATTAAGTTCGGTTCAGCCGTTTTCCCGTGATGATGAGACCAACGAAAATTTCGTTTTTTACTAATATCTCGAGAACCACTGGTCGAAAGCCCAGACCATCCAGCTCGTCCGAAGACTTAGAGCAGTAAATTGAATGGCCGGGGAGAACCACTGGTCGTAAAAACACAAAACACAGACTAAATTTTAAGTGAGGCTATTTCAAGGCTACCCACAAAATTTCATCAAATTCGGTTCAGCCGTTCTCCCGTGATGATGGGACAAACAGACAGACAGACAGATTTTCATTTTTATTTATATAGATTTGCAATAAAAAGTAAATCACAAACATTTACATCGAATACTGCATATTCTTCAGTGAATTGCACATTCTACAATGCACTGCACATTCTACAATCCACTGCACATTCTACAATATATATTCTGTGTACACGAGAATGGGTGCTGCATACAGTTTTACAGTGTACAATGCATATTGTATAGTGCAGTGCACATTCTACAGTATACATTTTGTGTACATGAAAATTGGCATTGTATACTGCACATTCTATAGTATGTATTATTGTATGTGAACGATAATTTGCAGTGCACACTGCATATTTTCTTGCGTACATCTTTTGTACATAATAATGTAGTGTATACTGATCAATTTTAGTCAGCTCTCTGTGCTACAATAAAAAATTTAAAAGTGGGTTGTTTTCTTAAAAACACAAAACAAAAATAAACTAAGGAACTGCTTAACAAGAGATTTTAGCGTCGCAAGCACATACAGTCTACTAATAGCAATATTTTCGCAGGAAGCAAAGCATATTCGTGATCGAATGGTTCACATTCTAGCTTTTTGAGCTATAGGATTCGGGTTTGAAACCGGAAGCTTGTAAATAGTCCTGCATGCAAACATACTGATACTGATTTGGAATTTATTTCAAACTTTAGCTCCTGTCAGAGTACTTCTCGTATTGTGTAAATTAAAGTACAGAAATAGTCTATTTCGGTTCTTTTAGAGAGCTTCATTTTTAGACAAAAGTAAGTTTGTTTTATAAATCCTTTATTTAATAATCGATAAAAATATTTTCTGCATGCCATAAGCCAGCTGAAATTCTTCATTTTGCAGAACAGCTGGATGTATTTTTTTGCATCTTTATATGAAATGGATGCCCACATTGATTTTATGCTTACTTATATAAAGGTATTGTATAACGTAATTAGAGGATTTTACAATTAATGCAATGCATGAAACAAACTATGTAAAAATAGTACAAAATAATGAGCACAGTAAATAAATAAATAATATATTATAAACAACGCTATGCCAATTAGGGATTTGAAATAAGAGTACGATATAATGAATATCTGGTTCAATACTTTTTCGATCGCAAATGAATTGTTAGTTGTCTTTACAAATTATGCACCTACGTATGGCTGTGACATGAAACTTCTGTCCCGTTCCATGAAGCAGTGGAATAATTTATTCTATTTATTTTGTACATAAGCAATTAAGATATTCCACTAAACGAAAGAACTATTTCCTAATGCAGTTGATTTTTGCAGAACAAAATTGATTTCTCAAAAGGTTATGGCAGTTATTTTTCGAATCTTACGTTGTGAAACGTAAGTCTTGGAATAAATATAGAGATTACTGTTTAATTATTAAGGAGCAATGTGGAAATATAGTTTCAAGTAAATTAAGCAGTTGAATTTTCGATTTTCTTCATTTAGATCACATGGAGAGTCCGCTACGACAATAAGAGCTTGCACTTGCGCCCCAGTAGCTCAACGGTAGAGCTTCGGTTGCCCAGTTCGGAGATCCAGGGTTCGATTCCCGGATGGAGCAGAAAGGTTCTTTAGAATGGCTCCCGAACAAACCAGCCTTGCAAGTTATTGCAAATATGCCAGAGGTCTGAAAGTGAGTCTAATGTGACTGTGGTACACAAAAGAAAGAGATAGGGAACTTAAATTTGTAATTAACATTTATATTACTATATTACTACTACGTTGTGTTCGCAATAACCCTCCAATTTTTTTTTTATCTTTGCGTGAGTTCTGTAACGGAATATTAATTAATATGTTACTAAATTGATTACTCCCTTTAAACTTTAACAATAAAATATTTATTAACAACATAAACACTTATTAATTCCTTACACAATTAATTATTAGTTTTGGCGAGGGAGCATGTGAGACCACCTAACTGACTTACTATATATGTGTTTAGACCTAGATATCTTTTTGAGGAACACATGCCTTCAAGTCTGTCTTGGGCTTTTGTCAGCAGCACGTATTTGATGCCGTCTTTGTTTCTAGCATTAACTCGTAGTGTAATGCATCCACTCGTAACTTCGTCGATCATATTGTACTGCTGACTCCAACACTCGCACTTATTTCATTCTCTTAGTATATCAAGTCATCTCTGCAGTATCTGCACAAGTCATAATGTCGCCCGAGTATTAGAACAAGTCTACCAAGTCATAATGTCGAAGTTATCTGTATATGTCTGCTCCTAGTGTCCTTCTTCAGTCACAGGCTGTGGCTCTCTTTTTCCCTTGGGGGTGTCACTCTCCCTTTGCTTTCATGTGCAGCATTCAGTGTGACGTAACAAGAAGTTTCTCCATTGGTTAATCATTGAACCAATGTCGCTACTTGGCATCCTCGTAAGGGCCCGCTCGTCCCCCCCCCCCCCTGTCTTGCCGCTCCTCAATTTATGGTTTGCTGTAAACCTCGACGCCATCCAGACTACAAGTATTGTTCAATGTTTCAGATCAATAAATAAATGGCATAAAACTGTCACACCAAAACACATGTGACCTATTTCTGGACTCACAGTGACTAGTGCGGATTCAGTGGACTCGGGAAGATTGAAAGCAGATTTCAGAACGACAGGATACGACCACGCAGGAAGATGACCTGAAGAATAAAAATAGTATCAGGAGGCTAACCTGAGGAAACAAAAACAAGAAGTTGTCAGTCAGATTTCCATTTGAACACCAATCTGACATTAGAGAGTGTAGAATGCAGAGACCACTTTGACGATTAGAGCTTGCAATTCCGTCCCAGTAGCTTAAAGGTAGAGCGACGGCTGGCCAGTTCGGAGATCCAGGGTTCGATTCCTGGTTGGAGCAGAAAGGTTCTTTACATACATATTTGAAAATTTAAATAAATTACATTTTTAAAATTTCAGGTGAGTGCTCTTAGAAGAGATCTTCGTATTGATGATGACATTGTTTTTCATATATGGAATAAAACTTTTTTTTTAAATCAATAAATATGCTATTCAAAACTAATTAATAAAAACATCAGCATGTTTTGGGGAACATATAACTGTTTTGTAAAGAGTAAAACTTCCATTTAGAATAAAAAAATATGTTCGTCAAAATTAATAAGAACATCAGCATGTTTTGGTGAAAAAATGACAGTTTTATAAAGAGTAAAATTTACCTGTAGAATAAATAAATATTCTCGTTAAAATTATTTATTTAGGGGAATACATGACTGTCTTGTAAAGAGTAAAACTTCCCTTTAGAATTAAAAAATATGCTCGTTAAAATTATTTATTAATAACATCAGCATATTTTGTCAAACACCTGACTGTCGTTTAACTAAATAGCAAAACTTCCCTTTAGAATTTATAAATCTGCTCGTCAAAACTATTTATCAAGAACATCTGCATGTTGTGGTAAATGCACATTTAGTTCTTTTAGTTTGCACACTTTGAAAGTTTGCTTTTCAAGTAAGCAGTAAAACTTCCTGTTAGAATAAAAGTTATTTTCCTCAAATTAATATAGAACATGATGTGTCCAACACATGAATTTTTACACAGATTACCAAATTAAGAAAATGTGGGATATCAGTAATACAAATTACACATTCCTTATCACACGATCTTGCTGAAAATCAGTAGGCATTTTGCTATTACAGTTGAAAATACGCATGTCAAATGCTATGGAAATAGCAATTACACAGACGTAATACACCCTAATAAGCGACTAAATACGAATTCGCCCTACCTCAATTTCACACAATAATCAAACAAATTAAAAACCCTTTAGCAATTTCGAATATCGTAATATTATGTTGCTTTCAGAAAACCCCACATCGAGAAAACAAAATCAAAACTACAGCAAATATATCTACATTTCAAACACAAATAAACAAGCGATTTTCTAGTACAATTTCATACACATATTCACTCCCCGTTGATGTATATGATTCTTTTACGAATTATATATATATCTATGTAGGATTACGGTATAAATCTTTCAGATTCGTTCATGAAATATTAGAATAATTTATTATACGTATTTTGTACACAGGCTATTAAGCGATTAACCCCGGAACGAAATGAGTTTCTTTTTGCAGTCGATTTTGCAAAACGATTTGAAGTTTGAGGTCTGGTTGAATCATTTACGCAGACTTTCGTATGATAATACCACAGCATAAGATAGTACTCTAATTTCACACAATAATCAGATAAATTAAAAATATTTTTGCAATTTCGAATAATTTAATAGTATGTTACTTTTAGAAGACCTCACATTGAGAAAAAAAAATAAAAATTAGAACAAAATATTCTACATTCCAAATACACACACACACACACACACACATGCACACATATACACACACATACACACACACAAACACACACACATACGGAGGCAAAAAATCAAGTAATTTTCAAGCACAATTCTATAAACATCGTCACTCTCTAAAACTTGGGATATTAATTTGAAAACCTCCAGAAGACACAACGAATTTTCGATAAGTGAAGATCGCTTTATACACCGATTTAGAGTAAAAAATAAGATTCATGTAGCGTAAGGAGGAATTTCAAGAATATATAATGTATTCATGAAATCAGTAACAATGCTTGTAATACACCGGATCACAGAGTAATATATTACACTGATTAATATATTCCGGCTCAATATACATGCGCTGAAACATCAAAAGTTCAAACCGCTGAACAGCAGTTTGAACTACTATGTTGTTGTTGTTGAGACCCAGACCATCCGACCTTCCAGTAAGGTGTAAGGTAACTGTTTGGACAGCCAGGAAGAGCCATCCAATTTAGACCGGAACCCAGTGGGGGAGGCATCCACAGGGACTGTACCCTCCTTCCCCTACCACCAATCTCTCGGAAGGACTTTGAAATACTATGTGAAAAGTTTTACGCTGTACTGATGTTTTAAAATCATAATGAATTAACGGATAACCCCCAGACACATAATTTTCATTTTGTAGAAGTGTGCAATATTCAATTTAGCATCAGTTAAATTAAGTAGATCGGATTGTCAGGCGATTTTTTCTATATCGAAATTTTAAAATAAATTTCGTCTTCAAAACATGAAACGTATATATGCAATTAAAAATTCACGAAAATGTGCTTATTAAAAGTACATATTTCGTTCAAAGCTTTTTTGAAGGAGATTTTTTTTTATCTTTTCAATGGTTATCTTTTTAATGGCAAAAATTGTTAAAACTGGTTCTTCAACCTTATAAACTGAAAAACGAATTCGAATTACAAAATATCGCTACACAGTATGTTTGGACCAGACCTCAGTTATCACTGTTGCATATATCGTAGCTGTGGTTGCTTAGATTTTCCGTTACATGATCAACAAACATACATACATACAGACATAATTTATTGTTATAGATTGTAATTTATTGTTATTGATGTCAGTGATTTATTGTTATAGTACATACAGTTTTGTTATTTGGTAGTACAGAACATATTTATTTTTTATATTTTTCATTTAACTTGAAACATACAATATCTCGTGAGCGGTATATGATAACGATCATTGCCTGATAATGATACTATTCCCTCTCAAAGAAAAAAATTACATATACAAGAGTTATTGCTGAGACGAACTGTTCATAATTTTTTTTGTCTCGATTTTCTAAAATTTTTGAAAAATTGAGAACCTAACTCGACCTTTTCGAAAACCTATAGTTCTTTTATGTGTAACGATAGAAAAAATCGTACCAATACAATTTCTCTAAATGTATTCCAGAAAAATCATGCACACAAATTCACTGACAAACATACATATAATTGAAAATTGCTCGATTCGTATTCAGTAATCATCAGATTGTATAAGGATATAATATCAGAGTGTATAAAGAATTAGAGTCGGATTTTTGATCCTAAAATCACATATATATATTATGCATTCAAGAGAAAGTAATATTAAATGGGGAACATTAATAAGTTAACTAGGACACTAAAATGCATCTCCTAGATTGCATGTCTTACACAAACGTTTCAGATTACAAATGATTTATAAGGTGCTCTTATGAATTATGCACATCTATGCAGGATTATGGCATGGAGATTCCAGACCCGTTCCATGAAATATCGGTGAAATTTATTATATTTATTCTGTACACAAGTAATTAAGTGATTCCCTCGAACTAAAGTATGTTTCTTAATGCATTCGATTTTTACAAAACAAATTGAAGCTTGGGGTCTTGTAAAAGCAATTAAGTTCCATAATAAATGATCCAAAAGATATTTTTTGGAATGCGTATAAAGGTTAATGTATAAATAATAAGAGTAGTAAGACAATTTAACTTAAGGCAAGCGCCGTAGATGAAATATTCGTATTATTTACTTATTTTTAGATTCAGACAAATATTTGTATTTGGATCTTAAATTAAGAATGAAAAGAAAAGAAATCGCTACATTAGTGATGACATTGTTTAGTATTTAGTAAATTCCAGTTCATAACCATTAAAACTGTTAATAAAAAAACTGCTATTCATTAAGAATATTAGATTGATTTAAAAGAAGTGTATACGGAAATTTGGTGTTTCTATTACTTTTTTTGCAGTACGTATCTTATGTGAAAAGCAATTTGTTTTTAACTGCGCAGTTTGAACATGCCACTATCAATATACATTGAATCTGTAATGAACCGGATCACAACGTAAAATGCAGGACAAATAAAGATAATTTAGCATGCGCACGTGTCGATACTTGCAGATTCCACTTTGACGATAATAGCTTGACATTTCGTTGTTGTTGTTGTTGTGATTTATCCCTCGTGGTAAGGAGCGCCTAGCACCACGTCCACTAGACCCCTGCTCCCATGGCGAAGGGGAAAATATGCAGCTTCACTTTTATTGAGGCTCCCCAAGGGCAGGAGTTTGACTTTGCCTCGACTACACAACATCCATGTCCGCTGGCGGGATTCGAACCCACAACCCGGCAATCCAGCGATCAGCGGAAACGCATGCCCTTGACCGCTCGACCACCGGATCGGCTGACATTTCGTTTCAGTAGCTCAACGGTAAAGAATCAGCTGGCCAGTTCGGAGATATAGGGTTCGGTTTCTGTTTGGGTTGCAAAGATCTTTGCAATTGAGCTGAATAAATCAACCCTGTAGGTTAGTGCAAAGATTTCGGAGGTATGAAATTGACCCTAGTACAACTAGTACGGATTCAATGGACTCTGGAAGATTGAGCGCCAATTTCAAATTGAGAAGATAACGACCACGGAGAAAGTTAACCTGGGTAAAGGTAGTAGTAGCAGGAGGCTAACCTGAGATAAAAATTGCAGGAGATTGTCAATCATAATGTCAGTTGCCCGCCAGTCTGACATTATAGGGTGGGGAATTCAGAGTCCACTTTGGCGATAAGAGTTTGTAATTTTGTCTCTGTAGCTCAACGGTAGAGTGTCAGCTGGCCAGTTCGGAGATGCATGGTTCGCTTCCCAGTTGGGATAGCAAAGATTTTTACATATTCTGTGAATTGTTTTCGGTGCAATAATCCTGGACCTGAACGCCTATATGAGCGTTAGACTATGCCAGCCAAACAGAAAAAGGCTAAACGATATAACACAATATAGTAGCGCCAACTGACAGTTTGGCAAATTTGGGATCGCGTTGAGGATCATCGACGGAATATCAAAATAGCAGTAGTAAGTTATACTGCATCTGGTATAGAGATCAAAAGTACTTTATAGTGGTGCAAAATAATTTAGCTTAATTTTTATCATATTAAAGTATAATTGGCGAATTATCTGAAATGCCCCCCTCATATAAAATACCAAAAAGTCAAAAAATGACTTGGAACTTGTTTAGAGTTTTTTTAAATGCTTCAAAATCTGTGAAATATTACTTTTAAAATTAAGCATAACTAAAGGTAATACGAGCATTGGAATTATTTTTACTTAATATTTTAAAAAACCTTGTAGCAAGAAAACTTGCATGTTTTTGATTTTGATAGTTTTGAGTTTCACCAGCTAGTCCAGCTATTATGGTTCTATTTAATTTATTTATTTAACAATATTATTATGTGTTGACTGTAACTCACACTGAATATGTTTAACTGTGGTTGCAACTGTGATATTCTATTTTCTTTCAAATTCGTTAGTTTTGAAAAGGACGTGCAATTTTAGGATATTAATTTAAACTGATTAGATTATCTGAAATTTAAAAGGTCTTAAATTTTAAGTTGCATATACAATCGTGTACAAAGTACATAATCTTGAAAAAATTGTTTTCTTCCAAGATACTGTTCTGTACAATAAAGAATGCTAGCTGTACCTTGAATAAATATGAATGTGTTATTTTCATTCTATCGTACAAAATAGTACAATTTAATAAACATATATATAAGTAAATAATGAGTGGTAAACATGAGTATGCTAGATAAGATACTGAAATAAAATTCTAACAGTCTCATAAACAGTCTTTCTCGATTGGAAATGATTTATTACATGCCTTTATGAATTATGCATCTATGATTATGACGTAAAAGATTCCAGCCTAGTTTCATGAAACATCGAACTAATTCATTTTATCTTGTACGCAAGCAATTAAGCAAATAAATCGAACCAAAGAACCATTTCTTAATGCAGGCAATTTTTACAAAACAAAGTGAAGCTTGGGGTCTGGCTAATGCAGTTACGTTCCATAATAAATGATTTGCAAAATAATATTTGGAATACTTATAAAGGTTAATGAAATAATAAAAGTCAATATAGTTTTAAGAGAACAAAGCCGATGAAATTGCATCTTTCTTTTCTTAGAATACGTATCTGTTAGTATTTATTTGCATGATCATTCAATTACGCTAAGCAGATGTCTTCATTGTGATGCCATGGTTTTTCAAGTAATACATTTAATTTTTATCATAACCAATACATTTTTATGTTAAAATTAACTACTACTATAATCATAGGAGTTGCCTAAATTTTTGAATCACGCTCCCAGTGCAGTGATCAGCACTGATGAACCTAGGTCACGTTCTTATTAGTGATGTTCAGTACTGCACAGATACATCGGTAGTAAAACGTTTTGAGGCTCGTAGTAAGTTTTTGCTGTTAGTGCAGTTATCAGCTATTTTATGCTGATGAGCTCTAATAAGCCCTAAAAATTGTAGAAGATGCTCGAAGGAAACGGATGTCATAGTGAAGAGTGGTGTTGAGCAAAACACCGCAATTTATAAATGTGCGATAATTCACTATAGAAATATCACCTTTCGCTCTCTACCATGTGCTATGAATGTGTTTAATTCATGATTCATACCCACTGTTAAACGTATCACATATGTCTTCTTAATATATATATGCATAATCTTTACAAATATTACGAATTGTATGCAAAGTTAGAAATGGCAAATTATGCAATTGCAAATATTCAACAATTATTATATCTAGGAGTCTACATATGGTGGCGTGAAAACTTCATTTTACACCGAATTATTAAACATTATTATACACTTTTGCAAATTTGCAGTCATGCAAATATTTGGAAGAATTCCGACAGTGACATGTATAGATATAGTCTGTAATTGGAAGTGGAGATCTGTAGTGAACCTCCCGATCCACTCCAAAATTCGATTGTAAACTTATATCAGTTATCATATATGATTTACCTATGTCCAAATGTGAGACATAAATATTTAAAAACAATTGAAAATTGGGAAAACAACCGAAAGTGTTTTCCCAATTTGTGTGAAAAGTTTTGACCCGGAAATGGAAACATAACTCTAAATGGAAAAATAGATGAATCATCCATGTCATTCCAGAATTTCATGCTGAACCTATATCAGTTATCGTCTAAGGTCTTTCTATCTATAGCAGATATTAAAAAAAGTGAGTATCAAGGGAAATTTTTTAGTAAGAAAAATAATATGGCAAAAATTTTGTTACTAATAAAGATATGAATTTGCAAGCTTAATATACAATTGAAGTCTCTCATACTGAAAATAATTCGATTATATGCTCATCAAAATACTGAAATAAAATTATATAAAAAAATCTGATGTGGGCAGTACATGGCTCTCCCTACTGACTTAAATTCATTTTCTATTTATTTCTTCAATTCATTTAATTGAGTTTAACTAAAAAATATTAACACGCATTATTATTTGAAATTACACTAAATTTGCATTTTGAGTTCAAATTTTGTTTCTATTTCATAACGGGACGCATTTTCGAAGGCGGCGTAGCAGAAATGCGAAAAAACTAAAATATCTCGAGAACGGTTATTACTAGAGTGATGGTATTAGTCGGATTCTTTTCATCGTCAAAAATTATGTGTAAAACAAGCATTTAATGGATACATTTGTGCATACGAAGTCTTTGATTTCAGATTTTGACGATTTTCGCGGGCCATTTTGCAAAAAAAGGCAGATTCTTTTATCCCAAATCGTACATACATTGCATTAATTTATTAAAAGTATATAATTATATTATAAGTAATTATATTATACGTATTATTGTATTATAAGTATAAAAGTATATAATTATATTAAAAGTAATAAGTATATACAGGATTTATTAAAAGTATATAATTTGTCAACCTACCTACGACGTAATTTCTAGTTTGTTTTATGAAAAATTTAAAATAAAATTCTATTTCTTCCATGCACAAGCAATTTGGCAGTCGCCACAGAATAAAATAACTACTTAATTCAGACGATTTTTACCAAACACAATTAAGATTAGGGATCTAGTTAATGCAATTGAGTTACATATTAAATGATTGAAACTGCAACACAGTGAAGAACTTTCTGGAAAAAAAATATACATATTTTTTTTTACCTTTCAATTATTGTTCTAAGAAAATATCTTGATATTGATGATGTTACTCTTTATTAAATAATAAATATATCTGAGATGACAAGAAAATAAAATATAAATGTGAAAATTTGTGTGGTCAATTTTGTGGTATTTATCCAATAATTATTGTTAGTTTAAAGCATAGTTAGATATGTTGCGCTACCTAGTGTGACGAAAAGGAAACAAAATTAAAAGAGCCATGTCTTATTTAGTATTATATTATCTCTTTCGCTCTTTTCTGTTCCGGACGTTGATTTCGTATATTCTGTATTTCGGTTATTTTTTTTGTTTGATTCTCATGTTCCTATTTCCTTAATTTTCTATGTTTTTTCGTTATATTTCCCTTTCCTCACACTAGATGGGGCTATTATATTGGACTCGGTTGTTTAGCTATTTTCTGTGTGACCGACATAGTTTTGCGCTTTTTTAGTCGTTCAGGGTCAGATTCCTTGCACTGCATAAGAAAATCCAATAATTTCCGTAGCGTATGTATAATTGTTAATCTTTATTTGCGTCCTATAATTTGAAAACTTCCTATAAATTAACGAGAAAGATCAGTAATGCATAAAGCATTGATTATGAAACACTTTCCAACTGAAATAAAATTTTATTTAATCATCTCTAAAATGTGATACATTCAGCGCTGATATTTTTTAAATTATCTCAGCTCTGCAGTTAATTTATTATACTTGAAAACTTAACTTCATCGAAAATCAAAATTAATTTTATTCACGGCCAACTAGTATGACCAGCCGGGATACTTACTCCTTGCTGGAGCAGATGTCACGTTACTAATGTAGTCTAATAAGAAATGGCGGGTTTTGCGAAATTTGCTATTTTTCACAGCGTAATTTTCAAAAATATTATTCCTTTTGCTAATACGAGAATAATGTATATACTAGGAATAATGTATACTCTAATACCAGAATATACTGAGAGTAGTACAGAAAGACTAATTAAATTGAACGTTAATCTACTATAATACACATGAATATGTTAGATATTTTTTGATTAACTTTAAGACACAATTTTAATCCGAACATTTTAATATTCACAGCTTTTAAACAATTTAATGCAATCTTATTATGTCTTCTGCCAAAAATGACAAAGATGTAGGTGTCAAACACTTGCAATTTCTAGAATCTGCAAATAGAGTTAGCAGATCTATTGGCTAATGAGTTGTGTAAAAATTAGTATAGGTTGTACATTGAATGCTTGGGTTACAGAGCAAAATCTTTCTTTAATAATACTTAACTCAAATTATAAAACTTTTGGGATTGGTTTTGATCCCCGCCACCTGATACTATTTCCGTGTCTACGCGGAGTAATGAGCACAGTAAACCTGTAGGTTTGAAAGTTCAACGGAGTGTTGATGGTTAAGGGGACGGATGGTACTGTCTCTGTGGTTGTCTCCTCCCGTTGGGTTCTGGTCTAAATTGGGCGCCACTGTCTCGACCGTCGAAGTATAGTTACCTTACAACTTCGGGTAGGTCGGGAGGGTTAGGTACTGACAAAACTATTTTGAGAGGATCACACACTAGTATACGCTGGTTCGATACTCGACGCCGCCCAAAGCTAGTATGTGCACGTTAAACCTGTAGGTCCTAAAGTTTAACCGAAAAGTGATGGCTTAAGGGAGAGATGGTATGGTTCCTGTGACTGCCACCCTCATTGGGCTTCAGTTTGAGTTGGGTGTTACTGTTTCACCCGTTCAAACAGTTACACTAAACCTTCGGGTAGGTCTGACGGTCGAAGGAGAACGAAATTCGCCGAGCATTAGTCGAAAGTATAAAAATAATTGCTCATATTCTAAAAAATAATATAGATAAATAATTTTTCGGCAGAGATAGCCTAGTGGTTAAGGCTTTGGGATCGTATACGGTAGACCCGGGTTCGATTCCCGCTACCCTAAACTATCTCTGTGTCTATGCGGAGTATTATTTGCACGTTAAATCTTTAGGTCCGAAGGCCCATCCGGTAGGGGTGGTTTAGGGGAGTAATAAATAACAACATTCAGAATATCACACACGGTAGACGCGAAAAGCACAGAGTAAATAGGAACAATATATAATCAAACAAAACTTAAATACTCCACTAATTTCACAAAATAAGCGATATTATTCTCAGAATGTTGATGAAGGTAATTTCACAAAGCACCAGCTCCGGTTCTCGTTAGATCACCGAAGTCAAGCAGCACCGTACGTGGTTAGTACTTGGGTGGGTAACCACCTGGGAACACCGCGTTTTGTTAGCATATTTCGGGCGCGGTATCCCGGTGGTTTGCGCGCTAGATTTGCACGCTGTCACAACTGCCGTCGTGTTCATGCGAAGTACGATCACGTTAAACATGTGAGTCAGTAAGTCCTTCTGAGAGGTTGGTGGTAGGGGAAGGAGGATACAGTCCCTGTGGATGCCTCCCCCACTGGGTTCCAGTCTAAATTGGGTGGCACTTCCCGGCCGTCCAAATCGTTATCTTACACCTTTCAGGTAGGTCGGACGGTCTGGGTATCAACAACAACAACAACAAAACAGCAGCTACTATTCTCAAAACATTGACAAAAATCAAACTCCAATGTATGTAACTCGTTTCATGGCAATTCGCCAACTCCCCTGCAGCGGATGGATGATTCCTTTTATAGCCTCTGTAGAAACTTCTGGAAATCTCTATATCTCAAAGAATAAGCGTTCTATCGAGAAGTTTCTGAAACATTTGGAAGTTGCCAAATTGGCGATAAATCGCCAAATCTGACAACCCTTCTTCTAACTGGGAAATCATGACAACCCTGGGCTCATGACATGTTGACGTCATGGACTGTGTTTTCTTCGCCTGATTTTCGAGAAGGACGAAAGAAGAGGTGCCAATGAGAGAATCTTGAGAGTTCGCAACAATGCACCCCAAATATCTCGTCACAAATTACAACAAAAAACTGGAAGAGCATCGAAAGTTGGAAGATATTGTTAAAAATGCTACGAAGATCATGAAGCACGATTAGGAAGTCATATTGCCAGAAAGTTGACAAAACAACTACAATATTCTGTGAAACCGAGATAGCACAATCATTTATGTGTATCCATTGTTTAAATAATATCCATTAAAATTATTTTTCTGGTAATAAGTGATATTTAGATTCGCTTCTTATAATCTTCAAACTATATAATTTTTAACATAAGAATATAATTTTTTAAATTATACATCGTTAGTCACCGGTGAACCTGAAGGCCTGTTCCGTTCAGGCTGCACGCGTCACCGGTGCAGCTTGAACGGAGAGTATATTGTAGTCACCGGTGATTGAGGCGGCGCTTAAAGTGTTTAGCTAGTCAATATTGTGCATCTTATTATTGAGTTTGCCGCACTGACATTAGTGGTTAACCCCCCCCCCTTCCACCTGGATAAAGTTCTATGGGCACCATTGAGTACGTTTAAATCCTAATGCATGCAAATGCACTCGATTTGATTAGCTGTTGCTGTTTACTTGTTATTTGTAAATCACGTAGTGAGCATGCGCATTTTTAAATGGGCTTTTCGTCGTGTTAAAAGTTCGTTATAATAATTAAAATTGTGATTCTGCAAATTTGCGCGCAATTTCACGTATGTGATCATCATTTCATCTTCTTACCTATTGTAGATTATGATTAAAAACGATAACAAAGTTTCAAGCAAATGTTAATTTCGCTTCCTTACGAATGGAGAATGGCTTCGCTCATCCATAATGAATATAAAATCACAAATGAGCATATCAGAAACTTCCTATAGTGTTCCGAATGGGGAAACGATATGAGAAAAAACACTCTCATCTCTCATCCTGGAATAGCGAGTGAGCACCGTTTTCTTTCCAACAGATATTTTGAGATAATCAGTCGTGAAAATGATCATCAGTCAGATATCCATCCTCATTAATGCTTTACAACTGTTCCCATTCATCACTCGCCATTACAAGATAGTCCATTTCGCTGTGTTATTCATAATGGAGTGATGGATGGATGTGTTTTCGCTCTTTTTATTATTGCCAAAGTGCGTTACTCTCAGAAATATGGATGGAAGAAGTAAATAAAATGAGTATATATGTAAATATTAAGGTTGATATAAAAGTAAGGGATCTGAGTTATAAATTGATTTAATTTTCGAGTTGAGATTTTTATTGCAATATGTGTTTTAAGAGCTCCTGAACATGTTTTGCCTATTTTGGACTGTTACTCGTCTGTTTGTGATCGATTTCTGTGTATAATATAGGGGTCGCAAATATTAATAGATTTTTATTATACTTTATATCCGGTTTTGTTATAAAAAAATCTAGAACTAGATATAGTTTTTAAATTTCAGTAAAAACTTCGAAATTTATTCGAAATCACATATTTTGTACTGTCCCTGCAATATTTTTTTGTATCCCTATACATGGCAATGTATAAGGAAAGTATTGGAATCATGCCGAAAATCGTAATTCGAGTTTTCGACGGATCTATACGTTTCGAGACCTCTAGAATACGAACAAACTACTTTTAGCGTGACGTCTGTGTGTGTGTCTGTCTGTGCAATGTATGTATCCACTCTAACTCAAAAACTAATAGACCGAATTTCATGCAATTTGGTAGGTAAGACCCTTGGGTATGACCCTGGTGCTGATTAGTTTTGGGTACAATTCGGAAAAAAAGAACTCGAAAAATCTGATGTATTCACCCTAGCTGATATACAAATTGACCAAATTTCACAAAATTTGGTAACTAAGTCGCATGTGCGATACTATGGTGCTGATTAGATTTTGGTACGATTCGAAAGAGAACAACCTGCCTTTTTTTACGAAATGACCCGCAAAAATTACCAATATCTAAAAAAAGACTACGTATATTTTTCAAATATATCAATTAAATGCTTGTTTTATACGTAATTTTTGACGAGGAAAAGAATAAGAACAACTCTTTTACTCTAGGACTAACCGTTCTAGAGATATTTGAAAATTTTCGCATTTTTTATGCCTCCTTTGGAAAAATGTCCAATTACCAAATAAAAGCAGAAATTGAATTAAAAATGCAAATTTAGTGTCATTTTGTGCAATTAAACTCAATTTAATGAGTTCTTAAAGAAATAAAGTAAAAATGAATTTGGTTTGCAAGGAAAGTCATGTGCTGCCCACATCAGATTTTTTAACATGGTAGTAGTATTTGACAACATTTGACATAATCATGCATAAAAGGGGTTATGTCTTGCTTAATTATCACGAGACTTAACAGTTTCAATCATTGCTGCGAAAGACAGCCGCGATACTATTTTTTTGTTAGTGATATCATTAGCCCCCCCCCCCCCTCTTGGGGGACATTGTCTGATATAGTATCAATCGAAAAATTTTCTCAAGACCTTTAAAGTGAAGAATAACACGTCATAATTGTAATCATTTGAATACAGAATATCGATTTTTCAAAAATTTTCTTGCAAAATTTGGGAAAAAGAAAGAGATTCTGGTTAATTAGAAAAATTAGTTCCTAAAATTAGATTCTGGCATGGGAAAATCGAGTTGAGCTACATTCTAGTTAATACAGGGTCTTTCAAAAGTCCATATACACTTTATAAATTCATTAAAAATCGAAAAAAAAATCGCATTGAGGTACGGTTTGTACCATAAGTATTGCTAGGACGGGTTTTTTTTGACATGAAACAATTTTGTAGTTTAAAAAATCACCTATAGGTGGCGCTGAACGCATTGGAAAGAGAATTAAAATAACTTACTGTACGTGTCAAATCGTGTAACAAGCCTAAGTAACCCTGAACAGATGATAGGACCTTTTCCTTTCTTTAGATTTTTCGTAAATCAGAATTTTCGCAAAGCATCCGATGCTGATTATCCGCTCACGTAATATAGCTTGACTAACAAAGCTTTCTCGATCAAATTTAACATTCTCGCAAAAACTTCTTCTTTGCACCGTTTACTAATGAATCCAATGAAGAATCTACACAGCACTACAGCTCTTTTATAACAGCCTCATTTACATACTTCTGGAAAATGTATTCGGGTAAGCGCCACCTAGAGGTGATTTTTTAAACTACAAAAATTTTTCACGTTAAAAAAAACCCTCATCCTGGCATTACTTATGGTACAAATCGTACGTTCTTGCGATGATTTTTCGATTTTTAATGATTTTTTTTAAATTTATACGGATTTTTGAAAGGCCCCGTATTATAACTTGTCAAAGAGAGGGAAACTAACACTCAATAAATTAGATTAGAATGTTTTTTTATGAATGTAAGTTTTGTTTTTATTATCACAAAACCCGCCTGTAAGGGGTGCCCCCGAAAATTTGAAGATTCTCCCATTGCAGATAAACGCGTCCATGGACCGTTTCTTGTTTACTATGCGCTCGTTAATATGGAGCCACAGTTTTAACAAACTTACAATGAGTCATAACTTTATCGAACTTCCATGGAAACTGACGGTGCTGTTTTACTGTATATTGTTCCTGTTTACGCTGTGTATGTGAATAAACGCGTTAGTTATCTCCAGAAATTTGGAGGCATTCTTCTAACCTCAGCGCACATCCACGATTTCAGTGGTTAAGTAGTAACAATATGTTTGCATGGTAGACAGTGTGAAACTGTTCTGATCCATGCTAGACAGTATTTAAGGACTTTTTAAGGAGGGCACGTTTTCTATTTGCTTTATATAAATATGTCTAAATGCTGTTACATAAATAGAAACTAAATTACTATAAAATGCCTCCAGGGGGGAGTGAAGCGCCCCCGACGTATGCCTGGAAGAAACAGTGCACATAATTTTCGCTACTTAACGCGTATACATCATTTATTTCTTTCTTTCTTTATGTACATTACTTATCGAATAATATAAATCAAAATAACCCACAAAATGTCTACTTATCTGAATTACATCAAAATTGCTGTGTTAAAATAATATTAACTTTATTTGGCGAATTAATGATATCAAATTGCCAAAAAATATACACCCAAGTGTAGTGGGCGCGGTAGCCCAGTGGTTAGCGTGCAGGAGTTGTACTCGGTAGGCCCGGGTTCGATTCCAGCCACTGCCAAAATTGCCGCCGTGTTCACGTGGAGTACGATCACGTTAAACATGTGGGTCCGTAAGTCCTTCCGAGAGGTTGGTTGTAGGGGAAGGAGGGTACATTAATTACATATGGAAATAATACATTAATTACATATATAAATACATTAATTACATATGGACAACATAACTAGAATTTGGGTTTTCAATATACATTAATTACATATATAAATACATTAATTACATATGGACAACATAACTAGAATTTGGGTTTTCAATTTTTATGAATCTGTTGAATGAAACTCGATCTACCGATTTTATATAATTAAATATTAGTTTCTACACATTTATTAGAAACGTTTCATATATGGAATATGCTGCTTAATGGACAATAGCGATTTATTTAGCTGTTAATTGTTAAGTTAGATTTGCTGGAAATGTAGTTAATTAATTCTTTGAAATAGTCTTACATGATATTTTCAAGAATTTTCATGAAATTTTGGCACATAGAACGTTTATAATTTTTCTAACGTAACTTTTTACTCTAAATTTAAATATGCAATCATAATGTCTCCCACCCACATTTTTTTACAATAAGATTTTTTATTATTGCTTTTTCTAAACTTTAGGTATATTTTCCCGGTGATGACAAATGTACGTATAACCATATTTTAACTAATCTCTAACATAGGGTGACCACAAAAAATTTAGCATAATGAATGCACTAGTTATATGTGCTCCGGAAACCGGAAGTGAATGAGCAGGAGGAAAATATCGCACAGTGGGGTCGTATATGTTCCACATCATCCTACACATGTTATAGTAGAAGCTGAATCTGAATCTGAACACAAATCAGCTACTGAAGTGGGAAATGAAGAGCAAGATGATCCTACATTTAAAGCAAGTGCCTCTTCATGTGCACACCATCCGTTAACTCAAGACTAATTATATGACCTTGCGGGGTACCGTTGATCCTCATTGTTGGGGATAGGTTCGGACTCGGAATCTAGAACATCGTAGACCCGTATTATGACCGTTGAGCCAAAAGAATTTTTCGGGCCCGAAGGTATAATCAGGGGTGTTATTCTTAGCAGAGAGAGACGCAAGAATCGGTCCGCCACACTCCCTTCCCTGTTGAGAAGCTCGGGCGAATGTCGGTGGAGAGGAGCGCCAGCCGGAAAACACCGGCCCTGTCCCCACGGAAACTCAGTCGTGAACTGAATAGCAGGTGAAGCTTGTCGTACTTCAAGAGTGCGGCTGCGTGATGTAATGGTGTTATTACACGGAGAAATTCCTTCCAGCAATTTTTCAGAGGCACCATATATTTCAATGGGAAGGAATCTTGCCGCCGAATTCCCGCAATTCGTTCGTACTCGGCAATAAAAATTGCTCAATTTCTGAGCGGCGACCCAATCAGAGGACAATAAAATTGGACGTCACTACGCTCCTTCTTTCCTCGCCTCATTTGCATTCAAGATGGCGATGGCGACTGTAATGCAAACACGTCGAAGCAGCTAAATTACGTTAGAATCTGGAGATGGAAAAATAATAGAACTTCTACCAAATTACAGATACCTGTGGGATATAAAATATCCAAATTATACGAAAAAATACACTAAAGAATGATTCCTGAAATCGGCGGCACTAAACAGGGAGGGCGTGCTAGAAAGGAGGGGCTTACAGTATCATTGTCGGGAGGAATTGCTAAAGTCTGGAGATGTAAAAATAATAATAGAACTTTTACCAAATTACAGACACCTGTGGTATGTAAAAGATCTAAATTACACGAAAAATACCCACTAAATAATGCTTCTTGGAATGAACTCGGTGGTATTAGAGAGGAGGGGCATTTTAGAAAGGCGGGGCCTAAAGTATCATTGCCGGAAAGAATTTCTAAAGTCTGGAGATGAAAAATAATAATAGAACTTTTAACAAATTGCAGACACCTTTAGGATATAAAAGATTCAAATTATACAAAAAACACACCAAAGAATGCTTTCTGAAATGAAATCGGCGAGATTAGAGAGAATGGACCTGTTAAAGAGGAGGAGCCTAAAGTATGATTGATGGGCGGAATTGCCGAAGTTCGGCAATAAAAATTGCCCGTGTAATAACACCATTAGTCGTAGTCATCGAGGAGAGAGAAGAGGAATGGAAGATTGTGTCATCTGTTGTGTTGCCATCTCATGAGAGAGGTGAGATCGCTGGAGAGAGATAGAAGGTTGCGTGCTAGTTTTTCATCTTTGATCACCAATTGCATGGGCCTGTTTATCCCTTGGTGGGGGATAGGTTCGAACTCGGAACCTAGAGCATTGTAGGTCCTTTTTGTGACCGTTGAACCAAACGAATTTTTCAGGCCCGAAAGTATAATCGGGGTGTCATTCGTAGCAGAGAGTGACGCAAGAGCTGGCCCTGCCACAACCTTGTTCGGAATTTGAACTTGTCAGAAAGAAAAACAAGAAAACCTCTGGATTTTTGGGGTTCTAGGCTGAAAAGCTGGAATCTCCTGCAGACTGAGACAAAAGTGTGTTTTTGCAGGAAGAGTTTCAAGATTTCTATACTGCAGAAAATGAGTTAGTGCACTGCCACAATAGATGGATGTCCTTCATTTATCATAAGGTAACAGCAGGTGGGAGATTGTTCATGGACTCTTCAAAGCGTAGTTTGAAGGCGGTCCTTTGGCACAATGCGGACCAATTTCCTTCTGTGTCGTTAACTTATGCAACTAGCATGAAGAAAACATATAAAAATATGCAAATCATGTTGTAAAAAATCAGTATGATAAGTATTGTTAGACCATATGTTACAATCTAAATGCCATTACGTTGTTAGTGAATTTGCAGCTTGGCGATACAAAATGTTGCTGTTTTGCTGTGCGAATGGGACAGCAGGGACAACAAAAATAATTCAACAAGAAGGAATGGCCAAAGCATGAATAACAGACGCCTAAACAGAAAAATGTTGTACGACTCACACTAATCAAATACATAGTTCTACCTCCACTTTATAAATTTTTTCAAAAACTTTCTGAAGGCAATTGATAACAAGAAAGATCAATCATGCATAAAGCATTGATAATGAAACACTTTCCAACTTCAATAAAATTTTATATAAACATCTCTAAAATACATACATTCCTCGGTAATATTTTTAAAATTATCACAATACTACATTAGTTCATTATATTTGAAAACTTAAAACTTCATCGAAAAAAAATGAACTTCATTCAAATGACGGCATTGAAATATAAATTGCCTGGTTTAAGCATCTCGAAAATGCGATACATTCTTGGGTAATATTTTTAAATTTATCATAATACTACAATAATTTATTATACTTGAAATTTTCATCGAAAGCAACTGAAATTTATTCAAATGATGTCATCGAAATATAATACGCCTGGCTTTCTCTATAAAAGCAGCCTTTCATTCATACACATTTTTCCATTTATTTCATTCATCACAATACTAAAATAATTTATTTTATTTAAAACTTAAGACCATGGAGGTACAAGTAATTAAACTCTATGCTTAAAACTTCATTGAAAAAATCGTTCTTCTCTCTGTAAAATCAATGAATATTTTATTCATATCAGCTATATTGCAGACTACATAAGCTAAATAATTTTGCGTTAAAGAAATGCAGCAATTTTTATACAACTCATTCTACATATTTTGCTGTTTACATTTTCCATAAATGGAAAGTAGGTTTCGTTGTAGAAATAATCAAATTTGGATGATCATTTAAATTCGACTATATTGTAATTGCATTGTTTCAATGTGTAGATGTACAGAATTTAAGCAAAAATAGAGTGGTTTTAGGACGGATACTACACTAAATATGAATTAAAAAGAACTTTAAAATACACGATTTTGACACAAGATGGATGCCATATTTTATTTTGAAGTGGGTCATGTGATCGCTTTATATAATGGTCACGTGATCTCTTCATATAAAAGCTGTAATATTATTATTTTATAATTATTATTTAATAAATTACTGAATACATTTTGCTGAGATTTTTTTTATATATTTTATGTGATAATTTGAATATTTCATAAAACTTTCGAAGCAATATGTGACTTTTAAATCCGGTTACAAAATGTTTCAAACATTAGGTCCCATGGAGTTCAATGTATTTCAATTTTTCAACCCGGGTTCAATCCAAAACTAATTGGGTGACATTATTCATTTATATTGCCATAGGTCCCACAGACCGTCTGAACAACATACTAAAATTTTATTTTGATAAAGTCATTTTAACCGCAGTTATCGTGCTAACCGACAGACAGACAGACAGAATGAACAAAGTCATAAACACTTTTCAACTTTGTTGTAAAGGGTTAAAAATAGTGACTGGTTTCTTTATCTGAAGGAAACATTTTCCTCGTGTAAGTGCTACTAAAATCAAGGAAGGAAATTTGTTGGGCCTCAAATATGAGCTTTGATTTCAAATGAAACATTCGAAAATTTGTTACACCAAGTGGCGAAATAAACGTGGTTAAAACATTTAAAAGTAAAATTTTAAAGCCCCAAACTACAATGATATTGTCGGTAAACTTTCATAATCATACAAAGATATGGTCTGTAATATGTCCCTGGAGGTGCATTTCGTGGCATCCCTCCTGGATTTCTTCCCTGACAATCTGGGTGCCGTCATTAATGAACATGGAGAGCGTTTCTACTAAGACATCTCTGTCAATTAAAAGAGGTACCAAGGACCTTGGATTCCAAAAATGCTTGCTGAATGCTATTGGACGCCAAGTACAGAAGGAAATCAACAGCTGTCACATTTTAAATAAATTCAAAAGTGTCCTGAATGTATGTAAATATACATACTTAAAAGGACATTATACACACTTAACTTTCACACTAAAGGGGTGTTACAACATAACTGTGAGTGATGGAAAATAACTACCTACATTTTCAAATTCAACGTACAAAATTCTAATAGGATCATGCCTCGTGTGTCAAGGAAAATAATTAATTTTATTTACCAGTGTTATTATCACCTGAAAAAATTAGAGTGAATGTAAAAGTTTTAGACTCCAAAACACACTTTAGGACATTCATCATGAATGTGAAATTCATGAGGTTAGTTACATTAAAAGTAGTGTTGAACTTTAATAAATATAAATACATTTTTAACTGGAACTGTTATGTACTAATTCGTGAAAGAATAATCCTACTCGTCTATATGCAAATGACTTGTTTATAAAGTTAATAATTTGTAAATGGATACTATGAATAAATATTAGGTATATTTATTCATCTCAAATTGTATTTTAAATCGTAAATAAAATTGCATAAGTATCACATTTTTTAGATTGAAATGTATTTTCATAACGGCGTTGAATTTCATGTTTTTCTTAAAGGGAACATTGAAGTTATTTATTTTCTTTCATTTTTTTTCTCCCATAATTTATCAAAGTAAATTTTAATTTTGCTTGTTTTTACTTTTGCCGTATACTCGTGTATATGCTTACAGAGTATATGTTAAGAAAGAACATTGTTTTGAACTAAAACCAACATTTGGATTATTGTGAACAGGCCATTTCCGTCCGCGTAAAACTAAAGTGAAACCTACAGACCTTAAAAAAGTTCTTATTATCAAAAGGCTTTGCAGGTTAAAGTATAAAACGGCACCCATTTTATATAGTTTTATTAACCTGGATATTGCTATATAAAATAATATTTCATTTCAGAAACGTTTTTAGACATTTTATTTTTAAAATTACTTATTAATAAATATATTTTCAACTGTTCAGACTGTAACCAGCAAACGATTTCAGTATTTGCAGCGTAATTCTGATACTATGATTGAAAATGTAATAATAAAAAAAAAATTATCTTACACAATAAAATACTGTATGTCCTTTTGTCTTTCTGTGACTTCCGTAGCGGAAAATCTAATTTTCGGATAGTCACGGAATTCGGTACTGCGTTATCTGAAATCCCGATACGACAGACCTCGTAGAGCTGTTTTTTTTATTCAAATTAGCTTTTTAGTTGTTTTATGGTGAATCCCGATTTTGATCTACTTTTACACAAATCGGTTCTTACACCTATCGGTTACCTTACACCTTTCTGGTAGGTCGGACGGTCTGGGTCTCAACAACAACAACAAATCGGTTCTTAGCGAATGAAAATATTATCACAGAGTTTCCGTCTTGACATCATCGGAAAGACAGAAGGACGTTCTTTTTAATGATCTTTGAACCGAATCCGTAATACATTTCCTTCATGTTTATTTATTTATTTTTATATATATTGAAATATGTACGTTTTATTTATTTATTTCGCTGCGACCGAAAATATAATATTAGCACAATACTATAGTTTTGCAAAAAATATGGTTGCATATCTTCACATTCTGACAGAAATTTAATTTTAATTATTGCATTTTCCTACTTTAGGTTGATTTTAAACTAAAAGCATAAAAATCGAAAATTTCAATTCCATTCTTTCTCCTACAGCAGTTGACGTTTGTGCGCATGCATGGCAATTATTTGCGCGCGACTACATATTTCAGTAGCATTTAATATTGGTCAAATATTAGACCTATATTGCATATCTTGGCATTACAATGGAAAAATTTCTAATGTAATCTCAATATTGGGAAAATATTGGGGTTATAATGGTCGCCAATATTGTCTAAACATTTTCATTACAATATTACGCCAACATTGGTGTTACATTGGAAATATTTCCAATGAAAAGCCAATATTGTAGTAATTATTTTCCCAATATTGTCCCGATCAAAATGTCCAATGTTTCATATTGGTCCAATATTTTCAATATTGAATTGCAACGGAAGCGGGGACGATTCTGGTGCAAAACAATCAATTTAGAAATCGAATCGTTCTATCTGTATCGGTATTATTTACGTAGCGGAAGCTGACTTAGGAAATACTTGGCTTTGTAAATATTCCAAGAACGGTATGTTTTACACAAATAGAGTTAATTATGAAATTTTTGAATATTTCTTTTCATGATTAAGTGTAAAAAAAATATGAGTATCATACGCTTATGATTGTTTTTAAGTGAAAGTGTTAGTTACCTAGAAATTTGGACTCATTCTTGTATCCTGAGAGTACATCGACAATTTCAGAGGATACGTCGTAACACTATTATGACAATTCCTTTGAACGTAATGAAATACACACCATCAATTCTTTATCTTAAATTTGCAATTCTCCATCGGGAATAAAAGTATTCAATTTTTAAATGTCGAATAACTCCGGATCTAGAAATATGAATTGCGAATCTCTACATTGGTTGAGTTTTCTTTGTAAATGCTCTTATGCATAAAAATTAATAGTTTATTCGATCGTTATAGTATCGACCACGAGTTAAAAGCGCAATGAGCTAATTTTTAATGTAGGAAATTTGTTTCGACGCAAAGCGATATACATTGTTAAACTTATTAAAAAAATATTGCAGCGCATAAAAAAAAAAGAAATCTGATGTGGGCAGCACATGACTTTTCTTATATGATGCAATGAATTTACTACTTTTACAGATAAAAAAAAATGTTATTTTTAGTAGTAGATACTTATATTCTTTCCAAGATATTGAATTTTCTTCAATTAATCGCCATTTTCATTGATTTAGCGTCATTTTTATCCATTTGGCGAGATTTTCGTTAACTTGGCAACATTTAAAAATGTCTCCAAGTTGGCGACATTCCGCTAAATTCGTCACCAAAATCTCGCTAAGCGTTATGGACAGTGATATAAGTTATTCTTACAGCGGATAAATGACTACTGGCGTTCAAATACGAAAGTATTACTCAAAGTATCTTTTCTCATGAATGGAACGAACTAGATCCACGAGAATGATGTTACCCAATTTATCGCATGATATTACATATGAAAAGTGAACATGTTTCTCAACAGTTAATATATATTTTTTTAATTTATGGGATTTTTTGATAAATTTCTTTAAAAAATGTTCAATTTCTCGAGAACGGTTCATGCTAGCGTTCTAAAGTTTATGTCAATCGTTCTCTAAAGAAAAATTACATACGAAATTACTATTTGCGTGACTTCATTTTGAATTTTTGATGATTTTTTCAAAATTTCACTCGAAAATTTAGAGGGGTTCTGAACATTCGATTGTATTTTAAAACAATAAGCTTCCAGTATTCACGGATTGTGATTTTTATACCAAATTTCATTTGAATCGCTCTATTTGTTCTTGAGATATCGTCTCCAGAGACACACCGACACACACACACACACACACACACAGACATCACTTCAAATATGATCGATTAGTGATCAGAGATGCTTGAAATATGCTCTCACGTCGAAAACTAGAATCCGAATTTTCGACCCCGTCACAATAATTTCCTTATACATTATGTATAAAAGGAAAGTAAAAATATTGCAAATATTTAAACCTTTTAAAAAAGTATTACAATTTTTACAGAGTGTTAATTTCTCTGTGTTTGACAGACTTAAGTATTAATATTTAATAAAATGTATTCGTAAATACATCGAATGGTAAAAGAGAGAAAGCAAGACCTTGAATGAGCGGGAAGATATTACATTCATGAGCGAAATCAATCGAGAACATTAATTATGAACTGACTCAGATCAGTCTCATAATGGGCTGTACAATCAATAATGATGAGGAAAAATACAAATGAATGTAGTAGTTTTAAACTTTCAGATTGCTTTAAAGTATTCTGTTTGAAAGTGGAATTCATATGAACTGCTACATTAATACAATGTGTGTGAAATTTTAATAAAGGAGAAAATGAACTACATTCTGCTGTGTTTCGCGAGAGATTTACTTTACTCGTCTGTATGCAAATGACTTGTTTACAAAGCTAACAGTTCTGAAGCGGAGACAGTCACTTAATATAAAGTATATTTATAAACTTTAAAATGTTATTTTAAAGGAAAGTGAATGTTATTGAAAAATTATAGTTTTTAAACTATACAAATTATTTTCATTTTAAGTGCATTTTAAGTTATTTCTTTAAGTTCAGTATAAAAGCAATTTTAAAAAAATCTGATGTGGGCAACACATGACTTTCCTTATATAATGTAATGAATTTACTACTTTTATAGTAAAAAAAATAGGTTTTTCTTATAGTAGATACTTATATTCTTTCCAAGATATTGAATTTTCGACAATTAGTCGTCATTTTCATTGATTTAGCGGCATTTTTATCCATTTGGCGATATTTTTGTTAATTTGGCAACATTTCAAAAAGTCGCCAAGTTGGCGACATTCCGCCAAAATCTTCGCCAAGCGTTATGGACGAAGAAATAAGTTATTCTTGCATTCTTATAGCAGATAAATGACTATTGGCGATCAAATACAAAAGTATCTTTTTTCGCGAATGGAACGAGCTAGATCGACGAGAATGATGTCACCCAATTTATCGCATGGTAGTACATATAAAAAGTGAACATGTTTCTCAATAGGAAATGTATTTTTTTAATTTTATATGACTTTTTAATAATTTTTTTGAAAAATGTGCAATATCTCGAGAACGGTTCATGTTAGCGTTCTAAAATTTATGTCAATCCTCTTCTAATGAAAAATTACATAAGAAATGTCTATTTGCGTAACTTTATTTGTGGTTTTGATTTTTTCACGATTTTTTCAAAATTTCACTCGAAAATTTAGGAGGGTTCTGAACATTCGATTGCGTAAAAAAGCAATAGGCTTCCACTTCCAGTGTTTACCGATTGTGATTTTTGTACAAAATTTCGTTCGAATCGGTCCATTCGTTCGTCACTTATCGTCTCCACAGACTCACTGACACACACACACACATCACTTCAAAAATGTTTGATTCGTGATCAGGGATGGTTGAAACGTGCTCTCACGTCGAAAACTCGAATTCGAATTTTCGACCCCCCGTCACAATACTTTCCTTATACATTATGTATATAAGGAAAGTAATACTAATTTCTATGTTTCATATAATTGTAAAAGGCATCCAGTATCTCATTTTGAAACACACACACTCACACATACACGCAGATATATATATATATATATACAGGATTAGCAAGAAAGAAGTTTCCCACTTCAGAGGGTCATTGGTCCAAATGTGATAAAATATGGAATACAGAAAATTCAAATGATGAGCTTGACATTTATTAAATCAAAAATTTTAGTACAAAAATCCGCCGATAGGTGGCGCTGTAATACACATAACAACATTTAATAGGCTTTATAAATGTTAAATAATATTAAAAAGTAGCATTAAAACTGCTCAATATGTCCCCCTTCATGTTCAACAATGTACTCTAATCGCAGAACCATATTTTCCACAGCTGACCGGCGTGAGTCTGCCGGAATATCAAGAACATGGCGCCGAATGCTGTCCTTCAGATCTGGCACAGATGCTGGCCTTTTACGGTAGATATTGTCCTTGAGGAAACCCCACAACCAAAAGTCGCAGGGGGTAATGTCCGGCGAACGAGGAGGCCCTGCTGTTGGACTGTTGGAATATGCCGACTGATCACCCGTTCAGCTGTAAAATGCTGTGCTAGCAATTGCTTTACACTACGCTCAATGTGAGGAGGCGCGCCATCCTGCATGAAAATGATGTCCTGAAGGCATCCACGCTGTTGAAGTTGTGGGATTACAAAATCCCTTAGCATATCACGGTACCGTATACCTGTGACGGAACAGCTTTTGATTCCAGTTGCAGTTACCTCTTCAAAAAAATACGGTCCAATGATAAAGGTAGCCGTAAAACCACACCATACTGTCACTTTTTCAGGATGCAAGGATTGTCCCTGGATAGCGTGAGGGTGTTCCGCTGCCCAAATTCGATAACTGTGGGTGTTAACTTGCCCATTGAGGCAAAAGTGAGCTTCGTCAGTCCACAGAATTTCCATGACCAACTTACGTCAACCACCATTCGAGCAAGGAACTGAAGTGCAAAAGTTTTACGAAACTCTGAGTCTGTCCTGCAATAGGTGCACAGGCTTGATTTTGTAGGGATAAAAATTCAACATCCGCCGTAAGATTTTTCGTACAGTGGAATACGACATATCCAATACACGGGAAACAACTGGCACACTCATACTACCATGCGGCGAATGACTGCTGGCTGCAACAACTGCGGTAGCCACATTTTCGACGCTAAAAGACTGGATTGGTTTTTGTCCTCTACCTGGAAGAATGCCAAGTTGCCCAGTTGTTTCAAATTTCTTTATCATCTTGCTTTGGGCAGATGGAGACATTAGACCTCTTCGTAGTATCTGCTTCATACGACGGAATTCTTTTACAGCTGCAACGGAATTCTGCTGGTTCTGGTAGAACAATTTCACCAGTAGCGCTTTTTCTTGCAACGTTGGCATGTTGTGCTGAGAAGTAACTAATGATCGTGCAGAATCCGCCTTCCTCTTATCCGAAGAATAATGCTACTAGGCATGCGCTGTAACGCAAATAATGTTTCACATTTTCAATATATGTAAATAAATGCCATTTGTGCTACAGCGCCATCTGTAGGTGAATGCTGATACTAAAATTTTTGATTTAATAAATGTCAAGCGCATCATTTGAATTATCTTTATTTCAAATTTTATCACATTTGGACCAATAGAACGCATTCTAGAGCCCTCTGAAGTGGGAAACTTATCTCTTGCTAACCTTCTATATATATATCACTTCAAAAGAGAATTTATTTACATTTTCCCTGACCCAATGTAAGTGAGATAAAATATACCTCATTTTGGCAAAAAATTTGGTCCTTAATGCGATTTTGTTTCCGCTATGGACCTTTAGAGGTTAAAAATAGAAAATCGATGCGAACGAAGGTATAAGGTACAAAGGGAAAGATGTTGTTGTTGTTGAGACCCAGACCGTTCGACCTACCAGAAAGGAGTAAGGTAACTGTTTGGACGGCCGGGAAGTGCCACCCAATTTAGACCAGAACCCAGTGGGGAGGCATCCACAGGGACCGTATCCTCCTTCCCCTACCACCAATCTCTCGAAAGGACTTACGGACCCACATGTTTAACGTGATCGTACTCCGCACGAACACGGCGGCAGTTGTGACAACGTGCAAATCCAGCGCGCAAACCACCGGGCTACCGCGCCCGAAATGTGCCAACAGCACGCGGTGTTCCCAGGTGGTGTCACCCACCCAAGTACTAATCGCGCCCGATGCTGCCTGACTTCGGTGATTTAACGAGAACCGGTGTTTTCAGCACGGTACGGCCGTTGGCTCCAAAGGAAAGATGTAGATAATTTTTAAGTTCATTAAAATAGTTTTTGTTAAGTTCTTTTACTTTTTATGATGTAAACAATACAAATGTACGGTGACGAGCTTATATACCCTCTGTCAAAAGTTCTGCAAAAAGCACGTAACTCGTAAGGGTCTTATCCAAACTGCAAAATTCGAGAAATGTCTAAAATTCTTTAATTTGACGATATTTTTCCTTCCGTTACATAGCCCGTCACATTTATTTCATGATTTACCCCGTATCCCGCACCAAGATGTTTCACATCAAAAATAAATCTGTGCACTTTCTGTAATAATTTATTCAATGTATACTGGAAAGTTGAAATTGTACTGAGATTTTTAGAATTCAAATGATGTATTAATATTTCGAAAATGCAATATTGGATATTCCTACTACTCTGTATAAAGCTAATTTAAAAAAAAAAAGTTTTTATGCCTTAAAAGCTTGCGAAATTCCCTTAAGTAGAACAGGAATATGTCATTAAGTTGGCGACAATTGTTTCGAGGGCGTTATATGCCCATCTGAATTTTTTCGCCGTGTGTGATTTAGTTCTATTTGAAGTGCTCACCTTTTGTTTTGCTGCAGTTCATTCTGGGCAGTAGCTGAGGGAAAATACTATTCTACCTGTCCATTTGGCTTATAACGCCATTGAAGCAGTTGTCGTCAATTTGCTGACATATGCCTGCTTTATTCAAAAACTTTTTCACGCTTTTATCGTACAAGCAGTCGTTCAATTTATTGCAATGTTTTATAACAATTAAAGTATTGATATTGTTACGAACGCGCAATATTCCCTTTGGCGCCTCCTCTTTAGTCTTCTCAAAAGTCAGGCTATCACAGTCCGTGATGTCGGCATAACGTGAGGATGACATGATCCCAGGGTTGCCAGGATTTCTCAGTTAGAAGAAGAGTTTCGAGATTTAACGATTTGTTGCCAATTTGGCGACATATAACGTCTTCCGGAATGCTCCAAAACCTTCAAGAAGTAATGATTAGTCTAGTAGATATGAAGAGGTTTCCAGAAGTTTCTATAGAGAGACTATAAAAAGGCTCATCTCTCCGTTGAGGGGGAGTTGAATTGACGTGGCACGAGCTACACAGTAGTGTGATTTACCAACGTTTTCAAAATAGTAGCGGCTGTTTTGTAAAATTACTTTCGTCAGTATTTTGAGAATACTATCACTCATTCTTTGAAAATGTTGGAGCATTTAAGTGCTGTTGGATTGTATATTGTAACTGTTTACTTTTTGCTTGTGAATAAGCGTAAGTTGTCCAGAAACTTGGACTCGTCTTTGTATTCTGAGTATACACCCACGATTCTAGAGGATACGTTCGTAACAATATGATACAAAAACTATAATTTCACAAAAAGACCTTTTTTTTAATATTAGCGGACAACACGAAATCCGGCACTGATTCGCAGGGTTGAAGAACGTTGATTTAAAAATGAAGGACAATGCCAATTGCCTCTCTTATTATGATTTATAAATCTCGCTACCGTAATGCTGTTTCGTTTCATAAGGACACTTCTATTTCTATTTATTAGCAGAAATATCTATGTAATTTGAATATCTGAAATTTTAGCATCTAATCAGAAATAATTTGCATTATCTGTTATTTAAAAGAAAATGTTGGATCAAGAGTAATGCAATAGAAAAATAATGTTGTAAACACAAATGAATTAATGCGTAAGGAGAAAATACAAAATAGGTTAGTAGTGCAAGAGTTTTGACGAAAGGTTCTTGTTTATACCTCGGTGATATGGAGCAACTTACGGTCAACTGCCTGTGACTAAAATAGATTTCAATTGAAATCATTATATCATTAAAATATACGTGCCGAAAAGTAGCCGCGTTAGCATATTCCTAACTAGCCGCCTTTGTCGACTAGCCTGTTCGCTACCCTTTGAAATTCTGACAGTGGCAAACTCGCTGGCGCGACCTACCAGAAAGCTAACTATTTGAACGGCCAGGAAGTGCCACCCAATTTAGACCAGAATCCAGTGGGTGAGGCTTCCACAGGGACCGTACCCTCCTTCCCCTACCACCAGCCTGTCGGAAGGACTTACCAACCCGCATGTTTGACGTGATCGGACTCCGCCTGAACACGGCGGCAGTTTTGGCAGTGGCGAGAATTGAACCCGGACCTACCGAGTGCAATTCCCGCGCTCTAACCACCGGGTTACCGCGCTCTCCGCGACAATCTCCATAATTTTCTTTTTATTCACCCAATTTAGACCGGAACCCAGTGGGGAAGTCATCCACAGGGACCGTACCCTACTTCCCCTACCACCAACCTCTCGGAAGGACTTACCAACCCGCATGTTTGACGTGATCGTACTCCGCCTGAAAACGGCGGCGGTTTTGGTAGTGGCGGAAATCGAACCCGGGCCTACCGCGTGCAGTTCCCGCCCGCTAATTTAAATTTTATAATGACCATATGCTAAGCTCTTAATTCCATCATCCTCATTCCACCGTTCCATCATTTAAAATATCCATAAAATTAAAATATCCATTTAAAATATCCATAAATTAAAATATCCATTTAAAATATCTATAAATTAAAATATCCATTTAAATAACCATTCCACTCGGAAGGACTTACAGACCCACATGTTTAACGTGAAACACATCGCCGCTATTAAGTTTTTACAATACAACAATACATTACGCCACAATAATACATCGCAATCAATACTTCGCCACAATTCAATCATTTTAATTTTATAATGACCATATGCTAAGCTCTTAATTTCGTCATTTTCTTCCTTATTACGTATTCAGAACCGTGACGTCACCTCCACCTTTCCTCCTGCTGGGCAAAAAACTTCTGCGGGGGAAACGTGGGTCAAGGACAGGGAGGGTCAGAGATCAAAACACCAGAATGCCGCTGTTGACAGTATTCCAGGCGGTGGATATTATCGCCATTCGTGACGTCACTGGTTTAGAAGGAGAAGTGCCAGTTTAGCCGAGTAGTATTCAATTCTATGGGAAAACATAGACTGTGTCAGTCGTTGTTTTAATATAATTTGTAATTCTATCGTAAAAGTGAAGTTTAAGTGTAAATTTGTGTATTATAGATGTATATATATTAGTATTTTCACATATATAAAGTATAATTTTGATTAATTGTTGTATATAAATCGTATTTTGTGAGCGCAAAAGTGCCTGGTTGCTGCGCGGTTGCTTTATGTTCAAATTATTATAAGAAGTCAATGGGATCTATCAGTTTTCATAGATTTCCAAAAGATCCTGCACTCTAAAAATTATGGATCATGAAGTGCAAAAGAGGGGATAAAATAACCATTGCTAACGCAACTGTCTGCTCGAGTGACTTTTCTGATGAAGATTTTCGGGCTAAATTTTTGAATTTGAAGCAGGTTAAACGATTAAAACAAGGAGACAATGGCACAAAAGTCTCACATACCATTAATACCGCAGCTAAAAATAATGTTTTAATATAGCAGTATAAAAAATACTTATGATTAACATGTTTCATTGATATGTAAAATAGGTGGTCTTCTAAGTAATCCAAAAAACAAAATTAATAAAATAAAATCGACTTCATATGCAGTATCTATAATATATAAAAATAATTTATATTTTTGATACTAGCAATTATGGAGTTTTTTTTTCTTTTTTTGGAGGAGGGGGAGGGGGAGATATTAGCATTTTGTAAGCTAATTTACACAGTTTAGTTTATTGCAAAATGTATGTAAAGTTAATTTTAAATGCCTTAAGAATTTTACTTTGTTATTAATATACATAATCATAAAACGCAATTCTTTACTAATCATGATATTGACATTATATTTACATCATCTCAAGTTATGGGACATTTCGTTTTGATATGTAAAAAGCTTAGAATACAAAACTAAAATCATCAAATTTGAAATATAATGCATAAAAATTTTATTTACAATAAAACTAAAAGCCAAAGGCACATTTTTCAGAAGAAATAAAAAAGTAGGAGTATTCTTTCTTAGAAATGCATGGCGCATATATATCAAAAGAGAAATGCGTCATTAAGAACTTACAGTCAAAGTTAGCAAACATTTCACTTTCTATATCACTAAAAGCCATAACTTTGTTTTCACGAACTAGAACATTCATTCGCACTAAACACTTAAATAAGACTTTCATGCAACAATTAGTAGTGAGAAAAAAGCAAAGAAAAGCCTCTAAATGGTGTAAAAGCAGTATCATGGCATAAAAATGGTATGTATTGATTTATTATTTATGATCCATGTGAACATTGCTTTAAAATTTTAAAACTGAACATAGTTTATATATTTAAAACTCTATAAAGTTTAATAACATCAATTTTGCATGCTTAAAATATCTTTGTGAAAACTGACATATCCAGTGACTTATCCAAGAGTCATAATATTCTACTAGCTCACAAAATGCATCGTCTTTTTGTTGGGTAAATAAAATAAATCTACTGCCATTGACAATCCATTCGACCGTCAACTCCCCCCTTTTCCCATGATCTACGCTTCTTCTTTCCCCGATCTACGCTTTTTAATAAAATATATAGGTATGTAACTAGTAGATTGATGATATTTCATAGTCATCAATATATGTTATATGTATGTGGGATCTTTTACGCAATTAGATATTTTTGAAATACATATTTATATTACATGTAGAAAGTATTACCAATGTTTAAGATAATAGATACTATATTTTTTAAAATCCGATGATTAGATATTTATTCATATCTGTATTAAAACACTTGAAATGTAATTTTTTTATTTATTACACTTTTCACGATATATTTTAACTTTTATTATAAATATTATATGTATTATAATATTTTAATGATAGCCCTATGCATGTATGAGTAGAATCATTTAATTTCATTCTTCTAAAATTTTATTACGAATGACCTTATCTCCTTTTCGAATTATAAACGCGAACTTTCTAAACTTTATACACGTATCTCTATGTCCCCTCTTCTTGACTTGTAAATCAGTAACGTCATGCTTCTCCCGGTCGAAAAGCAACCCCCTTTCTCTGACCTACCTTATGTTTAAAGTACCTTGGGTGAAGGACTTCATTAGCGGAATGCCGAGAATTTGAAATTCGGAAAATTTTAAAATTTCAATCCTGTGGCCAATTTTAATTATTTCTTGACCAGATTAGGCTTGTAAGAATCGATGATGTTTGAGCTTTCTAAAAATAAAAAAATATTAGTCGAAATTATGAGTACTTTTTACGATGCGAGAATTTAAAGACCAAAGTTCATTTTTTTGAGCTGAAAGTTACTTCTGTTTTAAAATCTTTAAAAAACAGTACAAATTGCAATTTAGATTTGAAATTGATATATTTTTACTCGCAATTGCCTGCTCCTTCCGGTGGTGTGATTTGTTTTTTTCCACGACGTCTGGATGGTAGGGAAAAAAAGGGCAAAAAAGGAAAAAAAACGGTCGAAATCGCATAAAACATTAAATAACAACAACAACAAAAAATTAAAATTTAAAAATCGGTTTTCACGTGTCACCTCCCCCCCCCCAGGTCTCCGATTGCCAAATTTCGTAGCTCTCCGACTCGCGGTCGCGAAACTTATAGTGTATAAGACAGACGCACAGACATTGTCTTTTATTATTTAAGAAGAACATAAGAGTGAGATTTGAGTGCTGCGCATTACATTGTGCGGGCAAAGCTTCCCTCGCTCCCTTTGAGCGGGGGATCATTTTTCCAACTGATTGTTTACGTCTTGTTTAGACATTTAAACATCAATAAATCTAAAACATTTATTATTTTCACTGATGCCATTAAAATAGCTTTTAAATTTCTTCAAGATTATAATAAAATACAAGAATATTTCATGATAAAAATATTCGTGCCAGATATGTTAATTGTATTTTTAGAAAATTACTTCCAAAGAAAACTACTGTTATAGAAACAACTGGAATCAATGTAATAGTTCTATATTTGAAAATCACTTTAGGGCATTCATTTGAAGTAGGAAATGCTTCGAATGCGCTTTACTGCACATTCAAAATATGTGTTGAACGTTTAAAATTAAGAATAAACATTATTATTGTAATACATTGTGATACTTGAAAGGTTAATACAAATTTTATTTTTGCAAATGATTTATAGAACTGAGAATTTAGAAATAGGTGTATGCATGAATGAATAAAAACAATTCTATCTGCTTAAAATGTTTTAATAAATCAACAGATAATGTTAAGAGTAAAAAATATGTTACTTCAAAAAATGTACTATAACATGTAATAACCATGCAATTTATTCTGTTTAAAAGTATAAGAAATAATAGTGGAATATAGCATTGTTTAATATATATTTTATAACTATGAAAAAAACGGATTATATATTTTTCATACTTTAATTCTATTATAATATTTTTGATTATTCTATAAAGAAAATATTTCAAATAAACAGTTGATTATCAACGCGTGGAATGTGTACTTCTTGGTTTTAGGGTTTGCGCCTTGAGATAACCCCAACTATTGATGCTTAAACTAGTGTACCAGCATAAACTAGTGTGAAAGCATAAACTAGTGTAACCATTTCATTGATTACCTAGTAAAATATGTATAATTTTACTAAATGTGTTAAATTGTTTATGTCATCATATATATATATTTATAAATATGTAATATAAGTGTGAAAGTTCTAAAATACCAGAAATATTTGAACCAGAAAATGCTTCAAATACCAGAAATGCTTGATATATATATATATATATATATATATATATATATATATATATATATATATATATATAATGTTTTTAATTACCGTAGCATACTAAAAAATAAGGATACTTTGAAAAATGTAAATGTAAAAAATTAGTAAATAGGAATGACAATGCAAAATACATTAAATTTATTGCGCAAATGCAGTTAATGAATAAAATGATTTCAATAATAATAATAGTTCGAAAGTCCGATAAAAGAAAAGTGAGAAGCTGTAACTCAAAAAACCTAACTTTCTAACAAGCTTACAAAATAAAAGTATAAATCTGCAGATCTACAATCAAGTGGAAAAACAATCGAATCATCAAGTTAAAAAAATCATCAAAAAGCAATAGTATGAAAACGATAAAAGAAAAACAAATGAAATCCAAGCATTAATGCTATACACTTGGACAAGGGCTAAACCTAAATCATGGATTTCTTCACTTCTACAAAACTCTGTCTCAAATTCAAGTATTTTGTTGAAGCAAACAAAAAATGTATGTTTTTGAAGAAATAGATAGATAATACCTATAAATTATTTCTACTTGGACAACATACAAAAAGAAGAAAAAGTAAAAGAAAACAGGCATACCTGGAACAGAACACTACAAATGCACGAACCTGTCGAAACCGAGAACCCAGAATGAAGAGACCAGTGCCATTCGCAAAGAAAAAAGGAAAGATCTACTGTTGCCATTCCTAAGAAATAAATAACAGTAATGCGAAAAGGCAGGAAAAAGTGATAATATACAATCATAGTTACCAAAAGGAGGTGCTAATAAAAGAAAGGCTAATGTTTAAGTGGATGTAAAAATAAAATATTATTAAAACAAGAGAAAGGCGATATCAGGCTAATATAAAAAAAACTATGGATAGAATTATGAAAATCCAGCAAATCTAAATTTTTTAACTATGCCATTTACAAAATAAGAGAGATATTTATATATATTGCTGGCAATTTTAAGATTATTAATATGTATAGCATGACATTTTTTTATCAGATAATCAATAAATTCTAAAAAGCTGATTAAGTATAATATTTCTAAACAATAGAATCGTGTTACAGGAATTAATTGGTAAGATTTTATTAATGTTAAATTTAAAATGGCCTTTTTTATCATATAAATTAGTAACAATACTATTAGAAGGTTCAATAATTAGATTTAAATCCAAAAAATTAATGTTATTACTAATAATAGCTTCATTAGGAATTAATTCCAAATTATCTGGATAGAAATCTATATCTATGACATAATTTTCAGTATATACTAAGCAAATCAGATCATCAACATATCTGTATAATGAATAATCTATTGAATTAAAAGACTGTTCATAAAGATAAGGGTATAAATTAGCTAGCATCCTGCTACTGCAGCTACCCTGTGGAACTCCTGAGACTTGTAAATATAATTTATTTCCTTGAACAATATAATTATTGAAAATAACAAAGTGAAGAAGTTTAGGAAAATTCATAAAACTGGTTTGAGTTGATAGATGAGTAATATAAGCATTATATAGAGCTAAAATGACATCATACAGGTCTGAGTTCTTAATATTATTAAAAAGAACTTTAAAATCAAAAGTTTGAAATCCTACTAGTTTACCTAGTGATGTTAAATTATTATTTAATTCTTTACTATTATTTAGAATAAAGTAATTATTGCTAGACGGACGTAAACTATCATTTATTAGATTAAAAAATTTAGTAGTAATTTACTCGCTGAAATAGAGTAAGTATTATGACCACTAGTAACTGTTCCACTAGTAATTTAATAAGATTTTTATGAAATTTTGAAATAAGCATTATATATGAAAATTTAAGAAATTTATAAGGAATATTTAAATCACTATATGTATTGATAATTTTCAATTTGATACTATTAATGGAATGTAAATCAAGTTTAAACAGACTATTATTTTTTAAATAATCTAACAGAAATTGTATATAATATTTTTTAAAGAAAATAGGATAATTATTAGTGGCATTACCAACATAGGTGATAGCAAAATATATTTCTAAATCATTAATGGAGTGTTTAATATTATCAATATTATATATAGATCTTGACAATTTAATACTCCTAATAGCATTTTTAATAGATTCTAATAAAGTAAATTTCCACATATTAAATGCCTCTAAAAGCATAGCATATTTAGAAGCTAATTTATATATATATTTATCAAGATTAATTGATATTAAAACTTTAAAAGAATTATTACAAGAGGGTAACCTGAATTTTGTGCCAAAAGACAATGGTTCTTAACGAATTGTCTTTAACTATACCTAAGTCTCCTGTAACTATATGCCCCAAGTCTGGATTTAGAAATTTAATACAATCGTTTACTTTACATATACATTCATTACCAAAAATTGACTTAGAATCATGAGAGAGATTGTGAAATTTCATTATAATTAAAAATAGATCTACCAATAGGCTTGTTGTATTTAAAAGTCTTTTATACACTCAAATCTTCAATAGTCATTAAATGTTTGAACTTGTTAAATAGATGACCGAAATTTATAGAATTATAAATGGGATGCCTGAAAGAGATTACACAATATGAACTAGTAGACATATTATTAAAATGAAGCTGATTAAGTTTTAAATTTAAATACTTTGATCTTGTAATAAGCAAATCATAGAAAATATGATTAAAATGTTCATTAGCAAGATTTAATTTTAAGAAAATTGCATAAACTTTATTTAAATGTTTTTTTTTAACACAAAAACTCAGGATTTTATTAATTTCCATTGAAAAGTGCTATTAAATTGATTATGTAAACAAATTATCTCAGCTTTATGATCTTTCATTAAGGATTTTCCCTTGCCATATTTAAATCTTTTGAATTTGACTGATTTACCATTATGTAAATGGGGTTTCAAAAAAAGGTGATTAAAAATAGAGTATTTATTATCTACAAAATTTTTTATTACCATTTAGATATATTTGATTTACTCCATATGTTCCATATGGATAAAGAGTACAATTTGATTTAATATAGTAGATTTCACAATAAATCCTATCTGCTGTATTTGTTTTTATATCCAAAATATGTATCGTGATATTTTCAAAACCGTGTTTAGCAAAGCGTTTATATTCCACTTTATTGGAAGTAGGAAGAAAATTATTATTGAGGATATATTTTTTGACGCGATCTCTTTTATCGCGAACATTCATACGTAGATGAATGGGATTACTAGTTTGCCCAACATATGAAAGATTTCAAATGTTACAAGATAATCGATGGATGCAATTAAAAATTTTACAGAAAGGCAGATGGCTATCATGGTTCGTAATTTGAGTTTTAGAAGCAGATGACAGATTTTGCAATTTTCAATCTTACATATAATAAGTGTAGATAATAAATATTGTATTTTTAATCACCTTCTTTTGAAACCCCATTTAAACAGTGAAACAGTCAAATTCAAAAGATTTAAACGTGGTAAGGAAACACATTGAAATATAATTTTAAAGATGAGATAATTTGGTTACATAATCAATTTAATAACTCTTTTCAATGGAAAATAATAAAATCATGGGTTTTTGCGGTAAAGCAAAAACATTTAAATAAAGTTTTTGCAATTTTTTAAGCATTAAATCTTGCTTATGAACATTTTAATCATATTTTCTATGTTTTGCTTATTACAAGATCAAAGTGTTTCAATTTAAAACTTAATCAATTTCATCTTAATAATACGACTACTAATTCATATTGTGTAATCTCTTTCAAGCATCCCATTTATAATTCTATAAATTTTGGTCATCTATTTAACAAGTTCAAACATTTAATGCCTATTGGAGATTTGAGTGTATCAAAGATTTTTAAATGTAACAAGCATATTGGTAGATCTATTTTTAATTATAATGAAATTTCACAATCTATATAGATCATGACTCTAAATCAATTTTAGATAATGAATGTATATGTAAAGTAAACGATTATGTTAAATTTCTAAATCCAGACTTGGGGCATATAGTTACCGGAGACTTAGGTATAGTTAAAGACAATTCGTTTAGAACCGTTATGTCTTTTGGCACTAAATTCATGTTACCCTCTTGTAATAATTCTTTTAAAGTTTTCAAATCAATTAATCTTGCTGTTGATAAATATATATATACATTAGCTTCTAAATATGCTATGCCTTTAGAGGCATTTAATATGCGGAAATTTACTTTATTAGAATTTATTAAAAATGCTATTAGTAGCATTAAATTGTCTAGATCTATATAAAATATTGATAGTATTAAACACTCCATTAATGATTTACAAAGATCTTTTATTATCACCTATGTTTATAAAGCATCTAATTATTATGCTATTATCTGAAAAAAATTTTATATACAATTTCTGCTAGATTATTTAAAAAATAATAATCTTTTAAACGTGATTTACATACCATTAATAGTATCAAATTTAAAATTATCAATATGTATAGTGATTTAAATATTAATTATAAATTTTTGAAATTTCCATATATAGTGCTTATTTCTAAATTTCATAAAAATCCTATTAAATTTAGAATAATAATTAGCGGTCACAATACTCTACGACTGCTAGTAAATTACTACTAAATTATTTAAATCTAATAAATGATAGTTTACGTCAGGCTAGCAATAATTACCTTATTCTAAATAATAGTAAATAAATTAACATCACTTAGAAAACTAATAGGATTTCAAACTTTTGATTTTAAAGATCTTTTTAATAATATTAAGATCTCAGACCTGTATGATGTAATTTTAGCTCTATATAATGCTTATATTACGCATCTATCATTTCAAACCAGTTTTAAGAATTTTCCTAAATTTCTTCACTTTGTTATTTTCAATAATTATATTTTTCAAGGAAATAAATTATAATTACAAGTCTCAGGAGTTCCACAGGGTGGCTGTAATAGCAGTATGTTAGCTAATTTATACCTTTATCATTATGAATAGTCTTTTAATTTAATAGATTATTCATTATACAGATATGTTGATGATCTGATTTGCTTATTATATACTGAAAATTTTGTCATAGATATAGATTTCTATCCAGACAATTTGGAATTAATTCCTAATGAAGCTACTATTAGTAATAATATTAATTTTTTTTATCTTACCATTTAATTCCTGTAACTCGATTCTATTGTTTAGAAATATTATACTTAATCAGCTTTTTAGATTTAATAGATTATATGATAAAAAATTTCATGCTATACATATTAATAATCTTAAAATTACCAGTAGTCCAGTCAGTAGATACATCGTACCTTGCAAAAGGTGGAGTAGAAGATTTTTTTTTTTGCATTTGTATATACTGATGCCAACATGAAAAAAACAAGTTATCCAACATGGCCGACCCCGGGAGAACTTTTGGCGACCGAAAAACCACGAAATTTTATGACTTTTTTTGTTTTTTTCAGAATATCTCAGAAACGATCGACTTTTGCGATTCTTTCTCAATATAAAATTTAAAGATAATTAAATTTCCTACAATTTTTACTATTACAACTATTTTATAGCACAGATAGTAAGCGCACTACAGCTTCTTAAAATTTGACATTTTTTCTCTACTTAGTAAAAATACGCATTAACACCCCTTGCCCACCTGACCCCGCAGTCACAATTCTCCCCCTCACATTTCGCAGACGACTCGATCAGATCCCAATAACAGCACATGTTCATATTGTACAACTGCAACATATATTATACTTCACACTACATTTTATTCTGATGTTCTACCTACACAGAAGCGATATTTGCATGTGAATGAATAAATATGGGGGTGATAATAAGCGAAATAAAAATAAAGCATTAATAAACAAAAATTCATGACGTGTGTGTTATAATTCAACTAATTTTCTAGGTATAATGCATTAACATAATGAATAATAATACCAATGCACCAAATTAAATTTAAATAAACTCCACAAATGGCCAAACTTGTTTAAAGTACAAAAACAAATAATTATCTTCAAAAACACAAATTGCAGAAATTTAACATTTACATACAAATTACAAGAAGATTCATACAGGTTTGAAACAATTAAAGAAAGGAAATTAATAAGTAAAACTGAAAACATACATACTTATCTTCTTCGAAGACGTTTTGAAGATGTGTGTTCTTCTTCGGGTTCAGCAACCGTCGGAGGTGGAAGGAAGTTGTCATCCTCAAGTTGTTCATCCACGTGTTGCAGTGGTTCCAAGAGCTGGTGGAGTAAGTCATCTTCCTCTTCAGTATCATCCAAAGATGAAATTGGTACGACATTGTCACACCCCATGTCACTGCAGTGCTTGCACTTGCTGGAGCATTTCAAACCTGCCTTGCGACAAGAGCAGGGTCCACTACACCCTTTCTTGCAAGCGCAAGATACACTCTTCAGAAGATTCTGAGATGCTGAATTTCTTTTTGTGTCAACAGGCAATAGACCTTCTACGCTGCACGCCCAACCCCATTCCTCCGGGTTGGTGCCATTGCCTAACCAGCTTTGAACTTGATAGTAGCACCTGTAGGAATGGTAGCGTGCAGCATCGCACGTAGGTGGTAGTCTTGCGAGATTTATTTTTCTGTTGGAGACTGATTTTGCAAACAGATTAAATCGCGAAGTGTTCAAGGATTGGTCGGAATGGATGTCGCCTGTGTATAATGTTTTCAGGATTTCTTCTCCAACTGCAGCTATGTCATCGTGACTGCTGAGTGGATCCATGAATGTTTTAGTGACTTTCTTCACTTCAGGCGATTTGTTGACAATCTTTCACAATTTAATTTTGCCTTGACTAAAGATGACTGATGTGAAATCACATCCACTAAATGCATGTATGAACAGGATATTGCCTGGGTCGAACTTAAATGATATAGTTGAAAATAACACATTGCCAGCATTCCCTCTCCTAGGCTTAAGAAAGAATAAGTTGCTGAATGACTGGTCTAACCCTGTCATCAGAACTAGCAGATCGATATCCTTCCCAACTATGATCACATTTTCAAGTTTTTTTGCCTTCGAAATGGCAGTGTTGACGATCAGTAAGTCAGCGTCCTCTTGAGCATGCTTGACTTCAATATCACACTCTTCAAAATTGACTTTCAGAAGTTCGATCAGACGACTCTTGTTTTGATTATTTGCCAAAAAATTTTCTTGGGCGACTTGGTTGATCGTATTCACTTCAAAGATTACTTCAGGGGAATGGTGCATCCTCATACGCCGCAATCGCTCGGATCTTTTGGTGCCAGTGCGTGCAGGATACCCATCGAAAACAACCACAACTCACGATCCATAATGTCTCTTAAGAAATGAAGAATAATGTTTAGTTATGGTAGCAAAGGAAGCATTTTGAGGCCAAATAACTTTGTGTAGGAGGTATCCTCCATCTATAACAGCAAACTGTTTCTTCCCTGCAATTTCTATGCAATCGACTGGGGTGAAAGCCATGTATAATGAAGACTTTGTACCTTTCCGTATGCCTTCTTCGGAGAAAAGTGATATCGGGTAGGGTGCAAGTTCATAAGTAAAAAACATTTTTAAGTCTTCATCAGACTGTTTCGAAAGACACAATCTTTGGGAAAGTGTCAGCGGATCAATAGCAATTACTTTGAGGGTTCCTGCTTTAATACTACTGACAACCGATGCAAGAGTTACAACCTTGTCTTTCCTCTTGAAGGTCACATTTTTAAAATTTCCCATGAGCGACCATTGTCATAACCCTTTCCATGCCAACCTCTTGAGCCAAATGACAGTTTATATCTGCTCCTCCAACAATACCACTGCTTAATGACATTATGGCATCAATGTCTGAAAAGGGGGGATGTTGAGAAAGCAACTCTAGCAGTCTAATTGAGTCATTTCTGTCTCTGTCGATACGAGAACTTCGCATGTCCACATGCTGCTCTGATGTTTCATAATGTACATCCCAGAATTGTTCAATTTCATCACAAACATGTTGCATGAATATCATTGCCAAAGTCCATTTTGCCAAAACACCGTCTGAAAATCCTCTCCCACGTGTGACCCCTCCACAGGCTTTCATACTCCTCATAAGTGTCTGTTCAATGGTCTGGTCAGACGAAATTCCACACCAGCACTTATTGGAGCGTCCTATGGTGAACTTCCCTTTAGTGGAGAAGTCGTGAAATTCAGTTGGGTTCATTAATTGTTCTAGTTTCAACATGTCTTGAAGGTAGAGATGCGCGCTTTTGGCGTATAAGAAATGGCCAGCTGCATGGAAAAATGGTAGTGCTTTTTGAATGGAATCAAGATGAAGCTTCCAGTTGCCTGTACGCTCAGCCTCAGTGAACTGTTTGAGGAGTGTTGCTATACGAAAATATTGAACCCATAATTTTGCTGTGGGTCCCTTACATTCGAGCACACACAAGGCTTGTCTAAATTTTGCAGCAATACCCATTAGACAGGCATTATTGGTGCAGGTTGTGAGTAATATGGCTTATCTCGCTTTCAGCTGTGAAGCAGCCGCCATTCCTCAAGGCCACCCCCAACTGGCTACGTTTCCCATCTCCCTCCCCATCCTCCGACACCTTTTCATGCATCCAATATTTTACGCATCAACAATATAATTAAAAGAAGTGTTGTGCATTTGGAGGAGAAGTAAATAGAAATTAAGAGTAAAATAAAACTGATTTTTATTTTGAGTTTTATCAAATTGAGAAAAAAATGTTAACTTTCAAAAATCTGTAGCACACTTACTATTCGTGTTATAAAAAAGTTGTAATTGTGTAAATTGTAGGAAATTTAATTATCTTTAAATTTTATATTGAGAAAGAATCGCAAAAGTCGATCGTTTCTGAGATATTTCGAAAAAATCAAAAAAAGTCGTAAAATTTCATAGCTGCCAAAATTTCTCCCGAGGTCGGCCATGTTGGATAATTTGGTTTTTTCATGTTGGCAGCAATACATACAAATACAAAAAATAAAATCTTCTACTCCACCTTTTGCACGGCAAGCCCCTTTTTCCATACCTATTGACTGTACTACAGCAATATATATAAATATTCCTCTTATTTTGTAAATGGCATAGTTAAAAAATTTAGATTAGCTGGATTTTAATAATTCTATTCACAGTTTTTTTATATTAGCCTGATATCGCCATTCTCTTGTTTTAATAATATTTTAATTTTACATCCACTTAAACATTAACCTTTCTTTTATTAGCATCTCCTTTTGGTAGCTCTTATTGTATAATATCACTTTTTCCTGCCTTTTCGCATTACTGTTATTTATTTCTTAGGAATGGCAACAGTAGATCTTTTCTTTTTCCGTTGCGAATGGCATTACTGGTCTTTTCATTCTGGGTTCCCGGGTTCGAGAGGTTCGTCCACTTGTACTGTTATGTTCCAGGTATTCTTGTTTCCTTTAACTTTTTCTTCTTTATGTATGTTGTCCAAGTAGAAATAGTTTATAGATATTATCTATCTATTTATTCAGAAACATACATTTTTGTGTTTGCTTCAACAAAATACTTGGACTTGAGAAAGAGTTTTGGAGAAGTGAACAAATCCATGATTTAGGCTTAGCCCTTGTCCACGTGTATAGCATTAATGCTTGGATTCCATTTATTTTTCTTTTATCGTTTCCATACCATTGCTTTTTGATGATTTCTTTAACGTGATGATTCGAAATTTATTTTTTGATTTTTTTTTCCATTTGATTGTAGATTTGCAGATTTATACTTTTATTTTGTAAGCTTGTTAGAAAGTTAGGTTTTTCGAGTTACAAAACTGTATATATATATATATATATATATATATATATATATATATATATATATATATATATATATATATATACATATATATATACAGAGAGCGAGAGAGGGAGAGGGGAGAGAGGGGAGAGAGGGGGAGAGAGAGGGAGAGAGGGGAGAGGGGGGAGAGGGAGAGGGGGAGAGGGAGAGGGGAGAGGGATGGGGAGAGAGAGGGATAGGGATAGGGAGAGAGAGGGAGAGAGAGTTTTATCTATCTATACAAGGGGTTTCCAGGGTGTACGTAAAGTTGAGAAACACTGATATGAACTACACTCATGGGCAATTCCACTTGTACTGTTATGTTCCAGGTATTCTTGTTTCCTTTAACTTTTTCTTCTTTATGTATGTTGTCCAAGTAGAAATAGTTTATAGATATTATCTATCTATTTATTCAGAAACATACATTTTTGTGTTTGCTTCAACAAAATACTTGGACTTGAGAAAGAGTTTTGGAGAAGTGAACAAATCCATGATTTAGGCTTAGCCCTTGTCCACGTGTATAGCATTAATGCTTGGATTCCATTTATTTTTCTTTTATCGTTTCCATACCATTGCTTTTTGATGATTTCTTTAACGTGATGATTCGAAATTTATTTTTTGATTTTTTTTTCCATTTGATTGTAGATTTGCAGATTTATACTTTTATTTTGTAAGCTTGTTAGAAAGTTAGGTTTTTCGAGTTACAAAACTGAATATATATATATATATATATATATATATATATACAGAGAGCGAGAGAGGGAGAGGGGAGAGAGGGAGAGAGGGGGAGAGAGGGAGAGAGAGAGGGAGAGAGGGGGAGAGGGGGAGAGAGAGGGATGGGGAGAGAGGGAGAGAGAGTTTTATCTATCTATACAAGGGGTTTCCAGGGTGTACGTAAAGTTGAGAAACACTGATATGAACTACACTCATGGGCAATGAAAGTTGCGCACCAAGGAGAATACACGGTACAACCGTGAAATGATGTAAATAGCTGGAGGGCGTGCTGGTTTGCAAATGATCCCAGTCTGGTGTGATTGCGCATGACCGTATACCCGTGAGTGGCGCTGCAAGCATGAGCAAGCGGACTTATAAACCGGCGTGTAGTCGATGCCCCATCAATGAAGAAGCTTCGACCGACGCGAGCACGTGTACGGCGTGAAAAAAATAGTGGATAGATGCCGGAAACGTCGATATACTTAACTGAAGGACTTCGAGAGAGGTCTGATCATCGGGCTGAACACCACAGGGTGGTCAGCGCGCCGGATAGCCAGTCACCTGAATCGTTCGGACTATACCGTCCGACGATGTTGGGATCACTGGTCATGGGACGCCATCCAGACACGGTACACCGGCTCTGGACGGACTAGGCATACCACGAGTACAGACGGTCGAATGACCTTGCGGCAGGTACGTATAGAGCACGCGGCGACCCCATCTGCGATATAGACACACCTAACGGGTCCTGTGTGCCCACGAACCATATCTAGACGTCTGAAGGAAGATAATATGCGATCCCAACGTCCCTTACGTGTGTTGCCGTTAACACTCGAACATCGGCGGCTCCAGTTGCAGAGGTGCTGTGCCAGAGCAAGGTTGAACTCCATAGATTTGGGATGTGTGGTGTTCAGGAATGAGTGCCGCTTCGTTTTTGGGACCTATAATCAGCATGTCTGGGTGTGGAGGTCCCCTGCACAATGCTACAATCCCAACCTCGTTATCCATCCCCACTGCAGGCATCATGGTCTGGGGAGCCATAGCCTACTACAGCCCCATGTGCTCCCTTTCGGTGCTGGAATTCCAGGTGCTTAATTCCAGCTGGTTCATGCCCGGCAGTAAATGGATCGGGTCGCCTAGACCTGCCTGAGTCATGTCCAGACACTTTCATAGCCTGCCCGCTCCCCAAACCTGTCACCTATCGAGCATGTGTGGGACCAGTTGAAATGCCAGCTGCCTCGTTGTTGCAATCTTCTGGATTTGGAACGTAACGTCCAACACGTGTGGACTCGCCTGCAGAAGGACAACACCAGGCGTCTGTTCGACACCATACCGGACCATATTGCTGCTTATATCGCAGCACGAGGCGGTGCGATGCGCTATTGAGGATGACCAGTCTGTGTACCACAGCTCCCTCTGTACGTGTTCTGCTGCGTTGTTTTTGTGATCATGTATATCATTCATCGGTATCCTTCCATCAATAAAATTTCACGTCCATCCTATGCTTCATTCTTGGTGCGCAAATTTCATTGTCAGTGAGTGTATCATTACTTTAATCAAGGGTGTCAGGAAAGTATTAAATGATTATAGGTTGTTTATATTAAAGAGTAGCTTAGCGATAATGTCAAGATTTTATTTTTTGGCCGCTTTTGTTTCACAAAATTTGAACGTACGTTTTATATGCTATTTATGTATGTATATGAATATTGTTTTTGTATGTCTATGCATATTGTCTATGTATATATATGTATATTGTCTTTAAATGTCCATGCATAATGTCTATGTATATATTTGTGTATTGTTTTTCTGTCTTCCCAGCCGTCCTTTGTAACTGCTCTACTCCCTTTGGGTGAGCTGGTCGGCCTGTGTAATGAAAAAAAATCTGATGTGGACAACACATGACTTTCCTTATATAATGTAATGAATTTACTACTTTTACAGTAAAAAAATAGGCTTTTCTTATAGTAGATACCTATATTATTTCCAAGATATTGAATTTTCGACAATTACTCGTCATTTTCATTGATTTAGCGTCATTTTTACCCATTTGGCGAGATTTTCGTTAATTTGGCAACATTTCAAAAAGTCGCCAAGTTGGCGACATTACGCCAAATTCATCGCTAAGCGTTATGGACGGAGAAGTAAGTTATTCTTATAGCAGATAAATGACTATTGGCGTACAAATACAAATGCATTACTCAAAGTATCTTTTCTTATGAATGGAATGAGAGCTAAATCCACGAGAATGATGTCACCCAATTTATCGTATGGTATTTTATATGAAAAGTGAACATGTTTCTCAATAGGAAATATTTTTTTTTATTTTATATGACTTTTTAATATTTTTTTTTGAAAATGTACAATATCTCGAGAACGGTTTGTGTTAGCGTTCTAAAATTTATGCCAATCGTTTTCTAATGAAAAATTACATAAGAAATGTCTATTTGCGTAACTTTATTAGAGGTTTTGATTTTTTGACTATTTTTTCAAAATTTCATTCGAAAATTTAGGGGGGTTCTGAACATTCGATTGCGTATAAAATCAATAGGCTTCCAGTGTTTATAGATTGTGATTTTTTGTACCAAATTTTGTTCGAATCGGTCCATTCGTTCGTCAGTTATCGTCTCCACAGGCTCACTGACACACACACACACACACACATACTTTCACACACACACAGACATCACTTCAAAAATGTTTGATTCGTGATCAGGGATGCTTGAAACGTGCTCTCCCGTCGAAAACTCGAATTCGAATTTTCGACCCCGTCACAATACTTTCCTTATACATTATGTATATAAGGAAAGTAAAATTGTCATATTTCATAAATTAATTAGTAAATCCTCTACGATTAAGTAATTGACATATTTTTTCTATCTCGTTTTTTTTTGTTGAATTTGCTATCCAAACTTTTTAATTTCTCCACTAGGGGCACTGCAATATTTTTTAATCGGATATGATCACTTTACTATAGATAGACCTATACTCGCGGACCTGTCTTTAAATATTGATTGGGGTGCTTAAGGGACTTTCCGGGAAGAATGTACGTAACGGAAAGTATTGTGGTAGAATTAAAAGGTTTTCGAATTTATACGAATCTACACATTTTGAGTACCTTTGAACTGAAATCAATCATTTTTTCTAATTATTTTAATCCTTTTATATCAAAATGAGATAAACGTTAGATTATAGGGAATTTTTTTCGCCGAACACGTGACAACTCTTTCTTTGAATGCTGTACCTGTGAAGTAAGTTAAAAGATGAATCGTAATTCATTTTATGAGACGGGCTGTAATTTCTATGTCAACCCTCAAAGTACTGTCGAGAATTAAGTCGCTGGCATCCATTTGTCATTTGAGGATGAGAGATCAACATTTGTTGAAACAATTAATTGTTTTGAAACTGACGTTGATACCAAAGTTTCCTTCATCTCAAGTTTGGCAAATTTATTCTAGGAAACATTAATAACATTTTCAAGAAATCTTCAGAAATTGCTAAGGGATTCCTCGAAAGAGATTTCAATGTTTGCTTTTTGTTTGTACATTTCAAGATGACAATTGGAGGGGGTGTATGTTTCTTGGAATTGGATATTTCATAGAAATCATTAGCAGTAAGTCGTTAGAAACATTTCAGTTAGTCCGAAAATGATAATACTTCGTTGTTAACAGCATAAGACAATTGTGTAGGTGTATCAACTTAAAGGAAAAAACCGGCGATGAAACCAGCCTTTTGTATTAAAGCGTTGTTTGTTGGATTTTTACTTTTCTTATATACATAATGTATAAGGAAAGTATTGTGACGAGGTCGAAAATTCAAATTCGAGTTTTCGACTGGAGAGTACGTTTCAAGCATCCCTGATCAGGAATCAAACATTTTGAAGTGATGTATGTGTGTGTGCAAGTATGTGTGTGTGTGTGTGTGTCAGTGAGTCTGCGGAGACGATAACTGACGAACGAATGGACCGATTCGAACGAAATTTGGTACAAAAATCACAATTCGAAAACACTGGAAGCCTATTGTTTTTATACACAATCGAATGGTCAGAACCACCATAAATTTTCGAGTGAAATTTTGAAAAAATCTTCAAAAAATCAAAACCGCTAATAAAGTTACGCAAATAGACATTTCTTATGAAATTTTTCATTAGAAAATGATTGGCATAAATTTTTGAACGCTAACCTGAACCGTTCACGAGATATTGCACATGTTTCAAAAAAATTATCAAAATGTCATATAAAATAAAAAAAAATTTTCCTATTGAAAAACATGTACACTTTTCATATATAATACCATGCGATAAATTGGGTGACATCATTCTCGTGGATCTAGCTCGTTCCATTCAAGAGAAAAGATACTTTGAGTAACACTTTTGTATTTGAACGCCAGTAGTCATTTATCTGCTATAAAGAATAACTTATTTCTCCGTCCATAATGCTTGGCGAGATTTCGGCGACGAATTTGGCAGAATGTCGCCAACTTGGCGACTTTTTTGAATGTTGCTGAATTAACGAAAAACTCGCCAAATGGATAAAAATGACGCTAAATCAATGATGACTCATTGATGATGACGTCATGGAAAATGACGACTCATTGGCGAAAATTCAATGTCTTGGAAAGAATACAAATAACTACTACAAAAATAATCTATTTCTTTTACTGTTAAAGTAGTAAATTGATTGCATTATATAAGGAAAGTCATGTGCTGCCCACATCAGATTTTTTTCTTTGTGGTTGATGATAACCCATTCAGTTTCTTAAAAGAATTTATTATTTTCTTTGCATCTTTTGTTTTATTTACTTACCAATGAATATACATATTTTATTCTCAAAAATCCAATGCTACAGCTATTCATTATTAACTGCATTTAGGAACAAGTAACATTTTACGAAAAAAAAATGAATTAAAACTTGCCTTAGATTCGATGGAAATTTGCCGAATTTCAACATAATTGAAAATGAATTAAACTATTGCTGTCGAATAATTCTAAATTTATAAAGATTAAACTTATTTCTGTCAAACCTTGTCGATTATATCATTGTGTACATGGCAATTATTGCATGTTCTTCAAAAATATCGTGATACAAGTCATTAGAGCTTTTTTATGACAACTGTTTATCAATAATTTGATTTTCTGAAATTATGTCATGAACTATTGAACGAGTTACAGGATTATGTGCTCTCCGTTTATTCAGTTTAACCCGAATAGATAGAGATAACATTTCTTAATTTATTTAAATTGAATAATTAAAACAAGTTTTTCTTTCATTTACACTTTTTTGTTTAATAAAACGGCTTGGATTGTAATACTACTATAAATACTTTGATGACGTAAATGTGGGTTATTGTCCTTTTCATACGTTTATTTATTTAGAGAAGTGTGGTTATTTATATTAGTCTGATTGTTACCATTTTCTGAATTCTATAGTATCAACTGAACATTGCGTATAACAAGACAGATAACAACATCCATAACTCAAGAATAAAACCAAAACTTTGGCCCGATGATATCTATTCTGAATTTTCAAGACCACATACATTTTATTTAGCACATAAGTATATACTATGTTGAACACATTTAATATTTATTATTGGAATATTTAAATAGAAATATATTGCTTAAAGTTATTAAAAGTCACTCTAATTGAATTCTATAATTTATCTCCTAATATTACTATTTTGATAAACAAACACTTGATATTTTTATTCCGTCATAAAAATAGTTATTACATTTCTTATTCCTAAAACATGAAAATTATCTACCAGTATTTTACGCTAAAAATATTTGTACAAAATATTTTATTATTATTTCAGCAAGTGTCTTTGAAAGAAGACTATTACTAACGAAACAAATTGAATGAATTCACTATATTTGAAAAGCACTTTAGGGCATTCATTTGGAATGTAAAATGCTTTGAATATATTCTATAATATTTTCAAAGTATGTTTTGAACGTTCGAAATGGAGAATAAATATTATCACGCGTAATGCGCTACGCTGTTTCATGAAAGGCTAATACAACATTTATTTATGTAAATATTTTGCATATGAAACAAGCAATTTAAGTGTAATATTAATAGGTAAAAAAGCAAATGTAAAACATTATTTACATCAATAGTTAGTCGTAAGAGTAAAAATGAGTCGTTTGAAAAATGGAATTGCTAATATAAATGTGCTAATTTTTTGTGTATCTATATATTTTTTAATAAAAGTACCGAAGTCATTATGTTTTCATATTTTGCATGTATGGTATATTCTTGTTTATTCTTCAAATAAAATATTTCAAAATTTAAATCGGTAAACTGTTTATTTCATTGTGTTTACTTTATTATTTCTCTATAAATGTACCAAATTTCATATTTTTGTGTGCTATATTATTTGCGGTAAGAGGTAGATAAACTCGATAGAAGTAATGATACGAAAGACCATTTTTCACTTCAGAAGTGCATAAAAAGTAAAATATCTCATAAACTACGTCGACATTAAACAAGAAAGACCAATCATGCTTAAAGCATTGATTATGAAACACTTTCCAACTTCAATGCAATTTTATTTAAACATGTCTAAAATGCAATACATTCCTCGGTAATATTTTAAAACTTATCACAATACTACATTAATTTATTACATTTGAAAACTTAAACCTTCATCGAAAAAAATGAACTTCATTCAAATGACGGCATTGAAATATAGATCGTCTGGTTTAACCATCTCTAAAATGCGATACATTCCTCGTTAATAATTTTAGAATTATCATAATACTACGATAATTTATTATATTTGAAAATTTCATCGAAAACAACTGAAATGCATTCAAATGACGTCATAGAATAAATAACACGCCTGGCTCTCTCTATAAAAGTAGCATCTCATTTATAAATAATTTCCCATTCATGTCATTAATCACAATACTATAATAATTTATTTTATTTAAACGTTAAGACCATCGAGCTACAAGTAATTAAACTCTATGCGTAATACTTCATCGAAAAAAATCGTGCTTCTCTTTGTGAAATCAATTAATATTTCATTCATATCAGCTATGCAGACTCCATGAACTAAATGATTTTGTGTTAAAGAAATACAGCAATTCTAATACAACTCATTCTACATATTTTGCTGTTTACATTTTACATAGGTGAAAAATAGGCTTCGTTGTAGAAATAATCAAATTTGGATGAGCATTTAAACTCAAATATATTGTAATTGGGATGTTTCAGTATGTAGATGCACAGAATTTAAGAAAAAATAAAGTGATTTTAGAAGGGATACGACACTCAATATGAATTAAAATGAACTTTTAAAATCACGATTTTGAGACAAGATGGATGCCGTATATAATTTTAAAGTGGGTCACGTGATCTTTTCATATCATGGTTACGTGATCGCTTCATGTAAGTGGCGTTATTATTATTTTAATTTTTATTTAAAAAACTACTTATTATATTTCGCTGAATATTTTCCATATGTTTTATGGAACAATTTGAATATTACCTAAAATTTTCGAAGCAATTTGTGAATTTTAAATCCGCTTAAAAAATGTTTGAAAAATTAGGTCACATGGGGCTCAATGTATTTCATTTTTTCAACCCGGGTTCAATCCAAAACTAATTGGGTGATATTATTCATTTATATTCCCATAGATCGTACAGACCGTCTGAACAACATACTAAAATTTCATTTTGATTAAGTCATTTTTACGGCAGTTATCGCGCTATCGGACAGACAGACAGACAGACAGAATGAACAAAGTCATAAACACTTTTCAACTTTGTTGTAAAGTGTTAAAAAGGGGGGATCCGTAATTCGAAAATTCAATTGTGCAGGTATATGCCTGCAAAAATTCGTGGTCTTGCTTTGACGCTTTGTGGTCATTCCAGTCTTGCTTGCCGTCGGCGACTGCGGCGTCAGCTACGTTTTTAACACTTTACAACATAGTTGAAAAGTGTTTATGACATTGTTAACACTTTACAACCTAGATGAAAAGTGTTTATGACTTTGTTCATTCTGCCTGTCTGTCTGTTTGTCTGTCCTTTAGCACGAAAACTGCCGTAAAAATGACTTTATCAAAATGAAATTTTAGTATGTTGTTCACACGGTCTGTGGGATCTATGGGAATATAAATAAATGGTATCACCCAATTAGTTTTGTATTGAACCCGGGTTGAAAAAATGAAATACATTGAACTTCATGGATCCTAATTTTTTAAACATTTTTTAAGCGGATTTAAAATTCACAAATTGCTTCGAAAGTTTAAGGAAATATTCAAATTATCCCATAAAATATATAAAAAAAAATCAGCAAAATATATCCAGTAGTTTTTTAAATACAAATTAAAATAATAATTACATTCTTTATATGAAGAGATCACGCGATCGTTATATGAAGAGATCACGTGACCCACTTCAAAATAAAATATGTCATCCGTCTTGCGTCAAAATCGTGATTTTTAAATTTCTTTTTAATTCATATTTAGTGTTGCGTTCGCCCTAAAACCGCTTTATTTTTGCTTAAATTCTGTGCATCTACATCCTGAAACAACGCAATTACAATACAGTTCAGTTTAAATGATCATCCAACTTTGATTATTTCTACAACGAAACCTACATTTCCCTTATGGAGGATGTAAATACCAAAAGATGCAGATAGAGTTGTATAAGAATTGCTGCATTTCTTTATCGCAAAATTATTTAGCCCATGGAGTCTGCGATATAGTTGATATGAATAAAACAGTCATTGATTTTACAAAGAAACAAACGATTTTTTGATGAAGTTTTGAGCATAGAGTTAAATTACTTGTACCTCCATGGTTTTAAGTTTTAAATAGAATTAATTATTATAATATTGTGATGAATGAAATGAATGGAAAAATGTTTATGAATGAAATGCTACTTTTATTTAAAGAGCCATCCGATTTATATTTCAATGCTGTCATTTGAAGAAGGTCATTCGTTTTCGATGAAGTTTTCAAATATAATAAATTATCGTAGTATTATGATAATTCTAAAACTATTACCGAGGAATGTATAACATTTTAGAGATGTTTAAACCAGGCAATTTATATTTCAATGCCGTTATCTGAATGAAGTTCATTTTTTTCGATGAAGTTTGAAGTTTTCATATGAATGTGGCCACATGAATGTGGTAGTGTGATAATTTTAAAAATATTACCGAGGAATGTATCGCATTTTAGAGATGGTTAAATAAAATTGCATTGACGTTGTAAAGTGTTTCGTAATCAATGCTTTATGTATGATTTATCTTTCTTGTTTAATATAGAGATGATTCTTAAGATACGTCATTTTGTCATTACAACGTCGTGCACTGGAATATATCTGACAAATAGTTCGAACTATATATTTCCCTACAACGTTCTAGCGTTTCGTATAAGAATGAAAGCATACAAAATTTTCTGACCTGAAGAAGAGGTTTCATAACGCCCTTAAAATGTAATACTTAGATTCCATTTGGTTTGTTTGGTGTAAGCTAATATAAGCAAATTGGTTGTAACATAATTTTCTTATATCAGCTTACTTTAAGGAAGTATAATATATAATATAATATAATAATATATAATATAATATAATAATATAATATTATAATATTATATTTTATATATATTATATTATATATAATAATATAACATAATATAATAATATAATATTATAAAAGTTTTATTCTCAAAAGCAGCAGTTTTACTTTTCTAGTATATATACAACTATTTTCGATTATATCAGTCCAAATTGAGCAATCTTGGTGTTTATGGTTAGCCGCGACCGGCCCGCGTAGAGATTGTACGGCAGTGTTGTACCGCACTAAAGCAAGCTGCGGAAACGTGTAAAGAATTAATAAACAATGTACTGTTGCAATAGCTTTTCTATAAATAATAGAAATATATCAGCAAATTGGCAAGCGGTTATTGTTAAGAGCTTTTCCAGAAAGTAATAGAGCTGGTCACCAAATGCGGCTAATATAATTTGTTTGTCAGATTTATATAACATTTTTATGGGTACAATATATATAACTTTATCTTTTGCATCTAAATATTGAATACAAATTTTTCTTTTGTGTATTTGTATTGTTCTGAGAAAAAATAAAATATATTAAGTAATAACAATAAAACATTAGGAAACAAAGTAAGTGTTCAGTGAAATACAGTAAATTTTATTTGGAAGACGCCCGCATTGCAGATACTCGCATACTTGGGCCGATTTCGCCCTTGTTATGAGCTCGTTAACATGGAATAGCCGATATCTGCAGTGGCAGCGCGAAACTTGCTGAAAACTACTATTTTTGCTAATTTCCATAGGTGTTGACTGTGACGAAGAAAAGAGACTTAAAGTTATATATTATAATTAACATTAATTATTATTAAGCATTAAAGACATGGCCGTTGATACTCATACAGTGGAATTAACATTAAACGTACATTGCTCGTTGTTGTGCCGCAATAAACCCTCCAATCATTTTAACTTTTGTGTAAGTCCTGAAAAGAATTATTAATTAATATAAAAAGGTCAGACTATTTAAACTTAAACAATATCATTTATTAACAACATCAATTTATCAATAACATCAATTTTCATTAATTATTTTAGCGAGGGGCATATGCGACCAGAATTATTAGATTTACGATAGTGTCTAGGACCTGTGATAATCTGAGCACATACCTTCCAGTTTTGTGTTGGACTTATCATCTCTCACAAACCTGCACCAGTCTTAGTGCTAGCGTACGGTCATAACTCTGTGGTGTGTGGCTCCTACTCGTACTTTTAATGCACTCGCACATAGATCTCTTTCCATTACTTTGGAACCTTTACGGGACACTCTACAAATCTGTTAGGTTTTTCATTTCTCTATTCTCGTGCTGTAGTCAAAATTGGATCATCTTCTCGTCATGTCTGATCTCCATCCCTACTTCTCGTTGTCTACATCTCTGATTTCGTCTACAACTGCTGTGGTTCCCTCGGCGGGAGTGGGGGGGATGGAGCTCCGCCCTTCTTCCCCTTGGTGCTCATTGGTTCTTCTCAATCCAATGGCATCATTTCACATTTAGCAAGGCCTCTCTCAGCCCCTCTGGTCTGGCACCCCTAAATTTATAGTATTTTTGACCTTAAAGTTCACGTTGTCATAAACCCCGGCGCCAGCCAGACTACCGCTTTTTTTGCCGTTCTGGCCACCATAAATAATCAAATAAAAGTGTCTCATGTGAGATCAATTTCTGGTCTCACATTGACAATTACTGGTCTTCCATGTGATCGGCATAAAATTCTTGAAATCCAGCGATACGGTGGAGGAGAAGGCCGAGTAGTTTGCAAAAATTACGGCATGTAACAGGTTTATTGCTGCCGTAGATATCGGCTATTCCATTCTGACGAGCGTATGAAAGCGCGTAACCCGTCCTTGGATGCTGGTATCGGCATGGACGCGTCTCCCAAAATATGTTTGAAAACGCTCCTTATAAATTGATTTTATGATTGTTGCAAGTGTTTCGTGGCAAATATTTTCAGAAAAAGTGATTTATATTAATAAATATTTTTATAAAGCATATTTCCATTTACAGCAGTTATTCGTATTAGAAAACTTCCTGTGCAATTATTTATAGATTGGAAATTTTTAAATTATAAAATAAAGACTTTCAAATAACAACATGTTTCGAATATTTTTAGAGTTTGCTCATGTTAAAATGAAAAATATCAAATAACTATATACCTCGAATATTTTTAGTGTTTGCTCATGTTTAAAATAATGACAGACCGAAGGTTTGCCTGTTATAATATACAGAATTTCGAGGAATGTGCTTAAGTACACTAATAACTTTTTAATAACAGGATTATGAGTACACGTTACATCTATTTACTATAAAGTGAACATGCTCGATCGAACAAAAATTATATCAGCTCCCCTAGCCGTTAACTCAATTAGGATAACAAACCAAGCAATAAAGCGAGTTATACGAAAAAAGCCAATTACAAAATTGTAAAACATTATCGAATGAGTAGAAATCGGCATTTGGAACACACGAAAACCGCAAATGGAATGCTTCAAATATTTGTCAAAAATTCATTAGGAAATGATCTACAAATTTGTAATTGAATTTTTTAGTCATCTTGGTTTATTGCCTAGTTCGATATCCTATTTTTTACTTTCCCTGCAGTACATGGTAATGTATAGGGAAAGTATTAGATTCTTGTCGAAAATCGCAACTCGAGTTTTCGACGGATCTACCCGCTTCGAGACCCCTAGAATACGAAAAAACTATTTTCAGAATGACGTTTGTGTGTCGGTTCAATGAATGTATCCACTCTAACTCTAAAACTAATGGACCAAATTTCATAAAATTTGGTAGGTAAGTCACTTGTATGTGACCCCGATGCTGATTAGTTTTTGGTACGATTCGTAAAAACAGAACCCGCTTTTTTGTGCGAAATGGTCCGTAAAAATTTCCTTTATCCGCTCTAGCTAAAATACTAATTTAACAAATTTCACAAAATTTGGTAGATAAGTTACTTGTTAGATACTCTGGTGCTGATTAGAATTTGGTACGATTCGGAAAAGAAGAACCCGTAATTTTCTACGAAATGCACCGCAAAATTTTCATGTATCCACCCTAGCTAAAATACCAATGGACCAAATTTCACAATATTTGGTAGATAAGTTACTTGTGGGACACTCTGGTGCTGATTAGATTTCGGTACGATTTGGAAAGAACAACCTGCCTTTTTTTACGAAATGGCCCGCAAAAATCGCAAAAATCTAAAAGAAAAAAAAAACTACGTATGTTGAAATGTATCAATTACATTCTTCTTTTATACGCAATTTTTTACGAGGAAAAGAATATAACACACTCCATTATACTTTAGGGCTAACCGTTCTCAAGATATTTGAGATTTCTTGCATTTTTGTTACGCCGCTACGGGAGAAAGGTCCAATTACCAAATAAAAACAGAAATTGAATTAAAAATGCAAATTTAGTGTTATTTTGTCCAATTAAACCCAATTTAATGAAATATTAAAGAAATAAAGAAAAAATGAATTTGAGTCTGCAGGGAAAATCTTGTGCTGCCCACATCAGATTTTTTATTTTATACTAAGGGCGTCGCAATTCTTTTTATTCCATCGGAAAGGATAGTTTTACTATAGACTTAATACCTAACACTGATAGTACGCCCATTGTCATCTCCTTAAAAATTTGCTGAGATACTTAATACGGGACTCTTTTTGGAACAATGTATGCTTGCAATGAAAATATACCAGCTAAAAACAAACATTTTGTTTGCAAATTAGAAAGACAGAAAATGGCGTTTAAATATTTTTTATTTCCCTAATACTGAGTTGACAACGACAATGAAGTCTCCAGTGGCTAAAGCTTTACCATCTAGAACAACATAAATGCGTTATTAAGCTACACAAATTAATGTGGTTCCTTTCATTACTGCTAAAAAGAATAAGTAATTTGCAAACAAATAATGAAAACTGATGCAATTAAAGTTTGCAACACTTCATGTCAGGACTTTGGAATGATTCATTATCATAGTTAATATTATTCTTTTTAAATTGCTGTACTGTCTGCCTATTTGTTTTTTTTACGTGTAATTTTAAAAGAAAAAGTTCTTTGCCTGTACCAATTTTTAGGAATTTCATATTACTTCTCTTTGTATTTTTGTTCCTAGATTGTAGATGACGTAGAGCTGCATTTCGACACACAGTTCCATCTTCCGGCCGTCCAAATAGTTGCTCAAGTCCATTGGATGAGTCGGACGGTCTGGGTTTTCAACACAGTTCCATCTTGGGTGGGTGACCACCTGGGGGAACACCGCGTGCTGTTGACCCATTTCGGGCGCTTGTAGCCCGGTGGTTTGAGCGCTGGATTTGCACACTGCCACAACTGCCGCCGTGTTCATACGGAGTATGATCACGTTAAACGTGTGGGTCCGTAAGTCCTTCCGAGAGGTTGGTGGTAGGGGGAGGAGGGTACGGTCCCTGTGGATGCCTCCCCCACTGGGTTCCGATCTAAATTGGGAGGCACTTTCCGGCCGTCCAAACAGTTACCTTACACCTTTCTGGTAGGTCTCACGGTCTGGGTCTCAACAACAACACAGTTCCATCTTTCGGAACATTTTCATCTATCCAATTTGCATTCAACAAATTTACGCGTTTGTTCTAGGTTCACAAAGCACATAGAACTGTATCTCGGGATACAGTTTCATTTTTCGGAACATTTTCCATCTATCAAATTTTTACATTCGTTCATTACGTCATGTACGTTCGCCAGGACTTTGTTTCTGTTTCTTTGACGTATTTTCTCCGCAAACTACGGCTCAGTGACGTCAGAGGAGATATCCTTATGGTTATAATACGTCTATCCATCTATATTACAATATAGATTTGTACATCAATTACGTCAAAAAAATAATAACTGAGATGGGGGAGTAAAAACTGACACTAGAAATAAAACTGAAAAAGTAAAAAATAAATTATGAGCAAAACTAGTTTTTTAATATCCTCCCCTACACAACAGTGTTGCATGGAAAAAGAAAAAATAATTGTTATTCACACATGAAATTGACCCAACTTTCGGGTTTGGGCAGATTCCCACATTTTTGACCCACAGATTTAGCGTGCTTGTATTCCGTGTATGCACGAAGATAGTTAGGACAGAGATGTGAACCGAACCCAGGTCTTCGGTTCGCAATTTTCGTACTTTAACCACTGGGTTATTTTTCTCCTAGCTTTAAATTTTTCTTTCTTTCGACCAAGACCGTCCGACTTATCCGAAGGTATAAGGTATCTGTTTCGACAGCCCAGACAGTGCCACTCAATTTTTACTTTCCCTGCAATATGTATAGGGAAATGTATAGGGAAATATATAGGGAAATGTATAGGGAATATGTATAGGGAATATGTATAGGGAAATGTATAGGGAAAAGTATGGTAATGTATAGGGAAAGTATTGGAATCATGTCGAAAATCGCAACTCTAGTTTTCGACGGATCTACACGTTTCGAGATCTCTAGAATACGAAAAAACTATTTTTAGCGTGACGTATATGTGTCTGTTTGTCTGTCTGTGTGTGCGTCTGTGTGTCTGTGCAATGTATGTATCCACTCTAACTCAAAAACTAATGGACCAAATTTCATAAAATTTGGTAATATTTCATAAAATTAAGACCCATGGGTGTGACACTGGTGCTGATTAGTTTTTGATACAATTCGCAAACAGAACCCGCCTTTTTTTGTGAAATGGCACATAAAAATATCATGTATACACTCTAGCTAAAATACTAATTGACTACATTTCACAAAATTTGGTAGATAAGTTACTTGTACGATACTCTGGTGCTGATTAGATTTTGGTATTAATCGGAAAAGAACAACCTGCCTTTTTTTTACGAAATGGCGCGCAAAAATCTCATGTATCCACTCTGGCTAAATTACTAATTGACCAAATTTCACAAAATTTGGTAGATAAGTTTTTTGTGGGATACTGTGGTGCTGATTAGATTTTGGTATTATTCGAAAAAAAAATTTTTTTTTTACGAAATGGCCCTCAAAAATCTCCAAAATCTAAAAAGAAGCTACGTATGTTCAAATATATCAATTAAATGCTTGTTTTATACGTAATTTTTGATGAAGAAAAGAATAAGAACAACCCCATTACTCTAGGACAAACCATTCCCGAGATATTTGAGATTTTTCGCATTTAGTTATGCCACTTTTAGAAAAATGTCCAATTACCAAATAAAAACAGAAATTGAATTAAAAATGCAAATTTAGTGTTATTTTGTGCAATTAAACTCAATTTAATGAATTATTAAAGAAATAAAGAAAAATTTAATTTGAGTCTGCAGGGAAAGTCATGTGCTGCCCACATCAAATTTTTGCTTCTGTAGAGTCTATGTGGAATTTTTGATCTCCCTTACCTTTTGTTTGCTCACAGGGGAGAAATCGAATATATGGTTCCGCTAGACTTACTTTCCCTACAATACATGGTAATGCATAGGGAAAGTATTGGAATCATGCTGAAAATCACAACTTGAGTTTTCGACGGATCTACACGTTCTGCACGAATACGAAAAAACTATTTTTAGCGTGACGTCTGTGTGTGTGTCTGTGCAGATTTTGTATCCACTCTAACTAAAAAACTAATCGACCGAATTTCATAAAATTTGGTAAGTCACTTGTGGGAGAATCTAGTACTGATTAGTTTTGGGTACGATTCAGGATAAAAGAACCCGCCTTTTTGCGAAATGGCCCGCAAAAGCTTTTATCCACTCTAGCTGAAAATCTAATGTACCGAATTTCACAAAATTTGGTAGATAAGTCGCTTGTGGGTCACTCTGGTGCTGATTAGATTTTGGTACGATTCGGAAAAAAATAACCTGCCTTTTTTTGCAAAATGGCCCGCAAAAATCGACAAAATCTAGAATAAAAAACTATGTATGTTGAAATATATCCATTAAATTCTTGTTCTATTCGTAATTTTTAACGAAGAAAAGAATAAGACCAACCCCATTACACTAGGACTAACCGTTCTCGAGATATTTTAGTTTATTCGTATTTTTTCTACGCCACCATTGAAAAAAACCTGATGTGAGCAACACATGACTTTCCTTATATAATGCAATGAATTTACTATTTATACAATAAAAAAATAGTTTTTTTTTATAGTAGCTATTTATATTCCTTCCAAGAAATTGAATTTTCGTCAATTAGTCGTCATTTTCAATGATTTAGCGTCATTTTTATCCATTTGATGATTTCAGTTAATTTAACAACATTTAAAAAAATGAATGTCGCCAAGTTGGCGACATACCGCTAAATTCGGCGACAAAATCTCGCCAAGCATTATGGATGGAGAAATTAGTTATTCTTATAGCAGATAAACAACTATTGGCGTTCAAATTCAAAAGTATTACTCAAAGTATTTTTCTCATCTCATGAACGGAACGAGCTAGATTCACGAGAATAATGTCACCCAATTTATCGCATGATATTATATATGAAAAGTGAACATGTTGCTCAACAGTTAATGTATTTTTTTAATTTAAGGGATTTTTTGATAAATTTATTTTTAAAATGTGCAATATCCCGAGAACGATTCATGCTAGCGCTCTAAAGTTTATGCCAATCGTTTTCTAAGGAAATATTACATTAGAAATGTCTATTTGCGTAACTTTAATAAAGGTTTTGATTTTTTGCTGATTTTTTCAAAATTTCATTGGACAATTTAGGGGGGTTCTGAACATTTGATTACGTTTAAAAACAATAGGCCTCCAGTATTCATGGATTGTGGTTTTTGTACCAAATTTCGTTCACATCGGTCAATTTGTTCGCCAGAGACTCACTGACACACACACACACACACACACACACAAACACACACGCACACACACACAGAGAGACATCACCTCAAAAATGTTTGATTCGTGAACAGGGATGCTTGAAACGTGCTCTCCCGTCGAAAACTCGAATTCGAATTTTCGACCCCGTCACACTACTTTCCTTATACATTATGTTATATAAGGAAAGTAAAAATTCCAAATAAGTCTAATGAACCCCCTCTCCACCCCTCACATATTTCACAATTTTTCGTTACATTTGAGAGACCGGATCGGTGGAATTCAACTGTTATATTGCTTAATTTCATTAAAATTTCATTTTTCAACTGCAGCTTTAAAGTTAAAACACAATAATATAAAGGAAGCATATCAGTACAGTTGATTATAACAATTTATTTCCGTGAAAAAACGTTAACAATTCCAATTTAAAATACGACATATTTTAAAATATTACAAGCACCACATGTCGATGTTTTAATAAAACCCGAAATAGATGCTGCTTTCTTTTTCTTATCGATAAGTGGTGTTGAAACCAGATAAGGTTACAATTTTTAGAACGAAAGTGTGTCAAATGTCAAACGTATTTGTAAAAATGTATACATTTATCAGAAGTCGAAATACAGAAGATAATTCGAGAAATATCTCAAGTGTCAGCAATCCGAAGATTAAAAAATATTTGATATTTTATATCATAAAAAATCGTATGTGTATAGCACACGATTTTTCCTATAAAGGCAATCAATTGCTTGCATGCTTTCAAAAGAGACTATATATTTCATGAACAATTGGTGAAAAACTGATGACTTCAATTTAAGAATTGCTTTAATTAAGGTAGATTATCATCTCAAGCACATTTTAATTATGTGACACTTCTTAGTAAAACGTACATAATATAATATTTTTCACGGTTCCCCTATAAAATATCTGATGTGGGCAACACATGACTTTCCTTATACAATGTAATGAATGTACTTTTACAGTAAAAAAAATAGGTTTTTCTTATAGTAGATACTAATATTCTTTTCAAGATATTGAATTTTCGACAATTAGTCGTCATTTTCATTGATTTAGCGTCATTTTTTTATCCATTTAGCGAGATTTTCGTTAATTTGGCAACATTTCAAAAAGTCGCCAAGTTGACGACATTCAGCCAATTTCGTCGCCAAAATCTCGCCAAGCGTTACGGACCAAGAAATAAGTTATTCTTACAGCAGATAAATGACTATTGGCGTTCAAATACAAAAGTATTACTCAAAGTATCTTTTTTCATGAATGGAACGAGCTAAATCCACCAGAATGATGTCACTCAATTTATCGCATGATATTACATATGAAAAGTGACCATGTTTCTCAATAGGAAATATTTTTTTTTCTATTTTATATAATGTTTTGATAATTTTTTTTAAAAATATGCAATATCTTGAGAACGGTTCGTGTTAGCGTTCTAAAATTTATGTCAATCGTTTTCTAATGAAAAATTACATAAGAAATGTCTATTTGCGTAACTTTATTAGTGGTTTTGATTTTTTGACAATTTTTTCAAAATTTCATTCGAAAATTTAGGGGGGTTCTGAACATTCGATTGCGTATAAAAACAAAAGGCTTTCAGTGTTTACGGATTGTGATTTTGTATCAAGTTTGGTTTGAATCGGTCCATTCGTTCGTCAGTTATCGTCTCCACAGGCTCACTGACACACACACACACACACACGCACACACACATTGTTTGATTCGTGATCAGGGATGTTTGAAACGTGCTCTCCCGTCGAAAACTCGAATTCGAATTTTCGACCCCTTCACAATACTTTCCTTATACATTATGTATATAAGGAAAGTAATAAGTCCAGTCACCAAAAGAGAACGAAAATTGAATTAAAAGTGAATTAAATTTAATTAAAATAAAGAGAACGTGGATATAAGTCTGAAGGGAAAGTCATGTGCTGCCCACATCAGATTTTTTGTATTGTGATTGAGACTATAAGTGTGCAAAAATTAAGCCATCGAGGTACATCAGAAGGGTTTGTAACTACAAAAACAGATTAGATAGTTATATGTATAGAGAACTTCAGGAGAGTTTGTAAATACAAAAACAGGTTAGATAGTTATATGTATAGGGAGTTTTATTTATTTGACATTTTTCTTTTGAATGTTGCATTTATAAAACAAGTTGTCTGATGCGTCGTAACTCATTTAATATGTGTTGGAAATTCTGACGTCAGCCAGCTGTCCAAAATTAAGTCGCAGGCATTCATTTGTCTTATAAAGCTGAAAGATTAACACTTCTTGAAACAATTAATTGTTGTTAAACTGACGTTGATACCAAAACTTCATTTATGTCATGTTTGATGTATTTATTCAAGGAAACGTTTATAACATTTTAATGGAAGTTTAAAAAATGGCTCAGGAATTCCTAGAAAGATATTGCTACATATGTGTTTGATTTTTGTTCCTTTGATTATGGTACGAATTGAAGGTGGCTATATTTTCTTGGAATAAATACACTTGACAGATATCATTACGAGGAATTTAAAGGAAACATTTCAGGAAATATATCAATCTCAGCTACAAAGAACAGTTTCGTAACCAGACATTTTTTCTTTTTCTTTATGCTTTAACTACTTTGTTATTTAATTTGTTACTTGTTAGTGTTTTCTTTGTGGTTGATGGCAAGTTATTTATTTTCTGAAAAGGTTGCTTATTTTTATTGTACATTCTTTATTTCCTTTTTTGATAAAAGCAGATACAATTTTTTATGAAACTCGTAGATTACTTATATTTTATTAGGTGCTATTTGTTTTCAAATCTAATGTATTCACAATCAATTTTACAGTATTCTGCGAATTTTTAACATTGTTTTTTTTATCCAGTTTCATACTTTCTTTTTTTTCTTTTATAATCCATCCTTTTGAAATGACAACGGCAATCCTCCTGGGCTACATATACGTAATGCTTTGTTTGACAAAAATTTCCCTACATTTGCTCTGGTGACGGCCATGTCTCCAATTTCCCGAAGAAACCGACTTTACTTTGCTTTTGAAACTGGTTGTAATATTTAATGAGTTGTCGTGCTGTTGAAATATTTTAATTTTCGTTCTTAAACACATATGTGCAAGGCATACGGCGGATGGTGTGATGAGGGTCTGGTGTTTTTTTACCAAGTGTGGTCTGATTCCAATATTCCTTCGGAAGAACCAGACTTTTTTGGTTAGATACAAAGACAAGAGGATGTTTAAGTTCTAAGTGCATTCCAAACCAGTTGCGGCTCGTGAGGTGACGCAGGTGAAGCAGGATAAGCTCTGCTTCACTTAGGTTATCGGCTGCATGCGTTAGTATTATTATTATTTGTCGAATTTTTCAGACTCATTTGGCTATTTTTAGAAGACACACTCTTGTGCCAGTAGCGTGATGTGTTTTGGTGATGCTCCTTGTCGAGGAAGAAAGGAAATCTCGTTATTGAATCTGTTTCACACATTCCTGAAGTTACGAAACTTCACTGTTACAAATTGCAGGATTTATTAAGAAGTCTCAATATCTTAAGTGTTAAATATTCCAGTTTTAAAAAATCTAACAGTAATTAATCACTATAATCAGAACATGCATCCTGTTTATTTTATAGATGAAGAAATTGGACCGGTGAAATGTTACCGATAAAAATGATCCATGATTAAAAAGGATTGGAATACGCATAACCATGATGATGGTACTAAATTGAAGGGTGCTAACTACAGGTATTTCACAGATACAAACATTTTATTGGATACATTTATTGAAACGTGTTGGGATAGCATCTTGGTGACTTACTGTTCAAGATAGGTTGGTCTAAAACCGGGAAGAGCAATCAGATTAGCTGCAGCACCTATGGTGACAGAATCCCCAAAGAGAGCGGAAAAATGTCAAAAGATATTTATCGGGATTGTCGTATTTGTCGCGAAAAAGGCTACAATATAATGTTGTGCACAGAGTAGGGCAGAATTCCAGAACTGTGCACTGTGGAACATTTTATGGAATATCATCAAAGTAAGTGATGCTCAGAACCATTTTTTCCATTTCTGAATTTGCTTTTATAATATTCTGTTACATTTTTATATTACTATTACCCATATCATATAATATATACTTATTATAATATGTCATTTTATTTATTGCCATGTTCAGCGTGAAAAATTTTGCAATGTATTAGAATTTATGTTGTTCTAAGCATTTTTTTATGATCACTTTCGATTAACAGCTAAATATTGGTGTTGTCAGAATCGTCCGACCTTCCAGAAAGGTGTAAGTTAACTGTTTGGACGGCCGGGAAGAACCACCCAATTTAGATCGGAACCCAGTGGGGGAGGCATCCACAGGGACTGTAGCCTCCTTCCCCTACCACCAACCTCTCGGAAGGACTTAAGGACCCATTTGTTTAACGTGATCGTACTCCGCGTGAAAACGGCGGCAGTTTTGGCAGCGGTGGGAATTGAAGCCGGGCCTACCGAGTGCAACTCCCGCCCGCTAACCACTGGGCTACCACGCCCCCCGCTAAATATTATGTGATAGTCTCTAAATAATTTTTATTTTTCAGGATTTTGTCTTTCAAATGATACAAAAAGCACGGGCGTTATTATATGAGAACACTGTTTGTTGGCCTCATGAGCTAGGGGCTGATATGGGCTCACATAACTGATCTGTATTCAGTCTTTTTTTTCAAAAATTATCAACATATTGTGTATAAAGAAATATTCTAAATATACAATTATAATAAAAATACAATAAAAATATAATTTCTGAAAATAGCTTAGAAATCTTGTATAACACCGTGATATACTTAATATACAATACAGCTGGTGGTGGTGAGGTTAAGGTAATGGTTGGAGCGATTTTATATAATGTCGCAGGATTTCACAGAGCTATAAAATATAATTAGATTAATTTAGCTAAAAATAAAATTTAAAGAAAATATTAAATTTTAAAGTATTTCCAATTTGATTTATATATTTTACATTTCAACTATATTAAAAAATAATCAAACTAATTCTGAAATATTATTTCTAACGTCTGAAAGAATGAAATTATTTCAGGAATGCAGCTGTAACGTTACATAAACGCAACGCTGCATATGTTTTTCAGAAGTCTCATTATGTAAGTTTATCGAGCCGTTCTATTATATATATCATTACCACTATTATCATTACATCCACATAGCATATGTTTATAGGGAAGGCTCTTAAAGTTAATGACCAGCAACCCTTGTAGATAGCGTCATACATGGAACAGTTTCGCAATTTTTATGTCGCGTTATCCTGGAATACCGACACCTCAATTATAGCAAGAAAATTTGCTATACAGGGTGATTCAAAAGTTCGGAGCAAAAGTAAAACGCTATAAAAAATATCTATGGGTCGGAGAGACATGCGGTTTGCAGATTAATAATCACCGTGGTGGGGGATTTTGTGTGGCATGAAAAAAAATAGTTCAAACTCTCGACACTTGGGGGGCTGCGGCAGATAAAGCCACGGAGATGACTTATGCATGGAGGTGATTTCACATATGACTGGCCTGCGATATCCCCAAATCTCACACCCTGTGATTTCTCGTTGTGGGAATACCTAAAATCACGGGTCTATACAGGAAAGCCCCAGTCCTTACCAGCACTGAAAGGCGCCTTACGGCAGGAGGTAGCAGCCATTTCCGTTAATGCTGTATCAGTCGTAATACCGCGACTGCACTCAGTACTGGAATGTGGTGGTGAACACATTGAGCACTTGCAGCTGTAAATCATGCTGAAATAAAATATCTCATTTCACAATTATTACCTCGCATTGTTTTCTTCGCAGCAGCGCTCTCCTAGTGTCGAGATTTTGAACTATTTTTTTTCATGCCATACAAAACCCCCACCACGGTGAATATTAATCTGCAAACAGCATGTCTCTCCGACCCATAGATATTTTTTATAGCGTTTTACTTTTGCTCTGAACTTTTGAATCACCATGTATACTCTAATTTTGCGAACTCTGTGTGGAACAATAAATTTTAATTTTATCTCGTAGCTGGTTTCAAATGGCTTCAAAATGTAACTTGAATTGCAAGGGATGTAATGTGCATGTTACGCTCTTTCTTCAACAACACCGGCCTTAAGAGCGCTGTATAGGCATCAACTTTGCTGTTATAGTCTAATATTACCTTAGCTCAATTTTAAAGAAAATTAAAGCTTGCTACGTGGTAAAATTGAATTTGTTGAATTTGAAGAGGTTCGAAAACTGCAGTAATTCCACTCCTGACACCAATTTGGCGCGAAATACCTTTTAAAATCGCGGATGCAAGAATAAATCCAAAATTTCTGTATAACGAATACGTTTATTTAAAAGCACTAATAAGAGTAAACAGGGACAATATACAAGGAATTGCTAGCTCTATGGCTGTCTTATAAGATCACTAAATATTTTTCCAATACCATAAAGCAGCAAGGAAATGTTCAGCTGATTAACAAAATAGCCGATACTGTTTCACAATTTGACACTGACGTATTTCACAATTTAATGTAGCTTGTATCACGTTAACCACTCTCCAACTCATCGATGATTCATTTTATATACTCTCCGTAGACATTTACAGAAGGGGGATCGACTTTCTCAGAATATTCGCTATTTCGAGAACGTTCTAGTGCATTCGAAAATTCTCCAAGTTGGCGATAAATAGTCCAATTAGGCAACCTCACCCCGACATTCAAAATTTCTTCTATTCACGTAATAAGAATGGCTGTCTGTAAAGGTGTTTTCCTTGAACAGAAGAAAAGGGCCGCTTTGTATTATTTGAAGAGAGACAAAGCACAGTGAAACTTTTTACATATTCATAACAGTATTATCCGTAGCATTACAAATATCGGCCTATTTATGCTGACGAGCACATGAGTGCGAAATCGACATATACAAGCTGTTATCTTTAGTGAAATTATTGATCGAAACCACAACTGTGTCCGCCGTATTTGACCAGTTCGATAGTAATCGCCATTGCTCTTAGTGAAATTATATTGTAATTGTGTAACTTCCTATGACAATTATATAAATTCTATGCGCATGTATTATAACTCATCTAAGTGTACTTTAGATGATGCTCAATATTCAATTCAGAGATTGGTTTGCGTGTGTTAATATGACAAAATCTGACAATCAGGAATATTTCTTAACTTTTATTTAAACTTGCATCACACTCCTATTGTAGGTAAACCTTACCACCAATACCATTGCAGAAAATACTTAGCACCAATCCTATTATAGATATATCTTTAAAATATATAAGGAGCTGTCGGTTGAGACGAATTTATCAGTATCCATAGAGGTGAACAATCATGTGTCATATAGCAAGTTTTCTTACTGACATTGCAGATATCGTCCATTTTGTGCTAAAGAGAGAATAGAAAACAGTCAACCTATTTATGTGTTATGTTTTCTGTAATAAAGCAGAGTGCTTGATTTAGGAAAACATTTCTCCTTTTGGCTTTCTCTTATGTAACTAATTTACTAATTTAAACATCTACTTCAAAACAATTATGATTTATATCTAATAAGTTTCATTTGAACTATCTAACTCTGGGTTAAAATATTAATGACACTACAGGGACATAATAACTATATTCAATAGAAGGCAGTAGAATGCCATCTTTTAGTGGGATTAAAGGATACATCATGTTTTTGTCCATTTGCGTATTTCTTATCTATCTCGAGAATGGTAGAATAAATTTATAAACTTTTTGCTTAGTTTGTGTGACGTGGAAAAATTTCACATATATACACTACCACCACTTACCATAGTGTCCCCAGTTGACTCAGAGTTCATATTAGTGACAGCTTAAAAATTAAGTATATTGAGTATATTAATTAAGAAACCAGATGATTTTGTGACCACTAACTTTTATTATATATAAATTGTGGAAGCAATTAATAATAAATTAATATTTCATATTTAAACCATACCTAAACTTGGTATCAGGGTGTACTAATTTAGTCAATATTATATTAACAAAAATTGTGATTGAATAATTAATTACACATAAACTCGAACTTACGATTTATACTGCTAGGGGATTTTTCCAAGCTCAGTGCTGAAGTAGATGATTATCTATACATTTGATTATATTAGTTAATGTGAGACCAGAAATAGATCTTACATGTGTTTTTGTGAGACAAGTTTATGCCAGATATTTATTGATCCGAAACATTGAACAATACTTGAAGTCTGGATGGCGCCGAGGTTTACAGCAAACCATAAATTTAGGAGCGTCAAGACAGAGGGGGCCGAGCGAGCCCTTACTAGGTTGTAAAGTAGTTCCATTGGACAAAGATTAACCAATGGAAAATGCGGCTTGTTGCAAAAGGAGAACCACAACCTGTGACCTAAGAAGGACACTTGAATACACTTGCTCAGATAACTTTGAGACGATGACTTAATTATGACTTGTGCAGATACTAGAGATGACTTAGTAATTACAAAAAGAACGGCGACTTGGTGAGAATGGACTTAACAGATTGAGAGAATGCAATAAGTGCGGGTGTGCGCGCCATGAGTACAAAGTTATCGTCGATATTACGAGTCGGTGAAAGAATACTTCCGAGTTATTTCGGTGATTTGATCGGTAAAAGACGTGGCGGTGACAAAGCCCAAGACAGACTTGAAGGTATGTGCCCATTGAAAAATCAGGTCTAATACATATTTTTAGGCGAGTTTACCGGTCTCACATGATTTATCCGCCCAGATAATTAATAATATGATAAATTCGTGTAATTGAGTATTTAAATATGTCAGGTGTTAATAAATGTTTTTTGTTAAAGTTAAAATGGTGTAATCCTTTTGGTAACTTAATAATTAATAATTCTTTTACTGGACTCACGCAAAGGTAAATAATTGGAGGGTTATTGCGCACACAACGTAGGAGTTAAATAATATAATTTTAACTTTAAGTTTTTATAATATTTTTAAATGGTTGCCACAGTTAACAATTAAATTTTAAAAATACAATGCCTCCAACATTGATGTAAGAGCTTGTTTCCTCCTTAATAACCACCTCGAATGTTCATATGTATAGGATAGGCGATCGGGGAAAACAAGACTTACGGTTTTCCCGGTTTCAGGATAATTCCTTCTCGCAGGATTGGGAGTCCATCAAGGGATCGCTTGTACATCAAGGTTCGCTATGAGGATCTATCTTTCAAATGCCGGTTGTCTCACTGGGGTTCTATGTCCATACGTCGTACTACCTGTAGACGGCCGATACCGGTTGGTTCACAGCTGATACGATGTACGGAGGACGTACTCGACGGGTGATGCCGGTCGGTGAAGGTTTCCACTAAAATGGTACGGATGCAAGCACCGGCATTCTAGCTAATCGATGGCGGTTGAAATTCTGAGATGAGTCGTGTTGTCTGTTGCGTAGAGACCCTAGTTTGGTACCTGGCAAACACCCCGACAGTGCAATGGCTCCTTGGTGTGGTGACATAGCTACTGAGATACCACTGATTCAGTTTACGGTTTGCAGCTCACTCATTTGTTATGGCTTAGCTGTAGTGTAGAGTATCCAAAAAGGTGTCCCAGTACTAAGCCGTCTTTTCCCAGGGCGGTGTGCACCTGTGTTTTTAAAAAGGCGAACTCACCGCTGCTTCGTTGACCGCCAATGCTCGATGAGGGTTATCAATTATAGTCTGGTTCCACCCCAGCTCTATTAGTGGGGCATTGATGCATATCCATGCCTGGTTCAGAGTTTTACTTGTGTAGATGATGCTCAACAATAGTGTGTAAGATTATGTTCCCTTCCGTAGGTGATGGATTACAGCTACAGAATAGCAATGGTTGCAGGTTTTCTAGATTGCCGTTGAACACAAAATATTTGGATCGGCTTCGATCCGCTGCCGGGGCAAGTGTTGAAGAACGAGACCCTTACTCACGAGATTAAAATAGAATCTGACATCGAAATTTGAACTCATGTCCCTTCTCTTTTTGTGAAGGTCGAAACAAGTGGGACGCAAAGATTTCTCGTCCGTTCGTTTGTTGCAGCACTTGTGCACAGAGCGTGTGGGACTAAATTCTAACGTCCATTGGTTCTTGGGATAGCTGTAATTTTGTATGCATGCCACGAATTCCCAAAGTCCTGCGGGTTACCAACTGCCAGGAGGTCTCGTCTGAAACCCGGAATGACATAACACTGGACATGGGCCGTAAATTTCAAGAAATTTGTCGTTTCACTTCTGCCATTTCTTTCCACATTTCGTTGTTGAATTTTATGACCTCTTTCTTACGTTGTTCATTCTATTGTCCCTTATTATATGGGAGGAGGTATCGGGCTAGCAATTGAAATCTACTCCGTAGACTTTGACTTATGTTGAGTTATTACCCCTTCCCCCTTATTTAAGGCTCGAGCCCGGTGAGAATGAACAGTTTTTGGCCATCGGGTAAACATTGTGTTATGCTTCATAACAGTCTGTTAAGCTTAATAAGGAGCAAGTTTATGGCTAAAAATATCTCCACTTTTGTACCGCTTTAACATATGAAAATGAAAATTTCAAAATACGCTTCAAAGCTAAATATCTCCTGAAATGCTTAATGTGATTTGGTAAACCTCTTTTCAGACGATGAAATATGATCCATATCTTCCTATATCTACTCCCATATCAATGATAAGGAAACTACCTATTTTTGTCTGTCTATAGCGGCTACTAAAAACTATAAAACAACTCAACTGATTACTCTTTATTACTGATGTGTTAAGCCTAAGTGGGAACAGGTCTGTAGTTACAGATATTTAAGATTTTTTTAATATATGAAAGTGAAAGTTAGAAAATAATCTTAAATATCTTCTGAAATGCTGTATATTTTGATAAAACATAGTCTAATAGAGAGACTGATGATATGTATCTCGGGAAACGCCGTGTATTCCTGCTAGTATAGTATAATATGTTCTCAAGGATGCTTTCATTGCTTATTAGAATGATTGCTGAGAAATATTGCGCCAAGTTTCATATTGTTATTATTACATTTTAAAGAATAATATATCTTTCAAATTCCTATAGGTATAATATTATTTAAGAATAAAAATGGTCTTCTTACTTTACTGTATATTACTTCACTTCCGACTTTACTGCATATTACTTTACTTCCTACTTTACTGCATATTTATTTATAACCTACTTTACTGCATATCACTTTACTTCCTACTTTGCTGCATGATACTTTACTTCCTACTTGCCGTATAACTTTAATTCCTTATTTACTATGCTATATTTACTACTTTATTTACACGCTTTCAACGTTGGGAAATTAAAAATAAATAATTACTCATGCAAAGTAACTTCTTATGTATTCAATAATAAAAGTGATTTACACGCTCTCAACGTTGGGAAATTAAAAATAAATAATTACTCATGCAAAGTAACTTCTTATGTATTCAATAATAAAAGTGATTTCCACGACAGAGCTGTATCTACACGCCAATTGGCGATAAGTTTAATCTGCGACAATCTCATTATGATAGTTACCAGAGCTTCTCAATGCCCAAGATTTATCTATAATTTGATTTCATGAAATTGAGTGAGAAATTAGGCAACGAGTCACGAGATCCTTACCGAACAATGCAATTCGTGCCAATCAGAATTATAGAGTCTGCATTACTCTTAGTCAGTGAAATGAAATTATAACATTATATATCCTATCACGATATTAGAAGTATAATGGGCTTGTAAAGGTATCCCAAAATTCACGCAAGAAGTAATTTTGATAGAAAACACAGGTTTATAATTAAAAATTGTAAATTTTTTATTGATTCATAAAGTATACAGTATAGGGTTATGCATGGAATAGCATATCTGGTAAATGGCCTCCACGGCTTTGCTGGCACATACGCACTCTTTTGTTGAAATTTTCCATGACCGTTTTGCATAAATGTGGCTGAATTTCGTTGATACAGTGCTCAATTTCCTCCTTCAAGGCGTGGGTGGTCGTGGGCTTGTTGGCATAAACCTTAGACTTCAAACAACCCCAAAGAAAAAAGTCCAATGGCGCTAAATCGCATAATCTGGGCGGCCATTTATGATCTATACACTACCAGGAAATGACTCATGCAGTAATTGAATTGTTTCTACTGTTGTATGGCATGTAGCACCGTCTTGTTGAAACCACATGTCGTCCACATCCATATCTTGCAATGTAGGTACAAAAAACTGGGTTATCATGTCAGGTTATTTTTAAAATATTGCTCAACAATGAAAACGCATTGTTCTTTCGTGTAGCGCTCCATTTTTATTAACTTTAGATTGTCAGGTGTCACGCTGACATTTTTTTTTCGTTGCCAACACGTTATCGCACAAATGGCGCAAAATTTAAATCTTGCGTGTATTTTGGGACACCCTATATTAAAGCACGTTAACGAAAACGCAAAAGATTGATTTTTTGTTGAGATTAGTCTTCTTAGTGTTAGTGTAGTAAACAAAGATCCTAAGAAAATCCTTTTCCACTCCAACCATTTTATAAGAAAATATTCATGACTGCACATGTTAGGTCTGTCTCTAGTCAAGTGACAATGCTTAAAAGGGTCTTTAGCAGATAATGTAAAATGTTAGGATAACGAATTCAGCCACAATGCGAGTTTGAAGGAAGAGGCCAATTGCAAAGTTATAGACCATTGTTTAATGAGTAGGAATGGATAAAAACTGTTGCAGAAGGAAATGTATTTAACACAATAGGGTTATTGACAAATTTCTGTCATATTCAGGAATTCTAAAATAACCGACCCTTACATGCATAAGAATTAAAAGAAGTATCCTTATTTTATCTCACAGATGGATATTACGTCATTGTCATTACTTGCACACGCTCGTTCGTTGCTGGTGTACTAATTAGATAATGCTCTACGACTTTGAAACTAAATTTTGTCGTCTATCGTGTTCTGCTGCCGTGATCGTAATCCTAACTGTGTACATTCTTCCCTAGGGGCGCTGCAATCTATTCGTGTAGACACAGACATTTTACTGTAGGTACACCTAACGTTTACACTTATTTCCTTACAAAGTGAATAGGTGTTTTGATACTGTCTTAGAAAACATGTATACAAATGGAAAGGCAATTTCACTATCTGACTGTCAATTTAAAACGTATAATTCATTCATCACATGAATATTAAATCCTCATAATATGAATAATTCGTAAATCCCATGTTGACGTGATTTACTAATTATTGGTCATGGGCGTGGATTTATTTGAACTTTCAGGAATTTTAACATTTTGAACACAGCAAAAAATACAGTTTATAAAATTGATGGATAACATATAATTCATAGTAAAAAAGTCCCAATGTTCAAATCAACAATACTTTCAAATGGTTTAAATAAATGATAATATAAGAGCTTAAAACAGTATTCATTAAAATTACTAAAGAAACTATTACACAAAGTGGTATAAATATCTTATTTTATTAATATTATTTTTTTAAAAAATATTTTTAATCCATTTACTCACATTGTTAATTGAGGGCTTGCTCTTACTAATCTGACTCTCAGTCTGCCAAGCTTGTTGACACATTTGGCGACATTGGCAACAATATTGGCGCAGAAACATATTTTAAAACAGTTGCTTGAATTTAAATGGGTGAGTAATAAGAAAGGCAATTTGGGTACGAAATGATTAAGGCACATATTTAGTGCTATTCAAGCATTTTTCTTCAGCAGAAGCACTTGCGGAAACATCCATGTTTTAATATTGCTATAAATATAACAGAACTTAACATTGAAAGAATAGGCTTATTAAAACTTTATTCGCTCTATCTTACGGTTAAAATGCCACTTGTACTCTTCTGGTTCTCATACATCTTTTTTTTTGTTCAAAATAAAAAGCATTACCCTTTCCTTCGCAATATTAAACAAGAAAGATCAATCATGCTTAAAGCATTAATTATTAAACACTTTCCAACTAAGTCTAAAAAGCAATACATTCCTCAGTAATATTTTAAAACTTATCACAATACTACATTAATTTATTATATTTGAAAACTTAAACCTTCGTTGAAAAAAATGAACTTCATTCAAATGACGGCATTGAAATATAAATTGCCTGGTTTAAATATCTCTAAAATACGATACATTCCACGGTAATATTTTTAAAACTATCATAATACTACGATAATTTATTATATTTGAAAACTTCATCGAAAACAACTGAAATTAATTCAAATGACGTCATAGAAAAAATAACACGCCTGGATCTCTCTATAAAAACAGCATTTGATTCATAACTTTCTCCCATTCATTTCATTCATTACAATACTATAATAATTTATTTTATTTAAAAATTAAGACCATGGAGCTACAAGTAATTAATCTCCATGCTTAAAACTTCATCGAAAAAAATCGTCCTTCTCTTTATAAAATCAATTAATATTTCATTCATATCAGCCATGCAGACTCCATGGGCTAAATTATTTTGTGTTAAAGAAATACAGCAATTCTAATACAACTCATTCTACATATTTTGCTGTTTACATTTTAGATAAGTGAAAAATATGCTTCGTTGTAGAAATAATCAAATTTGGATAATCATTTAAACTCAAATATATTGTATTTGCGTTGTTTCAGTATGAAAATGCACAGAATTTAAGCAAAAATAAAGTAGTTTTAGGACGGATACAACACTCAATATGGATTAAAAAGAACTTAAAAAATCACGATTTTGAAACAAGATGGATGCCATATATCATTTTGAAGTGGGTCATGTGATTTTTTCATTTCATTGTCACGTGATCGTTTCATATAAGAGGTGTAATTACTATTTTAATTTTTACTTAAAAAACCACTGAATATATTTCGCTGAATTTTTTTTTATATATTTTATGGAACAATTTGAACATTACCTAAAATTTTCGAAGCAATTTGTGAATTTTAAATCCGCTTAAAAAATGTTTGAAAAATTAGGTCCCATAGGGCTCAATGTATTTCATTTTTTCGACCCGGGTTCAATCCAAAACTAATTGGGTAATATTATTCATTTATATTCCCATAGGTTCTACAGACCGTCTGAACAACATACTAAAATTTCATTTTGATTAAGTCATTTTTACGGCAGTTATCGTGCTAACGGACAGACAGACAGACAGACAGACAGACAGAATGAACAAAGTCATAAACACTTTTCATCTTTGTTGTAAAGTGTTAAAAAATAACACAATGATCAAAGGCCTCTTGTAAAGCTACTTGCTTTTCAAAAAGCAGTTTGGAAAGCAACTTGGTTCCAGTTGTGCTAAAATAAAATTTGCGCACTAGAAAGAGTATTCCATTCCATTTTAAAATTAATTAAATAAAAAAATATGTCCAATATAATACAAGAAAGATCAATCATGCATAAGCATTGATTATGAAACTCTTTCCAACTGAAATGTAATTTCATTTAAAAATTTCTAAAATGTGATTCATTCAGTGGTAATATCTTTTACATTATCACAGTACTACAGTAATTTATTATACTTAAATATTTAAAACTGTATCGAAATATAAATCATCTGATTCTTTATGCAAAATCAATGAATATTTCATTCATATAACTTGTATTCCAGACTCCAGAGCTAAATAATTTTGTGTGAAAAAAATTCAGCAATTCTTATGTAATTCATCTTACAATCGCTTGAGATATTTGCATTCTGCATATGTTAAAATTAGGCTTCCTTGAATAAATAATAAAAGTTTAGGGATCATTTAAAATCACAACTATTGTAATTGCATAGGCACGGAATTTAGATACACAGATAATACACAGATAATATATATGTGTATGTGTATATACTCAAAGTATTGGAATCGTGCCGAAGATCGGAACTCGAATTTTCAAAGGATCTACACGTTTTGGGACTTCTAGAACACGAAAAAACTACTTTTAGGAAGACGTCTGTGTGTGTAAGGGTGTATCTGTGTGTCTGTGTGGATATTACATCCACTCTAATTGAAAAACTAATGGACCGAATTTCATACAATTTGGTAGGTATGTTTTTTATGGGAAATCCTGATGTTCATTAGATTATAGTACGATTCGTAATAAAAGAATCTGTCTTCTTTGCGAAATGGCCGCAGAAATTGCCTTTATCCACTCTAGCTAAAAACTAATGAACCAAATTTAACAAAATTTGGAGTATAATATTTCAATAACCTACAAGTGATTTATATACTAAATTTAACAAAATTTTGTATATAAATCATTTGTAGGTTATTCTACTACGATTCGGGAAAAAGGAACGGGCTATTTTTGCGAAATGGCCAGCAAAAATCGCTATATATAAAAATAAAAGACTACGTGTGCTCAATTACATCAATTAAATTCCTATTTTATATGTGATTTTTGACAACAAATAGAATAAGACTAACCCCATTACTCTAGGACTAGCCGTTCTTGAGATATTCTAGTTTTTTCGCGTTTTTGCTACGCCACCTTTGACAATAAGTCCAGCTATCAAATGAGAACCAAATTTAAGTTTAATGTGTAAATTCAATGTCATTTAAAATACTTATGTTGTGCAGATAAACTCAAATTATCATTAAATAAATAAAGAGAACGAATATGAGTCTGCAGAGAAAGACATGTGCTGTCCACATCAGAATTTTTAACAATATTACACCAATGATTTATAGAAGTGAACGGGGATTATTTTCAGGCCATTTCGAAAAAAATGTATGATCTATATTTAAAGATCCATCAAATTTTTGTCGAATAAAATGTTCAACAAATTTAAGCTGTGTACCAAATTTTAACTCTCTAGGACGTAGGAAAGTGCATTTAAAATGCCATCAATTAAATTTATCAAGAAGAGTTATATAAAATTTAAAAAGAATGAAAAATTGTTATCTACCAAATTTATTTTAAAATATGAAGCCACTCCCATATGCAAAACGTTTAAACAAAGGGAGAGATATTTATTATATAATATCTCTCTCTTTTCTTTCTGGAAGATATCCCAAAGTCAGAATTTAATTGAATTTGTTTTTTTCCCTATAATAAATAATTTTTTTAATTAAAAAACTACTTAACATATTTTACTGAATTTTTTTTTATATATTCTATGGGATAATGTGAATATTTCCTAAAAATTTCGAAGCAATTCGTGAATTTTAAATTTACTTAAAAAATGTTTGAAAAATTAGGTCCCATAGGGTTCAATGTATTTCATTTTTTCAACCCGGGTTCAATAAAAAACTAATTGGGTGATATTATTTATTTATATTCCCATAGGTCCTACAGACCGTCTGAACAACATACTAAAATTTCATTTTGATAAACTCATTTTTACGGCAGTTATCGTGCTAACGGACAGACAGACAGACAGACAGACAGACAGACAGACAGACAGACAGACAGAATGAACAAAGTCATAAACACTTTTCAACTTTGTTGTAAAGTGTTAAAAAAAAGAGATTTAGTCTGGAAAAACATAGCGAAAAATGTCTGTCTAGAAAAAAAAGAATTTCCAACCCGAATCTCTAATGGTAGTCATCGCGACAGTTTAAGCAGAGCAAACATGTACGGAAATTGATTACCATCTTGACGTCGTATGTGCAGATAACGGCTCACATATATAGAGGTTTTTTAAGGTAAGAAAACAAACTTTAATAAATCTTCGGGAAGTAAAAAGATTTAAAGAACATTTTTATGAGTTAATCCTTTGTATGCAAATGCCGCATTATATCTCAACTAATTATTTTTTATTCAAATTAAAGTTGCAAGGTAGTTTTGGAACATCCTGTATATATCTACATACAGTTTCTTTCACGATCTATTTATATATAATATTTATTTAGATAAATATTATATTACAATGCATTCGCTCTTGAAACGCCGCGTGGTTGCCTTAAGCATACACATACTGATAGATATCATTGCAAAGGCAGTTAAACCGTATTCACTGCTAGTCTTAAAAACACATATTAACGTCAAAATCTTGGTACTTTTACGGGAAAATAAAATTTTTTAATTCTATAGTCGGTGGTTGCAATAAAGGTGCTACATCATGCTTTTAATAATGTTAAATATCCATATGAATGCTGCAAAATGTTATGCAATGACATATCAATTTGTTAAGTATGCAATGTCACATAACAATGCGTATAAAATATAAAAATCTGATGTGAGCAACACATCACTTTCCCCACAGGCTTATTTACATCCACGTTCTTTTTATTTTAATTAAATTTAATTCACTTTTAATTCAATTTTGTTCTCATTTGGTAACTGGACTTATTTTCAAAGGTGACGTAGAGAAAATATGAAAAAAATTAAATATCTCAAGAACGGCTAGTCCTAGTGTAATGGGGTTGATCTTATTATTTTCTTCGTTAAAAATTACGTATAAAATAAGCATTTAATGGATATATTTGAGCATACGTAGTTTTTTATTTTAGATTTTGACAATTTCTGCTGGTCTATTTGGAAAAAAAGGCAGTTTATTTTTTTCCGAATCATACCTAAATCTAATCAGCACCAGGGTAATTTGTAGGCGACTTATCTACCGAATTTTGTGAAATTCGGCCCATTAGTTTTTCAGCTAGAGTGGATACAGTCTTTTGCGGGCCATTTCGCAAAAAAGCGGGTTCTTTTATCCCAAATCGTACCCAAAACTAATCAGCTCCAGAATAGCCCACAAGTGACTTACCTACCAAATTTTATGAAATTCGGTCAATTAGCTTTTTAGTTAGAGTGGAAACAAAATCTGCACAGACAGACAAATAGACAGACAGACAGACACACAGACACACACACACACAGACGTCTCGCTAAAAATAGTGTTTTCGTATTCTAGTGGTCTCGAAATGCGTAGATCTGTCGAAAACTCGAGTTGTGATTTACGGCATGATTCCAATACTTTCCCTTTACATTACCATGTATTGAAAGGAGTGTGAAAATATATGATATATATACGTAAAAAAAAAAACTGTGTGAAAAGGATGAGGAAAACTTGAGCAACGCATTTAAGCACAAATAAAATAATAAAGCAATATGCAGATGTTTCGAGAATACGCTGTATTCCCTTCGTCATTGCACAAGAACAAATAAAACCAAAGTCAAAACGACGACATTGGCTTTGACTGGAAAAACTTTTGCACTATGTAATTTGGAAGAAAAGTCCATTCAGTCCTTTTGATTTCGAGTTTGTTGGGTCTCTTGCAACGGCAAAGGGAATCCTAGCGTATCTTCGAAACAGTTGTATGCTTCATTATTTAGTTGTACTTAAATGATTTGCTCAAGCTTTCCTTATAAGATATGTGTACAGAGAACATTTTGTGAACTCAATTGTGATCTAGATTCATGTACTGAATTTCTTATTCAACATTCTCTGTTTATTCAAATAATAATAATATCCTTTAACTGCTTATTCAATAAAATGTTCAAAAAAATAGTTTTTCTCAACTGTCATTTACTAGTGCATAAATTATTTCTTGGATGCATTTTAATTACTTTGGACTAGATCGCAATTTGAAAGAAAACTATTTTACCAGCAAACTCTCGAAAAAGATTAAAAAATAATTTGCTAATTGAATTAAAAGTCTCAGTCCATTAGGTGGTTGGAATGAAAGTGCGTTGAAATCTAAGATAATATAATTATTTTTTCAAAAGTTTAATTATTTATATTAGCTAGGTTATTTATTTATTTTTAACCTTACCTTCTAATATTCAGGCTAAGTTGTCAATGTAAGTAAAAAATATTAAAAATAACAGTTTTTCGAAATTATTGTCATATAGTAAAAATAATCCACCGTCATGAGTACAAGTCTTTCACTGCAGACTCCATTTTACTTTCCCTGCAATACATGGTAATGTATAGGGAAAGTACTGGAATCATGCCAAAAATCGCAACTCGAGTTTTCGACGGATCTACACGTTTCGAGACCTCTAGAATACGAAAAAACTATTTTTAGCGTGACGTCTGTGTGTGTGTCTGTGTGTCTGTCTGTGCAGATTTTGTATCCACTCTAACTAAAAAACTAATTGACTGAATTTCACAAAATTTTGTAGGTATATCACTTGTGGGCGGATCTGGTGCTGATTAGTTTTGGGTATGATTCGGGATAAAATAACCCCCCTTTTTTTGCGAAATGGCCCGCAAAAACTTGTATCCCCTCCAGCTGAAAAACTAAAGGACCGAATTAAACAAAATTTGGTAGGAAAGTCACTTGTGGAACACCCTGGTGCTGATTAGATTTTGGTAAGATTCGGAAGAAAATAACCTGCCTTTTTTTGCAAAATGGCCCGCAAAAATCGACAAAATCTGAAATAAAAAACTACGTATGCTGAAATATATCCATTAAAAGCTTGTTTTATACGTAATTTTTAACGAAGAAAAGAATAAGACCAATCCCATTACAATAGGACTAGCCGTTCTCGAGATATTTTTGTTTTTGTTTTTTTCTCTACGCCACCTTTGAAAATGAGTCCAGTTACCAAATGAGAACGAAAATTGAATTAATAGTGAATTAAATTTAATTAAAATAAGAGAATGTGTTTATAAGTCTGCAGGGAAAGTCATGTGCTGCCCACTTCAGATTCCTTATATACATAGTGTATCAGAAAAATATCGTGATGGCGTCGAAAATTCGAATTCCGAGTTTTCGACGGGACAGCACGTTTCAAGCAACTCTGATCTCGAATCAAACATTTTTGAAGTGATGCCTGTGTGTGTGCGTGTGTGTGTGTGTGAAAGTATGTATGTGTGTGTGAAAGTATGTGTGTGTGTGTGAAAGTGTGTGTGTGGGTATGTGTGTGTGTGTGTGTGTGTCATTGAGTCCGTGGAGACGATAACTGACGAGCGAATGGACCGATTCGAACAAAATTTGGTACAAAAATCACAATCCGTAAACACTGGAAAGCTGTTGTTTTTATACGTAATCGAATGTTCAGAACTCCCCTAAATTTTCGAGTGAAATATTGAAAAAATCGTTAAAAAATCAAAACCGCTAATAATGTTACACAAATAGATATTTCTTATGTAATTTTTCATTAGAAAACGATTGACATAAATTTTAGAACGCTAACATGAACCGTTCTCACGATATTGTACATTTTTCAAAAAAATTATCAAAAAGTTTTATAAAATAAAAAAAAATATTTCCTATTGAGAAGCATGTTCAATTTTCATATGTAATACTATGCGATAAATTGGGTGACATCATTCTCGTGAATCTAGCTCGTTCCAGTTATGAAAAAAGATACTTTGAGTAATATTTCTTTATTTGAATGCCAATAGTCATTTATCTGCTGTAAGAATAACTTATTTCTCAGTCCTTAACGTTTGGCGAGATTTTGGCGACGAATTTGGCGGAATGTCGCCAACTTGGCGACATTTTTAATTGTTGCCAAATTAACAAAAATCTCGCCGAATTGATAAAAATGACACTAAATCAATGAAATGACGACTAATTGAAGAAAATTCAATATCTTGGAAAGAATATAATTATCTACTATAAGAATAACATTTTTGTTAACTGTAAAAGTAGTAAATTCATTGCATTTTATAAGGAAAGTCATGTGTTGCCCACATCAGTTTTTTTTTCATATTTTATTAATTTGAACAAAAAAAAATGTATAAAATGGAAATATATTTAAAATTACATTTAATTTTCAATTTTAAAATAATATCTATTCTTTTTCGGTGATTTGGCGCATTCTAAATTGATGTATAGTCGCATAAACTATGAAAAGTGAAAATTACTTGAGTAAAGGTTTATCTTATCATAAAAAGCAGTTTTTAAACAGAAATTATAATAAAGCGAAAGCTTTATTCCTATAGCATAGTTCTATTTTGGCACGCAATGACAAAACAGTTTTTAAAAAATCTGATGTGTGCAGCACATGACTTTCCTTATATAATGCAATGAATTTACTACTTTTACAGTAAAGACAAATAGACTATTTTTATAGTAGATATTTATATTCTTTCCAAGATATTGAATTTTCGTCAATTTAGTCGTTATTTTCATTGATGTAGCGTCATTTTTATCCATTTGGCGAGTATTTCGTTAATTTAGCAACATTTAAAAGGGTCGCCAAGTTGGCGACATTCCACCAAATTCGTCCCCAAAATCTCGCCAAGCGTTATGGATGGAGAAATAAGTTATTCTTACAGCAAATAAATGACTATTGGAGTTTAAATAAAAAAGTTTTCCTCAAAGTATCTTTTTTCATGTATGGAACTAGCTAGATCCACGAGAATGATATCACCAAATTTATTGCATGGTATTACATATAAAAAGTGAACATGTTTCTCAATTGGAAATATTTTTTATTTATTTTATATGATATTTTGATATTTTTTTATAAAAGTGCAATATCTCGAGAACGGTTCATGTTAGCGTTCTAACATTTATGTCAATCGTTTTTTCATGAAAAATTACATAAGAAATGTTTATTTGTGTAACTTTATTAGAGGTTTTGATTTTTTGACGATTTTTTCAAAATTTCACTCGAAAATTTCGAGGGGTTCTGAACGTTCGATTGCGTATAAAAGCAATAGGCTTCCAGTGTTTACGGATTGTAATTTTTGTACCAAATTTTGCTCAAATCGGTCCATTTGTTCGTAAGTTATCGTCTCCACAGACTCACTGACACACACACGCATATACATAGACATCATTTCAAAAATGTCCGATTCGTGATCATGGATGCTTGAAACTTGCTCTCCCGTCGAAAACTCGAATTCGAATTTTCGACCTCGTCACAATACTTTCCTTATACATTATGAGTAGTATATCTATGTACGTATGAGCGCACATGTACTATATACACTAAAAACTATATTTTATAGCTTATTTATATCTTTTTTATATATAAAAAAAAGGTATCGATCCATAATAATATTAAAAACATGTTTTTATATTAAAATAAGGCCTTTTTTACATTTAGACTAAATTTTAACTTTTTTTTTAGATAAATGCGTGAAAATGATCAAAAGAGCCCCATTATGGGACATATTTATGAGGTTAGTCCCCCATATATAGATTAAATAAATCCTCCAAGAGATTCTATAAATTTGAAGATATTAAAAAAATATAATGCGTCAAAAAAATCCTTATATTTTTTAATACTATAGCTTATATTAAAATAAGGTTGAGATAAATGCATGAAAAAAGTGATCAAAAGATAGGCCGCTCCATTTTGGGGCTCCCTCATATATAGGTAAATTACGGTGAAAGGATTAAATAAATCCTCTAAGCTTTAAAATAAATGGGGGGACCGTTAGTCCCCTCATAAAAGTTTGATTTTTTAAAACATGGTCCTGAAAAAAAATAAAAAAGTCAGAAAAAATAAAGTGATTTAACACGATAGGTTAGAAAATCATAGAATAACTCTCATATTTGCCACCACCAGAATATATACTTTGAAACGCGTCCGTAAATTACGGACGCATTTTTTAGAGTTCATAAAATCTTGAAGTTAAAAAAGCATATTTCCATACTTAGATATAAAATATAATTACTTTTTTTCAATAAAAGTAAGTTGTATACAATCTTTACTAAATTTTTTCTCTCCACCAAAATTATAATATGACTTAATATTCTTACTAATTTTTTTAAGATCTTTATCATTATAATTACTTAAAAATGCTGTTCCAGTATCACCGTTTGATTCTATAAACCTTGCTATTACACTAATTCCTTTCTTTTCTAGAGATTTTTTAATCTTATAAAGATCCATTTATTTAGAATTATTTTTTAACTCTAATATGTTATCATATAAAAATCTTCCTTTATTGATTTTATTTATCGATCTATTCGAAAGGTCTTCTACAATTACGATTGTTGTAATCATATTTTTTAATTTTTTTCAATGATATCAGAGGATATAAATCATCATATGTACTATTGAACTTCCATTTATTAGTAAACATTTTTTAAGACTGGAAATCCTACATTATTTCTTCTCATGGGTTCACTACAATTTAATGTTTCTAAATTAGTTAAATTTTCTATTCCTTCAAGGGATTTTAATTTATTTCCGTCACAATATAATTCTTTTAAATTAGTTAAATTTTTTATACCTTCAAGAGATTTTAATTTATTTCCCTCACAATATAATTTTTTTAAATTAGTTAAATTTTTTATTCCTTCAAGAGATGTAATATCATTTATGCTACAATTTAATGTTTCTAAATTAGTTAAATTTTCTATTCCTTCAAGGATGTTAATTTATTTAAATCACAATATATTTTTTTTAAATTAGTTAAATTTTTTATACCTTCAAGAGATGTAATATCATTTTCGCTACAATCTAATGTTTCTATATTTATTAAATTTTCTATTCCTTCAAGAGATTTTAATTTATTTCCCACACAATATAATTCTTTTAAATTAGTTAAATTTTCTATTCCTTCAAGAGAACAATTATATATAAAAATAGATTTCACTTCAGTAGGATTCTCTATATTTAAGAAATACATAGTTTTTTTTTCCATACCATTATTATATACAACATCCATTTATATAGAAACATTTTTATTAAATATTTATTTATCCTCTTTGTTAGTTAATTGTCTCAAAAGATAAACACTCTCTCTCAAGACTGATTTAACTTCATATATCTCTTCAAAAATTTTCTCTTGGTAAGGTTCTATTTCATTATGACCAAACTTTTTATTTAATTCACTCATCTGTATTGCTTGTACTTTTTTCCAATAAACATTAAAAAAGTGATCAGGTAATAGCTCAAATTTATATTTAATCAAATAACAAAAATCTAATTTATGCATAAATTCTTCTATAAAATTTTCACTAAATGTTTGATATCTAGTTATATACAACCAATTTAAATCATCTTTTAATACTCTCATTGTATCTTCTGTAAGATTTTGAAATATTGATACTTTATATAAATCTAAATTATCAGAAAATTTTATGATAAATTCGTTACTTAAAGTTTGATATTGAGATATGTTTACCCAATCTACTTTATCTTTACATTTTTCTATAAAATCTTCTGATAATTTTTGATATCTAGAAATTTTAGGCCAATCATCAGGTTGAGCAAATTCTTCAATAAAAGATTCAGACAGTGTTGAATATTGTAAAACTAAATCCCAATTTACATGACTAATAAGATTTCTAATTACATCTTCAGATAAATTTTTTCTGGAAAATTCATTCCAATCAATATCCATTTATTAGAAAGAAATTTTTTCAATATGCATATAAGGTTTTAAAGCGTTACCATCAGATTTTATCCATAATGTAATGATATCATCACCTTTACCGTAAGCAAAACATGTTACTGTATTTGTATTAGCATTTAAAATTTCCTTACCATTGATTTCTAGAGTTATCAGTGAACTTTTATCATATATATATATATTTTCTACATATATAGCTATATATATAGATATTTTCATATACATATCTGTAGTTAATAGCATCTCAGGGGTCAGTAATTTAGAACTCATCATATTGAAATTTACTTTTGTAAATTTTTCATCTATAAAAATAAGATCATCTACAGTAATCCAGATATCTCTATTATCTAAATATATTTTATTGACAACATCGTTATCATTTTCAGGTTCAGAAACATTTGTAATTATTTTATTTTTTACATCAAATTTATCATTCTGTAATATTAACGAATTTTTTTCAAAATATCTTTTATTCACAACGTTTTTTTCATCTTTAGGATCTGCAACATTTCCTATTCTTTTTCCTTTTGCATCAAAAGCTTTTCCTTCTGAAGAATGTAAAGTTGTATCATTTAATTCTTTTATTCTCTTGCCTGTTTCTTCAGTAAAGGTTAAAAAACCCTCATCATATTTAGTTTTTATAAGATCTCTCAATTAATGATGATTATTCTCTATTTTATGCAAAACAAAACTTTTAGTGGTTAAATCTAAATCATCTATAGGATTTTCACAATTTTTTTTAAAATTCTATTTTCCATATCATAATTTCCATCATTCATTAATTAAAAACCTATACCTGGAGGTCCAATAGGTCCTTCTTTCATTTGATCATCATAAGGTGGATAATAAGCACTCATTTATTTAATTTTAAGATTTTAAACTCTTAACCATTGCTATAATTTTATTTTTCAAATTTATAAAACATCTCTTTCTTTCTTTAAAAATAAAATAAAACTTATATTCCTTTTGACTATTCGTTATCCAATTAAATTCAATATCTAAATTATTTAAATCGGTATAGTTTTCATGATTTGATGAGTCAAAAGGAAAAATAGGATACAGTTTACCAAAATTCTCCTTATGTATCAAAGGTCCTGTTTCTGTATTATTATCGTTAAATCCTTCATGTAAAAGAGCTTCATACACTCGAATATAATCTTTATTGGCAAAATTTGTTTTATAACGCATAAGAGGAACTTGTTTATTATTAATCATCAACCAGCATTCTGCCATATCTATATGATCAAATATCATATTATTTTTTTCATAATTATTATCTCTTTCAACATATTGAGGAATAACATAGACACTTAAAACTTCATCTGACGCTGTTGTTGCTGTCACATATCCACTATTGCTTCTATAAGGGCCTACCATCTTAAATCTATGTCGATCCCAATTTACCTCTATATCTTTATCAGATAGATATGATTCCAGAAACAAACTTTCTGCAGAATTTTTTAATTCTATATAAGGTAAATGAAAGGTTAAACCTTCAACTACTACCTTATAATTTTCGTTTCTTATATTAGTATATATCATATTTTTATTTTCATTTCTTTGAATTTCTATTTTCACTTCAAAACCTGAAATTATCTTTTCATATTCTCTAAAGAAATCGATTATATCTTTTAAAGGTGTCCATATTTTAATGACACTGCTATCTTTCGTTAGTTCCCATCTCTTTACGAATCCTTCATTATAATCTTTATTCATTTTCAAATTATTAAAAAATTCAGTTATTTTAGTAGTATCTTCTAAAGTACCATCATATTTGAACTCATTACGGTCAGATGAATCAGATGTATCTAGATAAAAAAATTCATTTTGAGCTTGTGATGTTACATAATCAGGAGTATAATGAATTAATCTTAAAACATGATTCATGATTGAAAAATTTGACTGTGTATTTGATTCAATTTCAGTATCTCCTATATGTACTTTTAAAGTTTTGATAAAACCTCCACCATTTACCAGACTCACATTTTCGTTTCCAATGGATGATTTATCATTTTTTGTAATTTTTAATTTTAGTTCAAGATATCCTCTAGAATATAAAATTTTTGCTTTAGTATCATTAATATGAAAAACATAGGTAGCATTCTCATCTGAACTATGTTCTTTTGGATGAATTTCTCTTAATTCATAACTTTTAATGTGATCATTATAATAATAACGAGTATCACTTAAATCATAAATCATTTATTTAGGAAGAATTTTTAAACCACCTCCTTTCTTTTTCATAGAAAATATTACATTTAATATATTCTTAGGTTTCAATAAAACCTTTAAAAATCCTTTTATTTTTTTACTTTTTCTCATTTATTTAAGAAGAAATAAAATTAAATTCTACAGCTCCTTTATTTAAATCTATTAATTCACCTTTTTGATTAGTAATCCTCATTTTATTCTTTCAACAGGATCTACTTTAACAGGAAAAAATATCCAATTATTAAATTCTTTTGAAATTATACTACCTGGAGGATTTTTATTAGTGAAAGAATATATAACTTCTGAATTATATTGATTTATTAAAGATCCTTTTACAACATCACAGTGAATATAAATATTATCATTTCCATTAGATATATCAGCAATATGTTCACCTTCAACCTCTGTTTCTTCATCATAACTTCCATATGTAGGATTTAAAAAGCCTATAATTTTATGAAAGTTACTTTTTGTAAAATCTATTATCCAACCATTTTTCAGTTTAATAGATATTCTTTGTCTTGCTTCAATAATATCAAATTTGACAGGTGGATCCTCACCGAATATTTTCATCATATACTCATTTAATCCTCTTATAGTATAATTACCATTTGAGATAGTAATTGTTATATCTGTGTCTAATGTATACAATCTAAATTTGTTATTTCCATAATTCTTACTTATATTAAACCAGGAAACTTCCATAGAGAATGAGTGTAAAGCTAATTTTTTTATTTTAAGAGGTGTAATAAAATTTACAGTAAATTCCTCTGATTTCTCATGACCTTCAGATTTTAATTTTATCATTTATACATAACAAAATTTTCATTATAGTCACTAGGTTTTTGTGTAGGAAATGATTTGAGAACATTTTTAGGTGATATACCTTTATTCCTTTCTCTTATATATTTCATACAAAATATACCACATTTCACAGATGAAGGTTTCTGTAAAAAACTATCATTATAACCTATTTTTTTATTGGATGTAACAAGAAATGATTTAATATTTTTAGGAATATAGTCCTTCTTCATATTGTCATATTCACCAAACGGATCAAAATATTCCACATATTTATATTTAGGATCATTATAATAACAAACCCAATGAGTTCCGGGACCTGTTGATACATCTAAATTAATGATTCCATTTTCAAATTTTCCTATAGTTTTAGGTAATAAATCGGAGGTAAACACACCTCTAAATCCTTTTTCATTTTTCATATTTTCTATAATCATTTTGTCGCTAATTCCCACTGTTGATATATTCTCTTTCCAAGTTTTTTTTTTCCCAGATCCCTTTTTTTGCATAGCTGAACTAGCTAATCCATGTAAAGCACCTGTTGTTAATGCTGGAACTGCAATTTTAGCAGCGGTTATTAATGAGGGTATAAGTGCCGCTAGAAATGGTAAAAATCCTCCATTTTTATCTAATTGAGTTTTACTAATTGTAATTCTTTTTTTATCATTAATATGATTAATTTGAGTTTTAGTTAAATACATTTCATGATTAGGAGTTTTAGATTTATCTATTTGTAATGTTACTTCTACTTTATTTTTAAAAGCTGATTTAAGTTTATTTTTCTGACCATCACTCAAATAAACTTTATATTTTATCATTTATTAACAGAGAAATTGTTTATGATATTGTTGTACATCATTATAAGTCATTTCTTTATTTTTTAATAACATATCTAACAATAAAGTTACTTGATTATACAATTTCTTTGATTTACTTCCGTTACATATTTTTTCTGTTAAATTTGATAATACATTCAATCCTTTACCTACCTTCATTTCTTTGCTACTTCGAATCATATTTAATCTATGCATATAATTTTGCAACATATTTTCTTTATTTTTAATTTCTTTTATATCATTCTTTTTCTGGTTTAATTCCTCCTCTGAAAAATTTTTAGCTCTAGAAATTATACTTTTTAAGTTGCCTCTTTTCTTAGATAATCCTTCTTTTAACTGATTAGCTCTTCCATACATCTCCTCTAATTTTTCTTGATCGTTTAAAAATACTGACGGTCTGTATAATTTTTCCTCTTTTAAATATTTTAAATTTAAATTTTGATCAATATCATAAGTATAAGATACTAATTCTTTCACAGCTTCAATAGGCTCTTCTATAGATGGAAATGTAATATTTTCTACAACATTTTGAATACTTTTCACAATATCTTTATTTGATTTTTCATATTTTTCAATTTCTTGAGTGATTGGTTTATGAAATTCCTCTAAGGTTTTTTGAATACCTATTTTTTCTTTTAGTTGATCTTCATTATTCTTTCTTATTTCTTTTTCTATTTTTACTATTTTAATTGAATCTTTTATTTGCTTTAAAAACTTGTGTTTCCGTTCTTTTTCTAAGTTCATTTATATAATATTAATTTTTTTACTGCAGCAAATTTTATTTTTACTGCTAGTAAATTATGATAAAAATTAAAGATTACACAGAACCAGAAGAATTACCTGATCCTAAACAACATCCTTTGTTACCTAAACATCCATTTAGATTGCTTATAACAGGACCTTCAGGTTCAGGTAAAACAAATTTACTGTTAAATTTGATATATGATTTTTTAAATTTTGATGCACTATATATATGTGCAAAAGATTTATACGAACCTAAATATTCTAAATTGCAAGAAAAATATACAATGTTTGATGATATAGAAAGAGAAGATATTTTGAAATGTAAGAATATAAAGAATAAGAAAACATTATTAGAATTATATGATAAATACAAAAAAACAGAAGTATTCTTTTCTTCAGATGATTTTATTACTGTAGATGATTTAAATCCTACATTAAAGAATTTAGTTATTTTCGATGATTGTGTGACTGAGAAAGATCAAAAAACCATTCAGGAATTATTTATCAGAGGTAGAAAGAAAAACGCATCTATAATTTATTTATCTCAGTCATATTTTTTAACACCTATCAATATAAGAAAGAACTGTAATTACTTTATATTTTTCAATCTACAACCAAAAGAAATTCAACAGATTATAAGAGAGATAGATGGTAAATTAAGTACTGAAGAATTCAAACAAATATATAATAAAAGTGTTCAAGAAAAATATGATTTTTTTATGTTAGATTTAGTTAATCCAGAAATAAGATACAGGAAAAAATTTAATCCTTTATAAATGGATGTATATTTAGAAAAAAGATTATATGTTTACAGAAAGAGTAGAAATATGTATCAAAAGATAAGTATTTCATTATCATTAAGTAAGGTTATTCTAAGTGGAACGGGTTTATCAGCAATAGCCTTTCTACCTCTAGCATTTTTAAGTTTATCAGTTGGTATAGTAGAAGCCATAGATCTCGCATTAAAAATAGCAGAAAGGAAAGAAGAATATAGACATTGTTATAATTTTTATAAAGAACTCATTAATTCGTTTAAAGCTAAGGATATGACAGAAGAAGAAATTTATATACGTGAGAAGGATTTCATAAAAAGTTTAAAATTTAATCCAGTTGAAAAATACGTAAAACAAATGCAATTGAATGGATATAAATTTCTAAATAAATAAATGGTTTGTAAAAAGAAAGGTGGTGATATTGTTGGATGGATACAAGATAAAGTAAATCCTCCAGAATTACATTTACCAGGATATCAATATTGTGGTCCATTTACAAAATTAGAAAAAAGATTAAAAAGAGGTGATCCTGGAATAAATAGAGTTGATAAAGCATGTAAAAAACATGATATTGAATATAATAAAACAAAAGATACAAAACAGAGACATGTTGCTGATCAAAAATTAATAGATAATTTAAATGCTATACAAGATCCAACATTTCAAGAAAGATTAGCTAGAGGAATTATTAAACCTATTATTAAAGTTAAAAAAACTTTTGGATTAGGTATTTCTATATATTGTGTCAAGTGTAAAGATAAAACCCCAACTAAAAATTATTATAAAACTACTTCTAAAAATAATAAACCGGTTGGTAAAGGTATCTGTGCTATTTGTGGAAGTAAAAAGAATACTTTTTTAGGGAGTTAAAAGAGACATATTATAATCCAGAAACAGGTTATTGTGGAATTAATGAATTGAAAAGAAAAACAGGGTTATCTAATGTTGAAGAATTTTTACATGAACAAGATGTATATACTAGATATAAACCTGTCATTCGTAAATTTAAAAGAAGAAGGGTTTATGTTCCAAACAGTAATAATCAATTTGACGCTGATTTGTTATTTATAAAAAATTATAGTAAATATAATGATGGAACTAATTATTTGTTAACGGTTATAGATGCTTTTAATAAATATGCTTGGGCTTTTCCTATAAAAAGAAAAACATCTGAAGAAGTTGTACAAGGTTTTAAACAAGTTTTTAAAGAAAGAATACCAAAATTCATTTTGACAGATAAAGGTACTGAATTTACAGGAAAACAGACACAAAAATTATTTAAAGATAATAATATACATTGGTTTACAACTAAAAATAAAGAAATAAAATCTGCAATAGCTGAGAGATTTAATAGAAGTATAAGAGAAAAAATTATAAAATATATGCATGCTAACAATACTAAAAGATATATTGATGTATTACCTAAATTACTTAAAAATTATAACAATTCATATCATAGATCTATAAAAATGACACCTGTTGAGGCTAGAGAAAATGAATCTCAAGTTTATAAAAATTTATATACTAAAAAGATCATGAAAAAACCTAAATTTAAGATAGGAGATAGTGTTAGAATATCTACAATTAAGAAAACATTCAGGAAAGTAGATGATTCTACATTCACTGAAGAGATTTTTATAATTTCTGAAGTATTGAAAACAGATCCAATTACTTATCGATTAAAAGATTTAAACAGTAAAGAAATTGAAGGAACTTTTTATGAAAATGAAATGGTAAAATATAATAAAAAAGATGATGTATATAAAATTGAAAAAATCATAAAAAAGAAAGGAAATAAGTATTATGTAAAATGGCTAGGATATCCTGATGAATTTAATAGTTGGATATCTGAATTAGTATAAATGGAGATGAAATTAATCTATGATTCAGAAGAAGAAGAACATTTTTATGTTATCGATTACGAAAGTTTAAAACAAAGATATAATAGTAGAGTTTGTTATTTTAACCGATTAAGAAGGAGATATAATATTTCTCAAGAAATTGAGGATATGTTTTAAAATTTTTAGATTTTATGTATTATGAGAAATCGATTAACTATTACTATTTTATGAAAAAGATTTGTGATATTTTTTATATTGAAAATAATATAAAAGTTCAAAAAGTTAAAAAGAAATATGAAAAAATATGGAATGATTTTTTACAATCCCTTTATAAAAATGTTTCCTAATAAATGGAGCTTACAAAAAAGTGCATACACTGTTTGACTATGAAATCAGTAAATGAGTTTTACATATATCATAGAAATGAAAAAATTTATTTCCAAAGTCATTGCAAATGTTGTGATTCCATAATCAAATATAAAAAATTTAAATGTGAATGTGGTATGCAATATACCTATACACACAAAAAGCGGCATTTAAAAAGTATTTATCACAGTAAGCATCTTGGAAAAAGTATTTAAAAAACTGTTTCCTAATAAATGGAGCTCAACTTAAAGTCAAAGACTATTAATGAACTTAGAAAAGTAGTAAAACAATTGAATATTAAACAATCTAAAGGTTGTAAGAAGGTTGATTTAATTAAATTATTAACTAAATATATCAGAAAAACAGGTGAATATAAACCTGTTTTAGTAGATTTATTAAATTTAGATTTGTCAGCATACTTGGAAAAAAAGAAAAAAATATTTATTGATAAACCTAAAAAACGTAAAAAAATTAAAAAGATTTTTGATTCTTTTAATTTAAGATTTGATAAAAATGATTTTAAATCTGTCTTTCCTGAAGAAAATGTATTTACAGAAGAAGAAAATCTTGAAAAGTTATTTACAGAAGATAGAAAATGTCGTATATGTGGTAAATATTATGAAGATGAAGAAGAACATATAAAGAAAGAGTTAATGATTAAAAGATCAAAACAAAAAAGAAAATGTATTACTTGCGGTATATATTATAAACATTTAGATAATCACATATCAAGTCGAAAACATAAAAAAGCAATAGATGAAGGTAATGTAGAAATTAAGGAATATGAAACTGCTTATAAATCTAGATTAAGATCATATAGAATTAATAATTTTAATAATATTAAAATCCCTCTAGAATTTTTAGAAGAAAAAAGAAAGGTTGTAATAGAAAAAATAAAGCATATTATGAAAGAATTTAATGGAATAAAGGTAAATTTTAAATTGTTTTGTTTGTATAAATTAAATGAAGAAATTCAAGAATTTTCATTCAAAACTGAGAATCAAATTATATTAAAATCTAATGATTTACATACTTTTTATGATTATGTTATTGACAACTTAATAAATGAATCTGATGATTTTATATCAAAAGGATCTGGTTGGAGTCTTGAAGAAATTAAATTTTTAGAATTGAGAATAAATAAGTATCAACCCTTGAGAGGATCAAGTTATATTGATTTACCTGAAAAAATTAAATCTAAACAAGCTATAATAAATGTAAAAAATAAAGATAATAAATATTTTATGTGGTCAATATTATCAGCAATTCATCCTGTAAAAAAAGATCCTCAAAGAGTGTCAAAATATGAGCAATATAAAGATGAATTACATTTTAAAGGTATTGATTTTCCTGTTTCATTAGACAATATTAAGAAATTTGAAAAACTAAATAATATATCTGTAAATGTTTATAGTTATGATGGTTCAATTTATCCACTTAGAATAACTAACAATAAATTAGAAAAACATGTAAACTTGTTTTATATGAAAGATCATTATTGTTGGATTAAAAATATGAATAGTTTGATCAGATCACAAATTACTAATCATCGTATATTTTTATGTGATAGATGTTTAAATTATTTTTATTCTGAGGAAAGATTAAAGATACATGTGGAATACTGTAAAGATGCTGTCACAATTAATATGCCTAAAAAAGATAAAGTTATTCAATTTAAAAATCATGAAAGAAAAATGAGAGTACCATATACTATATATGCTGATTTTGAATCTCTCTTACCTAAAATTGATACATGTGAGCAAGATCAAACTAAATCATATACTGTAAAATATCAAAAACATGTAGCAGATGCATTTTGTTATTATATCAAATATGAAAAGGAATACTATAAACCTCCTGTTGTTTATAGAGGACCTGATACAATAAAAAAGTTTGTATCTATGTTAAAAGAGGATACTCTTAAAATTGAAAAAATTATAGAAGACAAAACTAAAAAATATGAAAGTATCAAATCAATGATAGAGTTCGATGAAAATCATTATAAAAGAACTAATATTTGTCATATATGTGAAAATCAAATCTTAAATGATGATAAAGTAATTGATCATTGTCATATAACTGGAAAATATAGAGGTCCAGCTCATAATGTTTGTAATTTAAATTATCAAATTCCAAAATTTATTCCAGTAAAAATTCATAATTTAACAGGTTATGATTCTCATTTGTTTATAAAAGAACTTGGATTTGATCAATCAAAAATAGATGTTATACCTAATACTGAAGAAAAATATATATCTTTCAGCAAAAAAATAGGAGGTATGAAATTGAGATTTATTGATTCATTTAAATTTATGTCTTGCAGTTTAGATAATTTATCAAAAAACTTGAGACCAGAAAATATTGAGAAGTGTCCACCAAAAATACGAAAAATGAAATATATTAAATACTTAAAAACAAAATTTAGAGAGACATCATTACATTTTCCTGATGATAAATTAGATCTCATTACAAGAAAAGGTGTATATCCTTATGATTATATGGATTCTAGAGATAAATACAAAGAAACAGAATTACCTTCAAAAGATAAATTTTATAATAAATTGAATGAATGTAATATAACTGATGAAGAATATAAACATGCCCAACGTGTTTGGAAAGAATTTAATATAAAAAATTTAGGTGAATATACAGATTTATATGTTAAAACAGATGTATTAATTTTAACAGATGTATTTGAAAATTTTAGAGATGTTTGTTTAAAAACTTATAAATTAGATCCAGATTGGTATTTTACAGCTCCTGGTTTATCTTGGGATGCAATGTTAAAAATAACAAATGTTAAATTGGATTTATTAAATGATTATGATATGATTCTCATGATAGAAAAAGGTTTAAGAGGAGGTGTTTCACAATGTTGTAATAGATATGGAAAAGCTAATAATAAATATATGAAAAATTATGATAATAGTAAAGAATCCAATTATTTAATGTATTTAGATGCTAATAATTTATATGGATGGGCTATGAGTCAATATTTACCATATGGAGAATTTAAATGGTGTAATGAAATAAATTTCGCTAAACGTGAATTATATAACAATAAAATAAAAGATGATATTGGATATATATTTGAAATTAGTTTAAGATATCCAAAAGAGTTACATGATTATCATTCAGATTTACCATTATGTCCTGAAAATAGAATACCTGAAAATTCGAAACAAGGTAAGTTATTAACAACTTTACATGATAAAGAGAAATATGTAGTTCATTATAGAAGTTTAAAACAATATTTGAAAATGGGTTTAAAGGCTGTAAGAGTACATAGAGTATTACAATTTAAACAATCGAATTGGTTAAAAAAATATATAGATTTAAACACTGAAATGAGAAAGATAGCTGCTAATGATTTTGAGAAAGATTTTTATAAATTAATGAATAATTCTATATTTGGAAAAACAATGGAATCTATTAGAAAACGAATTGATGTAAGATTATGTTGTAATTATGATCAAGTTAAAAAATTAATTGCTAAACCTAATTTCAAATGTAGAACTATTTTTGATGAAAATTTGGTAGCTGTTCATATGAAAAAAACAAAACTATATTTTAATAAACCGATTTATGTTGGTATGAGTATATTAGATTTATCTAAACATTTAATGTATGATTTTCATTATAATGTTATGAAACCGAGATATAAAGATAATATTAAGTTATTATATATGGATACAGATAGTTTTATATATGATATTAAAACAGATGACTTTTATGAAGATATGAAGTCTATGATTGATTATTTCGATACATCTGATTATCAAGTAAATAATCTGTATAATATGCCTAGATGTAATAAAAAAGTAATAGGTAAAATGAAAGATGAAAATAACGGTGTGATTATGGAAGAATTTGTAGGTTTAAGAAGTAAAATGTATTCAATAAGATTAGAAAAACAGAGTGTTGAAGATAAAAATTTTGAGATTAAGAGGTCTAAAGGTACTAAGACTAGTACCGTTAAAAACAGAATATCATTTGAAGATTATAAAGATTGTTTATTAAATAAAAAAGATCAATATAGAACACAGAATTTAATTAGAAGTAAGAAACATGAATTGTATTCAATTCAAGTGAACAAGATAGCTTTATCAGCAAAAGATGATAAAAGATTTATATTAGAAGATGGTATGAATACTAGAGCTTTATGACATTATAAAAATGTTTACTAATAAATGGATGAGTGCTTAGGTGATATTCGAGCTTTAAATTTTACAAATTTTGAAGAAATTTACTATATGACTTACCTTTGTAATGTATTGTATGATATAAAATATGATAAAAAACTATTATCAGAAAGTTTTCATAGGTTGACTGAATTAATTGAAAAAGAAGAAAACGAAGATATTAAATTGAAGGGATTAGGAGTTTTATATGTTATTTCAAAGAATTTATTCTATTGGACATGAATTTTATAAAAAATGTTTATTAATATATAGATGTTAAATGATTTATATCCTACGAGAGCTAAAATGTTAAATGATTTATATCCTAGGATAACTAAATATTGTACCTTAGTTGAATCAATAAAATATAAAGGTATATATATATATTTAAGTATGCTTAATCAATATATGATTTTTTTTAATATATTAGAGTAATAACAATTTTATCTCTATAATTCAGGGGATGACTATCCCCATATATTTATAAAAAAATGTTTACTAATAAATGGAAGAGTTCAATAGACTGAGAGGTTATCCCAAGACGTTTAAATTAAATGATTTATATCCTGGGGAATATAATCTGATATCATTGATAAAAATTAAAACCAAATATGGAAATACAGTAATTGCAAAGTTATATGTCGAAGATGTCGAAAAGAATTATTACCTATCGAATAAACACGGTATACTTTCTGATAAATCTATAAAGGAAATCAATATAGGTAGATATATATTTAAGTATTCAGGTATGATTAATGATAAATACGAATACGAATTAGAGGAAGCATAATAATTATTACTCAATTTATCATAGATAAAATCTTCATATCATTATTATAGCTTGATTGATTGTTTTTTCTAATTTCGATTTTCTACAGTTATCAATAGTTTCTTCAATTGATCATTACTTTTAATCTCTTTTTTTTTTAATCTCTTCGTATGATAATTTATTTTTTACATTTATTAAATCTCTTTGAGCTAATGACTGTATTTATTCTATTGATTTACAAAAAGATTCACATTTTTTCATCATCCATTGGAGGAGAAAAAGAATCAACAGTGAACCCTTTATATATCTTATCAGTCAGAAAAATACCCACATCCCGGGAAGTGGTAATTGTTCCATTAAGCGGGTCAAAATATTATTTTTCCGAACGCGTTGGAATAAAATCCCCACATGGTGGGAAATTTTTTTAGATAAACCTCATTAAGACTGATAGCACACAGTCGCTCATATAAACGGATGAGGAAGTTTAATCACTTTTTTATTCTTTATCTAAGACGGATTATTTTGTTTAGCGCGAAGGAGAGATAGGACAAAGTGCGAGCACATATCTGTCAACGCGCGGCGCAAGATATTATATTTGCCTTTCACGTATTTAATTTCATCCTATGTATAAGGTAGCTCTAAAATGGGGCTCCCTTGATCTCATGCATTTATTTGGTCTAAATGTGTATAGACCGTAATTTATAAGGATTTTTTGACGCCATTTAAAATGGCATTATATTTTTTAATATCTTCAAATTTATTGTATCTTTTTAGAAGTTCTTTCACGCATTTTATTTAATTTCACCGTAATTTACCTATATATGAGGGATCCCCAAAATGGAGCGGCCTATCTTTTGATCTCTTTTTTCATGCATTTATCTAAACCTTATTTTAATATAAGCTATAGTATTAAAAAATATAAGGATTTTTTTGACGCATTATATTTTTTTAATATCTTCAAATTTATAGAATCTCTTGGAGGATTTATTTAATCTATATATGGGGGACTAACCTCATAAATATGTCCCATAATGGGGCTCTTTTGATCATTTTCACGCATTTATCTAAAAAAAAAAGTTAAAATTTAGTCTAAATGTAAAAAAGGCCTTATTTTAATATAAAATCATGTTTTTAATATTATTATGGATCGATACCTTTTTTTTATATATAAAAAAGATATAAATAAGCTATAAAATATAGTTTTTAGTGTATATAGTACATGTGCGCTCATACGTACATATATATACTACTATTATGTATATAAGGAAAGTAAAAATGCACATTAAACATTACGCAAAGCATTTAGTGGAATAAGGTGTGCATTGTCTTGAAAATAACTGCTGTTGAAGATATAATATTTTGCTCAGAATTTGATTTGTGTTAAGGCTCCTATATATACAGGCTGGCGCAATATAGGCTATGTTGTCTCCCAGTTGAAGCGATGGCAGTATACATGGCAAATACAACGTTATATACTCGTCTTTTTCTTGGTATCTCTAGAAAATCAAAACATTCTAAACTATTTTGTTCTTCATCTATATCACCCGACCTATCTGTAGGTGTAAGGAATTTGCTTGGATGGCCGGAAAATGGCACCTAAATTAAGACTGGAATCCGCAGTGGAGGATGCATCCCAGTGGCGTAGCGCCATTGAGGCTAAAAGGTTGAACCTCCCTTGTTTAAAATCTAATTTAAATAATTATTTAAACATACTTTTATTTATTATAATTTTTTAATAACTGTGCGAATATATATGTATTATTTAGAAAATTGTTGCCTTTTATTTGCTTAAAGTCGCACTTTCAAAGTATTTTTCTCATTAAAAGGCATATTTTAATGTTTTAAAAACTGAAATTATCCAGCCTTCGTGGTCTATAAGGAGAAGTATGGCATAAAGCTCACTCATTTGTTAAACTCCTCCCTAGCTTATTAACTATAACATGAGAAGCTATCTTATAGAAAAGCGTGGCTACTGCTTCCCCATTTTCATTCCCTTATTAACAGTTAGGGATGGGATGTGGGACGTGACGTTTCATCAATGATGGGTAGGTGAAGGTGAGTAGTGCAAGACTAATAGATCTTCAGTTTCGGGTCAAACGTGATTCTATTAATTAGTATTCGCAGTAAATATTCATTATTTGTACTGCTAAAGAATTTGAGTCCTTTTTCACAAATGACCTAGCATTTTCCTAATTTTAAACATTATCAAAACGAAGAGATACACTAAGAATGACTTCCATTAAACTTGCGGCAGCAAGGGTCCCTGGTTCGGGGCCCGGCGACTCCCAATCGGCCCAATGGTTTCAATCGCCACAGTGGTTACGCTGGACATACGAGCGCGAAAAAACCTTCCTCTCCAACGATCTCACCTCTGAACACGAGATGGCAGCATCACATGGAGTCAGAAGCCTTGACACTCCCTTCCTGGTTGACCACGACTGACCGTCACGCCCGAGGCGACACGCCTCCCGGCCCACTTCAGCCCCTCAACCGCATTTCAGGGGGACACGCGGGGGTTTTCTCGGCGGCCCCCCTCCTCGCCGAAATTAGACCGGAGCCTTCATCAGGTGAGGGAGTTTGCGGCAGCAAGGGTCCCTGGTTTGGGGCCCGGCGACTCCCAATCGCCACAATGGATTCAATCGCCACAATGGTTACCCTGGACATAAGAGCGCGAAAAAACCTCCCTCTCCAACGATCTCACCTCTCAACACGAGATGGCAGCATCACACGGAGTCAGAAGCCTTGACACTCCCTTCCTGTTTGACCACGACTGACCGTCACGCCCGAGGCGACACGTCTCCCGGCCCACTTCATCCCCTCAACCGCATTTCAGGGGGACACGCGGGGGTTTTCTCGGCGGCCCCCCTCCTCGCCGAAATTAGACCGGAGCCTTCACCAGATGAGGGAGTTTGCGGCAGCAAGGGTTCCTGGTTTGGGGCCCGGCGACTCCCAATCGCCACAATGGTTACCCTGGACATAAGAGCGCGAAAAAACCTTCCTCTCCAACGATTTCACCTCTCAACACGAGATGACAGCATCACACGGAGTCAGAAGCTTTGACACTCCCTTCCTGACCCCCGCGTGTCCCCCTGAAATGCGGTTGACGACTGACCGTCACGCCCGAGGCGACACGTTTCCCGGCCCACTTCAGCCCCTCAACCGCATTTCAGGGGGACACGCGGGGGTTTTCTCGGCGGCCCCCGCCGAAATTAGACCGGAGCCTTCATCAGGTGAGGGAGTTTGCGGCAGCAAGGTTCCCTGGTTCGGGGCCCGGCGACTCTCAAATGCCACAAACTTAAGTAGTTGGCAAAGTAGATTTTGTTCTTTATACCGGCAGCAAATATGGAGAAGCACCCGTTTGCGTATTTGGAAGTTATAGAAAGAATAAATATGATTTCCCTTAAAGTATTCCATGTTGCACGAGAATATCAGTTAGATAAAAAAAAAGTGGTTGATAGTTTTCTAGCTGATTCTTGTCGTATTGCAATTATAAGATTAATATTTTAAAGAACCGCATTGCCCTGCAGTGGATTCCAAGCCACTGCGGGATATATGGAAAGGAGCGCTCAGATTTATTGTCTAAGAATGGATCTCAAATGATGCAACCGGATCCTACCTTGCCTGTGCGGCATATAAAATGATATATATCCTTATCAATTAAAGCTAACCGTTTCAGTCTGTACAGGTAGAGAGCTTCTGGGAAAAAGCGGAACTCCCTGTTAAATAAGTCGGCAAGAATACCTAGTTCCTTGCATAGAGCAGTTGCCGTGACTTGCTTTAGACTTTCCACGGGTCATGATTACTTACAGAACTACCTGTATCGAATGGGACTGACAGATACAGCTGTCTGCCCTCTTTGCGACCGTGGAGTTCCCATGACTGGAGAACACCTCAACATATGCCCTGCATTTCTTGACTGTTTTCCTTTATGTGTTACTGACAGGGCTTTTAGTGACTATTTTTTATCGTTCTTCTTTGTATTGGGCTGCTCGTCGACTAATGACCGAGAGGTCGGAGACAGGCATAGGATAAAAAAAATATTTTAAAGTTTTCATAGTACCGTATTTGTAAATAATTAGTATACAATATTGTTTAAGGACATTGTTAACTAAACTGATTTTCAACTAAGTTTATGTTCCAGATTTCTGATAAATTTTCAATGCACTTTTTCATACATGGGCGCCTGTAGAACGTTTTCCACGGGGGAGCGACCATGACTTTATATTTAATAAATTGGTTGTAAAAGTTCAACTAATTTACAATTAAGGAAACATTCACCCGTACGTGCCCGTACTCCGCGTGACCACTGGGTCAGTTTCGACAGAGCCGGAAATCGAACTCAGGTCATTGCGAGTGCAAACCCTGCGTGCTAACCACTGGATTGTTCCACACTTAGACTGCTTTCTTGAATGTTTAATACAAAGTTTTAAGAGCAGAAGCACTTAATTTATAACAAAATTGCGTATCAGATAACAGCCTTGTAACATGTGCACGCTATTGAAATAGCACAGGCTGACGATAGTAGCTGGAGTCAAAATGGCGGTTGAGCCAGTTTATATGATTTTAATTTTATTATCTGTATAAGGTATCTATTAATAATATTTTAAAAGGATATATTTTTAAATTCAAACAGTGTACGGCTTTTATACGGTAACATCTTAGGAAAACATCCTTTTGTACATCCTGTGGTAAATTGCAAATAACTTGCAGCTTGATGATAAAACACCGAACGATTACAAGCTCTCGATTGGTTATTGTGATTCACTGTACATTTCGCAATGACCATTACAATATGTCGTGTCTTATACTTAAATGATCATTATTAAATAGGAAAGTTAACTTAAAAGTAATCAAATATAAAACTGAAGATAAAAACTTTTTTAACGAAAACTTTAATAGAAAAGGTTTAAAGACTTGGACCATATTTAATACTAAGTAAAAAAAATCTATTATTTTGTTTAAAAATAAAAGTACGTGGTTAGAAATATAATAAATAGTTGATAAAATGTATCAACCTGATAAAAAAGCAAAAAATATACTTGTTTGTCAGGATAATTGTGGAATAAGAACCACACTGCAAAAATAGGGAAGTTCTGATGCAAACAAAAGTAGGAAAATGTCGATACAAATAATTTTTTTCCAAACTATGGTAGAGAAATTTCTATACTGAAATTTCCATACTTTTACAGCAGTGGCTGTCTGTATCTTCCATCCTTACCAAGAAGGCTTTGTTTTCTAATTCACCAATGCTACTATGTATTGGTGAATTAGAAAACAAAGCTATATGCTATATGTATATTTAATGTAATGTATTAAATATATCAATCAGTTTCAAAAACAAGAAACAAACCTAGGCGCCAGAATAAATAAGGCAGAGCAACCACTTTAGCAAAAGTAGGTACATTTTCGTCGAAACTACGGAAGATTTCAATACAGACACTTCATTACATTTGCAGTAACCGCAATGTTTCATTTGCCCCGACGAAGGCTCTTATTACTTTCCTTACATACATAATGTATAAGGGAAGCATTGTGACGGGGTAGAAAATTCGAATTCGAGTTTTCGACGGGAGAGCACGTTTCAAGCATCCCTGATCACGAATAAAATATTTTTGAGGTGATATCTGTGTGTGTCAGTGAGTCTGTAGAGACGATATCTTACAAACGAATGGAGCGATTCGAATGAAATTTGGTACAAAAGTCACAATCCGTAAACACTGGAAACCTGTTGTTTTTATACATAATCGAATGTTCAGAACTCCCTTAAATTTTCGAGTGAAATATTGAAAAAATCGTCAAAAAATCAAAACCGCTAATAAAGATGCGCAAAGAGACATTTCTTATGTAATTTTTCTTTAGAAAATGATTGACAAACTTTAGAACGCTAGCTTGAACCGTTCTCGAGATATTGCACATTTTTCACATAAATTTATAAAAATATCCCATAAATTAAAAAAAATATTAACTGTTGAGAAACATATTCACTTTTCATATGTATTATCATGCGATAAATTTGGTGACATTATTATCGTGGACTAACTCGTTCCATTCATGAGAAAAAATACTTTGAGTAACACTTTTGTATTTGAACGCCAATAGTCATTTATCTGCTATAAGAATAACTTATTTCTCCGTCCATAACGTTTGGTGAGATTTTGGCGACAAATTTGGCGGAATGTCGCCAACTTGGCGGGTTTTGAAATGTTGTCAAATTAACGAAAATCTCGCCAAATGGATCAAAATGACGACTAATTGTCGAAAGTTCAATATCTTGGAAATAATATAGATATCTAATATAAGAAAAATCTTTTTTTTTTCTGTAAAAGTAGTGATTCCATTGCATTATATAAGAAAAGTCATGTGCTGCCCACATCAGATTTTTTGTACTGTAAAAATGTATTAAACGTTTCATGATATCAAATGATACATTTAATTCATTTATTATTGGATTTATTTATTTATTTTAGTCGGCGATATATAACGGAGCAAGTCCAATTACAATAATTACAGTACAGGGAACCATATGCATGAAAGTAAAATCCTCAACCATATATTTCTAAAAGAAAAAAAAATCAGACTTAGCAATCAAATCAATACTATTTAAACATAAATTAAATGGCGCATAAAATTTAAAAACAGAAAAATTTCTCAAAAAATTGTGATTAACATTAGCTGGAATATGGAATAACGTGTGATTACTTAATACACTTATCACAGTATTTAATGATACAAAATAATAGGAAACAATGGTACAAAAATTTCTATACAGAATGTTCTTACCTTTGCTGCAGTGGCTGCTCTTTTTCATTTAACCTGACGGAGAATGAAGTTTTACTTTCGCTATATGCATAGTATAATGTATAGGGAAAGTATAGTGGCAGGTTCGAAAATTCAAGTGTTCGACTAAAGAAAACGTTTCAAGCATCTCTGAACTCAAATAGACCAGTTTTGAGGTGATGTCTGGTTGTATATACGTGTATAAGTATGTTTGAGTATAAGTATGTTTATGTCCGTGAGTCTCTGAAGTCACCTCACCACCTAATCGAGCGTTTCGAACGAAATTTCGTACAACAATTACAATAAGTGAATACAATAAGTGAATAATATTACAATAAGTGAATCGTCAATAATGTTACTTAAATAATTATTTCTCATGTAATTTTTCATTAGAAAACGAGTAACACAAATTGTAGAACGCTAGTGTGAACCGTTATCGAGATATTGTACTTTTTTAAAATAAATGTATAAAAGAATCCCATAAAATTTATAAACAGTATTAACTACTGTGAAATATGCTAACTTTTCATATTTAAAAATTATAATATAAATTTGTTAACATATTTTCCGTGGATCAAGTTCATTCCATTCACATAAGTAGATACTTTGTGTAATATTTTTCTGTTTTGAAGTCTACCAAATCACGCTAAATCAATGAAAATGACGACTAATTGTCGAAAATTCAATATCTTGGAAAGAATATTAGTATCTACTATAAGAAAAACCTATTTTTTTTACTGTTAAAGTAGTAAATTCATTACATTATGTAAGGAAAGTCATGCGTTGCCCACATCAGATTTTTTAATTTAATTTTTGCGTATCATATCTTCCAATTACAAATCACAGTTGAGGGCAAGAGACAATTCCCTTACTCTGAGACTACATAAAAGCATATATTACAATTCATGAACTGTAATTTAATACCTTGTTACACATATCATGCGAGTGTCAGTTATCAAGAGGTTTACTTTAGCGGGAGTCTCATGTAAGCCTGATATATTTCTGGCGTTCCTAGAAGCTTTGTAAATGAATTTAACGCTTAACCTAGAATGTCCTTTAATTATGAGAGATAAGCGCGCAGTTATATTCTCTGTAACTAATAGAAATATATAAATCAGCTTTAAAGTTAAGTATAATGTTATGTATAATGGCATATAATACGTTTTATTATGCATTTTTTACTTTATTGTACTACCAGGCGTTGCTTAGGTTCAAAGAGAGCGTACGCTACTTAAATAATAACTTTATAGGTAACACCTCTTAATTTCCAAATGGCCTGTTTTGAATCAAAATCGTTCTTACTCTCCGGTTTTTTTCAAGAACAACAATGCCAGTTATACAGCGTGAGAGTAATACAACCTAAATAAGCTCCTTTGATATGCGTTAAATAAGTCGATGGACTCGAGCGGTGCACTTGGTCGAGAAAGGATGTGCTGCGCACTGACCTTCTCACCACATGTTTTTCGCACGTGCTTTTTTGTAAGTTTGCAATGTCGCAGCCACCACGTGGAATGATGAAACTCCACGAGTTTAAGAAGATGTTCGGCCAGGATAAGACGGTATTCGATTATAATCGATACAACGAACAATTCGCTGCTAAAGTTGTTCGTGCTCCTCCTCGTGTTGTACGAGAGGATGATGATCAGGATAATCAGTGGATTATGGAGCTGGAATATAAAGACCTCTTGCAGCTATACCAGAATTTCCCTGATGATATCTGTCCGGAGGACTGAATATAATGCGTGCTCAACTGGCACAACTGGAACTTAGCAGCAGAATCGGACATGGATACAACCTCCAGATGATGGTGAGCGAGCTCCCCGTGAGTTCTTCTCACGGGATTATTTCTTTCTCTAACCTTCCAACTCCGATTCAAGTTAGCCAGATCAATATTGTACCTGCAACACAATTGGCGCCATCTCCCGTTGCTCTTAGTAACTTTTCACCCTCTTCTGTTCAATTCAGCTTTAATGCTTATCCAAATTTTAATTTTAATGCAAAAAAGCATGTCCTCATCGATAGCGACGAGTTCCAGGTTGTGCAGAAAAGGCACACTGCATGCAATAAGTCAATTGATCCCCCTCCCAGCGTTAGCACGGTTAAGCAAGTGCTTGAACCTGAAATCCCAGCACCAGCTGCTCAAATTAATGTTAATTCTGTCTCTAAGGAAAAACCACCTTTCCAATTTTTTATTATTTCTGCTGCCAATTGGTACAATTACTTGGTCCAACTTAAATTGTTAGCTCCTTCCCTCTAGGGCAACCTGAGGGGAGCCTTAGTGAAAATTCAAGTAAGCTCTAGAGATGAGTACATCGAAATTCAATGAAAGTTGAATAACGATAAAGCTCACTACCGCACATTACTACTAAACGAGAAAAAACTTGTTAGAGTCGTAATCAGAGGCCTCCCTGTCCGGGACAAATTGCATTAATTCAGAAAGAACTGTCAGACCATAAAACTAAATTTTATTGTATAATCCAGCTTTATAAAGGTCCCCGTAGTAACAAAATTTGAATGCCTCTTTTCTATGTTCAGTGCCCCTCCCGAAAATATTATAATCTACCACATTAAAACCATGTTAGGAATGGAAATCAAAATTGAATGGTATCGTAGAAGGGCCCAGTTTAGCCAGTGTTTTTCTTGCCAGTCCTTTCACCATTCGGCCCGTTCATGTTATCTCCTCCAGAAATGCGTGAAATGCGCAGATCTCCACAAAACAACAGAATGACTTAAAAATAAATCAGCTCTCCCCCCTGTACTTGTGCTAACTGCGGTGGCCCTCATCCATCCAGCTACAGAGGTTGCCCGAAATTACCAAAACCTAAACCCAGACCCCCCACTAATTTTAATTCAAATAAGAACAATAAATTTACTTCTAAATATGTTTTAAAATATATATCCTATGCTAAACTTTTCCAAAACGACCTAGACGACTTTCCTGAGCTAATCCCCCCCCCCCTAATAATAAAACTTAAAATTCCAAACCAACCAAAAACTGCAGAAATTGAAAAAAAATGAATTAAACCCATCCATTATTGGTATGCTACTGTCAATCCAAAGCCACTATAGTCCAAAACATATCTACGAATGTTTTAGCAGGGTCATCCCCCAAATGAAAGCAGCAACATGCGACCTAGATAAAATTCAGATTTTATTCGGAAGTCTTAACGGACTTCCAGTGTAGTCTAAATCCTTATAATTGACCGACCCAGATGAACCCACAATCTCCGAGGCCTACGATTCAAGGCCAGTGTTCCACAGAGCACAGCTAGAACCCTCCCACTCTCATATTTCTTTTTCGAGAAACTTTTTCCTCTTTTTCGATATTCTGCGACTCGACAGATCTTGATTGTGATTCGTCACAATCAAGATCGAAGATCATGGTCCGTTTCTTGAAATTTATCTTCTGTAAATTTTCTTTTTCACTATTTCCCAGCTGACCCTTAGCTTGGAGTTTAATGCCTGAGCACTCCACAATTTTAGAGATCCTTGAATCCCTGAATAAATAAGTTGATGTGATACGCCTTAAATAAGTTCCTTTGATACGCCTTAAATAAGCTCCGATAGACGATCGGAGGCAGAATGATCCATTAAAAATACTTGTAGTCGGAAAATCCAATGTTCCTTAACCCCAGAAGTAAAATAAAAAAAACCTGCAATCTCAGCTTGTTTTTCCCCCAACGTAAGTAAAAATTCAGCACAATACTCCTAATAATATTATAATACCAAATGGAGCAAAAATTAGACTGACATATTTTAAATTCGCAAAGTTAAAATAGCGATAAATAAAATCGACTCCGTTAGATAAACATCTGTTTTTTCGAGTTAATATATACGTCATTTAATCAAAATATTTGTTCTTGAATATCGATGAAAGCCACAATGAATGGATTTGAATTGAAGAAATGGCGGAAAATGGCCAATTTGTGGCTTTAAAAGTTCAAAACTTCTGAACTAATTCGATTAAAAAAAATTGCCGAGGTACATCGTCCAGTTACCTGAACTTTATCTGTAGCAAATTTCGTTGTTATCCGAAGCTTCGAATTTCCCATACAGGCGGCACACACACACACACGCAGCTTTTATTTCATAAGATAGCACAGTATATGGTACTCAACATATTAACCTCTATCAGAAGTTAATGACATGCCTTTCAGAATCTGTTATCTGATTATATTGAAATAATGGTTGGTTTGTATAAACTAATTTTTTAAAAGAAAATTGAATTTAACTTGGAACCTTGATACAGAAAGTATTATTTTGACTTTTATTAACTTTTAAATACAAGCGTTGAAATAGCGAAATAAAGGTGTTTTCGAAAAATGAAAGTTTTTGGTTAATGTAAGTTGGTTAGTCCAAAGCAAAGTTAGTATTAAATACTCCTTTGTTTTTTCAAAAAACTTATTATTCTATTTAAAGCTTCCTCTTATCCGACGTAGACAAAATAAAATATTAAAAATTCTTTTTTTTCTTATTTTTACCACAATTATCTCTAAATAAAAACGTAATAATATTCACTGGTCTTTTCGGGATGTTATTCTCAATCAGTAATTACAGTTTTTGAAAAAACAAAAAATAAATCTGTAGTAAAAAACACGTGGTATGTGCATTGGATACTTTTCATGGTAAAAATCGACACGGTGAATATATTTATGAAAATGACGAAATTTTTATCCGCTCCATTAATGTGCTTAATTAATATTAATTTTATTTGATATAAAAGTCTTCGTGGAAACACTAATGATTATTTTTAAGTGTATTCCCTTCTTTTCCCCGAAAGCTTTATATCAAATTTTTTTCTTAAAATTACAGAAGCGAGTTATATCAACCTAAATATATTACTGTTGTGCATATGGATAATGCATGTATTAATTCATATTAATGGATTGATACTAATGAATACATCAGTGATTATTTTTGTAGTTAAGCGTATATGGGAAGCAGCATTTTAAATTATTTCACCGAGGCAGCGGGTGATGTGATTTACAAATCCCAAGATTATTAAACAAATGCAATTTTTTTATTGAAATATGCTGAATTTAAAAATAAATTATAAAGTATCTATTTATATAAAATTTCTGGTTTCTAATTTTATTTATGAGTCGGCAAATTGGCGAAAATTAATATAAAGCCAATTCTCCTAACCTAAAAAAATGCATTTCCTTATTTATTACAACATGATTGCATTATTGCATTCGTTTCGATATAAAAATTATGAATAAAATAAGCATTTATTTAGATGAGCTTTTTAATTTTTTTATTTAACTTCAATATTTAGAAGCCGTTTCTATTTTAATCAATGATCAGCAACAGGACATCGAGTACTACTACATACTTTCACATAATTGAATGCACTGATTGAAGGATAAAATGCTTACAAATATTATAAAGATATAAACGCACATAAAAACACGCACAATAACGCCTCTTTGAAATAATAGTTGTTTCGTATTTAGGATGACAAACTGGAGGGGAAAGAGAATTCGAGTATCAAAGATACCATCGAAATCGCAACGATGGTATGTATCTTCGATAGAAATTTTTTGTTCTTCCTTGATGGAATCAGCAGTATGAAAATGTGGTGACACTACAACTGTTTCAAGGACATTACAATCCCTTTCTATCAAGTAAGATTCAGTTTGTATTAAGCGTAAAGTTTAACAACATTACTTGTAAGTGAGCAGTTCTATTTAATATTTCCATGAGTGCACAGTGCTTGTAACTTGATAAAGTGAGATTATAATGCCCTTGAAGCAATTCAATCTTTTAAGTTCTGTAATTTTCACGTTTTCCTCTATCAAGGAAGTTCATAGAATTTATAATGTTACAAGCAGCAGTGCAATTTCCAGTGCATCTCTTCTTAATTAATTTTTATTAAAATTAGTTTTTATTAAAATGTTGCACATTGTAGCAATAACTCTCCTGAAAGCATTATAGTAACACTTCTCACCACTTAGCTAGCAACTAAAAAGTGTCGCATGGAAATAAATATTTGTAATTTTTGAGTTGTTGCTATGATCAAATTGGGTAAGCATTAATATCAATCAGCAAAAGTGTATTGATTTAGACGTATAATTGCATTCATTTAGCAGTATAATTGTATTGATTTGGTTTTGTAATTGGCTCTTCAAAAATTAAAAGGCACTAGTTGACGAAAACAAAATAAATTCATACTGTGATTACATAAAGGAGTTCAAAGGAGTCAAAAGGGGTTGTTATAATAATATAAATATACATAACTCTCGTTACAGTACTACATAAAAAGTTTCATTAATTTTATCTTCATGACAGATATGGAAATAAAAATTTATGGAGTTTTTAAAAATATGTCAGAAAAGTTAGAAAATCAATTTCTTCAAGATTTTCCTGCTTTATTCATCCTGTCATTAATTGCTTTTCTATTAATTTTAAAAGATTTAAAGAATTTCAGCATTTTGAAAATCTGAGTTATTTTTTTGCATTTCCTAGCAAAACAATTCTTTGGGGTTGTGTCAATTCTTAAACGAAGACCAAAATGCAATGTAGGGAAAGTATATCTGTGTAATTTCGATAATATTCATTTTCAAGGAAAATCGAGAGAAAAATATTGGAATTATAATTGCATATAAAAAGCAAACAACTAAAATAAACCTGTGAGATATGAAAGGTTTTAACACGCATTGTCAAACACAATTAAAAGCTTACAATTTAGAATTTTTGGAAAAAAGGATAATTTTTTGCGCTTTATTTAAAGCTTTGAATACTTTAAAGGAGCGTACATTTATTTTGAGTAACTTTCACATAAAATTCCTTTCGGCGCAATAGCAACAATTCCTTTCATCGAAGAAAGTAAAAGTTGACAAAAGAAATATTACAGCTAATTTCAGTCGGAAATTTTTTCTGTTTTGAATACGTAAATGTCAGATGCATGGCTGCCATCAGTTAGCAGCAAATGTCACAAAACTTCTTGTATCACGCCTCGCAGCCAAGAGGTTTCAGAACTTTCCCAGGAAATTCACCAATAATGCTCGCTCACATACTAATCATGCAATTTCTGCCTTTAAGAGAGAAGTGATTTCGTTGCCACTGACATTAGTATTCTCATGTCAGCAAGGAGTTCATGAAGTGAAATTAGCTGCATTAGAATATTTTTCACGATTAGACCTCTTGCTGTTGTAGTGCATTGAGGGTTTGCATTTTTACATTTTAGCAAAGGGATGAGGGAGATTATGTTAAAATATGGGGGACAATTTAATCAACATAATTAAACACATATTAATAAAACAATGTAACACACAGCTGTTTCGATGATACGTTGGATCCCTTACTTTAATGCAAGACAAACCAACAATCATATATGGAAAAAAAGGTAAATTTTTGCTAGAATTTGTGTCTTGACACCTCCAAGCACGTACCGAAGCTATCTTATTCTACCAGACGTAGAATACGATGGCTCCGGCATCATATTATACGACTGGTGATAAATCTAGTGATATATATGGCTATTTAGAGCTTGTGCAAGTTCAGGATTGTCAACATTTGTGGATACTTCATGGCTAGAATATAATGGCTAGATAGTCAACTTTTAAGGCTGGGGATGAAATAGCCCAGAAGTGGTTTAGGTTTTTGGATCGCACACGGTAGGCTAAGGTACGATCCTCGACGCTTCCCAAAACAATCAGCGTGTCTATGCGGAGTACGGTCACGTTAAATATGTAAGTTCGAAAGTTTATCCAAAAGATGATGCGTTAATGGATGTATAGAATGATTTATGTAGTTGTCATTACCTTTAGGTTACGGTCTCAATTGGGTGGTTCTATGTAAAGAACCTTGCTGCTTCAATCAGGAATCGAAACCTGGATCTTCAAACTGGCCAGCTAACGCTCTGCCGTTGAGCTACTGGGACGACATTGCAAGCTCTTATTGTCTCTGCATTCTCCACTCTCTATTATCAGATTGGCGTGCAACTGACTATCTGTCTGACCACTTTCATCTATTTTTACCTCAGATTAGCCTCCTGATACTACTACTTTTACTCAGGTTAGTATCCTGACAGGAGAGATACTTCCCGATTTGAAATCGGCGCTCCATATACCATAGTCCACTGAATTCATGCTAGACGTATTACGGTCATTTTTAGAACTCGGACATCTTTGTACTAACCTACAGGGTTGATTTGTTCGGGCGACATTGTAAATAATTTTGCAGCCTCAACCGGGAATCGAACCCTGGATCTTCAAACTGGCCAACCGACGCTCTACCATTGAGCTACTGGGACGAAATTGTAAGCTATTATTGCCGAAATGGACTCTGCAGCATAATCTAAAATATCCGCTATTATTATTATTATCATTATTATTATTATTATTATTATTATTATTATTATTATCATTATTATTATTATTATTATTATTATTGTGGATAAAAATTATTTGTACTAACCTACATCATCCTTTTCATTTTTGTACTAACTAACAGGGCTGTCAGACAGCTAAGTGGAGACCTGTTCTGCCGCACGGCCTTCAGGTTTGAATCTCCACCGCTGAGAGTCGCCTACAGACGACCCGGCTGAGGTCCAGAAGAGGAGATGTGGTCAAAGAACAGACCGAAGACCCAGGGCAAGACTAACGCCAAAGTTAGGAAAGACTGCTTATGGACCCTTGACCACGCGTAACCAACAGGGCTGATTTGTTCGGGCGCCATTGTAAAGAAATCTGTACCGTTGAGCTACTGGGACGAAATTGCAAGCTGTTATTGTCGAAGTGGATTCTGCAACTATCTCTGACGTTCAAAGGTTCCTTACACTTTCGGGTAGGTCAGACGGTCTGGGTAGATGGAAAATAACTCCTATGGTTGAATACGAATTCTGAGTTTTAAGAATAAAAATGAACTGTAAGTGTCTCGATCTGTCAAACTCAGATAAATAGAAAATCCCTGAACAAAATTTTTCCTTAGAGAAATCAATTTTTATACCCATACTGTTATTCCAATTTTAATTTATTTATTTGTCAGTCATTACTGTAAATATGAATATAAAGTTTATTACATCTGTTCTTCATTGGGGTAAAAACAAATATGGTTTTCAGTCTACTCAATCAAAGAAAAAAAATAGCCACCGGCCTTTTATTTAATTAATTTCATTTCGCAAGAAAACTTCTCCAGAGGGTCTGTATTGGGTTTTATAACTGCCAGAGTCTCGTAGAAGGAAACATCGGAACCTCTTGCAAACCATTCTTCAATTTCTTCGTATTTTCAGACCACTATATATTCAGACCGCAATAATTGCAACAGTATTTGCAAAATCTCACCAACAATAATTATTTATCTTACTAAAACAGTACTTAAATTTAAAATAATGTACAAGAATGTCTGTATGTCTGTCTCTCTGGCTATGCGCAGCGAACTATAAAATCTACTTGACACACAACTACAAAACTCGGTACAGTTATAGTTTTAGTCAGGCCTCGAGACACGTCGGTGCGATAGGTTATTTTATCAATCATCCATCTATCAATTGAAGATTTGTGCGATTCAAATTTTTTGCTTGAATACAGGGTAATATTTTAGCATTTGGAAACCTAAATTAACTCATGTATGGCTCTCATCGACTTTCCATACCAGAATCCATCACCAAGAAGCTTATAATATATTTATTTAAATTTATAAGAAAAAATTATTAAAATCTGTATTGTTGATCACAATTATAAACACAAATGATCTCAATTGTAACATGGTACCCTTCATAAAGAGCTTAAATATTTTTATTGATACCAAGTTTGACATTGTTCCTCCCCTGAATGGGGGTGGGGGTAACTTGTTAACCCCGAAGGGGGCTAATGTCACCATGAACACAAAAAATCTGATGTAGGAAACACATGACTTTCCTTATATAATGCAATAAATTTACTCCTTTTACAGGCAATAAGCAATAAGATCGATGGTACTGAGTTTTTAATGTTGCATTGTACATTTGGCGATTTCCCGGATGACAACATGTAAAACTATTTCAAAGTATCCAATTAACTTATATTTCACACAACTCTAAATTAACAATTATTAATGTTGATAACATCTTCATTAATCGATATAGTCCAAATATTAAAATATTTTAATTATTCATTCATCGATTAGGCGTCATTTTCATTAATTTAGTGTCATTTCTGCAATTTTGACGAAATTTTCGTCAATCTGGGGCAAAGTGGTGATACTTCGCTAGTTATATCGCAAAGTTTGCCAAATACATCACCAAGTGTTACAGACAAACGGAGAGAAAAGCATTTCTTGTATACTAGATGGTATACCCGTCATATGACGGAAATCAAAATTTGCGAATATTTTTGCGAACATTTGGAGTCATTTTTATCAATTTGGCGACATTTTTGTCAACATTTAAAAAAAATCGCCAGGTTAGCGACGTCCAGCTAAATTTCTCGCCAAACGTTACGGACGGAGAAATGGGTTATTCTTATAGTATAGTCGTTATGGGTTATTCTTATAGTATATTCTTATATTCGTATAGTCTACTCTTATGTTCTTTCCAAGAAATTGCACTTTCATCAGTTAGTCGCCATTTCATTGATTGAGAGTCAGTTTCATCAATTTGGCGACTTTTTATCAATTGGGTGACATTTTCGTTAATTTGGCAACATTTAAAAAGTCACCAAGTTGGAGATATTCCGAAAAATTGGTCACCAAAATTTTATCCAAATGTTACGGACGGAAAAGTAAGTTATCCTTATAATACTCGTAGATTCTTATATTTTTTCCAAGGCATAGAATTTTCTTCAATTAGTCGTCATTTTCATTAATTTAGCGTCAATTTTTTCAATTTGGCGACGATTTCGTTATTTTGGTACTGTTTAAAAAGTCGCCAAGTTGGCGACATTCCGCCAAATTCGTCGACCAAATCTTGCCAAGAGTTAGGGACTAAAGAAGTAAGTTATTCATATAGTAGATAAATATTGGAGTCCAACTGCAAAAGTATTATTCAAAGTATCTTTTCCCATGAATGGAACGAGCTAGATCCACAAGAATGGTGGCACTACCAAATTTATCCTCAGGACCTCAAGAAGTCATTTAGGAGCGCCTAGGACAGACCAAGAACGGCTGCCTTTAATCTCCAAATTAACATGATAGACAGGAATCATAAAGAGTTTAGCATCAGTGCTATAAGAGAACGCAAGGGTTGGCCCCGACATGGCGGAGTAATAGGAGGGCAGTTGGGATGCAATTGAGACACGTCACAATTTTATTCATCATGCCAATTAATTTAGAAAAGTGGAAATAAGCTTTCCGCAGGAAAGAAATGGAAACCAAATTTATTGTATGATTTAACATTGAAAAGTGACCATATTTCACAATAGTTAATATTTTTTTATTTTATGTAATTGTTTGATACATTTATTTTAAAAATGTACAATATCTCGAGAACGGTTCATGCTAGTATTCCAAAATTTATGTCAATCGTTTTTTAAGGGAAAATTACACAAGAAATGTTTATTTGCGTAACTTTATGAAAGGCTTTCATTTTTTGATGAATCTTTCACAATTTCACTCTAAAAGTTACTGGGGTTCTGAACATTCGATTGCGTTTAAAAACAATCGGCTTCTAGTATTCATGAATTGTAATTTTTTTACCAAATTTCGTTCGAATCGCTCCATTTGTTCGTCAGATATTGTCTCCACAGTCTCAGTGACACACACAGACATCACCTCAAAAACGTTTAACTCGTGTTCAGGGATGCTTAAAACGTGCTCTCCCGTCGATAACTTGAATTCGAATTTTCGACCCAGTCACAATACTGTCGTTATACATTATACTATGTATATAAGGAAAGTAAAAATGTATCGCGGCTACTTTTCATTACAATGATTGAGACTTGATGATTGAGATTGATACAATGACCGAAACAATTACTGAGAAGTTCTGCGACAATAGAGCCATTAATGACCCCTTTTATGCATAATTATGTCAAATTTTGTCCTATTCTGCCATGTTAAGCAAATATAAAACTTCGAATGAATTTTAACTTTCACTTGAATTTCAAAAAAATCCATCCAGTTCTAGATTTTTTTGTTAACAAAGCCAAATATAAAAATTCGTAAAAATCCATTAGTTTTTCTGGTAGCTATTGTGTACAGAAGATATCAACAACAGACAGACAGAAAGACAGACAGACGGACATCACTCTAAAAATAGTTAGACCGTGTTCAGGAGGGACTGAAACATATATTTTGGAATCAAAATCTCGAAATCGAAATTTTATTTTTGACAATAGTACTTTCTCTATATTTTTCATGAGAAAGTAAAAATAATTACGATATTTATAATATGCTTTATAAATACATATTTAAGTGGGACTATAAAATTTGTTTCCAAGTATTTCCTCATTTTCTACTGTAGAACAACAAAGACCCAGTATCTACGTGACGTCAAAATTGCGGATGTCTCGCGTCACTATGGAAACCAAATAACAGAATCAATTAAATACGGAGTGCAGTATATATATATTTTTTAATTTTTGTTCTCTATTTATTATTTAATTTGTTCATAGGGAACGTATCGTTAAAGCGTTGATTCATTTTCATCTGTCTCGGGCCTTATCGAACTGATTAATACACAATTTTAATTGGTAATTTTTTAATCATTAAATGTCAGCCTCAATGTAGACACCAGAATCAATGTGTTAGGCGATGTCTGACCTGTAATCTCGATACTGTAATCATTACTTGCAAATAAACAAACACACTAGAGAATCTGTAAAAAACCTTGCTGACCTAATCGGGAATCGAACCTCGGTGTTTCGAACTGACCAGCGACGATCTATAGTTGAGCAGCTGGGACAGAATTTCAAGCTCTTATCTTTGAAGTGAACTCTGCTATATCGTCTCTCTAATGTCAGATTGGTGTGCAATTGACAACCTGACTGACAATCTCCTGCTATTTTTGCTCAGGTTAGCCTACTCATGCTATTTTTATCCTGCAGGTTAGCTTCAAACGTGGTCGTTATCCCCTCGATTTGATATTGGCACACAGTCCACTGAATCCGAATTTTGTGCTAGTGCTAACACCTAAAGTTAATTTCTATAATGCAAATTTAGCCATAAATTGGGGTTTCTAGCCATTTTTCCTCAAAAATACTGAAAACTATTTTAATTATGCTTATTCTAATTTGCCGCATCGTTTAATCGAGCAGCTTTCTTGATTCTATTTGAGCAACTTTAACTACTTCAGTTTAACCGAAATTGTATATTATGTAACATGTAATTTATAAATATTTACGGTACATAAAAAAATGCATTTAAACTTTAAATTATAAACAGTTCGTGTTATGGCGTTTTGACATTTGATAATTTTTTCCACATGTATAGTGTGGTGCGGACGTGTTGTTGTTTTTGGTGCTATTTTTCGTGTTGCCTCAGAAATATTTTGTGTGCTGCTCAGGGGTACACTACTTAAGCAAATGACTTTGTAGCCGAGCGTGAAAAAGCAATCTGAAACTTTACCTGCACTGTGGCGGAAGGCAGCATAAAATTGTTAGTGCCGAAATGTGCGTTAGTGTCTTATTACTTATTACAACGTAGTTACCGTTATCTATTCCAAACTGTTTGCAACAAGCTAAAATTGTTCTGTAAGTATTTTTATTAAAGTTCACTTTACAATTTGTTATCGTTTTTTAATCATTGTAGACACCAGAATAAATGTGTTAGGCGATGTGCGACCGGTAATCTCAATAGTGTAATCATTACTTGCAAATAAACACACTAGAGAATCTGTAAAGAACCATGCTACTCCAATCGGGAATCGAACCTCGGTGCTTTGAATTGACCAGCCCGCAATCTACCGTTGAGCTACTGGGACACAATGACAAGCTCTTATCTTTGAATTGGACTCTGCTATCTCGTCTCTTTAATGTCAGATTGGTGTGCAACTGACAATATAACTGACAACCGCCTGCTATGTTTACTCAGGTTAGCCTGATCATGCTATTTTTATCCTCCAGGTTAGCTTCCTACGTGGTCGTTATACCCTCGATTTGATATTGGCACGCAATATCCCACAATCCACTGAATCCGAGTTAGACTTATTAGGGCCACTTTCAGACTTCCCACATCTTTGCACTACCTTACAGGGTGATTTGTTCGGGTACCATTGTAAAGAACCTTTCAGCCCCATTGGTAATCGGACATTGGATCTTTGAACTGGTCTGCTAACGCTCTACCGTTGAGCTACTGGGATAAAATTGCAAACTCTTATCTTTGAAATGGACTCTCTAAATCTACAAATATCACATAACATTAGGTTTTAAATAAAATCCTATTCTATTTTTCTATTTAAAATTTGTACGCTTCGTCTAAGAGTTCCATTATACTCTTCAATATAAAATCATGCTCGATAGGAGGTTAGACCTTCGAATTGTCCATCCGAAACCTTGTCTCTCAACACTTGTCTTCTTCTCAAAGCTATGGATGGACGAGTATGTGTGTGTGTGTGTTGGGGGGGGGGGGGTACGTCTTTCAATTCTAAGTCGTAAGTACAACATTTTTAAGATGCCAATTCGCTGCTTTCCTCTAGTGTGTCAGTAGTCCTCCTAGTGAATTTGACTTGGATGTATTTCTTCGCCGAATACAATAAACAAGCAAAATATTTCTGATAAAAAGAACGATGGAGCTTCGAAATAAGCAGATATGATCTTATCCGAGAGTTAAAATTATCGACAAAAGACATTTTTCTTGATATATTCTTTACATAACAAGAACATTTTCTGCTTTTTAGAGGTCAGCTGGATTTTTATTTTCTATGGAACAGCTGGATTTCTATTTCCTATATTGTGTATGGGCAAGACTTCTTGGTCTTAACAATTTTACCTACCACTCCTCATCTATATTATTTTATCAAATTATTTGCATCCTGCATATTAGAATAAATAACATTATTTGTATGTCAGTTGAGTTCAAGGAGGGGTAAGAAACCTCACTTCTTACAAAATTGTGGCACATAGCAATGTATCTTGCTGCCATTGAAGGTATCGGCCATTTCTTTACTGAGGAGCTTTTGATATGTCATATACTAACAAACTTGTACATGGATGATTACTTTAGAGGTAAATGTCGAGACTCAAGTTGCTATTAGTTCGGCTAGTCCAAAATAATGTTCCAGTGGGGATTGAATTATGAACACATTGCAATTTTAAAAGTTGTAATAATCAGTTAACAAGATGTTTTGAAGATCATTTTGCATCTCTCCTAGGAGAACATGAGAATCTGACATTTCCGAAGAGGGTTCTATAGCACACGCACCCATATACTAATGAGCCAGCTGTCCCCACAATAAAGATTTGATTCAGGTTTCAGTGTCATTTATATGCGCAAGTCAGAAGTTTAAATATGTATGTAATAAATAAATAAAGAAGTTTAAATATGTATGTAATAAATTAATAAATATGTATGTATCACATGGAACTAAACTATACACGCAATATAATAAAATATACACTCAGTGTAAAAATGCAGGGTCTTTATAATTAAAGTTACACTTTGAAATGGCCATAAAAAGAAAACTACTAGACAGAATGTTATCAAACTTGGTAATAGTTTACAGGAGGTCATGGGATTTTATTTTCCGCAAAAAAAAAAAGTTCAAAAACTCACCGCCAGCGGGAAACGGCGCTATATGCAATATTGTTAAACGAAATAAGACATGAAGACATCGGTTTAAAAAGTTTTTAATCGTTTCTGAAACGTGTTACAAATCATGTTCAATGTGGCTTCGACCATTTTTTGAAAGCAAGTTAAATCGCATTACTGCTTTCCCAACAGTAGCTCTTAGCATATCAGGAGGAATGTTACGGACATGTCGGTGTATCACATTTTTCAATTCCGTCAAATTGTTTATGTTATCACCCTAAACAGTGGCTTTGAGATAACCCCATGGCCAGAGATCACAGAGGTTGAGGTTTGGTGACGGGGTGGCCAAGAAATGGGGAAGTGTCGGCTTACAATCCGGTTATCCGTGAAATGTTACTTAAGTAACTGTTTGACAAATGTACCAAAGTGAGGTGGAACCCCGTCCTGCATAAAAATCGTGGTGTCTAAGCCACTGTTTATGGTGATAACATAAACAAATTGGCGGAATTGAAAAATGTGATACACCGACATGTTCGTAACATTCCTCCTGATATGCTAAGAGCTACTGTTCAGAACTCAGTAATGCGATTTAACTTGTTTTCAGTAAATGGTGGAAGCCACATTGAACATGATTTGTAACACGTTTTAGAAACGATTAAAATCTTTTTAAACCGATGTCCTTATGTCTTACTTGGTTTAACAATATTGAATACAGCGCCATTCCCCGCTGGCGGTGAGTTTTTGAACTTTGTATTTTTTTGCGGAATATAAAATCCCATGACCTCTTGTAAACTATTACCAGGTTTGATAACATTCTGTCTAGTAGTTTTCCTTTTATAGCCATTTCAAAGTGGAACTTTAATTATAAAGACCCTGTATATGCACTCAGTTAAAAAAAAATGAGAGCTGAAATTAGAAAATTATCCTGGAAATTTGTTATACTTCTATCTTTGTATATAAAACGAGTATATAGAAATAAATAAATTAATAAATTTCATTCCAAAAGGATTTTTATTGCAGAACAGTAGCAGCATAACTGTTACAAATTTTTGTAATTGTAATCCTTCACATATCTAGCCGAAAGGAACTAGTATACTAAGTTTCTAGGTTCCCGCTCTATTTTTAGAATTGTATTTTATTTTTAGAGTTCTTAGTTATTATTTTCTTTGTAAAAAATACAATTAATTGGTGTTTATTGCACAACTCAGCGCGTGAAAAGAATACTTGTTTGAAATTATACCGAATATGCAACTTTAAATCGGTTTCCATTTTACTTTCCCTGCAATGCATGGTAATGTATAGGGAAAGTATTGGAATCATGTCGAAAATCGCAACTCGAGTTTTCGACGGATCAACACGTTTCGAGACCTCTAGAATACGAAAAAACCATTTTTAGCGTGACGTCTGTGTGTGTGTCTGTCTGTCTGTCTGTGCAGATTTTGCATCCACTCTAACTGAAAAACTAATACACCGAATTTCACAAAATTTTGTAGGTAAGTCACTTGTGGACGGGTCTAGTGCTGATTAGTTTTGGGTACAATTCGGGATAAAAGAACCCGCCTTTTTTTTGCGAAATGGCCCGCAAAAGTTTGTATCCACTCTAGCTGAAAAACTAATGGACCGAATTTCACAAAATTCGCTAGATGAGTCACGTATAGGTCACCCTGGTGCTGATTAGATTTTGGTACGATTCAGAAAAAAATAACCTGCCTTTTTTTGCAGAATGGCCCGCAAAAATTGTCAAAATCTAAACTAAAAAGATACGTATGCTCAAATATATCCATTAAATGCTTGTTTAATACGTAATTTTAAAGAAGAAAAGAATAAGACCATCCCCATTACACTAGGACTAGCCGCTCTCGAGATATATTAGTTTTTTTCGTATTTTCTCCACTCCACCTTTGAAAATAAGTCCAGTTATCAAATGAGAACGAAAATTGAATTAAAAGTGAATTAAATTTAATTGGAATAAAGAGAACGTGAATACAAGTCTGCAGGGAAAGTCATGTGCTGCCCACATCAGATTTTTTATTTTGCAATTGGATGTATTTAGAAATGATTCCAAATTTCGAAACATCTGCAATATGTCTACAACTGTTTATCCCAGCGATCTATTTATTTATTTTGCCATTAATATCAAGTGTTAGAACAAGCCTGAGACTTCCCACGTAAAACACTGTGGCATTCGGCCTCTGAGGCAAATTATATATACAGGATCTTTCAAAAGTCTGTATAAGCTTTCAAAATTCTTTAAAAATCGAAAAATCATCGCATTGAGGTACGGTTTGTACCATAAGCATTGCTAGGACAAGGTTTTATTTTTTGACGTGAAAAAATTTTGTAGTTTAAAAAATCACCTATAGGTGGCGCTGAACGCATTGGAAAGACAAAAAAAAATAATTTACTGCACGTTTCAAATCGTGTGACAAGCCTAAGTAACTTGGAACAGGTGATGGGACATTTTCCTTTCTTTAGATTTTTTCTAAATCGAAATTTTCGCAAAGCATCTGATGCTGATTCTTCGCTCACGTAATACAGCTTTACTAACGAGGCTTTCTCGATCATAGTTAACATTCTAGCAAAAACTTCTTTGCACTGTTTACTAATGAATCAAATGAAGAATCTACAGAGCACTACAACTCTTTTATAACAGCTTCTTTTGCGCACCTCTGGAAGATGTATTTGGGTAAGCGCCACCTATAGGTGATTTTTTAAACTACAAAATTTTTTCACGTCAAAAAAAAACTCTCCGTCCTGGCAATACTTATGGTACAAACCGTACCTCAATGCGATGATTTTTCGATTTTTAATGAATTTTAAAATTTATACGAACTTTTGAAAGACCCTGTATTTAAAGAAATCTGTTCTGTATTCGCACCTATACCATATATGCAATATGACAGTGGTTCTTAACCATTTTAAGCCGCGACCCAAATTTGAGAAATATGTTCATGTCGCGACCCAAAAAAGAGTCAAAATTTTTTCATTGCTTTATTTTAGATCGTATTTTTAAAAAATCTTCAATCCTACGATGATGATTTTTTTTAACTTACAAATTTTTTATTTATTTTTTTTAATAATAAAGATAAACAAAAGTACTTTTCGATCCAAGGAAAATTTAATTAATAATCAAGTGTTTTTAATAATTTTTATTGACCAAATTAAAATATATTTATAACTTTTTGAAAATAATTGACATTTTAACTTATTCCTAAAAAAAAAGAAATATCAATACATATGTTAATTCTTTTAAATTTTAAATGCAAGTCATACAGTTTTAATGAGAACCTTGTGCTTGAATACATTTTGAAAGATCTTCAAACCTCGGTTGAATGCTTGTCAAGGAGCACCTTATATCTATTTCAGGATTTAACTTGTTCCGGTAATTGTTTTTGATTACACACAGAGCCGAAAAACCAGCCTCACACATATATGTTGTTGAAAAGGGCAATAATACTTTTAGGGCTTCTTTAACAATTATTGGCTTTTCGGTTTTTAATTTTAACCAGAAAGCACATAAAGATTCAGTGTTTTTGTAGAAATTGTATCGAAGTGCTTGGTCACTTTGTATTTCTATTAATTGTTCTTGAAATTGATTAATATTAACAAATTCCTCATGCAAATCACTTACATCAAAATTAAATGGCATTCGAACCCAATTATATTTGAAAACATCGTCTGCAGGGAAATATCGATCAAAGTCTGCTATTAGTTTTTCTAAATGATTAATAATAATTTTCTGCATTTCAAAATCTGTGATATCAATATTATTGTCTTCAACAAGTAAATTATGAGTCGGGAATGAAGCAAGTTTCTTTACTTCAACCTTATTTCTCCATAATTTGAGTTTATTTTTAAAACATGTAATTTTTTCAGTTAATTCAATAATAGTATGATTACGTCCTTGCATAGACGTATTTAGATTATTTATTTCAAATAAAATATCTGACAAATAAGCAACTTGAGTAATCCACTTCAACTCGGAGAATTTAGATGCTAATGGGTGTTTCTTTTCTCTCAAAAATAATTCCACTTATGTCCCTAATGATAATACTCTTTGAACAACTTTTCCCCGGGACAGCCATCTAACTTCAGAATAATATAATAAATGTTCGTATTCTGCACCAAATTCGAAACACAGTTCGCGGAAAATTCTACAGTTAAGAACTCTTGATTTGATAAAATTGACTACCGCAACAATTTCATCCAAAACGATACATAATTCGGGTGATAATTTTTTTGAAGCAAGATTTTGTCTATGTAACAAACAATGAATCGATATAATTTGTGGATTCATTTGTTTAGCTCTTGTCGAAAATCCCTTTTGAGATGTTGTCATGCAGCTGCACCGTCGGTGCAAATACTGAAACACTGATTCCAATTTAATCCTTCTTCTTTAAAAAACGAATCGACCATAAGAAAAATATCTTCACCTCTAGTTGTTGTTGACAATGGTTTGCAAAATAAAATGTCCTCCTGCATATCTGTTAAACCTGGATACCGCACGTAAACCATGAGTTGAGCATCTTTACTTACATCTGTCGTTTCATCCAGTTGAATACTAAATAAACCAGCAATTTTTATAGCAGAAATAAGTTGATTCTTAATATCAAATGACATATCATTAATTCGTAAACGAATTGTATCATTTGATAATGGTATCTTTTGTAATTTCTTTGAACTTTCATCTCCGCACATGATACGTGCCATGTCAATGGCAACAGGTTTTATAAGTTTTTCAGCAATATTATGGGGTTTCTTTTATCTTGCAATATGCCAAGCCACATGAAAAGAAGCAAGTGTAGCTTGTTTGGCAGAATTTATAAAACCACTACTACTTGGTGCATCCAAACGCTGTCTTTTTAAATGGGCTTCTTTTCTTTCGAAAAAAGTACGATCTTTTCCCTCAAAGGAAAAATTTTTATGTTTTGCATCAAAATGTCTTTTAAGTTTGTTCGGTTTCATCGATTCATTACTTAATATTTCACTGCACAACACGCATTGCGGCTTGTTCACTCCTCGATCATAAATGCAAGTAAAACCTAATTCTAAAAATGCTTCTTTGTATTCACGTTTTGCCATTATTAGGGTGATTACAATTTTACAATACGCACTGCAGCTTGATCACTCCACTATTAATAATAAGACACAATTTGTTTCTAAAATGCTTGTATTCACGTTTCACTGTTATTACACATTTCACGTTTCACTGTTATTCACAACACAATACGCAGAAACGAGTTTTTGACAGAGAGCTTACTGAGTCTGCGCGCACGCAAAGCAATGGCGTGCGTATTACCAACACCTCCTAGAAGAGAAAGCCTCAGGACAGGAATTGAACGTCACTTCCGGAAGGCCATTCGCGAAGAGCGGTAAAACCGAAACATTGTATTAGGGAATAACTTGTATTAGGGAATAACTCTTCTAGGAGGTGTTGGTATTACTTATTATTTGGTGTATTACTAACTTTTTTGGTTCGACTCAGCGCGACCCAAGAAATATGCTTCGCGACCCAATTTTGGGTCGCGACCCATAGGTTAAGAACCGCTGCAATATGACACCGAAATTTGGTACAAGTAGTTATAGCGGCTTTTGGCATGTAGTTACAGGTATTATTTTACAATTAGTTACAGCGGTTTTTGTGATTGCGAAGGGTCACTGATTTTGACAATATCTCGTTTTATTGATAATATATATACATTTTAGGACATTTTCTGTGTTCAAATTTGGACAATATATGTAGTATACTCTGTACGTTTGATCGAAATCTCTTCAACGGTTTTTGAGATTACGAAGGACCAACGATTTTAAACAAAATACCGTTTCATAGCTAAATTGGGGCCCTACCAAAAACACACCCTAAATCTTCCTGGGATCAAAATAACCCTTTATTCAAGACGTCAATCAATTTTTACGAAATGTGAAACCACGAAGTGCTTAAGAGGGTACCTAAATTTGTAAGAAGGTTTGTAAAAACCCTTTGATAATTTCATCTCATCTATAATAGGACTCTAGTTGTTCCGCCATAGGAGCGCCCTCTACAATTGATATAGAACTATGATAGGCCGACTTTGAATGGGGCCCCTGGTTAAAATCAATATATATATATATATGATGAATTGACAAATATTTTTAATAACACTAAAGTAATATTTGAAATCTATGTTTCGAATTCTAAGAATGCTGAGCAATTAAAAAACTTGTAACGCCTCTATTTTTATAATAGCAGTTTCTTGTGTTTCTCTAAAACGCTTGTTTTTCAGAAAAGATGTAAAGTATTTCACATCATTAGTAACTCAGACAGAAAGAAACGACGGAAAATGCAAAATGTTTATTCAATGAAAGGATTGAGTACAAGATAGATAAAATAGATACACTTTGTTACCTTCCTTCAGTTTTTAAGAAGTTATTAATATTCTGCTTGTCTGAGACATGAAGTGAAGTCCTTTACTCCAGGGATAAAAGTTTTAGTCGCTCAGTGTTTTTCCTACACGTAAGATAATGTCGACACTATAGCATTCTTTAGGGGAATTAATTTTCAAAGAGCGGGCGACATGTCAGTTGTTTGTTTGCTTCAATTATTTTTCAGAGTTTGGCGGTAGAACGACGTTGAAAAATTACACAACTGAAAAAATATATTATTTCTTTTAAGTAAGTCCGATAGAATAATTCCGTTCAGAAAAAATATCTACCAGAATATGGTACAACATTTCATATAAATTGACTGACGTGTGGAATTACCAGCCATTTCGAAAGCAGAAAGATTTCCGATGAATGGATGTTAGGGCCCTAGCTTCTAGAATACTTTAGGTAAATACTCTGGGATACTCAAAATACTCTAGAAGAATAAATTCGAAAGTACTTAGAATAATGTTTGTTGCCACCAAATGAAACCATTTCCGACTACTGGAAAACGAACAGTCTGCATCCTCGCTTAAATGAATTATTTTTGAAACATTTAATCACGCTGTCGTCAGCAGTTTAAGAGCGACTCGTCAGTGCCTTTTGCTGTATTTGTGATGAAATAGAAGTAGACTAAACCCGGTACGTAAATGCATGATTTTTTCTAAAATAAAGATTTGAAGGAGATGCGATACCCTTAGAGTTATTGAATCACTGTAGTTAAGAATACCTAAATTGAAAAAAATATTACTGTAAAGTAATTCACACTTAAAATAAAAAGATTAATTTTTCAATTGATGTGGTTTATAACACATCTTAACACTTTCCAACATAGTTGTAAAGTGTTAATTACTTTGTTCATTCATTCTCTCTGTCTGTCCGTTTCCACGATACCTGCCGTAAAAATGACTTTATCAAAATGAAATTTTAGTACGCTGTTGAGGCGGTCAGTGGAACATATGGGAATGAAAATGAATACCCCCCAATTAGTTCGAATTTAACGCGGGTTGAAAAAATGAAATACATTGAACCCTATGGGTCCTAATTTTTCAAACATTTTTTAAGCGAATTTAAAATTCACAAATTGCTTCGAAAATTGTAGAAATATTCAAACTATCCCATAAAATATATAAAAAAAAATTTCAGTAAAATATGTTTGGTAGTTGTTTAAATAAAAATTTAAATAATAATTGTACCCATATTATATGATGAGATCACGTGACCCACTTCAAAATAAAATATGGCCTCCATCTTCTGTCAAAATCGTGATTTTTAAAGTTCTTTTTCATTTATATTTAGTGTTGCACCCGTCGCAAAACCGCTTTATTTTTGATATTTTTCTGTTCATCTATATATACTGCGCCAACGGAATTACAACATTTTTGATTTTAAATGATCACTAAACTTTGATTATTCCTAAAACAAAACTTAATTTCTATGACATGCAGAATGTAAACAAATCAAGCGATTTCAAGATGAGTTGTATAAGAATTGTTGAATATTTTTCATGGAAAATTATTTAGCTCTGAAGTCTGAAATATAAATGATAAAAATGAAATATTCATGGATTTTACATAGAGAAGCAGACGATTTATAGCAATTCTTTTTTGATGACGTTTTAAGTTTCCAAGTGTAATAAAGTATTGTAGTACTGTGGTAATAAAAAAAATATTAGGGCTGAATGTATCCCATTTTAGAGCTGTTTAAATAAAATTGCATTTCAGTTGAGAAGTGTTTCATAATCAATATTTTATGCATGATTGATCTTTCTTGTTAATTTTAGCTTGATTTTAACAATTTATTTACTAATTATTAATAATATTTATAAATTTGAATTTTATTAAGAATGTGAAATAACTATTCGATTTATTCGAATATTCGAGAGGTGGATAGAATTCGAATTTGATATTCGAATTAGCGCCCATCTCTAAATTTAACTTTGTTTGGATGAGACGGATATTTTAATAACTTTCGAATATTGCACTACTTTTTGAAAAATGATTAAACCAACCTCATTTTACATTTGACTCATATTCTAATGAACTCCAATAAACCTAAATTCACCTAAAACAATTTACGTGTTTGATGTGAAATAAATTCTTCTCAGTAAATTGTTTAGATAATTTAGTTTGTTATTTTCTCTAAAGCTAAAAAGAATCTTTCCCCCTTCTTTACTGCAGCTGCTGAAAAATTAGATGTTTGGATTTTTCTATTCGTCTCGATGCTCCCGATTGTTTGATACCCCCACTTCAATGATTTCCATTTAATGTACTTTTAAATCACCCCATATGATTTTTCCCCTATTTTTAAAGAACTTAAAGTATCTGTGTTTTTCTATATGGTGGATCTCTGCATAACTTTTTTATACTTGCAAGTTCATTATTTTTCTTCAAATAAGAAAAAATGAAAATTTACTGTTTTTTACGGATCTTCTGCCTTCAGTGATTAAAAAATTAGTATTTCTTTAAGTCGACATCTTAGTTTTGATGTACTCCATTTTTTGATATACTGCTATAATATTTTTATCTTATTTTAATTTTTACTCACACTTAAAAGGGATAATATATTTTTTGCACATTTTATTACCCATCGTATTAAAATTAGCTCAAAGCACCTTTGTTATCTTTTTACTTTCCTTTTATACATAATGTATAAGGGAAGTAGTGTGACGGGGTCGAAAATTCGAATTCGAGTTTTCGACGGGAGAGCACGTTTCAAGCATACCTGATCACGAATCAAACATTTTTGAAGTGATGTGTGTGTGTGTGTGTGTGTGTGTGAAAGTATGTGTGTGTGTGTGTGTCAGTGAGTCTGTGGAGACGATAACTGACGAACGAATGGACCGATTCGAACCAAATTTGGTACAAAAATCACAATCCGTAAACATTGGAAGCCTATTGTTTTTATACGCAATTGAATGTTCAGAACATCCCTAAATTTTCGAATGAAATTTTGAAAAAATCGTCAAAAAATCAAAACCACTAATAAAGTTACGCAAATAGGCATTTTTTATGTAATTTTTCATTAGAAAACGATTGACATAAATTTTAGAACGCTAACATGAACCGTTCTCGAGATATTGTACATTTTTAAAAAAAATTATCAAAAAGTCATATAAAATAAAAAAAAAATATTTCCTATTGAGAAACATGGTTACTTTTCATATGTAATACCATGCGATAAATTGAGTGACATCATTCTCATGGATCTAGCTCGTTCCATTCATGAAAAAAGATTGAATAATACTTTTGTATTTGAACGCCAATAGGCATTTATCTGCTGAAATAATAACTTATTTCTTAGTGCATAACGCTTGGCGAGAATTTGGCAGAATGTCGCCAACTTGGCGACTTTTTGAAATGTTTCCAAATTAACGAAAATCTCGCCAAATGGATAGAAACGACGCTAAATCAATGAAAAAGACGACTAATTGTCGAAAATTCAATATCTTGGAAAGAATATTAGTATCTACTATAAGAAAAACCTATTTTTTACTGTAAAAGTAGTAAATTCATTACATTTCATTCATTACATTTCATATAAGGAAAGTCATGTGGTGCCCACATCAGATTTTTTATATTTGTTGTAGAATGCTGTATCTCTGAAAATAATTTGAGCTCTTTCCATTCATAACTTTCCTTCAAACTAAGAAAAAAGCCGCCTTATTTTGATCTCACTTTCTCTGCTTAATGAAGTTTGAAATAAAAAAAATATGATGTGGTGGGCAGCAACTGACTTTTCGTATATAATGTAATAAATTTACTTCTTTAACAGTTAAAAAGTTATGAAAAGAACCACGGTACAGTGTTTGTAAATTTAAATTGTACATTTGGCGCGGGAAATTGTACATCCGGATGACAACATCTAAAACTGTTTAGTACCCAAGTAACTTATATTTTACGCAATTCTAAACTAACAATTATCAATATTGACAGCATCCCCAATAAAGAATAGTCCATATATTTAAATATTTTAATAATAAATTCATCAATTAGGCGACATTTTCATTAACTTGATGTCATTTTTTTAATTTCGACGATATTTTCGTCAATGTGGGGCCAAATACCACCAAGTTGGAGATACTATTTAGAAGAGTATTTCTTATATAATTAAAGGTATGCCCATCATATGGCCGAATTAAAAGTTTACAAAATATTGCATTCTATTTGGCGTCATTTTTATCAATTTGACGATATTTTTATCAATTTGATAACATTTTTATCAATTTGGCAAGAGTTTCTTCAATTTGGCATCTTTTAATAAAGCCATCAAGTTGGTGATATGCCGCCAGAATTTTGCCAAGCGTTACAGACGGAGTCTTATGATAGAGTCCTACATTCTTTCCGAAATATTGAATATTAATCAATTAGTTGACATTTTCATTGGTTTATTGTCAGTTTTATCAAGTTTGCGACACTTTCACAAATTGTGACATTTTCATCAATTTTTCGACATTTCAAAACTCTCCAAGTTGGCTATATTCCGCCAAATTTGTCGCTAAAATTTCGTCAAGCATTATGGTTGGAGAAATATGTTTTTCTTATAACAGATAAACGACTAATGGCTTCCAAATACAAAACTATTATTCAAAGCACCTTCTCTTATAGTAGATTCTTATTCTTTCAAAGATATTCGATTTTCATCAATTAATTTTCATTTTCATTGATTTAGCGTCATTTTTATCAATTTGGTAATATTTTCGTCAATTTGGCATCATTTAAAAAAACTCGCTAAGTTGGCGATATTCCGCCAAATTCGCAGCCAAAATTTCGCCAAGCATTGTTTATGGAGAAATCGGTTAGTCTTATGGTAGATAAACGACTAATAACGTCAAAATACAAAGCTATTACCCCTCTCGTAAATGGAACCAGCTAGATCTACGAGAATGATGATAATAAAATTATTGCATAATATTACATATAAAAAGTGAACAGATTTCACAATAGTTAATATTTTTTTTTAATTTTATGTGATATTTTGATAAATTTATTTAAAAAAATGTGCAATGTCTCAAGAACGGTTCATTCTAGCGTTTTAAAGTTGATGTCAATCGTTTTCTAATGAAAAATTACATAAGAAATGATTATTTACGCAACTTTATTGAATGTTTTAATTTTTGATAATCTTTTAAAAATTTCGTTTCAAAATTTAGGACGTATCTGAACATTCGATTACGTGTATAAACAATAGGCTTCCAGTATTCACTGATTGTGATTTTTGTACCAAATGTTATTCGGATCGCTTGATTCGTTCGTGAGATATCGTCTTCGAAGTCTCACTGACACGCACATATACACACATACTTTCACACACACACACACACACACATACGCACATACTTTACACACATACACACATACTTTCACACATACATTCACACACACACACACACATACATTCACACACACACACACATACATCACCTCAAAAACGTCTGATTCATGTTCAGGGAGGCTTGAAACGTGCTTTCCAGTCGAAAGCGAATTCGAATTTTAGACCCTTCATAATACTTTCTGTGCCGATTGTTTTGTGCCGTGTTGATTTAGTTAATTACTTATCTTAAAGAAGGTTAACTCTACATTATTTACCTTATTAACTACAGCCATTAGTAGCTTGGGTTGGTACATTGCTTTGGAGGCCGCAAAACCCACCTATTTTCAGCATAACGGATGATTAGGTAATATAATAATCTTACAGAAATTCACAAATAAGATATAAGGGAATTTGAACAGTCTACATTTTATTTAGCACACATAATCAATTTTACATCATAATTTTTAATCTTACAATTACTATTATTCTTCTTCTGATACTTATTTAAGTAATTAACGAGGCCAGACTTTGTAATAGTTGGTTGGAACACTGGGTGGGACGCATTAATTAGCTTTTTTATAAAAACACCACCTTTGAATAAATCCTCATATAATTTTAAAGTGTACCTGATAAGATCTTTCACATCTTTGAAGAATCACCGGGTTTTTCACCATCTACTTTTTCAACACCAGAGCTCTCCGAATTCATCACACACACATCTAAAATACTACTATACTGCCTTGCTCTACATACATGTCTAACTCTAATAGACTGACTGGACTCCAACTGCTCACCAACTCCGAGCAACAAGCAATTCTCTTGACCCCCAGCTTGACCTCATATATATATATATATACCTTCCTTCCGTTGGACGGTCTACGTGCTGGTATGTAAATATGAGGGCTGATCCGTAGACAAGGGGCGTGGTATATATGACGTGGGGCGTGGTATGTAAGACATGGAGCCACCTGTATGTTACCGCCAATGTGCTTAGCTTGGATATATTCATTCCGCCCGCATTCCTTGCTCCATCATTTCTTAATCCTTCCAAATCTTTAATATTTCACATTTCTGGCATTATACTTTCCTTATAAATTATGCTATGTATATAAGGAAAGTAAAAATTGATATTTTTTATGTTTCGTTTGAATGCACGCGTCGTTTAAAATGTTACCAAAACTTTTTAATTGCAGTTTATTTTTTAACTAACTACCTTCTCTCTTTACAAACACACACCTTCCAGGAACTCTTTCATTTTAATATTTTTATAAGTTTTACGCTTTTGGACCAGCAATCAGAAAAATTGAATTTTGGCATCTAAATGCCGAATTTAAAAATTTTTGGTTGAACAAGTCAAAATGAAAAGGTAGTGTAAGTGGGCACTGCCACAATTAACTCGTCTGTTTATAAACTGCGCAATTCCAATATGTGTTCGATAATGTGTTCAGGTCTTAAATTGAACGCTGTTAAAATATTGAAGACGGAAAAATGGGGAAACATAACTCTCTGTATGCAACAGTGTACAAAATCTTATTTGAGCAGAACCAGAACATGACTTTCGCTACACACTCAAATTCGTTTTCTATTTGTTTCTTTTATAATGCATTAAGGGGGCGGTGGACGTTGAAATGAGCAAAAATCGGTTAAAACAGTTTATTATATAACATTATTTTACACATTTAACATTTGCTTACGGGTGGGACAGCGTCCATCCCAAACGAAGAACCTCCCAAAACGACTGGTATTTGACATACCCTATACCAAACAGTTCGACCCCCTTTGCAGGCATTGGCGTCCATGGAAATCGCCGGCAGGAACATTGCACCTGCTGCAGCAGGTGCAATGTTTCTGCCGGCGATTTCCATTCGTTTTGGGAGGTTCTTCGTTTGGGATGGACGCTGTCTCACCCGTAAGCAAAAGGTTGAATGCATTTTTTTCGAAACGGAATTGTGAAAGATTTTATCTTTTTAAAATGATCCATGCCTCTTAATTTTTGTCTCAGATGCATGAAATTTGGCAAAAAGACACCTCTCATACTTTTTTTATGAAACTGGGTATGTATTTTATAATTGGACTTTATTAAGGTCATTAAAAGTGAATAAGAACCTAATTAAATGATGAAAATTAAGTTTTAATGCAGAAAAATATTTTTAAAAAATTAACTTTCTAAGGGATTTAAAAATGAATACCCAAATTTGTTCATAATGTGTTTTTGAGTGATCGTAATGTAAAATGAATCAAAGATGTAAGCAAATGGCATGAAAGGAACATTTTCAAATTTTCGCTAAAAAAAATTAATTTAAAAGAAAAATATAAAATTATAACAAAATTGAAAAAAATTTAATAGTATTGTATATAGTAATGTTAAGAGGAATATTTATACAAATTTTCACGTTTCTAAGTCAATAAATAAATAAAAAAATTTCAACGTCCACCGTCCCCTTAAACTGGGTGTAATTGCGCAAAATAATACATATACTTATTTGAAATTATAACGAATTTGAACTTTTGGTTCAAATTTCATTTTTATTTGGCAATTGGTCCTATTTTCAAACGACGGCTTTGCAGAAATGCAAAAAAACATTACATATCTCGAAAACGGTTCAACCTAGAACAACGGAATTGGTTTCATTCTCTTTGTTGTAAAAGATTATGTGTAAAATATACTGTATATTTAGTTTTTATTTCATATTTTGAAGGCTTTTGCGGACATTTTGAAAACAATGCTGGTTCTATTTTTTTTAATCGTGTCAAAATCTAATCAGCACCAATATAAAAAATCTAATGTGGGAAGCACATGACTTTCCCTGCAGACGCGAATTCCTTCTTTCTATATTTCTTTAAGAACGCATTAAATTGAGTTCAATTGTACAAAATAACACAAAATTTTCATTTTTAACTCATTATCTGCTTTTATTTGGTAACTGGACATTTTTCCAAAGGCGGCATAAAAAATTGCAAAAAATCTCAAATATCTCGAGAACGGTTAGTCCTAGAGTAATAGAGTTGTTCTTATTCTTTCCCTTGTCCAAAATAACGCATAAAACAAGCATTTAATTGATACATTTGAACATACGTAGTCTTTTTTTAGATATTGACGATTTTTGCGGGCGTATCGTAAAAAAAGGCAGGTTGCTCTTTTCCGAATCGTACCAAAATCAAATCAGCACTAGAGTATCCCACATATGATTTATCTACCAAATTTTGTGAAATTTGATCAATTTGTATTTCAGCTAGAGTGAATACATGAGTTTTTTGCGGGCTATTTCGCAAAAAAAAGACGGGTTCTTTTCTCCGAATTGTACCAAAAACTAATCAGCATTAGGATCACGCCCAAGAGTCTTACCTACCCAATTTTATGAAATTCGGTCTATTAGTTTTTGAGTTAGAGTGGATACATACACTGCACAGACAGACACACAGACAGACACACAGACAGACACACAGACAGACGTCACGCTAAAAATAGTTTTTTCGTATTCTAGAGGTCTCGAAACGTGTAGATCCGTCGAAAACTCGAGTTGCGATTTTCGACATGATTCCAATATTTTCTCTATACATTACCACGTATTGCAGGGAAAGTAAAAGTAATAAATGTGAAGCATTAACATTCAATTGTTTTAATTACATTCCACATGACTTCAAATGTGCATAATTAGTAGACCTCTCATGTTTTTAAAGAGGGTTCTGATGTTCTACTTACCTGATATTAAGTGAATTTCATATTCAGAGAGATAAAATTTCCGCTTGCTCAGTGTATCACTAATATGCACGATAATGTTAAAACACTCGCTTTACTTCACGCACCTCTTTACGCGAATGAATGCTTGGATAAATTCAGGCAGCTTGCGCTTAAATAAATTAATATTTGTTTAAATTAATCTAAAATGGGAGATAATGTTGGATCTCTCGCTTTACTGTATCTACTTATTTGTGTACATTGATTTTAGAAAGAAACATACAAGTTGTTATTACATTAATTGATATTTTCTTAAATTAATTTCTCAAAGTTTGTAAGATAAATCTGAGAATTCCTTTCATACCCATCAACTAAATAAATATAATTAACTGGACAATATATGAAATCACCTTGGACTCAGACTCATTATTTTTCTGTCTTTGCAATCTTTGATTTGGAATTCATCGAACAAAGTACCATATAACAATAGATAAATATTTAAAATGTATTTTTGGTCATCTGGCACATTTTAAGATAACACCAACATTCCAAAATGAATATGACATATCACGAAACCTATTTGATAGCAGTGGTTTGTCTGTTTTATCATCACAACTTTTGTATAAAACAAGCATTTAAATAATGAATTTAAGTGTATTTAAAATTTTATATATTACTTTCGGGGTCGAAAATTTGAATTCGAGTTTTCGACGGGAGAGTACGTTTCAAGCATCCCTGATCACGAATCGAATATTTTTGAGATTGTGTCTGTGTGTGTGTGTGTGTGTGTGTGTGTGTCAGTGAGACTGTGGAGACGATAACTGACGAATGAACGGACCGATTCGAATGAAATTTGATACAAAATCACAATCCGAGAATACTGGAAGCCTATTGTTTTTCTATGCAATCGAATGTTCAGAGCCCCCCAATATTTTCGAGTGAAAGTTTGAGAAAATCATTAAAAAATCACAACCTTTAATAAAGTTACGTAAATAAACATTTATTATGTAATTTTTCATTAGAAAACGATTGACACAAATGTTAGAACGCTAACATGAACCGTTCTCGAAATATTGCACATTTAAGAAAAATAAAAATAAAAATAAAAAATAAAAAATAAAAATAAAAAATAAAAAAAATCATATAAAATAAAAAAAAAATATTTCCTATCGAGAAACATGTTCACATTTCATATGTAATACCATGTGATACATTTGATGACATCATTCATGTGGATCAAGTTCGTTCCATTCATGAAAAAAGGTACTTTGAGTAATACTTTTGTATTTGAACGCCAATAGTCATTCATCTGCTGTAAGAATAACTTATTTCTCCGTCAATAATGCTTGACGTGATTTTAGCGACTAATTTGGTGGAATGTCGCCAACTTGGCGTCTTTTGTAAATGCTGCTAAATTAACGAAAAAACTCGCCAAATGGAAAAAATGACGCTAAATCAATGAAAATGACGACTCATTGACAAAAATTCAATATATTGAAAAGAATATATCTACTATAAGAATAACCTATTGTTTTTACTGTTAAAGTAGTAAATTCATTGCATTATATAAGGAAAGTCATGTGTTGCTCACATCAGATTTTTAGTTTGTAAATAGTTCTGTAAAATGCGATACATTCAGTGGTGATATTTTTTAAATTTACACAGTACTATAGTAATTTATTAACTTCATCGAATTATCGTCTATATCTCTATGTAAAATCAAACAATATTTCATTCATATCACTTATATTCTAGACTCCTGAATTAAATAATTTTGCGTGAATAAAAATGAGCAATTCATATAAAACTCATCTTAAAATCGCTTGTTTTATTTACATTCTTAGGCTTCGTTGTAGAGATTATAAAAGTTTAATGATCATTTAAAATGAAAAAATATTGTAATTGTGTAAGAGCAGAATTTAGACACACAGATAATATGCCTTCCCGGCCGTCCAAATAGCTGCTCTTAGTCCTCTGGACGAGTCGGACGGTCTGGGTCTTCAACACAGATAATATGCCAAAATAAAGCAGTTTTATTACGGATGCAACACTAAATATAATTTAAAAGACCCTTAAATATCATGATTTTTATACACGGAAAAAATGGATGCCATATGTTGCAATGGATGTATTATGTTGCAATGAATCCGTGATCTCTTCATGTATCATGGATAAATTATTATTTCAATTTTTATTTAAAAATCTACCTAACATATTGAAACAAAAATTCCACGTTTTATGTGATAATTTGAATATTTCCCAAATATTTCGAAGCAATTGGTGAATTTTAACTTTGCTTAATGTTTTTTGAAAAATAAAGTCCAGTAGCTTTCGATATATTTCATATTTTCAACCCGGGTTAAATACGAAACTAATTGGGTGATATTATTCATTTTTGTTCCCATCCTTTACGGCAGTTATCGTGCGAACGAACAGGCCGACAGGCCAAAGTCAGAAACACTTTTCAACTACGTTGGAATGTGCTAAAAATAGGAATAAAATATTTGTTTTTCCTTTTTGGAGTTTGAATTCAATGTTGTTACAAAAAGTGCTATAACAGAGTGTAACGAAATAGACAACTAACAAGCATATTTAGCTAAATACACATTTATATGGAACATAGTTTAAAAAATGTGCAAAAAGTGCAGAATTAGCGGTTTTTCATTGTACACAAACTTTGTGTTCTCATCACAAACAATTGAACAATGTTAGCAACCGGAGCTTTATTATCATCCTAACATATCGATGGTTTGATAAAGCGAAATTACGTTGGGAAATTATGCAAGACTGGTTGAATTATAGCGTGCATTCCAGGCCCTGCTTAATCACATGAATGTGAATGGACGTTGCGATTTGCCTATGCAAATGATTACGGATGTATTGCAATGTAATGGTTGCAATTAAAATATATATAAGTGCACAACTATTAGTGTAGAGTCCAAGATGTTAACTATCAAAACACAAACTACGCATGCAAATACATTAAACAAATTTTGACAACATATATCACAATCTCTATTACAGAATCTTGTTGAATAATGCTCTTTGTTGATTTAGAAATCGATTGATACCCGTGTCGTTGATTTTTCACTTACCTGTTCGGCGCTGAAAAAATATATATGTAATCATTTAATTCAGACTATTATGACTATAATAATATAGGGAGATATAACTGAAAATGCTAACCATACTTTATAACATTGAAGTCTTTGGGGATTTTGCTGACATCATGTGCACGCTACTGCTTGGAAGCATTCATCTGATCATTGGTATCGAGGTCTTTGGGGATTTTGCATGTCATCATGTGCACGCTACTGCTTGGAAGCATTCATCTGATCAGTGGTATCGGCTGCTTCATGTCTTCGGACGAGCCGGTCGGCCTGGACTTTTGATCATTGGTATCGAAGGTATCCTTTTGTTTTTCTCAATTTTATATTTTTATGTTCGCATCACCCATAACATCATACAGCAATTGAAGTCGATTTTGACAAAAAGTTCTGGCCCATGTTGGTGGTATGTCCAATTCTGGTCTATGTTGGTGGTAAGGTCCACTTACTGGTCCATGTTGGTGGTAAGGTCCACTTCTGGTCCATGTTGGTGGTAAAGTCCACTTCTGGTCCATGTTGATGGTAAGGTCCACTTCTGGCCCCTCTCTGCTGATTGATCGGAAAATTTGTGAGCCTATTGGTTAGTCTCAAACATTGGCCGCTGATTGGATACAATCAGCTCCACCCTATCTGCTGGAGGTCTGACTGAGTTGGGAAGTTCGGTGTTTGGAGCTTTATTGCCCACAAAAATGTTGGAATAAAGTTCTTTGGGATATTTGGTACTGTAACACCAATTCTTCCGTCTGAATGTTGCCATGATTTATTCCTCTGTCTATTCCTCTGAGTTTGAGAGTTCTAAATTTAATAAAGTTCATGTTACATTGCCTCATTCAAGCTTTATATGCTATTATCTAGCGAAGTTTTTATTTTTCAAATTCCAAAAGTGTTCGAATCTTGTTGGGGAAGAGTCTCAGAACTATCCGTTAGAGTAATTTAACTCTAATGTTTCTGGGCGTAACAATGGATATGAGAAGGTATCAAGAGGAATCGTTCCAGAAAAGAATTGAAAGTGGAATATTGGATATTCGCACAGCCTGTAGAATTCTGTTAGATGAGCGTTTCTTTTGAGATTTAAAATTTGTTCCGTAGAGTACTTTGAACGGTTTATCAGCAATATTTTATACCCACTTATTGTTTGTTGTTGTTGTTACATATGTCTTTATTGAAAATCAATCCATTACATAACTGACATCTCACTAAGATACTAAGGTAGGAATACAAAACAGAGAAGACTAACTAAACACAAAAGAAGAATAGTATTACAAATGAAACAAACGCAAAGCACAATGAGAAGAAGTCGAATAAGGGGTCGAAATCTTAGGGACAATTCAGTCAAATAATAAGGACAATGAATAGTAAGTAGTGAAATTATTAGTTAATAAAAAACATGTACTGTAAGGTAAAGTTACAAAATGGAAAAATGATGTTGATCCAGTAGCTCTATGGACAGAGTCAAACGGAGATCAATGGTTTGCATCCGAGTTGGATACGAGTTATTTGTAATATCGTCAAACAAAATGAGCATTAACTCTGAAAATTTTTATTTAGTGGAACATTGATTGATTAATGGTTTGATTTAGATTATACTATGTATCAATATGTTCGAGTACGTCACAATATAGAGCAGAGTTCTCGATTCACTTGTGCTACGACAGATGGGATTCTATATTGTATATAAAATAATTGTTAGTAATTCTGTTATTCGTTAAAGATTGATGTGAAATATCACTTCTTTTGCCTATGTCACTGATAATAGGATGATGTGTATAGTGTATGATGATGGTTCAATTTACCCAAGGAAAAGTGTCGATATTTCTTTATATATATATATATATATATATATATATATATATATATATATATATATATATTGTGTGTGGAAAACTCTACAGTTTTGATACATTAATAGTATGCTGTTTACTTACTGAAACCAATTTATTTACCTGTTTATTTACTTACAACCTGTTTATTTACTGAAACCAATCATAAACGACAAAGTTATCGATGGTGAAAGGTGTTTGGATATAACATTTGCAGTTACTCCAACTTGCAATTACTTGCAGTTTGGATATAACATAAACAATTAGCGCATACTGGCGTTCCCCGCACATGTTGACGCACATTTGTTGCAAATCTAAAATGTAATTATTTTTACACTTTTCTACCAGGATTGTTTTATGATAGAACTTAATGGGTATGGGCGGAACAGTCCAATGGTTATAGCACGAGGATTGCACTCGGAAGGACCGAGTGACAAACTGACTGCCCAAACTGACCTCTTGTTCACGCAAAGTACGGGCACGTTAATGATGTGGGCCTGAAAGTCCTTTCGTAAAATTGGTGGTAGGGGAAGAGAGTGCTGCCCCCTGCAGATGTTGCTCCACTCCTTTCTGGTCAAAATTGGGTGGTACTACCTCGACCATCCAAACAGATACCTGCACCTTCGGGTAGGAATGACAGCCTAGGGCGAAGGAATGAAAGTTTAAAGATTATGTATAGCCAGAAGAAAAAGTATATATTGGGTTTTGTAATGAGTTCAGCTGCAAAAATTCGTTTCATTCCCGTCACATTTCTTTCATGATTTACTCAGACATCGTCGCATTCACAATTCACTTTTACGCTTATCACGTCAACAACCCAAAGACAACAATGCCGAGCTTGTATACCCTCTGGGGAAAGTTCTGAAAATGTTCGTAACTCACGAAGTTCTTTGCAAAGCTACAAAATTCGAGATGTTTTCAGAACTCGCCAAAACTCAGCAAGTTGGATATCTTTTACCAAATTTGGAACCCAGATAATCGAATTTGTCGCTAGGATCACGTGACTCGAATCTTCCAATAGTTTCCGTTCATGTATTTGCAACGATATGATGGCGTTTCGTTACATACTTTCGTTTCCTCTTCGTCACAGATTTTTTCATGATTTACTCCTCATCCAGGGCTGTGAGATGTTTCACATCAAAAAAGCTTAGAATTGACGCTGGGGCTCGCACAGATCTATCTACATGTTTATTCGTAATCTGAAGAACATGAGCTGCACTTTTATTACAGAAGAAAAGACTAATGTTCTAGCAGCTCAATAGAGCGTTGAGTAGTCAGCAGGAAATAAATAGTTCAAATCCCCGTTATAAGATTAGTTGTTTATTAATATATTTATTTATTTACTAGTAATATTCCCGTTCTTCGTACTAAATATATAATATGCAGAAATTCAAAATTCACAATCATGTACAAATACTTATAGTATACTAAATGTCATTGTTATTCAAAATATTCTATTAAAATATTTTATTTAATGCCCCTGAAAAGAATTTTTAGAATCTCTGTTCTTGCAATACAAAATTATCTTCACGGTTAGATATGAAGAATAAAACATCCTGGTACCTTTTGTAAACAAATTTACGAATAATAAGAAATTAAATCAATATATGCAACATAAAGGCACTTAAATTGCATGGGAAGATATATACCCGTACTATTTATATTCTTGTAGATTAGAAGATATGCCCGTGTATTACCAGAAGATTACCTGCTATATATGAGTTTCAAAAATATTTGCCAAAATAAAACAGATTTCGTAATAAATTGAAAACATCCCCCCCCCCATAAAAGTTACCCGTACTACAACACGTGAGTTTACAAAATCTTTGACAAAATAAAACAGATGACGTAATTGATTGAAACTATCAATAATCCCCGTAATCTTTAAACTTGAAGGCCGTAATGGATTCCAATATGTGCCAAAATATATGCCTATATACCTGTACAACTTATATTCTCGTAGATTAAAAGATATACCCGTGCATTCATAGAAGATTACCAGTAAAATATCTATAATCCCCGACAATATCAGTAATAATATTATTTAAACCAAAAGGCCGTAATTTATATAATCCAGAAAAAAAAATGTAATTTCCATAACATGTATTTTTTCAATAAAATTTATTTATTTATCTTTATTATTTAAATCGGAAAAGATTTAATGAAAATCGTCTACTGCATAAACACATTGGATTTAAACACGTTGCTAAGCGACATCAAATAAGTTTCTTCAAATAAATTAGCGGAAAATATATCGTCTGCTCAATGATAACTCTATGAGAGGTTTAATTGTGTGTTTTTAATTAATATCTAGACAATCTCTGGTCCTAGAAACTCGAAACATGATCTAAATTTTAAGTGGGGTTATTCCAAGGTTACCCACAAAATTACATGTTATTCGGTTGAGCCGTTCTCCGGTGATGATGAGACAAACATAAATACATACATACATACATACATACATACATACATACATATATACAGACAGACAGACAGACATATTTTCTATTTTATTTATATAGATTTATTTCAAAGGAAAATCCTCAAACATACATTTCAAAAACAATTTCAGATACATCAAACAAATCAGTACTATTAGAGCATAAATAAAATGACATATGAAATTTAAAAACAGAAAAGTTTCTACGAAAATTAGGATTAATATTAGCCGTGATGTGAAATAAAGTATGACACCTTAAACTGGGTTGACTAGCATAAAGATCGACCGCATTTAACAATGCACTACAATGAATCTGATTGTTGAGTATTTTCCTATAAAACACCGTACAAAATATGCTGCGCCGCAATTTTATTGAGTTAATACCAAACAATTCCCTGGTGTACATGGAAGAAATGTCACCCGAGTAAAAACCATTGTTATTAAAATAAAGCAACCTCACAAACTTATTCTGAACCTGAACTTATTCTGATTGAACTTATTCTGAAACTTATTCTGAACAGTAGAATCAAATAAACGAATTAAAGCATTAATATTAGTAAAATTCTTAGTCTTCCTTAAAACAAAACCAAGTAGCTCATAATCTCTGGAACCAATATTTTGAATATGTAAATTGAATTTAAACTCAGAATCGAAAAAAAAAATGCCCAAGTCTAATATATTTGTATAGAAATAATATTTTCTATAATGATTTAAACGCATTTATGTATGAAATCTTATATCTTAATAACTACTTGTTTATATATCTATAAAAATATTACAATATATCGACTTCTATATTTTTCACCGTAAGGGGACACTCAGATTTTAAAGAGAATGTTTACAAAACAACCCGAGGTTTCGTAACTCAGGTTTTGGTAACTCTCAAAATCTGAAGTCAAACAATGTTCTTTTGTGTCGACTCCACTAAGTATTTCTAAACTTTATAGAGACTAGGATATTTTAAACTTTACAACAACAAATGCGGCTGAAATATCAATTTCAAGTCAATCCATTGTTTGGGATCAAAAGCTTTTCAACACATGTTCAGTTGCTCGCAAGGCCCACACATGGAAAAATATATTTTCTTTTAGATGTAGAATTAAAAATGTTTTTATTAATATATTATTTCTGTTCAAAAATGTTTCAAATACTGGATTGTAAGAAAGTTACAGAAGAATAAATGTAAAAATATAGGTAGGATTGAAATAATATATTTCATAAATTCAGGTAAAAGAAAATATATGTAAACAGGTTATATAACTGAATGTGATATATTGGTTATGGTATTTCAAATTTATTTTGTTTCTGATAGATTTAATTTGTATTATACTTAATTATAGATTTAATTTGTATTTTGTTTATGATAGATTTAGTTTTTATATTATTTAATTACGGATTTAATTTGTATTTTGTTTATGATAGATTTAATTTGTATATTATAAGTTTTTCTATGTAAACAAAATTTTAGGTGAAAGTTCATATAATAACAACAATTTGCTGCATGCCTAACATGCAATGAATAAATTAATATATAAATTTATAAATTATAATTATTTATAAATTATAATTATAAATTATAATAAATTTATAATTATTTATAAATTATAATTATTTATAAATTATAATTATAAATTATAATAAATTTATAAATTCTAATTATTTATAAATTATAATTATAAGTTATAATAAATTTATAAATTATAATTATTCAAACTTCGGATGAAGACTTTGGCTATTCGGTTCTTGATAATTGTATTTTCTCGGGCAATAAATAACAGTCTTTATCTTACAAGATAAAATTATCCAACTCCAAGCGCATTCTATTGTGAATATAGGCATACCTTATGAAAGGATTTTTTAGTTTAAAAATACTGAAAATCAGACAGAAGGACTCTTAAGTTGGAGAATAGAAGATTCAACAATTAGTCATAATTCTGATTTGAATGCATTTCTAAAAAATTTCTAAAAATTCTCGAGAGCGTTTAATGCTAGCGATCTAAAATTTATGTCAATCGTTTTTTAAGGAAAAATTACATAAGAAATGTCTATTTGCATAACTTTATTAAACGTTTTTCTGTTTTGAAGATTTTTTCAAAATTTCACTCGAAACTTTAGGGAGTTCTGAAACATTCGATGGTATTTTAAAACAATAGGCTTCCAGTATTCACGAATTGTGATTTTTGTACAAAATTTCTTTCGAATAGCTCATTCGAATAGCATCATTCGTTCGTGAGATATTGTCTCCACACACAAGCACACACATACACACAGACATCACCTCAAAAATGTTCGATTCGTGATCAGAGATGTTTGAAACGTGCTCTCCCGTCGAAAACTCGAATTCGAATTTTCGACCCCGTCACAATACTTTCGTTATACATTATGTATATAAGGAAAATTAATAAGGTAAAACATCTGATCTGTACAGCACATGACTTTTCTTATATAATGGAATGAATTTACTGCTTTTACAATAAAAGAAATCTGATGTGGGCAGCACATGACTTTCCTTATATAATGCAATTACTTTATTGCTTTTTCAATAAAAATCTAATGTATAAGATCCACGGTACATTGTTTTTATCGTTGAATTGTACATTTGGCGATTTTCCGGGTGACAACATGTAAAATTATTTCAAAGTATCCAATTACTTATATTTCGCTCAACACTAAATAAACAATTATCAATATTGGTAGCATCCTTAATAAGCGATGTAGTCAATATTCTAAAATATTTTAATAATTTATTCACCAATATAGTGTCACTTTCATTATTTTAGCGTCATTTTCTAATTTTGGCAATATTTGAAAAAGTTGCCCAGTTGGCGACATTCATCAAATTCGTCGCCAAAATCTCGCCAAGCGTCATGGACGGAGAATAGAGCAATTCAAACAAAATTTGGTATAAAAATTGCAATCCGTGAACACTGGAAGCTTATTGTTTTTAAACGCAATCGATTGTTCGAGTGAAATTTTGAAAAAACATCAAAATATCAAAACCTTTAAAAAAGTTACGAAAATCATCATTTCTTATGTAAATTTTTTATTAGAAAACGATTGACATAAACTTTAAAACGCTAGCATGAACCGTTCTCGAGGAATTGCAAATATTCCAAATAAATTTATCAAAAAATTACATAAAAGAAAAAAATCTTAACTTTTATGAAATATGCTCACTTTTTATATGTAATATAATGCGGTACATTTGTTGACATCATTCTCGTGGATCTAGTGCGGGGGTCGGCAACTGGCGGACCTCGGTCCAGGTCCGGACCGCGGAAGGTCAAAAACTGGACCGCCAAAAATTTTTTGACAGTATAAAATAAATTAATCAAATTATTTAAAAAATATTTTTCTATATTATAGAAAAATATTTTAGAATCAAACTTATAGATTCTATAAGTTTGAGCGCCACCCTTATTATTTTTATTTAATGAAATTATTTTTATTTAATCAGAGCAGGTGCAACTCGAACGAAAGACTAACGCTACTTTATGAAACTTATCTTTCGGGCGGGTCTACTCGGCGGCGGTGACCTTGGGCATGGAAGCGCCTCCCCTTTGCTGTGCTGTCCTTTGTTGTGCGCCAGCATACACTTTGACACGGAAGCGGTCGTCGAATCACTTCGTCAGTAGTTGTGATCTCGTACGGAGAGTTTTGTTATTATCGAGGCTTATAACGTTTCTTTTTCATCGATATGGATCCTAAAAAGCGTAAAGTTGATAGTGAAAATAGGAAGTTTTTGAGTGAGTGGACTGAACGTTTTACGCTGCCAGATAGGCCTGGAACAGTTCCAGTTTGCCTCATATGCAACATATCTGTCGCTCTTGTCAAAAGTGGCAATTTGAAGCGACACTACGAAACAACTCATCAGCAGTTCCATAAAAATTTTCCTCTGGGTAGTGAAGCTCGTCAAGAAAAACTCCAGGCATATCTAGCTTCTTACATAAAAAGCACGGTCTTACTAGTTCGCTCTATGAGCGAGCAAGAAAAATCTGCAGAAGCAGCGTTGCGTGTGTGTTGGACCCTTAATAAACACCAGAAGCCATTTTCAGACTCTGAGATAGTAAAAAATATATGTTAGAAGTGGCCGCGGCACTTTTTGAAGATAAAAAGGATGTTGTTGCCGCAATTCAAGGTATTTCATTATCGGCAAGAAGCAATACAAGAAGAACCGAAATTTTGGCTGCTGACAATAAAAGTAGTTTGATCGAACTTCTGCAGAAGGCGCCTTGCTGCGCCATAGCACTTGATGAATCATGCGACATTGTTGATGGGGAACAAATGTCCATTTTCGTGCGATTTTTGGATATTAAAAGTAAATCATTTAGGGAAGAATTGCTAGCAATATTGTCGTTAAAAAGCAAGACTCGCGGAGAAGATTTATTCAAGACTTTTGATGACTTCATGACAAAATCAAACATTAGTTATGATAATATGGTGTCTCTTTCAACTGACGGGGCCCCAGCGATGATCGGCAAAGAAAAGGGACTAGTAAAGAGAATCAAGGATAAGAATGCTGGGCTACTATCTTATCAGTGCATAATTCACCAGGCAGCCCTTTGTGGAAAATTTAGTGTCACTCTGAAAGAAGTAATGGACAGCTTGATCAGGTTGATTAATTTTATGAGGTCTCACTCTGCTCTTCAGCACAGACAGTTCAAAGAATTTCTATCTGAGTGTGATTCGGCGCATTCTGACTTACTGCAATACAACAATGTTCGTTGACTAAGTAAAGGTCAAGCGATTGAACGTTTTTGGGAAATAAAATAAAAAGTAATCTCCTTCTCAGAAAACTTGGATACACAAAAAGCACGAAACCATTTGGAGTTCCTAACAAACGAACACAATATGCTAGCTGTGGCTTTCCTGAAAGACATCCTTAAACATTTAAATGCGCTCAATACCGAGCTACAAGGAAATGGGAAATTAATATGTGATCTGATACAAAATGTGTCTTCTTTCCGTCGCAAGCTGGATATCTTTGATAAAGACATTGCAAGTCAAGAATTTATTCACTTTCCAACAATTTTTGAATATAGAAATAATTCTGAATTAGACATTGCAGTATTTTCAAATTTTATGCCAGAACTTAAGAAGGAATTTGCAACAAGATTCCAAGACTTTGCAGAGATAGAGAAGTTGTCGCGATTCTTAAAATCGCCTTTTGAAGTTTCTCCAGCGGCAGAATGGACAGATGTGGCTGCGAAGTTGTTCCGCCTTTCAAAGCCTTTACTCCAAATGGAGATAATAGACTTGCAGGAAGACATTTCCTTGCAAACGTATAAAACTGCATTCGCCGAAGAATTTTGGAGTAAACATGTCCCAGAAAAATATGGAAATTGCAAAAAATTAGCCATTTACCTAGCTACTCTGTTTGGCTCCACATATGTCTGTGAAACTTCATTTTCAAATATGAATTTTTTGAAGAACGAATATCGCTCAAGATTAACGGCCGCCCACCTTGAAGACATTCTTCGCATAAGCTGCTCCCCGCGTGAACCTAACTTTAAAAAACTGGCACAAGACCGCAAATGTTATTTCTCCTATTGATTTTTGAATACAAATATGCCTATCTACTGTATTTCATATTATTTTGTGAGTGAAAATTAAAATAAAAACTAGTAAGGAATATGAGGTTTTTTTCTGGACCTCGATAAAAATTTTCAAAAGTATCCGGACCTCACCTAAAATTACTTGCCGACCCCTGATCTAGTGCATTCCATTTATGGAAAAATATTCTTTGGGCAATACTTTTGTATTTGGACGCCAATATATTCATTTATCGACTATACGAATAACTTATTTCTCCATCCATAACTCTTAGCGATATTTTGACGACAAATTTGATGGAATGACGCCAACTTGGCGATATTTTGATTATTGCAAAATTAACGAAAGTGCCACAAAATTGATAAAAATATCACCAAATTGATAAAAATGACGCAAAATGGAAGGTAATATTTTGTAAATTTTTAATTTCGTCATATAACGGACATACCGTCTAGTATCTCGTATTAGGAAACTTTTCTCCCCATTTATCTGCAACACTTGGGGATACATTTAGCGAACTTTGTGAATAATTTAATGACATATCGCCTACTTATCAATATTTAGCCTCAGATTGACAAACATATCATCAAAATTGTAAAAATGACGCCAAGTTAATATCAATAACACCTAATTGATGAATTTGTTATTTACATATTTTAATATGTGGACTATAATGCTTATTGAGAATGAAGAGAATTTTGATAATGATTAATTTATTGTTGCGCGAAACATAAGTTAATTGGGCACAAAAAAGTTTTGGATGCTGTCATCCGGAAAAGCCGCAAATGTACATTTCAACGTTAAATACAGTGTGTCATGGATCTTATATATCCATTTCGACAATAAGAGCTTGCAATTTCGTCCCCAGTAGCTTAGTGGTAGAGACTCGCCTTTCCACTTCGTTGATCCAGGTTCTATTCCCGGCTGGGGCGAGTTTCTTTACAATCATGTACATCAGTTTGCACTGTGAAAGAACTAAATTCATCGCATTATATAAGGAAACTCATGTACTGTCCATATCAGATTTTTTTACATTTGTGAGACCAGAAATAGATCTCACACGAAGTGCTGTGTTTGTGGTAAGACACTTTTATGTACAAATTTATGGTGTCTGAAACGGCAACAATACGGCCAGTAAAAAGACGCCAGGGTTTACAGCATGTGAACCCAAAGGTCAACTGAAACCATATATTAGGGGACTCAAGGCAGAAGGGGTCGAACGAACTCTTAAAATAACGTAAAGAACGGCATTGGATGGAATGCTAGCCAATCAGATGAAGCTTGTTACGTCACATTCAATGCTTCGAATGAGAGCAAAGGGGGGATTGACATCCCGACAAATGGAGGAAACCACAACTTGAGACCGAGGAAGAAGACTGATCAACGACATAATGACGAATAGGAATGTAGAGTGCTCCGTAGATATTCAAAAATAATGGATAGACATTGATTTGTGCAGAGTTACAGCAGTACAATATGTTCAACGAATTTACGAGTTGGAGCATTACACCAAGAGTTAATGCCGGTAAATGGACAACATATAAATACGGATGCTGACCAAGTGCAAGACATTGAAACCAGGCGAAGACCCCACACAAGCCCAAAATTTTAGACCTATCAGCCTGCTAAACTCCATAAGCAAACTTGCAGAGCGAATTATACACACCCGGCTCAAAACATTCATTGAACAACACAACATTATCAAACCTGAACAATTTGGCTTTCGGCCGCTTCACTCAACAACACACCAGCTGTTGAGAGTCACTGAGTACATATCCGAAGGATTGGAAATTGGTCTCTCAACAGGGTTCCTACTGATTGATATTTCGAAGGCCTTTGATAAAGTATGGTATGATGCTTTAATATACAAAATGATTCAGCTTAATATACCAGGCTCATTAATACATCTTATAAACTCCTTCCTTCGAAATAGATCCTTCACAGTCCGCTATCAACACTCATTCTCCAATCACAAACCTCTCAGGTCCGGGGTCCCACAAGGCTCCCAATTGGCCCCAACCTTGTTCAACATATACATAAATGATATCCCCCGCGCACCACACACTTACATCGCCATGTATGCGGACGACACAGCTCTTTACACCAGTAATTCTAGAAAATTTGTAATTCGCTCACGATTGCAAAAACACATTAACACAATTTCCGCCTGGTTCCGGAATTGGAAAATAAAAATCAACGAAAATAAAACCAAATGTATTATTTTTTCCAAAATAAAGAAAAAAACAAACCCTCAGCCTATCAAAATCAATGACAAACCTATCCCCTACGTCGATTCCGCCAAGTACCTTGGAGTCACTTTTGACTCCAAGCTTTCTTGGAAACCGCACATTAAAAAAACCATAGGCAAGTTTCACATGGCCAGAAAATTACTCTACTCAATTCTTCACTCCAAACAAGCCAGCTATCAAAATAAAGTTCTACTCTATAAGACCGTTCTCAGGCCCATCCTTCTATATGCGGCCCCAATTTGGGGCTTTGCCGATCAGAAAATCCTAAAAAAATTACAAATCACGCAAAACAAAACACTTAGATGTATAAGAAAAGGACCCATCTACCTTAAAAACAAAGTCATTCGCAGAGACTTCGGCATCACTAAAATCAATAAGCAAATAGTTAAACTAGCATGTAATTTCTACTCTCATCTAAACAAAATTCTAAACGAGGAGATTTGCAACTTGCCGGATTACGACCCCCCACCAATGGAAGTACCGCAAGCGGCCCAGAGCCTCTACCATACTAAAGTAACATTAAAACCCTTAATAATAATAAAATAACTAATCTGAAGCTTAATACTTTCAATAACTCAAAACTCTCACCTATAGAATAGTCTACTTGACTACCTTAACTTATTAACTAAACAATCTGCTATTCTGAGATAACTTAACTCAAACTTCAACTTTCAAGTCCTCATTGACATCTATAAGGAAAACCATACTACACCAAATGTAATTCACTCTTGCAGTATCAAAAGTACTTCAGCCAAAGTACTTATATACATTCATGATGCCCCAGGGCGGAAAAAAAAAAAAAAAAAAAAAAAAAAAAAAAAAAAAAAAAAAAAAAAAATGTGTGGCCCCCTTTTTTTTGCTGAAGAGAAAGCGACTTATGAATACTTCACTTTACCAGCCTTAAACCCAGCTTGAACTACCTCACCTCCCCCTCCCTACTTGGAGCATTTCAAATAATGTATAAATTCAGCTGTCATACTACACCCTGGAGATGCAGACAAATTTTGTCTAGGTGCTCCGATAATCCACCCAGAGCTCGGCGGCAAGTGCAAGACAAGTTTGAAGGTATGTGAGCATTGAAAATGATATCTGGTTATAACCACTATTTAGGAATTTCCGTACTGGTCACATATGCCCCCTCCGCTGAAATAATATAATTAAATATTGTAATTGAATTATTTAAGTATTTATGTTTTTTAATAAATGTTTTTGATAAAGTTAAAATGGTGTGATCCAGTGGTTCCCAAACTTTCCGGTCCGCGGACCCCCTCAGAGAAAAAAAAAATTCGCGGACCCCTTAAAACCATATTGTAAGGGCGTGTTTCTATTGGATATGTACAACAGTAACTAGAAGTAACAGATACAGCAGGCCAGTGATTCCCAAACTTTCCGGTCCGCGGACCACCTCAGATAAAAAAATTTCACAAACCCCTTAAAACCATATTGCAAGGGCGTGTTTCTATTGCATATGTACAACACACATAATTTAGTGTGAACACTGATGCTGTTTTCTTGCAATTAGCTCAGTAATATTTGGTTTAATATCTGATAATTTCAGTCTTAAATCACTTAAATCACTGTCACCCAAACAATTTAATTCTGTTTGAAGATATAACATATCAGTTTGAAATTAATTTCATGAATGTATTTAATTCAAAGTTATTTAGAAAAAAAGTTCATTATTATTTTATTTAAAAAAATTAAATAGAAAATAGAGTGGAGAAGAATAATGAATTTTATTTTTTTGAAGCTAACTATTTATTAGTTAAATATTGCGTGTTGTTCGCGGACCCCCTAAAACCTCGTCGCGGACCCCAGTTTGGGAACCACTGTGTGATCAATTTAGCATTTTATTAATTAATAATTCCTGTACTGGACTGTAAATAATTGGAGGGTTATTGCAAAACACAACGCAAAATCTTAATGAATTTAATATTAAAAGTACAACTTCAAATCCCTTTCCCACAACATTCATTCAAATTCATCAAGAAAAGAACATAAATATATGTTTTTATTTAAACACTCTTCCAAAGAGTCCTATGTCTTCAATTTAAGTGACGGAGTGTCATAGAATTTAGGTTATTTGGATTTCCCGAAAATCTAGGATAACATTTTTTAGTGTTTCTCCTTGAAGTGAATTTAGAGCATTCACTAATAGCGATATTAATTAATAGATTTTGAAATATATACAAATATGTCAAAATATTGTTTGACTATTTATTTCGTTAATTTTTACTTTCTCTGCAATACATGATAATGTATAGGGAAAGTATTGGAATCATGCCGAAAATTGCAACTCGAGTTTTCGACGGATCTAAGTGTTTTGAGACCTCTAGATTCGGGGCTATCGTGATTCTTCTTCTTTTCTTCCTTGGACCTGGCCCTAGATAAGGGGTGTCCGCTCTGACGTCATGCTAAGCGTTGGTATTTTGAATCCTCTCAGTTCCCCTCCTGTCTTTGTGTGGGAGTTTGAATACGACATAGTGACACTGACCGTTGTTTACATTTTACAATGTGCGGATTTTTAAGAGTTTTACTATACTACGAGTAGATTAAGATTATAAATCAGATATTTATTAATTTTATATAGCAATGTAGTTTTAAAATGATTATGAAGGTCAAGGTTTTCAATATATCAAATTGAATTTCAACATAGTGCTAACTTGGATATAATAGAAAACTGAATGCTGTAGAAGGGTAAGCTAATTAAAGAATTTTTTTCTTTATTGTAGTTTTTACGAAATATATTAATGAGTATTAGGCTGAACTGGTTATTGCTAAGATATATTAAAGGATATATTATATGCTATTACACATTAATGATCATATTTATATTGAGATTGTCAATTAAATACAGTAAAATTTGCCGTAGATTTAATGTTTTTGTAAATTTATATATTTAAATACTTATTATTAAATAAGAAAGTGACATGTATATCAATATTGTCAGTTAAATATTGTAAAATTTGCAGTAGATTTAATGTTTTTGTAAATTTATATCTATAAATATCTATTCTTATATGAGAAACAAAAGCGAAGGAGTCAATACATTAAAATTAGTTTCTTGATACAGATAAAAACGATGAACGTTATCTACTTAGTATTCATAGATCTAATATAAATTACTGTATTTGAATATAAAAAAATCAAGGATCATACATTCAAATTTTTTTTTTCTGATTTATAACATTTTATGTTGTTTCATTTATTCTTCAAATGAATATTGTAAAATTTGTCGTAGATTTAATGTTTTGCAAATTTATATCTATAAGTTCTTATTCTTAAATAAAAAAAAAGATAAATGAGTCAATATGCTTACATTAAAATTAGTTTCTTTATACAGATATAAACGAAGAAAATTATATACTTATTGTTCATAGTTCTGATGTGAATAACTGTATTTAAATGCATAAAATTAGGGATCGTACATTTATACATTTTTTTTTTCTGATTTATGACATTGTATTTTGTTTTATTTATTCTTAAGTTTTATACTAATTATTTTTTGTATATATCTTATCTTTCGCATAATGAAATATAGTTGCAAGAGTTATACAGAGCAGTTTTACTGATATAAAAACTGCTACATGTTTTAATTGCTATGAGTGACATTTAATTTACTTTCAATTCATATAATATAATAAAGTTTAAGGTGTTTATAACTGAATTTAGAGAGTTTTTATTTTAAATGAGAGAGATTATATTCAACACTCAGGATTTCAGGAGTAAAATACTCATATGTTGAATTTCTGTAATTCTGTACGCGATTTGTTGTTAAAAACCATAAATTGACTATTTATATGTCTATATTTCACAAAAAATGAACATTAGTATTTTATTGGCATCATACACATAAATTACAGAAGCTCAAGGTTATACTAATACAGCGATTTTTTATAGATGTAATCAAAAATTAACTGCATAAGATAAAAACGTAAGAATAAATTTAATTTTTTTTTACAAAATTATAGCTAAAATATTTATAATTTCTCCTCCTGGTTGTTCCTGAGATTGTAACATTTATTGAATCTGTAACTGTGGGATTTTTCCATAGCGTATAAAGAAAGCGAGAAAATATAAAGTTTTGGCATGTATTGGTAGTTAATGTTTATAGTACTTGCCTCAAATTCAAGACAAACAACTATATAGTCAATAAAAAAATTTTACACTTATAACAAATTCATCAAGTTTATTATTACTTTCCTTATATACATAATGTATAAGGAAAGTATTGCGACGGGGTCGAAAATTCGAATTCGAGTTTTCGACTGGAGAGCACGTTTCAAGCATCCCTGATCACGAATCAAACATTTTCGAAGTGATGTGTGTGTGTGTGTGTGCGTGTGTGTGTCAGTGGGTCTGTGGAGACGATAACTGACGAACGAATGGACCGATTCAAACCAAATTTGGTACAAAAATCACAATCCGTAAACACTGGAAGCCTGTTGTTTTTATACGCAATCGAATGTTCTAACCCCCCCTAAATTTTCGAATGAAATTTTGAAAAAATCGTCAAAAAATCAAAACCACTCATAAAGTTACGCAAATAGACATTTCGTATGTAATTTTTCATTAGAAAACGATTGACATAAATTTTAGAACGCTAACACGAACCGTTCTTGAGATATTGTAAATTTTTCAAAAAAAATATCAAAAAGTCATATAAAATAAAAAATATATTTCCTATTGATAAACATGTTCACTTTTCATATGTAATACCATGCGATAAATTGGGTGACATCATTCTCGTGGATCTCGCTCGTTCCATTCATGAAAAAAAATACTCTTTGTAATACTTTTTTATTTGAACGCCAATAGTCATTTATCTGCTGTAAGAATAACTTATTTCTTAGTGCATAACGCTTGGCGAAATTTTGGCGACGAATTTGGCGGAATGTCGCCAACTTGGCGACTTTTTGAAATGTTGTCAAATCAACGAAAATCTCGCCAAATGGATAAAAATGACGCTAAATCAATGAAAATGACGACTCATTGTCGAAAATTCAATGTCTTGGAAAGAATATTAGCATCTACTATAAGAAAAACCTATTTTTTACTTTAAAAGTAGTAAATTCATTACATTATATTAGGAAAGTCATGTGTTGCCCACATCAGATTTTTTTTTCTAAATTTTAAAAATATAAAAGAATATTTTTTGCCAAAGTTGACTTATTTAAGGAATTCCTTTTTCAATAATATTATTACATAATATTGCAAATTTGATGATAAACTGGAATTTATGACATACTTAATAATAAGTCTTCAAGTTGTAGAAAAATTATGTTAAATATACATTTTTATTTATTTTTTAATTTTTAGATACAATTTTCCATAAAATTTATATTAATTATACCTGCATTTTCAAGCATTCTTTTAAAGTCTAAAAGACATTGAATTGCATTTTATTTGCGAGAATGTTTTCAAACTCGATATAACCTTTCCATTTTACGTTTATAGTCAATTTTTGTTCAATTGTTCTCTCTCTGTCAGTGATTATTCTTTACACAAGTCAATTTTGAACATACTCTGTATATTCTTTTCATGCGCCATATAGCTTTTCTACGGCTATATTGCATTTTCTTGTATGATTATTAGCGCTTAAAACAGGATTCTTAAAACTTTTATTTAAGTATTATATACTTTCTCTGTATTTGTGTGCTAGATTTATTCTTAAATTATGCCATACATATATTTTTAAATATAATGTCTACAAAATCCTTTACGAGAAACGTCATTTCGCTAGGATGGCTGGGAGAAAAGTCCATCGTTTATCCAAACGCCCCAAACTGAAGGGCCAGGCCCAGTAAGCGAAGGGGAAAAGAGAGAATCCCGAGGGTCCCGCTAGAATACGGGAAAACTATTTTTGTCGTGACGTCTGCGTGTGTGTCTGTCTGTGCAGATTTTGTTTCCACTCTCACTAAAAAACTAATTGACCGAATTTTATAAAATTTGGTAGGTTAATCATCACTTGTGGGCGAATCTGATACTGATTAGTTTGGGGTATAATTCGGGATAAAAGAACACGCCTTTGTTTGCGAAATGGCCCGCGAAGGCCTGTATCCAATTTAACTGAAAAACTAATGGACCGAATTTCACAAAATTCAGTAGGTAAGTCGCTTGTGACTCACCATGGTGCTGATTAGACTTTGTTATGATTCGGAAAAATTAACCTGCTTTTTTTGCGAAATGGCCCCCCCAAAATCGTCAAAATCTAAAATAAAAAATACGTATGCTCAAATGTATCCATTAAATGCTTGTTTCTTACGCAATTTTTAACGATGAAAAGAATAAGATCAACCCCATTACATTAGGACTAGCCGTTCACGAGATATTTAAGTTTTTTTTGTATTTTCTCTACGCTATCTTTGAAAATAAGTCCAGTTAGCAAATGAGAACGATAATTGAATTAAAAGTGAATCAAATTTAATTAAAATAAAAATAACGTGGTTATAAGTCTGCAGGGAAAGTCATCTGCTGCCCACATCAAATTTTTAATTCATGTGACTGTCAAGATTTCAAAAGTATAAATTTATTTCTGCAAATAATGTTTTTAATTATATTAATTATTTAATTTTAAATAGAATTATTGGAATTTACAGCTTGTTCAGGATTTCGATTATTCAAATCAACGGCGGTGTTTTCTTGTTTTTGCTTTTACAAAGATAGACGCCTACTCTAAAGAAGTATTTTATTGTAACGAACGGGACTTTTACTGTAGACGGGAATTCTGCTGATAAAGAATTATATTGTATTTGTAAATAAAGTGTTAAGGCATCTGTTTTCTTTACCAACGGATAATAGATATAAATTCTACGAATATTACGGTAAATCCAAAATAACACATAACATATAAGTAGTAAAAAATGGGATGAGATTGTCCAATCACATTTTTAAATAGTAAAAAACATATTTCATTTAATATTTGATATATTTTAATAAAACATATATATTTAATTATACAATTAAATTTTCTGCTGAGGATGATGTTCCTAAAATGAAAAAAATCTGATGTGGGCAGCACATGACTTTCCTTATATAATGCAATGAATTTACTACTTGTACAGTAAAAAAAAATAGATTTTTTATAGTAGATATTTATATTCTTTCCAAGCTTTTGAATTTTCGTCAATCAGTCGTCATTTTCATTGATTTAGCGTCATTTTTATCCATTTGGCGAGTTTTTCGAAAGTCGCCAAGTTGCCGACATTCCACCAAATTCGTCGCCAACATTTCGCCAAGCGTTATGGACGAAGAAATAAGTTAGTCTTACAGAAGATAAATGATTATTGGCGTTCAAATACAAAAGTATTACTCAAAGTATATTTTTTCATGAATGGAACGAGCTATAACCACGAGAATGATGTCATCAAATTTATCGCATGGTATTACATATGAAAAGTGAACATGTTTCTCAATAGGAAATATATATATTTTTTATGTTATATATCTTTTTGATAATTTTTTTGAAAAATGTGCAATATCTCAAGAACGGTTCATGTCAGCGTTCTAAAATTTATGTCAATCGTTTTCTAATGAAAAATTACATACGAAATGTCTATTTGCGTAACTTTATCAGCGGTTTTAATATTTTGACGATTTTTTCAAAATTTCACTCTAAAATTTAAGGGGGTTCTGAACATTCGATTGCGTATAAAAACAATAAGCTTCCAGTGTTTACGGATTGGGATTTTTGTACCAAATTACCAAATTTCGTTCGAATTGGTCCATTCGTTCGTCCGTTATCGTCTCCACAGACTCACTGACACACACCCACACACACACACCCACACACACACGCACACACACATACTTTTACACACACACACACACACCCGACCGTCCAAACAGTTACCTTACACCTTTCTGGTAGGTCGGACGGTCTGGGTTTCAACAACACACACACACACAGATATCACTTCAACAGTGTTTGATTCGTGATCTGGGATGCTTGAAACGTGCTCTCCCGTCAAAAACTCGAATTCGAATTTTCGACCTTGTCACAATACTTTTCTTATACATTATGTATATAAGGAAAGTAATATAAATGTAACATACATTAAAATACTATATAAATACCCTCCCCTCTGTCTATCCTACTTGGTAATAAATTTGGCGTCAAAATGACGAACTTGCGTAGAAAATCGGATAAATATCGCCAATTTCGGGACATTTATTAATTGTCACCAAATTGATGAAAATTTAATATCTCAGCAAATTAAGTTTATTTCTTTAATAATCCCCTTCGCTTCGTAGAAATTAATTATTTAACATTAATTTTAAAAATATTGTGAATTTCACAGTTTGTGTGAGAGGTACGTTTTATCATGTCGAGGTCTAGGATATCGTGAATAAAGCGTTTTGTTAAGGAGTGTACAGTAATTATATTACTTTCCTTATGAACATAATGTATAAAGAAAGTATTGTGACGGGTTCGAAAACCCGAATTCCAGTTTTCGACGGGAAAGCCACGTTTCAAGTATCCCTGATCACGAATCAAACATTTTTGAAGTGATGTCTGTGTGTGTGTGTGAAAGTATGTGTGTGTGTGTGTCAGTGAGTTTGTGGAGACGATAACTGATGAACAAATAGACCGATTCGAACGAAATTTGGTACAAAAATCACAATCCGTAAACACTGGAAGCCTATTCTTTTTGTGCGCAATCGAATGTTCAGAACCTCCCTAAATTTTCGAGTGAAATTTTGAAAAAATCGTCAAAAAATCAAAACCGCTAATACAATTACGCAAATAGACATTTCTTATGTAATTTTTCATTAGAAAACGATTGAAATAAATTTTGGAACGCTGACATGAACCGTTCTGGAGATATTGCACACTTTTCAAAAAAATTATATCAAAAAGTTATATCAAATAAAAAAAAATATTTTCTATTGAGAAACATGTTCACTTTTCATATGTAATACCATGTGATAAATTAGATGACATCATTCTCGTGGATCTAGCTCGTTCCATTCATGAAAAAAGATACGTTGAGTAATACTTTTGTATTTGAACGCCAATAGTCATTTATCTTCTATAAGAATTACTCATTTCTCTGTCCAAAACGCTTGGCGAGATTTTGGCGACGAATTTGGCGGAATGTCGCCAACTTGGCGACTGTTTGAAATGTTGTCAAATTAACGAAAATCCCGCCAAATGGATTAAAATGACGCTAAATCAATGAAAATGACTACTAATTGCCGAAAATTCAATATCTTGGAAAGAATATAAGTATCTACTATAAGAAAAACATATTTTTTTACTGTAAAAGTAGTAAATTCATTGCATTATATAAGGAAAGTCAGGTATGGCCCACATCAGATTTTTTATCACAGGTTTGTATAATAATAATTAGCAATATTGATCAAGAGAGGTGCATGGTCTGCTTATATCTGGGGATATTAGGAGCGCCAAAGCTGCAGGCGGGCGTATGCGAGGGAATATTTTCCATAAATTCATGCTCCCTTGCATAAAAAATTAACATGCAGTATCAGTAATTAACATATAGAACTGTATCAGTAACATAAAGTATTGATATAGTTTTTTACCTTTATGAAACCACAGAGAATTATTTAATCACTCAAAGATAAATATTTAACCATCCACAGAGAATTGTTTAACTAAAGTTTTGTGATTCTGTTAACACAAAAAAGTTTTATAATTCTTAAGCCTTGTATGATTTGAATTTTCTGTTAAAACAAACTCTTTTAGAGGATCAGAAATTGTATTTTTTCCTCTTTGCCCTCCAGAGAAAAAGCATGAAGGTTTTCATTTGATTTTTTTAAACAGAGTTAGAAACGAATACAACGTTAAAGTAAAAATCAATGCTATGGGTAATGGGGCATTTGCTACTTTCACTATAAATTAGAAAAGAAATATACGGAAAATATTAGAGAAAGGCAAAGGGTATAAAATCTTTTATAGAGCAAGGATATTCATTTTATATAAATTCGACGATAAATTTACATCTTGAAATATAATAAATGGACGTAAAATATCAAACATTTAAGCCCACTTGCATAATAATGGCAATATGTATTAAAACATTGAGTCAAAATAATTGAGAATCAAATTTGGGGGTATGCTGATTTTTCCATTGCCGTTATGCAAGAGTACTACAAAGAGTTTCACAACATGGGGATGGCAAGTTGTAAAACTCCTTGTAGTCATAGGCTTAGGGATGATTCTATTTCTGAATACATTCCTAAATCAACGAATATTGGAAAACTTTAATTTCCCTTCATAATTTTGTATCGAATTTCAAAGATATTTTATTAGACAGTGTATTTACAATTAGTTTACATTTCGAATGATTGTGAGTGGATCATCCCCCCCCCCATTAATTCTGCAAACTGTAACTCAAAAGTCATTCGCCGAAGTTTCACAGAATATGGTAGGTTATTATTTTGTAGGTTTCCCTAGTGCTGTTTAGATTTTGGTACTATTGGGAACAATAACACTTTTATGCAAAATAGTCCACAGAAAATTGTCAAATTATGAAATAACAAGAGAGATCAACCATGCATAAAGTATTGATTATGAAACACTTTCCGATTTCAATGCATTTTTATTTGCACATATCTAAAATGCGATGCATTCCTCGGTAATATTTTTAAAATTTTCACAATACTACATTAATGTATTACATTTGAAAAATTAAAACTTCATCGAAGAAAATGAACTTCATTCAAATGACGGCATTGAAGTATAAATTGCCTGGTATAAACATCTCTAAAATGCGATACATTCCTCGGTGATATTTTTAAAATTATCATACAACTATAGTAATTTATTACATTTGAAAACTTCATCGGAAACAAATAAATTTTTCAAATGGAGTCATCGAAATATAAATCGGCTGGCTCTTTAAATAAAAGCAGCATTTCATTCATTAACATTTTTCCATTCATTTCATTAATCACAATACAATAATTAATTTATTTTAAACTTAAATCCATGGAGGTACAAGTAATTTAACTCTATGCTCTAAGCTTCATCAAAAAATCGTTTGCTTCTCTGTAAAATCAATGATTGTTTCATTCATATCAGCTATATTGCAGACTCCATGGGCTAAACAATTTTGCATTAAAGAAATGCAGCAATTCTGATACAACTCATTCTACATATTTTTGTATTTACATCCTCCATAACTGAAAAGTAGGCTTCGTTGTAGAAATAATCAAAGTTGGATGATCATTTAAACTCAACTATATTGTAATTGCGTTGTTTCAGGATATAGATCCACAGAATTTAAGCAAAAATAAAGCGGTTTTAGGGCGGATACAACACTAAATATGAAATAAAAAGAATTTTAAAAATTACGATGGATGACATATTTTATTTTGAAGTGGGTCATGTGATCTCTTCATATAATGATCATGTGATCTTTTCATATAAAAGATGTAATTATTATTTTAATATTTATTTAAATAACTACTGAATATTTTTGCTGAATTCCTTTTTCATCTATTTTATGGGATAATTTGAATATTTTCTTAAACTTTCGAAGCAAATTGTGAATTTTAAATTCGCTTAAAAATGTTTGAAAAATTAGAACCCATAGGGTCCAATGCATTTCATTTTTTCAACCCGGGTTCAATCCAAAACTAATTGGGTGATATCATTTATATTACCATAGGTCTCATAGACCGTCTGAAAAACATACTAAAATTTCATTTTGATAAAGTCATTTTTACGGCAGTTATCGTGCTAACGGACAGACAGACAGAGAGAATGAACAAAGTCATAAATACTTTTCAACTATGCTGTAAAGCGTTAATAAAAAGTCATAAACACGTTTCAAGTATGTTGTAAAGTGTTAAAAACTGGAAACATTTCCAAGCGTATTGATTAAATGCTTATTACTTTCCTTATATACATGATGTATAAGGGAAGTATTGTGACGGGGTCGAAAATGCGAATTCGAGTTTTCGACGGGAGAGCACGTTTCAAGCATCTCTGATCACGAATCAAAAATTTTTGAAGTGATGTCTGTGTGTGTGTGTGTGTGAAAGAATGTGTGTGTGTGTGTGTGTGTGTCAGTGAGTCTGTGGAGACAATAACTGACGAACCAATGGACCGATTTGAACCAAATTTGGTACAAAAATCACAATCCGTAAACATTGGAAGCCTATTGTTTTTATACGCAATCGAATGTTCAGAACCCCCCTAAATTTTCGAATAAAATTTTGAAAACATCGTCAAAAAATCAAAACCCATAATAAAGTTACGTAAATAGATATTTCTTATGTAATTTTTCATTAGAAAACGATTGACATAAATTTTAGAACGCTAACACGAACCGTTCTCGAGATATTGTACATTTTTCAAAAAAAATATCAAGATGTCATATAAAATAAAAAAAAATAATTCCTATTGATAAAAATGTTCACTTTTCATATGTAATACCATGCGATAAACTGGGTGACATCATTCTCGTTGATCTAGCTCGTTCCATTCATGAAAAAAGATACTCTGAGTAATACTTTTGCAATTGAACACTAATAGTCATTTAGTCATTTATCTGCTGTAAGAATAACTTATTTCTTAGTGCATAACGCTTGGCGAGATTTTTGTTACGAATTTGGCGGAATGGCGCCAACTTGGCGACTTTTTGAAATATTGCCAAATTAACGAAAATCTCGCCAAATGGATAAAAATGACGCTAAATCAATGAAAATGACGACTAACTGTCGAAAATTCTATGTTCTGGAAAGATTATTAGTATCTACTTTAAGAAAAACCTATTTTTTTACTGTAAAAGTAGTAAATTCATTACATTATATAAGGAAATTCATGTGTTGCCCACATCAGATTTTTTTGTTTTATTTAGGTTGGCTTCTCCTCTTGTTACCATTATGAAGACCTTTTTTCAAACCCGTTTTTAACACTTTCCAACATAGTTGAAAAGTGTTTACGATTTTGGTCATTCTGTCCGCCCATTCGCACAATAACTTTAGTGAATGGAATTTTAGTATGCTTTTAAGATGGTCTGTGTGGTGTTTGGGAATGTAAATGAATAATATTCCCGAATTAGTTTCGGTATTAACCCGAGTTGAAAAAATGAAATACATTGAACCCTATGGGACTTAATTTAAAACATTTTTAAGCGGAGCCAAAATTCACAAATTGCTTCGAAAATTTTAGGAAATATTCAAATTATCACATAAAATGTGTAAAAAAATTTCATCAAAATGTGTTTTGTAGTTTTTTAAATAAAAATTGAAATAATAATTACAGCCATATTATATGCAGGATTCATGTGACTTATTACAAAACAAAATATGGCTTCCATTTATTTTACTCTGTGTGTTTTTCGGTAGAAGTTTACAGATCATTTAAATTCATATTTAGTACTGCATCCGACCTAAATTCTCTTTGTTTTGGCGTATTATCTGTGCATCTAAATTCTGTGCCATCGCATTTACAATATTTTTGATTTTAAATCATCACAAAACTTCCTTTATTCCTACAACGAATTTTAATTTTAACGTGAAACTATAGGATACAGAATGTAAACGAAAAAGCGATTTGTTGCGGTGAATTAATTGTATAAATGATTTTATGTTGATTTTTTACCCAAAATTATGTCGCTCTGAAGTCTGGAATATAAGTGATAAATAATGAAATATTTGTTGATAGAGGAAAAGATATGTGAAATGAAATGGTTTGTTAGTCACAACAATTCCGAAGAAATAATTTGCATGGTGTTATAATACCCTATGCACATTTGTATTCACGATTGTGAATTGTATAAATACTTATGTCCATTAATTCCTTTGTATAACCATTGATGATAGATAGACATTATAGTATCCGAAAGCGCTGTGGCATTTTAACTATTTTCCTGTACGTTAAGATAACTTTTAAATACAATTTACATCTACTTGTAGACTTTGATAGAAAGAGATATTTGAAATGTTTATACATTTTATATTGATAGTACTAAATGTTATGTTAGTATATTAGCTGAACATGCTCGTGATAATAAACATCTGATGAGGACAGAACAGTACTTTTGCTACAGACACAAATTCATTTTTTTCACCTACACAATTGCTTTGCCTAAATTTTATTCCTGTAAACTAATTTCTTCTTGGTGTTGGGATTTTATTTTCCGCCAGTATATATATATATATATATATATATATATATATATATATATATAAATTGAAGGATTTTAATAGAAAATTATGCATAAACTACTGTATGTACAAAAAAACCCATCTCTAGCATATCTGTTACAAATGAGTAACTATAGGCCAAGACTAAGGATAAGGATAGAAGGTAACATATCACTATAATGGAAAGGGTGATGAGAAGAATAATAGGATTCAAAAATCACAATTAAAGTATATAAAAGTAAATAAAAATAAAACTCGGCAATATGAGAATAGGCAATAATAAACAGCTCAGGATAAGAGATTAAGAATAGAGAACAAGCAATTGAAACTACACAAAAAATGGCGGTTAGTTCGAAATTGCATTCTCATCAGGACAGCCATACAATTCGAATTAAAACCGATATAATAGCCAGTTTCTGACAATGGCGATAGTATTTAACTATAAACACCATTGGAACTGTCTACTGGCTAGTGGAAGGAGAAAATAAATCAATTGAATTATTCAATTCTGAAAAACAATACCTCCTTGAACAGAAATGGGAAAACACAAGCATAGCACCACCACGTGTAAGATAAACTAGTGACTGAGCATTTCACCTCACTTCGTCAATGCGAGTGGGCACCGGAATGAATACAATTGAACGATTCATAATATGTATGGAGACTTTCAAAAATAGTAATCAGTATAGGACTCAGGACAAGAGGAAAATAGTCATTCGAAAATAGTAAACAGTATTAGACTCAGGCCAAGTGGTAAGTGAGGTGATAAGAAAGGGTGAATTTTCAAAAAAGAGTTAACCAATCAAAGATAAATAATGCATGTGTAAAATTATTACGTGGTATATTTGAAATTATTAATAATATTATTTACAAATACTTCCGGATATTGGTAATTTTGACAAATGCGTTTAAGTTTATTGATGTGTAGAAAGTGAAACTGAGGATCAGAAAGTCGATGTATTCAAAATAGCTGGTTTAAAATGATGTTTCTAAACAATTGAATAGAATTACAAGATTGATATGATAGCAGCTTTATGATAGAGAAGTTGTAAGAATCTTTTTTATCATATAGATTGGTGATAACATGATTATTGAGGGTATCTAATTTTAGGTCTAAAAAATTAACAGTTTGACTAACGCAAGGCTCATTAGGAATTAATTCTAGGTTAGACGGGTAAAAATCAATATTAATGGGATAGGAATTATCAATGATAATACAAATTAAGTCGTCAACATATCTATATATAATATATGAATTAGAGTTAAAATGACATTCATGATAATAAAGATATAAGTTAGCGAGTATACTACTACTACAGCCACCTTGTGGTACACCAGATGTTTGTAAATAAATGTTATTACCTTGGATAATATAATTGTTGTATAACACAAAGTGCAAGAGCATAGGAAAATTTTTGACATTAAAAGCAACATGATTGGATGATATATAGTCATGATAAAGAGAGATAATAACTTTATGTAAATCTTTAATGACAATATTATTAAATAGGTCTTTAAAATCAAAGGTTTGGAAACCAAGAATTTGTGGAAACTTGCTAAGGTGATTAACTAAATCAAAACTATTGTTCAAAATGAAATATCCTGAATTCCTGAATTTAAGAGATTCATTAATTCGATTTAAACAGTTAAGCAAGTATTTACTAGCTGTAGTGGTAAAGGTATTATGTCCACAAGTGACTGTTCTAAAACTGAGAGGTGATTTGTGGAATTTAGGAACCAAAGTAACATAAGGAAATTTAAAATACTTACAATTAATATTTAATTGTGTATATAATTTTAGCATTTTAGTTTTGATTTGGATAGACTGATTATTAATGGGTTTAAAAATTTGATTATTTTTTAAGTAATTCTGTAACAGAGAAACATAATATTTTTTACAAATGATGGCATAATTATTAGAAGCTTTATCTACATAAGTTATGACAAAATGTTGTTGTAGTTCTTTGATAGCAGAAAGGAGTTGTTTATAATGATACCTAGGCTTCGTTAATTTAATGTTTATAATAAAATTTTTAAGTAGATATAAGGTAGTATACTTCCATAGATTGAATGCTTCAATAGGAATAGAATGTGAACAAGCAAGTTGATATATGAATTTATCAAAATCAAATGATAGAGACTGAAGAAGTTGTTTAGGGTGATGGCAGATTGGAATGCGAAATTTAGACCCTTTATTCATAATATCCCTAAGTATATCATCCTGAACTATACTGAGATCCCCAGTAATAATGTGACCATGAGTGGAGTTGACAAAAGGGGCAAGATTTTGATTGCTGCATACACATGATGTAAGATCATCGGAGTTTAATGTCCTGGAAACTTCATTGTAATTATAAATAGTTCTACCAATTGGTAAATTATATTTAAATGATTTTTGTATTTTGATATCATTTACAGGTAACAAGTGCTGATGTTTTGCAAATAAATTATTGAAGTTAAGAGAATTAAGAATAGGGTGTTTAAAAGAAATAACACAGTAAGCTATTTTAGTATGTGGATTTGGTGTATGGAGTAGGTGGTAATTTAAGAAATTTGTACGAGAAAGAAGCAAATCAAAAAATAAATGTTTAAAATGCTCATGAGTTAATTTTAATTTTAAAAAATTAGTATAAACAATACTTAATTTGTTTTTTCTGACTTTATATAACCATGTTCTAACAGGTAGAAAATTGAAAGTTTGAGAATAATTATATTGTAATTTCAAAATGTCTGCTTTGTAATCAATAGTTTTACTTAAGTTACTTTTTCCTTTGCCACGCTTATATCGCTTTTTACTAGGAGTTGATGACTTTGAATAATGAAAAAGATGTTTATATACTGAAGATTTATGAGAATTGTATTCAAAACTATTGTTAACAACATTATTATTATTATAAATTTGATTTAAGCCAAAGGGGAAGAGAGTTTTATATTTTTTAATGTAATAATTTTCAAATACTAATCTATCCGTGAGTGAAATTTTAATATCTAAAATATGAAGGGATACATTTTTAAATCCGTGTGTAGCAAAGTGCTGATATTCAAATTGATTTTTAGTAGGGAGATCATTAAAGACTTTATGGTCAAATTTTTTAATATGATCCCTGTGGACATTCATTCTAAGATGTAAAGGGTTGCTGGTTTGGCCAATATAAGATAAGTTACAAATAGTACAATTAAGTTTGTATATGCAATTAAAAACTTTGCAGAATTTTTGTGAAGTGGAATTATTATTAATTTGTAATGGGTCAGCAAAAGGACAAGTTTTGCACCTAAGATTGTTGCATCTATTGAAGGAATATGTTTTGGATTGAGAGAAGGTATGGTATTCTTCCAAATCGTCTATAACGCTTAATTGGTCAATGTTTGTCGATCTATAATTATCCCAATTCATAATAATAATAGACCGGACACTAGGTAATGAAGAAAATTTACATCACGAATTCTAATTAAAATTCCCAATATAAACCCCTTCAAAAACTATTTTGTCAGGTACGAATTTCAAATTTTAACTAATACCATAAGAATTGAATCGAAATTTTGGAGAGTAACAAAACAAGCATAGTAGAAAAGAGAGATTTTCATACGAAATATTCATAAAAGAGCGAAGTGTGGACAAATAATCATATTGATCCGGAATGGAAGATATACAAAACCGTTAATACGTATGTGTCTGACTGAATCTCTACAACTGCGGGCAAAAGAGGGCCACATATAGTGGAAATACATGTCTAGATTAAAATGTAAAAATAAGCAATAAAAGATATTGACGTCCGGGTTAACTAAAAGATAGAGAAATAAAAAACACAATAAACTCTAATGCCTGCCGAGAGATGTCAGCACTATACACATATATAACGAGTGAAGAATCGAGTGTGAAATCTACCAAAAAGAGCAATAACCCGCAGAAAAAATCATAAAAGCGATGAGAGAACTCAAACCAAAATACTCCAAAATGCGAAATGTGAAGACATACCATAATCAATCAATAGAAGGAATGAAAGGGTTAGATAAATAAAAACAATATCCAAAGAGGGCCATATTAAGACATAGATGGGCTCGTAGTTAAACTATAGAAATGCGTTAGCGATAATAATAATAATAATAAACAAAATAAAATTAAATTAAAATTAAAAAGAGAATAATATATATTTGGAATATTAAACATTTGCTTTTGGAAAATATTCAAATTATCCCATAAAATATATATTGAAAATATTCAGCAAAATATGTGCGGTAGTTTTTTAAATAAAAATTAAAATAGTAATTGCATACGTATTATATGAAGAGTTCACGTGACCCACTTCAAATTAAAATATGGCATCCATCCTGTGTCATAATCGTGATTTTAAAAGTTCTTTTTAATTTATATTTGGTGTTGCATACGTTCTAAAACCGCTTTACTGTTTATTTTTTTCTGTGCATCTATCGTCAACGTAATTACAATATTTTTGTATTTAAATGATCATCGCACATTGATTATTTCTACAACGAAGCCTAAATTTCACGTATGGAGAATGTAAAGAATGAAGAATATATGGAGAATGTAAAGTTGTATAAGAATTGCTGAATTTCTTTAACGCAAAATTATTTAGCTCTGGAGTCTGCAATATAGCTGATATGAATGAAACATTGATTGATTTTGCACAGAGAAGCAGACGATTCTATATATTGCCTTTTGCGATGATGTTTTAAGCATGGAGTTAGAAAGTACTTTTACCTCCATGGTTGTCCTCTTAAGATTCTGAACTTGACAACAAAGCGAGATTAACGAAAAATGCTAATCACAAAGTTGAGGAGCATTGCCCAGTGAGTAGGAATAGAAAATAAAATGTTAGAGGAATTTTTTTGACATGATACAGTTATTGGGGAATGTATGTCTCATGTATGAATGATACAATACAAAAACAAATATTATATGAAAATATATATGATATACATACTATTCAAGATGTCCCCGTGTCGACAACAATTAAACATTTGAATTCGAGAAAATATATGACTTCATCAGGTTTTGTAATTTGTTTCCTTAAGTTGTGTACTGTATTTGATTAAGTATGCAAAGATTCAGCTTCGTAAAGACAGAAACAAGTTAGATAATTATATGCATACTAAGTCTAACTACGGCATCTAATTATGTTTTCTTTGATTGATTTCACAAGTTAATATTTCCACGTCGTTCATTTAAGAAATTTTTGCGGCCCACCAGTGGATAGTACTTTTTGAATCCACTGAGATTGGAATTGGAACTTTCGTCCCAGACACAGTTCTTTCCCTAGACATATACAATATTAAACAGAAAGTAATAAATATGATAATTTGACTGAATTATTTATAAAAATAACACATACATGTTGATTTAATATTTACTGAGATCAAAGTGAAATATTTTTTACAAGGATATAGGCATTGCTTTTGCAGTGGAAATAAAACTTTTTACTGAAACGGAAATCCATGTTTTTCCCCTTGAGAGGGAAAAGATAAAAGCTCTTCTCCTTTTTTGTGAATGAGTTAGAAATAAATGCAACTACAATGCGAGAATCAATGAGATAGGTAATGGGTGATTTGCTGCACTCACTAAAAATCAGAGGGAATTCAGGGAGGGACAAAAAAAAAAAAAACGCTCTGCACAATTTCAAATGCATTGATGAATGTATTTTGAGCAAGAAGGGGAGTTTTATTGATATCATCTGAAATAGAGAAATATTTATTTAATAAATTTTGTGTGAAATGCTTTTTCTCCAGATATGTTACCTATATTCTTTTTCTGCTAAGATTTTATTTCTTACATATTGTTTGGAATATATTTTAGAAGGTACAGCTTCTTGTATTTTTGATATTTTAAGCGTCACTTACTGACGTCGATGTTTAAGGTGGAGTATGGGCCGACCAATTCCAGACTTTGTGCCTCTTTTGAGTGCAGGTTTCGTTGCAAATTATTGAATTTGGTGCCATAAATACTGACCGAGTTTAATGTCAATATAGACTCTGTTTCGTCTGGATCATCCCTTAGTTCGCCTCAAACAATGTCGTATTAGTTTAAATAAAAGTGTTGCATTTGGTCACACAGATTGCAGCGCCTCTAGAGGTGAATTTAAAAAGCTAGGATAAAATATTCGGCAACAAATCAAGATTGTAAACTTTCAATTATAAAGTTATATAGCATTGTCAAACTAATATGAATCGACAATAAAATTGTTGCAGAAAGTATTTGACGTAATAAGGTTCTTGGTAAAAGGCTGTCATACACAGAAATGATAAAATGGGCAATAATTACATGCACAGGATAGTGTAGTCCATTAATAAAGTTTTCCGTCATCAACATTGCATTTTTTAATTTGACAATACTGCTCCTCAATTATTTACATCAATTATGTATAACTGCGTATCTAGCAACCAATGAGGCATGTCATATATCTATTGCCTTCCACATACGCGTTTCATACGTTATTGGGGTCGATTCCGACTCATTAGATAATCCTCTTTAATTTTGAAATTGACATTTCTCTTCTATCTCGCTTTATTGCCGAGTTCGTTATTCTAACTTTCTTAATTATCCTCTGGGGGCTCGGTAATCGCTTCTATTCGACCGGTTATGATCACTTTACTATAGATAGACCTAACGTGCACACTCGTAAATCTTTATTTACAAAGTTTTTTTGGGTGCTTACAGGACATTCTTATGGTATTAATATAATATAACTTATGCTGAATTTCAGTTAACACTAGATACTTTTACAGAAGGTTTAGAAAACGTTTTATTATAATAGTTATTGTCATTAAGGATTTAGTATTCAATGAGTTTAACCTTTACTATAATGCGTAACTACATTTGATATAAATCCAACGAGACTTGAATTTGAATTTTTGCTTCCCCTAGACATATTTACTACTTTCTGTTTAACATCGTATTTGCTAATTTAAATGAAATATTTATAAAAGAAAATAACAACTACATGTTGATTTAATATTTATGCAGATCAAAGTGGAATAATCTTTACAAGGATATACGCATTGCTTTTCAGTTAAAATTAAACCTTTTATTGAAAGGAAACTCTTATTTTTTCCCCCTTGAGAGGGAAAAGATAAAAGCTCCTCTTCTTTTTTGCGAAAGAGTTGGAAATAAAAACAAGTACGATGCGGAAATCAATGCTATAGGTAATGGGTCATTTACTGCACTCACTAAAAATCAGAGAGAAATTAGGAAGGGAAAAATTAAACAAAACATTTATCTCTTCCAGCGAAATTACAAATGTATTGACATAAATCTTGAGCAAGATGGAAGAAGTATTAATATCATCGGAGGTAGAAAATATTTATTTAGAAAATTTGTTGGGAAATAATTTTCGAGGTACTTCATATATGGATACTTGTTTATCCAGATTTTATTTCTTATGTATTGTTTGGAATAATTTTTCAAAGGTGTAGCTGTTTATGGTTCTTCATAATTCAAGCGTTAGGGTTAAATTTTAGAGAAAATGTGAAAATATTAGACTTAGTGACTGTAAGTTTTCATAGTCTGTAGATATTTTAGATACCTATATTCCGTATTAAAGATTGAAAGATAGTAACTTTTACGAATGACAAAAATGACAAAATATATGACAAAATAATGCCAAATAATGACAAAATAACAAAATAATGACAAAAATATTCATAATTCTATATTCTGTATATTTATCAAGATTAATACTTTGTTAATTTTGCCTTTGCACAAAATATGTAAAGAAAGTCAGATGAAATTTTTATTTCAGTACAAGCAATATTTAAAAGTAATGCTAATGAGCTAGTTCCTTATTATTATATTTTCTGTATATTTTTCAAGTTGAATATATAGTGATTCCTCTTATGACACATTAAAAACCGTAACAAATATGGAGTGCCATTTTTTGAAAATACAACCGAAAACGTACACGTCAGGCCATGCGTTCCCCACTCTTGTACCATTATTTTCTTGGTTTATTTCGTGGACAGCAAGAGGCACGTGACGAGATGGTAAAAAAAACACAAACCATTTAAAAAATAATATTTAAGAATATCTTTAGAAATGTTGAAATTTTACTTTTTTGCCCGCAACCTGTAAATGCGCTGTTTTATTTCTCTGAATTTTCTGGATTAAGCTGAAATAACATCTACTGTACAACAAGACATCTTATTAAAAGACATCATGTGATAGAGATAAAAATATATTTTATTGCCTGTAAAAGCAATATGACTAAACACAGGTTAACGTCAATAAAGTGTATAGTTTTCTGACTAAGTATTTATGAAGGTAGCGTCATACATCCAGAAGCAATCACGTACATTCAAACATAGATAAAACAATCTGATCGGGAATCGTATCTTATAATTATAAGGATTGTTACGATATAATACTCTTATAATTATAAGGATACATAATATGTAATAAGCACAGTGCAAAATCTTATAAGGGTAGTTAATATTTAATAAGGAAAGTTCCAGCTTCGACTGCCACTGCCGTTTGTCTGTTGGCTCCTTTTTAGACGCGTTCATTTGAATCATTCTAGGAGCAGTAATGACTGTAATGAGCAACGAAACCTACCAGAATAATGCTGAATATTTGCCTAATATCGATTTTCCTACAGACATAACGCGAGGGGTCTGGCTAGTCCAGTGTTTATGGTCAAAGGATCGTACGAGGAGGATCTGAGTTTATCCTCTCCGCCCCAAGCTACCTCTGTGTCTACCCGAAGTATGGGCATGAAAAATATCTAGTTTCAAAAGTACTTCTAAGAGGTGATGGGCAAGAAAATGATGGTACGATTCCTGTGGTTCACCTTTATTGTGTCCCGGTTTAAATTAGGTGGTTTTCCATATTGTCCAAACAGTCACCTTGCATCAACCGGTAGATATGTCGGTCTGGATCGTAAAAAAATACACACTACAGAGTACGGTATTTCTACGTATGGCATGATTAAATGCAAATACATAGACTTCTCAACAAACCTATGTAAAGTCAGCTGCAGTCAATAAATTGGATATGTGTTTAATATATTCCATATTCTAGAAATGCGGTCTTGTAATTGCAGAAAGACCCATCTCAAGATTCGTTGATTTGCCTTTATAAGTCTGATTTCCTTTTTGTTAATGGATTAATGCTACGGTATTTTTTAAAATCGTATCTAAAATGATAAACCAGATATGAGAATGTACATTAAAATATTTTCCTAGAATTAGTCCATTTGAAAATCTTTAACATATATTTTCTTTAAATATTGTCTCTCAAGGTACATCCATTTTCCTTGGTTAACGGATTTCTACACGATTTTCATTGATGTAAAATAAATGAAATATACTGTTAAATAAATGATAAAATCCCGTTACGATACTTAGAGATTTGGATATGTGGACATTTATTACTAAAAACTTATGCGGTACATATATCTATGGAATAATTAAATCATTGTAAATACTTCAAATGTGCACAGTAAAATTATTTAATATCAAAGAAGAAGACTTATGTAGTGATATACAGGGTGAGTTTAAAGCCGCGCCCATCAAAGTTCATTTCTCTGCTGGACGTTGATGAAAGTTACTGCTGGTTCCAGAAGGAAGGGTGTGACTTGTTACACATCAAACAGCACATCGACCGTCCAAACAGTTACCTTACACCTTTCTGGTAGGTCGGACGGTCTGGGTTTCAACATCAAACAGCACTATCCATCTTTTAACTGATTGTTTTCGGTGAGAGCATAATTTCCCGGGGACTGTTGTCCCCTCGCTTCCCAGATTTATCCCCCCCCCCTGATTTCTTCCTATGGGGGTATCTGATAAATGTGGTTTATGTGAATAATCTACACACGATTGCTGAGCTGAAAACGAACATCACAACAGCCATTTCAACGTCAATACTGCCATGCTCCGCAGAGTCTCAAGAAATCTGGTAAAATGAACGCGCTTTTGCATTCGTTTCGAAGTTTGTCTGTTAAAAATAAAAGGTAACATTTCAACTAATCTCTATAATACTTTACTTTCATTTAACTTCTCATACTGGTCCTTTTACGGGTAGTTAAACTTTGATGTGGGCGAGTTTAAACTCACCCTGAACAATGGTTCGATTTCTATTCTTTCAGCATTTATATTTAAGAAGAATGGAACTCATCTTAACATGCATTATAGTGGAAAAATGTGTTCAAAAATCATGGAAAGGCATTTGATAGGATGAACAGAATTGGTATCTTCAAACCAAACTAAATGTTTGCTGTAATTCGCTTTCTGATGTTTTTGTCTGCTTAAAATAGCTTTAGGAAACCTTAGCAGTGTGAAATATAGAGATATCCAGATAAAAGTAGTTGTTTTCGCATGAAATGATATTTTATTGCATCACATTTCAAACTGCAAGATGGCCCAATTAGCACTTCATTTTTTCAATAAAGCTGATAAGTATTTCTACTTCGAAATTGTAGAGAATTTCTTCTTGTCATATTTTAAAATGAAAATAAAAATCACATAACAAATATAAATAAAAACAATTAATAAATAATTGAATAATAAATATTAATATTCCATCGGTATGAAGTAATTTAATACGTTATAGATAAAATAATATCGCTTTTATTGTAAATGGACATATGTTTTCTTTCTTTCTCTATGAGAAAAAAGATGGGAAACTTCATCATGTTTCTTTCGCGAGTAGGGTTGCAAATAAAAACTCTGCAAAAATCAATTCTATTGGTAATGGGTCGGATTTGCTTACGCAGTATAAAGGAGAAATAAGGAAAAATTAGAGGCGAAAAGAAGAAATAATAATTCCTTCAATTCTAAATTGAGATTGCATTGCTATAGATTGGAAAAAGGTATTTGATTATTTAAGTATTTTTATCTAAAATAAAACAGATTTTACATACACAGTAAAGAATATCTTTGAGATTTTATACTGAGAATCAAAGGTAGGTATAATTGGTTCTTTTCCTTGATGAAACACACATATTTCAAAACCAAGGAATCCCTTCACATCAGATTTCTTTGAGCTACTTACACATACATTTATTTCATTGATTTCTTTCAGTATACTCTTTTGGCCTTTGGCAAAATTGTGAATTTTAAGATGTCTCCCCATGCTACCTTGCATTCTACTGTTGCCAATGCCGTTTTTTGTCATTTCATGAAGATAACTGCTGCAGGCATATATGTACGTTAAATGCGTTTAATAATAATGTGACGTGGATCCAGAATAAAATTTAGATATTTCGTAGAAGGTATTGAATAATAAAATCTGACTTCAATCAGCCGAAAAACAGATATATTTAAAGACCTCTTTAACAAATCGATTTTAACAATCCAATTTACAACTTGTACATGGGCTGACACCTCGACTATTCCCTCTGACGTTGCCTCAGGGCAACTTAGGACAGATCAACTGGAACCAATCATAAACTAGTGCTTGGGGAAAAACTACTGGGCACCATGTGAATTGACCAACCAGAGGCTAGGTGCAGGGTTTGATATTGCCTGAAATTCTATATTTTTCAGAATTATTAATCACTTTGTAAAAAAATTTTGATTGGCTTGGTGTAAACAGTGCATGGCTGATAAAAAGGAAAAAGACAAAATTTCTCATGCCAGAAATTTAAGCAAGAAAATTCAGTGGCGTTCCTAGTTGTAAAGATAGCATGCACAGCACTCAGTTTGAGCCTAGATAATACACGGTGAGCCATCTACTTTATATCTCCCTAAACAATTTTTACAAATGGACGTCAAACCTTCGATAGAACGTAATGAACGTTTAATCTCTGATTGTTAATTTTAATAGAAATATGATATTAGCATAATTAATTATGTCAAAAATGCCAATTATCACAAATGATTTAAGAGTAAATATAATCTATTGCAAATATATCACTTGTAATTAAAATTATGTATATATCCTAGAAATACAATTCGATCATGTGTGTATTAGTTTTTCTATTTACTTCAGTTACGTGTTTACTTCAGTTACAGCAGCTAACAGGTAAGTAGAGGCTTAATGCTATAAAAATTCAAGTCATAAATCTCGTTTTGAAAATAATTATTTATTTCGAGTGTTATAACAACTTTATTGCTTGGAATCACCTTTTTCAGGGCATAGACCAGCATCAATACATTAGTTTCGCGCTTTTGATTAATTTATCTTACATAACATTTCTTAAAAGATTTAACTATTAAATATTGGCCTTTGTTGGTCTTTGAACTAAGATCGTGATATAACGACCATTCCCCTATCTTTTATATAGCTTAAGTATTTTATATGCGTGGGTTCTGCTTTACATCCAGGAACCAAATGCTGCTGGCTGGTTCGAAAACGTTGCTATGCCCTTGTCAAGTATATTTGTTACGATTTCTTACTGCACTTTTTACACAGCAAAATCTATCCAATTCTAATTAATTAGTAAGCGATGCAATGGACAATATATTTTATGGTCATGCATAACAAAGAAAAGACAATACCAATCTGAGTCTCTAGGTAAGTCATATCCTGATCAAATCAGAATTTTTCCTGTATTAACTGGTTCAATAATGAAAATATGTATATAAATAAATTTAAAAACTATCTGTATGTATGTGAGTGTGTTTGTCTCATCATTACATCGAATTACATGAAATTTTATGGAGTCCCAATTAAAATTTAATCCATGTTTGTAGTTGCTGCTTGTATCAGAGTTGTCGAGATATAGAAAACGAACTTCCACAGAGATAGCATTATGCAGACGATATTTTTTCTGCAAATTTATTGGAACTCATAATATCATGCTGCTAAGCAACGGAATTAAACTCAATGAGTTTGTACAGCAGACGAATTTTATTAAATATTTTCTGATTTAAGTAATTCAGAAATGTATATAAAAATAAATTTTAGAGGAATTGCACTTTTGACTGGATTTTCAGCCGGATTGAAAGGTCAAGGCAATTATTTCTATTGTTGTGACGAGATTTCAAAATCTCGCCAAACCTTTGTAAAAATCGCAAATTATATATTAATTATCAAGATTCTGTATTTTTACATCATTTTTAAAACCCTGTTTTAATTATCCCTCTTGTCTTTGAAATATGTATTATTCAAAATATTCTACACTGAAAGGAAAGCTTTTAGCCATTTTATTAATCCGTGAAAACCGCATTCAGAGAGAGGTTTCGTTATTATTTGACCGTTAAAGTCAAGGTCTTTATTCCCGGGCAGAGCAGATGGTGGTTTGTTCGAGGCCTGGTAATGTTAGTGCAAGGCATGCACTTTTCTGCACAATAGATTTTGGAGAGAAACTTCTGGATGAATTTGAGACCTTGCAGCGAGGGTCTGATGTATCAGCAAATTTCATTTTCGGGACCCCGCTCTGGTCTGACGAGGCTATGTCTGTGAAGGTTTTGATTGGTCAAAAGGCTGTAAATAGTCTTCTGCTGCCAGATCCGAATGATTCTGGGGGCCTGAATCCGCCTGGTAACATAAAAGTTGTTGCAAAGAGTATTCGTGGCTTTTCTTCCTGTTTAGCTGTCGACGCTCTCAGGTCGGCCTGGACCATTTTTCAATCTTGCCCACCACGGAGTGCGGGAGTCGGCCCCAAGTCGACTTCTGGCCTCTTGTGGGCATGGGAAGAAAAGCCGAAGACGCCTACATCGCCGAAGAACATCGATGGAGAGCCCGACGTCTAGCTGAGAGATCTGCGACGAGAAAGGTACGATGGGGCCCGAGGTCTATGTGCCGAATCGAGATGTGGGCATGGTATAATGTTCCGACCCTTCTGCAACTCCGACTGGGGAGGTAAGTTTTGACTGCCTTCTGCATCTACGCCTGTCTTACGGAAGCATAATTATAAATAATTTTCTCCTAAATTTCGTAAACTCTGACTTCCGTTCCTACATTATATCAACTTGATTAATTATCATTTCTAATTTCCCTATCTCTGGGTGCGAGTTTTCTCCTGTTGCTTTGAGACCGTACCTTAAAATATTATATCAAGTTGTTTACTATATACTTAAATATTGCTGTGCCACTTTGTTAATATCGTTGATCAACTTATTATTATTGAATTATTTCCGTGGCTGCAAATATATTAGCAAGGATCCTGAGTCCAGTGTCACTGTCACAGTTACTTAACGTTGTGCTTGCTGATAATGATTCAGTTATAATTTCAACTTCTGCTCTTCTTAATTACAATATTGAATAAAGAAAGTGATTTAAATTTAAACCTGCGTGGTTATTTAACATCTTTGTCTCTTGAAATTGTGCATGTGTGTTTTCAGGAGATGGCGCCTTACAAGGTAAGGGTTTATTGCACTTTTGTATTTATTGCACTGCAGGTTATCCAGGAATTTATTCCTGGACGAGAGAACTTCGAAATAGAACCTGGGTTAAATGATTATGGGTTGTGCCAAGATTATCCACGGCATTAGCATATTTGCTTCTTGCTAATTACAAACTACAAATATCTTATTATTTTCGTATCACATATAATATGCTTGGTACTTGTCGCCCCATAAACCTGCGTGACACTATTCTTAATTCTGAAGACATGTATTTTATTCTGGCAAAGCTTTTTCAAACCCATACGTTGTGTTTAGTTAACTATTAAAACAAAATAAAAGTAGTATGGGTATATCTTTTAATACCATTTTAGAGCTTCCATTTTGGCATATATTGATCCAATGTCATATATTTTTTAATTTGTTTACAAACAGAACCACGATGTTTTATTTTTCAGATTTCCCGGTATAGACAAACAATTTTATATAACGAGAACAGAGATTCTTATACTTCTTTTTGGGATAATTAAATATGTTTAATATAATATCTGGAATAACAATAACATTCAGAATACTAGGAATTTGTACTATAAGAATGTGTACATAATTGTGAATTTTAAGTTTCATTATATTATATATTCCGTACAAAAAAAACGGATATACTGATAATTTATCTATACAAATAAAAGTACGTATACCTGTTCTGTATGCAATACACTGTTTCTGATGGAGTTTTAAGTTTGGTATAGTTATTCTTCACATTCCTGCTGGTTATTCCGTCTATGAAATTTTATATGTGTTCTATGTTATATTTATAGCTTACACTCTTTATACGTTAATCCATATTCATTTTCAAGTTATTTTAAGTTTATACACAAAACTGTGTGAAGCATTGATTTATTTTTAAATTAGCATCATTGAAAAGGATGAACAAAATTCATGAACTAAATAATTTACGTTATTTGTGGAATATCTGCGTTTAGGATTATATTTTCCTGAGGCTATGTACCATGACCGGTCAAATGACCTGTTGTAAACTTTTGATTAGAAAATTCGCATATAATGTTATCGCTTTTTCTCACTTGACTTCATGACTTTTTCTATTAAAAGCATACAATCAATTTTCCAATATTTATTTTTATTCTTCTTGTGTTTATATGATAAAAATACATAGTCTAACGTTATCTACTATGACCGGTTATTTGACCGGGAGAAAAATCTATTGCCTTAGAAGGTTATTAGGTCAGAAAATGTTATGTACATGTACATTCCACATATTTTCATCAGTTTTCTACACATTTCAGCAAGGACTGTTGCATAGTAAGTTCAATTTAAAATAATTGTGTATCAAAATTTCAATAAAGTGCGTAAAATTTCAAGTTTCAAGAAAAGGTGACAAAATCTAAAAAGTATACTAGTTAGTTTATATTTTATTTTTACAGCTTTACTCCGTTCCTAATCTTCACCCTGAAAAAATGTCGAAACATTCAAGACGCACCAAGTTCTTTGACGAAATAAATAACGTTGGCGAAGAGTTTTCGGAAATTGATGAAAGTGAAGATATATTATTTGAAAATGATAATGATCTATAAGACATGGAATGTGAGCCTACAGATACCGACGATGAAGAGAATATTGTGATTATAATACGTAAAGGACGAAAATGAATGAGATTGCTCTCAAGTTCTGAAGATGAAAATGAAAAAGTGAGCAGTATATTTCGATTGATGGCATTGCTTGGGAAGAAATGCAAATAGGTGTTAAATCTGGGAGAGCAGCACTTCATAACATTTTCAGAGAGGAATCAAGTCCAACGGGATATGCAAAACGTAATACTGGGTAAAGTGAAGACTGCATTTTCGTTGATAATTGACCACCGTATTATGAAACATATAAGAACATCCACAGTAGAAGAAGCAAATCGAGTTTTAGGAAGCGAATGGAGTCTATTATTTTAAAGTTACTTCCTTTAATATATCCTTACTAAAATCAACATTATCTGCATTCTCAATAAAAAAAATAAAGTTTTTATCAAAAAACCTGTCATTTGACCGCTTACATTACTAATATGTATATATTTAGAATCTGTATGTTTAGTGTTAAAATGAATTACCCATTTTACACTTTTAGCTGATCGCTTGTTAGTCACAATCAACTTACCAAAAACGCTACTTGGTTAGAAGTTACTGGCCGGTTTTATCCCGTAGGTCCCTGCACAAATTACATATTTTACGTATACGCATATACACATTGAATCGTAAGATCTTCAAATTAAATGAAGTTGCATTTAATTGCCTTGATTGAGTAGAATCTGTCGAATGGTAGACATGATAAAAATCAACTAAATGTTATGTCCCATTCCGACCTCTTAATATTATTTTCTATTATACTTGTATACTATAGACACAGTATACTAAGTTCAGAATTAAGGGAACTGATTTATGATAAAATTATTCAAAAAATGGAGATTGCAAATTCGGGATCACGCTGTTGTTCATATATTAATAAGTCTGTCCTGTAAATTTCATATCGATATCATATGAAGAAAACATGTTAGAAATGTTTTTGCTAGTGACTATCTGCATTTAAAAGGTTGAAATTGAAAATTTTTAATTCGTTTTATCAGTTTTGTATTATTTCCCTGCAATGCATGGCAATAGGGAAAGTATTGGAATCGTATAAAAAATCACAACACCTTGATCTGCAGTTTTCGAGTACTCTAGAACACGAAAAATCTATTTTTAGCGTGACGTTTGTGTGTGTGTTTGTACAATGTATGTATCCACTCTAACTCAAGAAATTAATTTACCAAATTTCATGAGATTTTGTTGGTAAGTCACTTGTGGGTTACACTGGTGTTGACTAGTTTTTTGGTACGATTCGGGAAAAAATAACCTGCCTTTCCTTTGCGAAATGACTCATAAAAATCCTATGTATCTACTCTAGCTGAGAAACGTTAGATAAACTAGCGGATAAGTTGCTTGTGGGTTAAAGTGGTGCTGGTTGCATTTTGGTACGATTCGAAAAATTAAATAATATGTATTTTTTGCCAAATGATCCGCAAAAATCTTCAAGATAAACCATACTCATGATGAGCCATTCTCGGCATATTTAAGTTTTTAATTTTGGGAAAAGTTAAGACGTTATTCACTGTAGTGAAAAACCATTTAACGGAATTTCTTAAAATTTAGTAGTTATGTAGTTCCTTGAGGGTTATTCAGATACTGGTAAGATTTGTGCATGATTCAGAAAAATATAACCCACCATATTTTTTATTGAGAAATGGAAACGATTGCGAAAAGGTGGAGTAAATTAATAAAATTGCCGAAATATATTAATTGAGTTCTTGTTCTTCATGTAATGTTTGGCAGCACAGTGAATAAGAATGACTTCGTAACTCTAGGATGAACCGTTCAAGAAAATTTTCAATTTTGAGGAATTTTGAAGAGTTGAAGACTTTTAGGTGCATTAAGTTGCCAAATGAAACGAACATTCATTAAAACTGAAAATTGAATATGGTAGCAGATGAGTATTCATGTTATTTTCTGAAATTCAATTCAATTCAATTTAATGCGTCATGAAATAAAAAATGAGAAAATGAATTTCAATTCGTAGGCAAAGTCATGTGCTGACCACATCAGATTTTTCTATTGTTTTAAACTATTCAAATTTTTCAACTCAGAATGTAGATGTATGATGCAATTATTTGACATTTGTTGTGTTTGATGATGATTATATATATATATATATATATATATATATATATATATATATATATATAAATATAAAATTGTAAATCCAATGTTAGAATGTAAGTAGTAACTCATAATACATTATTCCAAAATTTTTCTACAAAATACAAAGAAATAAAAGAAATTCAACCATAAAGAGGAAATTATAAAGCGTAATGCAGGTCATAAAGACAAAGACAATCAACAAATTTCAAAGGTGAGGAATGAAAATAGGAAAACAAAAAAATCAAGCAAAAAAGCTTGCACGTGGAAGAGCTTTAGGCTTAAGATAATATTCATATATATATATTAAGATATTATATATATATAAGATATTAAGATATTAAGATATTATAATATTATATATTTTTTTTAAGATATTAAGATATTAAGATAAGATATTAAGATATTATATATTAAGATATTATATATATATATAAAGTATTTTGAATTTGTTTAGTAAAGTATTAAAGCAATTATTCAACATTTTTTTATAAAATATTGAAGCTTTGAAATATTACAAAACATCTAAAAAAACCCTTCTAAAAACTCAAAAGTATTTTTATTAGAATATTATTTTATTAGAATATTATTAAGTATTTTTAAAGATATTAATTAACTTTAAAATAAGACATCGAACAAGTGTATAGTGCTACAAAAAATAAGATATACTAATTTTAAAATTTATTAATTTATCCTCACTTTTTTTTAAATTTAAAAATAAAAATTAACATTTCGAAAAATTAACAAAATTTTTGCTTTATAATTTCTTGTTTTTCTTGTGTTAAAATAAAAACTGACAGTATAATGAAAATGTAAAAAAAATATGAAAACCTTATTGGCCAACCCTCTTAAACAGCGGCCCCTTAAACAATAACAACAGCGCTTCATCTGTAACAAAAATTTGAACTCTTTGTTAATAACAATTTAAAATTCCATGCATCTTGTACATATAAAGGCCTAGAAAATGAAAACATTCTGAGTGAAAATATTCAAACCGTTCGTTATATTTTTGCTGAAAAATTGCAACTAGGAATTTCTAACTAGAATTATATCATCTCTTGCGGATATAAAAATACTTATATTTTCATAGGGATCGCTAGCAGTCTTGCTTTAAATAAAAAAGAACAATACATTATATAACCACTTTTCTGTTGCAAAAGAACTTGCGTTTTTATCTTTCTCCCCCAAGAGGAAAAACATGAAAGTTTTCACTTGATTTTTTGCGACTGAATTAGAAATAAATACAACTACGATGCGAGAATCAATGTTATTGGAAATGGGTAATTTGTTACACTCACTATAAATCAGGAATAAGAAAAACGTTAGTATCGTACAGAGAATAAGAAATAATCTCGGCTTTGGAAACAACTATTGACTTTGTGTATATTTTGAACAGAGAGGGAAAGGGAATACATCATATCATCTACATAATTATACTTATGCAGCAGACTTTGTGCGCATACATTCTTTTCAGTGAATATTTGTATGGTTTTTTCTATTTATTTTCAAACAACTTATAATGAAACAGGACATTTTTAGTTTTTCCGAAATTTTTTATTGGTACATCCGTTTTTACTTCCCCTTTGGAAGTATTGGAATCGTATCGAAAATCGCAAGTGGAGTTTTCGACGGATTTACACATTTTGGGACCTCTAAAAAAAGGAAAACTACTTTTATCGTGACATTTGTGTGTTTGTCAGTGTGTCTGTCTGTCTGTACAAAGTATGTATCCATTTTAACTCAAAAACTAATGGGCCAGATTTCATAAAATTGTATAGTTAAGTAACTTGTGTGTGACCTTGGTGCTGATTATATTTTGGTACGATTCGGGATAAAAAAAATCCCCGCATTTTTATTGCAAAATGGTCCTCCAAAGTCGATTGTATCCACTCTAGCTACAAAAATAATTGACCAAATTTCACAAAATTTGGTAGATAATTCACTTGTAAGAAACCCTGGTACTGATTATAATTTGGTACCATTCGGAAAATAAGTACATGTCGTTTATTTACGAAATGGACCGGAAAAATTGTAAAAATCTAAAATAAAAGATTACGTATGTTTAAATGTATCGATGAAATGCTTGTTTTATACATAATTTTTGGCGAGAAAAAGAATAAGATTAACCCTGTTACTCTAGGCCAAGCTGTTCTCGAGATATTTGAGTTTTTTCGCATTTTTGTTACGTAGCCGTTGAAAAAATGTCCAGTTCCCAAATAAAAGCAAAAATTGAATAAAAAGTGTAAATGTATCGTTACTTTGTGTTAACTCAATTTAATGAATTATTAAAGACATTAAGAAACATGGATTTAGGTCTGCAGGGAAAGTCATGTGCTGCCTACGTCTGATTTTTAGTTATAGAATGCTCCTTTATGTGGCATACGTTTGAAGTTCAGTAATTTTGCATACATTACCACACCTTCAACGAGTATTAAATTTTTTTAGAAAAACCCTTTGACCCTTGTGAGGCTTATATAACCTTTGGTTATGATTTCACTTAGTTTACGTTCTAAATCATGTTTTACTTTAAATTAACAACTTCTTACCGGTTCGGTTATGTAGGCCAATCCTGATTAAGCTAACGATTTCAGAGATCCTGTAATAGAACAGGATAAAGTTTCAGTTTAGGTAATAGCGAATGGGATGGATTGGGTTTTGAGCAGGTGTATGTGCACGCATGTAGTAGTTTGGAGTTCCCACATTCACCGACTCTAAGAGGAGCTAGTAAGAGGCGCACGCCGAGATGTATGCAATTATAATCAACATGAAATATTTCACAAGAGTGCTTTCTGAAATATCCAGACGTCCGCTAGTTGATTGGGCAAGCATCGGCTGTCTGTATGCTATTATTACTAGTAGTCCCACTTTCATTTGATCACCAAGCCACCGGTTTATATAAATAGAACATATTCAGTCACCTTACGGATATGTGCAGTTTAATGGCTGTTCTTTATACCTATCACTTTCGTTTTACAGTCGGTTGCTGTATCAGTTATATTTGTTGTTAATAATCCGTTTAGTTTGAAATACTAGTCTGCGTGTTTTCGCATGACAACTTTGATTTAAAGCAAAAATCTGTAGTTGTGTTAATTTTAGATAACCAATCTTTGCGAAGTCAACATTCATACTCCGTAATGGTCAACTTCATCTGATACTAAAGGTTCATAATTTACACCCTGTGCAAAAGCAATGCGTATAGAGCCAATAAGAACATCATAAACCATAGTAAATATTATACAGGAGTGTGCCATTAGCAAACGCAGGAGATTACTTTAAATTTTCATTTTGCGCAGTGCGCCATCCTAAACTATAAACAGCTTCTAGGATTGGAATGGAACCTATTACCTAAGCGCCAATTAAAATACGTAATACATCAACTAATATCAGCTGACTGGCTAGTGATCTAATGGTGCTATGTATATGAGCCTTGAATATGATATGGTAAGTATTTGGTTTCTAATAATCGCGGTGAGGTATCAATTAAGATAAACGAAATTGATATCCAACCAGCAATAAATGTTTTGTCATCAAACTTCACGGCAAAGCAAAATTATAGGAACATTTTTGGACTGTCTATAAATATAGATGGGAAAACTGTAATTCACTGGCAAATATAGAACCAACTATATTACATTATTTAAGTTTATAAGGTCGAATCTAATTGGCTCGAATTGCTACAGAGACTGAAAAACTGTTTGTGTTAAAAAAGTGGATCAGGTAATCGCAGAATAAATGAATCACATTTCAATTCATAAGGAATTTGAATTAGAATGCAAAACAGTTTCTGATAAAAGTAATTCACATTACTTTGTTCTTTTAACGAGGTTCGATTGTATTTAAAAACGTGTGATGGTCATATCAGGCTTTGTACCGTGTCATTTGGCTAAAAATTACTTTACATAAATTAAAAGTATTAGAAATTACATGTATTCTTCGATTGTTTGGAGCGGCTCCCTTTCAGAAGAAATGTTTATAAAGGAAAATAATTTAATGCGGATTCAATAACTATGACACAACTTAAATAGCTATTGACTTAAATTTTGGTTTTTTTTTTGCAAGTTTAGCTACGTAATTATTTAATCAAAGTATACCATCCTTTTAACGAAGCGAATAATTTTTTTTTCAAATATGCTTTGATTTTGTGGTTAAGATAAAAATTGCTATTGGAGCGGATCTTACTTTTATTCCTTTTTACACAAGAGGGAAAGGATGAAATCTCTCACAGATTTCTTTTTTCCGACAGGGTGAGAAATAAATACACTTTGACGTGTAAATCAATACTACAGGTAATGGGTCGTTTAAAGCATCTACCAGAAATAAAGACGAAGTAAGTAATATAGAAAAATTCTACCTTTCCCAATTTAAAACTGGATTGCCCAAATTAAAACTGGATTGGTTTGGATCTTATTCAAGTATAAGGGGATTTTTCTTTCAATATATTCGTATGGCGCATAACAGTACTTATCTAGTACGCTTGGAGTAAAATATTTTTTGTTATAGAGCTATATATTTTGATACACATGGGTGGTTTAGCAAATTATGTGTAGTTCCTGATGTTTTAACAAACTGACGACTATATTACATCTTGGATTTTAGAAACTTAGCATGTCCACTAGCTTCGGTTTTTTAACCTCTGAAAGTAAACGTTGATTAGTCCGCAGCTGACGTAAAAAAGCACTGGATGCAGTTGGAATTTCTTTTTGAGTACATCCACTGTTTCAGATTGTTTCCCGATTCTGGCTCTTGATGTTGTACAGCATGAATGTGACAATTTATTAGCGATAGTGTCAGTGGCTTAGTGTGATTCCGACAGAGAGCTTTTCTCCCATTTTCCACCAACTAGTTGCTCTAGAAATGAATGAGCATGTGGTGTCAAGCATGCACATTCTTGAAGTCTATAATCCACTGCACGTTAAGCCACTGGAAAATGTAGTACATTTGCGATAGTTATTTCAGTATGTATGGCTGATAGAAACGAAGGGTTAGTAGTTATTAGTTAACTGAAAATGGAGAGGGACGAAAAGAATAGAAAACGCAGGTTTTGGATGCAAAATATCTACCAAAATTATCTGAGTACGGAGAAAATACCACACATTATTTTCCTGATTTGGGAGAAGAAGAAAATTTTTGCATACTTTCATATGATATACGAACATTTCATGACACTTCAGGAAATGCTGTATGACATCATCGGCCGCACTTTGATTAGAATCCTCTGTGGATTTCTCGAACTCCAGCGCGTGGGCTACTGAATAGTGAGGGCAACATCATATGAGACAATGCCCACAATATATAATTTCTTGTCAATTTGTCCGACGCGTGCAGTCCGTCTTTTTCGATCCAGTGGTCGCTTACCTTAATATGTCTTAAAGAAAGGAACACTTAGCTGGATCTGGTTAGTTTCCATAAATCTCTCTCAAATTTTTTAGAAGGTCAGAATTTATTTTAAGTCACAAAGAGACGATAAAGAGTAAGGCCGACTTAGGAAAGTCCCAATGAGATGTATTGCTGTGGGTTGCATTCGTGGATTTCTGAATGACCGTACCAAAAAGTGCGCTTGCACAAAATATGTTTTAAGTTCTTAAATCTGCTTGGAAAAGTTCCGGAAACCAAAATGTGGATATCATTTGAGACTGATGAATAGAGATGCTAACAGGCAGCTAAAATAGAAAATTTAATTACAATTAGGATAACGGTGGGAATTTCTGAGTTAGTATTTTTGCATATGCTGCCCATGCGAAGTAATGCGCTGCGAACTATTCATTAAGAAGACATTTGACTTCGTCTCCTATTCAGATTATCTGTAATATGATGAACATTTAGTAGGAGGAACCATCATTGTAGATAAGTGCATCCATGGACTAGTTTCAAGTGTCTTCCATGGGTGCTGTTATGTGCAACACGAGTGTATGCCAAATTTTGGGGAACAGCCTTTTAAATCAGGTTCTGTTATTTTTAAGCAGTTACTCTGTTAGTCTGAATATTACTGAAAACTCTTCACTCAGCACCAGCAGAGTATCCATTGGAGGTGGGTGGCCACGCACACGTTCGGTTCAGTTTTTGTCCTAATTGCTGGTGTCTGTGAACAATTCACTAATGCAGTCATTTTCTTAATGCTTGCCGCACTGCTTCTAGTACTCACGATCATACCATATTCAAAGTCCGTCATATCGCGTCTATTAGCTTTGATTTCTTGAGTAATGTACTTGATTAAATTTTGGGTGCCATCAGTATTTCATTCTTGTACAGATTTAGTTGAGATAACGTCAAAAATGTCTACGTAATAAAGAGGGATGGGGTTCATAATAAAAATTTGACCCCTCAGTGTATATTTATCTATCAATAAAGGGATACCTGAATCTAGTCAAAAATTATTTTCATATATTTGCACTCATCGGAAATACATTCCTACACACTGTATACTGTATAAAAATTATTGTAGAAACTTAATTGTTACAACAATCATTTAGTGCTAATAATGTAAAATTCAACGAGAAACTAAATAATAACTTTCTAACGTGTTTTTGTCATTCAAGGCACTTCATAAGCTCCCCCACCCCCCTCGACCCAGAAAACTGAAAGTTTGCATAATTATAGCATTGACTACGGAACAGAACGTAAGTTAATTTTCGATTAAGAAGACTATTTTCAACGCTAAGAGACTTACATTGTGTATAACGTACTAAAAGTTGCAACTTATTTCTTTAAGATTGTTAGTTTTAGTGTTTTGACAGGCTTAAATATACTAGTTTGTTTTATAAAATAAAAATAATAACAAATATATTTATTCCGCATAGAAATATTCAAATCAATCTCAATCATTTTTTGTGAATATTCAACTACGGAATTGCATGCATATATTTTTATCATTCCTTTAACAACAAAAAAAAGATTTATTTTACAAGTATACCTACTTTTCATTTTCAGTTAAAATAAGTCCTTTTATTGGTTTGAAACTTGTGTTTTCCCTTTTATCCCCAAGAAAGAAATGATTAGAGATCCAGTTGCAGTTTTTTTCTTTTGAGTTAGAAATAAATACAACTAAGATGTGAAAATCAATGCTATGGGTAATGGGCCCTTTTCTGCACTCACAAAGATGAAAAAGAAAAGGCTTGGAAAAGACAAACAATAAAAAGACGATTCTCTCATCACGAAAGGGGATTAGATTAATATAAATAATCAGAAGCAATAGGAAGTTGATTGTTTTAACAATTTGCTTGTCGAGAAGTGAGATTTTACGTTAGGAGTTCCTAGCGCAAATTGCTTTAACCTCCGATATGTGCTAATATTTGTTTTCGTGACATTATTTGAGCAGAGCAGATTTGAACATAAAATTAAATATTTATTTTCTATCTGTGCAAAAACGGTATGCTAATTACAATATAGATTTCAAAAATTAAATACCTCGAAGAAATTTTGAGGTAAGAATTAATACTTTGTTTGCTGGAGTAGAACGGAATTTACATATTAAATTATTGTGTAAAAATGGTGGTAGATATTGAATTTCATTGCGTTTAAATTTTTCAAATAAATTATGTTTTTCTTGTATACATGGCTCACTGTTAAGTCTTTATTTATCACTTTAATTTTAGATTGCAGAGGTAAGGTCTTTTAATAGGAAAAAATCTATGCATTATCGATTGAAAACGCTTGCGGCGACACCAGCGGCGAATTGAAGAAGTAGAATTTCCTATCTCAAAAACGAAGTAAGATAGGCGGAAAATTTTAATTACAAAGTTATAGCGCGTTCTCTATTAATATGGAAAGACTTGCAGTTCGCACATAATATGCATTCATACGGTACAAAATGAGCTTTATTCTGAGTAGATCCTGCTTCTGTAGTTCTAGAACACTTTAATTGAAAATAAAAGGGATTCATGACGACTTAAGAGTTAACCTTGTATATACGACAAAGTGAAGACTAACTATATAGTTAGTTCTGTTCTACGAATTTTGTAGCATTTTCTGTACAAATACTTTAAGATTCCCCGATAGTAGAAATCAAGAAAATAAGGTAACTAATTTTGTTTCAAAGGCGTTATGTGCACTCTTCATCAGGTCAGAAGCAGTTTGTAAAATTAAAATAATAAAATACAACGGCACATTCTTCGTTTTATATTCTTACTGAATTAAAATAAATATAAAAATTGTATTGCATACTGATGATGTTTGTAATCAGGGGCAATCGGATTTGTCATCTTTGTTTTTGCATAATGTTTTTAAGCGTCTATTTCTGAGGATGTGCTATGAATAGGGCTTTGGTGATGAATGGTGTAGATTCAGTTTTATATTCCGGAGGAGGTAGGAGGGTTAACTATGGGTTTCCACCTCCGGTTCTGTAGACGTCACTTCCGATTCAAATATTTGCATTTTCCTTTCAATATATTTTATAGATAGAACCTAGATGGTATTTTTAGATAAAACTTAGATAGAACTTAGATTATAGAAAGAACTATAGGTTATAAATAGACCTTAGATAATGAGTGATATGGATTTAGCAGTAAATTCCGGGGGGTGTACGGGGATTCATTAAGAATTTCCATTTCTGGGTTTTCTCACTTCCGGTTCAAACTATTTCCGTGCAACACATTTTCTCAGGATTGACTATAGGCAGAGCTTGACTGATGTCTGATATACTCTTGAAATCAAATTCCAAAGGGTATAGTCGGGTTCACTAAGGATTTCCAGTTTTGAATATTTTCTCAATTTAAAAAAAGAAATATTTTTTTTAACCATCGATTTCTCTGTAGCGGCTATGGGTGGAGCTTAAATGATTTCTGATATAGATTCAGTACCAAGTTCCCCAGCGTATGGATAATATTAAAGATTCCAACTTCGGGTTCCTTTCCAGTTCGTGTTCAAAAGTCTTTCTTGAAACATCCGTTTCACAGAATTGAACTAGATTCACAGAATTAGTCCATGTATGCATTATAGCGTGTGATGGCAAAACTGAGTAAAAAATTCACAGCCTGTCCAAGTTAGCCTAGCTGCAAGTATAAGTGTCAACGCTTTTAACAAAACAATATAATTATTTATTTATTTATTTCTAAATTTTTATATCATTTTTCTTGATGCAACAAGCCAATTCGAAAACTCACATATATTTTGAGATAATTGAAAACGTGTAAGAGAAAATACATAGTAATAAACTGGTTGGATGGCCAAGGTCACATGCACGCTATATTGGTGACCTTGGACACGAGCACGAAGCATCCTTTGCTCCATATTTCCAGTTATTCATCTTCCTGAGTATTATATGTGCATTGTATAAATGTACTTTCAATACTCCACGAGATGACGCTACTTCCGATCTTCTGAGATAATTTGACGTCGATTCAACGAACGCCATCAGGCCTTGTGACTCATTAAGAAGCCAATTGTAACAGCTCTTTCATTTCAACGTTGAGCTCGCCACCTCGTCTGCAACCCAGTGACGATTTCGTTCGGTTTCGACGAAACCCACTGGGAGGGGGCGTACTGTAACAAACGCCCATAAGGCAGTATTAAATGCCTTGATCAGGAGACGTATTTAGCTCAACACTATGATATTGGCCTATTACATTTTGGACTCGGAATCAAAACTCCGGCACTGCTAAGTTGGTGATTTCGCATTCACTCTATATATATAACAAACATATGAACAAATATATAAACAAATTAGCCACTGTTGCTCAGGTCCCAAATAAGCGCCCGCTAATTAAATGATACATGTAAAGATATGAGCCCTCGCTTGGCCAATCGCCATATCTGTATCCATCCCCCTTAGTTCAGTTCAAATTCCTACGAAATGCAAAACCCTTTTAAGCGCATGCCTGTCGTGTATATAAACGTCCACCGCTCCACAAAACATGTAATCATTTCCACACACGCTTTCCACCCCGGTCGTCCAAGCAGTTACTCGAGTCCTTTGGATGAGTCGGACGGTCTGGGTCTTCAACACACGCTTCACACAAACGTGGAAAAAAAGTACAATAGTGAAGGCATAACTTAAACTTTTCAAAGCAGGTGCAAAAAACCCGTAAGAAAAGTCAAATGGGGAACTGATGTCCGCAAAAAATGAGTTTGTTACTTTTATACGTTTGCTTCAAAAAATCCTCAAAATCAAAACAACACATCAATTCAAAATATTTTATTTGCTTTGAATGCAAAGATATACACGCAGCTTTTTGCCAAATTATAGAATTATGCAAATGTCATTTGTTTGGATGCGACGAAAAAAGCAATAAAAATAAGTCAGATAACCTAAATAAGAGTGCAAATTTCGTATTAAAATAAATATGAAAGTATTCTCCTACGGATTCGCTACAGACAACGTTGGAAAGAACGTCCTTCGATTTTTTTGATGGTGTCAAGATGGAACTCTGTGATAATAATTTTGGTCGTTAAAGAACCTATTTGTGTGAGAATCATGAACAAAGCTCAAAATCTGACTTAAAATAACTGAAAACTATTTTGAATTGAAACAAAATTTTGCGCATGTCAACTTTTTCAGGTACTTCAGTACTTATGTACCAAATATTTTCATAGCCCCACAATGCTCAGATTTCTCACTACAGTCCGCAAAATGCTTAGATTTCTCGCTACAGTCCGCACAGACAGTCAGATACGCACACACACACATACTCACAAACACACACATATACTGAAACACACACACACACACACACTGAAACACGCACGGACATATTTCATTATACGATAGAATCGGCATATTCAACTGAATGAATTTCTTTGGTGTAGTATAACCAATATATTTAAAAAACTATTAATTGAATCCAAAATATAATTATATTTTTTGTAGGAATTTTAAAGGGCTATAAATTACTCCCTTACTGCTAATAGCTAGCACTCTTAGTTTTCGAGATATAAGAATTACAAACTTTATGAACGGAATAATAGCAATTTTCTTCAAATTGACAAGGCGGTTGATCAAGAACTATAAACGATTTGTGAGGACAAAATAATTATCTTAAAACTGGATTCCCTAATATACAATGTTGTCTCTTGCTGTTTTTATCCATTTTTTATAGTTTAGAAGATATTTCTAGTGAAAGTAAGTAAAAAGCGAAAAAAAAAATATATTTTTCTTTTCATTCGAAAAAAAATATTTTTAAATAAATAAAATATTGAACTTCTTTTTGAATATTTATAAATGGTCTCCTATTTCGGTCAAAACAAATATAAATTGTTTACATTTTACTACCAAGTTTGGAGATAGAGTAAGTGTTCAAAATTGTATTTTAATACCTTTTATGCACCCGATGAATTCCCGACCACGCAACATGTTTCAAACAAATCTAATTCAATCTCAACTGGTAAAAACCGACACATATTACAAGAGTTAGACTAAAGTGCATTGTGTGTAAACTTTGATATGCACAAATTAAAACAGGATATTTTGATGGCGCACAACAAGGTCTAAAGGAAACCTTTGTGTATTTAAATCTTACTTTAAAAGTGGAAAATATGTTTGCTTAAAATAAATTCAATTCACTTACGAGTGTAATCTAGAATGTTTAAATGATAAACCACTTTAATCGAAGCTAAATATAAGGTTCAAACATTTAACCCTTCTACAATAAATAATTCAATGAATTTAAAGGGAATCTAGAGATTTATCTACAGGCTTAAACCATTATTTCTCATGAACTTTAGATTTTCCGATGTCTTCTATTAAATTAAACTAGTTAAATACAATATAATTCTCAAACAGAACTGGAGCAAATGACGCTCTTAAATGAGACATTTCATTTTTGACATTAACTAATTCAAATACAAATAATTTGAAACATTTAAAGAGTTTTATGTAAGAGAATGGAATAAATTAAAATGTGCAATATAGTTACGTATGTAAGAGAATAAGACATATATCTCTGTGTTCAGTTAAGATATATTATAAAAAATAATAATGATATTTTTAATGAATACAAAACCTTTGTCTAAATACAATTACTTTTAGAGTACTAAAATACTTAGCAGTAATTGTTATTGTAATGATGCAAGCAATTTACTAAATTATATATATTGTTAGCTCCTAAATATTTGTAATAGTAATTTTGTCTGCATTGTGATACGCAAAATTATGCAGCCAATGAAATGAAGAAATCCAGATGCCCTGCGGAAGGCAGAAAATGTTCCTGTTTGTTATATAATTCGTTGAGAAAAAGTCTTCTTTCTCTGATACTTACAGATATTGGATTTTACTGGATAGGATTGTTTTAAAGATTCTGTCATTTTAATGCAAATGAGCCCTGCTTTGTCTAACACCTATAGTACAGTGCCTGGAAGAGAAGTGTGTCGACCGAGACGAAAAACGGATTCCTTAAAACCGCCACCGCCAGATAGCGCTGGTCTCGAATACGAGATCAAAAGCCAAGGCATTTACATTGAAATTAATGGGAATTTAATGCAAATGAAATGCCCGATATCTTTGGAATTAATTGAAGATTATGTGTGAAATTTGGTGTGATTATTACATGTGGTATACACAAAAAGTCATTTAATTTTCAGATTGATTGAGCTAGGGATATATTCGTATTTTTTACATTTTATTTAACTTGCTCTGGTGTTCGTTCAAACCTTTAAGGTTAAAAATAATCAAGTTCATTCGTCACAGTAACGTAAAATTCGGTATGACGTTTTCTCTTGTGGTACATTTCAGCTCTTTCGATTTTAAAGATTATCGGGCTAGCCCGTCCTGTAGGACTGCCCGTTTTTAGAGAATAACTTGAAAATCAGAGAAATTAGGAAATCTAAATTTAATATTTTTTTTCTTTTGAGGTATGTTTTCATTCTTTCGATTTTGGACAGTATCGGGCGAACCCATCATGGGCCCACCTTAGAAATTAACTCATTTTCGGGGAATAACTCGAGAAAAGGAGCATATAAAAGTTTTAAGTTTAGAATGTAGTTGCCATTTGAGGTATATCTTAACTCATTGGATTTAAGACCTTATCGGGCTAGCCCGTCCTGAGCCCAGCAAAAGAATGTACTCGTTTTTTAAGAATAACTCCAAAACTGTAGCAGCTAGAATGTATAAATTTAGTATATCATATTACTTTAAGGTATATTTTATTTCTTTGGATTTTGAACCTTATCAGGCTAGCCCGTCTTGGTCGTGTAATGGTTTTTCGAGATTAACTCGAAAATTGAAGCAGCTGAAAATAAAAATTTAGTATATCATTTTCTTTTGGGGTAAAGTTTAATTCTTTCGGATTTTAACCGTATTGGGGTAACCCGTCCTGGGCCCGACATATTAATGTACTCGTTTTATTAAATAACTCAAGCAGATCAACTAAAATAGTTTATATATCATTGTATTTTGGGGTATATATTAAGTTTTTCGATTTTGAACCTTATTGGGCTAGCCCGTCTTCTGCTCGCCTTAGGAATGCCCTCGTTTTGGAGGAATATTTCGAGAACGGAGAAGCTAAAAATTCCAAGTTTAGCATGTCGTCTTCTTTTGAGGTATACTCGAACTCTTTGGATGTAACATCTTATCGGGCTAGTCCGTCCTGGACCCGCCACGGGAATGAACTCGTTTTTCAGAATAAATTGAAAACCAGTACTGCTAGAATGTCTAAATTTATTATTATATATCATTGTCCTTTTGGGTATACAGGTTAATTCTTTGAATTTTAAATCTTATAGGTCTAACCCATCTTGGACCAGCCATAAGAATGTATTCAGTTTTTGCAAATTACTCGATAACCGCATCGAAATAGTTGGAAATTCCAAGTTCAAAATGACGTTGTCTTTTGTAATATGTTTTAAGTCTTTGGATTTGAATCTTTATCGGACGGATCTGTCCTAGACCCGAAATGTGAATTTGCTCATTTTTTGAGAATATCTCGAAAATAGAAACAGCTAGAAAACCTAAATTTAATATATAATTTTCTTTTAGAGTATATTTTAAATCTTCAGATTTTGAACCTCGTCGGGCTAATCATATGCACGCCTTAGGAATACACTCGTTTCTTAAAAATAACTTGAGATTTGATGTAGCTAAAAATTCCAATTCTTCTATTTTGCGGTATATTTTAAATTTTTGGAATTTGAACTTTACGAAATTACGATTAATAAATCCATTAACAAAATGCAACTCACAAACCACCGAGTTTCTGTTTAGAACTTTATCTGCACGATGTATTAATTTTATCCATTTATCTTTCAGTTCATCGTTGTCAGGAGCTTTAAATAGAACGTATTTGATACAGAAATTTCTGTAATCTGTATTACATTCAGGTACGAAGTAGTGTTTGTCATTCACTTTTATCTTAGAATTTGAGGACATGCTTCAACTATAAAAACTATTAAATATGTTGATAGATCTATTAGAAAACTGATATGGTAAGGCTATAAAAACAGCCTTTTTTAATCAAAATAAAGAAACAAAAATATAGATTTTCATCGTCAGGAACAACAAACATCAAATGAACGAAAGCTTGCTGCTGACAGTTTCGCAAAATCTTTCCTTCTGAGTGAGTCCATCCTGTCCAATCTCAGAACGAAAACGAATATTGTACATGGGATGATTCTTAGTAAAAACAGATTCGATCTTAGATGACCAATGTGCTAATACGATACTTCGTATTGTATAGGGTTTGTATAGAGGCCGCACTGAATGCAGTACAAAACCTTCAACATTTATTTCCATTTTATTTATTTATTTGTCTTACATTTTCTATGGAGATATGCTACTGCGTCTCATTTACGTTATGTGTCAGGTAAATCACATCAAAACCAAACACATGCAGAACAGGAGTCACCTATAGTAAGTGCCTGAAAAACGTGCTTATCGTTCATTTTCTTACAACTGACATCCATGTACTGCTTCCAGTCTGCCTTCCACTCTTTCACAATTTCAAAAATAAAAAAAATTATTGTAAATATGATATGGGAAAAACATGACCATATCATTTTTACAAGAAACGCGTTATAATATTAAACATAAAATACCTCGTCCACTCTCCTCGCAGATCGCTTCCTCATCCTCGCCCTTTCTAAGAGGTAGTCCAGAAATCCATTCTCTTTTGGTATGTCCTTTCCAAAAGAGGATCTTCCAAATATTTTGGTAACCCGCTGTAAAAGAGCCTTCTATTCATCGACTCAGAGTCTGGTCATGGCCCCTGATGTCATGACTTCCTTAACTGCCAAATTACATTGAAACTGAAGAACAGATTTTGCGCTAGAGTGAATACGCACTGTCAACACACAAACGCATACATACATACAGAGCGAGAAAGAGAGGATTAACGATTATAAAATCACTTAATCGTAAACTAAATGTGTACATCTTAGATTATTTATAATAAATTATATAATATTTTTATTTGTTATATCCGATTGAAAGTTAATTACAACTTTATTTGTAATAGTACGAAAACATATTTTTAATACGATTTTTCTGCATAATGTAATGTCATTTGTAGTTGTTAATGAACAAAAAAAATAATGAAATTAATTGCGTCAATGAAGTGTCATTTTGTATAGACAAAGTATCTTTTAAGAGTCCGTGGCTTTCTACCGCTAATAGCATCATTTCAGGATCTGTGAATATCTATGTTATTTGATTAACAAAGGAACAATTTCCCTAAAGACCCATAGGGAAAGATTTCCCTAACAGCGCATTAATTGTGGTTAAATAGTGACGGAATAGGGAAAAATCGGTGAACGAGTATTAGAATAAAGGGATTTTGTTTCTATACCTAAGGTAGTTATGTCTGACAGATTCATAAAGCTTATATGCCGAGGATAGCACTTTCATTACAGGAAGAATTTGATTATGGAAAAAAAAATCTGATGTGGGCAACACATGACTTTCCTTATATAATTCAATGAATTTACTACTTTTACAGTTAAAAAATGTTATTCGTATAGTAGATGCTTATATTCTTTCCAAGATATTGAATTTTCTTCAATTAGTAGTCATTTTCATTGAGTTAGCGTCGTTTTTATCCATTTGGAGAGATTTTCGTAATTTGGCAACATCTAAAAAATCTCCAAGTTGGCGATATTATACCAAATTCGTCGCTAAAATCTCGCCAAGCGTTATGGACGAAGAAATAAGTTATTCTTACAGCAGATAAATGACTATTGGCGTTCAAATACAAAAGTATTACTCAAAGTATCTTTTCTCATGAATGGAACGAGCTAGATCCACGAGAATGATGTCACCAAGTTTATCGCATGGTATTACATATGAAAAGTGAACATCTTTCTTAATAGGAAATATTTTCTTTTTATTTTATATGACTTTTTGATAAGTTTTTTGAAAAATGTGAAATATCTCGAGAACGGTTCATGTTAGCGTTCTAAATTTATGTCAATCGTTTTCTAATGAAAAATTACATAAGAAATGTCTATTTGCGTAACTTTATTAGCGGTTTTGATTTTTTGACAATTTTTTCAATATTTCACTCGACAATTTAGGGGGTTCAGAACATTCGATTGCGTATAAAAATAATAGGCTTCCAGTGCTTACGAATTGTGATTTTTGTACCTAATTTCGTTCGAATCGGTCCATTCGTTCGTTAGTTATCGTCTCCACAGACTCACTGACACACACACACACACATACTTTCACACACGCACACATACTTCCACACACACACACATCACTTCAAAAATGTTTGATTCGTGATCAGGGATGCTTGAAACGTCTAAAACTCGAATTCGAATTTTCGTCCCCGTCACAATACTTTCCTTATACATTATGTATATAAGGAAAGTAATAATCAATCTAACATTCTTAATTACATATGAAGAAAGTCCGACGCGGCCAGCAGACGACTTTCGATACAGAAATCTGATTTCTTTCCCACGTATAAAATCCATATGTAATTGACATAAAATATTTATATACCAAAGGCAAAAGTTATATATTTTTTTCTTTTTCTAGTTCAAGGATACAACATTTTAATTTAGTATATCATAAAAACTATTGTAAGAATACTCAAACTGAGTGTGTATGTGACAAAATTGGATGTATCAAGGAAGTTAATTTCCTTTTCAGTGTTTCCGATCAGTTGCTATCATGGAAACCTCATATAAATGGACTTAAAAGTAAACTAAATTGAACATTTTCGAAATATTATATTTTGAGAAACTACTGTTCTAAAAATATACAAGAAATGATTTATATTTCCTTAATTCATTCCAGGTTACAGTATGGTTTAAGGCGCTTTGAAGCAGCTTATTCGAATATATGTAATATTTCATCTTTGGTACAGAAGCACTTTGTCAGAATTATATTATTTATAAACCGTTTTGCAAGTTCGTTTCTGTTATTTCACAGTTTAAACATTTCCCCTTTAAGAGATATGTACAAGGTAGGATCAAAAAGTTCGGAGACTGTGCTGATATTTCGAACCCTGATTGGAAGAGAGGGGAGCTATTTTACCATGGTGTAGAGACACATATGAACGCGAGATGTGAAACGGAAGAAGCAGGTCCGCAGTGCAGGGTTTTTCCAGACAATGCGTGTCAGTAAACTGTAGTCGTTCGCGTTTGTCCGAAACGGAAATGGCGTTTGAAGAACAACGTGCGAATATCAAATGCAATGTTTCTGTCGGAGATTTCCCCTCAAACGCTGTCAAAATTTGATATTCGCACGTTTATCTTCAAACGCCATTTCCGTTTTCGACAAATGCGAACGACTACAGTTCACAGACACGCATTGTCTGGAAAAACTTCTTCCTTTTCACATCTCGCGTCACATATGCCTCTACGCCAAGGTAAAACAGTTCCCCTCTCCTCCAATCAGGGTTAGTTATATCAACACAGTATGCGGAATTTTTGATGCTGCCTTGTATATATTAAGCACTAAGAATATTTTTTTTAATTTGAAATCGAGCCATATGATATTATAACACCGTAGGCATCAAAGTAATCACATAAAACACGATATTGATCCAATGATCGACGGTCGTTTGCAAATTGCCGCTCATGTTTTATATGCAGGAGCGGCGTTGCGCATCACAGCCATTATTTGCATAAAACACTTGCACGAAGTGTTTCTGCATTATCAGTTTATGAGAAATGCCATTTCTTACAAATTCGACGATGATCTACAATTTTCAAATTGACTTATTTTCTGTATCTCTCACTCCAAAAGATGAGTTCCAACTTCCAAATTTTGCGGTTAAGGGCGCTGTTGTTAGTCTCATCTTGTGGCACTTGGGCACTTTACTACACCGATACTTTACTTCCATAGCTCTAGCTACCATTTTTCAAATCTTATTTGGCTAACTTACATATAGTTACTTACATTACTTGCATTAACTTTATCTGCTACTCCGTGTATGGTAAATATAGAACTGTTATGTACCGTCAGTTTGAGAATAAATTTACATTTCTTATATTAATAAAAGGAAGACTCATTTTGACAACGATATCGACTGCCTTTATAAGTCTGGGGTACTTTACATCGTAGAATCTATTGCTGAACTATTTAAGCTCGAAGATCTTTTCCTAAATTTAAATTAAATGTTTTCCTCTTAAATTAAAAACAAAATTCAAAGTGTTCATATCCATCGTTTGCCACCACTAATAGGGACGATCTTCCTCTGGCGTGTGTAGCCGTAATTTATGTTAATAAAAGAAAATTTTGAACACGTGAAAACGAAAAAGATGTATTAGAATAACAATGCATGTAAGGCAGTTAATAAAGCGTCCAATATCCAGCTTCGCTTCTATATAATGTTATGAATGAAACTGTATATATAATGAAATTATTTATGAAGCTATTGAATAAGAAATGAAATTGATAGATTTCGATGGGTCGAACTAAACATTAAAAAAGTCTCAGCTAAAGAGGAAAAGCAAAACTTAGAGCCAATTAAATTGTTATTTTTAGAGTCTTATCGTTAAAAAATCCACAGATGGTGCTCTGCGTGGGTACAGCTATACATAAAAAAACGAAATGTATGTTTGTGCGTATGTGCAGCTGTAACAGGAAATTAAAGAGTCGTACGACCATGAAATATGGCATACAGGTATTTCAGGATGATGCGTCTCGGCAAGTTTTTTTTTTGTTGTTATTGTCGTCGTGGTTGCTATAAGTTGGCATATTATTAAGGTGCTCTTTAAATTTCTTTCAACCGAACTTGCAGTGAATTCTAGAAAATGAAACAGCGCCTTATTAACACGCCCGCTTACAATAAGAAAAATAAATAAATAAATAAACTGCTGCGTGGGCGCGCTTCGCCATGGCCCCAGGCAACGGCGGGTACATGTTCTAGTATTAACCAAATAATAACGTTGAATACTGAGCCAAATTCCTCCTCTGAATGAATACTTGAAGGATGGTGAGAGCCCAGTGGTTAGTGCGCGAGGATTGCATTCGGATGACCCGAGTTCAATTCCCAACGCTACCCAAACTGTCATCGTGTTCACGTGGAGTACGGGCACGTTAAATATGTGGGTCCGTAAGTCCTTCCACAATGTTTGTAACAGGAAAAGAAGGGTACGGTCCCTGTAGATGCGGATCCCGCTGGATTCCAGTCTAAATTGGGTAGCACTTTCCGGCCGTCCAAACAGATACCTTAAACCTTCGGGTAGTTCGGACGGTCTAGGTCGAAGAAGAAGAACGAATACTTGAGTTAAAAAGTTATTAGCCAACGAACAGGTTTCGCCTACAGCTTGGGCGATATGATTGTGCGAATACCTTGTTATTTTTGTAAAAATAGCAGATGCATTCAGATATTCAGATGCAAACAATTGTTCAGATGCATTCAGAGTAAGGTCATGTATTTCGTATTACAACAACTCATGTTTACATTCGATGGTGAAGGTATTGAATAAGATGATTCGATGTAGTAAACTGAGAAAGTGATATATGCTTTAAATATACACTTCCTTTCACGAAGATACATCTCGATCGAAAAATAATAAACGATATATTTCCAAATATTTAGGCTTAGTTATTAATTTTGAAGTACACGTGCCCGATTTTGTGCTTCATACAATCTTTAACTCAAAATCTGGTAGTAGAAATGTGTGCAATAAATTTTCAAAAACTTCAACGGAGTTTCAAGAAAATTGTCAAAAGAATGTAATGCTACTTCTTAGAGTCTCTGTGTAAAGAAAGATAACGATAAAATGGTGAAGCGGATACGGGTGAGTTCAATAAAAATAGACTATAACCTTCCTACACGAGAAGGAAAATATGATTCAAACTTTTTGGATTATTCGATTGATGTATTCCTTCAGATGTTTTGTGCCTAAGATTGAAAATATGGGCACTGGAGAGATTTATACAAACTTATAGATAAAATCGTACTATTAAGTTGTAATATTTTATATTCTTATGGAATGTGTATATTATCTACATGTATACGAGAATGTGTACAATTATAGAGTGCGCACTCTAGTACGCTAGATATTTAAAATTTATAGATTTTATCAAAGTGCATGTCAAATAATTTTATACTGCTGCAGGTTTAATGTTTCTATATACTTATAACAACAGTTTAAATGACTCTAATCACATACTATATTAAAAATTGAGCATATTTTAGCACAGAATTATTAGGCTAAATTGTTTATTTTTTTAAACAAGAATACATATGTAAAATGTTTGGTAAAAACTATGATCTTGGATAAAAATTATATTTAAAACAAATGTTTGATGAAAAGTGTATAAATGTATTAAATCTTTCAGCTGTGAATATTTCTTACTGATAATACGAGTTTTGAGAAAATGAAATATGGAATTAGTAAATTTAACATAGGCAATATAGTCTGTTTCCGGTCCCCTTATTAGGAGTACAAAACTAACGGCAGTACAAAACTATAACTAAACTTGAATAACGGTGTACCGTATCATGCTCTCTATATTATTTGTTATTTTAGCTTCGTGGTCTGCTATTGACAGTTTTGACCCGCTTATTGCATTTCCGGCCACTCAACCAGCTGCTCATACCCTAGGGTGAGTTGGGTGGCCTGGGTCTTTCACGCTTATCACATTTGTGATTAAATTTGCAATTTGTGATTAAATTTGCATTAACGTAATGCGATTCCAGGCCGGAGTTGTCTTCTAATTATGAAGCATTAAAAGTAATTTTATAATTTTCAAATTAAGTATCAAGTTAATTCTCTAAAAAGTGCCAATTTAGAGATACCTAAGAGGCAATTTTACTGCCATTTGTACTGGAATAGTGGCCGGAAACTGCCTGTCTTGCCCATGGAAAATTTGCTAATTTCATGTTCTTTTTTCTCAAAAACTGAAAGTCAAATTATTACACAATTTTCACTGATGAAAAATATAATACACTTACCCCTTTTTAACAGCTGTTTTATTTGACTAAAGGTGGGCGGTCCGCCCGGTGCTCTCTACGCTTTGCTAATCCCAGTACCTCGCTCCGTTACCCGGGACATTTTGTCTCCTACTCGCTGGCGCTCATATAGCTATTTCAAGCCAAACTGAACTTTGAGAAGATGTATTACTAAACCGTATTCCTCTATTAGTTCTTTACAAATATATCAAATTTCTTATATTTGTATGCTACAGTTTTTGTGGTACGAGACTCGGTGTCTGTGCCGATACGGAAGAATATTTTGTCTTCAGAAGTGCATAAAAAGTTAAAACAAGAAATAACAGTCATGCATAAATCATTGGTTATGAAATACTGTCTAGCTGAAATGAAATTCTAGCTGAAATTGTCTAGCTGAAATTTTATTTGCATTTTAAGCTGCTTCAAAATTTGCTATTGACAAAATTAATCTTAAAATGTCATCGAAAAATAAAACCCTATTTACACAGAATGAACTTTACTCAAATGACGTTATCGAAAGTGTAATTTGCGAAGTTTTTACGATATTTTTACAATTAATATTATGTCATAATTATGACATTTCATTATTATAGAAATACTTGCTTATCTCATGTTAAATTAGTTCTTTGAAATCGTTGTAACCACTCTAACTCCATGGTTGTATGTATGACAAACATTTTCATTTTATAAACCGTCTGTCTCTTTATGTAGTATCAATGAATATTTCATTCATATCACTTATATTTCAGACTCCAGAGCTAAATAATTTTATGTGAAAGAAAAAAATCAGCAATTCTCTTACGTCTTACCTCACAGTTTAGCTTTAAAATTAGGCTTCGTTGTAGGAATAAAGAAAGTTCAGTGATTATTTAAAATCAAAAATATTGTAATTGAGTTGGCACATAACTTAAATACACAGATAATATGCAAAAATAAAGCGTTTTTACGATGTATACGACACTAAATATAAATTTAACGTCTACGGAAATAAACGTAGAGCGGGAAAAAATGGAAGCCATATTTTATTTTGCATTGAGTCATGTGATCTCTTCATGTAATATGGGTCAAATTATTATTTTAATTTTTATTTACAAACTACGCAACAATTTCTTTTACACATTTTATGTGGTAATTTGAATATTTCATAAAATTTTCGATGCAATTTGTGAATTTTAAAAGTTTAAAAAGTGCTTGAAAAACTACATTTCATAGGGTTCAATGTATTTCATATTTCAACCCGGGTTAAATGCCTAACTAATTGTGTGGTATTACTCATTTTCATTCCGAAACATATCACAGACCGTATCAATAACATACTAAAATGCCAGTTTGATAAAGTCATTCTTACGTCAGTTATCGCTCGAACGGAGAAAAAGACAGACAGACAGACAAAATGACCAAAGAATTAAACACTTCTTAACTAAATTGGAAAGTAAAAATAGCGGATAAAATAAGAAAGAACCATGCAAACACTAATTAATCAGAAAAAACTTATTTTGCTATATAATAAACATCATATCTAATATACCAGGTGTCCCCAAAACACTGACCTCGGCTTTTATATATTGATCTTAGACATATATAATAAATTACAAAGTTGCGTAAGAAAAGGTACATAATTTTATGAAATCGATAAAAAATTTCAGGAGATTGAATTTGAAGAAATACAAAATTTAAATTTCTATACGGTCTCCGTACAAAAAATTACTGAAATGTGCCCTACTAATAAGGTGATGTACAAAATTTCAGCATTTTATAATAAAAAGTCCCAGAGATATGTTTAAACAAAGTTGGTGAGGGATAATTTACAAATTAAAATGCAAATGCTTACAGCAAGCGTGCAAATGCCGAAACGCAGAAATGTATTACAGGCAAATAATATCAGTCTCTTTAATGGATCTTTGGCATGGATGGAAAACAATTTGAACAAGCTTTGTAATCTTTGTGTAAAGTTATTATTTCTACACAGTGTAGATACTTTTGTACCAATACATGGCAAACTTATTATTTATTTATGTAACCATTGTTTTCTTTCGTAATTTGCGTATGACCCCTGAAACGCGATCTGCCGACATGATTTTTCTCCTCTGAGAACCCATGTCGAAGCATCGAAAAGTGGTTTAAGTCAGAATTTTTGTCTTTTCATATTTCTGGATATTTTATGATAAAATGCTGAAATTTTTTACATCACCTTATTAGTGTATGGGGCACATTTTACTCATTGGAAACGTTTCTGTACGGAGGATGGATAAAAATTTAAATTTTGTACTCCTTAAAATTTAATTTCTTGAAAATTTTAATCGATTGCATAAAATTATATACCCTTTTTTACTCAACTTTGTAATTTATTATATATGTTTAAGATCAATATTTAAAGAATTAAAGCCGAGGTTAATGTTTTTGGGACACCCTGTATATAAATACCATAACTAATACAATAACACGATATAATACACTCGTAAAATATACATTCGCCTATCATACATTTCACGCTCTAAGCCGAGAGTCTCAAATAATGAGATCTTCTTACCATGGTTGGTTTACCTAATACATACTATTCGCAAATCTGTGACAATGCTATACGCAAATTGGCAATTGCTATATGCAAATTGGCATTGAGTCTTTTTCTCACGGGAACCCATTGCTTTCAAGCAATATATAGCAATACAAGTTAAGAATAGAACTTATTAGTCCTTCAAAGGTACATCTTTGAAGATAACATAGAAAACTATTTTATTTTAAAAGTTTTATTACTTTCCTTATATACATAAAGTATAAGGAAAGTATTGTGACGGGGTCGAAAATTCGAGTTCGAGTTTTCGACGGGAGAGCACGTTTTAAGTATCTCTGATCACGAATCAAACATTTTTGAAGTGATGTATATGTGTGTGTGTGTGCGTGTTTGTGAAAGTATGTGTGTGTGTATGTGTGTGTGTATGTGTGAGTTTCAGTGAGTCTGTGGAGACGATAACTGATGAACGAATGGACCAATTCGAACGAAATTTGGTACAAAAATCTCATCCGTAAACACTGGAAGTCTATTAGTTTTTATACGCAATCGAATGTTCAGAACCTCCTAAATTTTCGAGTGAAATTTTGAAAAAATCGTCAAAATATCAAAACCGCCAATAAAGTTACACAAATAAACATTTCTTATGTAATTTTTCATGAAAAAACGATTGACATAAATGTTAGAACGCTAACATGAACCTTTCTCGAGATATTGCACTTTTATAAAAAAAAATATCAAAATATCATATAAAATAAAAAAAAATATTTCCAATTGAGAAACATGTTCACTTTTCATATGTAATACCATGCGATAAATTGGGTGACATCGTTCTCGTGGATCTAGCTCGTTCCATTCATGAAAAAAGATACTTTGAGTAATACTTTTGTATTTGAACGTCAATAGTCATTTATCTGCTGTAAGAATAACTTATTTCTTCATCCACAACGCTTGGCGAGAATTTGGCGACGAATTTGGTGGAATGTCGCCAACTTAGCGATATTTTTAAATGTTGCTAAATTAACGACAAACTCGCCAAATGGATAAAAAGTACGCTAAATCAATGACGACCCACTGATGATGATGACATGGAAAATGACGACTCATTGACGAAAATTCAATATCTTGGAAAGAATATAAATAACTACTATAAAAATAATCTATTCTTTTTACTGTAAAAGTAGTAAATTCATTGCATTATATAAGGAAAGTCGTGTGCTGTCCACATCAGATTTTATACCTTAAAGGAATATGTTTGTGTGTATATCTGCTGTTTGTAGCGGGTTATATATACCATATTCTTCGATTGATAAAAAATAGATCATCAGTAATAGTCTGACGTATCGAAAACATCAGACGATACTTCTGACATTTATGAGCATTTATTAGTGCTATATTAAATTATTTTAAAATACAGCGAGGGCGAATTTTCGATAACTCTATAATTTTAACCTCATCTTAATCACATTTGTTTCACTTTTCATACACTGAGTATTATAAGGCATGTGTGTAATAATGAAGCCACTGATCTACAAACACTGCCCAATGCTTCCGGCTTTATAAATTTTATTGATTGGTTTTAAATTATCCATTACATAGATTCTGAAATAAAGGCTATTTTGGAGTCTAAGGTTTACTGTGTCTAATGAAGCATGCATTTGAATGAGAAGCATGCAGCATGAAATCGGTTGGAAGATGATGTGAAGTGGAAATTATTCATAATTCGATCGATACAATGGTCCACAGTTAATCTGTTTTTAACGGGGTTGCTTCACCGAAACAGAGCAAAATGCATTTTCTATTTTTCGGGGCGAAGATGAAGTTAAAGTTGAAGGTGGTTTTAAATGAAAAGGTATTCTAATAAACGTATCCGTGTATCTGCACATATATCAATCTATCTATAAATGTCCGGCGTTAAATTACGCGCAAAAGCTTGGTTTAGGTTGTCGCTATTTTTACTTTCCTTATAATAATAATGTATAAGGAAAGTATTGTGACGGGGTCGAAAATTCGAATTCGAGTTTTCGACGGGAGAGCACGTTTCAAGTATCCCTGATCACGAATCAAACATTTTTGAAGGGATGTCTGCGTGTGTGTGTGTGTGTGAAAGTATGTGTGTGTGTGTGTGTGTGTGTGTGTGTGTGTCAGTGAGTCTGTGGAGACGATAACTGACGGACGAATGGACCGATTCGAACAAAATTTGGTACAAAAATCACAATCCGTAAACACTGGAAGCCTATTGTTTTTATACGCAATCGAATGTTCAAACCCCCCCCCCCCCTAAATTTTCGAATGAAATTTTGAAAAAATCAAAACTTTTAATAAAGTTACGCAAATAGACATTTATGTAATTTTTCATTAGAAAGCGATTGACATAAATTTTAGAATGCTAAAATGAACCGTTCTTGAGAAATTACACATTTTTCAAAAAAAAATTATCAAAAAGTTATATAAAATAAAAAAAATATATTCCCTATTGAGAAACATGTTCACTTTTCATATGTAATACCATGCGATAAATTGGGTGACATCATTCTCGTGGATCTAGCTCGTTCCATTCATGAAAAAAGATACTTCAAGTTATACTTTTGTATTTGAACGCCAATAGTCATTTATCTGCTGTAAGAATAACTTATTTCTTCGTACATAATGCTTGGCGAGATTTTGGCGGTGGATTTGGCGGAATGTCGCCAACTTGGCGACTTTTTGAAATGTTACCAAATTTACAAAAATCTCGCCAAATGGATAAAAATTTGTCTAAATCAATGAAAATGGCGACTAATTGTCGAAAATTCAATATCTTGGAAAGAATATAAGTATCTACTATAAGAAAAACCTTTTTTTTTTACTGTAAAATTAGTAAATTCATTACATTATATAAAGAAAGCCATGTGTTGCCCACATCAGATTTTTATAAATGTAATTTTAATGATCGGCAGGTGTTTAAAATAAAAAAAATAAATAAGTTAATATATTTTTAATTAATGGTAACATCCATATGAAAATGACGAGAAGAAAACAGTTTTCGTTTCGAAAATACTGAACTTTAAAAATTAATCGATGTTATAAAAATTACAATGTTAAACTAAATTTCATTCTTTTATTGCAAATAGAAATATTTCAAATAAAAGTTTCACCCAGATTGACGGATCCAGGGATGCTATCGCTGAAAATTGATGGATTCAGGGATTCTATCGCATGAAATTATCGCTAAATGTTCGGAATTTTATAAGGATGGAAGTGTGTGGCACTTATTTGATGCGATAGACAAGTTTCAGATATATGTAATCCTTGCAGAAATCATGTATATGTAAGCTCTACGCGGTGTATGTCCTCATAATGGGTGGATAGTGGACATTTGGTGAACCATGAGTTTAATAACTAAGAGATTTAAATTTACAACTTTAAAAAAACTATTAGCTGACTGTTGTTACACCATCTTCTATTCTTGTACTTCTGAAATTAAATGTACTTTTGAAATTAAATTACGTTATAATGTTTCAATTTTACTTTCCTTATATACATGATGTATAAGGAAAGTATTGTGACGGGGTCGAAAATTCGAATTCGAGTTTTCGGCGGGAGAGCATATTTCAAGCATCCCTGATCACGAATCAAATATTTTTGAGGTGATGTCTGTGTGATTGTGTGTGTGTGTGTGTTGTGTGTGTGTGTTTGTGCGTGTGTGTGTGTTTGTGTGTGTGTTTGTGTGTGTCAGCGAGACTGTGGAGACGATATCTCACGAACGAAGGGAGCGATTTGAATGAAATTTGGTACAAAAATCACAATCTATGAATACTGGAAGCCTATTGTTTTTAACGCAATCGAATGTTCAGAACCTTCCTAAATTTTCGAGTGAAATTTTGAAAAAATCATCAAAAACTCAAAACCTTAAAGTCACGCAAATAGACATTTCTCATGTAATGTTTTCTTAGAAAACGATTTACATAAACTATGGAAGCTAGCTAGTACGAACGCTAGACGAACGCTAGAAGGACGCTAGCAGGAACCTTCTCGAGATATTGCACATTTTTCAAATAAATTTATCAAAAAATCCCATAAATTAAAAATATATATTAACTGTTCAGAAACATGTTCACTTTTCATATGTATGATACCATGCGACAAATTTGGTGACATCATTCTCGTGGATCTAGCTCGTTCCATTCATGAGAAAAGATAGTTTGAGTAATACTTTTGTATTTGAACACCAATAGTCATTTATCTGCTATAAGAATAACTTATTTCTCCGTCCATAACGCTTTGCGAGATTTCGGCGACAAATTTGGCAGAATATCGCCAACTTGGCGACTTTCTTAAATGTTGCCAACTTTACGGAAATCTCTCCAAATAGATAAAAATGACACTAAATCAATGAAAATGACGAGTTATTGACGAAAATTCAATATCTTGGAAAGAATATAAGTATGTACTATAAGAATAACGTATTTTGTTACTGTAAAAGTAGTAAATTCATTGCATTACATAAGGAAAGTCATGTGCTGCCCACATCAGATTTTTTTAAATTGCTTGAAATAACTCAATTGATTTATCCGTAATTTGCATTATGAAATCAGTAAGAAATGAATTAAACAATAAACTTTACAATAAATTTATACTGATATATTTTAAATGTGAATTTTCAATTCATAAATAATCACATGTTCTGTTTCAATTTCATATAGAGCAGTTGATACATAGCAGTAGAAGATAGTACATTAGAGATAGTACATTAGAAGATAGTACTTTAGATTTTACAATATTTAGTGAACTCAATTACAATATTTAGTGAACTACACAACGTCGTTAAGCAGCCTCATTGCAATCTGTTGAGGAAATTCTTTTTCGTGAAATTTCACTTCTAAGAATTTCGAATTCGATAAAATTCGGTTGTTTCGGATGTTACGTTTGCATAATCTTCAAAAAATATTAAATAATGGCCTTACTTAGACTCTTATTATACTTTAAATATTATATATGGTTTTCTATGTAAATGATTGTAAGAATATATCGCGCCATAATGTGAAACATACATACTGGAACACATATTTGGTTTTAAATAATATAGTAAAAATTATCAGACACTTTTTTTCTTTTTTCATGTGATTTTTATTTCTCCAAATAATGTTATTTGACTGTTTTCACTGCCGTATAAATATATTCCGAATTATAGAGATTGACTTAAACAAAAGAAGAAATAAAGAGAAATATGAGTATTAAAAAAGAATCCAAATTAAATGTGAATATGTAATTATTAATTTATATATTTCTAATTTATTTTTATTGCGCATTCAAGATCTCAATTAATTTATGCTATAAAATGCCAAAATTGTAAAGCATCGTCTTCACTTCAGTAAATTGTATTAAGTTTTTCATAATTTGCTTCAAAATAGCAATATTTTGACGAAGCTTCAACCAATAATCACTTCTGCAAGAGTCTGTCTTCAATGGTACTGATCAGATTTTGGTACGAATTTGAAAACTATAACACCTTTTTTACATGACCAGCAAAACTACAAAATCTGAAATTCGGGATTAAATTTACTTAAACGTAGTAATTCAATGTAATTTTTGAGGAACAAATAAATATGATAACTCTTTTAGTTTAGGATATGTCATTCTCGAGATATTATATCTTTTAGTAATATGGGTAAGATGGCGATGTTCTGAAACGCATTAAAACTCCAAATGAAAACCAAACTGTTTCAGAACGGCAAACTGGTTAGAATTTCAAATAAGTATCAATTTTATGTGTTACCTTGTTGAGCAATAAAACGTATAGTAATGTACTATTACACAAAAAAAAATGTTATCAGTCTATATGGAAAGTCATGTGCTGTTCACATAAATTTTTACTTTCCCTTTCAATACATGGTAATGTACAGGGAAAGTATTGGAATCTTGCCGAAAATTGCAACTCGAGTTTTCGACGGATGTACACGTTTCGAGACCTCTAGAATACGAAAAAACTATTTTTAGCGTGACGTATGTGTGTGTGTGTCTGTGTGTATGTCTGCGTGTCTGTGTGTCTGTCTGTCTGTCTATCTGTGTGTGTAGATTTTTTTATCCACTCTAACTGAAAAACTAATGGACGGAATTTCATAAAATTTGGTAGGTACGTCACTTGTGGGCGAATCTGATGCTGATTAGTTTTGGGTACGATTCGAGATAAAAAAAATCCGCCTTTTTTTGCGAAATGGCCCGCAAAAATCACTAAAGTCTATAATAAAAAAACTACGTATGCTTAAATATATCCATTAAATGCTTGTGTAATACGTAATTTTTAACGAAAAAAAGAATAAGATTAACCCCATTACACTAGGACTAGCTGTTCTCGAGATATTTTAGTTTTTCGTATTTTCTCTATGATATCTTTGAAAATAAGTCCAGTTATCAAATTAAATTAGAGGTGAATTAAATTTAATTAAAATAAAGAGAACGTGAATATAAGTCTGCAGGGAAAGTCATGTGCTGCCCACATCAGATTTGTTACTAATATATTCATGATTTATACTTAATATGATTCGTATTATTTACTAGTATATACATGATTTATACTTAATATGATTTGTATTACAGTACAGAGACGAGATATCTTTCATTAAAGTAAAAGCCATATTTTACTATTAAAAGAAATTTATACTTACGAAAGTATAACAAATTGTAATACTCATACTTATTGCTTAACCTTACAGAATTTTTTAAATGAAGATGTACGTTATAAATTTACAATACAAATTCCGTGGAAATAAACCGAAAGTTTTATATATTATGGATCTACCGCTAACAAAAAATGCGAATTTGTTTTTACACTTTTATGCATATCAAATGATAAAAACGTTTGCTAACACATGTTTTTAAACTAAATCTGCCTATTCAGCAAACAGTTGCAGATTTTCTGTTTTCTTGGAATTTCTTGTTTCCTATTTTGCATTTATGCCACACCATCTATTTTTTTATATCTGCATTTATATTGAAATTTTTTATGTAATTGTATACCTTGTTCTTCCAAAATGTTTTAGCATCAGATTTTATTCACCCGAAGCATTTATTACGAACATTTAAAAAAAAATTAAATATGAAGGAATAAATTGGAGTGTTTCAAAACTATTTATTTACTTATGATAGTATTTGGAACATGATATGGCTCCGAATATTCGAATTCGGGGTGGGTTTTAAACGTGTGATAGTTAGTTCTCTACCCTCTTATAATATGCGCAGGTGGTACTTATATAACACAGTCAAGTTCAACGGCACGAGAGGCCACTGTCGGTTTGCACTCTAAGGGAAATAGGTCCCCAGGGGCTTTCACAACCAGAAAAACAATTAAGTTCGGAACATTTTATCTTTGTACTTGGTTCTAAAATATGAAAAGACTAATGAACTTTACTGAATCTTCAGTCAATACTTCTACAAGTACGTACCGCTTTAGGTTAGAAACCAGGTCCCATTTTAATATGCAAAAATGAGGGCCGGGGCCCCGTTGGGAAGCGACCTCACCTCCCCTCAGCCAAGACGGCAGTGCGTAAAGCCAATCATATCAGTAAGATATTGCATACACCAATTTGAAGCCTGGAGAGCCATTGGTGGGATGAAATCTGATCAGTATAAGGCAGATGTATCTAGAGTCCTAAATTTTCCTTAAAATGTTATTTTTCTCAACTCTGAAGATAGTACAAAGAGACTGGATATGTTTGTCAGCGACCAGGATGAGGTCGAACTTCTGGCACAACCGCAGCATACGACCTCTACCTCTGGCTTCTAGGCGACACAAGGAGATGACTACGAGGCAAATCGCTAAAATGTTGACGATAGAGAGAAAGATATCTCGATTTAACTGTATACATAAGACTTTATTGTTTTTATTCGTGAATACGAGGGACTAACTGCAGTGGACCAGTTAGTTTAACTATGAGTCGTGAACGTCCCTTTTGAAAGAGTCGTGTTTTTCTCGGATGAATTACGATTCAGTTTGAATACTGCTTATGAAAATGATTTTATATTTTTATGTATCCTTAATAATTGTCATCGGAACATTAAAATATTTTCTTCTGTGACTTTAAGAAAAGGAATCGAATATCCACTTACATTGTTTGTTCTCTGTGAAAATATTATAATTAAATTAATCAATAATACACTAATGGTACTTGCAAAATAATATTATGTCGCCATTTGCCTAGTGAAAACAATGCGGCGTATCTATACATATGTGACGTAAATAAAATTTATGATTATTTAATACGTTGTGATAAATGAGTTTTCAAAATGCTCCTTATTCAGCTGCGTTGTAAATAACCCTCAAAATTTCTTTCGGTGAGAAATACTACTTACCGTTACTATAAGGAAGAATTCTTAACAATCATTAAATAGTCTTTATTAATATTTAAATTCCTTTAATTACACTAATAAACTTAACTGTTTTCAAACAATGTGAAACTTGGAGCGAGAGAGACACCAGTGTGAGGCCGAAATCAATTTTTGTATTAACTATTCGACTCATGAACATATAGAAATATGAACATACCTTCATGCTGCATATGGGACACGCATTGCCACCGTTTCTGCATTTGCAGGGCCTTGGCCTGGCTTTAGCACACACTATTTGAACAATATCGATATTTTTACCCTGTTACTTTGGTTTTGCGATTTTTAGACACCTGCTCTCATGGAAAGTATTTTCTCCACATCTTTTTAGGGGCAACCTTTTCGTAAACTCGGCTTCGGGAAGAAACGCTATCCTTCAAGACCCCCGAATCCTAATTAGTGATGCTAGCCCCCTCATCAGTGCATGTGATTTATGGAAATATGTCCTGATTGGATGCACATTTGTCTCCCCATTGCTGATGCTGTTTCTTCGTCTTGGCCCGCATCGACGTTGGAGCATCACATACGATTGCGTCTGAGTTCAATTTTCATTTAGTGCTCATACACTAATATCTGACTTAATGTCACTTTAGATGAAGTGCCGTCTGGCCTATTCTTTATCATGAGCTCGTACTATCATTTTACTTGTTCAATACTATAATAGCTTTTTGGCCTCTATATTGTCTCATAATATATAATTACATTTTTTATGTATTTTAATAACTTTATATTGCATAACATTTTTAATAAATACATTTTGTTTGAATTCAAAAATTCAAAATTTATCTTGCTGTTAAACGTTTATTCGCGCCGAAACAATATCCTAAACTATGAAACGACATTAAGCTTTTGTGAAGGAAACATTTACTAAACCTCATACGTATCTGCCAGGATATTTGAACGTTTGACATGCCTGTATTCTCACGAGTATAGCATTTGGAAACAGAGCGTTGTTTATTCTACCCAAATAATATTTAATAATCATTGAAATGCTTTAAATACGTTTATTGGCTGCGAATGAATGTGATTTACATAAATTTTATGTATAAGGATATACATAGAGCTATATTCTTTTGTTGTTGTTTTCTTTGTCAAGTGATATTTCCTTTACGTTTCAACAAATGCATATTTTACGTCAAATACAGCACAAATCCAACATCGGATTAAAATGAACGCTGCATATTATAATAATACGGTAGAAGACGGATACCTCGTTTGTTAGGCAGGCCCGTAATCAAGGGGGATTGGGCGGGCCTGGTCCCCCCTAGATAATCATTTGCCCCCCCCTCCCCCCAAATGATAAAATAGTGTTACGTAGTATTTTTTGAGACTTTTTTTAATAGCTCTAATATAACAATCGTGTTTTCATAAAATTTAGCGCTGTTTAATATCGGGGGTTTTTTACATGTTTTGCTTCAGTTGAAAAATCATTTTCGTTTAAATGAGAGATTAACCTAACTTATATTATTGATTCTAGGAGAGATTTTTTCTTTAAATATTTGCTTGTTGAGGGATAATATGAAATTTCTTGGTTACCAAGTAGGGATTTTTTTTTATTTTATGGAGTGGCAACACTGCATGCAGCTAGTAACTATCAGCGGACAGTTCTCCACCGATATTTTCCGTGCGATATAACTTTGGGCTGCTTTCTTTGTGTTTATCTTAAAGAACTGATGTGAAGTTGTGAAGTGTTTTAATGTGCTTTTGAAGAAAGAAATATTCTTGTGAAAATTTAGTCCAGTTTTATGTATCTTCTGTTCCGGCTATTGAAAAACGATTTTTTACTGTATCACGTGATTTGGTTAGTCCTAGATTCAGCTGGCTTAAGGAAGATAAGAGATTTTTAAAAGGATGTTTTTTCGAGGTCTTTGACGAATGAAGTAAGTTATTATAATAGTTGAACGCTCTGAAACAAACTTAAAATAAAGAAAGGGATACTTGATAACCGACATTTTAAAATAATATCTATCTGTTCCTATTGAAAAGCATTTTTTGTGAAGTTAAAGTGAATAAATATCAAGGAAGAAACAAAATGAGTCGTAAACAGGTTTCAATTTTGAGTTTTCTCCGTTCTACTGGTGATCCTGCTTTTGAATCTTGTTCTATTGAATGTGCCGATGATGCTACTGTTACAGAGGCGAAAACTACGCCACGAAAAGATTTTGCGGTAAACTATAAGACACCTTCTGCGACTCCCAACCATACAATCTGCCATTAGATTTAACGACTTAGGGAGAAATAACCCTGCTCAGCCTGTATTGTCCCAATACCCTGAAACAATGATTTCGGGCCGGTTAAGAAGGTTCCGTGCTACATGGTAAAAAACATGGGAATGGTTAGAGTATTCTGTTAATGGTACTGCTGCTTTCTGTTTTGCATGTAGAAAATTTCCATCTCTCAGTTCTGACATTGCATTTATTAGTGCTGGGTATACAGATTGGAAACATGCTGTAGAAAATAATAAGGGCTTTTCGAAGCTTGACCATTCACAGGCACACCTATGTGCCATGTCCAGTTACCGTGAACATCAAAAACGTGAGAGAACAGGTGAAACTATTCAGAAGAAACTGTGTACCAAAACTGTGGAAAATAACAGATACTACATAAGATGCATAGATGAAGTTGTTCAATTTCTGGTAGTCAATCAACTAGCTTTCAGAGGTGATTCTAACTGTGAAACACTGGGTCAAGTGGGCTATTTTTGCAATTATTTTAATTTTCATTACGAAAAGATGAAAGATTACAAAAAATCATCAAACCGATAGCCCAGGATGCAAAATACACTAGCTCCGAAATACAAAACGAAATAATCCACCACATAGCTGAAACAGTGCAACAGAATATAATGCAAGAAATAAACAGTAGTTCTTGCACTGCTATATTGGGAGATGAAACAAGAGACAGACAGTGCATTGAAGATCTGGCAATTGCTGTTCGTTACCTCGTAAATATGAAACCAGTTGAAAGGTGCGTTGCTGTTGTCGAATTGGATTCCCAAAATGCTTCAAATATAAAGAGTGTAATTCTGTCAACACTTACTGCAATGGGATTCAATTTTGACAAGCTGGTTGCTCAATCTTATAATGGAGCATCTGTAATGCAGGGGCCAGCTGGTGAGGTTCAGTTTCTTCTGTCAAAAGAACTCGGAAGAAACATAGTATATCTTCATTGCTTCAACCACCAGCTGCACTTAGAAATAGTACATGCTATTAAGGCAATCTTAGAGGTAAAGGAGTATTTTGATTGGTGTGAGCAATTATATGTTTTCTTTAAGAAATGCCGCGTTTCTCGTATTTATGAAGGGAAATCTTTAAAACGCCTATTAGTTTAGAGGTGGACTGGACATTTGGATTCCATATCTGTTATTAATTCTGACAGGAATGCAGCAGTTTCAGCATTAGAGTATATTGCCAATTTATCTTCTGCAGAAAAATTTGGTGCTCTCAAAACTGAAGCTATTGGACTGCTAAAACAGGTTAGTAACCTGACATTCTGTTTTCTTACTGAATTGATGCTCAACGTGCTAGGATATCTGAAGCCTGTAACAGCATTGTTGCAGCAGAGGGATTTAAAATATAGATGCAGTCATAAAATTGATTGGAATTGGATTACTAGTAGAAGTTGCACAAACCATTCCAAGTAGTACTGCAACAGTTGAAAACTGTTTTTCACACTTAACAGCAGTGTTACGTCCCCAGAGGCTGTCAATGTGTCATGGCCGGAAAGCAGACCTGGTGTTAATGTCTTACAATAAAGACATTACGAAAGCTCTGGACTTGGACAAATTTGTATTGTCATTTGCAAAAATTAAGACGAGAAAGCTGCTGCTATTATAAAGTGTGAATTCCAGGTATAATTGTAAATAGTTTCAAATGAAATTCAAATGTAATATGTTTTTTTCTTTATTTTGAATTAATTTTGGCTACATTTCACTTCTTAATCTAAAGTCTTTGTTTACTGATTGGGTAGCGTTCAAGTATTACGTAAGCAATATTTTGGCCATTTTATACCCTCCCCCCTTGTAAGCATAAATTGAAAACATTAAACTAGCTAACATAGGAAAATATGCACAGCCCCCCTCCCCCCAACGGTGCTTACGCAATACTTGAAAACGCTTCCTTGTCAGTTATTGAAACACTTAAAAGGTAAAGATCAATTGAATGGTAACAAATATTAGGAACCCCTCCCCCTCGAAATAAAATCTTGGATATAACCCTGAGAATATCAAACTATTTGGTCCCCCCAAAGTTTTCGATGCCCCACCCCCTTTATATTCAGCCTGGGTACGGGCCTGTTGTTAGGCATATACTTCACTCCAGCGTTCTGTTACGAACGCGTAAAATGTCTTCTCTTTGCTTTGCGAGTCTACACTGTAAAACACTGTAAAACAACCTTTACAGGCAGACATTCCTAATATGTGAACGTAGGGTTGCCATATGACTTGAGTGGCGGGGTTTCCAGATATGGTGATTTATCGCCAACTTGGCGACTTTTGAAATATGCTAGAGCTTTCTCAAAACATCGAATATTCTCAGAGATACCAGCCCTTCCTAGATAGCTCTACGAAGAGTATATAAAAGGGGTTGTCGCTCAATTTGAGCAGTACTTGACGTTATAACAGCTGAAATGAATTGTGAAATACGTCAGCGTTTCGAGAATAGTATCCGCTACTTTGTGAATTATCTGAGCATGTAATTGCTATTTTATAATATCTGACAGCTGTTTGGCGATCTTGTAAGATATTTGTCGCGCTGTTCGCTGTATATTGTTCCTGTTTATTTTTATTAGTACTTTTAACGAAAAGTGTTAGTTATTCAGAAATTTGGTTTCATTCTTGTATTCTGACAGTACACTCACGATTCCAAAGGATACGTCACAACAGTTGTAAATAATTATTTTCGGGAGACATAATTTTCCCCGCTTTACATAGGAACTCGTAGTATAGCGAACTACGTTATATCTGCTTTCTATCGTATACAGCTAAAAGAACAGTAAAATTAGAATAACATTATACTTTCAAATAAACATTTATTTATTATATTTTAAAGTCGGGCAATGAAAAGCTCTTCATTAATAACAAATTAATTCTAAATCTTCGATAAACTGTATTCAAAACACAAACAAAGTGTATTTTTCTCTGCTATAGGAGCGTCCTCCACCGATCGACGCAGAATTGGGAACGACAGGCTTGGAATGGGGTCCATGATATCTCTCAGAATAATAAAGTACATTTTGTTTTCTCATTGTGACTGATTGCAGACATAAGGCATTTATGACCTCAAACAACGAGTATCAGATAATGGATTTACACTTTGCAAGCGTCAAATATCACCGCAAGCAGACGGTCGCCAGTGGGTGACATTAACTGAAAATAAATTTATGTGGGTTAATAAATAAGTCTCACACACATCATAAGGTCACGTGGTACTGTGAACTTCGGGTTATTATTCCCAATATATCTGCAGCCAATAACATTTTCCTCTAAGGTCAATAACAGCGTTCTTACACAAGCAAACCGGCCAATGGGTCCAGTGGGAAGTGATGGACGGGGAGCCATCAGGACAAGAAGTCTTCGTTACTGAACAGTTCACGTACTAATATATAAATTTATCAAAACATAATGCTTTCATCTTGTCTGGACGCGTTCAATCTTGCTAAGCCTTGGTTCATTTTGTTGGGACATTTCTGTTGTGTATTGGGGATACACCACTCTTGTGTGTTAGTCCAATGTTTTGGATTGGCTGGGCTATTCTTCATTATGTTTTTTGATTTGGATCTCTCAGGTGAACTCTTAATCTACGCTTGTGTATTGTTGCGACGTATCCTCTGGAATCGTGGGTGTACTCTCAGCATACAAGAATGCGTCCAAGTTTCTGGATAACTAACAAGTGTATTTACAAAGCCCGTGTAAACAGAAACAATATGCAGAAAATAGCTCAATAACTGTCTTATAAAATGACTAAATAACTGTCAGCAATAGTAAAATAGCAAGCAATTAAATGCTCCACTAATTTCACAAAATAGCCAATACTATTACCAAAGCATTGACGTATCACCCAATTCAATGTCGCTCGCATCACCCAATTTAATGTCGCTCGCATCGCATCAATTGCTCTCCAGCTGACTGATGTCTCATTTTTTATACTAACCGTAGAAACTTCCAAAAGGGACTAGTACTTTCCAGGATATTCAATATTTCGAAAAAGTTCTCAAATCTTTCAAAAATCTTCAAATTGGTGATAAATTGCTAAATCTGGCAACCCTTCTGCGAGTGTTAAAATATGGCAACCCTACATTGACTGTATAGGAATTGCTGCCTGTAAAGGTGTGTTTTCCTTTTGGTTATCAAAAAGAGCATTTATTGGCGGCATTTTACATGTTCGCTACAGTATATACTTGTATACCCTTTTGTTTCTTTAGTTTGCTCCCAATTCGTATTTTTAGTCTCTGTTTTGTTGGTATGTTTAGCACTGAAGAAGAAGAACCAAAATATCCCTGAAATACCTGTATGCTTCATTGCTCACCATTTTATGACTATATATATTACTGAACTTCTTCTACATTGTTACCGGTGACATGGAAGCTACACAACACCTATAGCAGGAGAAATAAACATGCCCGAATTATTTTAAAACGTCTATTTTTCTAGAATTTCACTTTTATTTTCTCGAAATAAATGGTACTGTTATTGCGTCGCACGCAGATACACATATGTAACTTTAAACTCGGGATTCCAGGTCAATTTAAACCTTGTATGTAAAAAAAAAAAAAACACAATTCCCCAAACACATTAAGAAAGTACTATCTTGTGTTCCAGGATATATAAAATCATTTAACATGAAGAAATAGAGATTAGAAAGAACTAAGAACTTGCCGTGTAAGATAAGATGTCTGCTGGCGCAAAAATAATCTAAAAGGGTTTGAACTGTCTTAAGTTTCTGGTAGATATATCTTACCTTTTCCTTTCCTTTCTCAAGAGACTGGAATAGATATGAAAAACCAAAAATTTTTATGAAAGTATTTTCTTCTTACAGTTTCTACAAAGAGATGTATTTTCTATGATATATTGACATGATTTATTTCTTTGAAATTGAAGTTGTATTGACATGTATCAGTCAAAGAATATATTTCGCTATATTTAATGAAACTTTTCCATGAAGCAGAACGTTCGTGTGAATTGTAAATGATATGCGTTTTACTTTTTTGAACTATACAATATGAAACATATTAGTTCTTGAAAAATAATTTGAATTCAAGAGTTTGGGGAAAAACACGTTTTGAGCTGTGTTGCCAATACTTAGCAAAGTGTAAAACTAGGTTAGAATCCTGTTAAAAATTATTATATTTCATAGAATCCTATAAAAATACGCAACAAACATATCAATTTTATAGTTAAGTTGGTCTATTTTGGGGTTCTAAAATTCCCAAAACGGCTAAATCTAGTTATATGTTACTAAGTTGACAACCCTGGCTTTTGAGATCTAGCTACATGTTATATTTAGAGCATTTTTGAAAATACGTCCATAGATCTGTATGAATGATAATCCACACAAAACTATTGACCGAGGCGGGTGGGACATCCCTGTGGTTCAGCACGGTATTACACTTGAAGGTTCATTTCCAGGCTTTACCAAAACTGTCCCCATGTTCACTCAGAGTACGAGCACGCTAAGTATGTGAGTCTGAAAGTTCTTCAGAGAGGTTGGTGGTAGGAGAGGAGGGTACGGTCCCTGTGGATTCCACCCACAATCGGTTTCGGTCTAAATTTCGTGGAATTGTCCCGGCCATTCAAGCAGATACTTTATACCTTCGGGTAGGTCAGGTAGTCTGGGTCGTCAGAAATGGCTATAAACATATTATACTGCATACATTAATTCAAGAACGAATGCATATGGCGGAATTAAAAATCTTGCATATATATATTTCTAGTCTCACAAAACACCAATTAATGGTAACCATTTTCTCCCGCGACCTGTCCTATTTGGACATACGAGGCCCAAATAACGACCCGCTATCACGATAGAAGACACCATTCGTGCAGATGGGTACAAACCAACTCAAAGCAGTATAAACACTTCATCAAGGCATCATCACAACAGAGCAGCAGACGAGTTTAAACATCATCTAAAACTAAACAGGACAACAATTTACCATCAATTTTGAAAGAAACTCATCCTAAGATCCTTATTAAAGCGATCCCTACTGTGGTCAATCCGACCTTTATTAAATAAACAATACAAACTCAGACCAAACTTCGGTCTGTAAAGAAAGGTACCAGCCTTCGCTCAACAAAACAATAATAGTTTTCCTCAATAATTTACAAATTACACTCTTATAATTGATTCAATAACAATTGCAATTTATTTTACAAATGATACTTAAAAATAATCAAGCTATTACAAGCTTCATATTTTTCAAACATTATAATTATCAACGAGGTCTTTAACAATACAGCAAGACGCCGTTTTTATTTTACTTTATTTAACTAAATCTTTAATTTGACTATTAGAAAATCTGGTGTGGGCAGCACATGACTTTCCTTATATATTGCAATGAATTTACTACTTTTACAGTAAAAAAATATATATAGGTTATATTTTTAGTAGATACTTATATTCTTTCCAAGATATTGAATTTTCGTCAATCAGTCGTCATTTTCATTGATTTAGCGTTATTTTCATTCATTCGGAGAGAATTTTATTAATTTGACAACATTTAAGAAAGTCACCTTTCACGACATTCCGCCAAATTCGTAGCCAAAATCTCGCCAAGCGTATGGACGGAGAATCGTGTTATTCTTATAGCAGATAAATGACTATTGGCGTTCAAATACAAAAGTATTACTCAAACTATCTTTTTTCACGAATGGAACGAGCTAGATCCACGAGAATGATGAAACCAAATTTATCGCATGATATTATATATGAAAATTGAACATGTTTCTCAATATATAGTTAATATTTTTACTCTACTTATATACAGAGTATAATGTATCAGGAAAGTATTATGACGGGGTCGAAAATTCGAATTCGAGTTTTTGACGAGAGGGCACGTTTCAAGCATCCCTGATCACGAATCGAACATTTTTGAGGTGATGTCTGTGTGTGTGTGTGTGTGTGTGTCTGTGTGTCTGCGAGTCTGTGAAGACGATATCTCACGAACGAACGAAGAGATTTGAATGAAATTTGATACAAAAATTACAGTCCGTAAATACTGGAAGCCTGTTGTTTTTAAACACATTCGAATAAACAGAACCCCCGAATAAACAGAATTGTCGAGTGAGTTTTTGAAAATATCATCAAAATATCAAAACATTTAATAAAGTTACACAAATAGACATTTCCTATGCAAGTTTTCCTTAGAAAACGATTGACATAAACTTTAGAACACAATTTATAATTTAGATAGCTGATTATATTATCTGATTATATTTTAGATATACAGCTGATTATATTATAGATTTTTAACGTTTGTACAACAATGGGTTTTTTAGACGCTATTTGTAGCAAGATTAGGGATCATGCGTGTTTTAAATATGGGCGTTTCGCTCCGTTACAATTAGTTTTGATAATTAAAATTGTGATTCTGAAAATATACGTGCAATTTCAGGTATTTATGCAAATTCCTATCTATTTTATTTTTTTATTTATTACACATCGCCAGAAACTTGATACACCATCATTCGCCTATACATCGACTGGTATCGTGAACCGTTTAGCCGTCACAACGTTGCCCCGGGGCATCAGTTGGTGTGGAACACATTGCTTCCAGCAGCACAACATCCATGCCAGCAACTGGGACTCGAACCCACAACCCAGCAACCGAGCGAGCGCTCGGAAACGTGTGCTTTGACCGCTAAACCACTTCCCCGGGCCTATATATTGTAGATTTCGAGTAAAATGAATAACAGGATTCGGGCAAATGTTGATATCGCTTCGTTAGGAATGAAGAAAGGACTTCATTTCACTCGTCCATAATAAACATGTGGGACAAATATAATGAAATCTCTAACGATTTAGCTATTTGCTTGACATTTAGCAAAAATACTGTAAACATAAATTATCTATTTTCTATACTGTAAGCAGCACGTTTCTATGTTGGTTAAGCAAATACATTTTGTTTTTCAAAAACACTTTGCCCACCGTAAGTATATTTGGTGAAATTAGCCAACTTGGTGTATTTAATTCTGATACAAAGTTTTAACCCAGTTTTTTACTTTCCTTATATACATAATGTATAAGGAAAGTATTGTGACGGGATCGAAAATTCGAATTCGAGTTTTCGACATCAGAGCACGTTTCAAGCATCCCTGATCACGAATTAAACATTTTTGAAGTGATGTCTGTCTGTGTGTGTGTGTGCGTGTGTGTGTCAGTGAGTCTGTGGAGACGATAACTGACGAACGAATGGACCGCTTCGAACGAAATTTGGTACAAAATTACAATCCGTAAACACTGGAAGCCTATTGTTTTTGTACGCAATCGAATGTTCAGAACTTTCCTAAATTTTCGAGTGAAATTTTGAAAAAATCGCCAAAAATTCAAAACCGCTAATACAATTACGCAAATAGATATTTCTTATGTAATTTTTCATTAGAAAACGATTGAAATAAATTTTAGAACGCTGACATGAGCCGTTTTGGAGATATTGCACATTTTTCAAAAAAATTATATCAAAAAGTTATATCAAATAAAAAAAAATATTTCGTATTGAGAAACATGTTCACTTTTCATATGTAATACCATGTGATAAATTAGATGACATCATTCTCGTGGATCTAGCTCGTTCCATTCATGAAAAAAGATACGTTGAGTAATACTTTTGTATTTGAACGCCAATAATCATTTATCTGCTGTAAGAATAACTCATTTCTCCGTCCAAAACGCTTGGCGAGATTTTGGCGACAAATTTGGCGGAATGTCGCCAACCTGGCGACATTTTAAATTGCTGCCAAATTAACAAAAATCTCGCCAAAATGATAAAACTGACGCTAAATCGATGAAAATGACGACTAACTGAAGAAAATTCAATATCTTGGAAAGAATATAAGTATCTACTATAAGAGTAACATTTTTTTTAACTGTAAAAGTAATAAATTCATTGCATTATATAAGGAAAGTCCTGTGTTGCCCACATCATATTTTTTTATTAACAATTAGTACATTTTTTACATATAAAACTATTTTCGTCCACGGATGGAATGGAGAAAATTTTGTTACGACGTATCCTCTGAAATCGTGCGTGCAAGCTCGGGATCCAAATTTCTGGATAACTAACAAGTTTATTTACAATTCCAGTGTAAATAGGAACGATATACAGCAAATATATCCATAACTATCTCACAAGATCACTAAACAACTATCAGATACAGTAAAACTGCAATTAAATGCTCCTCTGATTTCACAAAATAACACATACTATTCTCAAAAGATTGGCGTATCTCATTTCACATAACATCTGCGACTATTCTAAAAACGTTGACGTATATCACAGTTCTCACGTATCTCATTTCACGAAACAGCTACGACTATTCTAAAAACGCTGACGTATATCACAGTTCTCACATATCTCATTTCGCAAAACAGCTGCACTGATTCTGAAAACGTTGACGTATATCACAGTTCTCAAGTATCTTGTTTCACCAAAACAGCTGCGACTATTCTAAAAATGTTGACGTATATCACAGTTCTCACGTATCTCATTTCACGAAACAGCTGCGACTATTCTAAAAACGTTGACGTATATCACAGTTCTCACCTATCTCATTTCACGAAACAGCTGCGACTATTCTCAAAACGTTGACGTATATCACAGTTCTCACGTATCTCACTTCACAAAATAGCTGCAACTATTCTAAAAACATTGAGGTATATCACAGTTCAATCTATCTCGTATCGCGTTAATTGTTCTACAACTGAGTGATAACTACTTTTAAATACATTCTAATGAAATATCTAGAAAGATCTCGTATCTTGAATATACGTTATTTCGAGGTTGTTCTCGAACCTTCAAAAAGTTGGCAAATGTCGTTAAATTGACTCAGCAATTATGGTATTATCCCGAATTTCAGCATATTGCAACCCTAAGTCCACGTCATAGGAAAGGTTATCAAAACGGATATCTTCTCCATCTGGTTTAGACAAAAATGGGGGCATTTTACACGTTTGTAATGTTATTTTAACAAATAATATCAGAACTGTTACCGACCAGAATCTTATACGTTACAAGGCACGGAAAAGCGACAAAAATGAAAGGAGTTTATATAAATACATTTATATAATAATTATCTAACATATGTCCTTCCAGATTCCCAAAAGTTCTCGGGGACCTGGGAGCTTAAATCTTTACTTACATAGTAGAGTTCAAGGCTTCTTAAACTGTTTCCACTTGTGACACCATTTCTATCCCATTTTAAGTAATTTTTGCGTATTTTTTGCGACCCAATTTTTAAGCGACCTCGAGGTATATAGTTATTTAAAATTTGATATACAAAACAAACATTTACTGATAATAAATCATAAAGAAATTTATTTTATTCCAATTATTTGGTATACATGTAATTTTACAGTGTTTTAATACTCAAAGCAAATTTGCATACCAATAAGATGAGTGCGCTTGTTTTTTTTTTTTTTGTTTTTTTTTACATAAAGAATTGAATCTTCGCTGAATATGTGATACTACAGGAAGTAGAGCATCTTCAGCTTTTTCCAGATTTTGATTTCATAATCGTCAATGCTGAGAATGCGGCCTTGCATAAATACGTTGTACAAAATGGCAGAAGTATCCTTAGGGCCACCTCAGAAATTGCTGAAAATTATGTCTTAATCTCACGTCAAAATTCCTTTAAAGATTTTTTAGAAAACACAAGTTTTAAACCTTCGTTGTTTGATGACAGCGCAAATTCTTCTTGAAATTTTACTGGCAGATGGCTGACGTTTTTGGTTTAAATTGAGTATGGTTCATGAACAAAACTTAATTTTTTTTAATTTAAATTTGACGGGAAGCATTTTTAAAACTGTGTCTGTAAGCTATTCAGGTGATCAATTGTAACTCTTGCAATTAAATCTTTGGGAAGGTTTCTTTCAATTATAAAATCATCTGTAGTTGTAAATATTTCTAAGAAACTATTTTCCACTCCTTCTATTTCCCATTCTTTCATATTCTAATATTTTTAGCAAAATTTTTAATTTTATCTTTAATGTAAATATATCATAAATTTCTTCTGAAGGCGAGATGAGTTTTTTGAAATTATCCCACAAAAATCACAGTTTTAAAAGCCAAAGGTCATAACGAAAAACCTTGACACTCGGTGACATGACCCCTACATTTAGTTACACGACCCCATATGTGGTCGCGACCCATAGTTTAAGAATATTTGGTATAGATCACGGGGCAGAGCACAGCATGCCAGGTTATCTATTCCCCTCCGGGGGTTAAGGGAAAATTAGTTTTTCGAAAAGTATTTGAAATACTTGACCCTCCAGAAGCTGTCTTAATCACCCAGAAGGATGGATCTATGAATATTTATAGCATAGTCAACGGAACAGAACCTAGAAGATCTGAATTTTTTAGTTCTCCTCAAGCTGCGAAGAAAAGGTGCTTTCTAAAAGTCCTTCCAGACCCCACAAAAGTCCCTGGTGATCTAGAAACTGAGATTTTTCACACTTATAGAACCATGCCAGCAGCCGTACCGTGCTGAAAGCACGGGTTCTCGTTAGATCACCGAAGTCACGTAGCATCGGGCGCGGTTAGTACTTGGGTGGGTAACCACCTGGGAACACCGCGTGCTGTTGGCACATTTCAGGCGAGGTAGCTCGGTGGTTTGCGCGCTGGATTTGCACGCTGCCACAACTGCCGCCGTGTTCATACGGAGTACGATCACGTTAAACATGTGGGTCCGTAAGTCCTTCCGAGAGGTTGGTGGTAGGGAAGGAGGGTACGGTCCCTGAGGATGCCTCCCCCACTGGGTTCCGGTCTAAATTGGGTGGCACTTCCCGGCCGTCCAAACGGTTATCTTACACCTTTCTGGTAGGTCGGACGTTCTGGGTCTCAACAAAAACAACACTTATAGAATCGTCAACGAAACAAAACATAAGGGCGACGGATTTTGGATTTCTCAATTTGGAAGGAGAAAATGGGGCAGTGGAAAAGTATTTCATTACAATTCAGAAGCAGCACGGTGATCTATAAAGCTGAATTTCTGCATACTTATAGTATCATTATCGGGACAGTACGTTTCGCAGCCGATTTTTACTTTCCCTGCAATACATGGTAATGTATAGGGAAAGTATTGGAATCATACCGAAAATCGCAACTCGAGTTTTCGACGGATCTACACGTTTCGAGACCTCTAGAATACGAAAAAACAATTTTTAGCGTGACGTCTGTGTGTGTGTCTGTCTGTGCAGATTTTGTATCCACTCTAACTAAAAAACTAATTGACCGAATTTCATAAAATTTGGTAGGTAAGTCACTTGTGGACGAGTCTGGTGCTGATTAGTTTTGAGTAAGATTCGGGATAAAAGAACCCGCCAATTTTTGCGAAATGGCCCGCAAAAGCTTGTATCCATTCTAACTAAAAAACTAATGGACCGAATTTCACAAAATTCGGTACATGAGTCATTTCTGGGTTACTCTGGTGCTGATTAGATTTTGGTACGATTCGGAAAAAAATAACCTGCCTTTTTTTGCAGAACGGCCCGCAAAAATCGTCAAAATCTAAATTAAAGAACTAGGTATACTGATATATATCCATTAAATGCTGATTTAACACGTAATTTTTAACGAAAAAAAGAATAAGACCAACCCCATTACACTAGGACCAGCCGTTCTCGAGATATTTTAGTTTTTCGTACTTTCCCTACGCCACCTTTGAAAATAAGCCCGGTTACCGCATGAGAACGAAAACTGAATTAAAAGTGAAATAAATTTAATTAAAATAAAGAGAACGTGAATATAAGTCTGCAGGGAAAGTCATGTGCTGCTCACATCAGATTTTTATTTTCTCGACCAGGGATGAAGAAAATGAGGGCTGTCTAAAAGTATTTCTATACACACCTGAATCGGCACGGTGACCTAGAAAGCTTAAAATCTGCACACTTAAAGTATCGACGGAACCTAACAGAGCTAAATTTTGATTAAAAATTGACATTATTGGTTGAACAAATTGAAACTTATTAAAATAAAGTTACAAATTTCTTTCCTTTAGAATGTTTTTTCCTTGTCTTTGACAGTCTTAAATACTAGTCTTAAAAATAATATTTAATGACTGTGCATTCAACACAAGTAAAAAAAAATCATTATGTAATTATTTTAACAACCTATTTGATATACATAACCTGAAATTGCATGCAAGTATTTTGAACTGTTTAAAAATTACGCTACATCAAATTTTCTTTAGTTTTTGCGCAGTTTAATCTAACATTAAACGTATTTCTCCAAAACGAAAACTAAACACGACAATTTGTCCACCGTGTAAAAGGAAGAAATATAGTATAAATCTCATAAAGGTATTTGTCAGGATATTTGTCTCTTTGACGTGTTTTTTTTCTATGGAGTAAAATTTCAACAGCAGAAATATTTTTTATTGCTTATAATGCATAAAGTTTAAATTTGTGTAGTTTCTGTACATAGGTTTCGTTTTACTTTCCTTGCAATACATAGTATATGTATAAGAAAATAATTGAAATGGGAATAAAAATGCACGTGTGAATGAGTCTTCAGTGGACCATTACGTTCTGAGTATACATGAACACAACTTAATTACTTTGCAGCATTTGTTCGTGTGTTAATGTGCGTACTGTATACAAGGTTTCTCTGAATGTATATGTTGTATAACGTACCATTCCTGAATATATTAATAAATCGCGTATAACCATATTGCGCTAAATAAATGTTTTTGTAACCTACTTAGTGTCGATTACTTTCCATTAGATAATACAACTTTGTAATTGCCGTATAATTCTTCTATCTCACATTGTTGTCGAATTTATTCATTTATTCATAATTTTTCATAATTAAGATTTTAATTTTAATAATTAAGTTTTAATAATAATAAATATTCATAATTAAGAAATATTATTAATTATAATTAATATTTCATGACGTCTTTAATTCTCCGCTAAGGGATCTGAAATCACTTTAATTCAATAGTGCGCATTCATTGCACTATAGATAAACCCAATATGTACACTCAGACTTTTATCATTGGGATGCATAAAAACTCTCATTGCAACCCTCCTGCATATACATTTTAGTTTAAAGCTATCTATCAGCTTGATAAACATCAACGTCTTACCCGCTGACCATTAAGTTTTCGTACAATTCGATAAAATAAAAGGGTATTTTATCCGGAAGGGAGCGAAAAATTGTAAACTATAAGTGGAAAATAATAAATATGTTTAACAATAGTTATTTAATGCTTATTTATGTGTAATTTTGGAACCAAAAATATTAACTGACGTCTCACTATGTTGACAAAATATTTTTGCTTTTGGCGACTTGAAGTGTTAAATCACCAAAGTTAAATCAGGACTTGAAATGTTAAATCACCAATTACGAGCAGTTGGAACTGTCGGTAGGCAAGTTTCAACTAAAATGTTAATTAGTCGGTAAAAGAATGTCAAATCAGCAAGAAAGAAATTATTTAACAACTTCAAATTCAATGCAATTAGAAACAAATTTTGATTTCGCGTATTACTTTATTTAGAACCATCGGACGATACTTGTTTAAAAAGCAAATGCAACTCAACAAAAAGTAAGAACGTGTGCCACAGGTAGATTCTATGTGAAATTATTGGTCAGTTGGCACTTACTCAATGCCAAATGCTCTAATCAATTAAAATGACCTTCACAAAGGTCAGTCTCAATTAAGTGCCCATTCCTTGGTTAAGCAGCTTTGCCATTTTGCAAGGCTCAACTTTCTAATCCTGAAGGAAATAGCATAGCTTTACGGTCCTAAAATAAGTAACTAAGGACAGTCCAGCGTGAGAAAATTTTAACAGATGTCTCGGGTTAATTAAACAGATATTTTGGGTTAAAGTATTGTTCTCATCATCAAGAATTTTCGAGCTTATGGTCGCCATGGGCTCTTCAATTTTTGCTCACTCCTTGTCTCACCAACTTCAATATTTATTCCAGTATTGTTGACTTATTAGGATCAGCATTATAAGCTGAAACTCGTATTGCATACGTTTGTAACCTTTATGAAAGACAATTTTCAACATTAGACACACGTTCGTTCTTGGAAAACGGCATAGCAGACACATTACACAGGAATATATATTTAAATGAGACTGACGTATGCCGAGGTCATTTTCACTGCTTCCTTTGGTTGATCTTGAGTGCGGTGGTACCAACTGTCTGATAATCTGTAATAAAAATGAAGATGTTTGCCTGTTGGTTGCATAACGGATGATCAAGGCGACCCATAGATACGAAATTCGGTACAATGATACTTCAAGTTAGATCCGATGCTACCTCGGAGCTTTTTTTTAAAATTCGAAATAGTGTTTTAGTTTTACATATTGGAGCGACATTTTAAGCAATTTTTGCGCAAGCCGCTTCCTTAAAAGTCGAAAACATTATTGCAAACGTCCCTTCTTAAAACTATTTTCTAGATGTGAGGTATTATGAAAGCAATTTCATATTACGATATTCGTGTGAAACTATAGCTATGCTTTAACTTTGAACATTAAAACGACAGTAGAAATGCGATAAATATAAAATAGAACCTAGGCGCAATTTAAACCCACTATGCGGGCCAACCTGAAGAACAAGGAGAAGGCGAGCCAACACTGAATCAGGGAACTAGCATTTATTTATGAGGGGCAAAGCAACGGCAATCAAGTAACGGGGGGTCAAGACAGAAGACGTATATCCCAGAAGCCATGTTAAAGAAGTACGAAAAATTAAGATATAATTGTTGAGTAGTCGCTTAAAAACGCAGGACCAGAAGATACTGGTAATAACTCTCACGAAATTGCGTGAAGTTCTAAAATACGAAATGAACGAACATATGTGTTAAAAAGTTTGAATATGACTCAGAGAGTCAGTCTAACTCAGAGTAACTCAGAGACTGAGAGCCATGCCGAGGAGTTGCAACTGTGTCCACCTATCCCAGGCAGTATGGAGGTGTTGAAGACCCAGACCGTCCGACTCGTCCTGAGGACTTGAGCATCTATTTGGACGGCCGGCAGTATGGAGGTGTGTACTGTTTTCTGTGTGATTTTATGTAAAGTAATTACTAAATTTAATTTCGACATATTAGGGCTGATCTCGTATAAGGCTCTGGAATCTCGAAATAATAAAATTATGGTCTCACATTGGTAACATTAATAGAATGATATTGTGAATAATAAAGTTTTGATTGTAACTAATAACGTGAGTTGCCAGTATAATTAAAATGAAGATTGGCTTTTAAATCTTACTAAATAGTCTTTAACGACCAGACCATTTGTATTTTACTTTGCAGTAACAGTAAGTTGTTCTCCATGACTGAAGAGGAAATTAGGTCATGATTGCATTCATAACGCAGCTTAATAAGTTAACATGTTAAATAAAATATTTTTTTAAAACAATAAAGATTTTTATGGAACTAGCATCAGAATATTAATAATTCCATCACCATAATTCGAAATTGTACTGCTTATGATTCCGTATTAGCAGGCAAAGGAATAGTTAGACGTTTATTTAGAATGTATTATGCTTGCACAGTAGAATGGGGTTCCCAGGCCTACTGGTGTTCAGGCCGGACAAGGGGGGGGGGTAAAAAAGGCGTATTACGCCTACGTAGCAGGCGGAGCGATATCGCTCCCCGACTGGCGATGCGAGTTACATTCAAGAAATATATATCTTCAAGGATCATTATAATGGTTAGCATGTCTGATTAAAATTCAGAACATCCATGTTTAAGTTCTTTTTTCTCGACGATTAATATTTATCCATTCCAAAAATTGAATTAACGCTTCACGATGTGTTGCAGACTAACAAAATAGCAGACAAAAAATCGAGAATTTCCATATTTTTTAGCGAATTCTATACAATACAATATAATCCTCACCTAGCACAAAATAAAAAGCATGGAAAACTAGACATCCATTGTAAAAGAAAGAAAAATATTACAAATCTCATGAACGCGTTTTCGGGATTTTTGCACATTTGACATATTTGTTCTCCAGAGAGGAAAATTTGGGGAAAAGACATATTTTTATTCTTTCACTTGTTCCCAATGCATAAAAGTTTTCACTTCGGACAATTTATATAGACAGAGGTGTATTTTTTTGTTGTTAAATATAGGTGTCAGGAAATGCAACATTTATTGTTTAAGATGTTGGTTAAAATATTTGTGAAGTGAGCTTCATTTCGGTTTACTCCTTAGTAGCAATCCATTGCTGGCAGCCAATATCATATCAATGTGAAAAAGTGAACATTTTGATGGAATTAGCCATATATTGGCTTAAAATATTTTGACAATATTCAGACAATATTGCGCCAATATTTCCAATGTAACACCAATATTGGCGTAGTATTGTAATGAAAATATTAGCCAATATTGGAGGCCAATGTAACCCAATATTGATTACACTGGAAATATTTCCAATGTAATTCCAAGATATACAATATTGGTCCAATATTGAACAAACATTAAATGTCACAAGGGCTCTTATATTTGTAACAGCTTTTTCCACACAAGCGGGCCAAATGGCTAGAGGTCATTAAAAGTGGCACCTACATACACTACGTGACAGTGAAAATGAGACACCAAGAAGGCGTGGGCAGAAAGTGATGAAAATCGGCAAACAGACAGAGAGAGCAACGAACAATAAGTGATGTTTATTGCAACATGATACATCTAACGATAACACCGTCTGATCAGTAGGTTGTAGGACCACCGTGGTCGGTGATACAGGGAGCAACATATCTAGGTACAGAGTCATTGAGCATGCGGATCCTGAGGGATGGCTGCCCACTCCCTGTCAACCATTTGCCAGAACTCGTCATCTAAACGCGGCGGTGGCAGCGCACGCAAGCGACGTCCAATCACGTCCCAGGTCTGTTTGATTGGTGAGAGATCAGGGGAGACTGGTGACCAGGGGAGCACTTGGGGTACCGTGCAGGGCATGTTGGCTGATGCGTGCCATGCGTGGTCGGGCGTTATCTTGCTCGTAAATGGCATTGTTCACCCACTGAAGGAAGGGTAGTGTCACCGGCCGCAGCCTCCACGTATCGGTGAACCATCATAGTGCCCTCAATACGGGCCAGTGGTGACCTGCTATAGCAGGCGATGGCGCCCCAAACCATGATGGCGCGTTGTCGCGCTGTAAGGCGTTCTACAGATGCTGCCGGATTGGACCTGTAACCCCTTCGGCGACACGTACACGACGACTGTCATTGCTAAAACAGAAGCTTGACTCGTCTGAGAACATAACCCTCTGTCATTCCGTCGTCCTCGTAGCTCTATCTCGACGCCATTGCAAACGGAGACGTTTGTGCTGAAGAGTCAATGGCAGTATTCCAAACGGGCGCCATGAGGATAAAGGTCGCCGACGAACAATCGGCGCATAATGGTCCTGGTAGATCTGAGAGCATCAAGCTGCACATGCTGCAAAGGGGGACGGAAATGGAAACGCTTGCCGGCGGTTGCGTCGGTCGACACGTGCTGACGTCGCTCTGACAGTACCGTCACCTCTCAAACGTTCCACATTCCATTGTTCCAACTATCTTCGCCATAGCTGGTGCACCGTGGATGCATGTAGGTGGTTGTCCGCTAAGATTTGACGTATAGATCAACCTGCCCTTCTGAGTCGGATCACCATAACCCTAGTGAAATCGTCTGCTTGCCGGGACTGCCTCGCTTGGCGGCGGCCTGACATTTTCTGCTACTACACATTTCCTCTGAGGCAAAAAAATTGCAAAATGATTTCCCTGGCAGACAGAGCGATATTTTATTTCCTTATATCTCACTCAACGTGCGTCGGACAGCTGTACCTTTTGCATCATTTTGCATAACGCGGTAAGCTGCGTCAACCCTGCAATTTGCATATATTTTCGATCACTCCTTCTTGGCTTCTCATGTTAACTGCCACATAGGGTATAAAGTGCGGAACTGTGAATGTAAAGTAAGCATACAGTGTTTGTTAAAAGGTTACGTTTTTTAAGAAAACGTGAAAGTAACATTATCCTGAATCGGAGAATTTCCTCTATAGAAGTGTGTTTCTTGCAGAAAAATCACGATACGGACTGATTTCGGTTAAAATGAGTTTTTGTAATGGTTTAGACGATACTCTGGTATGGAGAGCCATCGACAGGCTAGAAGCAGCCAATCTCAAGCGGAGGTCGCTCGATGGTTACGAGTTTCTCGAATGGTGGTACCCATGTTATGGCACCAATCCCAGACAACGGGTGCTATTACTAAGAGTTCTGGTGAAAGCAGTCCAAGAGCGACGAAACCTGCGGATGATCTATACGTAGCATTAACTGTACGACGCAATCGAGAGATAACGTCTAGCGAGCTCTCTCAAAATTTTGCTGCTGCGTCTGGAACAACAACTTCTAGAAAAAATATTTACAGATGCCTAAAAAGGAGGGTCCTTTACGCCCGGCGACCAGTGGTGTGTGGCGCCCCAAACAATGATGCCGCGTTATCACACGGTGTGGCGCTCCACAGATGTGGCCGGATTGGACCTGTCACCACTTCGGCGCCAAACTCGTACACGGCGACTATCATTGCTAAAATAGAAGCGTGACTTGTCTGAGAACACGCCCCTGTGCCATTCCGCCGTCTATGTGGCTCTATCCCGACACCATTGCATACTGAGGCGTCTGTGCTGTTGGATCAATGGCAGTCTTCTTAACGGGCACCAAGGGTGTAGGTTGCCGGCGACAAATCGGCGGATAATGGTCCTGGTTGATATGGGAGCATTAAGGGTGTCCTGCACATGCTACAAAAGGGCGACTGAAGTGATCTGCGGGGACGCCAACGCTTTCCAGCGTTTGCGTCGGTCCACGCATGCTGACGTCGCTCTGACCACACCGATACCCCTCAAATATGCCACATTCCCTTGTTCCAACCATCTTATCATCAGTCACAGTACTTATGAGTGCACCGTGGACGCGTGTAGGTGACTGTCCGCTGAGATTTGATGTATGGACCAACCTGCTCTTCTGAGTCAAAACACCATACCCCTCGTGAAATCGTCTGTTTGTTGGAACTGCCTCGGTTGGCGGTGGCCTGGCATTCTCTGATACCACACGTTTCCTCTGAGACAAAAAAAATCAAAATGATATGAATCAAAATGACGGACTATTGCCTATTCTGCATGTTCCTTCCCTTATATCTCACTCAACATGCGCGAGGCAACTGCGCAATTCGCATCATTTACATAACTCCGTGAGCTGCATCTACTCTGCAATTTGCATATTTTCTGCCCACTCGTTCGTGGTGTCTTATTTTCACTGTCACGTAGTGTACATAATACAAATTCTGAAAACAAAAACCTGTTTCATATTTAAGCATAAAAATATCTCACATTTTATAATTTTGTTAACATGGAAATTGCAATATGTAACAACAGCAACTGAAAATAAAAACAAAACTGTAAGGCCAAATGAAAAGTGTATTTTGAAATAAATAATAATGGTATAATTTTAGACATATAGACTCAGGAGTGGATATAGGGCAACAGGAACTCAAGGAAACATATAACAAGGGTACGATGCCATAAAGAAAATAAAATTTATATCCGCATGGATCAGGTAATGAAATTCAACGGATGGAGAATAATATCTCCAAGATCCATGGATACAAGGTATGATAACATTAATGCAAACAAATTTACAACTAACCATAAAAGTCATTATCACTTAGACAGAAGATGACTCAAGATTTCGTGATAAAATAAACCAAGCATAAGAGAACCACAAAGTGAACCCTAGATATCCAATAAGATAATGCCAATTAAAGAATGCTAGCAAGATATAGCTAATAAGAGAATAAATCCAATGGAATTTGATCATAGGCGAAAGGCAGTGCAAAGAACTGTAAATGAACTCATGATTTTTGAAAAGTATGGAATTCACTCATAATCACAGAAACTTGCTCTTCACATTGAGTTTACCAATCTATAGTCTTGAAAGATGTATTGACACATATTTAAAGATCAAGAAAGAGTACTGATTGATGAGAACCGATTCGTATTCACTGATATGACAAATGAGGGTGTGGATCCTGACAGTCAGCTGCTGTGATTTTTAACGCGCATGTGTTCCCAGAGTCTGAGACAAAACCGTAGAAGTATTCTGCTTAGTGTGGCATTAAACAAAACTATTTTCAAAGATGGACAATAAAGAAAAGAAAGAAGTAATTGACAGTGCATAAAGTGAGGCACCAGACAGTCTAGAAAAATACAATATTGGACTTTAAAGCCGGTCACTTTCTATCTAAATGTACCAGAAGTTCAAGGGTTGTGATGCTCGGACTCGCGCTATGGGAATTATAGCACGAGTCTATAAGAAAAATATCGCTTCCAACTAGTGAATGAAGTGTAAACTGTCTGCTCAATCAACGACTAGGGACTACAGTATGAAAAGTCCACCCCTACCATGGACCAGAGAAGTCTTCATGTCATTACTTTCCGTACTGATACTTTTATGTGTGCACTATGTTCAAGTGACAGTGATAAATGATAGTGATATCCGACAAAGCGACATAACCGTTTCCGTACTGCTGTGTTAATGTAGCTAGCACCAAAATTGCTCATACTACATGTAGAATCTCCAAAATACACCATGGCAAGCTACAAATATTTTACCTCTTCCTCATTTCTTTCAAAATAGACTATATTTCCCTTGAAACAGATAAAACGTCGATAAGTTTATTTTGGCACATATTGAATTTAGAAAGTGATTGAATATAGTAATAATAATAATAATAATAGCGACGACGAAAAACATGACTGTAAATAATATTTCTTGTAAATAAAATGTAAATAAAGGTTATTAATTCTAGATATTAGACTGGGTTATGTTATTTTGACATCCACGCCTCTTTAATTATACATGGATATTCCCTAACTGTGGCCATTAGGTAAATTGAACTTTAATGTAACATTAGTGTTAATAAGGAAGGAGGGTACGCCCCCCTGTTTATGCTGCCCCCACTGGGTTCCAGTCTAAATTGGGTGGCACTTCCTGCCCGTCCATACAGATACTTTACATCTTCGTATAGCCCCCCCCCCCATGGGTTCCGATGTAACTTGGGTAGCATTTCCCGGCCAAGGAAAATATTAAAAGATTCAACTTTGGTGCCTCAAAACATATCTTTGACATTGTTAACAGCTGACGAAACGTGGATTTATTCCTATGAATCCGAAACAAAACAACAATCTACTGTTTTAGTGTTTCAAAATGCACCAAATCCTATAAAAGTTTTTCATGCACGACCAACAAACCCGAAGTCGAAAAGAGGAATGGGCGCATTCCCCTTTTGGACTTTGGGTTTGTTGGTTCTCTCGCACTGACGAAGGAGATCCAGAACATAATCAAAACAGCTGTATGCTACTTTATTGTCGTATTTGTGCTTTTATACGTTACTCAAGTTTTTCTTATCCCTTGCACAACGTGTATTGTACTTATTGTAGAGCATTGGTTAATTAGAATTAATCGACAAGAAACTGGTAGAGAAGACATATTTTTGGCACGATAGGGTTATTGACGAATGATTTGTCCTATTCAAGAATGATACAATAGAAACATACATTTACATAAACAGAAATCTAGAGTATAATCCGTTTGAAATGCCCTCAGCCAGTGACAATGCACATTTTAATGCATTCCAGAAAAAATATTAATGCAAACTGTGACAAGCGTTATAGCGAGTTAGAAACCCTGACGATACGACTCTTTAACAGGTATTCATTGCTCTTGAATATAATGAAATAATAATGAATCCGAATATAACGAAATATATTGAATTCGAATATAATGAAATATATTAAATTCGAATATAATGAAATATAATGAATTCGAATATAATGAAATATAATGAATTCGATTATAATGAAATATAATGAATTCGAATATAATGAAATATAATGGATTCGAATATAAGGAAATATAATGAATTCGAATATAATGAAATATAACGGATTCGAATATAATGAAATATATTAAATTCGAATATAATGAAATATAATGAATTCGAATATAACGAAGTATAATGGATCGGAATATAATGAAATATAATGAATTCGAATATAATGGAATATAATGGATTCGAATACAATGAAATATAATGAATTCGAATATAATGAAATACAATGGATTCGCATATAAGGAAATATAATGAATTCGAATATAATGAAATATAATGTATTCGAATATAATGAAATATATTAAATTCGGATATAATGAAATGTAATGAATTCGAATATAACGAAATATAATGGATTCTAATATAATGAAATATAATGAATTCGAATATAATGAAATATAATGGATTCGAATATAATGAAATATATTAAATTCAAATATAATGAAATATAATGAATTCGAATATAATGAAATATAATGGATTCGAATATAAGGAAATATAATGAATTCGAATATAATGAAATATAATGAATTTGAATATAATGAAATATAATGAATTCGAATATAATGAAACTCATTATATTGTGTTATTTAGTGTATCATTTTTAACACTTTACAACAAAGTTGAAAAGTGTTTATGACTTTGTTCATTCTGTCTGTCTGTCTGTCTGTCTGTCTGTCTGTCCGTTAGCACGATAACTGCCGTAAAAATGAGTTTATCAAAATGAAATTTTAGTATGTTGTTCAGACGGTCTGTAGGACCTATGGGAATATAAATAAATAATATCACCCAATTAGTTTTTTATTGAACCCGGGTTGAAAAAATGAAATACATTGAACCCTATGGGACCTAATTTTTCAAACATTTTTTAAGTAAATTTAAAATTCACGAATTGCTTCGAAATTTTTAGGAAATATTCACATTATCCCATAGAATATATAAAAAAAATTCAGTAAAATATGTTAAGTAGTTTTTTAATTAATAAAATTATTTAATATAGGGAAAAAACAAATTCAATTAAATTCTGACTTTGGGATATCTTCCAGAAAGAAAAGAGAGAGATATTATATAATAAATATCTCTCCATTTGTTAAAACGTTTTGCATATGGGAGTGGCTTCATATTTTAAAATAATTTGGTAGATAACAATTTTTCATTTTTTTTAAATTTTATATAACTCTTCATGATAAATTTAATTGATGGCATTTTAAATGCACTTTCCTACGTCCTAGAGAGTTAAAATTTGGTACACAGCTTAAATTTGTAGAACATTTTATTCTACAGCAATTTGGTGGATCTTTAAATATAGATCATACATTTTTTTCGAAATGACCCGCAATTAATCCCCGTTCACTTTTATAAATCATTGTTGTAATATTGTTAAAAATTCTGATGTGGACAGCACACGTCTTTCCCTGCAGACTCATATTCGTTCTCTTTATTTATTCAATGATAATTTGAGTTTATCTGCACAACATAAGTATTTTAAATGACATTGAATTTACACGTTAAACTTAAATTTGGTTCTCATTTGATAACTGGACTTATTGTCAAAGGTGGCGTAGCGAAAACGAGAAAAAACTAGAATATCTCAAGAACGGCTAGTCCTAGAGTAATGGGGTTAGCCTTATTCTTTTTGGTGTCAAAAATCACATATAAAATAGGAATTTAATTGATATAATTGAGCACACGTAGTCTTTTATTTTTATATATAACGATTTTTGCTGGCCATTTCGCAAAAATAGCCCGTTCCTTTTTCCCGAATCGTAGTAGAATAACCTACAAATGATTTATATACAAAATTTTGTTAAATTTGGTATATAAATCACTTGTAGGTTATTGAAATATTATACTCCAAATTTTGTTAAATTTGGTTCATTAGTTTTTAGCTAGAGTGGATAAAGGCAATTTCTGCGGCCATTTCGCAAAGAAGGCAGATTCTTTTATTACGAATCGTACTATAATCTAATGAACATCAGGATTTCCCACAAAAAACATACCTACCAAATTGTATGCAATTCGGTCCATTAGTTTTTCAATTAGAGTGGATGTAATATCCACACAGACACACAGAAACATACACAGATACACCCTTACACACACAGACGTCTTCCTAAAAGTAGTTTTTTCGTGTTCTAGAAGTCCCAAAACGTGTAGATACTTTGAAAATTCGAGTTCCGATCTTCGGCACGATTCCAATACTTTGAGTACATACACATACACATATATATTATCTGTGTATTATCTGTGTATCTAAATTCCGTGCCTATGCAATTACAATAGTTGTGATTTTAAATGATCCCTAAACTTTTATTATTTCTTCAAGGAAGCCTAATTTTAACATATGCAGAATGCAAATATCTCAAGCGATTGTAAGATGAATTACATAAGAATTGCTGAATTTTTTTCACACAAAATTATTTAGCTCTGGAGTCTGGAATACAAGTTATATGAATGAAATATTCATTGAATTTGCATAAAGAATCAGATGATTTATATTTCGATACAGTTTTAAATATTTAAGTATAATAAATTACTGTAGTACTGTGATAATGTAAAAGATATTACCACTGAATGAATCACATTTTAGAAATTTTTAAATGAAATTACATTTCAGTTGGAAAGTGTTTCATAATCAATGCTCATGCATGATTGATCTTTCTTGTTGAAAGGATACATTAAACAAGACAACCATTCGCCAATAATTCTATTGTGTCAAATAAATGTTTTCAGTGATAATTTTATTCTCGATTGTTACTCGTTAGACAATGTTCAATAACTTTGTAATTGGCTGTTGTTTCGTTTATCCTTCTTTGTTGCCGAGTTTCTTATCCTAAATTATCCACTCGGGGAGCTGTAATCACATTTATCCGATATGGCATGCTCATTTAACTATAGATAAACCTAACATGTACACTCATGGACATTTCCTTACAAAGTTATTGGGGGCTTAAGGACTTTCATAGAATCTATATTTGTTTACTGTATGTATTATTATACATATATTAATATTATTATAACACATATACAAATAACAAATATACACATAACAAATATACATATATTACTATATGTATATTTGTTCAAATACGCATTCGTTTACTATAGTGTATTTGTTAACTCGAATATATTTATTAAACATGCGAACCCTTCATAATGAGATGCATTTTCTCTGATTCATGCATTTATGCCACTTATATTTATAACGAAGCCGTATTGCATATATTAGATGTTCTGCTGCATTTTGTCCTGAAAAATCTTATTTCGACGGAAATGCTGCAGCAACTTTCTAAATTACCATAAATTCAACAATATTTATCTATTCAAGATTGTAAACGTTAAACGATGTACAAATGTTTTTAACCGCTTTGTTTCACAGATCAGCATATTCAAGAAATACGTGCATATTTTTCTTTTCTATGAAACTTTCTATCCTATTTTCCAAATTCTCCGTACAATGAGTATTTTGTTACATTTGCATTTATATTGAATGTTTCGTGTTATGTATCTTACCTTTTCTTTCGCTAAGCCTTTGGAAGATTTCTAAAATCTCCACGATGACTTCTATGTATAAAATTGAATATAACCTTGTTGTTGTTGTTGAGACCCAGACCGTCCGACCTACCAGAAAGATGTAAGGTGACAGTTTGGACGGTCGGGAAGTGCCACCCAATTTAGACCGGAACCCAGTGGGGGAGGCATCCACAGGGACCGTACCCTCCTTCCCCTACCACCAACCTCTCAGAAGGACTTTCGGACCCACATGTTTAACGTGATCGTACTCCGCATGAACACGGCAAATATAACCTTGTGAAAGCATTATCTATAATAATAAAAGAAAGATGCATGTCTGTTATGTAATCTGTAGCGAAAAATCTAAACGTCGTACTGCCATGAAATTTAGTACACAAGTACCCGGGATGAGATATTTTTAAAATTCGAATTAGTTTTCTATTATTTTAAATTGAAGAAACTTCCCTTTCAGGGCAGATTTGTGTCATATCCTCTATTACACGACTGTTGATGGCGCCATCTGGTTCCCCCAGATGTAATATCATACTTTAAATACTGAGCACATTCTATTTTCAGCAACTAGTGAAGAATTTATACAGTCATTGTCAAATTGTGCTATACGATTGGCTTGTTTGCGAATGGTAAAAATTGAGTGCGAGAATTATTTTTGTTCAAAACAGGTATTTCAGAAATTGATTGAAGTTATTTCAGAAATTGATTTATGTTATTAGGATTTATTAATTCTTATTTTTGAATCAACACCATTGAAAACTCAAGATTTTTTTATCCTATCGGGGATGGGACTCGTACCACCATCTATTGACTTAGGAATTTATTTTGCTTTCGGAGAGGATATGGAGCATGGGTGTATTAATTAGGCAGTGGGCGCTGATGGAATTATTTATAAGTAGTGGATGCTTATTTATGACGTATTATATACGTAGTGGCCGCATATTTAGGAAGCATTATTTAAGTAAGGAGCGCTTTTTTAATTTATTTATAGTGACCATTTAGGTATATAGCGAGAGTTTATTTTGATATATAAAATTGGTCATCCCTTACTTTCGCGATGGATTTCGGTTCTGTGATTATTGTGTGTGGGTGGGGGGGCGTATCACGCCCATTGTGTTGAGGAAGACGGATTGCATGCATTTTCACTGTTATTTATATGAATCACATAAATTAATTTTGTTATTTATATAACTACTGTTTAACTGCCGGGCAACGGTGGGTGCGTGTTGTGGTATGTGAAAAATTGTAACCAGCAAATTAAATTTTCAATTTATGGTATTCAGAAAATTTTACTAAATTTTCTCTCCTATCACACAGGTTTTTAATTTCGTAGAGATGGAACGCATGCTGTACAAAGCTTCAACGACCATTTCATAATTACAGAACCTTAACATTTGACAGCAGCATATATATATATATATATATATATATATATATATTTATTTATTTGTAAAATAATATTGAATATTGCAAAATGAAAAATTATGAATTTATGAATTCAACGTCCAATTACGACAATTTATGAATTCACCGTACGATTACGACAATTTATGAATTCAACGTACTAACATCAATTCAAATGCAAAATGGATAACTAGTACGGGAGAGGATGTCTCCTGGTCGTGCCTGATAAACCAAGACGGTAGTCAATGGCTGTTTTTCGCCTGTTAACTGGGCATGAATGCCTTGCAGCGCATTTGTACCGCATTGGCATTTTTACTGAGGCTGCCTGGCTGATGTGTGATGCTAATGAAGCAATGGACAAACATCACATGCTCCGCTGTGGAGTCCTTGATGGTGATACTGAGGTTTCCAGATATTAGGAATTCGAGAGGGATACTGGGGCGATAACCTTCGGTTACCTTTTGAACTATTTTCGTTATCCGCATATTTTGTCCTTTAGTCTACTTGTGCTCTTGTTCCTTTTTTATTTTAGTATTTTTGTACATTTATATTTTGTCTATGTGCCCCAGCCAGTCGAAATAAAAAAGACATATATTTAATATTTATGGTTCTCAAAAATAAATGTTTATTATCTTCAGGGCTATTCTTCTTGCTATACATTGCAAGACAATAATATGGAGAGATTTGTGAACTTGGTGAAATGTGCGACGTGTCAAAAACCATCTATATATCTCTCATATTTTTAAAACAAATGATAAATGAAGTTTTGCAACCAGTTTACGAGAAATTAATGACTCCAGAGAGTGTCAACTTCTTCAACTCTTATAAACAAGAATATTCAAGCCTTAAATAATTAACTTTTAGTTGACTGTTAAATAAAGTACTTTGACAACTTTGTTTCGACAGAATAAAAATAACGCATTTCTCATCAATTATTGATAATGCTGGCAAGACGATGAAAAGGGGCTGACACTGGACGTTCTTTCTGAGCTCAATCTTTAAAAAAAGTGAAGCCGTCTGTATGATGGGATTGGATTTGTTGGTCTCCATAGAGGTTGGCAAAATTCTGACAAAAAGCGAGTCATCTTGATGCCATTTTCAGACTCTGACACTTGTATAGTAAGTGTAAAACCGGTCCATAAATATTCTTGAGTGGGAGCGCTATTCTAATTTTTAGAACATCCTAATAGGCTGATTCTGGGAGTATTAACTTGGTCACTACTGCCTCGTGTAGCATTGAGATCAATCTATTAGATCTTTTAAGCCGATTATATGGTAGTATTGAATTTGTTGATCTTCAAAACAGTGGTCAATAATCAGTGGCGGCTCGCGTATAGGCACTGTGGTACTGCGGGAGCGACAGTGCTTTCTCCCTCGCAGCCTCGCGAGCAGCTTCCTATGTGCGCATGTGCACAACAGTCAAACACAACGCTTCACAGTTCAAGCGACGTGGTGTTTGACTGTTGTGCGCATGCGCACATAGGAAGCTGCACGCGAGGCTGAGAGAGAGAGCACTGTCGTTCCCGCAGTGCCACATTGCCTATACGCGAGCCGCCACTGCCAATAGTGCTATTTCTTTGTGTCATTTCAGTAATTGGTCACATACTAACGAGCACATAAACACGAAAATCGGTCAATGATGTTATCTGTAGTGAGAATGTGATCTTATTTCATAGTTTGTTTTCAATAGGTTCACTTGTATACTTGATAATATTTCATATTTAGTACATTATGATATATCATATTTTTACTTAATAATACGATATAACTATGTTTCAAAATAGAAACATGCTATTGTTGCAGAGTTTCCGTTGTCAACGAATCATTTATCCATTGGCTACGACAGCTCTATTAAAATTTCGGAAGACATTCCCATTACAGGTATCAGCGTCCAATAATGTCTACAATGGGCGTGTCTTCAACGTTTGGAAACGTCCCTTATAAACGGACTTGGTGTCTATTAAAATTATTGAAGATTCCTCTACTAAAATATAATCGAATAATTTGGAACAGAAATATTTCTCTATTCACATACATTGAATGTGAAATATAGTAATTAAGGATACTTAATATTTAACGAAATAGTAAGAAATACATATTTTGTCTTGACTCGAGCTGCTTGCATCTAATTATACAGGACACACGTAATCCAATCGCTGGTATTTTAACTCACGTCTTTCTCGCAACCAATATTGCCAACATTTGGACGAACCTTATGGCAAAAATCATAGTAAAGATTAGTTAGATTTCGGATTTCAATAGATGGCATTTAAACAATGTTGCAATAGCTGATTTTGGCTGTTATAGTTTTCACAAAATGGTTAAGGCTAAAAGTAAAAAGGTTTTAGTTATCCATCGTGCCAACCACAGAATACTATATTCAGAAGGTTCACTCCCTTAGGAACCTATGGCAACATCGTTAACATAGGATTTCGCATAGACACTAGCGTTCGATGAGCCAACCATCCTCGACTGCTAGATTTGGCGACTATCGATCAATTGGCGATTTTATGTTAATGCGGCCCCCAAAAAAAAATAAATACGGAACTGTACTTTTATAATTTTTTAAACTATAAACATGATCAGCATTTAAAAATACTTTTATCTGTAATATGTTTAACTTTAAATAAATAAACACAGATATATATATTTAATTCATGCAATCATAAACTAAAAAAAAAAATTGACACATTGCATCACTGTAAATCATTATACACCAAAACTTACAAGCTAACATACCCAAAAGACTAAAATATAATATTTTCAGCCTAAAAAGTATACTAGCGTGTATAGTTAAATTGCTTAGTTCTTAATTTATTCTGGGATGCTGTTATTATATAGATATATATATTTTTTTTAAATACACTAATATTCTATACACTAATAATTCTATTTTTATACTAAATAACAAATTTACATAAAGGCATTATCAAAGGTGTCGAACTCAATCGTTAATTAGAAGGGGGGGATTATTTTCCACATTACGTCAGTTAGTAAAAAGCATGTAAAATATATACACATCCAATATTATATTCAACTTTCTCTAGAAAAAGCTATCTAAATATCAATTTTTATACATTTTATATAAATGCGGAAAAGGTTTTTAACACTTTACAACAAAGTTGAAAAGTGTTTATGACTTCATTCATTCATTCATTCATTCATTCATTCATTCATTCATTCATTCATTCTGTCTGTCTGTCTGTCTGTCTGTCTGTCTGTCCGTTAGCACGATAACTGCCGTAAAAATGAGTTTATCAAAATGAAATTTTAGTATGTTGTTCAGACGGTCTGTAGGACCTATGGGAATATAAATAAATAATATCACCCAATTAGTTTTTTATTGAACCCGGGTTGAAAAAATGAAATACATTGAACCCTATGGGACCTAATTTTTCAAACATTTTTTAAGTAAATTTAAAATTCACGAATTGCTTCGAAATTTTTAGGAAATATTCACATTATCCCATAGAATATATAAAAAAAAATTCAGTAAAATATGTTAAGTAGTTTTTTAATTAAAAAAATTATTTAATATAGGGAAAAAAACAAATTCAATTAAATTCTGACTTTGGGATATCTTCCAGAAAGAAAAGAGAGAGATATTATATAATAAATATCTCTCCATTTGTTTAAACGTTTTGCATATGGGAGTGGCTTCATATTTTAAAATAAATTTGGTAGATAACAATTTTTCATTTTTTTTAAATTTTATATAACTCTTCTTGATAAATTTAATTGATGGCATTTTAAATGCACTTTCCTACGTCCTAGAGAGTTAAAATTTGGTACACAGCTTAAATTTGTTGAACATTTTATTCGACAAAAATTTGATGGATCTTTAAATATAGATCATACATTTTTTTCGAAATGGCCTGAAAATAATCCCCGTTCACTTCTATAAATCATTGGTGTAATATTGTTAAAAATTCTGATGTGGACAGCACATGTCTTTCCCTGCAGACTCATATTCGTTCTCTTTATTTATTCAATGATAATTTGAGTTTATCTGCACAACATAAGTATTTTAAATGACATTGAATTTACACGTTAAACTTAAATTTGGTTCTCATTTGATAGCTGGACTTATTGTCAAAGGTGGCGTAGCGAAAACGCGAAAAAACTAGAATATCTCAAGAACGGCTAGTCCTAGAGTAATGGGGTTAGTCTTATTCTTTTTGTTGTCAAAAATCACATATAAAATAGGAATTTAATTGATATAATTGAGCACACATATAACGATTTTTGCTGGCCATTTCGCAAAAATAGCCCGTTCCTTTTTCCCGAATCGTAGTAGCATAACTTACAAATGATTTATATACAAAATTTTGTTAAATTTGGTATATAAATCACTTGTAGGTTATTGAAATATTATACTCCAAATTTTGTTAAATTTGGTTCATTAGTTTTTAGCTAGAGTGGATAAAGGCAATTTCTGCGGCCATTTCGCAAAGAAGGCAGATTCTTTTATTACGAATCGTACTATAATCTAATGAACATCAGGATTTCCCACAAAAAACATACCTACCAAATTGTATGAAATTCGGTCCATTAGTTTTTCAATTAGAGTGGATGTAATATCCACACAGACACACAGAAACATACACAGATACACCCTTACACACACAGACGTCTTCCTAAAAGTAGTTTTTTCGTGTTCTAGAAGTCCCAAAACGTGTAGATCCTTTGAAAATTCGAGTTCCGATCTTCGGCACGATTCCAATACTTTGAGTACATACACATACACATATATATTATCTGTGTATTATCTGTGTATCTAAATTCCGTGCCTATGCAATTACAATAGTTGTGATTTTAAATGATCCCTAAACTTTTATTATTTCTTCAAGGAAGCCTAATTTTAACATATGCAGAATGCAAATATCTCAAGCGATTGTAAGATGAATTACATAAGAATTGCTGAATTTTTTTCACACAAAATTATTTAGCTCTGGAGTCTGGAATACAAGTTATATGAATGAAATATTCATTGATTTTGCATAAAGAATCAGATGATTTATATTTCGATACAGTTTTAAATATTTAAGTATAATAAATTACTGTAGTACTGTGATAATGTAAAAGATATTACCACTGAATGAATCACATTTTAGAAATTTTTAAATGAAATTACATTTCAGTTGGAAAGTGTTTCATAATCAATGCTTATGCATGATTGATCTTTCTTGTTTAACTAATAATGCCATTGTTTCTTAGAATTTAATTTAGGCGGCAGTGATAATACTGCACCAATTTCCTATGATGAACACGTGCATAGGATGAAATATGGGATAGATAACACATAATGTTTTATTTAAATAAGAATAAATTACATACCTTTTAAACGTAATTCCTTTTCTTTTAGTAATCCATAAAATAGCAACGAAAGAATGTTTATCACGTGTAAACAACATGCGATGTGCATGCAATGATAGAACAAAGCAACAAAGTTCTAAGTTCCAGGTGTTTCGTTTAGTTCCAAATAGGGTTATATTAGCAGAACGTCTTGGCGAAAACCGCCACAGACCATCGCCAAGCCTGCCAACCTTGATATTTTGGTTGGCGGTTGAGGGCGCTGAGGTCGAGTGGAATATCTGTATATGTTAATATGTGGTGCCAACAACTTAGCACACTTCCTTTTACAGAAGCACATGACCTATATTCTCAGTAGTTACGTCTTCTAAAATATATTAATTGAAGCTTTATTCCATACAATATAGTAGATTGGGTGGGCAGTATATTATATATTTTCTTATATTATTTAATTTCTGAAATTTATTTAAACTGGGCATTTGAAAGAATTTAAATATAATTATAAAATTGTGCTTTAATTAATGCACAGTAGAATATATTACAAAAGATAATATTTACTTATATCAACGAGACAGTAACATGGTACATAAATGTATTTTATCAAATTATCTTGCGGAAAAGTTTATATTTGTATGTAACGAAGAAACAAAAACAGGCATTCAAATCCAGCTAAAAGCTAGAGCGGTTCCTAATTAATATCATTTTTAAAGAGTTGCTAAATCCTCTTATATTTTTCCTTTATCAATTTTCTCGACATACTTAGCAAAAAGAAAATGTTTTTAAACTTCATATTCTGAGTCAAATTTACCAGTCATTCCCTCCACTATAGGGTCAATAATAATTTTTACCATCGTGATATTATGTGTGTTTCATTCATATAGCATATGACATACTAATTACCGCTATGAAACTTAACTAAAAATAATTGGGGATGTATTTTTATAATTTAAAAATGATTAGGGATACACATTTACTGGTTTTAAATTATTGGAAACATATTGTAACAAATTTTAAATAATTAAGAATGTATTATTTTTATTAATATATAATTAGGGATATAAATACACAAGATTGGCCATTGTATTATGAGTTATATATCTGGAAACTAATTTAAATATCATATTAGTAGCAATTTTATTCTGTCATTATTTGATTATTTTTTTTTTCATTAGAGTGAAAATAATGTACAATATTATAATTTCCTTTGGTATCTTAACGGTTGTTCTAAAACCAGATCATAACTTCTTTCTCAAATAAAAAATTTATTGTACTGAATTTTAAAAAATGTTTTATTTCACACGTCTCTGAATTTAACAATATTTATAGCAACGTTCAGAATTCATCGCTGTAGAGAATGAGTCTCGTTCGAAATGTTCACTAATAAAGAAAATATGCAAGTCATATTTCTGTTGCAAAAGTTGATGTCTTCCATTTATCTTACTATCATTATCATTATTTTGCTAATAGATATTTGTCTTTATTTTTTTCAGTGACGTCGAACGATTAAGATAAATGCATCGGGTAAAGTTGTATTTATTGGAATACTAATATACTCCCTTATCTAAGAGATGTAACTCTCCCATTGGATGACTATTTGAAAGATTTGAAGATAAGAACTTTATTTGTTTAAGAAGCAAATATCCGTGTAATACACCTTGCATATTCGCATATAAATCGAATTTATGCATAATTCGCTCCTCTTCGTTCTCCACCTTACATATTTTGAAAGAAAGAAAATAAGTAAAAATATAAAACCCGCGTATAAGTTAATCCCTAATTTCGTATATTTTTAAAAAATTGTTTGTAATAAACTTCACACAAAATGCGTGATTTTATTGTATCAATATATTAATTACTTGAGTGCATTTCGAATTTTTTGTAAAATGCCCTACTTCAAGTTTGATGGTTCAAAATTTAAACCACCTACATACTACAATGTCACTAAAGCTAAGTGGTATATTATTTATACCATCTCATCGTGGACTTGATTTGGCAAAGACTGTGGTTTCTCTGAGAATCACATTGCAAACCAATACCAAGATCTCCACGTATTTGCTACAAAAGGGTAAACACATTACAAGTCTAAAAAAGTAAAATTTGAGACATTACAAGTCTTAAGTTTTAAATCAAATGGAAAATGTCCATTTTACACCTGACCTAAAATACATATTAGCGTATCCGTGTTCGCGTCTGTTTGCAGAAAAGAGGTATATTTCCAATGAAAAATTCGTATCTCTGAAAGAATTAAACCTTTTCCTTTTTCTGGAATTAATGTTAAAAAGTGTTCCTGTAGGAATTATATCCGATCCGCTACGTATGTTCCAATTTTTGCTAATAATTTCTTTAACGCATTTACATTGTTTTAACATTAATAATCAACGTGAATAATCAATAGTGCGAATTTCTTTAGTAACATGTCTTTTTGCCGGAAGTTACACACGCAACATTCTTTCTATTTACTAGTTGTGTGTTTCCCATTACCAATTGTACTCTAAAACAAAAAAATCGACGCACCAAGGAGTTGTCCGATTGTGATAAAAAATTGGTGGATGCGAAGAATATAAATATGAAAAAGAAACGATTAAAATTTCAGAACAATTTAATGATTTAGAGTTTGACCGTATACAAAGGGAGGAAGTCAATAATGCGTTGGTCCACCTCTGGTCTGGATGCAAGATGTTACCCGGCGTGGCATAAACTAATGAATTTCACGGATGGTGTCCTGCGGAAGGTCTTGCCAAATTGTCTCCAACTGTCGGGCTAAATCGTCAATATTCCGGGATGGTTGCAATCGCCTTCCCCTAACGTCCCAAATGTGCTCTATGGGAGAGAGATCAGGAGACCTAGCTGGTCAAGGAAGTGTTGTGAAAGCCTGAAGACACTTCACAGCAACACGTGCTATGCGCGGTCGGGCACTATCTTGTTGAAAAGTAAGTCCGGGTTGTCGCAAAAGGAACGGTAACACAACCGGTCGTAGAATGTTGTCTACGTACTGCTGTGCTGTCAATGTGCCAGAAATGACTCCCAAAGGGGCCCGGCTATCAAAGGAGATGGCATCCGAGACCATACCCACCTGCAGATATACACCTGCCCAGATATACACCTGCTGAATGCGCAGTTCCGATGCGCTGGAGCTCCCACTATTTATTCATTGGACACCAAAATTTATTCATTTGCATGTCCGCTCAAAATGTCTTTGCATACGAAATTTCATTAGAATCGGACAATTCCTTCTTGGTGAGTCGATTTTTTTGTTATAGAGTATATATGAGACTCAAAGTTTTAATTCGTTTTAAAATCCTTCATTCCATGAATTTATTGAAGGAATCGAGTATTAAAGAAAAATAATGGTGGAAAAAATTGCTTTTGAATTGTGGACCACTATAATAAATCGACCACTATTTTTCATTATGCTTTTCTCCAAAATTACCACAAGTATATATACTATACTTTTGGACATTATATTTTAGTTGTTTATGAAAATATCCCCGGAAAATGGTTCCATATTTGAACAGGTAAACTGGCAGCATAAGTAGTCTTAGTAATTTTGAGTTGGAGTATATGTGGCTCTTGAGGCAGCACACGTATGTGCTGCTTGAGGCAGCACACAAACGGCCAAGGTATGTAATGAAGGTTAAGAGGTCCATTGCACCTGTCAAGGTATATGAGAACGAATGTGAGAAAGGGGGGAAAGACAGATGACATGTTCTAGAGCGACAGACGCAGAGGACTTGGACGGGAATTATTTGGGATTGCCAGCCTTTAGACATTAAAATGTGCATGAGTGAGTTATGTTGAACGAATGAGAAGACGAATAAGGGATAGGCTAAAAAATTTAGACCAAGAATTTTTTGAAAAGACAAGATTCAGAAATTTTCTTATATGGCAGTTGAAAAGATCCTTGCAGTCCCAGCCGGTGATCGAGCCATGAATCTTCGTACTAGCCTGTCAAAGCTTTTTCAATTGAGCTACTGGGACAGGATTGCAGGCTCTTATCGTCGAAGCTTACCTTGTATTCGTCTCCCTCTAATGTCAGATTAACATCTGACTGACCACCTCCTACTAATTTTTTCAGATTAATCTCCTGATATTACTATTTTTATCAGGAGAAGTTAGTACCTGCGTAGTCGTTGTCCCATATTAGAAATCGGCGTTCAATATACCAAAGACCACTCAATCCGTACTAGTCTTAGGATCACTTATAGACTTGCAACATCACTGCACTAACCTACAGGGTTAACGTGCCAGGGTTAATCATTATAAAGAACCTTACTGTCGTAGCTGAGGAACGTGTATCTTTGCACTGGCCAGACAACTCTCTCCAAACTGGGATACTGGGGCGGAATTGCCAGCACTTATCGTCGTAATGGATTCTGCATCACTGTCTCCGTGAAATATTTCATTAAAGAAATAATTATACATGTTTATGTGAGACCAGATTAAGACCAGGAATATGTGAGGCAGTTTTATGTTCTTTATTTATTAAGGTTGTAATGTTGGACAACGGCAGCAGACGTAAGGACGCCAGTTTTTACAACACTTGGACCCGGGAGGTCAATTAGGCCATAAACCTAAGAGGCTAAAGTGTTGCCACGAGATAGGCTAAAAACGTTGACCAATATGGAGGATGTCTGATCGCGTTGCCCTAAGGTCGGCCAATGGTAGCCAAATGGGCATTACAGACTTCAGGTAAAAGGGGTGGCAACCGAAAAGCGCTAAAAAAGGATATGCATGACTTCTACGAGAAATTTTTGGCAGAGATTCCGCAGAGAAGGTTAGGAGAGAAATTCAGCAGAATGCCAGGATGATTCCGTGAGAGTGCGTTCCACAGAGATTCCACAAATAGTTCACAAAAAATGTCCTGATTTAGACTTCATCGAAATGAACAGATGCAGTACGAGTAGGAGCACAATAGTTAGTGCTAGTACAATATATACTTATGCAAGAGTTGTGGTCAATGGCCAAAGATGATATTGAAGGTATGTGCCCATTAATTATTGCAGCAGGTCGTAGAACATCTTGATAATATTAACTTATACAAACTAATCTCACATGTCCAATCTCATATGTCTAGTCTCACATATCCAATCTCACATGCCCTATCTCCTCCGCAATAATATGATAATTGTTGTAATTAATTTAATAATTAACCAAATGTTGTTAATAAATAAAGTTAAAATATGGTACAATTGATTGAGTAGCATTATATTAATAAATATTCTATTACAGGAACTTGCACTAAAGATCAATATGGTGGGTTTAAGCGGCACACAACGCAATGTGTTTTAAGGTTTCACGATTTATGATCAACGGCTATGTTTAAGGGAATTTAATTGAATAGAATACGCTTTGCATTATTTTTCTTTCTTGTGCACCACAGTTTATACTGACATTTTATGGATCATTTCTTCTCTATTGCTAAATTAAATGTATCTCATTTATAATTCCGCCTGTATCATTATTCTCTCTATATTTCTTATTTCCTTCCGATGATGACTCGTTATTAAAACAAATGACTCTAGATAAGTTGCATTTGTTAGAACAATAATATTGTATTTTTTCATATAAGAAATAGAAGGAGTATTTTGGCTCTTATTGCTGTTCATGTCTAAGGATTTTATCATCGTAATTAAAGAGGTTGTATGTCTTTATGTTTGTATAAATAAAATAAGAATTTACCCATCAAGACAAATCATACTTTATAAATGGGCTATTCTATGTAGAATTATAGTAGAAAATATTTACTTTTCACAATTGCAATAGGTAGTAATATACTTCAGCAGTTGGATCAATGATTCGAATCTCCCGAGATTCTATAAACCACTTCTTTTATTTATTGTATTCGATCGTAACAATGCTTTTAGCCGTGAAACTGACAAGAGTTCAACATTATGGTTTATGAAGCAAAAGAACATAATATCAACGACTATGCTTAATTTAAATTAAATATAAATATGGTTTTAATTTAATTTTTTGTTTTTGTGGGGGGTGTAAAAATAAACGATTGATTTCGCAACGGTCAGACTTTATCTACCGATAAAGAACCCGTTGAACCTCTGATATAAACTGGGAACTAACTTATCCTACTGTACACTCAATTGCTTATAGATTTTCATATTAAAATATAGATCATTTTTTTCGCAATTAGGTGATTATCTAGATCTATTTTATAATATATTTTATCTCTGTTATTTGATCATATCTGTTTTACTTCTTAGCCTATGATGGATGCTGTAGGGGAAATGTATAGACGACCAAAACAGACCAAAATGACCATTGAGGCAGTAAGGACTTTGATCTGTACGGATAACAACTGTTGGAAATTCAAAGTCTATACAAAGATTTTTTGCATAAATTATCATTCACGCTTGTTGCAGCCTGCTGATTTTATTTCTAATGTGAAAAGATAAAAAGAATATTCTAATTATAAGATATTTCATTAGAATACTTAGTTCTACTAAACAGAATATTCAGCTTTAAGTAGATATTACTTTACATTTTATGATAAAGTGTATAAATTTGGCATATACCTCCATAGTAGATAAAAGCATTTACACACCGGTTTCGGACTCCGGCCTTCCACTAAGCTGCTCTAGTCTTCGGATGAGTCGGACGGCCTGGGTCTTCAACACCGGTTTCGGACTTATTAGGTGCTCGTCAGGATTCAAAAGCCGATATTCTTAATGATAGCATGAAACTTGCTATATGCAACAATTTTGCGAACTTCTATAGGAATTGAAATGCTAGTCCTACTATGTAGCAGGTTTTTATTTTCTTAAAATTTTTGACCAGACTACAAGAACCTGTGAATGCCAAGTTCACAATCACAGAACAGGCCTGTCAGTAGTGAGTTAGTCCTGAAATTTGGTATACACTCTCATTGCGGCTACAAATTTCTAGATTTTTTAGAGTTTACCTGATTAGAAGCAAGTGTATGATTGCTGTTATGTGAAATGGAGGTGTATTTTAAATTTGTATGAATGTCTCTCTACAGGCGAGTTCTGTGAATATGAGGGTGCATAAAGTTAAAGAACAGTGTATTGCGCCAAAGTTTGTTTCCAATTTTATTGCCAAATGTCAGCGTGACAGGCTAAAGAACAGACATAGCGATCGGATTACGCTTTCATAGCAGAAGATAGAAATATAAATTACTGAAATTATTAAAAAAATTATTTCATAGAAATTATTGATCGCCTTTAAGCTTATTATGTGCTCATCAGTATATAATAGTCGATATCGCAATGTTAGCAATAAAATTTTCTATATGCTATAATATTGAGAATATCTGTGGGAATCGACAAATTCAGCCCTACCACGTAGAAGACTTCAAATTTCTTCAAAATTGAGCTCTCGCTGCATTGGCAGCCTCATTTACTAACCCAAGGACGGTGTAGCTTAGGCTACATGGTGAGAAAAAATGACGGTTCCCATACAGTTTCGTGAAATTGTATACAATGTGATTGAAAAGAGGTGGGTCGAACTTTACGAGGTAATAGTATACACCAAACCAAGCATTTTTTGCCATAGTTTACGGAGTCGGAAGTGAAAATTGAAGGCGTTACAGGGCGTTTACTCGTTGGGAAGCGGCCGCTCCGCAAACTTAAAAGCGCCATTTTGGTTGTTATTTTCTGGTTGAAGAAGAAAACCACGTATGCAAATTTCATCTGGGGAAGAAGAAGACCTCGTATGTGAATTTTCGTAACACCGAAGGCAAGGTCTTATCAGTATGGAGCAGTTATTCGCAGCTCCAACTTTTGAGACGATGGAAGAATTTACAAATAGGGAAAAACCGTCATCTATGAATCTGCATATGGGGACGGCAGAGAAGCACAACGACTATACAGGGAGCGTTTCCCCCATAGGCGGTTGCCCAGTCATAAAACATTCGAACGCTTGCATCGGCAGCTCTATGAATCGAGATCCTTCCTCTCTACCAGGTTTAATGCAGATCGTGCAAGGAGTGCTAGAACGTCAAGTGTAGAACAATCAATTTTGAACACAGTGGCAGTTCGACCAGGCACAAGCACAAGAGCAATGGGGTATACTCTTGGTGTGCTACAATCCACGGTATGGCGGGTTCTGCATGGGAAACAGTTATATCTATATCTTCCTGTGGACGCCTTCCCCACTAGATTCCGGTCTAAATTGGGTGGCTCTTCCCGGCCGTCCAAACGGTTACCTTACAACTTTCTGGTAGGTCGGACGGTCTGGGTGTCAACAACAACCCATACCATCTCCAGCGAATCTAAGCAATGATTGTAGCGGATTATCCTTGTCGCTGGGAGTTCAGCCGCTGGTTTTCGGGACAGAGTGGGAAGCAGATTTTCCGGCGACTGTACTTTAACGGATGAAGCCTCCTTCGCACGTGATGGCACATTTAACATCTCACAATAAACATGTGTGGGCGAGGGTAAACCCATACACAATATAACCACATGCGCATCAGTTACGATTCTCCATCAATGTGTGGACAGGAATCATCTACTACCGCCCAATAGGGCCGTATCTTTTGCCGGAACGACTTGATGGGGGAATGTACCGTATTTTAATGCAGGAGGCCTTACCGGAATTGCTGGAGGATAGTCCAGCAGACAGAGGGCGGCGTATTTGTTTCCAGCACGATGGAGCAACAGCCAATTTTGGGCGAGAGGAAAGACTCTATCTGGGTGTCACTTTTCCGACCCGGTGATTGGGGGGGGGGGGGTTGTTCCATAGTTTGGTCCCCACAATCGCCCGATCTGCCGTGTCTTGACTTCTTTTTGGAGGATATCTCAAGAGTCTCGTCTATGACACTCCCCTTGAATCTAAAGAGAAACTCATAACCAGAATTTCTGCCGCTGCTGCCGAAGTACGCAACATGTCTGGTCTGTCAACGGCGGTACCGTGCTGAAAACACCGGTTTTCGTTAGATCACCGAAGTCAGGCAGAATCGGGCGCGGTTAGTACTTGGGTGGGTGACCACCTGGGAACACCGCGTGCTGTTGGCACATTTCGGGCGCGATAGTCCGGTGGTTTGCGCGCTGGACTTGCACGCTGCCACAACTGCCGCCGTGTTCATGCGGAGTAAGATCACGTTAAACATCTGGGTCTGTAAGTCCTTCCGAGAGGTTGGTGGTAGGGGAAGGAGGGTACGGTCCCTGTGGATGTCTCCCCTGCTGGGTTCCGGTCTAAATTGGGTGGCACTTCCCGGCCGTCCAAACAGTTACCTTACACCTTTCTGGTAGGTCGGACGGTCTGGGTCTCAACAACAGCAACGTCTGGTCTGTTCGAGAGAATTCGCCAATCATTCCATCGCTGCCGTGGGACGTGCATTCAGATTGACGGTTGTTTTTTTGAGCCAATACTGTAATTCTTGTTTAATAAATGTCAGTTTATAACTTCTAAATCATTCTTGTGTTTTCGGCCCACCTCATCGGTTTCATCATTAGGCGCCCACTGGCGCCTCTACGTTTCATTTCTGACCCGGTAAACTATAACGAAAAATGCTTGGTTTGGTGTATACTACCACCTCGTGAAGTTTGGATCATCTTCTATGAATCACTCTGTATATTAAGTTTCCTTGCAGATCTTGGCTATTCTACGTTAATGAATACCCAGTAAGTACAAAACTGGTTCATGGATGGTACTATCTGTAGTGAGAGTAAAATCCTTAACCCCTTTGGACGTCAATTACATCTACTGCTCAGAAAATTTTGCATTTAGGATGATATTAACAGTCGATTTACATATTTAGAAAGATGTATAAAATTTGCCATTTTGTTATGTACTATTTATGACTAGTTAAAGGCTGTAAAACCTAAAGAAATAAAATATTCTTTGAAGAAAATACGATCTCTATTTTTGACAATATTTAAAATTCAAACAATCTTAGATAAATATTTAATTAGATTTAAAGCAAACAAAGGAAAGCAGTAAATAAATGAAGCGAAATAATCAGCATGCATACAGTTTTCTAAATCTGAGTGCAAAAGTGAACACTGTGAGAAATTATTCAGAATCAATCAGAATCAATTCAGAATCAATTTCTTATTCAGAATCAATCATATTTTAAGGATAAATTGTTTCAGTGAATGAAAAATAAAAATTTTTTAAATGACATCAAAAGTGATCGAATTATAAAAAGTATTCGATGTTTAAATGAGTTAATTTTGGGAATGCTGCCTCAAGGCAGATTCTGTAATTTAGACCGATAGATATATCTACATATTCAAAATTAATATTTTCAGAGAAAATGAAGTTTTTCATCCAAGCAATGTTTCACTTCACTTTTCAAACATTCACTAGAAGAGATATAAAATTGTAAAATATAGATATAAATAGTAAATGACAAAATATTTAACAGAAAGTCAATTTCAAAATCAATGATTCTTCTTTCAGAATTTTTTTAAAGTTTTTGAAAAATCGTTATAGACGATTTTTACTTGTTTTGTTGGAAATATTATTCTATTTGTGAATATACAAAAATGATTTCGATATTTTTAAATATTCAAATTATTATTTTGAAGAAAATAAAAAGTTCTGGTCCGAGTAAGTTTTCGTTTCGCTTGTCAAGCATTACCAATAAATATTTTCTCTAAACTTTACAAGATAGATAGAAGCAATAAATGACCAAACTATTTAGCAGAAGTCCAATTTTCAGATCAATTATTTTTCTGTAAGTTCTTATAGTTTTTGAAAAATCGTCGTGTCAATTTGCGTCATCAGGGCCTTTAAAACGGGAATGCCTGCAATGTTTTCAAAAGACGCGATAATATTCTTTCTGTAAATTAAACGTGCATTGGATCTGACTGCGTGCTTTTTAATCAGGTTCTACACTACTGGTGCTGTTTATTGCATTATTACTTACATCGCAGCTCTATTATACCAAGGACCCTATTGTTAAAACAAATACCTTCAGCAACAATTTAATTGTCGACTAGCAGTATACCAGTTTTTCGGAGTATATAATGTGAAGAAACACAAAATTCCGGATCATGTGCAAATTCTTATAATAAACTAAATGATATTGTTAATCAAAATATTTTATTAAAACATTTAATTAATTGCTCCTAAAAAGAAGTTTAAGACTATCTGTTCTCGCTATACAAAATTATCTTCATGGGCAGATCTGAAGAATAAAACTTCCTGGTCCCGTTTGTAAACAATTGTACAAAATATATGAAATTGAACCAATATATGTATGTAAAATAAAAGAGCTAAATTTGTATGGGACTCGTATTACTTATATTAGCAAATAGTAGGTGATACATCCGTGTATTAGTAGAAGATTACACGTACTACAACATGTGAGTGTCTAAAATATTTGCCAAAATAAAACAGATGACGTAATAAATTGAAATATCAATGATCTCGTAATCTTTAAACCAAAAGGCCGTAATTCATTTCAATATATGCCAATATATGTAAAAATATAAGTCAATATACCTGTACTACTTATATTCTCGTATATTAGAAGATATACCCGTCCATTTGTAGAAGATAACCAGTACTACGTACAATATATGAGTTTCAACAAGTTTTGAAGAAATAAAACAATGGCGTAAAAAATTGAAAATATCGTTAATCCCCGAATCAATAATAAAAACGTTTACACCTGAAGATCATAATTAATATAATTCAGTCAAAAATGCCAAATCAGTGAAATTTATTTTATATACTAATATGTATTATTTATATCGGAAAAGATTTAATAAAAATCGTCTGCCGCAAAAACACATTGGATTTAAATCCGTTGCTAAGCGACAGGATATAATTTTCTTCAAATAAATTGGCCAAAATATATGGTCTGCATAATTCTATCTCTATGGAAGGCTTAATTGTCCATAATATCTAGACATCTCCTAGTCTTAGAAACTCGAAACATGGACTAAAATTTTAAGTGGGGTTATTTCAAGGCTACCTACAAAATTTCATTAAATTAGGTTCAGCTGTTCTCCCGTGATGGTGAGAGATACATACAGACAGACAGATAGACAGATTTTCATTTATTTATATAGATTCCTCCTTGATTGGAAATGCTTTGTAATTAAGATTTTTTTATCTATATTGATTTGTTGCCAAAGTCGCTATCCTAACTGTTAAATTTACCGCTAGGAACGCTGTAATCAATTTTACCCATACAGGTTCACTATAGACAAACTTAAGGTGTACATTCATAAACTTTCCTCTGCATAGTTATTGGGATGCTTAAATGGCTTTCCTACAAACCCTGTATATACTAAGACAGAAGACACACAATATGATAACGAAATTAGAATCATGATAAAACAATAAGAAAAATAGAACGGAGCATATCCTTTAATGCGATATTTCCGTCCAGTATTGCATATTATTTATTATTATATTGGATCTATTCTTTGCATAAATTCCCTCAGTAGATATTTTTTATTCTACACTTTGTCTTGTACTTTTCTGTAAAAATGCCAAATTCAGTATTCTAAAATTTTACAATAGGAGTCATTCTTTCACCAGGTCAATGTTAGACAGAAAAAGGGAGCTAAATTTTCAGAGAAATGGATATATATAGAATAAAAATGCCGAACTCCTTTGTATGGAGAATATCAAAGTTGAATAATAACTTCTACTTCCATTCAGCTTCTGAATGATTTGATGATGTGCAGTTCATCTTCATATTTATGCTTCATTAAATAGAATTGGATGACTCCAGTGCTTGCCTTTGTGATGTAGTTATTCTTTATGATCCTTAATTTGGGACGAATGATCAAAATGTATGAGCTGGAAATGAATTTTTGCCTTTATTCTGCTTCAAGCTCTGTTATTACTATAAATAAAATATGAAATTAATGGTGGAACTTCAAAACTTACTTACTGCTACCTTATTTGCGAAATTTTGACCTCATCCTTTTCACCACTTCTATGTCTCGCAGTATTTATTTTTAATACTTTACAACAAAGTTGAAAAGTGTTTATGACTTTGTTCATTAACACTTTACAAAAAAGTTGAAAAGTCTTTATGACTTTGTTCATTAACACTTTACAACAAAGTAGAAAAGTGTTTATGACTTTGTTCATTCTGCCTGTCTATCTGTCTGTCTATCTGTCTGTCAGCACGATAACTGCCGTAAAAATGACTTTATCAAAATGAAATTTTAGCATGTTATTCAGACAGCCTGTGAGACCTACGGGAATATAAATGAATGATATCACCTAATTAGTTCTGGATTGAACCTGGGTTGAAAAAATGAAATACATTAAACCCTATGGGACATAATTTTTCAAACATTTTTTAAGTGAATTTACAATTCACAAATTGCATCGCAAGTTTAAGGAAATATTCAAATTATCCCATAAAATATATAAAAAAAGTGAGCAAAATATATTCAGTAGTTTTTAAAATAAAAATTAAAATACTAATTACACCTTGTATATGAAGCGATCACGTGACCATTATATGGAGATATCACGTGACCCACTTCAAAATAATATATGGCATCCACCTTGTGACACAATCGTTATTTTTATAGTTCTTTTTAATTCATATTTAGTGTTGTATCCGTTCTAAAGCTGCTTTATTTTTTCTTAAATTCTGTGCATCTGCATACTGAAACAACGCAATTGCAATATATTTGAATTTAAATGATCATCCAACTTTGATTGTTTCTACAACGAAGCCTAATTTTCACTTATGGAAAATGTTAACAGCAAAATATGTAGAATGAGTTGTATAAGAATTGCTGCATGTCTTTAACGCAAAATTATTTAGCTCATGAAGTCTGCAATATTGCTGATATGAATGAAATATTCATTGATTTTACCGAGAGAAGGACGATTTCTTCGATAAAGTTTTAAACATAGAGTTTTATTACTTGTACCTCCATGGTCTTAAGTTTTTAAATAAAATAAATAATTATATTATTGTGAAGAATGAATTGAATGGAAAAATGTTTATATATATGAATGAAATGCTGCTTTTATGAAGAGAGCCAAGCGTGTTTTATTTCGATGACGTCATTTGAATAAATTTCATTTGTTTTCGATGAAGTTTTCAGATATAATAAATTATTGTAGTATTATGATAATTTTAAAAATATTACCGAGGAATGTATCGTATATTAGAGATGTTTAAATAAAATTGCATTAAATTGGGGAGTGTTTCATAAGCAATGCTTTATGAATTATTGATCTTTCTCGTTGACGATAATACCGTCTAAGGTAGGGGTATCTGGCTGAAATTGAAGTGTTGAGAAATATAAACACTTTGAACACGTATTTCAGAATAGAATTGATAAAGTTATAAACAATTTTTTCTTGTTTTGTTGTAAATATTATACTATTTGTTGAATATACATAAAATAATTCCGATATTTTTAAATATTCACATTATTTCTTTCGGAGAAAATAAAAAGTTCTCTTCCGAGTTTGTTTTCGCTTCACTTTGCAAATATTTGCAAGGCATATTTTCTCTAAATTTTACAAGATATATAGAAACCGTAAGTGACCAAACTATTTAACAGAAGTCTAATTTCCAGATCAATAATTTTTCTTTAAAAAGTTCTTATAGTTTCTGAAAAACTTCCTGTCCAGTCGTATCATCAGGGACTTTAAAACGGGGATACCTGAAATGTCTGTCAAAAGACACAGTTACTTTCTTTCTGTGAATCAAATGTGCTATTAAATGTGCAGTCATATGTGAATTGTATCTATCAGGATGTATCCCTTGCAGGCTTTACAGTATATTATTGTTCATGTAAGTCTTGTTTATTGGATCATTCCTAAAATGATAGCCCTATTACTATGGCAATAATCCTATTGTATTCAAGCAAATGCCTTCAGTAATAATTTTGTAGATTCTTGCTTGTTCGAGAATGCTGTATAAATTTGAATTTAACTGCATTTCGTCTATAATGCTGCGTTCCCGAGTTCGTTATCTTAGCTTGTTAAATTCTCTTCTAGAGAGGCTGTAATCCCTTTTATTCGTACCGGCATGGCCATTTTACTATAGAAAAACTTAAGGTTCAACTTTCATAAACCACTCTTTGCATAGTTATTGGGTAGTTACAGGGTGTCCTAAAAACATTGACCTCGGCTTTTATTCCTTAAATACTGATCTTAGACATATATAATAAGTTACAAAGTTGCGTGAAAAAAAGGTATAGAATTTTATGAAATCGATTAAAATTTTCAAGGGAAATAAATTTTAAGAAATACAAAATTTAAATTTTTATACGGCCCCCGTACAAAAACATTTCTAATGAGTAAAATGTGCCCCATACGCTAATAAGATAATGTACAAAATTTCAGCATTTTATCATAAAAAGTCCCAGAGATATTAAAAGACAAAAATGCTGACTTAAACCATTTTTAGATGCATCGACATGAGTTCTCAGAGGTGAAAAATCATGTCCGCAGATCGCGTTTCATGGGTCATACACAAATTACGAAAGAAAACAATAATTACATAAATAAATAATAATTTTTCTATTTATTGGTACAAAAGTATCTACACTGTGTAGAAATAATAACTTTACACAAAGATTACAAAGCTTGTTCAAAATATTTTCCAGCCATGCCAAAGATCCATTAAAGATAAGAGGCAGATAGTTTTTGCCTATGATGCATTTCTACTTTGCGTCATTTGCACCCTTGCTGTAAACATTTACATTTTAATTTGTGATTAATCCCTCACTAACTTTATTTATACATATCTCTGTTACTTTTTATGATAAAATGCTGAAATTTTGTACATCACGTTATTAGTGTATGGGGCACATTTTACGCATTGAAAATGTTTTTGTACGGGGCCGTATAAAACTTTAAATGTTGTATTTCTTCACATTTAATCACCTGAAAATTTTTATCGATTTCCTAAAATTCTGTATCTTTTTTTACGCAACTTTGTAATTTATTATATATGTCTAAGATCAATATTTAAGGAATAAAAGCCGAGGTCAATATTTTTGGGACACCCTGTATAGTAAAACAGAAGACAGAAACTTTAATAATGAATATAAAATCATAAGAATACAATAAGAACGATGAACTGTTCACGACATATTCTATCATGCGATATTACCTGGAAGAATTACACAGGATATATTATTAGATTGACTCATTTTATTTGCATAAATTTCTGCAGTAGATTTTTATTTCTCTATATTTTGTCCGAAATCTTTCTGGAAAAATGTCAAATTCAGTATTCTAAAATTTTACAATTGGCCTCTTTCTTTGAGCAGATCATATAGGCATGTTAGGTAAAAAAGGGGAAATAAATTTTCAGAGAAATCATCATATATAGAATAAAAATGCAGAACTACTCTGTATGGAGAATATCAAAGCCAAATAATAACTTCTACTTCCATTCATATTCCGAATGATTTGATGATGTGCAGTTCCTCTTCATATATAGGCTTCATTAAATAAATACGATTGCATGACTCCAAGGCTTGCCTTTGTGGTGTAGTTATTCTTTATGATCCTTAATTTGGGACGAATGATCAAAATGTATGTGCTGGATATGCATTTTGCTTTTATTCTGCTTCAAGATTCGCAATTGCTATAATTAATATATAAAATTAATGACGGAACATGAATCCTCACGCTACCTCATTTGCAACATTCAGATCTGATACTCTTTTTTTTATCACTGATATTTTTCACAAAACTTCTTTTTAATTAATTTGTTTACAACATAGTTGAAAAGTGTTTATGACTTTGTTCATTCTGTCTGTCTGTCTGTCTGTCCGTCCGTCAGCACAATAACTGCCGTAAAAATGACTTAATCAAAATGAAATTAATTTTAGTATGTTGTTCAGACGGTCTGTGGGACTTATAGGAATAAAAATGAATAATATCACCCAATTAATTTTGGACTGTACCCGGGTTGAAAAAATGAAATGCATTGAAACCTATGGGACCTTATTTTTTAAACATTTTAAGCGAATTTAAAATTCACAAGTTGCTTCGAAAGTTTTTGTAAACATTCAAATTATCCCATTAAAAATATGAAAAAAATTCAACAAAATATATTCGGAATTTTTTTAAATAAAAATTAAAATAATAATTACACCCATATTATATGAAGAGATCGCGTGACTCACTTCAAAATAAAATATGGCCTCCATCTTCTGTCAAAATCGTGATTTTTAAGGTTCTTTTTCATTTATATTTTGTGTTGCACCCGTCGCAAAACCGCTTTATTTTTGATTTTCTGCTTCCTAAAACCGTTTTATTTTTGCTTAATTTCTGTGCATCTACATTCTGAAACAACACAATTGCAGTATATTTGAGTTTAAATGATCACCAAACTTTGATTATACAACGAAGCCTAATTTGACTTATGGAGAATGTAAACACATAAAGATGTAAGCTGAGGTGTGTAAGGGTTACTGATTTTCTTTAACACAAAATTATTTAGCTCTGGAGTCTGCAATATAGCTGATATGAATGAAACATTCATTGATTTTACATAAAGAACAGACCATTTTATAGCAGAATTTTTCGATGAAGTTTTGAGCATAGAGTTAAATTACTTTTACCGCCATGGTTTTAAGTTTTGAAATAAAATAAATTGTTGTTGTATTGTGATGATTGAAAGGAATGAAATAAAAGTGTATTTATGAAATATTTACAGCTTTTACATAGAGAGCCAGGCAATTTATATTTCAATGCCGTAATTTGAATAAAGTTCATGTTTTTCTATGAAGCTTTAAGTTTTCAACTGTAATACATTATTGTAGTATTGTGATAATTTAAAATATATTACAGCTGAATGTATCGCATTTTAGAGATGTTTAAACTAGGCGACTTATATTTCAATGACGTAATTTGAATAAAGTTCATCTTTTTCTATGAAGTTTTAAGTTTTCAAATATAACAAATTAATGTAGTATTGTAATAATTTTAAAAATATTATCGCTGAATGTATCGTATTTTAGATATGTTTAAATAAAATTGCATTGCAGTTGGAAAGCGTTTCAAAATCAATGCTTTATGCATGATTGATCTTTCTTGTTGATTTTAATGCCGTCCATGGACGGAGAATCCGTCTGAAATTGGAGAGTTTCGAAAAATACAAACATTTAAATTATAGATAATTGTTACTTGTCTTTTTGAAAATAGGATTCAAACTAATTTGAATATACAAAAATAATTTCAATATATAAATATTCTAAGTCATTTTTTATGAGAAATTAAGAAGTTTTAGTCCGTCTAAATGTCAGCTTCATCTGTTCAATGTGAGTCTACTTCATGCATCCACTGAAGCAGCATTTAGTTAAAACAGTACTGAATTATGAAATATCCTCTTGACATCCAATATTATTTATTTATTTAATATGTACAGTTAAATGAGCGAAAGGAAATTGAAATAATCTGATGTGGGCAACACATGACTTTCCTTATATAATGCAATAAATTTACTACTTTTACAATAAAAAATAAGTTTTTCTTATAGTAGATATTTATATTCTTTCCAAGATATTGAATTTTCGTCAATTAGTCGTCATTTTCATTGATTTAGTGTCACTTTTATCCATTTGGTGAGATATTTGTTAATTTGGTAACATTAAAAAAGTCGCCAAGTTGGCGACATTTCACCAAATTTGGCGCCAAAATCTCGCCAAGCGTTATGGACGGAGAAATAAGTTATTCTTATAGCAGATAAATAACTATTGGCGTTCAAATACAAACGTATTACTCAAAGTATCTTTTCTCATGAATGGGACGAGCTAGATCCACGAGAAAAATGTCACCAAATTTATCGCATGCTATTACATATGAAAAGTGAAAATGTTTCTCAACAGTTAATATATATTTTTTTAATTTATGGGATTTTTTGATAAATTTATTTAAAGAATATGCAATATCTCAAGAACTGTTCATTCTAGCCTTTTAAAGTTTATATCAATCGTTTTTCTAAGGAAAAATTACATAAGATATGACTATTTGCGCAATTTTATTAAAGGTTTTGATTTTTTAATAATATTTCCAAAATTTCACTCGAAAATTTAGGGGGGTGCTGAACATTCGAGTACGTTTAAAAACAATAGGCTTCCAGTAGGCCTAGTTAAAACATAGGCTTCCACCAGGCATTCACGGATTGTGATTTTTGTACCAAATTTATTTCGAATCTCTCTATTTGTTCGTGATATATCGTCTCCACTGTCTCTCTCACACACACACACACACATACAGACATCACTTCAAAAATGTTTGATTCGTGATCAGGGATGCTTGAAACGTGCTTTCTTCGGATTCTCGAAAACTCGAATTCGTATTTTCGACCCCGTTACAATACTTTCCTTATACATTATGTATATAAGGAAAGTAAAAATGTAGAAATGAATAAAAGGTTCTTTGAATAAAAGGTTCTTTGGTTGTAATAACTGCCATACTAAACCGCAAATATGTAAATTAGTCTTTTGACGTAAAGCTAGGTCTTATGCTAATTATCATCACATAAGTTATTATTTATTATTTTTATTATATATTTATTATTTTTATTATAAATTGTTATGTATTTATTATATTTTTTTAAAATATTTTATAATTGTATATTATCGAATAATTTTTAACCGATTTCAACTCTCAATAACTACAGAACTTTTAATTGTAGAATAACATAATTTCATTAAATGCCTTATGGAATTCAATTTATAACACGTCAATCTTCCACACTTTAACTCTTCGATACAGTAGCAGAATTACGTTGATTAACTTGCATCTATCCTATAATTTTTATACACAAAGAAACTGGGTAAAAATAAATGTCCATTATATTAAATGATCAAAAGAAAAGTGATAAAATGCTACTTAAAATGTAAGGAATAAATATAATTGTAATCACAATATTACTTTCTAAATTGTAAAATATACCGCAAATTTACTAATGTGTCACGGGTAATTCTGGTTTGCTCTTAGAAGTAAACAATTAGTTTGTGAATTTATATATATGTAAAGTTTAATTTAACTGTAGTCATAATCTAGCCAATGCAAATATACGAAGTTCCTCGGTTATAATAAAGTGTATAATAATGTATATAATTAAATTAGAAGCATATGCAGAGCCTGTTTACTTATTTTTAATTTTATGCATATAAGGGGAACGTGATACCATATTGTATATTAACATTAACCTCATTTACACGGTTAAATATTTTATGTGCCTACAATAAATATATTCTCTGTAGGATTTTGGCCGTCATTGTTTCAAAAATTGATGAATATTCAATTCACTTGTATTCAATGTATTTTTATCTAGGTAAACATAATTTCAGAAACATGTGGCTAGTATTGAATTTCTCCCCAGGTGTAGTGAACAAAGATAAACATTTAATGATAGAATCATATTTGTAAAAGAAATAAACTATTTTGTGGATTAAATTATTAATCTTAATTAATAGTGGTCGTGAATCGTATAGTTCGTACGTTGCTATTGTACTACACGTTAAATTCTACATTTTAAACTTTTGAAATAAATTTTATTTATTCATACCTATTATTGTTATAATTAAAATTACATTAATCTTAATAAACGCTTAAGGAGAAAAACACCATGTGAGACCAGGTCGCTTGAATCTTTTTCCAAACATTAACAATTGATTAAATATATACTAAGACTTGCACCTACCTCTGTATCTCGGGTCTAGAATTTTTGCCGCTTCTTTTTTTTGACATTTAGAGTCATCTTTGTCTTTTTTAAAAACATTTTAATATTTAAAATGACGACTAACTACACTGCTTGAAAACATGACTATCTGTACTTTTGCATTATCATTCTGTATAACCACGAATCACTCTCATTGCTTTTGGATAATCATTCTACAACACTGCTTGAATTATCATTACAATCTTATATTCGTTGACGTTTTCTCATTGCAGCCAAATCATTTGGTCTGAGGTCGAGCTACGCCCTCCATGCTCTTAATGGGGGCTCCCTAGTGCGATGTCGCATTTTCGAATCATTGGCTCCTTGATTTTCCAATGAAACTTAGTTTAAGTCTTGACCCTTGTAGATATTTGACCCACTCACACCTGCAATTTGTGCGAAGTGAATTGATTGAGGTCATGACCATCAGGACCAAGACTATCATAAACGGAGCCTAAAGGTCTGCGCTTTGTTTTGTCGTAAGCATCAAAACTGTATAAGTTGCTCCCTGGTCTCACACCAGGATTTAAGTACCAGTATACTTGTTTCTGATCAAATGTATTTAAAAAACAACAAAAAAACTTACTTAAAAATAGTAATTATATTTATTTTTTTATGATATTATTCCATTTAAGCACAAAATGTATCTTTGCTTTCAGCCAGCAGGGTCATCTTTGCCCCCGTATTTAGTGCAACAAATGCTGTAATCGGGAGCAAGAAGCTTGTAGTAACGTAGAAGGCGGTGGCTTGTTTCCTCTTGTGAATTTTTTTTCAACCTAAAATGAACTATATATTATTAATTTGATGTCCACCTAAATTCACTGGTTATTTTTGTAAGTTTCCCAACGCATTAATAATGAAGACATTACATTGAAAATGCACAGTTTTTTTTTTTTTTTTACTATTTACGTAAAATAAAGATTGAGTATTTACAGGAGTGTTACTTTGATTAAAATCGGTAGTATCACCTGTGTTAATTCTTTGTGACTGAGCTTTCGGGGCAATTCCTGTTCACACTGTTTTGTATTAAAATAACAGTTCATTAAACTGTAAAAAATCACTAAGACACTCCGAACCCTTTAGCTTGCAATGTATGATTTGATTTTTTATTAAGTTGAAATATGTTATGAATTATTTTTCAAACCTGCTAGTTAAATTTCTGCAAAACAACATTGACCTTAACTTTTACACATTTTGCAAAGATATTTGTCACTCAATTTTAATTTTTTTTTCTATTTTATATTTTCGCTTCAACGATGAGCTACTACAGCTACTAAAAGTGAGTATAAGATTTTCTTCTACTACACTGAAACACTTTACAGGAGTATAACAAACTATGCCAAATATGTGTGGGGTAATTCTTGGTCACTTGGGTAATTCCTAATAAGTGCTGTTTTACAGTATTTGCTTGCATTTTATCTATTATAACCTTGCAACCTAAAAACTATTGTCATACGACTGTTTTTAACCATAACTGCAAAGTTTCTTAACTATAGTCCTAATTTTTTGTTTCTGTTTTGCTTAGATGTTTCACAATGCCTAAATTGGGGCCAACGGCCGAACCGTGCTGAAAACACCGGTTCTCGTTAGATCACCGAAGTGAAGCAGCATCGGGCGCGGTTAGTACTTGGTGGGTGACCACCTCGGAACGCCGCGTGCTGTTGGCCATCTCGGGTGCGGTATCCCCGTGGTTTGCGCGCTAGATTTGCACGCTGCCACAAATGCCGCCGTGTTCATGCGGAGTGCGATCACGTTAAACATGTGGGTCCGTAAGTCCTTCCGAGAGGTTGGTGGTAGGGGAAGGAGGGTACGGTCCCTGTGGATGCCTCCCCCACTGGGTTCCGGTCTAAATTGGGTGGCACTTCCTGGCCGTCCATACAGTTACCTTACACCTTTCTGGTAGGTCGGACGGTCTGGGTCTCAACAACAACAATGCCTAAATTGAGTGAATAAATCCTCTTTTCTTTTCATATATTTATCCTACTGTTTTTGCCCACAGTTAATATGTTGTGTACTACTATGATAAAGATCCGTTTTAAGATCCCAAAAGTACAAGGCAGTAAAGCTTGGGTAAAATTCCCTGAAAAAGGAGCTGGCAATTTTTGGAAAAGCTGTCCTAAGCGAGATAGAATAGAAAACATAAACAATTTTTTTTTATGGACCCAGTAGATTTGCAAGGCGATTATCCATCCACAGTGGATGATTAAGCAATAAATATTGCTTATAAATATTACAAAAAAAATCTTTGGGTAGTTAGTTTTGTAGAGTGTAAGAATGCACTTTTGCATATCAAATAAATTTGCATTAAAACACAAAATATAGTCTGTATACTATTTCCCCCACAAGACGAAAATAAATCTTTCTTTAGTTAGCCTAATTGCTTTTAACCCTTTGCCATAAATAATAAATCAATATGTAATCTATTTGCATCAAAAAGGACACTGGCCAATAATTACCCTGGAAGTGACCAGTAATTACCCCCAATTCTGGGCAATTCTTGGTCACTTAAAAATTGTGATTATTCAAATTACAAGTACATTTATATCGAAGTAAACATTTTATTATATGGGCATCGAAATGTACTTACTCCCTGCTAAAATAGGAACATTAGTTTTGATAGTTGTTATAATAATTGGATGTTGTTATACTGTCTGACTGAGAATTACCCCTGATGACACTAATAAATTTACACCACCACGGTCAAACTTGGTAGATCGCCTCTATTTTTTGTAACTTTTTATTTACCCAGGAATTATATTATTTCAATATATAAAAATAAGATTAGCATTCACTTCCCGTAGGATTGGGGTATAAATGCCTTCGATGTGTTTATTTGCAACACTTTCTCTGATATTGAAAATTGCAAGAAAAGTAATAAATTGCTAATTCTTAAAGGAATATCCATTTTATATATAAGTGTGCGTTCTCAAGATATTGCACGTTTATCTTCTCAAATCAAACAAAAAACATAAAAAAATATTTATAAACAGTATTATTTAATGAATAAATATTTTATAAAGTTTTAAGCAGAAAATTAATGAAACTAATTTTAGAAAATATTAAAATCTTTTATCACGATATAGAATTATATTTCCCCATGGTAAGCGCAATATCTTACAAAAGAATCAGGCGATTACCATACAACTTCGAGTGCTGATTTTAATCAGTAAAAGCAATACTCCTACTCAGTGCGATTGCTTTTCAGTCATACCTTTTCAGTGCGTTTGAGTCAAAATAATGTTAAGATTTTTGTTATTTACCTCGAATATCAATATGGGTCTATTTGTAGAGTAAATCATGATGGATTTTTCAGTTTTTTCCTCTAAAAGGACATGTCACATATAAATTGGTTTTATTTTACCGTTTTATTGAAAGGTTCAGATTTATTTCCAATACATTTGTTACAATGTTCAACTTTTTTATCCACCAGTATTTTTTAAACAATGGCTTGTTTATGAACCGATAAAGCTTTACGAATGCTATCAGAAATGTTTTGAAATTTGCCAATCTATAACATGTGTCAAACAAGTGATAAATGATCCTCAGATTTCACTATTCTGAAAACTTCATAACTGCAGAGGAGTGTTATCGTTTTTTTGTCTCTATAAATAATGGATGGTTTTGACTTAATGCTGTGCAGTATTGTAGCATATTTGGACAAATGTTACTATGTTAGTTGCCTTGCCAAAATTAAAAACTGTGTGTGTGTCAGTGAGCCTGTGGAGACGATAACTAACGAACGAATGGACCGATTCGAATGAAATTTGGTACAAAAATTATAATCCCTAAACACTGGAAGCCTATTGTTTTTATACGTAATCGAATGTTCAGAACCCCCAAAATTTGCGAGTGAAATTTTGAAAAAATCGTCAAAAAATCGAAACCTCTAATAAAGTTACGCAAATAGACATTTCTTATGTAATTTTTCATTAGAAAACGATTGATATAAATTTTAGAACGCTAACATGAACCGTTCTAGAGATATTGCGCATTTTTGAAAAAAATTATCAAAAAATCATATAAAAAAAAAAAAAATTCTATTGAGAAACATGTTCACTTTTCATATGTAATACCATGCAATAAATATGTGACATCATTCTCGTGGATCTAGCTCGTTCCATTCATGAAAAAAGATACTTAGAGCAATACTTTTGTATTTGATCGCCAATAGTCATTTATCTGCTGTAATAACAACTTATTTCTCCTTCGATAACGCTTGGCGAGATTTTGGTGACGAATTTGGTGGAATGTCGCCAACTTGGCGCTCTTTTTTCAATGTTGCTAAATTAACGAAAAACTCGCCAAATGGATTAAAATGACGCTAAATCAATGATAATGACGACTCATTGACGAAAATTCAATATCTTGGAAAGAATATAAACATCTGCCATAATAATAATCTATTTTTTTACTGTAAAAGTAGTAAATTCATTGCATTATATAAGGAAAATCATGTGCTGCCCACATCAGATTTTTTACCCATAGAAACCACTACCGAATTTCATTTCGACAGACCAATTTTTGGCGGAGATAACGCCACACAGGCGTCATTCAAAAATAGCGTAATTTGTACTCTGGAATTTCCGAAACATCTAAATAGACCAGATTCGGATTATTGACTTCATAATACTTTATTTATTTAAATCAGAGTGTACAGAACAGGTAATAGAACCCAATGATTCTGACGCTAAAAATTCAATAGAAATTACAGTTAATACAAGAATTGTATAAAGCCTCCAAATGTAACATAATTAACCAAGACGAACCTCAGTATTCTTTGGTTAAGACTTCGATTGCTCAGCCTTTATATACACTCAAATTTGAAATTTACATGAGTGCATATAAATACTGAGCAATCAAATTCACAACATGAGAAATATATCAAGGTCCTACAATTGTTAAAATGTTTACAAAAGTTGTTAGCAGCAAAATCACTCGTAATCTACTCGTAATCATTCGTAATTACTCGTAATCTACTCGTAAAATTACTCGTAATCTCTCCGTTTAATCTACGGAAATTTACATTATATATATGAGGACTGACTTTTAAATTAATAAATGGAACTCTAATAAGGAAGTCAATCAGAATCGGAGGTTAATTTATGAGATTATTTATATGTTTATAACACAATACTAATAATGATAATTTTCGAAGTGCATTTAGATTACGAATGCCGAACAAATTTATTTTTAACCGTACTAAATATATCATAATAACAATAGCCATGAGCAGAAAAAATAAATATCTTGAACATTTTGATTGGTCACATTTAATAAGCCTGAAATAAACAGTTTACCATTTTGGGGGGCGTTATGCTGTCCCTCACCACCCTGCGTCTAAAATAACAGAATTATTTTCTAATTTTAGTCTCACCAAGTAACTAAATAAAATGATTTTAGTATTGGAAGTGAGACCTCTCGAGTTCCTAATCAAAAACTGCCGATTTCGAAACAGCTCTGAAACAATGCTATGAATATGATCCTTCAAAGTATAGTCAAAATTTACATCCAAGGTATAGTCAAAATTTATATTCAAGGTATAGTCAAAATTTACATTCAAAGTATAGTCAAAATTTTCATTCAAGGTATAGTCAAAATTTACATTCAAGGTATAGTCAAAATTTACATTCAAGGTATTGTCAAAATTTATATCCAAGTCAGTAACATTTAAGCAACGCTGTCATAAATTATCACCCCACTCATATACATACTGTGTACTGTACAGAAAAGTTAAATTAAAATATGCCTAACACGTGACTTTCCCTACCAAGTAACAACTTCTGATTTTTTCCAGGGATAAAAGGATTAAATTATCTAACGCTGTCAGCACATACCTTTCTCTACTTCATGCAATGGCATTATTTTTTAAGCAAAATAATGAAATAAGATACACCTGCATATTAACATTTGACATTTTTATTAATGACGAGATGTAAATATATTTCAAAGTACCGAATTACCTTATATTTCGCGCAAATCTAACTTAAAAATGTTAGATAGAAAACTCACAATTAGAAAAAATGCTGACATCCTTTAAGTAAAAAACACAACTATCTGAACCGGAACAGCGTACTTAAAGTCGCCAAATGTGCGCACAAATAAATAAATCCGTACTACAATATATTTGGTACTGAATTGACATCACTAAAATTAGAATCGGGCAATTTTTTAGACTTCATTGGTCAAAACAATATAACTTATCAGTACCAACGTTCAAAATCTAAATAAAAATGTGATATATATTTAATTTATATCCCGCGAAATAAATAACTCTTAGCGAATTATTTGGGGGTCAAAATAGAGAACAAATAGTATCTTGTTTCGTGAGTGGAACGTACTACATCCACGAGAATGATGTAAAAAGATCTTTCGCATAATATTTCAGACGTAAAATTAATATATTTGGCGATACTTACATTGTAATCTATGTAGTTAATTTATACATTTAAGTATAAAATATGCAGTCTGTAGTACGACTCAAGCTAGCGTTCCAAAAATTCTGTCATTCTTTTTCTAATGAAAAGTTTCGTATGAAATGGTTATTTAACATTATTAAATATAAGAGATTTTTCAATGATTTTTTAAAAATTCAGTAAAAAATAAGGGAGTCCCCCAAACATTCGATAGCATTTAAAATCAATAGGGTTAAAGAATTCATTGATTGTAATAATCGTACTAAATTTTCTATTTTATTCGAAACTCCATTTGTTCGTGAAATACCACCCGCTATGTGTATATTCAAAATAAAATCTTAAGAAATGCAGCCAATGAAAGAGAAGGTATCAAACAGCATCTTTAAAGATAAAATACCATGGATGGATTGACAATGAAGGAAACCCGATAATGTACAGTTGCGGGAAAAAAAACGCCCCACCTTCTGTTAATCCAACATCGTTCATTATAGAGAAAATTGAAAGATACCATTCGATTAGGAATAACATCCTCTACAAATTAATGTGCGAAAAATTTGCAAGGGGGTAAAATTTTTTAAAGGGCCATCTTCATATCTAAACGCGCACAAACTTTGAAATTTTCAATGGCAACACCCAAGTTTGACGCAATATTTCGAATATGACACTGAAACTATCCTCGGATATTAAGTTTTAAGTTATTTGGATGAAACGTTTCCGAATTATGAGTATGTAAAGTTTTGAGATCTTAATGTTAAATTAGTTTCCAAGACTTCCATTCATATCTTCTGTAAAAATTATCTGCTCACACTGATTATTTGTATGACGTTACTACTAAACAACTCAAACACATTTACGTGATTTTAATTTTTGTGGAAATAATTGTTTGTATGAAATATTAATTATGAAATCAATAATAAAAAAATATGAATACAAACCGGGACATGTTTTCATAAAAGTCGATTCACAAAGAAATTTTATAAGTTTATGTAAAATTCCAGGTGTCCCCCCCTCTAGTCCTTTCGAAATGTTTAAGTATTCAGCATCACGGTGATTTTAGGGGTCGTATATTAGTTTAAAAAATGACTAACTTGAAAAAGTTATATTCATTGTAAGTTAATCTTTATTTAAGAAAACGGGCATTTATTTTTACCTAGTTTTAATAAAAACTTTGTATAAACAGTGTTGTATACATGCAACCTAATCAACGTGATTCTGCTACTGTATTGAAGGGTGAAAACTTGTATTGTTATAAATGGGATCTACTTATGTTACTGTAGGTTAATAGATCCAGAGCTACTGCGACTTGAAATCGCCCACAAAATGTGATAATTTATAATACAAAATATTTATATAAAACAATAACATAGTATAAAATTGTGTGATACTAAACACCATAACACGTAGCTTTACATTAAAAGAAGAATTTGCATAATTGCGGTTTAGTATAATAGTTATTACAACAATCTAAAAACCTCTTACTTAAAGGTAAAATTATTCTTTAATTTTATTCTCAATTTATTTTCGCTTATTTAACTGTATTACAAAGCAGAGTTATCACACCTAATAACATTCTTATTTAAAGTTGTACTGTGGTATATATGTTTGAAAGTTGGGTTTGTTATAAATGCGTATGCTTCGACTATATTGTGCAAATGCTCCGGCACTTGATCATTATAAAATAACAAATATTTTTGAAACAGTGTCATAAGGTGAAATTGTCCTTATCAAAATTCTTACTATAGAACTTACCTATGATGTCGACACTAAGGGCACGCATGTAAGCTCCTGGTTCTCAAGCCGGAGAGACAAACACCCAAAGTATCAATAAATACACTTATCTAAATTTAATCAATTACTTTAATATTTACTTTCATATATATATATATATGTAGCGAGATCTTGATTATTAAAATTAATCCTAAATCCTTCTGGACACATATATCATTACAACATTTAATCAACACATACATTTACAACACATAATTTGCAAGACACATATATTTAGAACATATTAATTATTATTATCTACCGAAAATCTGAGTAGTTCGTTTAGTTTCAATACACGAGCTCGTTATTGCGATAGGTTCGTACGACCTTATTATTAATTACGCGATAGGTACTATGAATTGTGCGCCTTCCTTAATCATTATAACAGATGAAACATATCCATACCTTATGTTTGCTTGTACCTCGTTAGTTGATGTCGCCAACACTATATTGGAAGCCTGCGTATAATATTTTAATACGCCACAATTTCACTGTGCTCATATTTAGTTCACACATTAAAATTTTGCCGATCCGCGTATCTTTGCGCGATGACAGGAGATATTTTTGAATACCACTCAAAAAACATCAGATGCGTCTAGGACGCTGTCGAAAGTGCATCTCGTGGAAACTTCTAGAACATTCTTAAAAACACTTTTTTCTTTTCACCTTGTAGTGTCATACCTCTTCTTTTGATTGGTTGTTGTGATGGAGGGGATGCGCGCTGCTTATTTATGCTTGGATTGCCATTGGTTCCCTCTGCAGCATTTAAATAGCTCATCAGCTAGGTTGTCATCCGTAATTGAAATTACAAAATGTCGTGCACGCCGTACGACAAACAGCATTATAAAATAACATTTGAATATAAACATTTCATTCCTCATTATTTCTTCTTTCTTTTATTGACCCTGGCACAAATGCCACCAGTTTTTAACAACGTACCCAGTACGGATTTTTACCCCTAATAATCGTCCCCCATTTGAAGCTCACATAATCCTACCTATTACAGGCCCACTGTCTTAGTAACACACACACACACATAGGACAACACCACATCCAGCCATGAAAATGCTCACCCTTTCATGCAGGAATCGAATCTGCGACCCTTTGGCTGTGAGGTAAGCCATAATGCTGAATGTCATAGGATAGTTCAATAATTTACAACAGTGCTGTGGTCAATGAACTAAGCATCGCCCTTCAAATTGCGATTTTGAATATGGAGCTGGTCCCTCCCCGAAAATTGCACATTCCGGAATATTGAACATCTTCGGATATAAAGAAAAAAAAATCGTGAAAATTTGAATTTGGACTAATTTGGGGGTCTGGAAAGTGTGGGTGACGCCAAAATTGGGTGTTGCCATTGGAAATTTCAAAGTTCGTGAGCGTTTAGATATGAAGACGGCCACTCATGCAAATTTTACGCACATTAATTTGTAAAGGAAGTTATTTCTAATCGAATGGCATCTTTCAATTTTCTCTGCGGTGAACGATGCTCGATTAACAGAGGGTGGAGCGTTTTTTTTCCGCGGCTGTACATTATCATTGTGGTACGCATATACAAACTGTTAAGTAGTAGCTAGAGTAGCTAGTAATTTTATTTTGTTACTGAGTCCTATTGAAGTTCTTTTAATTGGTCAGGAGTTGAACGCTGTGAACGAGTGTCCGGGGATTTTAGGGGCACTAGGAAAGAATGCATGGAAAACGATATTATACTTATCTTTATAGACCCAATTAGTTCTTGCTTTTGAACTTTTTTTTTTACTGTTATGTATGATAGAAATGTATATTTTGAGCATTTTTTTGAAGAATTTGTTTAGTTTTTTATATTTAAAAATGTAATTGAATTGGCTGTTTGACAAATTTCGCGTCCGTCGAGTTTCTTTGTCTTGTACCGCAAAATATATAGCATGTGAAAATATGACATTTGGTACATTTGTAGAGGAATGCTAGAGGGGCACATTAAAATAAACCGTATTTAAACTATATTGTAAGGTGTATTTAATGTCAAAGTTAAAGGAAGAGTATTTACGTTGCGAGTTACCGCCCTGGACAGACTAGTAATAAATGACCAATAATTTTTGTAGGCATACGAGTAGGCTCGTATACCTACATAGTTGAGTTTTTGCAAGGAGGAGATCTTTCAGTTTTCATTTCGAGTCAGTCTATGAACTATTCTATTGTTATTCATTTATATTTTTTTGTTTATTATCCAGGTCGTCCAGCTCACTCAAAGGATATAGAGCAGTTACATGGGACTGTCGGGAAAAAACCAGAAATAACAATACACAAACGTACAAAGACAATATACATAGAAATACAATACAGACAAAAACAACACAGAAGAAAACATACAGACATTGAAAACAGTTGGGATTGATATTAAAAAGGAGGCAGATTCAAATAATTTAAAATTCCCATTGTAAGGAAAATTAGTTTCAAATAATAAGAAACCAGAAATTTTTAAAACTACTTTTAAATAATAAATTACGATCAAGTTAGAGACACCAAAATAATATTAAATACTATTAATAATATTATTATTCTATTTTTATGTACTTATGAAGGGGAAAATGTTTCTTTATTTAGGTTAAACATTTAGTCCAGACGATTGTGCTATTTGTGCCGGCCAAGTTAAAAAAACTCGCAAATCGAGGTCCTGGCGTTAGCAAGTACAAAAAAAAACAAGGTATGGACCCCCAACGGGAAAAAATGCCAGAAGTGTTCGAGAAGCAAGTTACAGTGGTTTGCAAGAGTAGCAAGCAGGGATTGAGCCCCGTATTGGTTTAAATTATAGCGATTTGAATCTTTCGTAGGCCATCTAGTCCTTTCACGTACGCGACACATAGGTGAAATCACCAGTTACATCATAAAAAGTAATGACAGTGCCCTTCATAATGATTTGTAAGCTTACTTATTTGCATTATGACTAGATTCAGTACAAATGGTGAAATAACAATACAGCTAAAAGTGCATTGGTTCGGCATTGCTATATCTTCAACTTGCTTTATAAACTCTGAATATGTTTGCTTCTGCATCTAAAAATGAACACAGAGCGTATTCTTTCCTTACCAAAACATATGAGCTTCCTGAATGAAGTCGTTTTCTAGCTGAAGCACTGAATTACATACATAATGCTGAAACACATAAATATCAAATGTTTTCGTTGGATACCAGATGTATAGTTGGATATAAACATTCCAGATTCAGAGTGTACGTGTATTTACGCTTTTCTTAAGAACATCTGATTTTTGACCTTAATAACATCTTTGATCTGGGTAACCGGCTGAAATCGGAGCATTAAAAAAATATAAACGCTTTGGCCGTATTTATATCTTCGAACCTAAGAGACAAAAATGTAAACAATGTATACATGTTTTGTTGGAAATAGGATATCATTTAGTAGTATACGAAAATGAATTTTAATGTTTCATATTTTAAACTCTGTTTTTTTCGAAAAGAAAAATATATTTTTGTCCGAGCAAGTTTTTTATTCACTTTACTTACTTTCACTATCTTATAAAGTATAAAATATAGATATAATAATCGACAAAAATGTTCAGTTGGAAATCCAGTTTATTTACCAATAATTTGGTTTTACAGAGCTTTATTAAGACTTGGCCATTTTTTGTCAAAATGTAAAAATTAACGAAAAATAATATATAAACAACCAGTGGTTCCAATTAAAAAATAAATGTTCCATACATATGTGCCGTCCATCTTATGTATAGTTTGCGTTTTCACTTTGAATAACCGTTATTTCTGATGCACAACAGGTATGCTCGTAGAAATACTATAGATTGCATTATGTTGAAGGGAAAGACATGCTAAAATGTAGATGCAAAACAGTAATGGTAGAAATGAAAATACAATTATTTTAATATTTAACTTGCAATAATATTTCAAAAATAATACTAAATATAAAGCTTATATTTATTACTGCCTATTCATTGATTGTTATTATAAGAGAATAATCACAATTTCCGGCTTTTGCTGAAGATACCGATAGGTCTCATTCACCTTGACCACGACGCCTATATTTTGTCTCTGAAACAGGTTGTTACTCTTGTTTAACAATTTATTGTATTACTTTCCTTATATACATAATGTATAAGAAAAGTATTGTGACGGGGTCGAAAATTCGAATTCGAGTTTTCGACGGGAGAGCACGTTTCAAGCATCCCAGATCACGAATCAAACATTTTTGAAGTGATGTCTGTGTGTGTGTGTGTGTCTGTGAAAGTATGTGTGTGTGTGTGTGTGTCAGTGAGTCTGTGGAGACGATAACTGACGAACAAATGGACCGATTTGAACCAAATTTGGTACAAAAATCACAATCCATAAACACTGGAAGCCTATTGTTTTTATACGCAATCGAATGTTCAGAATCCCCTAAATTTTCGAATGAAATTTTGAAAAAATCGTCAAAAAATCAAAACCACTTATAAAGTTATGCAAATAGACATTTCTTATGTAATTTTTCATTAGAAAACGATTGACATAAATTTTAGAACGCTAACATGAACCGTTCTTGAGATATTGCACATTTTTAAAAAAAAATTCTCAATAAGTCATGCAAAATAAAAAATCTGATGTGGGCAACACATAACTTTCCTTATATAATGTAATGAATTTACTACTTTTACAGTAAAAAAATAGGTTTTTCTTATAGTAGATACTAATATTATTTCCAAGATATTGGATTTTCGACAATTAGTCGTCATTTTCATTGATTTAGCATCATTTTTATCCATTTGGCGAGATTTTCATTAATTTGGCAACATTTCAAAAAAGTCGCCAAGTTGGCGACATTCCGCCAAATTCGTCGCCAAAATCTCGCCAAGCGTTATGCACTAAGAAAAAAGTTATTCTTACAGCAGATAAATGACTATTGGCGTTCAAATACAAAAGTATTATTCAAAGTATATTTATTCATGAATGGAACGAGCTAGATCCACGAGAATAATGTCACTCAATTTATCGCATGGTATTACATATGAAAAGTGAACATGTTTCTCAATAGCATTTTTTTTTTTTATGTGACATTTTCATAATTTTTTTTGAAAAATGTACAATATCTCGAGAACGGTTCATGTTAGCGTTCTAAAATTTATGCCAATCGTTTTCTAATGAAAAATTACATAAGAAATGTCTATTTGCGTAACTTTATTAGCGGTTTTGATTTTTTGACGATTTTTTCAAAATTTCATTCGAAAATTTAGGGGGGTTCTGATCATTCGAATACGTATAAAAGCAATAGGCTTCCAGTGTTTATGGATTGTGATTTTTGTACCAAATTTGGTTCGAATCGGTCCATTCGTTCCTCAGTTATCGTCTCCACAGACTCACTGACACACACACACACACACATACTTTCACACACACACACACACACACACACACACATACACACACACAGACATCACTTCAAAAATGTTTGATTCGTGATCAGGGATGCTTGAAACGTGCTCTCCCGTCGAAAACTCGAATTCGAATTTTCGACCCCGTCACAATACTTTCCTTATACATTATGTATATAAGGAAAGTAAAAAACAATGCCTCCTGTTGAGAAACATGTTCACTTTTCATATGTAATACCATGGGATAAATTGGGTGACATCATTCTCGTGGATTTAGCTCGTTCCATTCATGAAAAAATAATACTTTGAGTAATACTTTTGTATTTGAACGCTAAAAGTCATTTATCTGCTGTAAGAATAACTTATGTCTTTGTCCATAACGCTTGGCGAGATTTGGCGACGAATTTGGCGGAATGGCGCCAACTTGGCGACTTTTTGAAATGTTGCCAAATTAACGAAAATCTCGCCAAATGGATAAAAATGACGCTAAATCAATGAAATTGACGACCAATTGTCGAAAATTCAATATCTTGGAAAGAATATTAGTATCTACTATAAGAAAAACCTATTTTTTTACTGTAAAAGTAGTAAATTCATTACATTATACAAGGAAAGTCATGTGTTGCCCACATCAATTTTTTTACTACAAAATGTTTTATTTACAGTAAGTTTCTAAAGTAATTTTTGAGCGATGTACATTCCATATATTAATCTAAATGGACGTAGTGCTTATGCGGATTTGTATGAACCCTACAATGGTTTTAAATTCCATTTTCTTTTCCGAAGTGCTGTTATGCTATTATATTTTACAGAGTAAAATAAGAATGTTGTGCACCATTAGATATTTATGGACCGAGAAAAATTTATAAAATATTGCAAAGCCTTAAAAATCTTTAACATGTGCCATACAAGTGATACATGAAGCTTACACGTCACTTTCTCTTTATTAAAAATTAATGACTGCGAAGGAGTGTTATCGTCCTTTTCGTTTAGGAAGAATAATGGTTAATTTTGACTTAACTGTGAACTGTGTTTTGGTGTAAAGTGAATTATTGTAGGCCATTACGTTAGTACCAGTGTAGAAGCACGTTGAATGATGGTAAAAACAGAAAAACAATACGATCGAAAAATAAACTGAGCATATAAATCTGGTTTTGTTATGCTCCCAATTTCCTAAGTTACATATTTTATTACAAATATTACTAATAAAGCAAAACAAAAATTTGAAATATTGATTTTATATTCGTATTTTTATATTCTAAGCCATATAGTGATTCGTTTTATTGTACTTACTATTAAGGGTACGGGGCATCGAACCTTAAAAATATGAATTGCAAAATTAACATGCTTTCAATTTTCTAAAGGTATATTGCGTAAAAAAGGTATATTGTAAATTTGATGAACCATAATATTTTTCTTTTACTATCATTCGATTAGATCCCTAAATTGAGTACAAATAAAACCGGTAAACGAGATTTTCAAAAATCAAACTAATAATTAGTAAATAATAATTATTTAATCCCACTAAGCTTGAGCCATGATTTTAAAAATGATATTACTTTTTCTATCATGTATATATTAAGATGAAGCCTGGTTAGTATAGATAATTCCATATTATAATCATATGTGCTATGCTTATTCTTTTCAAAAAGCCTTAGCAAAGTAAGGGATGAGCAAGATGAGCGTTTCCATTAGCAAATTAATGCTATATAATACGATATCAAAAATTATGGAACGGATTTATAATAGTTGATTACTGATGGCGGTTACACCACGATGTTCCAGCTATAATGCATAGCAGAAAAATAATTAGTAGTATTTTAAATGTGAACAAATGTACAACTACTTTAAACGTATATATACATGGTGTTTCAAAAAGAACTCTGGAATCTTATAAACGAATACCTCGGAAACGGTTACAGATAAAAGGGTGAAATAAAGTGTATGTTTGTTGGATAGCCAGTTAAATTTACATACTGTAGTTTTCAAAAATAGCTCAACTGCTTACCTGTAGATGGTAAATAATCTTTAAATTGGGGTGCGTTCTACAGTTCAATTAGTCTCCTTTGTGTTCCGCTGTCAAAAGATAAAAGAATATTTTGTGCAGTGAACGAGGTGGGTAGAAACATTGGAAGAGAGGTGTATTATTTGTTGGAGCAAAGGATTTTCATTGTGCTCGAATATCATCGGTTGAATCGCAGCAAGGAAGGAGACAATGCATAGCTTTCAACGTAGAGTTCAAGTATTGAAAGGTCCGTATCAGAAAAATTCAATATTTGTTCTCAAAATTTAAAAGGACAGGACGCGTTGAAGCTGATTTGCCTATATATGCCTATTAACGCCATCTGCTGGAAAAATTTTCAATTATTCGTTTTAAATCACAGCATAGAAATTGTAATGGCTCTCAAATAAACATACACTTTATTTCACCCGTTTATCTATAACCGTTTTCGAGATATTCATTTTTAAATTTCGGGAGTCCTTTTTGGACCATCCTGTATATATATATATATATATGTGTATTAGAAATATGTAATAATAAAAAAAAATTATGTAATAATAATAAAAAAAATCAAGTAATATTAACATTACCAAAGAAGTAAATTCACGGCCATAATACCGATAAGAGAAGAAATCAGCACCAGCCCAAATTCGATGATTAGTCAGAGTTAAATTCCTCCTCAGGTCTGAGTATTTAACTCTAACTAACTCAAACACATGCCTGTTTCAGATAGAGCAATAGTAGATTACTATAAATACTCCAACCCAGACTACAGGCATCAAAAAATGAAAAAATGAAAATAGGATACATTAACAAAATTTGTATTACCATGCGGCATGAAAACCCTTCTTCTTCCACCACGTGTATACACAATCAACCTCAACAGCTGTGTATATATATATATATATATATATATATATATATATATATATATATATATATATATATATATATATATATATACATATATATATATATATATATAATGGAAAGTTGTCTAAAAATTGATATCAAAAGTAATTTTCAAAATATATTTTTAATTTCTATGTAAAATGGTTTTAATTTTGTAAAATAGTGTAATATACAGGGTATCCGGGAAAGTCCTTTAACGATTTTCAATTTCGCAACCGTTAGTCATAGATTACCGTTAGCCATTAGTCATTTCCAAATGCAGTTTCAAATGTGGTTTTATTTTATAATATAACAGTTTTAAATCGAAAAACATATCCTTCTAAAATATATGAAATGGATTTTTTATATGGTCCCTCTATCCAAAATTTCCGAATTATCAAATGTTCTTCAAGCATTAAAATGCAGACCAAAAAAGTTTGATCCTATTACGTGCAAATTTTCGGAAATATGAAACATTGAAATTTATGACATAAACCACTTTCCCACGTCTACGAATCCATCATTGGGTCAAGAGTTGAGGGGTAGTGTAAAACATATATGAATCATTTATGGATATTTGTTTTACATTTTATTTACTGACATATCTTTAGGATTTATCCGGGCGTCCCCGAAAGTACTTTGACAACTATTGACAACATATATTTTCAATAGTTGTTAAAGCAATAGTAGTTTGATCATGACAGAATATAAAATTTGTGGCAAAACATCGTTTGCGAACAGCCTTGACAACATTTCTTTAGTAGGGAGATTATAGGTATGCATAATATGAGGTATTTGCTGATAAATGTATAGGACTCGTAATTCAGTTTCTGTACAACACTTAAATCATTTACAACCCCTGAAAAGGCGCTGAAAATTTGAACTAATATATTTCGGTCAATTTTGCTCGTAAAAGAATCAAACTTTTTGAGTTTTCCATGTAAATGTATGAATACAGTTTTGCGATTTGAAACTTTAGGGGACCGAGGGACCGTATAAAACATTTGATCTCGTATATTTTAGATCGTATATTTAGATAAATATATTTTTCGAATTAAAACTATTATACGATGAATTTTTACCTCATTTGAAATATTTTCGTAATTGGAAGTATAAACAGGGGTTGTCCAAAGTAATGGAAACACCACATGTATAAGTGGTGAGTTTGTGTATGCTGGTTACAGAAAGAAGTGGACCGTTTTGTTGATATTACGAAGATTGCTTTCGATTGCATTGGAGGTGTTTCTTCGCGCAATTGTGTTGATGTTGAAGACAAAATAAGCGAGCTGACAGAGTTCCTAAGAGGGAAGATTCTAGGCGCCGGTCTAGTCGGAGCGTCGCTCATCGCCATTACAAAGTTAGCGTGGGTATCGAGAGGTACTATGTCCTGGATCATGACAGCATACAAAATTCGTGGCAAAACATAGTCTGGGAAATAGACTTGTGGACAGAAAATAAAACTCACTGACCGAGATGAGAGAACATTAAAGAGGATTCTCACCACAAAGAGGACTATCACTGCGACATAGGTGAGCGCTGATCTTAATATGCATCTACAGAATCCAGTTTCCACCCATACGGTACGAAGGGAATTGCATCAGCAAGGAATTCATGACAGAACTGTTATTGCGAAACCCCATGTGTCACAGAGAAATGCAAAACAGAGATTACAGTGGCGTCAGAAACATAAAACGTGCACTGCGGATGCCTGGAAAGATGTACTGTTTTCTGATGAATCAACCTCCACACTATTCTCCACCTTTTAACGTGTGGAGACCATCAGCAAAAACTTCCAAACCCGAACGGCTCGTTTCTACAGTTAAACAGTGGTGGTTCAGTGATGCTTTGGGCAGCGATATAGTGGTTTTCCGCTGGCCCCATTATAACCTTACGAGGAAGGATAACTGGCAGCGACTATATAACCATTTTAGGGGACCATATCCATTCTACGGTGCATGCATTGTTTTCTGCAGGGGATAGCATCTGTCAGGATGAAAAGTCCCTCATTCACGGACTGTCACTGTTTAATTGCGGTTTGAAAAACATGATGCTGATGTTGCGCACCTCCCCTCATCTGTACAATCAGCAGACCTAAACATCATCGAGCCATTGTGGTTTGTGATATAAAATAGTGTCAGATCCCGTTTTCCTCCTCCAGCATCACTCACAGAATTGTAGCAGTGTTTGCATGACGAATGGTATCAAATACCACTTGCAACCATCTAGACCTTATATGCATTCATTCCAAGGAGAATTCAAGTAGTTTTATCTGTCAAAGTGACCCAAACACTTTATTAGGTGCGTAAAACCTCTCCCAAATGTTTCCATTATTTCGGAGAATTCCTGTATCTGTGACTAATGGTTGCTGAAATAAAAATCGTTAAATTACTTTTCCGGTCACCTTGTATATAAGACGGGATCATAATTTGGTAGGTCCCTGGACTAAAAGTACTGTGGGTCTCAGTATTGTACTCAAGGAGTAAACAAAATTAGGCTGTTCCCTCTAGACAGTTTATCCAACTCTTCAAGAATACTACAAATATATAAACAGTATATTATTTGGGAGTATGTGGCTGGGAATCGGAAGAAGGATGTTCCCACCATGATAGGAGAGGACCTCTACTTCTGGCTGACACTCCACCGCTGGAGGCCCTTTCACCTCCAGTGGTTCCTACGTCAGTAGGCTTTTCCTCATCTCTCCTTCTCTTCTTCCTTTCCTGTCTTCTCTTCCTACCCTCGCAGGTCCTTTCCTACAGATCCTTTTCTTTGGACTGCGTGGGTTTTATCCCTTTCTTTTCCTTTTTATCTTCCGTAACTGGGGGATTGTTCTAGGTTTTATGTATTGTGTCCTGGCCACCCAAGTTGTGGCATCGGCCCCTTAGGGCCTTCCAGGTGTTCTTATCGCGTCTCCGTTTTTATAATTTCCGCTCGCTGGGGAATTGTCCCAGCATTCTGTTTCTTAGGTGTCTTCGCACTGTATTGGTGGTGGTCACTCAGCCCCAGAGTTACATCCTATTTTCTGTTTCTCATACGTATCTAATCACCCCTTTCTTTTCAGCCCTAATTATCACCCTCCTCGTGACCATGTTTTAATATGCTTTGCCACGTTTTCTTTCAGGAAGAAATGTGCAGAGCATGGCAATGGGCCCATCCCCGAAGTTAGAACTTCCGCAGGATACCACCCAGATCCTCAGTTATAGGCTTTGGCTTTAAACAGCCCCACCCTGTCATCCACTCAAGAACTCTTATTTCTTTTCAGTTTCTTTCAGCGTCTTTTTCAGGTACAGGCTCTAAGCTCTCAGAACTGCTGGCCGCAGGGCCACCCCCAAGCCACAGCCCATGAAGTAGTGTAAGTGTCTGCTTCCTTGCGCTCGCCCTAGCTAATTTAGGTTAATATATTTTCTAAGTCATTCTTTAACGCCTCTCTTTTAGCTTTAGTTACTTCTTAATGTTACTACTATTATTTATTACTTATTCCCTTAGCAATAAGTTATAGGCTAGCTTTCTAATTTAATTTTCCCTTGTTAGTTCACTTAATCTCAATCTGCCTAGAACGGCTATAGACAACCAGCCTTACTATTCCTAATCACCTCCTTGGCTCACTCGCCTCTTCTCCTTCCCCGCTTCGGCATTAGTTAGCTTTATGATCCGCTAGTTAAGTTTAGGTAAAGTTCCTTCTCTATATATCATCACAGTTCTCATACTAGCTCTATTTCCGTCCTATATAAAGTAGCTTCTTCTTGGCCAGCTTTTACTAGTAAGCTAAAGTAGCTACTTCTTGGCCAGCTTCCTAGGCTCTGCCTCTGGAAGTAGGTAAAGGGTTAACATGAGGGCTCTCGTCTTAGGTCCAATCCTCTTCCTTTGCTCATTACCCCTCCTCAATTATCATCGCTTCTCTACTTAGGCTTTTTTCCCTCATGCTGCTCTCCACTCCTAAGTTCTCAGCGTGATGGAAGGTTATATTCTCCACGATCATCTACTTATTCCAAATCTTTCCATGTCCAGCTCTTCTCTTTCTTTTCTTCTAGATTAAGTTAACCTGACAGTACAGGCTTAAGCCCGGGTTACGATAAAGCCTCTAAGTTGTATGCTGCCTATGCTGCCTCTGCATAACTACCTAGCGGTAGAAAGTCGAAATCCTCTGCAAAATTAACTAAGACGCAGTCATTCATCCTTGGCTCATTTTTCTCCCTCTTGGCAGTCAGTCATTCGGCGCCTACTGATTTCAACCCTTCTCTGCTGCCCCTGCATTTCCTATGGCGTTGGGGCGTTTTCTCACTCAGGCTTCGTCACCTACGGGAAGTGGGGAAGTTTCCTTGAGGTTCCCTGAGTGCTACTGGAGCCGTGAGGCTCTGGGCTTCTGCTTCCCGAGCTGTTCCCCAGGGGTAGGAACTGTGTGGTTCTGAGGTCACTATTTCTAATCTTGGCGTTGAGTCTCTTCTTGGTTCCTTAATTGGCTCTTATACGACCTGTCTCTCTTGGGCCTCAGCTATGCTGGGTCGTCCGTGGGCGATACCCAGTGGTGTGTAATTAAACCTGTAAACCGAGAGGTAGGCCAGATTCACACTGCTGTCTCTCAGTATATTATTTAAACCATTAAAATGATTTTGAAGACTTATACTTTGATTCAGCAATCATAAATGCAATAACTTTTCACTTAATATCTGGAAGCTCTCCAGCTGGTGGAGGCCCCACAGCTATAGCCCCATAGTTCAAGTCTTAATCCGGGGCTGAATACGTACAATCAAAAGGACTGTTGCATCTCAATGGATATTCTAAATATAGGCATACCATTATTGAAGTAGTCCCAAATCCGTACTTCCAATATAAAATCTAATACAGTATCGATATTTTAGACTACTGCCACCTGTTGATATTTATCGTGCTGCGGTCTTGAGCATGTCTAACAATTGGGTAGACTATATTACAAAAATAAGACGTTACTTTTCCTGTAAATTTATATTCTAATGACTCTTGACATATTTCAGGACAAACTTTTGAGCCGAAAAGTTGTGAAGTATTCTTATTATGCATTCAAGCATTGCATAGTGGTCTTTAAAGTTAAAACGACCATTATCATTGTGTAATTTTGTATCATGTTTTGTAATACTAGATATATTTACAATATGTAAAGATATTGTATCTGGTATGCACAAGACATTGATAGCAGTATCTGGAAAGTAACATCGTTTTGAATTTATATTAATGTGCAATCTATGACTTATTACCAATTGGTTAAAACACGTAAATAAAACACATAACGAAAATCCCTTCGTTACACGTTTTTTTTTTCTATTAGCACTTGACGCTACACATTGGAAAACATTATTCTTCAACATGAAATGGTAATGATATGATTTCTATATTATTTCATAAAAAAGTTTCCTGACTTTCGATGTACAATATTAGGAGATCATTCATTCTCTTGGCTTACTTTTCATAAAATTGAGTTTTGAACATTCCATTCCACTTCCAACATTTGACACCAATTTCTATTTAAATTTCCCGTAGAGTTCCAATAATCCTAGCCCCACATTAGACTAATTGGTATCTCGTTATTGCGAATATTTTCATAATTGTATATCACGTTTTAGTACCCATTCGAATATAACTACTATCAGAAAAAATCAATACGAAAATAGCCTACCTGTACTTGAGCAATGTTGAACCAATATGGATTCATATTCAAAACGATCATCTGCCACGACGTCTGAAAATAAAAAATAAGTGTTTGACTAGAAATTTCTGGTATTTACTGTGATACTGTGACATACTTTTCCAGGACTCTAAAACATAAAAAAGACAAAACTATTCCAGACTGTTATCTTACATAATAAAGGAGGAAGTCTGTGTGTGTGTGCCTGTGCAGTCTGTAGCTGTAAATGTAGGAGTCGTACCACCAGGAAATTTGGTACACAAGTATTTCAGGACCCGGAAAGGTCCACCAAGATGATATTTTCTAAAATTCGAATTAGTTTTTTTCGTTATTTTATCTTTTAGCGCAATTTAGTCCGATTTTGAGCAACATTTCAGCACAAATCGGTTCTTTAACGACTAAAAATATTATCACATCGTGACATAATGGGAAAGATAAAAAAGTAATATTTCAATCAAACTTTAAACGAAATCCATACAATTAATAAATAAATGCCTGTGAATTTTCATATATATATAATTTTTGTATGTTTAAAACGCATCAGATTTTTATATTGCGATGTAAAAATTGACTAACAATCTATTGATCATAATTTCACAGCAGCTCTTTTAAATATTATACACTGCACTGAAACAAAAAAATCTGAAGCCATCCGTTCATAAATTATAAATTTTTAAGTGAGCAAAGGCTTTAAATTTTTCTCCACTGTAGTAGATTGCCGTATCGAAGTTTCTACCTTCTGCAGTCCGTTGAATACGCCTGCGCATGCGCTTAAAGCACTCACCTTTTCATCCGTCAATAGATAAACGATTTCCAACATTTTCTGTATTTATTTTTATTAACACTTTAGAACATAGTTGAAAAGTGTTTATGACTTTGTTCATTCATTCTGTCTGTCTGTCCGTTAGCACGATAACTGCCGTAAAAATGACTTTATCAAAGTGAAATTTTAGTATGTTTTTCAGACAGTCTGTGGGACCTATGGGAATATAAATGAATAATATCACCCAATTAGTTTTGGATTGAACCCGGGTTAAAAAATGAAATACAATGAACCCTATGGACCTTAATTTTTTAAACATGTTTTAAACAAATTTAAAATTCACAAATTGCTTCGAAAATTTTAGAAAATATTCAAATTATCCCATAAAATATATAAAAAAAGTTTCAATGAAATATGCTAAGTAGTTTTTTAAATAAAAATTATTTAATATAGGGAGAAAAACAAATTCAATTAAATTCTGACTCTTACTATATCCCCCCAGAAAAAAAGAGATATATTTTATAATAAATATCTTTTCAAGAGTTGAATTATTTATATGTAAGAGAGGTTTCACATTTTAAAATAAATATGGTAGATAACAAATTTTCAAATTTTTAAATAAAATAAATTATTATAGTATTGTGATGAATTAAACAATTGGAAAAATGTTTATGAATGAAATGCTGATTTTATAGAGAGGTGATTTATATTTCGATGACGTCATTTGAATAAAGTTCATTTGTTTTCGATGAAGTTTTCAAATATAATAAATTATTGTAGTATTATGATAATTTTAAAAGTAGTACCGAGGAATGTATCACATTTAAGAGATGTTTAAACCAGGCAATTTATATTTCAATGCCGTCATTTGAATGAAGTTCATTTTCTTCGATGCAGTTTTCAAATATAATAAATTAATGTAGTATTGTGATAATTTTAAAAATATTACCGAGGGATGTACCTCATTTTAGAGATGTTTATATAAAATTGCTTTGAAGTTGGAAAGTGTTTCATAATCAATGCTTTATGCATGATTGATCTTTCTTGTTTCTTCTTTACTTGGTCGCCCAGGATCGGAGTCATTATTTGGGGATGGGGTTGTATCATGCCCGTTGCGTGCAATTTTCACTGCTATTTGTATAAATAATTTTTATTGTTATCTTTTTAGATTAATAAATTCAATCTATCTCTATTTTAAATCCAGAAAAACGACGGGTACATTTTTTAGTTACATAATAAAACGTTTATTCTTAACGCAAGAAGCGCCAATTATAAAAATTTAACTAAGATCATATCATTTAAAGCACATCTCGTGCACAAAGAAATATCAACTGCACTGTAAGGAAAGTCTAAATGTTCTTTTACTGTACCTTAAGGAGTATAATGGGTGCTTACGTAAAACAGTTCAAAATAATTTGGATTTTCAAATGTTCAAAAGACAGCGTCATATATTGCAAAGGTTATCTTAATGAAAATTAAGATAACCTTTGCAATTTTCGTGGAATATAATCGTGGAAATATTTTTGCCAGAAACCAGCATCATGGTAAAAAGAGAAAAATAGAAAAAATGTGAGCTAAATATATCCCCTTATCATTTTTTTTTTAAATCCAAAATGATTCTTTTCGTACTTGCAGTGTCATTAAATATAAGTCCCCAGTAATTATGTTTTGGTGTTTACAGAATAATATTGCTCTTAGAAAATTACTCAAAAGGAATAAAACTTTTAAGAACATTGCTGAACATTTTTTTTTTTATAAATATTCATTTTCGTATAAAACTATGTGTTTTGTATATAATCTTGAAATCTGTATATATAGGCGGGTTCTATACACAGTAATCTATCCTTATCGATGGCGTTACGTTCCACCAGCATTCCCTGGATAAGAAAATCCCGGATAATAAGTTCAGCTTATATACGGAAACAGGGGTTGTGTGTGCAAATAGTTCCTATTAACCACCAAATAGCAGAAAATTTGAACAGTTTTACTGGTTATGGGATAAATTATCGCTGTAATTAAATAAAACCATTTATTAAATATAGACATGTATTAACATATAAAGCTAACATTCAATTTGAAAAATGTGTTTAAAAAAATGAACAATGGAACATTTTTTTTTATCATTGGTTGTAGAAGCATAGTTGAAATTGCAAAATTGTTTTAAAAAATCTGATGTGGGCAATAAATGACTTTCCTTATATAATGCAATGAATTTACTACTTTTACAATAAAAAAATAGTTTTTTCTTATAGTAGATAATTATATTCTTTTCAAGATATTGCATTTTCGTCAATTAGTCGTCATTTTCATTGATTTAGTGTCATTTTTATCCCTTTGGCGATATTTTCGTTAATTTGGCATAACATTTAAAAAAAATCGTCAACTTGGAGACATTCCACCAAATTCGGCTCCAAAATCTCGCCAAGCGGAGAAATAAGTTATTCTTATAGTAGATAAGTAAATATTAACGTTCAAATACAAAAGTATTACAAAAGTATCTTTTCAGTGAATGGAACGAGCTAGATCCACGAGAATATGTCACCAAACTTATCGCATGATATTACATATGAAAAGTGAGCATGTTTCTCAACAGTTAATACATGTTTTTTTAATTTATGATTTTTTGATAAATTTATTTAAAAAATGTGCAATATCTCGAGAACGGTTTGTGCTAGCGTTCTAAAGTTTATGTCAATCGTTTTCTTAGGAGAAATTACATAAGAAATGTCTATTTGCGTAACTTTATTAAAGGTTTTGATTTTTTGATGATTTTTTAAAAATTTCACTCGAAAATGTAGGGTGTTCTGAACATTCGATTACGTTTAAAAACAATAGGCTTCCAGTATTCACGGATTGTGATTTTTGTACCAAATTTCATTCGAGTCGCTCTATTTGTTCGTGAGATATCGTCTCCACAGACTCACTGAAATAAACACACACACACACACACACACAGACATCACCTCAAAAATGTTTGATTCGTGATGAGGGATGCTTGAAACGTGTTCTCCCGTCGAAAACTCGAATTCGAATTCTCGACTTCGTCACAATACTTTCCTTAGGGGCGCGGTAGCCCATTGGTTAGCGCGCTGGAGTTGCACTCGGTAGGCCCGGGTTCGATTCCAGCCACTGCCAAAACTGCCGCCGTGTTCATGCGGAGTACGATCACGTTAAACATGTGGGTCCGAAAGTCCTTCCGAGAGGTTGGTGGTAGAGGAAGGAGGGTACGGTCCCTGTGGATGCCTCCCCCACTGGGTTCCGGTCTAAATTGGGTGGCACTTCCCGACCGTCCAAACAGTTACCTTACACCTTTCTGGTAGGTCGGACGGTCTGGGTTTCAACAACATCAACAACAACAATACTTTCCTTATACATTATGTATATAAGGAAAGTAAAAATTGGAAGAAATTATGCAATAGCAAATTAAATAATGTTCAATTTGTAAAAATAGAAAAAAAAATGGTTTTTATGCAACCTCTTAGATAAAAAAGTTATTTTACAAAATTATTGTCCATATTTCATTTAGTCAAAGTAATGAAATTTGGATCTCAAAGTAGGAAATAAAATGAAATAAATTGTCAAACTTCCTGATTCACACCACTTTATCTTAGTTTTTCAGTATGTTTCGAATCAATGCAATTCGTGAATCCAGGAGCCGTTTAAAAATTGAATTGACTTACAGAAATGATTTAGTAGAGTTTTAAAACGATTTCTTTAGCAGTTTTTTTTAAGTAATAAGAACAGACAGCTGATTCTTGTTAAACGTTATTTTATCCCTTGAATAAGGTAAAAAATGATCATTGTGAGTTTATTGGACTGCCAGGTATTTTCCTAACAAAATCTATGGAAAAATAAGCATGTCCTTTAATTTTTGAAATCAGTTAGAGGGCGGTTGTGTTCGGACCTAGGAGATCGATTGCATTCGCAAGAAATCAAGATCATCTCATAGAGTTTGGCATTATTGTACAGTGCCATAATTTAAACTTTAGTTATGTATTAGAGAGTAGTACAGTTAGTTAAACTTTAGTTATGTACGTAGATGCTTAATTACAAACTATGAATAGACGGAATGCTGACGTAATAGCTTTATTAATAGCTTTATAATTTACACGAAATAAATGTAGATGAATAATAAAACTTTAGTAAATATTTGCAACCAAAATTGATTTGTTTATGCTCCTTTATTTTCAAATAAAAATCTTAATCGATGCTAAGTATGTCAAACATGATCCCATTATAGTCAAATTTCTAATGGTTACTTATTTCTAATGGTTTCACTTACTACGGTATAAGTAACTTTTGTTTTTGCTAGAGATAAGACTGTATAAAAAGTCAATCATTTTAAATTTTTACAAAAGTATCGCACATCATTTAAATTATTATTTCATAACTTCTTCATTTTGGGTATTTTTGTATATTGAAACTATATGCTTACAACCAACGGTTTAAAATAAAGTACACTGGTTATTTTTGTGGAACAGCCTGTAAAGCACACATATTTATGGAAGGCACCAAAATATGCAAGCAAATCAGACGAAACAAAAACCTGTGAATGATGTTTTGTTTTCAAACTCTTTGTGGATTTCTTGATAAATTTCAAGTTACCTTATATAAGCCATATTTTAAATGCCAAACTCATTTACATAAAAGAGTCTAAATCTATAACACTTTAGTTAGTTGACCAGGCAAAGAAATCATTTCCTTCCACGTTTCCAAACGACTTCATAATTTATACATCGGTTTCGTCTTACAATTCACTTTACTGCTTATAGGAAATCGATACATCCAACTCTGTTGACGTTAATTTTTATTTTCCTTATATACATAATGTATAAGGAAAGTATTGTGACGGGGTCGAAAATTCGAAATCGAGTTTTCGATGGGAGAGCACGTTTCAAGCATCCCTGATCACGAATCAAACATTTTTGAAGTGATGTCTGTCTGTGTGTGTGTGTGTGTGTGTGAAAGTATGTGTGTGTGTGTGTCAGTGAGTCTGTGGAGACGATAACTGACGAACGAATGGACCGATTCGAACCAAATTTGGTACAAAAATCACAATCTGTAAACACTGAAAGCCTATTGTTTTTATACGTAATCAAATGTTCAGAACCCCCCTAAATTTTCGAATAAAATTTTGAAAAAATCGTCAAAAAATCAAAACTACTAATAAAGTTACGCAAATAGATGTTTCTTATGTAATTTTTCATTAGAAAACGATTGACATAAATTTTAGAACGCTAACATGAATCGTTCTCGAGATATTGCACATTTTCCAAAAAAATTATTAAAAAGTCATATAAAATGAAAAAAAAATATTTCCTATTGAGACACATGTTCATTTTTCATATGTAATACCATGCGATAAATTGGGTGACATCATTCTCGTGGATCTAGTTCGTTCCATTCATGAAAAAAGATACTTTGAGTAATACATTTGTATTTGAACGCCAATAGTAATTTATTTACTGTAAGAACAACTTATTTCTTCATCCATAACGCTTGGCGAGATTTTGGCGACAAATTTGGCGGAATGTCGCCAACTTGGCGACTTTTTGAAATGTTGCCAAATTAACGAAAATCTCGCCAAATGGATAAAAATGAAGCTAGAAAAATGAAGTTTGAAAATGACGACTAATTGTCGAAAATTCAATATCTTGGAAAGAATATTAGTATCTACTATAAGAAAAACCTATTTTCTTACTGTAAAAGTAGTAAATTCATTACATTATATAAGGAAAGTCATGTGTTGCCCACATCAGATTTTTCAAAATAATTTCCTAGTATAATTTATTCCATGTGCGTCAGTATAAATAAAATCGAAGCTTTCACATTGTACGTTTTGTGAGATAGTAACAATTTGGTCAACCATCGCCTTCCTATCTGGAATTCTGCAATCTGAAAGAATGCGAGGGAATTTTCTAACATCTTCTTCTACCATTATTTCATCGAACAGTTTTTGATATCCAGAAGACAATGAGATATGTTTCACTTTTCCCAGCTTTCACTCAATATCAGATTTGATTGATTGCCTATATTATTCAATATAAATTTGAATTTTAACCGATTTGAAAACCGATATATGTGTATAGATGTGGATTGTACGATAGATATGGTGCTTTGGGTTCTAATAAAAATATCACTGTTAAATAGGGATGGTCACATTTCAGGGAAAGTACTTTTTCTCTATCAACCAAGAAGAAATAGTGTCAATATTTTGAACACAGATATTTTGTGGTTATTTGGCAAAACACGTATACCAAAACCGCCCAGCGGATAGTGAGATATTACAGGGGCGTGATTCTTGCCACACGTCCACTCAGGAAGCTAAAAATCCGTAATATGTCCATTCCCCAAAATTTGAACTTTATGTATTGGCCGTTTTTATACATCAAATATAATCAAAAATGAGTCAACGGCCGTACCGTGCTGAAAACACCGGTTCTCGTTAGATCACCGAAGTCAGGCAGCATCGGGCGCGGTTAGTACTTGGGTGGGTGACCACCTGGGAACACCGCGTGCTGTTGGCACATTTCGGGCGCGGTAGCCCAGTGGTTTGCGCGCTGAATTTGCACGCTGCCACAACTGCCGCCGTGTTCATGCGGAGTACGATCACGTTAAACATGTGGGTCCGTAAGTCCTTTCGAGAGGTTGGTGGTAGGGGAAGGAGGGTACGGTCCCTGTGGATACCACCCCTACTGGGTTCCGGTCTAAATTGGGTGGCACTTCCCGGCCGTCCAAACAGTTACCTTACACCTTTCTGGTAGGTCGGACGGTTTGGGTCTCAACAACAACAACATCAAATATAATAACATTAAACTATTATAAAATGAGGACACAATTTTAAATATAAACAAAAACATCTGTAATAATAAATCAACTTATTCCCCAAGAAGAAATATAGTCAATATTTTTATACATAAATTACAACTTAAATTCCTATTTCCTTTTGAGTTCTCATACAAACACGTAATCCCATTCATCATTATCATTTTTTACTAATTACCAATCAACAATTGTATTACATAAATTGCCTCAAAATTGCTTTATGCAAAATATTCCCTTTTAACCCAAGATAAAATTAGTACAACTCATATATATAATACACCCTGGGCATTTTCATTCGATGATTCCAGATGTTGTGATACGACTGCTCAAGGAAAATTAATTTAATGTCAATCGTTAATTGAGCAGCCATACCACAACACCTGATTACGGGTCGATCACTCACATGCAAATATAAAGGGAAATTACTTACTTTAATGTTAATAATTTAATGTGATTGGGACCGTATAGTGGGATTTGAGTTTTTGAATATCAATATAATTGCGTTGTGTAAATATATATGTATTAAACCATTGTATACGAGCGCCTTAAAACTACCAACACATAAGAGGCTTAAACATAAATTTAAAATATCATTGTTCTCAATTTTTTTTACCTGTAATCTTGATCTAAAGTTTAATTCAATAAAAGAAGAAATAATTATAACAAAATTATGTGGCAGATTGCTCATGTATCACTCTCTCAGGTACAAGTAACAAAAATGTTCTTTATTAGTCTAATAGATAAAAAAATTATGCAAATTTTCACACTTAAAAAATTGTAAACATATGTTTATAGTTACCTGTTGGAATCATGCATAACTCTAAATATATGTAAATATATGTGAAGCCATACTTGTAGTAAAATTGAATTTATAGGAATTTATGGGAACTATACGAGTTTTCTTCCTGTCATTACAGATATTGGCTAGTCCATGCTGATGAAAGTATAAGTAGCGAGAAACCGGTCCATAAATGCCGTTAGCTGGAATATGAGCGTAACGTATATAGTGTACTTAATCTCTTTTGAATTTTCTCATATTCTTCAGTCCATTAAAAGAAAAGATTTTATTATTAAAAATTGTACCAACATTTAAATAGTACCAGTCAAGTTACTTAGCTACCAACTTTTTATGAAAGTTCCCCGTATACTTAAAATAATTTTTCGTATTTCTAAATATCCATAACATGAGAGTTCGGAAAACGCTTGAGTTCTAATTTTCATCCCCATTTCAATATTTTCCCTGTAAATTATCATGTATTGTAAGGAAAGTAAGATGAATACGAGTCTGCAGCTGAAGTCGAAAAACTATTTTGTTTAGATTACTGCACATTTTACGAAATTCGTTTGCAATTGAATGGGCTATTTATGATATGAAACATAAAACTATATTCTACAGTTTCGCTGTCAAATACTAATGTGAAAAACATATTGATTTCCCCCAAAACTTTATTAATTCAAAATTTTGACTGCGATTTAGACTGAACATTTTGCACTCTTTTCCAGAGTTTTTGAATACATATAAATTATGTGTGTGCATAGGTATGTCCGACATATTTGAAACGTGTAGATACAATATTTCAAGAATGGATGCATGTTGAAGACCCCGACCACACTACTAACCTGGAGGCTTTTGGTAGCTATTTGTGTGGCCGGTAATGGATGCATGTGTCAAAATATATGTTAAAAACATATACACATTTTTGTAATTTGTATGATTCGATTAGTTATGGTAGGAGCAGTTAGTTGTTCTTCTGTAATATGAAGAACAATTAATCAGCATGTTATGAACAGTTATTTGAAATATAAGATTTATATAATTTTATTCTATCGGATAAAAAAAATTAACGTTTGATTGATATTACAATTATTAATTTATCAGTTTTCAGTTAAATAGTATTTGTTTATTTGTATTTTAAGAAAAACTAAAGTTATGGCTTCTTTGCGTACGTTATTTCAGTATTCAAGAACAACAATTTCGCTCATATACAAAGTTTATGGCATTGGCAATTTCGATACTGTATGAGTAGGAAATTTTTCATAATGCATATAAAAATAAATTAGTGGTAGATAAAGGTCCTATAAAGTTGTAATTTACATATTTTGATACACATTTATCTAGTTGAGAAAAACTATATAAGAAAATGCCTTTATATACGAAAACGCTTTGTCTCTATATGTCTGTTATACTGAACGGTAAATGGTAGGAGCAGTTAGTTGTTCTTCTGTAATATTAAGAACAATTATTCAGCGTGTTATGAACAGTTATTTGAAATATAAGATTTGTATAATTTTATTCTATCGGATAAAAAAAATGAACGTTTGATTGATATTATAATTATTAATTTATCAGTTCAGTAAAATAGTATTTGTTTATTTGTATTTTAGGAAAAACTAAAGTTACGGCTTTTTTGCGTACGTTATTTCAGTATTTAAGAACAACAATTTCGCTCATATACAAAGTTTATGGCATTGGCAATTTCGATACGGTATGAGTAGGAAATTTTTCATAACACATATAAAAATAAATTAGTGGTAGATAAAGGTCCTATAAAGTTGTAATTTACATATTTTGATATACATTTATCTAGTTGAGAAAAACTATATAAGAAAATGCCTTTATATACGAAAACGCTTTGTCACTATATATCTGTTATACTGAACGATAAATTGAGCATAAAATGTATCGATACTATTAACGCAATGCCACCAATGTTGATCGACAATTTAAGAGATAGTTAAATTAGAATGAAATCTATAAATAAATTACTTTAAATTTTTTACAAATTTTATGGTTTCTCCGTTTCATTTTAAGGGGTTTTTAGCGGATAAATTAATTTTCTCAAATCTCATTAATTTTCTCGGTTACCCCTAAATAGAGGGAAATTTCATAATCGCCTGAATCTCCGATGTTGGAAGATTTTATTGTATTTGAAATTTTGGAACTCATAGAGCATTGGACGTAATTTTTGGTCCTGGAAGTATAATCGACCAGATACGCGACTCGAACCTTATCGCTCTTTGAGGGCGCTCGGGCGAGCTCTATGCTACACAGCCCTGGCTTTTAAAGGAATGGAATGAATTATGTAAAAGATGTTACAAATATTTTGAAAGTATATTAAAAGAGATTAATGAGATGTTACAAAACATTGCCAATCTTAAACATGTGACAAACAAGTGATAAATGAAGCTAACACGTTACTGTCTGCTTATGAAAAATTAATGGCTGCAAAGGAGTGTTATCATACCCTTCGTTTAAGAAGAATAATAGACGGTTTTAAGTGAACTTGGAACAATGTTTTGAGTTACGTAATATATAGAGTATTATGCAAGGAAAAATACTTGTCTCAATTATTAAAAAATGGTCAAATCATTCTATACAGTTTTTAATTTATATATATATACAGGGTGTCCCAAAAACATTGACCTCTTCTTTTATTCCTTAAATATTCATCTTAGACATATATAATAAATTAAAAAGTTGCGTAAAAAAAGGTACAGGATTTTATGAAATCGATAAAAATTTTCAACGGAATTAAATTTGAAGAAATACAAAATTTAAATTTTTATACGGCCCCCGTACAAAAACATTTCCAATGAGTAAAATGTGCCCCATACACTAATAAGGTGATGTATAAAATTTCAGCATTTTATCATAAAATGTCCCAGAGATATGTTTAAATAAAGATGGTGAGGGATTAATCACAAATAAAAATGTAAATGCTTACTGCAAGAGTGCAAATGACGCAACGCAGAAATGTATCATAGGCAAATAATATCTGACTCTTATCTTTAATGGATCTCTGGCATGGATGAAAAACATTTTGAACAAGCTGTGTAATCCTTGTGTAAAAATATTATTTCTACACAGTGTAGATACTTTTGTACCAATAAATAGCAAATTGATTATTTATTTATGCAGTCATTGTTTTCTTTCATAATTTGTGTATGACCCCTGAAACGCGATCTGCCGACATGATTTTTCCCCTCTGAGAACCCATGTCGATGCATCGAAAAGTAGTTTAAGTTAGCATTTTTGTTTTTTTATATCTCTGGGACTTTTTATGATAAAATGTTGAAGTTTTGAAGGGGGGGCATTTACTTATTGTGTGGGGGGACACAGCGTATAAGTGTAGGGGGGACATTTACTTATTGTGTGGGGGGACACAACGTATAAGTGTAGGGGGATATTTTACTTATTGGAAATGCTTTTGTACGGGGGCCGTATAAAAATTTTAATTTTGTATTTCTTCAAATTTAATCCCCTTGAAAATTTTATTCGATTTCATGAAATTATGTACTTTTTGTTGCGCAACTTTGTAATTTATTATATATGTCTAAGATCAATATTTAAGAAATAAAAGCCAAGATCAATGTTTTGGGACATCCTGTATACATTACTAATAAATAATAAAGCTAAAATTAAAACAGTATTAATTTAAAATTGAATCATATTCCTAACATCTACTCCTTCGGAATATGTATAACGTTGTAGTATTCTTTTATTTAGAGATATTTATTGAGAATTTTTTAATATTTTTTTGATTTTGTTTTTTTGTATTAATGTCTTTAGTGCTAGAGTATTCTTAGTCAATTTTTAACTAATAGACATCCCGCTTGGTCCCTTAGTATAAATAAGTTACTAGGTAATCTTCCCCATGTTTATATATTGTATATTATATATTTACAGGCAAATTGATTAAACTATTATCTTACCATGTATACTAAAGTTGGTTCAGTAGTCATTTCGGTAGTTGATACATAAATGTCGTTTTTAAATACACAATTATGTATATAAAATTATACAATATTGTATACAAAATTATACAATTATAATACATTTTCCAAAGTATTTATTATTCAGACTACTCAATCAGCTGCTCATACCCTAGGGTCAGTCGACAGGTCTGGGTCTTTTACAAAGTCTTCATTGAACAATTTGAATGATATATAGTGTGTCTCAAAAACATTGATTTCGGCTTTTATTCCTTAAATATTGATCTTAGACATATATAATATATTACAAATTGCGTAACAAAAAGGTACAGAATTTTATGAAACCGATAAAATTTTTCAGGGGATTACATTTGAAGAAATAAAAAATTTAAATTTTTATACGGCCCCCGTACAAAAACATTTCCAATGAGTAAAACGTGCCCCATACACTAATAAGGTGATGTACAAAATTTCAGCATTTTATCATAATGTTTTTGGGTCACCATAATGTTTTTGGTCAATGTTTTTGGGACACCCTGTATATACATGTGTTGCACATTATCAATTAGCAATATTTTTATGCATGTGTTACATATCATCTCTAATATATATTTGGTTATTTCTAAACTATTTTGATTCTTTTTTTCTTTACGAATTAGCATGTACTGTTGCTTACATGCACAGTTTTCCTTTTTCGTAGTAATTGATTGTTTGGTAGCTGTTTAAATTTGGTTTTCTACGTGGCTATCTTAATAAGTTATGGTTATATGTATTACAATTTATTTCTATTCTATCACTGCAATTTCATAATATATATATATATATATATATATATATATATATATATATATATATATATATATATATATATATATATATATAATATATATATATATATATAATATATATATATATATATAATATATATATATATATATATATAATATATATATATATAATATATATATATATATATATATAATATATATATATATATATATATATATAATATATATATATATATATATATATATATATATAATATATATATATATATATATATATATATATATAATATATATATAATATATATATATATATATATATATATATATATATATATATATATATATATATATATATATATATATATATATATAATATATATATATATATATATATATATAATATATATATATATATATATATATATATAATATATATATATATATATATATATATATATATATATATATATATATATATATATATATATATATATATATATATATATATATATATATATATATATATATATATATAGTCAAACTGTAAATTTTTTAGACCTAAATTTTGATACCCTCAATAATCATGTAATCACCAATCTATATGATAAAAAAGATTCTTACAACTTCACTATCATAAAGCCGCTATCATAACAATCTTGTAATTCTATTCAATTGTTTAAAAACGTCATTTTAAACCAGCTATTTCGAATACATCGACTTTCTGATCCTCGGTTTCACTTTCACCACATTAATAATCTTAAACGCATTTGTCAAAATTACCAATATCCGGAAGTATTTGTAAATAATATTATTAATAATTTCAAATATACCACGTAATAATTTTACACATGCATTATTTATCTTTGATTGGATAACTTAATTTTGAGAATTCACCCATTCTTATCACCTAACTTACCACTTGGCCTGAGTCTAATACTGTTTACTATTTTCGAATGAGTATTTTCCACTTGTCCTGAGTCCTATACTGATTACTATTTTTGAAAGTCTCCATACATATTATGTATCGTTCAAATGTATTCTCCATACATATTATGTATCGTTCAAATGTATTCATTCCGGTGCCCACTCGCATTGACGAAGTGAGGTGAAATGCTCAGTCGCTTGTTCAGCTTACACGTGGTAACAATGCTTGTGAGTTCATATTTCTGTTCGAGGAGGTATTACTTTTCTGATTTGTAATTCAATTGATTTATTTTTTTCCTTCCACTAGCCAGTAGACAGTTCCGATGGTGTCTATAGTTAAATACTATCGCCATTGTCAGAAACTGGCTATTCTATCGGTTTTAATTCGAATTGTATGGCTGTCCTGATGAGAATGCAATTTCCAACTAACCGCCATTTTTTGTGTAGTTTCAATTGATTGTTCTCTATGTCTTAATCTTTTATCTTGAGCTGATTATTATTGCCTTCTCTCTTTTTTGCCGTGTTTTCTTTTTCTTTTTATTTATATCTATATACTTTTAATTGTGAATTTTGTATCCTATTTTCTTCTCATCCCCCTTTCCATTGTAGTGATATGTTACCTTCTATCTTTATCCTTAGTCTTGGTCTATAGTTACTCATTTGTAACAGATATGCTTGAGATGGGTTTTTTGTACATACAGTAGTTTATGCATAATTTTCGATTAAAATATTTCTATATATATATATATATATATATATATATATATATATATATATATATATATATATATATATATATATATATATATATATTATATATATTGAAAAAAATTAAAAATTCTGGTGTATTTTTCATTAACAATAGCAGTGAAGTAATTGAGAAACTTAAGGACATATCTGACGATTTACAGTATAGAAGTTGTGGTTTCAACGACCTTTTTTGCAATATAGATATAAATGATCTGTTCAGCATATTGACGGAGATGTATGAAAAGTATGAGATGCAAAACCTCATTAAAAAACATATATACAAATGTCTTGTCGAAATGGTCTTGTTTGAAACTATGCTTTATGATGGAACTGATTTCTACAAACAACGTAATGGCATTCCGATGGGGGGTGCATGTTCCTCTATTCCTCTATTTTAAATGAGATTGTATACATACGTTATGTGGATGGCATATTATATGCATGCCACGATGACCGAGATCACTTAGATTTTACTTTTTGTCCTTCAAATTTGACATTAACAGAAACTCCCCGTAATATTGATAATAGTATTAATTTTTTGGATTTGACATTATATAAACTTTCTAATGGTAAAATTGGTTTTAAATTATATGATAAAAGTAAAGCATTTAATTTTAAAATAAATTACATGATTGATTGGAATTCTTGTCTGCATCGAAATGTTTTCAGGAACATTATTATAAACTTTTTAACAAGACGCAAACGTTTAAATAGCAGTGCTGAAAATCGTTATATAAGTGATCTGGACTATCTTAAGGA